>CM039676.1:232479210-233791841 GCA_022496015.1 Hordeum marinum | reverse complement strand
CTAGATCGGAAGGACCACAACTCGATCGCGGGACGGATCATGATTGGATCACGGGACGGATCGTGATGGGATCGTGGGACACTTGGCGATTTGGATCGCGAAGACGTTCGACTACATCAACCGCATTTCTTAACGCTTCCCGCTTAGCGATCTACAAGGGTATGTAGATCCACTCTCCCTCTCGTAGATGCTCATCACCATGGATAGATCTTGCGTGTGCATAGGAAATTTTTTGTTTCCCATGCAACGTTCCCCAACAGTGGCATCATGAGCTAGGTCTATGTGTAGATGAGATCTCGAGTAGAACACAAAGGAGTTTGTGGCCGTTGATGCTTAGATTGCTTGCTCCCTTGGTCGTCTTTTGGTTCAGCGGTATTGTGGGATGAAGCGGCCCGGACCAACCTTACTCATACGCTTACGAGAGACCGGTTCCATCCACTGATGTATAACTTCCTTGCACAAACATGGCTGGTGGGTGCCTGTTTCTCCTACTTTAGTTGGATCGGATTCAACAAAGGGGGTCTTGAGAAGGTTGAAAAGCAATTTATGTATCACCATTGTGGTTTTTGCGTAGGTAAGAATTGTTCTTGCTAGATACCCGTAGCAGCCACGTAAAACTTGCAACAACAATTAGAGGACGTCGAACTTGTTTTTGCAGGGTATGTTGTGATGTGATATGGCCAATTACATGATGACATATATGTGATGTATGAGATGATCATGTATTGTATAGAATATCACGACTTGTATGTCGATGAGTACGGCAATCGGCAGGAGCCATAGGGTTGTCTTTAATTATTGTAGGACCTGCTTGTCAATCATTAAGCGCTATGTAATTCTTTACTTTATCGCTAAGCGGTAGCAATAGTAGTAGAAGCATGGTGGGCGTGACAACCCCGATGGTGACACGTTGATGGAGATCAAGATGATGGAGATCATGGTGTCATGCCGGTGACGATGGAGATCATGCCGGTGCTTTATAGATGGAGATCAGAAGCACAAGTTCATGGTCATATTATGTCACTTAAGATTTGCATGTGGTGTTAATCCTTTTATGCACCTTGTTTTGCTTAGGACGGCGGTAGAATTATAAGGTGATCCCTCACTTAAATTTCAAGATAAATTGTGTTCTCCCCGAGCGTGCACCGTTGCGAAAGTTCGTCGTGTCGAGACACCACGTGATGATCGGGTGTGATAGACTCTATGTTCACATACAAAGGGTGCAAGCCAGTGTTGCACATGCGGAACACTCGGGGTGAACTTGATGAGCCTAGCATGTACAGACATGGCATCGGAACACAAGAGACCGAAAGGTTGAACATGAGTCATATAGCAGATATGGTCAACATGATGATGTTCACCATTGAAACCACCTCAACTCACGTGATGATCGGACTTGAGTTCGTGAATTTGGATCATGTATCACTCGAATGACCAGAGGGATGTCAATTTCAGTGGGAGTTCTTAAGTAATATGATTAATTGAACTCATTATCATGAACATAGTCAATGGTGTCTTTGCAAATTGTGTTGTAGATTACTAGCTCACGCTGTAGCTCCCTTGAATTTTTATATGTTACTAGAGAAATACAATTGAAAGATGATGGTAGAAATATTGCGAACTGGGTCCGTGATCTGAGGATTGTCCTCATTGCTGCACAGAAGGCTTATGTCCTTAATGCACCGCTCGGTGCGCCACCCCCTCTAGCGTCGTGTGTAGATGTTGTGAACATCTGACAGGCACGTTCCGATGACTACTTGATAGTTCAGTGCGTCATGCATTAAGGCTTAGAATTGAGGCTTCAAAACATTTTGAACGTCATGGGACATATGAGATGTCCTAAGAGTTGAAATTGGGATCTCAGGCTCATGCCCATGTTGTGAGATATGAGATCTCCAACAAGATTCTTTGCCTGCAAGATGAAGGAGAGTAACTCAATCGTCGAGCATGTGCTCAGATTGGCTCGGTGCTACAATCGCTTGAATCGAGTGGGAGTTGATCTTCCAGATAACATAGTGATTGATATAGTTCTCCAAGTCACTGTCACGAAGCTACTAGAACTTCGTGATTGACGGGGGGACGACCCCGGGGTAGCCTCGAGTGCCCCTTTTCCCCCACCTCCTAACGCGACTAAAGGGCGGGCCACCTCCCCCTGCAGTCCGGCTATGCCCTGCCGGAGGTGGTCCGCCGGCTGCGCGCAGCCGGCTGGGCATTGGATACCGTCTATAGGGCATGCGTGGCAACAGTGGCCCCCATCCCGTCGAGGGTCAGCGCCGATATGGCTACAGCGAAGATGTCAGGGCCTCTGACCCTGGCGGATGGCAACCGGGTTTCCAACAGTGCTGACACGCCTTCAATCACTCCGTTACCTGCCCCGACGTGGCTATAGGGTGGTCGGCCGTACCAATGACCCCGGTCGGCCGCTGCAAGACGACGCCACAAGGCGCGGCCCGTGCCGTGATGTGCCTGGTGTTGGGGCCCGCCTCGCGGGGCCCGCCGGTTCCTGACGGGACTCTTCAGCCGGCGGGACCTACCAGTGACAAGCCCCCCTGGTCGGGCCCACGCAGCCGGCCAGAGAGGCTGCCGGCTGGGGGGCCCTTTGGCTTTCTACTTGTATTGTATTCCAGGGGGTTGGCCTATAAAGCCTCCCGGGCCACCCCCATGCAGGGGGGATCGATCAGCTGCTCTCTGGGAGTTCCCTCCGCATCCACGGCGCGCACACACACACACATAGAGAGGTGGAAGAGCAGGCTAGCTCCTTCTTCCTCCTCGTTCCATACAGCTCGAGGAGCACCGTTGTAACCCGACCGTTGTCTCAACTAAACCGAGCAGGACTAGGGGTATTGCCTCCCACGGAGGGCCCCGAACCTGGGTACATCATGTGTCAGCCACCGCTTGTGCCTAATCCCGCTCCCGGAGCCCGCCGTCGTCCTTCAACCCCTCTCGATAAGCCTACCTATGGCATCTGCCGTGACGAAACCACGATAGTTGGTGCCCACCATGGGGCCGTCCGCGGCGCCGGCCGGAGTCACACTCCGGGCGGGACCCTTCACCACCTCCCCCGACCGCCTCGCGTCCGGGCAGAACCGCATGCTCGTGGGGCTTGCTCCGGCGAGCCTTGCGGGCAGCGCGGCCGGCATCCCTGATGAGTGCCTCGATCGCGACCTAGCGCTCGATGTCGCCACGCTCGTCAGGTGGTTCGGCAAGCTGAGCCTCGCCGAAGAACCGGAGGCCGACGAGTACCCTAGTTGGGTGTTCGATTGCACCGACCCGCCCTCGTCCGTGGGCACGCTCGCCACGGGCGAGGCCATCGGCCCCCACACCTGCGTGGGAGTGATGGTCACCGTCTCCTCCACCACTTTGGGCCGTGTGTGAGCGGTTGAGGCCGACGCAGCTGCCGCTCGCGCCGGCACCTCCGACCCACTCGCCGCCACCCTCCGGGGTCTGGGCACTCCTATCGCTACGACGGTGGACCCAGTCGCCGCCAGAGCCGAGCTGGAGGCGGCCCGTCGCCTGCTGTTCGAAGACGCCAGCGCCCTCGTTGTCGAGAGGCGCCGGATGGAGGCCACGCAGCGGGAATACAACTCCGCGTACGGTCTCACCCTGGCTAGCCCCAAGCCCAGCCGGCGTGGTGCTGTGCGAGAACGCGGCCGCGTGGTTGCAGAAATCCTCGGGGGCCGTTTCCCCGTCTATGACACCCCGACGGCCAACCTGCGCGCCGCCAAGGTTGCCTACGAGGATTTGGCAACCTTGGAGGGCGAGGAGCGGGCCGCACGCGAGCGGCACATCAAGGACCTCATCGACACCGCCAACGCACAACAGGTCATCCTCTCCCCCGGCGGGGCCGTCTCCGACTTTCCCCGTCCCGAGGGCGAGGACACTAGGGCCGCTGATCGCCGGCCGGCTCAGCACTCCAGCACCCCTCGTCCCTCCGGCCGGAACGCCCGGGGGAGCTACGCTCAACGCGCCCCATCACGCGGAAACGAGCAGCCGACGCAGCAACAATCCGGCTGGCTGCCACCGCCGCGACGAGGCGCCGGCTGGCGGCAGCCGGTGCACCCGTGGGCATACTCCGACCCCACGGCAGGAACCCGCGCGGTCCATCCCGCCGGCCGTCTGCCCCGAGCTCGCCGCTCGGCTCGGGCACCGCTTCCCCCACAGCGACAACGACGCGCGGCTCCGTCTTGACCGGCTCGTGCAGTCAGCTCTCCTCAAGGAAGAGGGCTCGATTGGTCCAGCCTGTTTTGGTCCACGAATCCACAACGAGCCTTTTCCACCCGGCTTTACGCTCCCCGCGACACCTTGAAGTATACCGGGGCCGCCAAGCCGGAGGACTGGCTGATCGACTACACCACTGCCGTTGGCATCGCCAGGGGGAACAAGCGCGTAGCCGTCCGCTATGTCCCCCTCATGCTGATCGGCTCGGCCCGCACCTGGCTGAACAGCCTGGTCGCCGGTAGCGTCAATGCCTGGACGGACTTCGAGGAGGCCTTCGTCCACAACTTCACCGGCACCTACAAACGGCCTGGCCGGCCCCACGAGCTGGCTATGTGCGTCCAGGGGCCGGACGAGCCCCTCCGCGACTACCTCACGCGCTGGACCGAGCTCCGCAACTCCTGCGAAGGAGTACACGAGGTACATACCATCCAGTACTTCATCGAGGGCTGCTACGATGGCATCCCCCTCAAGCACAAGCTCCTGTGCTCCGAGCCAACCTCCCTGGCGGACCTGATGTCCAAAGCGGACAAATACGCCACCGCCGACTCCTCGATGAGGATGAAGGCTAAGGCACCAGCCAAGCCGGCTATGCCCCCCGCCGCACCGCGGGCGGCGATTGACAACCGGCAGCCGCAGAACGGCAAGCGCAAGAACAACCAGCCCGATTCCCGCTACGGGAGTCAGCAGGTCGCCTCCATTGAGGGGGAGCAGCCGGCTGGCCAGGCCTCCGGTCAGCGCCAGCGCACCGGCAAGGCCGCCTGGCAGCCCAAGCTGACTTTCGGCCAAATGCTTGACCTCCCCTGCCAAAACCACTCCGGCGCCAAGCCGGCCACACACACGCGCCGACAGTGCAGCTTCTCACAGCGATTGGCCCGGGGGGATGGCCTTCCGGCTCCCCCCCGCGCAGCCAGCCCCCGCCCCGGTGCCAGCCCCGGCTCGGGCCCCGACCCCCGGTCCGGCTCAGACGGACCCGGCCCCGGGTCGGGGCGACGGCCAGCTGCACGACCGGTTCCCCGAACACGATGAGTGCTACGTCATCTTCACCAGCGAAGAGACGGACAAGAACGCCAAGCGCCGGCTCCACCGCGAGGTGAATGCCATTATGCCCGCGACTCCCCAGTTCCTACATTGGTCCGAGAAGCCAATCACCTGGAGCCGGGCGGACCACCCGGCCGTGATGCCGAACCCCGGCAGCTACGCCCTCGTCCTCGATCCCACCATCGCCTCCAAGAAACGCTCGTGCCGCTTCTCGCGGGTTTTGATCGATGGAGGCAGCAGCATCAACATCCTCTACCTCGACACCCTGTTCAAGCTAGGGCTCAAGGTGGAGGACCTGAAAACAAGTCGGACCATTTTTCACGGCATCGTGCCGGGAAAGTCCTGTACCCCCGTCGGCAAGATCAAGCTCGACGTCCTCTTCGGCGACGCCGGTCATTTCCGTCGCGAGCTGGTTTTGTTCGAGGTAGTGGACCTCGACAGTCCCTACCACGCATTGCTCGGCAGGCCCGCTCTCGTCAAGTTCATGGCGATCCCCCACTACGCCTACCTCAAGCTCAAGATGCCGGGACCCAAGGGCATCATCACCATCGACGGCAAGTACCAGATGTCAATGGCGTGCGCGAGATGGCAGCCGGCTGGCCGAGGCCCTGGAGATAGTCAAAGAGAAGCGGCAGCTCGACCGGCTGGTGGCCCTTGCCTCCGCCCAGCCGGCCGTACCGGCACCTCTGTCCCAGTCGGTCGGCGAAGGCTCGTTCCAGCCGTCCAAGGACACCAGGCAGGTGCCACTCGATCTGGTCGACCCCACCCAATGCGTGACCATCGGCTCCCGCCTCGATAGCAAATAGGAAGGCGAGCTCGTTGACTTCCTCCGTGAGAATCGGGACATGTTTGCATGGTCCCCCAAGGACATGCCGGGTGTTCCGAGGAAGTTCGCCGAGCACAAGCTGCACGTATGGCCGGATGTGAAGCCAGTCAAGCAACCCCTGCGTCGTTTCTCCAAGGAGAAGCGGCGTACTATAGGAGAAGAAATCGCCTGACTGCTCGCGGACGGCTTCATCATGGAGGTGTTTCACCCGGACTGGCTGGCCAACCCAGTCCTGGTGCTGAAGAAAAACAAGACCTGGCGCATGTGTATCGACTACACGAGCCTGAACAAGGCGTGCCCCAAGGACCCGTTCGCCCTGTCGCGGATCGATCAAGTCATCGACTCCATGGCCGGCTGTGATCTGTTGTCTTTCCTGGACGCCTACTTCGGCTACCACCAGATAAAGCTGGACCCGGCCGATCGTCTCAAGACCTCCTTCATCACCTCCTACGGGGCTTACTGCTACATCACCATTTCCTTCGGCCTGAAGAACGCAGGCGCTACCTTCCAGCGCTGCATGCAGAAATGCCTCCTGCCTCAGATAGGCAGGAACGTCCACGTCTACGTGGACGACATCATCGTCAAATCCAAGAAGCACTTCAGCCTCCTCGACGACCTCCGGGAGACGTTCGCCAACTTGTGCGAATACAAGATCAAGCTCAACCCAGAGAAGTGTGTCTTCGGCGTCCCAGCCGGCCAGCTCCTGGGTTTCTTCGTGTTCGCCCGCGGCATCGAAGCTAACCTCGAGAAGATCCGGGCGATTGAGCGCATGCCCAAGCCGGTCCGGCTCCGCGACGTCCGGAAGTTCACCGGCTGCCTCGCTTCCCTCAGCCGGTTCGTCAGCCGGCTGGGCGAGAAGGCCTTGCCCCTCTACGGGCTCCTACGCAAGTCGGCCCTGGTCGAGCCGGGCCGAGACCTCTCAAAGAAGCCAGCCCTGTTCGACTGGCTCGACGAGGCGGACGTGGCATTCCCCGACCTATAGCGAGCTCTCACCAGCGCACCCATCCTGGCCGCGCCGGCTGACAAGGAGCCTCTGCTCGCCTACATTGCGGCGACCACGCGCATCGACAATGTCGTCCTGGTGGTGGAGCGGTCGGAGGAAGGCAAGGCACTGCCGACGCAGCGTCCCGTCTACTACCTCAGCGAGGTCCTCTCTACCTCCAAGCAAAACTACCCCCACTACCAGAAGATGTGCTACGGCGTATACTTCGCCGCCCAGAAGCTGAAGAAGTACTTCCAGGAGCACGTCATCACCATCGTGAGCACAGCGCCGCTGGGCGAAATCATGGCCGGCCAGGACGCCATCGGCCGGATAGCCAAATGGGCCATCACCCTGGCCGACTACGAAGTATGGTACGAGCCACGCACTGTCATCAAGTCCTAGGGAATGGCCGACTTCCTCGTCGATTGGGCCGAAACCCAGTTCGTGCCGCCTCCGCCCGACTCCACGCATTGGCGCATGCACTTTGACGGCTCAAAGATGCGAGCCGGCTTGGGAGCCGGCATCGTCCTGTCGTCCCCCAGAGGAGACCAGCTCCGCTACGCCCTCCATATCCACTTCGCTGCCTCCAACAACGTGGCCGAATACGAGGCCCTTGTCCATGGCCTCCGGCTCGCCAAAGAGATCGGCATCCAGCGCATCATTTGCTTCGGCGACTCGGACCTCGTGGTGCAACAGGTCTCTGGCGAGTGGGACGCTAGGGACGCCAACATGGCCAGCTATCGCTTCCTCGTCCAGCAGCTCACCGGCTCCTTCGAGGGCTGCGAGTTCCACCACATCCCCCATGCGGACAATGAGGCGGCCGACGCGCTGGCCAAGATTGGCTCCACCCGGTAGGCCATCCCACCCGGCGTCTCCCTCGAGCGGCCGATGAAGCCGTCGATCAAGCCTTCTTCCGAGTCGGAGTCCATCTTCGTGCCAGCAAACGCAGCCGGCACCTCGGCGGAACCGGCTGCCCAACTGGCCCCGCCGGCTGCGGCGGCATCGCCGGCTCCACCACCACCAGCCGCCAGTCCGGCGCCGTCCGCTACGGCAATTGAGCCAGTAGCGCCTACGCACGCCGACACCGGCCTCGCCGCCGTCATGACAATGATCAATGCTTCCACCACTGCCTCGCTCCCGGGGGCTAGCGAGCCGGTCTCGGGGGCTGGGCCGGCCCCTGTCTCGGCTCCCTCGTGGGCCCGGCCTATCCTGGCGTTCCTTCAGCACGGCGAGCTCCCCTCCGATGAGGCCATGGCAAGGCAAATTCAGCGTCAGGCCCCAACCTACGACATCATCAACCACGAGCTGGTTCATCGCAACACCACCGGCATCTTCCAACGTTGCGTCGAGCCGGAGAAAGGACAGGAAATCCTCCTCGACATCCACCAAGGCGAGTGCGGGCATCACGCCGCCTCCAGGTCGCTGGTGGCCAAAGCATTCCGTCACGGTTTCTACTGGCCGACTGCTCTGGAGGCGGCCAAGGAACTCGTTGACAAGTGCGAGGGTTGCCAGCGCTTCAGCACGCAGAGCCATCTTCCGGCTAGCGCTCTCTAGACCATCCCCCTTTCGTGACCATTCGCCTTTTGGGGTCTGGACATGGTGGGACCTTTCAAAACTGCACGAGGCGGCATGACACATTTGCTCGTCGCCGTCGACAAGTTTACCAAATGGATCGAGGACCGGCCAATCATGAAACGGGACGGCCCCACGGCCGTCCGGTTCATCGAAGACATCACGGTACGTTACGGCGTCCCCCACAGCATCATCACCGATAACGGCATGAACTTTGCCAAAGGTGCACTGGCGCGCTTCTGCTCGAGGCGGGGCATCCGGCTCGACCTGGCGTCCGTCGCCCACTCATAGTCAAATGGCCAGGTTGAGAGGGCAAACGGCCTACTCCTATCCGGCATCAAGCCCCGGCTCGTGACACCACTGGTCCGGTCGGCCGGCTATTGGGTCGAGGAGCTGCCGGCTGTCCTTTGGAGCCTCCGGACCACGCCCAACCGGTCGATCGGCTACACTCCGTTCTTTCTCGTTTACGGGTCCAAGGCGATCATCCCCACCGACATCGAATTCGATTCGCCTCGGGTCACCCTGTACACCGAAAAGGACGCGAAGGAGTCAAGGGAAGACGGTGTCGACCTCCTCGAGGAGGCCCGCGAGCTAGCCTTGAGCCGGACGACCATCTACCAGCAGAAGCTCTGGCATTATCACAGCAAGCGGATCCGGCCGCTCTCCTTCCGCAAAGAAGACTTGGTGCTCAGGCAGATCCAGCAAACCGCCGGCCAGCACAAGCTGTCCTCCCCATGGGAGGGCCCGTTCATCGTCAGCCGGGCGTTGCGCAACAACGCGTACTATCTAATAGACGCCCAGAAGCCGCAGAAACGCAAGAGAGACGCCTCCGGCGAGGAGACGGAGCGCCCGTGGAACGCGGCGCTCCTCTATCCATTCTATTGCTGAAAACCATTGTATGTATCCTCCCTCTTTTGGGCTTATAAACGCGACGGCGGCCCCCAAGCCGACGCTGGGGGCATGCCCTTTTCGATTCCTACGAAATTCTGTTGTCTAAAGGCACGTCAACCGGGTCCGGCTCCCGGGCCCGGGGGCTTGCCTGGCTTCCCACCGAGGTGGACAGATAATGTGAGAAAGCAACCCTTCGCCTACCCTCCCCTGACCAGCTACAGACCGGCTCCCGGCTGTCCGGCTGAAGGGACCACGGGGTACGAAGGAACTTCTCACACGAAGGTCAGCCGACGCGCGCGGCAGCAGGACCAGCCCAGCCGAGCTATGTTAATCCTAGTAACCGGCCTTTGCCGGCTCAACCTAGCCCTAGCCGGTTGACTCTAGGAGCCCGCTATTTTCCCAAGGGTGAAGCCCCGTCCCTGTCCCAGACCGGCTCCCGGCTGGCTGGCAGGCGGGGTGGAAGCCGGAAGGAATCCTGGCACGCAAACACAAGTCAAAAGGCAAAGGGTGAAAGAAGAGCTGGCACGCACATTATTTCTAAGATAAATGGCACAAGTTCATTACATATAAAAGGCCCACGGCCACGAGTTCATTACATATACACCCCAGTGGGTGGAATTCCAGTCTAAAAACAGAAATGCAGGAAAGAAAAGTCCTAAGCTATGGCAGCATCGTGCCGGCCTTCCTCCAAGTCCTAACGCCGCTGGAGCCGGCGGTGCTCATGCCTTGGGAGCCGGCGGCGCTGGCGCCTTCGAGGCCGGCACCTCCGGGACAGCCGAGGTAGAAGCCCCCACAGCCGGAGTCGGCTTGAACTCGGCGTATTCGTCGGTGTCGGAGCCTTCATCGGCCGTCTCGATGGCGCTCTCATCCGGGTCGTCCAGGGCGAGCCCGTACTGGTCCTCCGGAACCACCACGCCGTCCGCCCCGCGCTTCGGGACGTACTCGTCCCACGTGGCGAAGGACGCAAGATCGCTCGCCCTCACCAGCCTCTCGTCGGCCACCGCCTCCAACTCTGGGTCGGCGCCAGCGCGCTGGGCCGTGACCAAGCCCAAGTCCAGCTCAGGGTACCATGATTTGGCGATGCGGAGCGCCATGCCCGCGCCGGCTCGTGCCGCGGAGGTCCTCCAGGTGTTCACCCGCGCTGTCCCGAACTCCAACCACCTCGACAGCCGGTTCATGAAGATCGGATGCACCGCGCCAGGCCAGAGCGTGCGGACCAGCATCATGCCGGCCGCTTGGAGCCGCTTTAGGGCGCAAACCACCTCCGACAGGTGCGCCATGGCGGCGATCCCCACCTCGTCCAGGGTCCAGGGGGCCATCGGCCCGATGGCCTCTCCTTGCGCCCGCCGGGCCTCACGGTCGGCTTCCACGGCCGCCTCCGCGACCTCCCGCGTGCCAGGGAAGAGCCCTAAGAAGAGGATCGGGGATGAGCAGGGAGGCAAACCAGAAAACCAAGAAGGAAGAGCAAGGCGACGGAAACTTACTGTGCAGAATTTGGTCCACCTCGTGCCCTTGCTCCTGCAACCGCACCTCCCTGGCGGACCACTCTTGGCGTCGGCGCTCGTGCTCGTCCCGGGCTGCCTGTGCGTCCTCGGCCGCCTTGGCCAAGGCGGCTTCCTTGGCTTCCAACTCCTCGTGAAGCGCCTTCTCCCGCCCCTCCGCCTTCTGACGAAGCGCCGCCTCTTGGTCCGCGAGTGCTCAACGATGGGCCGCCTCACGGCCCTCTCGCTCCGCCTTCGACCGGTCCGCCTCCCCATGGAGCCGGTCACCCTCCATCGTCAGGAGTTCCCGCTCCTCGTAAAGACGCACCACCTAGCGCCGGATGCAGACCGTCTCGGCATGGGTGGATGCATAAGACACGGGAGTCAGAAAGGATTCAGCCCGCCTCCGGGGCAGCCGGCCTGATTCCCGGGGGCTACACCAGTGGGTGCGCTTGCGCGCTCCCACTGGAAAATTGCAAGATGCTCACAAGGGCAACGTACCTCGCAGGTCCGCGGACACGACGGCAAGCCGGTTCTCAGCTCCCCGGTACAACCCCAACAGGGTGCTGTACGCTGCCACCTGGTGGTCGTGTGTTGCCTGTAAAACAACAAGAGCTTTAGGTTCAACCCGCTTGCGCCACAGCCGGCTCGAGCCTTGGGGGCTACCCCCAGTGGGTGCGCTGGCGCATCCCCACTAGAAAAGACGGAAAAATGCATCCCCACCGCTCGCTCCAAGCTCACCAGTCGGTCGCTGGCGGCCCGAGCGTCTTGCGTCACCTGGGCGCGGGCCGCCGCAAACGCTTCCACAGCGGCGGCCACCTCCGCTCCGAGGGCGCTCGACGGCCCGCCAGGAGACAGGCTCCCGACCGCCGCCCAGGTCTGCTGCGGCCGGCCCCCGTCTGCGGGTTCTTCATTATTGGAGACCTCGATGCGACCGGCCCCTCCTGTCGCCGCCGCGCAGGGGGCCGCCGTCGACGCACTTGCGGCGACCGTTTTCACGGCCATCATGGATCCCCCCTCCGGCACCCCACCTCCGGCTGCTCCGGGCTGACTCTCCTTCGATGCCGGCACCTCAGAAGTCAGCACGTCCAGTGGTGGTGCCTCTGGAGCCGGTAGCTCCGGCCTCGGCGGCACGTCGCCCGCGATCGTCCGGGCGACGTCGCGGCCCATTGCCACCTCACCCCCCCCCCCCCGCGGCCGTCGCGCTTGCCTCCGCCCTTCGCCCGGAGCCATGGTGGCTCTTCGACCTCTTCTCCCGGGCGTGGGGGAAGGGCTCCCAAGCTCTGCCCGCGGTCTCCCCGCTGTTTCCTTGGAGGAGGGGGAACGGCTCCCACGCTCCGCCAGCGGCCTCCCCGCTGGCTCCCCCTTGCCTCTTCACTGCCTCCTCCCAGGGGCGGAGCTCCTAGACACGCCGCTCCCGCTCGGCCGCCACGAAGTCGAGCCACGCCTGGTTCTCCCTCTCCTTGGCCGCCGTCGACGGAACTGCCCTCTTCGTCCCGTCACCCGATGTCCTCCCCAGGGCGCGCGCATCCCTGGTCATGAAGAAATAAGAGACTGGGGGCATGTCGGACCAAGGTGGAGGAGAAGACAGACTTACCCGGCGACGACGGGGATCGCTCTCCTCACGGGTCCCGCTTGGGCGACCTTCTGTTTCTTGCCGCCGCCTCCGCGACTGCCGCCCGGCTGCACGGTCGCCCCACGCTTGGGCACCGGCTTGGTGGCAGCCGACCCCTTCCCCTTGTCGCCCGCGCCCGGGCCTCCACGACTGGAGCCGCCGCCAGCTCGAGGTTGGCGTCTTCGCGGCGCCGTGACCTCGTCCTCCGAAGCCTCGGACTTCTCCAGGGCCTCGGCAATGCGCGTCTGGGGAGGGGACTCTCCCGTTGATTCGGCCTCTTCGGCCCCCTCCGTCTCCGTCTCCGCGTCGCTGGCACCAGATGCTCCGGCTCGCTCGGAGTCGGCCGGCTCCATGTCGTCGGTGTCCTCGACCTCCTCGGGGTCCGACTCCGCCGTGTCGGGGGCCGGCTCCCCGTAGTTCTGCAGCAGAGGGAAGAGCTGCGGACGGGCCGGGCGGCTCACTGTCAGACCGAGGGGAGGGGTATCACCTCTAAAATAAGATGGAGGGGAGGAACCGGCTTGCACTTACCCGTGGTGCCGGGCGGCTCCGGTCGTATGGGGTTTTCCCCCATTGACATTCTCCCTCCGCCATCTTCGCCGTTGAAATGGCGTTCACCCTCCTCGCCACATAGGCTGGCTTCATCTCCTTGGTGGAGAGCCGGCAGGGGTCGTGGCGTCCTCCCATCTGGCAGATGAGGTGCGGTCGGCTCTGCAGCGGCTGCACCCAGCGCGCCACCATTGTGGCCAGCAGGTCCGTGGCCTTCAGCCCCTCCGACCCGGTCATCGCGAGCAGGCGCTCGTAGAGCCGGTCCGCCGTCTCGGGCGCCGGAGACGCGGCCGCTCGCCAGTTTAGCATCGCGGTTGGCGGGTGGTTGGCGAAGTCGGGGAGGTTGATGTAGTCCTCCTCCGGCTTCGCGTTCTTCACGTAGAAGAACCCCCGCCGCCATTGCTTCACCGACTCGTGCAGCAGGAGCTTCGGGAAGCCGGTTCCCTTGCGAATGTGGATCGGGGTGCCTTCGCAGGCGGTCATCACCATCTACTTCATCGTTGGGTCCTTCGCCGTCTGCCTTTTAAGGAAGAAGAGCCGGCACCAGAGGTCAAGCCTCGGTGCGACTCCCAAGTATCCCTCACAGAGGGTGACGAATGCCGCCAGCTGCAAGACGACGTTGGGGGCGAGGTGGTGCGGCTGCAGGCCAAACCGCACCAGAAAGCGGCGGAAGAAAGCGCTCGCCGGAAGTCCGAGCCCACGGAGGAAGTGTATGGCGAAGACAACCACTTCACCCTCCCGCGGGGCCAGGGAGTTCTCTGGCCCGGCCGGGCGCGCCACCAGGTGTCCTTCGCCGGGAGCTTGCGACGGTCGCGGAGGTGCTCGATGAAGGTCTCGTCCACATCACTACCATCCCAGGCGCCCTTGCCCGCCATGGCCGCTGAGGGGGCGTGCGGTCGCGTCGACGGGCGCGGGTGTTCGACGGCGCTCCGGGCTCTCTTCGGCGGCGCGCGGAGGCATGGCTTGTCCTCGTGCTTCGGTCTCTCTCTCGCGCGCGCGTGGCGGGGGGAGGGAGGCGACAAAGGCGATGCGGCGGCAGGAGGGGGAGCGAACGGGTCGTTCTGCCTCCCCCTTCACGACATTTATACCCCACGCGGGCGATCGTGGGGGCCAGATTCACTGCGCACGACCCCCACGATTCCCGCGGTGCGCGGGGTGGACATCGTGGCGCTCGGGAATGCCAACCGTCCGCCCCGCACCGTAAAGGATCCCTGCACGCAGGCCGAGGCTGCGGCTGCGGGAGGCCCCACCCCACTGCCCGATCTTTTCTGCCGCGTGGCGCGTCTCCCCAACCAGGCGGGGAGCCCAAGGTGGCGCACGAAGCGTCGGCCGGCTGCGGAGCTGGCCATTGCTTTCCGGTTAAGCTCGACTCTCAAGGCCGCCTGCAGCACAAGAACGATCTTCAAGCCGGCGAGGACCGCCGCGACTCGTCGGCGGGTCCTCCCCGGCTTCGGGGACTACTGACGGGACGACGACCCCGGGGTAGCCTCGAGCGCCCCTTTTCCCCCTTTTCCCCCACCTCCTAATGCGACTAAAGGGCAGGCCGCCTCCCCCTGCAGTCCGGCTACGCCCTGTCGGAGGTGGTCCGCCGGCTACGCCCAGCCGGCTGGGCATTGGATACCGTCTACAGGGCGTGTGTGGCAACAATGGCCCCCATCCCGTCGAGGGTCAGCGCCGATATGGCCATAGCGAAGACGTCAGGGCCTCTGACCCTGGCGGATGGCGACCGGGCTTCCAACAGTGTCGGCATGCCTTCAATCACTCTGTTACCTGCCCTAGCGTGGCTACAGGGTGGTCGGCCGTACCGCTGACCCCGGCCGGCCGCCGCAAGACGCCGCCACAAGGCACGGCCCGTGCCACGATGTACCCTGTGTCGGGGCCCGCCTCGCGTGCCCCGCCGGTTCCTGAAGGGACTCTTCAGCCGGCGGGACCTACCAGTGACAAGCCCCCCCGGCCGGGCCCACGCAGCCGGCCAGAGAGGCTGCCGGCTGGGGCCCCCTTTGGCTTTCTACTTGTATTGTATTCCGGGGGGTTGGTCTATAAAGCCCCCCGGGCCATCCCTATGCAGGGGGGATCGATCAGCTGCTCTCTGGGAGTTCCCTCCACATCCACCATGCACACACACACACACACGTAGAGAGGCAGAAGAGCAGGCTAGCTCCTTCTTCCTCCTCGTTCCATACAGCTCGAGGAACACCATTGTAACCCGACCGTTGTCTCAACTAAACCGAGCAGGACTAGGGGTATTGCCTCCCACGGAGGGCCCCGAACCTGGGTACATTGTGTGTCAGCCACCGCTTGTGCCTAATCCCGCTCCCGAAGCCCGCCGGCGTCCTTCGACCCCTCTTGATAAGCCTACCTATGGCATCTGCCGTGACGAAACCACGACAGTGATGAACTATAATTATGTCAGGGATGGAACAGATGATCCCTGAGCTATTTATGATGTTTGACACCGCGAAGGTAGATATCAAGAAGGAGCATCAAGTGTTGATGGTTAGTGAAACCACTAGTTTCGAAAAGGGAAAGGGTAAGCAGGGAAACTTCATGGATGGCAAGTCAGTTGCTGCTCCAGTGAAGCAACCCAGTTGAACCCAAATCTGAGACTAAGTGCTTCTATTATGAGGAGAGCGGTTGCTGAAGTGGAACAACCCTAGATACTTGGTAGTTAAGAAGGCTGGCAATGTCGACATAAGTTTATTTGATATACGTGTTATTGATGTGTATCTTGCTAGTACTCCTAGTAGCACCTAGGTATTGGATACCGGTTCGATTGCTAAATTTTAGTACCTCGAAATAAAAGCTACGGAATAAATGGATACTAGCTAAGGATGAGGTGATGATGTGTGTTCAACATGTCACCACGGTTGATGTGATCAACATCGCACGCTCTCTCTACATTCGAGATTAGCGACGAACCTAAATAAATGTTATTTGGTGTTTGCGTTAAGCATGAACATGATTAGATCATGGTTATTATAATATGGTTATTCATCTAAGTGGGAGAATAATGGTTATTCTGTTTACATGAATAATACCTTCAATGATCATGCACCCAATGAGAATGGTTTGTTGAATCTTGATCGTAGTAATACACATGTTCATAACATAGATGCCAAAAGATAAAAATTTAATAATGATAGTACCACATACTTGTGGCACTGCCGCTAAATGTCATGTTGGTGTAAAAGCATGAAGAAACTCCATGCTGGTGGATCTTTGGGTTCATTCAATTTCGAATCGATCGAGACATGCGGACCATGCCTCATGCATAAGATGACTAAAGACCCCGTTTTCGGTATGATGGAGCGGGCTAGTAACTTATTGGAAATAATACATGTTGATGTATGCGATCCAATAAGTGTTGTAGCGTGCAGTGGGTATCGTTATTTTTCTTACCTTCACTAATGATTTGAGTATATATGATTATATTTACTTAATGAAACACAAGTCTAAGACGTTTGAAAAGTTCAAACAAATTCAGAGTGAAGTTTAAGATCATCGTGACAAGAAGATAAAAATGTTTACGATATGATCGTGGAGGTGAATATCTGAGTTACGAGTTTGGCATACAAGTTTTGACAATGTGAAAGTTGTTGCAAAACTCACGCCACCTGGAACACCATAGTGTGATGATGTGTCTAAACGTCAAAGTCATGCTCTATTGGATATGGTGCGTACTATGGTGTCTCTTATCGTTTTGCCACTATCGTTCTGGGTTTATGCATTAGAAACAACTACATTCACTTTAAATAGGGCACCATCTAAATCCGTTGAGATGACATCATATGAATTATGGTTTGATAGAAACCTAAGCTGTCATTTCTTAATGTTTGGGGCTGCGACGCTTATGTGAAAAAGGTTTTCACCTAATGAGCTCGAACCCAAAACGGACAAATGCATCTTCATAGAACACCCTAAGAACAGTTGGGTATACCTTCTATCTCTGATCCGAGTGTAGAGTGTTTGTTGCTAAAAAATGGGTTCTTTCTCAAGAAAGAGTTTCTCTCGAAAGAATTGAGTGGGAGGAAGATAGAACTTGATGAGGTTGTTGAAACCTTGTTTCAACCAAAGAGTAGTGCGACGCAGAAAATTGTTTATGTGGAGCCTACATTAGTTGAAGAGGAAGTTAATGATGATGATCATGAAGCTTCGGATCAAGTTACTATCGAACCTTGTAGGTCGACAAGGACGTGTACTGCTCCTGAGTGGTACGGCAACCCTGTCTTAGAGGTCATGTTGTCGGACAATGCTGAACCTATGAACTACGGAGAAGCGATGATGGGCTCGGATTCCAACAAATGGTTAGAGGCCATGAAATCCGAGAAAGGATCCATGTATGAAAACCAAGTTTGGACTTTGGTAGACTTTCCCATTGAACGGCAGGTCGTTGAGTACAAATGGACCTTTAAAGATGAAGATAGATGCTAATGGTGAATGTCACCATTTATAAAGCTCGACTTGTCGCAAAGAAGTTTCCGCCAAGTTCAAGGACTTGACTACGATGAGACTTTCTCACCCGTAGCGATGCTAAAAGTCTGTTGAAATTATGTTAGCAGTTGCTGCATTTTTCAATTATGAAATCTGGTAGATGGATGTCAAAACATTGTTTCCTTAACGGTTTACATGAGGAAAGGTTGTATGTGATACAACCAGAAGGTTTTGTAAGTCCTAAGGATGCTAAAAGGTGTGCAAGCTCTAGCAATCCTTCTATGGGCTGGAGCAAGCATCTCGGAGTTGGAATGTACGCTTTGATGAGGTGATCAAAGTTTTGGGGTTTATACAAAGTTTACGAGAAACTTTTATTTACAAGAAAGTGAGTGGGAGCTCTATAGAATTTCTGATAAGTATATGTGGTTGACATATTGTTGATCGGAAATGATGTAGGATTTCTGGAAAGCATAAACGGTTGTTTGAAAAAAGCTTTTCAATGGAAGACCTGGATAATAGTTGGGCATCAAGATCTATAGAGATAAATCAAGACGTCTAATAAGACTTTCAATGAGTACATACCTTGAATAGATTTTGAAAGAGTTCAAAATGGACCAGTCAAAGAAAGAGTTCTTGCCTGATTTGTAACGTCTAAAGTTGAGTGAGACTCAAAGGTCGACCACGACAAAAGAAAGAGAAAGGACAAACATCGTCCCCTATACCATAGCCATAGGCTCTATATAGTATGCCATGTTGTGTACCGCACGTGTGTGTGCCTTGCCATAAGTCTGACAAGGGGTATAAGAGTAATCCAGGAGTGGATTACCGGACATCGGTCAAAATTATCCTTAGTAACCAGAGGACTAAGGAGATGTTTCTCGATTATGGAGGTGATAAAGAGTTTGCCGTAAAGAGTTACGTCGATGCAAGATTTAACACCAATCCGAATGTCTCTTAGTAGCAATCCGGATACGTATAGTGGAGTAGCCATTTGGAATAGTTCCCAGTGGAGCGTGGTGTTGGGGAACGTTGCATGGGAAACAAAAAAAAATCCTACGCTTCACCAAGATCAATCTAGGAGATGAGCATGTATGAGAGGAGAGATTGGATCTATGTACCCTTGTAGATTGCTAAGCGGAAGCGTTAAAGAAGGCGGTTGATGTAGTGGTACGTCTCCGCGATCCAAATCGCAAGCTGTACCACGAACTCCCGATCAAGTGCTGAACGGACGACACCTCCGTGTTCAGCACACGTGTAGCTCGATGAAGATCTCTGCCTTTTTGATCCAGCAAGAGGGAGCGGAGAGGTAGATGGGTTCGCCGGCAGCACGATGGTGTGGCAGCGGTGGTGGTGGAGCTAATCCAGCAAAGCTTCGCTAAGCGGTGCCGGACCAATCTACTAGAGGAGAAGCAATCGGGGAGGGAGGAAGGGCTGCACCGTGACTTAGGGTTTGGCTGCCCTCCTCCCTCTCACATATATATAGGGGGAGGGGTGGTGCGCCAAACCCCTAGGGTTTCCCCCTTGGGGCGGCGGCCAAGGGTGGAGGCGCCCTAGGGTGGCTTGCCACCCAAGTTAGGTGGCACCAGCCCTAGGGTTGGCCCTCCCACCAACCCCCTTGCCGCATGGGCCTCTGTGGGAGGGGCGGCCAGCCCACCAGGAGATGGTGTGCCCTCTCTTACAGCCCATGTAGGCCTTTGGGGCTGGTGGCCCCTTCCGATGGACCCCCGGGACCCTCCTAGCACCCCCGGTACGTTATCGGTGACGCCCAAACTTTTCCCGATACCCAACATAGAACTTCCTATATATGAATCTTCACCTCCGGACCATTCCTAAAATCCTCATCACGTCCAGGATCTCATCCGGGACTCCGAAAAACCTTCGGTCACCAACACACATAACTCATCTATACCAAAACGTCACCGAACCTTAAGTGTGCAGCCCCTGCGGGTTCGAGAACCATGTAGACATGACCGAGACACCTCTATGGCGAATAACCAATAGCTGGACCTGGATGCCCATATTGGTTCCTACATGTTCTATGAAGATCTTCATCGGTCGAACCTCTATGTCAAGGATTCAGACAATCCTGTATGTTGTTCCCTTTGTTCTTCGGCATGTTACTTGCCCGAGATTCGATGGTCGGTATCTCTATACCTAGTTCAATATCGTTACCGACAAGTCTCTTTACTCGTTCCGTAATACAAGATCCTATGGTCAACACTTGGTCACATTGCTTGCAAGGCTTATTGTGATGTTGTATTACCGAGTGGGCCCTGAGAAACCTCTCCGTCACATGGAGCAACAAATCCTAGTCTTGATAGATGCCAACCCAACAGACACCCTCGGAGATACCTGTAGAGCACCTTTATAGTCACCCAGTTACGTTGCGACATTTGATACACACGAGGTACTCCTCCGGTGTCAGTGAGTTGCATGATTTCATGGTCATAGGAACAAATACTTGACATGCAGAAAACTATAGCAATAAACTGACACGGTCATATGCTATGCCTATAGTTTGGGTCTTGTCCATCACATCATTCTCCTAATGATGTGATCCCGTTATCAAATGACATCTCATGTCCATGGCTAGGAAACCTTAATCATCTTTGATCAACGAGCTAGTCCATCAGAGGCATACTAGGGACATGGTGTTGTCTATGTATCCACACAAGTATCTGAGTTTCCGATCAATACAATGCTAGCATGGATAATAAACGATTACCATGAACAAGGAAATATGATAATAACTAATTTATTATTGCCTCTAGGGCATATTTCCAAAAGTCTCCCACTTGCACTAGAGTCAATAATCTAGTCCACATCACCATGTGATTCGCATTGTTATGAATCTAACACCCAATGAGTTCTGGGGCTCGATCATGCTTTGCATGTGAGTGTCGTCGTTTTCTCATGACAGATGCCATAGGGTGGCTTATCATAGGTGGTTGGGGCCAGAGGACACCGACCGGCTCCGGGTGCGAGATTGGGCACAAGCGGTGGTGACACGTGATGTACCCAGGTTCAGGGTCCTCCGTGGGAGGTAACACCCCTAGTCCTGCTTGGTCTAGTTGGATGGATGGGTATGTGTACAAGGGTGCTCCTGGAGCTGTATCTAGAGGAGGAGGAAGGAGCAGCCGACTCGTCTTCCTCCATTACTAGATGGGGTTTGAGGGTTCTGTGGATGTGCTAGAGCGATCGTCCCTCCCCGTTGCATGGGGGGGGGGGCTCGGGGGGGTTTATAGGCCAACCCCGGCTCTACTATATACCTAAAGTACAAGCACGGAGGGACCCGGCTGGCAGCCTCTCTGGCTGACCTGGGGACCCCGCTCTTCATGTCGTCTCATCGCCGACAGGGTCCACCGGCTGGGAGGTCTTGTCGACTGCTGGGGCCCACCAGCCGGCTCTGCGATTGGCCCTCGCTCATGTGCCGTGGCATGGGTCGCCAGGGAGGCATCGTCTAGCGCCAGCCGACTGAGGTCTCTGGTACAGCCGGCGGTACTGTAGCCATGCCGAGGTAGGTAACCAAGTGGGTGAGGGCATGCTAACACTGTTCCCTCGCCCGGTCGCGCTCGCCAAGGTCAGCGGCCTGGACGGCCGGACTGTAGCCATGCGCTCCAGTGCGTCAGCAGCCACTGTGGACACAGGGCCGCCCGTCGTGGCGGTCGCGTCGTGTCGTCGTACCCGCGCGTAGTGGGATGGGACGTCGCGTGTCTGCCCCAAGGTCAACGGAGGAGCCGGCCCGGAGGCAGCCGGCCGCGCCCAGCCGGCCAAGGGTCAAGCTGGCTCGTTGATCAGCCGTCTGCCTGCCAGCCGGTGGCCGCTCGAGCCACCCATAATCCAGCCGCCCATGAGCAGCCGATCGCGTGGTTTTCCTTCAAAGCGGAAGGGGGGAGAACCCCGTTCCCTTGGCCTACCCAGGGGTAATAACCTCGTCACTAATCCCCAAAGCCGGCGGGGGCCCGCCTCCGGCAGACAGAAGGGAGCCGACAGATTCCCCCCAGTAGTACCCGCCTTCGGCGTGAAGCCGAAAGGGTAGCCGGGCCGGCCGTTGGACCCGACGCCTCGGGTACTAGTCCGTCGCCTCGGGTACCGGTGCGTCGCCCCGGGACCTGCGCCGGCTCGCCATGCACCATGCGGCGAGTATTGATGCGGCAGGCCCCGCGCACGCGGGAAGACGGGACGTCGGCCTGGGCATAGCCTGCTAGGTCCGGGGCGTAGCCCAGTAGGCCTCGGTGCGCAGGCCGGGACCCTCTGTGCGCCAAAGCGGCCGTTACGGCCCGGGGCAACCCACACGCGCGCGGGGTTTCTGGGGGAGTGGGTGCAATCAATCCCACGTCCCCTAGTCGTGGCCTCCCCTAGTCTGGGGGAGTGAGATACCCGCATCCCGCTTGCCCCCTCGCTGCCCATCTTCTTGCTTTCTTTGTCCTCCTTGCCGAGCCCGCAACCGCGCCTGCGCGCCGCCCTGCCACCAAGATGGCCGATGGACTTGGAGGGACCTTGGCTGGCTCCGTCGTCGTGGAGGCCGACATTGCAAAGCTTCGTCGTGCACGCATGCTACCGCCGGCGCAGCGGATGGTCTCACGCGCGCGAGGCGACGAGGTGGCGCCGGCGTCGCAGCCAGGGGAACATGTCGTGTTCCTCTGGCACTTCTCCCGCGGCTTTGAACTCCCGGTGAGCATCTTCTTCCGCCTTTTCCTCGACACCTTCGACCTCCAGCCGCATCATCTTGGCCCCAACGCGATCTTGTACATCTCCGCCTTCGTGACGTTGTGCGAGGGTTACCTCGGAATCCTTCCTTTCATCGACTTCTTTAACGCTCTCTTCTATCTCAAGTCGTTGAAAGTCAGTGCCTGCGGGGGCACGATGGTGTGCTGCCACGGCACTGCGTGTTTCCCTCCTTGTCGGGGATATACCCCGCGGTATGACCCGGCCTGGCGACTCACAAGAGACCCGATTAAGACATGACATTTTATTAATCACCCGGCAGGCGGGTCGCAGGACGACCAGGCCCAAGACCCGGCGTGTAAGCCAGCGCCAGGCGGCTCACAAGAGAAGGCCCAACGAGAGAAAGACTCCCTGCCGAAGGAAACAAGACCCGGAATAGGATTCTAGAGAGACTAGTTCTAATCCTACTCCTAGTAGGACTCTATTTGTAAACCTACCCTCTCCACTTATATAAGGAGGGGTAGAGCACCCCTAGAGGAACAGATTCACAAGTCCACAAGTTTAGACAACACAAGAGATTAGAGATAGACAGATTAGAGGCTCTCAAGATTAGAGGTAGCCACACAGCATCCTTGTAACTGAAAGATCTTCTTCATCATCAATACCAGACAAGCAGGACGTAGGCTTTTACCTCCATCGGAGGGGTCGAACCTAGGTAAACACCGTGTCTCTCAATTCCGATCAACCCCTTCAAGGCGCCACATAGTTGCGTCTTCGCCCCGAACTTAAGTCCGTTCACTCGGACATTTGTGTGAGAAAGCCACGACAGTTGGCGCCCACCATGGGGCACGCCGCACGGTGTATTATGTTTTTGAAGGAAGCGTTCAATGGATCGAAAAGCTTGCGATTCATGAGATGAAAAAGAGCCGACGTGAAACAACCAGATCCGATATGAAGACAAAGAATTAAAGGGTTGCTTCGTTGCACTGCCTATGTGACGCGATCGACTTTGCTGCTATTGTCATGGATTGCCGAGATTGAAAGAACCCGCCAGGAGCCGTATCTGATGTTCGAGAAAAGAAGATCAATTCAACCCTCCCAAGCGTACACTGGCGATTGATTGGAACATCTAGCGTACTCGGCAGTAAAGCATCAATTATTCACCGGAAAAACAGGTCAAAAAGTCAAGATCAGCCGATGCCAGCCTCAAGACAAGTAAAAAAATTATAGACACGGACTGGATACGACGAACCGGCCACGACCTGGACACGGACTCCATCCTCGCCTCGAGTCCAAGTCGATATCGCCATCAGCCGCCCCGCTACTCCTGCGCTGCCCTTGCCGGCTCTACGCACCAGTTCGGTTGTTGACCGGCTGCCCTGCAGCTGCAGCTGTCGCTCGTCTCCGCTCGGGCCACGGTCCAGCTCTCCACTGCGCTACGCCGGCCCGCCGCTGCCGCGCCCCGATCTGAGTCCGCCTCGACCCGACCCCGCGAGTTCCTGTTGAGTCGTCTCCGGCTGCAGCTCCGTCGATGAGTCGCCCTTGTTGCGCCTTTGCCTGCCTTGCCCTCGATCTGCAGCCGTCGCTAGCCCAGCCTCCGCCGCGAGCCGGCGTAGCTGAGGGTGCCGCTGCCTCGCCGTTACCTTCGCCTCCGAGCCTCCCCCGGCTCGACGCAAGTCGCCTCTGCCTTCGCCATGGCCTCGCATTACCTCCTCCCCATGCGCCTTTGAGCCATCGCCGTGAGCCGCTGCTATAGTCCATGTTCGGTGCCCCGAACTCCGTCGCCATCGCCGGGCCGCAGCTCTGCTCTGCCCGCCGGCTTGGCCTCTACTGGTGAGCCGTCAAAGCCACCGGGGAATCAGCCTCCTCTGCGCAGCCGCAGCTATCATGGCTCGGCCTCGCCTCCGCAATAGCCGGCCGCCGATGTGCCTCGCTGACTCGCCTCCAGCACCGCCTAAGTCGCCGGCGGCCCACGGCCGTGCCTCCACCCACCGTGACTACACACCACGCCTCTGCTCCCACCGCCGAGCCTTTGAACCGGCCTTGAGCCGCCGCGCGCCCTCGCCGCCGCATCCGCATCGGCTTCGAGCCGGCCTCGACTCACCTCACCTCCGCTCCGCCTCCACCACCACAGCGCTGCCACCGCCGCCTCGCCTTGAGTCGCCGCCGCATCGGTTTCTGCACAGTATCACCGTTTGCCGCACCTCGCTCGGTCTCCTACTGCCGCCTGCTATACCGGTTTCACGGTCGCGCCTCTGCTCTCCTCTGCCACCACAGAATAACCCCATCCGGCCTTTCGAGTCGTCTCAGCCGTCGGGCTTGCTGTGCCCCGCCGCGGTGGCTCTGTTCCTACGGAGCCGCAGCCTTACCTTCCACTCCGTGCCCCTTCCTTCATGCGCCTGTGTCCGGTTTCTCCGCATACACAGCCAGCGGCCGGTGCCACCATTTCTAGGAACTGCATGACCATGCTGATGAGCAGAGCACCGGCACTCCAACCAATAAGAGCGGCATGCAAACGGGCCCATGGTGCATGCATGGGAAAGAAAAACAAATAGAAGAAGCTACCCAATATGCTGCATGCTGCGACTAAACAAGTTGTGCTATTTTTATGGAGGTACAGGGGCAGACTGGTCTAAAAAGAAATATACACAACGAGGACCTCTTTGTACGTGCGCTTCTACTTATGCGCACAGAATTAAGGATCGAAGGCAGTACTAGTTGTGTCGGGGTGAAGGAAGGCCACACAGGTGCCACTACTACTTTCAAAATGCATCTATGGTCGTTTGACTACACCCACTAGTATTCGACGACGACAAAAAAATAGTCAGAGGTGGGCCCGTTTGGACGAACTGCGTCTGGCTACGTCTGATTACATCCACTATTATCCAGTGTTGGCTCCGCACGTTTCATCCGACAAAATATCAGGTGGTATTCGTCTTATTTATTTTTTCAATACATATAATTTGTCCGATGGGCAATTACTTCTCTTGCAATATTTATACGCAGGATAAATTGGCTTTATGTCGTGAGGATGGAACGCACGCCTGCACCCTTTTGTGCTGGTATTCGTCTGCAGCGCGTCACCCAACGGATGTGCGTGAACCGCCGTTCTTATGGTCCAGACTACATCAACACGTCGGGGAAACACCTTGCTTGTTCGTCCGTCCAATGGATGTGCGTGAGATGCCCAATGGACGCAGCAAGCCGTCGTACCTGCGCACCGGCTTGCATTGCCGCGGTTGGTTTCCACGTCTACATCAACACACCAGTGGCTGCATACACTAGTACAAGCCGCCCAACGGACGTTTCTGAATCGCCGTCCAAGGTCTAATCTACATCAACATGTCGGTGCAGTGCTCGCCCATATGAGTCGCCTAACGGATGCGCGCAAAACGCCACCCACAGTTTGATCTACATCAACATATCGATACAATGCTCGTCGATATGAGCCGCCCAATGGACAGGTGCACAAGCCGCCACCGCTACAGTTTGGTTAATTTCAACAACCAGGACGAACCGTCAACCGGATTATTGAAGCAATTCATACATGATCATTTATAATCCGCCATGGCCAACCTCAACTTTTAGTGGAGATTCTCAAGCCGCCTCTTCGATTCAACTTAAGACTCGGGGGCTACAGACATGGCGAGACGCATTTGGTCGTTTTCAATGAGAACCCCGGGTCATTGCAAAGTTAACCCGATCTGGGGGCTACTACATTTTTTGGTGGAAGATAAAAAGTTGCCCAAGAGGACGAACCGCCGTGATGCACCATTCAAACATGGGTGCCCGGATTTATTGGATCATCATAAAGTCACTTGGAGCTTCTGTCGTTTCTTCATTCAAGATGGCGGTGTACAAGATGATGACTTAAAAAATGTTGACAAGTCAACATGGTTGTCGAAGGGGGCTTCCCACCCTTCGGGTGTAGCTTATCTAACCCTAACAGCCGGCTCTCAAGCCAAAAAAGTTGACAAGTCAACTTGGTTGTCGAAGGAGGCTTCCCACCCTCCGGGTGTAGCTTATCTAACCCTAACAGCCGGCTCTTAAGCCAAAAAAGTTGACAAGTCAACTTGGTTGTCGAAGGGGGCTTCCCACCCTCCGGTTGTAGCTTATCTAACCCTAACAGCCGGCTCTTAAGCCAAAAATATTGACAAGTCAACATGGTTGTTGAAGGGGGCTTCCCACCCTCCGGGTGTAGCTTATCTAATCCTAACAGCCGGCTGTCAAGCCAAAAAAGTTGACAAGTCAACTTGGTTATCGAAGGGGGCTTCCCACCCTCCGGGTGTAGCTTATGTAACCCTAACAGCCGGCTCTTAAGCCAAAAATATTGACAAGTCAACATTGCATCATGCATTGCATCATACATAGCATCATACATTGCATTATACATTGCATCATACATTGCATCATATTCACATGTCATGCCAGCTTATCAAGCCGGGTCAGAGCAATATTATGAAAGAAGGAGCAATGTTATGAAAGATTTTAACATCTCCGGGTTATGCTTTTTCAAGCAGCCCTTACAACAATGCAGAATATATTTTGTCTTGTTCATTTTTGTAGGTTTTATCTCTTAAGATGAGCTGTTGTTAAGTATTCTGCAAAAGCAAATGGATCTTTAATAGCCAACCTGACTGGATCTTCATGGTTTATCATAACCAGTACTAAATGATTGGGGTTTTCAATCCAGCTTGGAGAATTCATTATTTTTCAAGAGCTGTCCTATCAGGTATAATGTCGTGTCATCTGATTGACTGGTTCTTGGATTTCTTCAATTGTGCCCTGTAGTAATCCACAACACTCATGGATTTCTCCAACATATATTTGCCGGGTTGCACCGCAACCACGAACAGGGATTTCATGTCAAAGATAAAGGAATTATTCCAGGATATTCATTCCGGGTTATATTACAACCACGGTTAAGGATTCATCCAACAAATTGTGGTGAGTCATATTATTCTTACAGAGTCCGAGGTCGCTGCAGGCAAACGACCCAACACTTGGTGGCCACACTATTCAAAGCCAGCTTATATCAAATTATGCAAGTCTCCTGTCACTGCAAGCACGCACCACGACACTTGGGGGCTAATGCAAGCCGATTTTCAAATCATTATTGTTAGCAAGACCCTATTATCTCAAGGAGATGAGCCGGCCTTTCTATATTTTTCTAAGTCCCAGCCTAGTAATTCTTACTGGCCCGGCACTTGGGGACTATAGTATTCAGCCGTTTAATAGATTATGAGGTTCAAATTGAAGACCGGGCGCATCACATTCTGATGAGCCGGCCCTTGGGGACTACACATGCTGAAGTTTCATAAGGTATAAGACAGTTATAAGTCTCGGGTTGCTCCAGGCAGGACAACCCGACCCTTAGGGGCTACACAGTCCAAAATATTATTGCAAAGCACCAAGTTATCATGGATAATCTTGGAGCTTGGGGGCTACAGGTAATATGGACATATCAAAAACTTTGAGGATAATTTTCAAGATGTTAATTATGGAGTTCAGTTGTTAGACCCGGCGTCACCAACATTGATGGCCCGACGTTATCAAAAGATCATAACCTGCCAGATTTTATATAAACAACAATGGAAGTCCGGTTTTACATCAAATGGATTTTCATCCCAATATTTTTATCAAGTCAACCGGATTCTAGTTATTTGACCCAGCTTCACCAATGATAATGACCCGGCATCATCAAGGATTATGACCCGGCAGAGATGACCCGCCAAGAGTATTGGAAGCCGACTCAATGGCATATGGGTGTCTATTCTCAATATTTTTCAAAGGACATTGACAAGCAAAATGATTATCAAGATGACTCATTCATATGCAGAAAAGACCCGGATTTCTGAGGAGCCATTTTATAAGCCGGCCAAAGGAGCTATCCGGCCACTTAACATATTTGTTATTCTTATTTCAGGAACTTAGCATGAATAAATTCAAGCTAACTTGGGGGCTAATGCCGGGGATATACCCCGCGGTATGACCTGGCCTGGAGACTCACAAGAGACCCGGTCAAGACATGACATTTTATTAATGACCCAGCAGGCGGGTTGCAGGACGACCAGGCCCAAGACCCGACGTGTAAGCTGGCGCCAAGCGGCTCACAAGAGAAGGCCCAAAAAGAGAAAGACTCCCTGCCGAAGGAAACAAGACCCGAAATAGGATTCTAGAGAGACTAGTCCTAATCCTACTCCTAGTAGGACTCTATTTGTAAACCTACCCTATCCAGTTATATAAGGAGGGGTAGAGCACCCCTAGAGGGACAGATTCACAAGTCCACAAGTTTAGAAAACACAAGAGATTAGAGATAGACAGATTAGAGGCTCTCAAGATTAGAGGTAGCCACACAGCATCCTTGTAACCGAGAGATCTTCTTCATCATCAATACCAGACAAGCAGGACATAGGCTTTTACCTCCATCGGAGGGGCCGGACCTGGGTAAACTTTGTGTCTCTCGATTCCGATCAACCCCTTCAAGCCGCCACGTAGTTGCGTCTTCGCCCCGAACCTAAGTCCGTTCACCCAGACATTTGCCGTGACAAAGCCACGACACTCCTCTTTCTCTCATTGATTCCATCAAAGGGTGGCACCGGACGTTCTTCTATGTGAAGAACGCCGACCCAAACCTTGACTTCATCCGGCTGCCACCGTTCGTCGACATGCAATCCAGCCAGGTGAACTGGCTGGGGGCTGCCCCGCTCGGCGTGGCCCTGACAAAGCTCGGCCGGCTCGCGACGCTGAAGAGCTCCGAGGATCTGGTGGCGGCCTTCATCGCGCGCCAGGTGCTGCCTCTCCAGCTAAGGCCGCACCGGATCGGCGATATGTTCGGCCGCTGGGACCCCTGTCGGGTGTCCACGGTCGACCAGACACCAGCTCAGGTGGCGAAGCGGGTGAACGCCCTTACGACATACAAGCTGAAGCCCGAGTCGTGGTCGTTCGGCATGGAGCCGTATGACCGCATCAACTGCCCCCTGGTAAGTCTTTCGTTGAGGTGAATTTTCTTCATTTGATTCTTTTCAGCCGACAGCCAGCCTCGGACCTCACTTTGCTGTGCTGACCACAGCTGTTGGTGCGACAGAACACCCCGAACGGCCCGCACCCCCAAATCTTCGAGGCGGAGCACGCGAACTCCGACTCTGAAGACTACAAGCGGGGAGGCCCGCCGGAGGAGGGGGTGGACTCCTCGGGAGGAGCCGACGAGCCGGCCGGCCCGCGAGCCGGCGACGCCACTAGAGCCGGAGGATCCGGCACAGCTGGGGAGCCCAGCGGAGCGGGTGAGTTCCTTCTTGCCCCCTCGATCAGGGACTGGACGGACGACTATGATGACGATGACGATGACGTAATGATTCTGAACGAGCCTCCTCCCTCAGCGCGCCAAGCTCAGCGGAGCGAGGAGCGGCCGGCCCAAGCCTCGACGGCCGGAGCAGCCGGTCGGGCGAAGAGGCCGTCCCAGGAGGGCCGGCGGCCCCACCGCCAGTCCAAAAGCTGGTGAAGGTGGTCGCGCGGAAGCCGCCGCCGCGTGCCAAGCGGGCCTTGCCCCTCGTCATCGGGTAAGTCTTCTTTCCGTGTTTTGCGTTTGTTTTCTTGCGGGTCACGAGCCGGTGGATAATCTGGCCTTTGTGTGCTACAGGGATCCCATCGAGCTTCACGAGGGGGAGCCGGGAGGCCGCCAACCGGCTGGCCCGCGAACATGTGGCCACCCAGCGGGAGGAGAAGAGGAGGCTCGCGGAGCTGCGAGCCTCCAAGTCCGGAACACGAGGCGGGGCCTCGCATTCCGGGACTTCGAGCAGCAGGCGATGGAGGAGGACCGCAGACCCCGCGCGGGCATCGGACTCGGCAGCGGAATCAACCCACCAGTCGAGGCCTCCGTCGAGTGAGCCACAGGGGGCGGTCATGGACCCGCCTGTGCCTCCACCCGCAGAGGAGGAGGCCCGAGCAAGGGCGGCGGCAGTGGAGCCGGCTCCCGAGGCAAACCGGCCAGAGGTGACGGATGTGACACCGCCCGCGGCCGAGCCGGCCTGGGTTGACGTGCTGGAGGCCTCAGCGGCCCCAGGGGTGGCAAAAGAGGCGGCACCAGAGGTGGCGGCCGCGGAGGTGGAGGCGCCCTCCATCGCGATCGACGAGCCGGAGCGGCAGGGAGTGGGGACGACGACGACATCGGGCGGAGGGCCGATGGGGGCGACACCTGGACCCTTGCTGTTGTTGACCCACCGTTGGTGGCCAGTACTGTGGCGAGACCGGGCGGCAATGGCGACCGGTCTCGGAGGACCCTGTGGACCATGCAGGAGGTGATCCGGGACTGGCAGGCGCTGGCGGGCGTGCCAGCCCTACCGGCTCCCCAGGCGGCGGCCCGGTCCCTTTGTTCGGGGACTTGGGGAGCGTCCTGGACCAGTGCCGGCAGGAGCTGGCCCGGTTTGCAGAGGCGGCAGACGCCACACTGCAGCGCGCGGAGGTAAGCCGGTTGCCCTTGTCTTAGGTTTTCCAGTGGGGGCGCGCAAGCGCACCCACTGGGTGTAGCCCCCAAGATGCGGGTCGGCTGACCGGCTAACGGGCAGCCGGTCCGGATCTCTTTTGAGCATGTCTTGATTTCTGGCTCTACGTGACAAGAGGGGAACTTCCTGCGGCAGAATCTGTTTGAGGAGGCGGTCGCCATCCACGACCGCGGCAAGCACGGCTTCTATCGCTTGGAGGAGGAGCTGGAGCGTGTGCAGGTTAAGTTGAATTTCGTGGGAGGGGTATGTCGCCCCCCGAGAGCCGGCTGACGCCTGCCGTGTCTTGCAGGTGACCTGACCGCCCTCCGGGAGGAGAATACCGGGCTCGTTTCCGGGCGGGACCGCTTGGCGTAGGACGTCCAGGCAGCCGTGTAGGAGAAAGACCGGCTGGCCGTGCTGCTAGCGGACGGGGAGGCGGCCCAGGACCGCCTCAAGGCCGTCGTGGTGAAGGAGGAGGCAGCCAAGGAGACGGCCGTCAAGGAGGCGGCTGACGCCACCCGGAGGACCGCCACCCTTCAAGATGAGGTGACCCGCCTCAAGAGGTCGCTCGAGGAGGTCAGGGGCACCCTCGCCGCATCGTAGGCGGCACGGGCGTCGGAGCGGAAGGCGGCGCTCAACTTCGCCCTCGGGATGGACGACGCCATTGAAGGTTCGTGCCCATTTTTCCCTTCTCCAGCCGGTTGCTTTTTCTTTTGCTGGCTCTTGTGTTTGATTTGCCTTTCTTTTCTTTTCTCTTATAGGACGCTTCCCGGAAACTCAGTGTCGCGCTGAGCGCGCCATTGAGGAGCACCGGGAGTACCTTCGGGAGTGCGGGCGCTCTATCGAGGCGGACGCCGCGTGGGACGTGGATGAGCTCGAGGTCGCCATCGAGTATCGGCTAACCCACCTCGAGCGTAGTGTGGAGCGGATGAAGACAGCCGGGAAAGAGATTATCGCCGCTCTGTGGCCGGGCCACGAAGGAGCTGTGGCTAACCACGTGGCCTTGTGGCTGCAGCATGGCATGGCCCGGCTCGAGGCCTGGAAAGCGTCCGCAGCCCGAGCCGGCGCGCAGATGACGCTCCAGTTCGTCACGTCGTGGTATCGCGGCATGGACTTGGGCCGGCTAGCCAGCATGCGGGATGAGCCAACCGAGGAGCAGGAGGCCCGTGAGCCGGCCCTTGTCCGCCGGGCCAACGAGCTTGCATCGTAAGTCGACGCGGACGAGTTCCGGTCGGCTCTTGGCGAGGATGGCGAGCCGGTGCCCGAAGACTCCTTCGGCATCCCCCAAGGCCTAGCGGACGAGGAAGTTGTCGACGAGAGCACCGACTTGAGAAGCGAGACGGCCGGAACCGCGGAGACCGCCTCGAAGGCCAAGGGGGCCGACCCGAAGGCCGCGACCACCTCTGAGGCGAGAGTCGAGCCGCCCGACGACACACCGGCTGGTGACGCGCTGGTGGCCTGAGCCCCCGGACGTCTTTATCTTTCCTTTTCTTTTCATGCAAGTTAGGCTCAAGTCCACCCACTAGGGGTGTTTATGTAATGAACCGTGCTGGCCGTGGGCCGCTTTTGTCTTTAACACTTGTGCTGTGAATATTTAGCGTGTTTGCCTTATTGCTCGTGCCGGCTCATCCTTATCCTTTTTCGCCCTCCTAGTTCTTTTCGATCCCCCCTTTTCCCCTTTGATTTCAACCCCGCCAGCCGACAGCCGGGATCCGATCTATAGCTGGGTCGGAGTGTTCACCTCGAGGGAGCTGGTTCGGAACTTAGGAACCACAAGAGCCTTTCGGGATAAGTAGAGTGACAGAGGGGAGGCGGAGGTCCGGCTGGGCCTAGCCGGTATCTCCTTTCAGTTGATCTTTCATGTGAGCCAAGCCTTGCCGCCCCGAGGCCCCGTCAGTTGGACAGTCGGGGGCCGGATCTGTAGTTGGTGGGGGTGGGAGGGTTTGCTCGGCTCACACTAGTTAGCCAATTTTAGAGAGAAGCGACCTAGGACCAACCGGCAAGCCGCAGGCCCGGGAGCCGGGTCGGGGGGCGATGAGCGAGGAAGCCTTTGAGGGAAGCGAAATAGAGCGTGCCCCAAGAGCCGGCCTGGGGCACCCATTGCATTCATAATCCCAAAAGGGTGGGGATACATACATACATTGGTTTTTTCAGCAGTAAAACGGGCGAAGGAGCGTCGCGTTCCATGGGCGCTCCGTCTCCTCGCTGGAGGCATCTTTTTTGCGCTTCTGCGGCTTCTGGGCGTCTATTAGGTCGTATGCGTTGTTGTGTAGTGCCTTGCTGATGATGAACGGGCCCTCCCATGGAGAGGATAGCTTGTGTTGTCTGACTGTCCGCTGGATCTGCCTGAGGACCAGGTCCCCTTCATGAAAGGAGAGTGGCTAGATCCGCTTGTTGTGGTAGTGCTGGAGCTTTTGTTGGTAGATTGCCGTCCGGCTCAAGGCCATCTCGCGAGCTTCTTCGAGTAGGTCGACGTCATCTTTTCCTGCCTCCTTAGCGTCCTTCTCCGTGTACAGGGCGACCCAAGGTGAGTCAAACTCGATGTTGGTGGGGATGATCGCCTCGGACCCGTACACAAGGAAGAAGGGAGTGTAGCCGGTTGATCGGTTGGGGTGGTCCTGAGACTCCAAAGGACAGCTGGCAGCTCGTTGATCCAGTAGTCGGCTGACCTTACCAGCGGTGTCACGAGCCAGGGCTTGATGCCGGACAGGATGAGGCCGTTGGCCCTCTCGACCTGGCCGTTTGACTGTGGATGAGCGATGGAGGCCAGGTCGAGGCGGATCCCTTGCTTGGAGCAGAAACGCGCGAGCGCGCCCTTGGCAAAGTTCGTGTCGTCGTCAGTGATGATGTTATGGGGGACACCATAGCAAACCGTGATGTCATCGATGAACCGGACAACCGTGGGGCCATCTAGCCTCTTGATCGATCGTGCCTTGATCCACTTGGTGAATTTGTCGACAGCCACCAGCAAGTGTGTCATGCCGCCTCGTGCGGTCTTGAAGGGACCCACCATGTCCAGCCCCCAGACGGCGAATGGCCATGAGAGGGAGATGGATTGGAGGGCTGATGCTGGCAGGTGGCTCGGCGTGCTGAAGTGTTGGCAGCCCTCGCACTCTAGAGCGGTGGGCCAGAAGAAGTCGTGGCGGAAGGCCTTGGCCACCAGGGTCCTGGAGGCGGCGTGCTGCCCCCACTCGCCCTAGTGGATGTCGAGGAGGATCTCCAAACCCTTTTCCGGCTTAATGCACCACTGGAAGACGCTGGTGGTGCTGCGATGGACGAGCTCATTGTTGATGATGTTGTATGTCAGGGCCCGGTGTTGAACTTGTCTTGCCAAGGCCTCGTTCGAGGGGGGGGAGAGCTCGCTGGTGTAGAAGGAACGCCAAGATAGGCTGGGCCCATGAGGAAGTTGAGACGGGGGCCGGCTCGAGGGCCCCCGGGCCTAGATGAACAACCCTCGGGACCGACCCGCCAGCCCCCGGGGCCGGCCCGCCAGCCCCCGCGACCAGTTGGTCGATTGTCATCATGATAGCCGCGTCGTTGGAGCCGGCAGTCATGGGTGCAACCGGCTCGATTAGTGCCGGCAGGGCGGCCGAAGTTGTGGGAGCCGGTGGCGAAGACGCTGAAGGGACGGCCGGAGCCGTTGATGGGCCGGCAGCGTCTGCTGGCATGAAGATTGATTCTAACTCTAGGGAAGGCTTGATCGATGGCTTGAGCAGCCACTCAAGGGAGACGCCGGCTGGGATGGCCTGCCGGGTGGAGCCGATCTTTGCAAACGCATCGGCCGCCTCATTGTCCGCCCGTGGGACGTGATGAAACTCATAGCCCTCGAAGGAGCCGGTGAGATGTTGTACGAGGAAGCGGTAGCTGGCCATGTTGGCGTACCTAACGTCCCATTCGCCAAAGACCTGCTGCACCCTGAGGTCGGAGTCACCGAAACAGAGGATGCGCCTGATGCCGATCTCCTTGGTGAGCCGGAGGCCATGGACGATGGCCTCGTACTCGGCCATGTTGTTGGAGGCGGTGAAGTGGATCCGGAGGGCGTACTTGAGCTGGTCACCTTTTGGGGAGGAGAGGACTATGCCGGCATCCAGGCCGGTCCTCATATTCGAGCCATCGAAATGCATGCGCCAATGCATGGAGTCTGGGGAAGGCAGGACAAACTCCGTCTCCGCCCAGTCGACGAGGAAGTCAGCCAACGCCTGCGACTTGATGGCGGTTCGTGGCTCGTACCGGATCTCGTGATCGGCAAGGGCGATGACCCATTTAGCAATCCGGCTGGTGGGTCTCGGTCGCTCATGATCTCGCCGAGCGGGGCCGTGCTCACCATGGTGATGGTATGCTCCTGGAAGTACTGCTTGACCTTCTTTGCGGCGAAGTATATGCCGTAGCACATCTTCTGGTAGTGGGGGTAGCTCTGCTTTGACACGGAGAGGGCCTCGCTGAGGTAGTAGATGAGCCGCTGGACCGGCAAGGATTTTCCCTCCTCCGGCCGCTCAACCACCAGGACGACGCTGAGTTAGTAGACGGGCCGCTAGACCGGCAAGGATTTTCCCTCCTCCAGCCGCTCAACCACCAGGACGACGCTGATGACGCGTGTGCTCGCCGTGATGTAGGCGAGCAAGGGTTCCTTCTCAGTTGGCGCGGCCAGGATGGGCGTGCGGGTGAGAGCCTTCTTGAGGCCACGGAAGGCCTCATCCGCCTCGTCGGGCCAATCGAACGTGCCCGGCTTCTTGGTGTGACCCGGCTCGAGCAGAGCCGTCTTTCGAAGGAGCCCGTAGAGGGGCAAGGCTTTCTCCCCAGCCAGCTGATGAACCGGCTGAGCGAGGCGAGGCAGCTGGTGAACTTCTGGACGTCGCGGAGTAGGGTCGGCTTGGGCATGCGCTCAATTGCGCTGATCTTCTCTGGGTTAGCTTCAATGCCGCGGGCGGACACGAAGAAACCCAGGAGTTAGCCGGCTGGGACGCCGAAGACACACTTCTCCAGGTTGAGCTTGATCTTGTATTCGCGCAGGTTTGAGAAGGTCTCACGGAGATCATCGAGGAGGCTGAAGTGCTTCTTGGTTTTAACGATGATGTCATCGACGTAGACGTGGACGTTCCTGCCTATCTGAGGCAGGAGGCACTTCTGCATGCACCGCTGGAAGGTGGCGCCTGCATTCTTCAGGCCGAAGCACATGGTGATGTAGTAGTAGGCCCCAAAGGGCGTGATGAAAGAGGTCTTGAGCCGGTCTTCTAGGTCCAGCTTGATCTGGTGGTAGCCGGAGTAGGCGTCTAGGAAGGACAGTAAGTCGCAGCCGGCCGTGGAGTCGATGACTTGATCGATCCGCGGCAGGGCGAATGGGTCCTTGGGGCACGCCTTGTTCAGGCTAGTGCAGTCGATGCACATGTGCCAGGTCTTGTTCTTCTTCAGCACCAGGACCGGGTTGGCCAGCCAGTCCGGGTGGAATACTTCCATGATGAACCTAGCTGCGAGCAGTCAGGCAATCTCTTCGCCTATAGTACGCCGCTTCTCGAAGAAATGGCATAGAGGTTGCTTGACTGGCTTGACGTCCGGTCGTACGTGCAGTTTGTGCTCGGCGAACTTCCTCGGAACACCTGACATGTCCTTGGGGGACCATGCAAAGATGGCCCAATTCTCACGGAGGAAGTCGACGAGCTCGCCTTCTTATTTGCTGTCGAGGCGGGAGCCGATGGTGACGCACTGAGCGGGGTTGGCCGGGTCGAGCGGGATTTGCTTGGTGTCCTTGGACGGCTGGAAGGAGGCCTCGCTGACGGACTCCGAGGGGGGGCCGAGACGGCCGACTGACTGGCAGCAAGGGCCATGAGCAGGTCGAGCTGCCGTTTCTCCTCGGCAATTTCTAGGGCCTCAGCCAGCTGGCTGCCGTCTCGAGCGCACTCGAGCGACATCTTGTAGTCACCCGTGATGGTGCTAATTCCATTGCGGCCTGACATCTTGAGCTTGAGGTAGGCGTAATGGGGGACCGCCATGAAGCTGACGAGGGCTGGCCGGCCCAACAGCGCGTGGTAGGGACTTGCGAGGTCCACGACCTCGAACATCACCAGCTCGCGGCGAAAGTGGCCGGGTCTGCCGAAGTGGACGTCGAGCGTGATCTTGCCAACAGGGGAGCGAGACTTTCCAGGCATGATGCCTTGGAAGACCGTCCGGCTCGCCTGCAGGTCTTCTTTCTTTAGCCCCAACTTGTGCATCGTGTCGAGGTAGAGGATGTTGATGCTGCTGCCACCATCTATCAGCACCCGCGAGAAGCGGCAAGTTCTTTTCTTGGTGGCGATGGTGGGGTCAAGGACCAGAGCATAGCTGCCGGGATTAGGCATCATGGCAGGGTGATCGACCTAGCTCCAAGTGACCGGCTTCTCCGACCAGTGCATGAACTGGGGAGTTGCCGGCATGTTGGCGTTCACCTCACGACGGAGCTGGCATTGAGCATGTTTGCCCGTCTCTTCACTAGTGAAGACGACGTAGCAGCCGTCCTGGTTGGGGAACTGATCGTGGAGACGACCGTCGTTTGGGCCGGAGCCGGAGCCGGCACCGGGGCGGTAGCTAGGGCCGGCGCCGACGCGCAGGCAGGCGGCACGGGAGGAGCCGAAAGGCCGTCCCCCCGGGCTAATCGCTGTGAGAAGCTGCACTGCCGGAGCGTGTGCGTAGAGGGTTTGGCCCCTGAGTGGTTCTTGCACGGGAGGTCGAGCGTTTGCTCGAAGGCGAGCTTCGGCTGCCAGGCAGCCTTGCCAGTGCGCTGGCACTGGCTGGAAGGCTGGGTAGCCGGCTCCTGCTCCTCGATGGTGTTGACCTGCCGGCTCCCGTAGCGGGGATCTGGCCGGTCATTCTTGTGCTTGTTGTTTTGCGGCTGCCGGCTATCGACAGCCGGCCGGGACGTTGCCGGTGTTGTCATTGCCTTGGCGAGCGGGGTCGTCTTGACCCGGATGGCTGAATCAGCCATGGCGTACTTGTCCGCCTTGGTCATGAGCTCGGCAAGAATAGCCGTCTTGGAGCATAGAAGCTTGTGCTTGAGGAGGGTGCCGTCTCGGCAGCCTTCAATGAAGTACTGCACGGCTTGTACCTCATGCACCCCCTCGCAGGAGTTGCGGAGCTCAGTCCACCGAGTGAGGTAGTCGCGGAGGGACTCGTCCGGCCCCTGAACGCACATGGCGAGTTCACGGGGGCGGCCAGGCCGCTTGTAGGTGTCGGTCAAGTTGCGGATGAAGGCCTCCTCGAAGACCGTCCAAGTGTTGATGCTGCCGGCCGCCAGGCTGTTGAGCCAGGTGCGAGCCGAGCCGATCAACATGAGGGGGACGTAGTGAATGGCTATGCACTTGTTCCCCTTGGCGATGCCAACCGCGATGGTGTAGTCGATCAGCCAGTCTTCGGGCTTGGCAGCCCCGTTGTACTTCGGAGTGTCTCGGGAGAGTGTGAAGCCAGTCAGGAATGGCTCATTGTGGATCCGAGGGCCAAAACAGGCCGGACCAATCGAGCCCTCCTCCTCGAGGAGGGTGGACTACATGAGGTGGTCGATGCGGTTGCGGGCGTCGTTCTCGCTGCGGGGGACACGTGGCCCGATCCGGGCCGAGAGCTCGGGGTGGATGACGGGCGGAACCGTCCGTTCCCGCTTGCGCCACGGGGGTGGAGTGTGCGCATGGCTGCGCCAGCTGCCGGATGCTGGCGCTTCTGGTGGCGACCGCTGCGAGGTGTGTTGTTGGTGCGCCGACTGCTAACAGTCGGCTGCTCGCTCCCCGACATGTGGGAGGGCCGGGGGTTGTTTGTTCCGGTCCGGCGGCTGGAGACGGGAGGGGAGCTGGAGTGCTGAGCCGGCTGACGGCCAGCAGTCCCCGTGCCCTTGCGCTCGAGCCGAGGGCCTCCGGTGGTGGTGCCGCCTGACGCGAGCAGGCACTGTTGGTCGGCGTCGTCGTCGATGAGCTCCTTGATGTGGTGCTCGTGAGCGGCACGTTTCACCCTCCAAGGTGGCCAAATCCGCGTAGGCCACCTTGAGGGCCCGCAAGTTGGCTACGGGGGTGTCGTAGACGGGCATCTTTCCGCCAAGGATCTCGGCGACCATGCGGCCGCGGTCACGCATGGCCCCACGCCGGCTGGGCCCGGTGCCAGCCGGGGTGAGACCGTAGGCGGAAGCATATTCTCGCTGGGCGGCGTCCATGCGGCGTCGTGTGGCCGCGAGGGCGGTGGCGTCCTCGAACAGGACACGACGAGCCGCCTCGAGGTCCGCCGCGGTGGCGTCAGGGTTCGCTATCGGGGCGATAGGGGTGCTCAGGCCCTTGAGAGCCGCACCAAGTAGGTTGGAGGTGCCGACGTGGGCTGCGGTGGCGTCAGCCCTGGCCCGCGCACGTCTGGAAGAGGTGGAGGAGACGATGGCCATCACCGCCATGTGATCGTGGGAGCCGCTGGACTGGGTCGCAATGAGTGCTCCCACAGCCGTGGGAGGACCGACGCAGACGAGCACCTGCCCGGGGTAATCGTCCGCGGCCGGAGCCTCGGCAAGGCTGAGCCTGCCGAAGCGCTCGGTGAGCGCGTAGATGTTGGCCGTGAGGTCGACGGAGTTGCCCGTAGGGCATGCCAAAGCAAGCCCCACGAGCCCGCGGTTTCACCTAGACGTGCGGCGGGGGGGATGGCGAGGGGTCCTGCCCGAAGCATTAATCCGGCCGGTGTCACGTACGGCCCCACGGTGGGCGCCAACTGTTATTGTTTTCTCACGACAGATGCCATAGGGTGGCTTATCGTAGGTGGTTGGGGCCGGAGGACACCGCCAGGCTTCGGGTGCGAGATTGGGCACAAGCGGTGGTGACACGCGATGTACCCAGGTTCAGGGCCCTCCGTGGGAGGTAACACCCCTAGTCTTGCTTGGTCTAGTTGGATGGATGGGTATGTGTACAAGGGTGCTCCTGGAGCTGTATCTAGTGGAGGAAGACGGAGCAGCCGGCTCGTCTTCCTCCACTACTAGAGGGGGTTTGAGGGTTTTGTGGATGTGCCAGAGCGATCGTCCCTCCCCGTTGCATGGGGGGCTCGGGGGGGTTTATAGGCCAACCCCCCGGCTCTACTATATACCTAAAGTACAAGGGCGGAGGGACCCGACCGGCAGCCTCTCCGGCTGACTTGGGGGCCCCACTCATCATGTCGTCTCGTCGCCGGTAGGGTCCATCGGCTGGGAGGTCTTGTCGCCTGCTAGGGCCCGCCAGCCGGCTCTGCGATTGGCCCTCGCTCACCTGCCGCGGCACAGGTCGTCAGGGAGGCGTCGTCTAGCGCTAGCCGGCCGAGGTCTCCGTTATGGCCGGTGGTACTGTAGCCACGCCGAGGTAGGTAATCGAGTGAGCGAGGGCGTGCCGACACTATTCCCTTGCCCGGTCGCGCTCGCCGAGGTCAGCTGCCTGGACGGCTGGACTATAGCCATGCGCTCCAGTGCGTCAGCGGTCACTCTGGTCATAGGGCCGCCCGTTGTGGCGGTCGTGTCGTGTCGTCGTACCCGCGCGCAATGGGATGGGACGTCGCCTGTCCGCCCAAGGTCAATGGAGGAGCCGGCCTGGAGGCAGTCGGCCGTGCCCAGCCGGCCGAGGGTCGAGCCGACTCGTTGATCAGCCGTCTGCCTTGCCAGATGGTGGCCGCTCGAGCCAGCATAATCCGGACGGCCATGAGCAGCCGATCGCGTGGTTTTTCTTCAAAGCGGAAAGGGGAGAACCCCATTCCCTTGGCCTACCCAGGGGTAATAACCCCGTCAGTGAGAGATGTCTTTTAGTCAACGGGTCTGCGACATTCAGATCCGTGTGTAATTTGCAAATCTCTATGTCTTACTGTAGACACTGCTACCATGCTCCACTTGGAGCTATTCCAAATGGCTACTCCACTATATGTATCTGGATTGCTAGTAAGAGTCATCTGGATTGGTGTTAAAGCTTGCATCGACATAACACTTTACAATCAACTCTTTATCACCTCCCTAATTGAGAAAAAATTCCTTAGTCCTTTAGTTACTAAGGATAATTTGACCGATGTCCAGTGATCCACTCCTGGATCACTTTTGTACCCCTTTTCGGACTCATGGCAAGGCACACCCAGGTGTAGTACACAACATGGCATAATATATAGAGCCTATGGATTAAGCATAGGGGACGACCTTCGTCCTTTCTCTTTCTTATGCTGTGGTTGAGCTTTGAGTCTCACTCAACTCCACACCTTACAAATCAGGCAAGAACTCCTTCTTTGACTGATCCATTTTGAACTCTTTTAAAATCTTGTCAAGGTATGTACTCATTGAAAATTCTCATCAGGCGTCTTGATCTATCTCTACAGATCTCGATGCTCAATGTTCAAGTAGCTTTATCCAGGCCTTCCTTTGAAAAACTCTTTTCAAACAACCCTTTATGCTTTCCAGAAATCCTACATTATCCCCGCTCAACAATATGTCATCCACATATACTTATCAGAAATTCTATAGTGCTCCCACTCACTTTCTTGTAAATACAAGTTTCTCATAAACTTTGTATAAACCCCAAAACTTTGATTACCTCATCAAAGCGTATATTCCAACTCCGAGATGCTCGCTCCAGCCCATAGAAGGATCACTGGAGCTTGCATACCATTTAGCATCCCTAGGACTGACAACACCTTCTGGTTGTATCACATACAACCTTTCCTCAAGTAAACCTTTAAGGAAACAATGTTTTGACATCCATCTGCCAGATTTCATAATTGAAAAATGCAGCAACTGCTAACATAATTTCAACAGACTTTAGCATCAGTACGGGTGAGAAAGTCTCATCGCGGTCAACTCCTTGAACTTGGCAAAAACTCCTTTGCGACAAGTCGAGCTTTATAAATGGTGACATTCACCATCAGCTTTTGTCTTCATCTTAAAGGTCCATTTGTACCCAACGACCTGCCGTCCAATGGGCAAGTCTACCAAAGTCTATACTTGGTTTTCATACATGGATCTTTTCTCGGATTTTATGGCCTCTAACCATTTGTTGGAATCCGGGCCCATCATCGCTTGTCGTACCACTCAGGAGCAGTACGCGTCCTTGTCGACCTATGAGGTTTGATAGTAACTTGATCCAAAGTTTCATGATCATCATCATTAACTTCCTCTTCAACTAACGTAGGCTCCACAGAAACATCTTTCTGCATTGCGCTACTCTATGGTTGTAACAAAGGTTCAACAACCTCATCAAGTTCTAACTTCCTCCCACTCAATTCTTTCGAGAGAAACTCTTTATCGAGAAAGGACCTGTTTTTGCAACAACACTTCGTGCTTGGATCTAAGATAGAAGGTTTACCCAACTGTAACGTTAGGGTATTCTATGAAGATGCATTTGTCCGCTTTGGGTTCGAGCGCATTAGGCAAAACCCCCTTTTTCACATAAGCGTCGTAGCCCCAAACATTAAGAAATGACAGCTTAGGTTTCCGCCAAACCAAAATTCATATAGTGTCATCTCAACGGACTTAGATGGTGCCCCTTTTACAGTGAATGTAGTTGTCTCTAATGCATAACCCCAAAACGACAGTGGAAAATCGATAAGAGACATCATAGTTCGCACCATATCCAATAGAGCATGACTACGATGTTCGGACACACCATCACACTATGGTGTTCCAGGTGGCGTGAGTTGTGAAACAACTTTTCACATTGTCTTAAGTTGTATACCAAACTCGTAACTCAGATATTCACCTCCATGATCATATCGTAGACATTTTACCTTCTCGTCACGATGATCTCAAACTTCACTCTGATTCTGCTTGAACTTTTCAAACGATTCAGAATTGTGTTTCATTAAGTAAATATACACTATATCTACTCAAATCATCAGTGAAGATAAGAAAATAACGATATCCACCGCACGCTACAACACTCATTGGACCGTATACATCAACATGTATCATTTCCAATAAGTCACTTGCCCGTTCCAGAAAACAGGGTTTTAGTCATCTTGTCCAAGAGGCATGGTTCGCATGTCTCAACCGATTCAAAATCGAATGAGTCCAAAGATCCATCAGCATGGAGTTTCTTCATGCGCTTTACACCAATATGACATTTAGCGGCAATTCCACAAGTATGTGGTACTATCATTATTAACTTTGTATCTTTTGGCATCTATGTTATGAACATGTGTACTACTATGATCAAGATTCAACAAACCATTCATTCGGTGCATGACCATTGAAGGTATTATTCATGTATGAATAACCTTTATTCTCTGACTTAAATGAATAACCGCATTGCAAAAAACACGATCTAATCACGTTCATGCTCAACGCAAACACCAAATAACATTTATTTAGGTTCATCACTAATCCCGAAGGTAGAGAGAGTGTGCGATGTTGATCACATCAACCTTGGAAACATTTCCAACACACATCGTCACCTCACCCTTAGCTAGTTCTCCGTTTATTCCGTAGATATTATTTTGAGTTACTAACATTTAGAAACCGAACCGGTATCCAATACCCAGGTGCTACTAGGAGTACTCGCAAGGTACACATCATTAACACGTATATCAAATATACTTCTGTCGACGTTGCCAGCCTTCTCGTCTACCAAGTATCTAGGGTTGTTCCGCTTTAGTGACCACTCTCCTCATAATCGAAGCACTTAGTCTCGGGTTTGGGTTCAACTTTAGGTTGCTTCACTTGAGCAGCAACAGACTTGCCATCCATGAAGTTTACCTCCTTACCCTTTCCCTTTTCGAAACTAGTGGTTTTACTAACCATCAACACTTGATGCTCCTTCTTGATATCTACCTTCGCAGTGTCAAACATCGCGAATAGCTCAGGGATCATCATTTCCATCCCTAGCATAATTCTAGTTCATCACGAAGTTCTTGTAGCTTAGTGACAATGACTTGGAGAACTATATCAATCACCATCTTATCTGTAAGATCAACTCCCACTCGATTCAAGCGATTGTAGCACCCAGACAATCTGAGCACATGCTCAACGATTGAGCTATTCTCCTTCATCTTGCAGGCAAAGAATCTTGTTGGAGATCTCATATCTCACAACACGGGCATGAGCCTGAGATCCCAATTTCAGCACTTAGAACATCTCATATGTTCCGTGACGTTCAAAATGTTTGGAGCCTCAATTCCAAGCTGTAATGCATGATGCACTGAACTATCAAGTAGTCATCGGAACGTGCGTGTCAGATGTTCACAACAACTACAGACGACGCTAGAGGAGGTGGTGCACCGAGTGGTGCATTAAGGACATAAGCCTCTTATGCAGCAATGAGGACAACCCATAGATCACGGACCCAGTCCACAATATTGATACCATCCTCTTTCATCTCTATTTCTCTAGGAACATATAAAAATTCTAGGGAGCTACAGCGTGAGCTAGTAATCTACAACATAATTTGCAAAGACACTACTGACTAAGTTCATGATAATGAGTTCAATTAATCATATTACTTAAGAACTCCCACTCAAATTGAATCCCTTTGGTCATTCGAGTCTCACATGATCCAAATCCACCAACTCAAGTCTGTGTTGGGAGACGTAGTAGTAAATCAAAAAAATTCCTACGATCACCAAGATCTATCCATGGAGAAACTAGCAACGAGTGGGGAGAGATTGCATCTTCATACCTTTGAAGATTGCTAAGCGGAAGCATTACAAGAACGCGGTTGGTGGAGTCGTACTCGCAGCGATTCAGATCGCGGTGGATTCCGATCTGAGCGCCGAACAACGGCGCCTCCTTGTTCAACACACGTACAGCCTGGTGACGTCTCCCACATCTTGATCCAGCAAGGAGGAGGGAGAGGTTGAGGGAGAGCTCCGGTAGCACGACGGCATGGTGATGGTGGAGCTACGTGAACTCCGGCAGGGCTTCGCCAAGCGCTACGGAGAACGAGGAAGTGGAAGGCTAGGGTTGCACCGAGAGAGAAAGAAGTCGTGTCTCAAATCAGCCCAAACCCTTGGGTATATATAGGAGGAGGGAGAGGGAGGGCTGTCTTGGCCCCTCCTCCAAGGAGGTGAGCTTCGGCCGAAGATGGGAAGGAGTCCACCTCCCACAAGGGAGGTGGATCTCCTCCTTTTAAGTCCGTTTTCCCTTTATCTCTTGATCCTGGCCGCATGGGCCTTTCTATAAGGTAATGGCCAGACCACCAAGGTCTTTCACACTTCCTCTAAGGTCCCACGAAGTCCTTTGGTCATCACACCCCTCCCGGGGGTCCTCCGGCACCCTCCCGGCACTCCCGGTACACTACCGATGAGCCTGAAAACTTTCCGGTGACCAAAACTGGACTTCCTATATATCATTCTTTACCTCTGGACCATTCTAGAGATCCTCATGACATCCGGGATCTCATCCGGGACTCCGAAAAACTTTCGGTAATCATGTATACCATTTCCCTATAACCCTAGCGTCATCGAACCTTAAGTGTGTAGACCCTACGGGTTCGGGAGACATGTAGACATGACCGAGACACCTCTCCGGTCAATAACCAACAGCGGGATCTGGATACCCATGTTGGCTCCCACATGATCCATGATGATCTCATCAGATGAACCATGATGTCGGGGATTCAATCAATCCCGTATACAATTCCCTTTGTCTATCGGTATGATACTTGCCCGAGATTCGATCGTCGGTATCTCTATACCTTGTTCAATCTCGTTACTGGCAAGTCTCTTTACTCATTCCGTAATACATCATCCCGTGACTAACTCCTTGGTCACATTGAGCTCATTATGATGATGTCTTACCGAGTGGGCCCAGAGATACCTCTCCGTCACACGGAGTGACAAATCCCAGTCTCGATTCGTGCCAACCCAACAGACACTTTCGGAGATACCCATAGTGCACTTTATAGCCACCCAGTTACGGTGTGATGTTTGGCACACCCAAAGCATTCCTACGGTATCCGGGTGTCACACAATCTCATGGTCTAAGGAAACGATACTTGACATTGAAAAGCTTTAGCAAATGAACTACACGATCTTGTGCTATGCTTAGGATTGGGTCTTGTCCATCACATCATTCTCGTAATGATGTGATCCCGTTATCAACGACATCCAATGTCCATGGTCATGAAACCGTGACCATCTATTGATCAACGAGCTAGTCAACTAGAGGCTCACTAGGGACATGTTGTGGTCTATGTATTCACACATGTATTACGGTTTCCGGTTAACACAATTATAGCATGAATAATAGACAATTATCATGAACTAGGAAATACAATAATAACCATTTTATTATTGCCTCTAGGGCATATTTCCAACAGTCTCCGACTTGCACTAGAGTCAATAATCTAGTTACATTGTGATGAATCGTACACCCATAGCATTCTGGTGTTGATCATGTTTTGCTCGTGAGAGAGGTTTAGTCAATGGATCTACGACATTCAGATCCGTATGCACTTTACAAATATCTATATCTCCCTCCTGAATGTAATCACGGATGGAGTTGAAGCCGCACTTGATGTGTCTTGTCTTCTTGTGAAACCTGGGCTCCTTCGCAAGGGCAATAGCTCTAGTGTTGTCACAGAATAAAGTCATCGGGCCCGATGTACTTGGAATTACTCCTAGGTCGGTGATGAACTCCTTCATCTAGACTCCTTCCTTTGCTGCTTCCGAAGCAGCTATGTACTCCGCTTCACATGTAGATGCCACCACGACGCTTTGCTTGCTGCTGCACCAGCTGACTGCCCCTCCGTTCAAAACATACACGTATCCAGTTTGTGACTTGGAGTCGTCCGGATCTGTGTCGAAGCTAGCATCGACGTAACCCTTTACGACGAGCTCTTCGGCACCTCCATATACGAGAAACATGACCTTTGTCCTTTTCAGGTACTTCAGGATATTCTTGACCGCTGTCCAGTGTTCCGCTCCGGGATCACTTTGGTACCTCCCTACCAAACTTATGGCAAGGTTCACATCAGGTCTGGTACACAACATGGCATACATAATAGAGCCTATGGCTGAAGCATAGGGGATGACACTCATCTCTTCTCTATCCTTTGCCGTGGTCGGGCATTGAGTCGTACTCAATCTCACACCTTGTAACACAAGAAAGAACCCCTTCTTGGACTGATCCATATTGAACTTCTTCAATATCTTTTCAAGGTATGTGCTTTGTGAAAGACCTATGAGGCGTCTCGATCTATCTCTATAGATCTTAATACCTAATATGTAAGCAGCTTCTCCAATGTCCTTCATTGAAAAACACTTGTTCAAGTAGGCCTTTACACTTTCCAAGAGTTCTATATCATTTCCCATTATCAGTATGTCATCCACATATAATACGAGAAATGCTACAGAGCTCCCACTCACTTTCTTGTAAATACAGGGTTCTCCATAAACCTGTATAAACTTTGTTAGCATCTTTAGGATCGACAAAACCTTCCGGCGGCATCATATACAGTTCTTCCTTGAGGAAGCCATTAAGGAATGTTGTTTTGACTTCCATTTGCCAGATCTCATAATCATAAAATGCGGCAATTGCTAACATGATTCAGACACACTTCAGCATCGCTACGGGTGAGAAAGTCTCATCGTAGTCAACTCCTTGAACTTGTCGATAACCCTTAGTGACAAGCCGAGCCTTATATACGGTCACATTACCATCTGCGTTAGTCTTCTTCTTAAAGATCCATTTATTTTCAATGGCTCGCTTATCAATAGGCAAGTCCACCAAAGTCCACACTTTGTTCTCATACATGGATCCTATCTCGGATTTCATGGCTAGAAGCCGTTTGTTGGAATCCGGGCCCGCCATCGCTTCTTCATAGTTCGAAGGTTCACCGTTGTCTAACAACATGATCTCTAGGACAGGGTTGCCGTACCACTCTGGTGCAGAACGTGTCCTAGTGGACCTTCGACGTTCAATAGTAACTTGATCTGAAGTTTCATGATCATCATCATTAACTTCCTCTCCAGCCGGTGTAGGCTCCACAGAAACAACTTCCTGTGCTGCGCTACTCTCCGGTTCGAGTGGAGGTACAATTACCTCATCAAGTTCTATTTTCCTCCCACTTACTTCTTTCGAGAGAAACTCTTTCTCGAGAAAGGATCCATTCTTGGCAACAAAGACTTTGCCCTCGGATCGTAGGTAGAAGGTATACCCAATAGTCTCTTTGGGATATCCTATGAAGACGCACTTTTCCGCTTTGGGTTCGAGCTTCTCAGGTTGAAGTTTCTTCACATAAGCATTGCATCCCCAAACTTTTAGAAATGATAGCTTAGGTTTCTTTCCAAACCACAATTCATACGGTGTCGTCTCAACGGATTTTGACGGTGCCCTATTTAAAGTGAATGTTGTAGTCTCTAATGCATATCCCCAAAATGATAGCGGTAAGTCGGTAAGAGGCATCATAGATCATACAATATCTAATAGAGTGCGATTACGACATTTAGACACACCATTTCGCTGAGGTGTGCCAGGCGGTGTAAGTTGTGAAACAATTCCACATTTCCTTAGGTGCGTGCCAAACTCGTGACTTAAATATTCTCCGCCACGATCAAATCGTAGGCACTTTATTTTCCTGTCACGTTGATTCTCTACCTCACTCTAAATTTCCTTGAACCTTTCAAAAGTTTCAGACTTATGTTTTATTAAGTAGACATACCCATATCTACTAAAGTCATCAGTGAGGGTGAGAACATAACGGTAGCCACCACGAGCCTCGACACTCATTGGACCGCATACATCGGTATGTATTATTTCCAACAAGTCAGTTGCTCGCTCCATTGTTCCGGAGAACGGAGTCTTGGTCATCTTGCCCATGAGGCATGGTTCGCACGTGTCAAATGATTCGAAATCAAGAGATTCCAAAAGTCCATCAGTATGGAGCTTCTTCATGCGTTTGACACCAATATGACCAAGGCGGTAGTGCCACATGTAAGTGAGACTATCGTTATCAACCTTACACTTTTTGGTACTCACACTATGGACATGTGTAACATCACGTTCGAGATTCATCAAAAATAAACCATTGACCAGCGGGGCATGACCATAAAACATTTCTCTCATATAAATAGAACAACCATTATTCTCAGATTTAAATGAGTAGCCATCTCGCATCAAGCGAGATCCAAATACAATGTTCATGCTCAAAGCTGGTACTAAATAACAATTATCTCCATCGTCACCGGCATAACACCATGATCTCCATCATTGTGTCGCCATCGGTGTCGCGCCCACCATGCTTCTACTACTATTGCTACCGTTTAGCGATAAAGTAAAGCATTACATAGCGCTTAAAGATTGACACGCGGGTCATACAATAATCAAAGACAACCCTATGGCTCCTGCCGGTTGCCGTAATCATTGACATGCAAGTTGTGATATTCTATACAAAAACACGATCATCTCATACATCACATATATCACATCATGTAACTGGCCATATCACATCAGAACATACCCTGCAAAAACAAGTTAGACGTCCTCTAATTGTTGTTGCATGTTTTACATGGCTGCTATGGGTATCTAGCAAGAACGATTCTTACCTACGCAAAACCACAACGGTGATATGAAGATTGCTTTTCAACCTTCTACAAGGACCGCCTCAATCAAATCCGGTTCAACTAAAGTGGGAGAGACAAACACCCGCCAACCATCTTTATGCGACGAAGTCACATGTCAATCAATGGAACACGGTCTCTCGTAAGCATACGAGTAAAGTCGGTCCGAGCCGCTTCATCCCACAATACCGCTGAACCAAGAAAAGACTAAGTAAGGAAGCAATCTGAATATCAACGCCCACAAACTCTTTGTGTTCTACTCAAGATCTCATCTACGCATAGACCTAGCTCGGATACCACTGTTGGGGAACGTTGCATGAGAAACAAAAAAATTCCTACGCTTCACCAAGATCAATCTAGGAGATGAGCATATATGAGAGGAGAGATTGGATATACGTACCCTTGTAGATCGCTAAGCGGAAGCGTCAAAGAATGCGGTTGATGTAGTGGTACATCTCCACGATCCAAATCGCAAGCCGTCCCACGAACTCCCGATCAACTGCCGAATGGACGACACCTCCACGTTTAGCACACGTGCAGCTCGATGAGGATCTCCGCCTTCTTGATCCAACAAGAGGGATAAGAGAGGTAGATGGGTTCACCGGCAGCACGACGACGTGGCGGCGGTGGTGGTGGAGCTGATCCGGCAGAGCCTCGCTAAGCGGCGCCGAACCAATCTACTAGAGGAGAAGCAATCGGGGAGGGAGGAAGGGATGCACCATGACTTAGGGTTCGGCTGCCCTCCTCCCTCTCACATATATATAGGGGGAGGGGTGGTGCGCCAAACCCCTAGGGTTTCCCCCTTGGGGCGGTGGCCAAGGATGAAGGCGCCCTAGGGTGTATTGCCACCCTAGGTGGCGCCAGCCCTAGGGTTGGCCCTCCCACCAACCCTCTTGCCGCATGGGCCTCTATAGGAGGGGCGGCCAGCCCACCAAGGGCTGGTGTGCCCTCTCTCACAGCCCATGTAGGCCTTTGGGGCTGGTGGCCCCTTCCGGTGGACCCCTAGGACCAAGGTTGTCAGAATCGTGATTCTGTTATGCGATTCTACGACTTTACGATCCAAAGTAACCCCTCTGATTCTACGATTTTACTTCATAGAATCTACGTTTCTACGATCCTGATAGTGAAGATTCTACGATTTGCGATCCTACCATCAGAGTTCCGATCCGATTCAGAATCGCGATTCTGACAACCTTGCCCGGACCCTCCCGCCACCCGCGGTACGTTACCGGTGACGCCCGAACTTTTCCTGGTAACCAACACAGAACTTTCTATATATGAATCTTCACTTCCGGACCATTCCGAAGCTCCTCGTCACGTCCGGGATCTCATCCGGGACTCCGAACAACCTTCAATCACCAACACACATAACTCATCTATACCAAAACGTCACCGAACCTTAAGTGTGCACACCCTGTGGGTTCGAGAACCATGTAGACATGACCGAGACACCTCTACGGCCAATAACCAATAGCAGGACCTGGATGTCCATATTGGTTCCTACATGTTCTACGAAGATCTTCATCGGTTGAACCTCTATGTCAAGGATTCAAACAATCTCGTATGTTGTTCCCTTTGTTCTTCGGCATGTTACTTGCCCGTGATTCGATCGTCGGTATCTCTATACCTAGTTCAGTCTCATTACCGACAAGTCTCTTTACTCGTTTTGTAATACAATATCCCGTGGCCAACACTTAGTCACATTGCTTGCAAGGCTTATTGTGATGTTGTATTACCGAGTAGGCCCTAAGATACCTCTCCGTCACACGGAGTAACAAATCCCAGTCTTGATCCATGCCAACCCAACAGACACCCCCGGAGATACCTGTAGAGCACCTTTATAGTCACCCAGTTACGTTGAGACGTTTGATACACACAAGGTACTCCTCCGGTGTTAGTGAGTTGCATGATCTCATGGTCATAGGAACAGATATTTGGCATACAGAAAACTGTAGCAATAAGCGGACACGATCATATGCTACGTCTATAGTTTGGGTCTTGTCCATCACATCATTTTCCTAATGAAGTGATCCCATTATCAAATGACATCTCATGTCCATGGCTAAGAAACCTTAATCATCTTTGATCAACGAGCTAGTCCATCCGAGGCATACTAGGGACATGGTGTTGTCTATGTATCCACACATGTATCTGAGTTTCCGATCAATACAATTCTAGCATGGATAATAAACGATTATCATGAACAAGGAAATATGATAATAACTAATTTATTATTGCCTCTAGGACAAGACCCAAACTATAAACGTAGCATATGATCGTGTCAGTTTATTGCTACAGTTTTCTGCATGACAATTATCTCTTCATATGACCATGAGATCATACAACTCACTGACACCGGAGGAGTACCTTGTGTGTATCAAATGTCGCAATGTAACTGGGTGACTATAAAGGTGCTCTACAGGTATCTCCGAGGGTGTCTGCTGGGTTGGCATTGATCAAGACTGAGATTTGTTACTCCGTGTGACGGAGAGGTATCTCAGGGCCCACTCGGTAATACAACATCACAATAAGCCTTGCAAGCAATGTGACTAAAGAGTTATCCACGGGATCTTGTACTATGTAACGAGTAAAGAGACTTACCGGTAACGAGATTGAACTAGGTATAGAGATGTCGATAATCGAATCTCGGGCAAGTAACATACCGAAGAACAAAGGGAACAACATACGGGATTAACTGAATCCTTGACATAGAGGTTCAACCGATAAAGATCTTCATACAATATGTAGGAACCAATATGGGAATCTAGGTCCCGCTATTGGTTATTGACCGTAGAGGTGTCTCGATCATGTCTACATAGTTCTCGAACCCGCAGGGTCTGCACACTTAAGGTTCGGTGATGTTTCGGTAGTATAGAGTTATGTATGGTGTGACCGAAGGTTGTTCGGAGTCCCAGATGAGATCCCGTACATCACAAGGAGCTCCGGAATGGTCTGACGGTAAATATTGATATATAGGAAGTCATGTTTTGGTCATCGGAAAAGTTTCGGGCTCATCGGTAGTGTACCGGGAGTGCCGGGAGGGGTACCGAGGACCATCGGGAGGGGTATCTCGACCCAAAGGGCCTCATGGGATGTGGGAGGAGTCAAGGCAGACCTTAGTGGGCTGTCCGAGCCCTCCACTAAGGCCCATGCGGCTAGGGGTGGAAAAAACTCAAAAGGTGGAGAGGTGAAAAGAGTTTCCAAGTGGAAAGGAGGAATCCTACTCCTGATAGGATTGGAGTAGGACTCCTACACTCCCAATTTTGGCCAACTCTTAGGGTTTGAGGATGCCTCCTCCCCTCCCTCCATCCTATATATACTAAAGGATTTAGAGGGGAAAGCTAACCCTAATTGTCGCGTGCTCCCTCTACTTCATCTAGATTGGTTTTCTCCTCTAGTCTAGTTCGACGGTACTTAGGCGGAGCCCTGGTGGAATAGTTCCACCACCAACGCCGCCACGCCATCATGCTACCGGAGAACTCATCTAACTCTCCGCTCCCTCTTGCTGGATCAAGAAGGCGGAGATCGTCATCGAGCTGTACGTGTGCTGAACACGGAGGTGCCGTCCGTTCGGCGCTAGATTGGAAGGACCACGACTGGATCGCAGGACGGATTGTGATTGGATCATGGAACAGATCATGATGGTATTGCGGGACGGATCGTGATTGGATCGCGGGACGGATCGTGATGGGGTCGTCGTGACGCTCTGCGATTTGGATCGCGAAGACGTTCGACTACATCAACCGTGTTTCTTAACGCTTCCCGCTTAGCGATCTACAAGGGTATGTAGATCCACTGTCCCTCTCGTAGATGCTCATCACCATGGATAGATCTTGCGTGTGCGTAAGAAATTTTTTGTTTCCCATGCAACGTTCCCCAACAGCTTCCCCTCCTTCCCGCCGCCGACGGCCAGCATCGTCGGGCAAAGCCCGATGGGCGTAGCGGCGGAGGGGCCCTTCTTCCCCCTCTGCTCATGGGGCTCTAGCACGGGGCGGCTCCCTCAGGTGGTGGCGTTGGGCAGCCGCGGGGCGCAACGACGCGGCGGCGGGTTCGCGGGGTGTTCGGGTGTGGTGGCGCACCGACGTCTAGGTCCCGCGCGTGGCGGGGCGGCTGTGGCGCTCCCGTCTAGGGAGGGGCCGCGCGGTGGCCTCCTGCTGGATCTGGCGCTGGGGGTCGTCCAACGGCGCCTGGCAGCGGTGGTGTGTGCGTGGCGGCTTCGGCGCCTGGAGCTCGCTGGGCGACGCGGGTAGGGCAGCGACCGGGTGTGGCCATTGCTCCGGCCGTGGGCGGCGATGTGGGGAGGCCCGGCGGTGGTCCCTCCTGGTGTCGTGGCGTCTTCGCGGTGGCTCGGTGGATCTACCCGTGGTGGCGGCCGGCTTCTCTGGCGTCGGCTCATCTGCATACAGATTGTTTCGACCTTTGGTCCATCCCCGCGTTGGTCGGGCGCTACTTACATCGAAGGGCTGGCCCTCTCCCAGCTGCGGTCCATCGCTCGTCTCGCGCCCCGTGCTGCAGGACCGAGGTCGTCTCGCACACGGTGTAGCAGGACTTACCTCGTCCTCCTCACGGTGCTACAGAACCAAGCTCGTCTCGCGCTCGGGGCTATAGGACGGGTTGATGGCTGACCATCAGGTCTCAACGTTTAGGGTCTCCCAGGGGTGCGAAAGGTGGGACCTTTCCGCACATCTCTTTGGTTGGGGTTGTGATGGGTCTCGCGTGAGGTGGTGTCAAGGTCTTGGATGTCGGGGTGACGGCTCTGGTGGTGGAAGCGCGGTGCTCTTAGGCGGAGGTCATGGCTTGGTGCTGTCCCGTGGCCACGGCTATGTGGGCGGCATGGTAGCCGGGGTGTGGCGTTCGGTGGCGGTGATTGTGAACCGGGGTGAAAACCTGCTCTATCTCCGGATGGACCGGCGGCGGCAAAGCTCGTTCCCTTCTGGAAGGCGTCGTCGCAGCTTTCAGTGCCCGTCGTGCGGCTCCGGGGGAAACTTTGATCCTCGAATCGGGCGGTGGCGGCGCTCCGGTGTCGCATCCTTCCTGAAGGTGCCGCTTTGGAGTCCACGGTTCGTCGTATGCGGCCTCATATCTTCGTCGTGGTAGTGCTAGGGGTGGTGTTGCTCCAGTCAGCGTCTTTGTATCCTGCCTTGGGTGTGTGTGTGGTGGTGGCGTGCGTTTGTTCTCAGTGATGTTGATCTTTGCTTTATATATAAAGCGGGGCAGAAGTTTTTTTGGTAAAAATGGATATATCTATACTTATTTTAATTATAAATATATTTATGTTATTCATTTATAAGACAAGTATTTTCGGACTGAAGATATTTTTTCCTTAGTTTTGAGGTTGCTTGGCTGTGTCATGCCTAACTTAAATTATGATAACGATGAAAATAAAATAATTTGTGATATTTTTTTTGAAATAGTGCAATGTAATATAACCGACGAACGTTACTTAATTAGATATAGTGTACTCACTCCAACTCGATTTATTGGGCGTGCACAAAGTTTTAGACCATAGATTTGATTAACTAAATATGAGTTGTAGGTCATCAAAAGTATAGGATCACGATAACGTCCATACGTGTGGTAGAAGCAACAACGACTCACACGCTCAATGATCACAGGTTGCGTCACGTCACCATATGCATGCACAAGTGATGAAACTGATGATGTCAACAACAATCTTTTGACTTTTTAGTTTTTAAAATGTTTTATCTCTTAAATACATAATTCGATTGAAAAACCGTTTTACCATTAAATCCACCGCGACGAGATCTTCGAAACTACATCTCATATTGATATATTTCGACAACTTTTTTGGAGGTTAAAAGTTGTCATGTCTATTGCATATAAATTGCCATCATGATTATACCGAAATTGTCATGATATATTTCAACTATTTTCTCTTCTACATTTAAAATAAACTTTGACATGTTATAAAAAATGGGAATTAACAAATTATAACTTGCCATGATGAATTACTATAATTTGTCATGATCCATGAAATAATTTTGACATGGTTCATAATTAAAAAAGAAATATGTCATCACTTATTTTAAAAATGCATGGTCATCGGCTCAAATTTGCTATGAACCATAAACTAAATTTGTCATGGTGAATTACTTAAATTAGACATGATACATGCACTAAAATTTCTCATGGTTCATACAAAAAATGTTTTTCATGTTCAGAAAACTAGAATTGTCATGGTCAAAAAAATAAAATTGCCATGATCTATAAACTCAATTTGCCATGATTAATTACTAAAATTTGCCATGGTCAATTAATAAAAATTACCGTGAAAAATAGTTGAAATACAATGGTAGATTTAAATTTAGAAGAAAAAACAAGATGAAACATGCCATGACAGCTTTATTGTAAACTCTATGACAACTTCAGTGTAAACATGTGGCAACTTGTAGTCCCCAAAAAAATCGCCGAAACATATCAATATGGTATCTAGTTTTAGAGATCTCGTCGAGACGGATTTAATGATGAAAATCAATTTTAATTGGATTTTTGTAAGATATAAAACATTTTTAAGTCTAAAATACCAAAAAGATTCCGCTGATGTCATATATTTGATGTGGCAAGATGAATGACTATAGAGGCGTGTGGACCATGTTGCCTCGTGCCACACGTGTGAGCGTTATCATTTAGGAAAGTATATCATCTGATTTTTAAGCGGATATAGTTTTTAAACATATATATTTTCATCAAATATAATACACATTTAGCTAATTAAATTTTCAACCTAGAACAACACGCATGCCTCATAAACTGAGACGAAGGAAGTAAAACGCTCTACTGGTCATCACACCCATCCGCTAGGGCCATTTTGGGCATGGAGTATTAGTGGACGTGACTATCAAAAGATCATAAAGAAGGTGATTGGAGCATTGCTTCAAAACCTCAGTTGAAAACTCATGTTCTATCCTTTATTGGTTGGGCTTAGCAGTGATGTGTTTGTGTCGCTACCTTGATGAAGGTGTTACCTACTCGTTGTTTGCTAGGTTTCACTAATTGATCTCACCAACCAGGATAAAGATCCTTCTTCTGGTCGTCTTTGGCCAGATGTTGCGACGACGACACGGGTGCGTGTATCCCTTCTTGAAGATGATGTTGTGGAAGAAGTCGACTTAGCACCGTAGGTGTTAATTTCATATCTTGTAATGGTGTATCATTGTTACTAAGTTATGTACTTTGGTTGTAGATGTGTTTGGCCTTGCTATCTTGCATCAACTTTAATAGAAATTGATTATGTGCATCACAATTGATGGAGAGGCTGGCGGTTTCAACCTCCTTCTCAAAAACAATCCTACATGCATGTAAGGAGGATAAAATACATGATGTCAGCAAGAAAGTTTCATATTTCATATTTCGGAATGTTTCATCTCTTAAACGAAAAGTGATATTGAAATTTGTTTTCACCACTAAATCTGTCACGACTACGTCATGTCCCACGTAAATGACTTTGTATGTATCGAATCTCTGTTGAGAAATCAAGCCCCCTTGAAGCGGTGGACCAAAAATCGAGAGAGAGAGAGGGGAGAGAGAGAAATATAACTAGATGAGAGAATTTGCGTGCTTTGAAAACATGCCGGCGATTATCATCAATAATGATGTGGCTAGGGCTAGAGGGATGTTCCGCAAGGCGGAAGAGACGAAGGAGATGATCACCTATAGAAACACGTCGACGGCATGCCTTTCTTGTACTCGTCGATGGCTTACACTTGCTAGCTAGGCTCCTTTTCAACTTGTCAAACTCTTAATTGTTTCATCCCACATGCATGCAAGTACTTGTGTATTTTATTGTGATATTTTATTTACTTGATTAATACCTTTGTTGTCTCATCAATGTAATGTAGTGTATGCATGTGATGCATCAACTTTTGGTATGTGCTAATAATGACATATGGGATCACAAGATCTGTTGGAGGGTGTATCCGCGGCTGACAAGGTACATAATACCAGTTTGCGGAGGCCAGGGCATGGGTAGTGCGTCTCAAGGAGGGGAAGTTCACTTAGATTAACAATGTTCAGGCGACTCGGGGTGGGCTCCCGATGGTGCGATACGACATGATGCAGAAGATAGTAGAGATGTGATCCAAAGAGGATGCAATGTGCATCTTGGTTGAGGAGACCACGTAGGAGAGGTAACGAATGTGGTCGGAGGGTAGACATTTCCCCGGGAGAGTGAGGTGATTAGTTGGGCTCTTTAGGACTGATTTCCGATATCGAAGTGGGCGGTCCACTAGTTCTCATGGCATCAGCGAAGTCCGTGATGAATATCAATGTAATGTTATGTATGTATTGCAATTTTGTTTTATGTATGCATGTTTGAATTTGATACATCAGTTTGTCTATGCCGTGTAATATAATGTGATGTCATCTACAAAACTCTGTCTTGACACACTGCCACGACAACAAATAACACGGGTTAGACAACAATTATTTTTGACATGGGCGGGGTTAGTAATGGTGGTTAACAATATGTACCCGCCATTGGTATGATATACACCAGTGACACGCAAATTCATCCACTCACCAGTTAAGTATGCTACTTATAATTGTTGTTCGCCACTAGTAGCATGTTCTACCGTTGTGCCCCGACTCAATTTCGTTGAAAGGAAACCAATAGGTCACATGATCATAACTCCAAAAGGAACATCCCTTACACATACCGCTTGAAAAGTAAAACAACACTCAAAACAATTGTACATAGGTGATACAAAACACAAAGTAGAAACTACAAGTCTACTCTACGGGTTGGCCACAGTTCCAAAGACACTTCTCTCGCATCAGGACATAGATTGAATCACCATTTATGGGGTGCTTCTTGAGATATTACAACGCGATTCTCCCACCATGCATGAAGTGTACCTCGAACATTGGATTCCCAAGAAAGCACATAGTTCACACAGTTTCACTTCTAGAGTTTGGTTCTAGTGGCGGCGTCATCTTCAGGTTATATAGTAGAAGGACCATGAATTGATCCACCAATTTCCCTCCCTCCATCTCCTTGGAAAGGTACTTTACAGTTTCTCTGACATAATAACGCCATGCTCCATGCATATTTCGTATTTGATCAACATTTCCTGTTAGAGACCAGTTCATTCTTAAAATTACAAAATTGTTGCATAAACCATCTTAAATTGCTTAAAACATTCATTGTTTATGAACATTAATGTAAAAACTTCTTTCTCCTCGTCCTAGAAACACCGACAAGAATGCATTCAAGAACATATGATCACACACTCAATACTAGTAAAATGTAAGGCATTCAAGTGGTTTAGCCTTCCATATTCTCCTTAAGTTGTTTCTAGTCATAAGCTTATTTTGAGACAGCGACTACAAAACACATTAATTATAATGTCCAAAGTTAAAACAAAGCAAACCCCTGAATTTTGGGAGGCACCTTGTATTTGGCATCAATAGCCTATTTCCAATGTGATCGCTTCCTGGCAATGTACCATTTAACCCAAGAACCAATAGGGAAAATATCCAGGTTTTGCAAGTATGGTACACCTAAACCCTTCGCATTCTTTCTTATGCCCATAGATGGCCATTTTGACAAGTGAATTTCGTGGTTTCTGCAGCATCATTCCACATGTACTTTGCTATATTTGCATTAACTGGTTGAATGGTCCATTTTGGGAATTTTAAAAAGGACAACATGTAAAAGAGAATGTTGGTGCCAGGTAGGATCTTATCAACATTAACTTCCCTTCATAGGAATGGGGTTTTCCTCTCCACCTAGTTGTTCTAGCTAGCATCTTATCTTCCAGTGGCGGAAGATCTCTTTTCAGTTTATCATGGTTCAACCGCATTCTTAGGTACTTCCTCCGTCCCACAACAAACTTGCAAAAACCTTTTATATCGTGTGACGGAGTGAAAATGCCAAACGAAGACCGAGCTCCATGGAGGCCTTTATTTGAAAATATCCAAATTTAAATTTTTCACTTTCAAAAAAATCTGAAAATAAATAAACATATACCTAGATATATAATGTACATATGTGCAAATTTTCAGGTCGAAATACATTAAAATATGAGCTACACAAAAAAAAGAAATCTGGTGCTTTTTAGCATATGTACTATTCATCTTTAAAATCCATGATTTTTTTGCGCAGCTCGCAATTCAAGGTATTTCATTCTGAAAATTTTCACACATACACTTTACATCCTTGCATACATGTGTATTTATTTTCAGATTTTTTTGAAACTGACATTTATGAATTTTGATTTTTTCAAAATAAAAGGCTTCATAAAGTTTGGTCTCCAAAATGCCTTATTCGGACGGAGGGAGTACTTGATAAATTATCTAAAAGGCCAAACACTTATTAGCTTCCTTATTTTCAGACACGAACTCCCTTTTATGGTATGGAAGAAACCTGTTTAAAACAGGTGAGAATCCACTTGAAAGTGAGTCCAATCCTTGGACATGGCTTTAGGAATGCATGAAAAAAAGCAACAAACATTGCTTGAAGAAGAAAGGATCAAACTATAATGTACCTCGAGTTATCCTGGTCATCAATCGGTAGCCGACCGGAGGAGGCGGGCGGCCTCGTCCGCGGCCAGGAAGCAGACGGAGATCCAGCCGTCGAGCAGCACCCACACGTTGCCCGCTATGCACACCACCATTTCCCACGGCATTGCCATTGGCAAGAGCACCACAAGTTGGGAGCTTCTACTCGCGGACCAACCACCACACGAATACGCGAAGTACATGTATACATTCGCATTGCTTGCTCGCAGCTGCTCTATTTGAGGAAGGTGACGAGAAGGTAGGCAAGGAGAGATGTCGTGGACAGATGGCTTATGGAGGCGTACAACTAACTCATATGATACCAGCTCAGGCCGGCAAGCCATGACCAAATAATTGACCTGTTTAGTTGGGAGGAAGAGATAATTTTGCGCATCAATGGCCGCAGCGGCTGCGGCAGGTCGGAACGGTCCGTGAGGGGGAGGATCGACCTCATTACGACAACGTGGGGTGGTGGCAACGTGTAATACATTCCATCTTTTGCCGATAAGTATTATACGGATGCATGGCATGTCCTATCCCATGTGACTCTCTAATTATTTCGCGGAATATTTCAGTGTGTAACTAATCTCCCAACTAATTCTTTTAACATTGTACAAACGTAAACACTCATATATACACACACAATTATTTCTATGAATGTACACATACACATCCTTATATGCACCTTCGAAAGACTGAGTCACCCAGTGGTCTTCATAGTCAGACGAAAACGTCTCCTTTCACTGAATGGACATTGTCGAAAAGTCTAAAATAATTTCAAAAAATACGAGCATCAGTGCTCAATGGATTGGTTCCACCACAAAAAAACTAACCATCTGAGATAGGCTCGGTTCGCGCTAACATATTTCTATCAACATGTAAACATATCACCTCCGCATATAACATGCATGGAAAATGATTGTCTTAACATCCAACTATGCATAGAAAAATGCCCACTTCAACATGCATACATGCATGATAATTTTTGTTCTATTATTGCTATTCATATTTAAAAATATTTTATAACTATTTCCTCCGTTTTTAAATATAAATCTTTCTAGAGATTTCATTATCGAACTACATACGGATGTATATAGACATATTTCAAAATGTAGATTCATTCATTTTGTTCCGTATGTAGTCTCCTATTAAAATGTTTAAAAAGACTTATATTTAGGAACGAAGGGAGTATACAATAATTACATAATAAATTATATGTATTTTAAGTTCTACTTCTCATATTGTTACTTCAAAATATTCATATTCGCACAATCAAATATTATTGAAATATTTACCAAATATCTATGCAACAATGTGCGGGGTATTATATGATCTTCATGAACAATGAATACACGTTACCCCAAAAGTTTTATTGGCAGCCAGGTGATAGGGGCACATATTTGGTGAAGGAGTTCACGCCTAAGGGTGGCCGGACCATCACATCGAAGGATCAAATCAGGGAGGGTAAGAGCATCCAATCGGAGCCTCATATATGCTAAAATCTTTGGGGGGTAAGAGCATCCAACCGAAGCCCCATATCTACTTATAAAGATTGGAGTTGGTGATGAATTCACATGTGAGTTCAACATTCTTTTTAAATGAAACAATACACGCATCCCCGCATGTCGAACTAGCAATCTTCCGAGAAACAATAAACAAATGTATTTTACTCACATATGAGATCTATCATAAATAAACAATTACACTCCTTTCATAAAAAAACAAGTTTTTTCAGTAAAAGTCAAAAATAACAAACACAAAAGTGTGATTTCAACTCAAAATCGATTTTGGTTTTAGTTTATCTTCCCAACCTGCTATAGTCATTTAAAATTCTTGGACGTTGCATTCCTCTTACATATTTTTGCTATCTTTTCTAATTATATATCACGCAACGATCACAAGAACACTAACGTTACTTGATCACTTCTCAAGTCAATGGCTCCATGGCAACGCACGGACATCATGCTAGTCTGCGGCCTTCCTAGTCACTACGCGGACAGAAAATGGCCACCTAAGCACACCTGGTAAACTCGGCTCAAGCATCACCCAAAACTTCCGCCTTTTTGTTATTTTAATCCGTGAGCTTAAAATGAGAACATGCCAAGTCGTAGATGATTGAACATCTTCAAATGCGTCAATAGCTTTAGCTTAAATTTTACAATCCAACTAAGTTTTCAAATAAAATAGTTCAAAGTTGAATTCATCTGGCACATATATTTTAGTTGTTTCTTTAACCGCTTACAGATGCTCAATCAAATCTTTCTTGAGTTGCTCATGAGTTGCTTGATGCTTCTTAAATTCCAGACCCGCCACACCATCTTCATTCTCATCCTCTAATATCATGTTGTGCATGATGGCATAACATGTCATTACCTCCCACAAGATATGTGGAGCACTCTGAATGCCCTCTCCACATCTTTTCTAACTCTTTCTTGTCTTTAGGCAAAGTAAAATATTTTTTGACCATTCAGCTCATAGATGGTCTTGATGAAGATAGCCCATCGAGAATAGATACTTTAACCAGATAGTAGCCCATGTTGTACTGATGCCCATTGACGATATAGTTACAAGAGGAGCTTAGTCTTTAATTAACCTAGTAAACAATGGAGAGCGTTGCAACATATTAATGCTATTGTGAGACACGGGCATGCGAAATTCAGAGGTTCACATTCGGAGGTACTCGTCCTCCGAATCCGCGGTCTTTCATATGCAAGCATCTGCAGTGCAACCATGTACTTTTGGTAATTAGAGGATTTAATCCTTCCTATGACATGCTTCTTCAAGATGAAATAGTCATCGTAAGACTGAACACCATTGTACAAATGACCGAAGACCTTTTTTGCATCCAAAAGGGCTGACAAAAATTGTGCGCGAATAGGGCATCGGGGTAAAAGTAACCACCCATCATGTCAAATGCTCATGTACACTATTTCGATTCAACACTCGGTGACCCTTAATTGATCTCTTGAAATTGAGAACATGCTCTTTTGCACGCTCCACGTCTATAAGGACCGCATGCATCATCGTCGTTTCATCCGCATAGTCCTCCAATGAGTCAAGTGCTCATATATGTACTCCATCTCTAAATCCATTGCTTCAAAGAAAGGACAAAGACAATATTTCCTAATCCTAATAATTATAATGATTGAAGTTGGTGGTGAGTTCATATATGGGTCAAACATCGTTTTTAAATAAGAAAATACACACATCTTCACGTGTAGAACAAGCAGCCATTCAAGAGACATATATAAAAAAATGCACTTTACTCACACGTGGAATCTAACATAGATAAACAAATGTGCTACTTTCATGTGGGACCAATACTTTTGTAAAAGGCAACAAAGACAAAGTGTGACTTCAACTGAAAATCAATCTTAGTTTTAGTTCTCATCCTAACCTACTATGGTCATTTGAAATTTCCTGATGCTATGTGCCTCTCACCGTATTTTTGTTATCTTTTCTAGTCGTAAGTCACACAAAGGTCATAAAGGATACTAATGTTATTTCACCGCCTCTAAGCCAATGGTTTCGTGGCAACGCACGTGTACGGTTCTAGTTAGCACAAATTTTTCACCAAACACTTGTGGGACGTGGTGACCCCTATAGGGGCAGGTGGTACCTGCGTGATAGAGGGACAAGAGGTGTACCAGTGGCGGAGGACTAGCGGCATGACGATCGGGTGTGGTGGTGGAGGTCGCTGAAGTTCGGAAAGGGTTTGGCGAGCGGTCAGAGTGGTAGAGTGGCGTCATCGTCGAAGGAGGAAGAGGATGCAAAAAAGGGAAATGATGAAGTTGTGGGGTCTGGGAAGGGCTTGGTGGATCGAGGGTGTCGAAGTCCTACGTGACGGTGGTATGGACTCCCAGAAAGCATCCCTGGTTTGTTTTCTGTTTGCGAGAAAAGAAACAAATACTGGTCTGCAAACTGATACGGGACAACATTGAATGACAAATTGCGTCCGAGTTATTTAGTCCGGATGGCTTGCGGGATGTTTTGGGTCCGCTTTGGAGATGCATTGAAGCACACCAGCGTGTTGAAATGAAAAACAAATTTAGAATGGTGCTCCCTTCGTCAGATATTACTTGTGACAAATGGATGTATCTAGATGTATCTTAAGTTCTACTAGTAGAACGTTCGTGTGTTGCTAAGGGCTATCCGTCATGTTATCTCCAACACTCAAGCCTACACAAAACCCGCATCCCACGATGCACCCTTTCCTTTTTCTGCTAAATCCTTGCCTCCCCGCTTGGTTTTTCGTCGTAGCGGGTCATTTCTTGCTGGAGTCACCTCCTTTAAAACCAGATGACGCCCAACTCACCTTCGCCATCCATTGCAACAGGGGTGAAATTTTTCATATTTAGAATATAATAGAGTGAGTTAAACTAACACATACTATTGACACAAAACAACAAATAACTATAAAGATCATTCTCAAAGGTCCATAACTTTGCAAATGCACACTAATGTTAGAGGCGAATGGCAACCTGAACGTATTCCTAGGTACAAATAAGCCCCACATCCAGACCACATACCATTCATTGCTAGAAGGGATAATTATTGTTCTTCTCTTCCTTGTCCTTCTCTACATCTTCTACTCCTACCCTCTCCGCCAACCCATTTCGTTGGTGTCAACCAGAACCACGTCAACAGGAGTGTGTTTGTAGGCGACGTCTCATCTTCTTCTTCCTCCTATCTTGCCAGTTTTACTCCTTGTTCTTATTTATTTTCTAGAATACTTTTCTTTCTTTTTTCATTTTATTTTTTGAAACACTCTTTCCTTCTTCAACACCATGGAACACTTTGTGACTTTATTTCCCTTTTCACTTCTTATTCTTGGAACACTCTTTCTTTCTACTATAACATGAACCACCTGGTTAATGTCGTGTCCTGTTGTCCTCCGCGAATTTCGGCAATCGTCAGCGTATGGATATCCTACAGAGCATGATCGTCATCCATCTCGGTGAACACTAGGTCGCCCATGTCACGAGTGCATGATGGCCGTTGATCATCCTTGCCCACGAACACTTTCAAAATGATTCAACGCGGTTAATTGTTTTCATGATTAATTAAGTACACAAATAATTGACTGCCAACCTAATTCTCTAGAAGACTAACCAAATAAATAAATTAGCTGGCCAGTTGATAAAAGAATACCTATTTCAAATTATCTATAGGCATTATTAACTGTCTACCTAATTAATTAATTGAATTAATGACTCGATTTCCAAATTAATTCGGTGGGAAAAGAATCCATGTTTAAATAAACCTAATTAATTGCATACGTAACTAAATGTCTAGTTAACTAATTATACTAATGAGTTGATTCTCAAATTGATTGAGCGCTCCATTTTTAAAATATTTTCGTATGAAATGGTTGCTAAGAACGACGACGATGACTATCGAGTATTGTAGGACATATTTTCTTAACTAATTTCTTGATTTGAACGAACACATTTGATTTGAAAATGTAACATGTCTTTCTATATGATTGATAGAAAATATAATATAACCGCGTCCACGAACACCCGTACGTGGTGGTTCGATGACCTGCCTTACGCCACGGTCGTCCTCGGCGCTGTAAACCACACCCTGGCATTCTAGAGCATCACGCCGACATTAGGCCTGGCCACGATGTCCTTCATTGTCGTCGTTTTCTCACGGGGGGTCACGCGAGACGGTTGATGCCATGGGGTGGCTTATCAAGGTGAGAGCAAGGCTGTCGTGGATGATCCGGAACGGGTATGCGAATAGCACGCAGTGGTTACCTAGGTTCGGGTCTCTCTAGAGAGATAATACCCCTACTCGTGCATATCTGTATATCCGTGGAATATCTGGTACATGGTTGCTCCTAGAGCTGTATGGGAGAGGAGAGCCATGAGGCTTCTTGCCTCAGAAGCCTCATGTGTGTGTGTGAGCACGTGAGAGTGGGAGTCCAACCCCCATATGTGGTGGGCATGAGGCCTTTATATAGGCATGAGTGGGTCGCTTGGGATGTAATCTACAGTGGGTAGCTTACATCCCAAGCAGCTTGAGGTGTAAGCTACCATGGGTAGCTTACATGTCAAGCCATATATAGCTTGGGGACTAAGCTATATCTGTCCCTTGGTGCACTTTATAAGTCAGTGTCCAGGGGACAAGTTACACTGTAGATAGTACTGCGCGACACCCGTGCAGTGCGCTACTGCTCGCCACTAGTGCACTACCACGGGATGTGTCCGTCTAGTCCGCGTGTGTCCGATGGGACGTCGTAGTTGGCCCCGGGCTACCGGCTGGCGGGCGCAGCCGGCCACGGGCGTGAGTTGGAGTAGCCGGCCCAGGCGGGCAGGCACCCCGTCCGACTCGCTGTCTTTGGGATACCCGGGGGTCATCCCCCCGTCAGTAGCCTCCGAGCCTCCGGGCGACTCGCAGAGTCGGGCAGAGGGTTTTCGTAGTCGTTGTCGTTGTTGTTGCAGAAGTTGTCTATGACGGTCGATCGCGGGTTGGGACGACGTGGCTTGCTTCCGGCTGGGTGTAGCCTCCGAGCCTCCGGGCGACTCGAAGAGTCGGGCGAAGGGTCTTTGCTATTGCTGAAGTAGATGGTGGCATCGGGGATGCCGGGCGTGGATGCGGAGTCTGCCGGCTGAAGGGCGCGAGTCGATGCCGGGGCGAGCGTGGAGTTCACCGGCTGGCGGTTTCCAGCGGGGGCGCGCCAGCAAACCCGCTGGGTGTAGCCTCCGAGCCTCCGGCTGACTCGAGGAGTCGGGCGGAGGGTCTTTGCCATTGCTGAAGCAGGCGGTGTTGTCAAAGATGTCGAGCACAGACGTGGGGTCCGCCGACTGAAAGGCGCGAGGCACTGCTAAAGGCAGACGCGGGGTCCGCCGGCTGATGGGCGTGGAGCCCTGACGAGGGCGGACGCGGGGTCCGCCGGCTGTCGAGCATGAGGCGTTGCTGGGTGCGGACGCGGGGTCCGCTGGTTGATGGGCGCGGAGCCCTGTCGAAGGCGGATTTGGGGTCCACCGGCTGTTGAGCGCGAGGCGCTGCCAGGCACGGACGGAGGGTCCGCCAGTTGATGGGCGCAGAGGCCTGTCGAAGGTGGACGCGGGGTCCTCCCGCTGTCGAGCGCAAGGCGCTGCCGGGCGCGGACGGAGGGTCCACCGGCTGGTGGGCGCGGAGCCCTGCCAAAGGCGGATGTGGGGTTTGCCGGCTGTCGAGCGCGAGGCGCTACCGGGCGCGAACGGAGGGTTCGCCGATCGGTGGGTGCGGAGCCCAGCCGAAGGCGGACGCGGGGTCCACCGGCTGTCGATCGTGAGGCGCTGCCGGGCGTGGACGGAGGGGTCGCTGGCTGATGGGCGCGGAGCCCTGCCAAAGGCGGACGCGGGGTCCGCTGGCTGTCGAGCGTGAGGCGCTGCCGGGCGCAGACGGAGGTCCGCCGGCTGATGAGGGCAGATCCGTGCCGAAGGCGAACGCGGGGTCTGCCGGCTATCAAGCATGAGGCGCTGCCGGGCACGAACGAAGGGTCCGCCGGCTGGTGGGCGCGGAGCCCTGCCGAAGGTGGACACGGGGTCCGCCGGCTGTCGAGCACGAGGCGCTGCCGGGCGCGGACGGAGGGTCCGCCGGTTGGTGGGCGCGGAGCCCTGCCGAAGACGGACGCGGGGTCCGACGGCTGTTGAGCGCGAGGCGCTACCGGGCCCGGACGGAGGGTCCGACGGTTGGTGGGCGCGGAGCCTTGCCGAAGGCCGACGCGGGATCCGCTGGCGGGCGGGCACGAGGCATTGCTAGGCATAGACGGAGGGTCCGCTGGCTGGTGGGGGTGGAGCCCTGCCTAAGGCGGACACGGGGTCCGTCGGCTGTCGAGAACGAGGCGTTGTCGGGCACGGACAGAGGGTCCGCCGGCTGATGGGCGTGGAGCCCTGCCGCAGACGGACGCGGGGTCTGCCGGCTATCGAGCGTGGTGCCCTGCCAGGAGTAGCCTCCGAGCCTCCGAGCGAGGAGGTTCCTCATGGAAATGATCGTGCAAAAGACAAGGTTAAGTCGGCACAGATATATCAAATATTTGATTTTGGCAGTGCAAGTTGGAGCAGAGGGAGCCAACTCGGTTTCGTCCGAGCCCCCCTAAGTCTTTTTCATGTTCCCTCCGCTCTTTGGCTTTTGCTCTTGCTAGCCAGACAACCCGGGGCCGGTCTGTAGCTAAGACGAAGAGTGGGCCGCAGAATGAAGCATACAGTACTCGGATTCTGGGAGTAGAATCGACCGAGCACATACTCATAAATGAAATGGTCGGATTGCTCAAGCCGTTTTCTCCTTGGAGGCTTTTCGTGTATGGTGACCTCCAGCTTTTGCTCTCGCTAGCCGGACAGCCGCGGTGTGATCTGTAATTGAGACAAAGAGTGGGCCTTCAGTCCCGTACACGCTACTAAGCCGTCCCGTGGGAACAAACATATCGGGCCAAGCAGACAGCCCCATGCCGAGACTAGCTGGCGCCGGGGTGAACAGTAAGGCAGCAGAATAGATGCGGAGATGGCCCCCGAGGGCCGCTCGGGGTTATTTGTTTTGTGTGTACGGTGCAAGGGTATACGCGTGGAGATCTCACATTGCTTTTGGGTGCCGACAAGGCGGTTTTGTTGATGTCGTCCAACGCGGTTTGTAACCGACGGGGTCCTGCTGACGCGCGCGAGGCGCTGCCGGGCACGGACTTGGGGTCCACCGACTGATGGGCGCGGAGCCGTGCCGAAAGCGGATGCGGGGTCTGCAGGCTGGTGTGCGCGAGGCGCTATCGAGGGCGGACGCGGGGTTCACCGGCTGATGAGCGCGAGGCCGCTGCCGAAGGCGGACACGGAGTCCGTCAGCTGATGAGCACGGGGTGTTGTCGAGGGTGGATGCGGGGTCCGCTGACTGATGTGCGTGAGGGCGCTGCCGAAGAGGGACGCGGAATCTGCCGACTGATGAGCACGGGGTGCTGTCGAGGGCGGACGCGGGGTCTATCGGCTGATGTGCGCGAGGCGTTGTCAAAGGCGGACGCGAGGTCTGCCAGCTGATGAGCGCAAGGCGCTGCCGAGGATAGCCTCCGAGCCTCCGGGCAAGAAGGTTTATTAGTGTCATCAAAGGTAGCCGGCTGTCGGCCTTCAGCCGGCACGGCTTTTTACCGGCGGGGCGTGTCGGCGCCTTTCGGCAGGGGGCTCGGGCTTCTGGACGCTCGAGGGGCGCCCCAGCCGATCGGTCCGAACCGGCCAGACGACCCATCAGGAGGCGACCGAGCCGACCCCCCAAGCGTCCGGGCGTCAGAAGGAGATAGACGGAGGTGGACGTTGTCAGGCGGAGTCGGACGCGGTCGTGCATGCAGCGTGTAGCCGGCCATGCATGCCGCCATGCATGTAGGTACGTAACCATGCATGTACGTACTCTTCTTACTTCTTTTTTTTTGCACAGCTGGATCATAACTTTCTTTTACCTCCAACTGGCCCCTCCTTCTCTTTTCCTCCCGTCGGCTGGGCGGCCAACCCGCGAGGGCGAGGGCCAGAGGCGGAGCTACGAGAGCCGGCCGAGGCGCCAATAGGTGGAGCCAGGCGCGAAGAGGTGGGAGCCGGCCGGCAGCGCCGTGCGGGGGCGAGCCAGCCCGGGGCAGGGCCGGTCACGGGGGGGGGGGGTACGATAGGTGGCGACCAGTGGGCCGAGCCGGCCTGCGAGGAGGCGGATCCGGTCGCGAGGGCACGCGGCAGGCGGCGGCCGGAGGGCCAAGCCGGCCTACGGGGAGGCACAGCCGGTCGCGGGGGCACGCGACAGGCGGTGGCCGGCCTGACCAGAATGGCGAGGCCGCGCGGAGCCGGCGTGGGCAGCCGGCCTGGGCAGCGAGGTGGTGCGGGCAGCTGGCCTGGGCGACGAGCCGACGCACGGAGGCTGGCGTGGCTGGTGGCGGAGCCCAACCCGGCCAGAACGCGGGAGGCAGAGGCGGCCGTTAGAGCCGTCACCCGGGCTGGAGTTGGAGCCGGTCAGCGCCACCGGGGCAGAGCCGACGCCCGGGCTGGAGCTGGAGTCGCCCAGCGCCTGGGGGGCGGCCATGGGGGTGCAGGTGGAGCCGGCGCGGTGCCGGCCATGGAGGCAGAGCAGGCGCGCAGCTCGGTCGGTTGCTGTCCCAGGGGAGGCCGGGAGGTGGAACAGGCGCAACCGACACATGGAGGACACGGCGCAGGCGGAGCTGGCGGGCAGGTGCACAGCTCGGTCGGCTGCTGTCCCAGGCGGAGGAGGCGTCCAAGGCGCACAACCGTCCGTACGGTGCCCATGCCGCACAGGAACAAGCATGGGGTGCCTTCCCAGGATAGAGCTAGTACGCACGCATGCAGCAGTCAGGCACGCAGTGGCATGGACGCGGGTGGATGGGCGGTCGGGGTCAGTAGCGCCCCCCGTGCGTCTTGCCACTGTACGAACAGTACCCAGCCACTGTATGGGAAGTGTACGAGTAGCATTGTGGCTGCGAACGGCGAGCGGGCGATGGGCACGGACGGCGCTGGACAAGGCCAAGGCCAGGTCAGGGAGGCAGCACAGCCGCCGCCGCCGCAGCGGATGGTGGTAGGCGAAGCAGAGGTGCGGGTGACAGGGTGCCGCGGGTACATAGTCGGAGCGACCGTGGGGGCACGCGGACGTCCGGGCCGGAGCGACGCGGTGCGGGGGCACACGGGAGGCCGGGACACGCGGCCCCGATGGCGAACGCGGGCGGAGGGATGCTGGCGAAGTCGCGGATCAAAAGTGAAGGAGAGTCTGGCCACGGGCGTGCGACCGGAACGACCGTGGAGACGCGTGTCCCCCCTAAGCCGGCGATGATGCGAATCGACCGCGAATAGGAGGAGTGCTGGTGCTGGCACATGAGCAAAGTAGGACAGCCGGCCAAGGCAGCTGGACCGAACGCTGCTTAGCGCAGCCAGCCAAAGCTGGCCAAGCAGCCGGCGGACACAAATGTGCGAGCGCATAAGCAGTCCTGCTAATGCGGCGGACCGGCACGGCGAGGCGGAGCCGGCCCACGCGGACGCGCAGGCACCCGAGCGGTTGGGCCGACCGCAGCGAGGTGGGGGAGGTCGAGTCGACGCCTAGGCCATGGAGGAGCCAACGCAGACGTACGACGACGGGGCGGACCGGGAAGGCCCGCAGCGGCGAGGAAGGCCGGACGTGGTTCGCAGCTGCCCAACGACGTAGTGGCGGGTAAGCCCTCATGTGCGCATATGAGCTAAGCTAGCTAAGCCAGCCCACATGTAGCTGAATCCATCAGCCTCGCTAGCTAGCTAGCTAGGCACGGAATATTGCTTTGGACGGGAGAATCCCTCGCCTACAGACCTCCCGCGCACTGACGAAGGTGCGGTCAGGGCTAGGGAACGGCCAGGATGACGATAGGTCGAGTGGCCACCGGGACGCGGCGGCAGCCGGTGCGAGCGTGATGGCCAGGAGCGGCGCCAGCACGAGGAGGACGCGAGAGATAGCGTGAGCTTGATTTCACGAGAGCGGAGAGCAGGGCGGATGTTGCTGAGTCCGTCAGCGAGGATGCGCCGCTACACACGCGCGCCAGGGGGGCGTGTTGGTATTGAGCCCCCGAGTGTTGCCGAAGAGACGGCAGCATCGCCGCGATGGTGAAGACGAGGCCGACAGCAAGGGTGCGGCATTGCGCGCACTCGCCCCGGGGGCGTGTTGATGTCGAGCCCCCGAGCGGCGATGGCGGCGATGCCGCGCTGGTGATGATGAAGAGGGTCCGCCTGGACCGCGGTTCCAGCGGCAACGGGCCCCACTGTAGGCGCCAACTGTCGTCGTTTTCTCACGGGGGGTCACGCGAGACGGCAGATGCCATGAGGTGGCTTATCAAGGTGAGAGCAAGGTTGTCGTGAATGATCTGGGACGGGTATGCGAATAGCACGGAGTGGTTTACCCATGTTCGGGGCTCTCTGGAGAGATAATATCCCTACTCCTGCATATTTGTATATCCGTGTAATATCTGGTACATGGTTGCTTCTAGAGCTGTATGGGAGAGGAGAGCCATGATGCTTCTTGCCTCATGTGTGTGTGTGAGCACGTGAGAGTGGGAGTCCAACCCCCATATGTGGTGGGCATGAGGACTTTATATAGGCATGAGTGGGTAGCTTGGGATGTAAGCTACACTGGGTAGCTTACTATTGGGGAACGTTGCATGGGAAACAAAAAATTTCCTACGCACACACAAGATCTATCCATGGTGATGAGCATCTACGAGAGGGAGAGTGGATCTACATACCCTTGTAGATTGCTAAGCGGGAAGCGTTAAGAAACGCGGTTGTTGTGGTCGAACATCTTCGCGATCCAAATCGTCGAGCGTCCCGCGATCTCATCACGATCCGTCTCGCGATCCAATCGTGATCCGTCCCGCGAACTCATCACGATTCGTCTCGCAATCTTGATCATGGTCCTTCCGATCTAGCGCCGAACGGACGACACCTCCACGTTCAGCACACGTACAACTCGATGACGGTCTTCGCCTTCTTGATCCAGTAAGAGGGAGTGGAGAGGTAGAAGAGTTCTCCGGCAGCGTGACGGCGCTCCGGCGATGGTGGTGAAGCTATTCCGGCAGGGCTTCGCATAAGCACTGCAGAAATCCGATCTAGAGGAGAAACTATGCACTAAAGGAACGGGTAGCACGTGGCTGAAAATCTTGTGCCAAAACCCTAAAACCCTCTAGTATATATAGGAGGAGAGGAGGAGGAGGCTTGGCTCCCAAGGAGCCAGCCCTTGGGTCGGCCGAACCAGGAGGGAGGAGTCCTCCTCCTCCACTCCTAGTAGGATTAGGACTTTTTCCTAATTTAGCCCCTTTTGCCTTTTTCCACCTTTTTTCTTCCCAGCCGCATGGGCCCTTTGTGGGACTTCCTCCAACCCACTAAAGGCTGATATTCATCCTCCCATAGCCCATGTAGCCTCTTGGGTCGAAATACCCCTCCCGATGGTCTCCCGGTACACTACCGGCACTCCCGGTACACTACCGATGAGCCCGAAACTTTTCCGGCGACCAAAATAGGACTTCCTATATATCAATCTTTACCTTCGGACCATTCCGGAGCTCCTCGTGATGTTCGGGATCTCATTTTGGAGTCCAAACAACCTTCGATCACCACCATACATAACTCCATACTATCGAAACGTCACCAAACCTTAAGTGTGTAGACCCTGCGGGTTCGAGAACTATGTAGACATGACCGAGACACCTCTACGGTCAATAACCAATAGAGGGACCTGGATGCCCATATTGGTTCCTACATATTCTTTGAAGATCTTTATCGGTCGAATCTCTATGTCAAGGATTTAGTTAATCCCGTATGATGTTCCCTTTGTTCTTCGGTATGTTACTTGCCCGAGATTCGATCATCGGTATCTCCATACCTAGTTCAACCTCGTTACCGGCAAGTCTCTTTACTCGTTCCGTAATACAAGATTCCATGACTAACACTTAGTCACATTGCTTGCAAGGCTTATTGTGATGTTGTATTACTGAGTGGGCCCTGAGATACCTCTCCATCACATGAAGTAACAAATCCCAGTCTTGATCCATGTCAACCCAACAGACACCCTCGGAGATACCTGTAGAGCACCTTTATAGTCATCCAGTTACGTTGTGACATTTGATACACACAAGATACTCCTCAAGTGTCAGTGAGTTGCATGATCTCATGGTCATAGGAACAAATACTTGACATGAAAACAGTAGCAATAAACTGACACGATCATATGCTACGTTTGTAGTTTGGGTCTTGTCCATCACATCATTCTCCTAATGACGTGATCCCGTTATCAAATGACATCTCATGTCCATGGCTAGGAAACCTTAACCATCTTTGATTAACGAGCTAGTCTATTACAGGCATACTAAGGACATGGTTTTGTCTATTATCCACACATGCATCTAAGTCTCCGATCAATACAATTATAGCATGGACAATAAACGATTATCATGAACAAGGAAATATGATAATGACTAATTATTATTGCCCTCTAGGGCATATTTCCAACAGTCTCCCACTTGCACTAGATTCAGTAATCTAGTTCACATCACCATGTGATTCGCATTGATATGAATCTAACATCCAATGAGTTCTTGGGCTCGATCATGCTTTGCATGTGAGAGAGGTCTTATAGTTAACGGGTCTGCGACATTCCGATCCGTGTGTACTTTGCAAATCTCTATGTCAAACTATAAACATTGCTACCACACTCCACTTGGTACTATTCCAAAAGGCTGCTCCACTATATGTATCCGGATTGCTACTAAGAGTCATCCGGATTAGTGTTAAATCTTGCATCGACGTAACTCTTTACGACGAACCCTTTATCACCTCCTTAATCGAGAAACATTTCCTTAGTCTTTTAGTCACTAAGGATAATATTGACCGTTGTCCAGTGATTCACTCCTGGATCACTCTTGTACCCGTTGACGGACTCATGACAAGGAACACACAGGTGCGGCACACAACATGGCATACTATACAGAGCCTATGGCTAAGGCATAGGGGACGACATTCGTCCTTTCTCTTTCTTCTGCCGTTGTCGAGCTTTGAGTCTCACTCAACTTCACACCTCACAAATCAGGCAAGAACTCTTTCTCTGACTGATCCATTTTGAACTCTTTCAAAATCTTGTCAAGGTATGTACTCATTGAAAGTCTCATCAAGCATCTTGATCTATCTCTATAGATCTTGATGCTCAACAATTAGGTAGCTTTATCCAGGTCTTCCTTTGAAAAACTCTTTTCAAACAACCGTTTATGCTTTCCAGAAATTCTACATCATTTCTGATCAACAATATGTCATCCACATATACTTATCAGAAATTCTATAGTGCTCCCACTCACTTTATTGTAAATACAAGTTTCTCATAAACTTTGTATAGACTCAAAAACTTTGATCACCTCATCAAAGTGTATATTCCAACTCCGAGATGCTTGCTTCAGTTCATAGAAGGATCACTGAAGCTTGCACAACTTTTAGCATCCTTAGGACTGACAAAACCTTCTGGTTGTATCACATACAACCTTTCCTCAAGTAAACCGTTAAGGAAACGATGTTTTGACATCCATCTGCCAGATTTCATAATTGAAAAATGCAGCAACTGCTAACATAATTCCAACAGACTTTAGCATCGCTACGAGTGAGAAAGTCTCGTCGCAGTCAACTCCTTGAACTTGTCGTAAACTTCTTTGCAACAAGTCGAACTTTACAAATGGTGACAATTACCATGAGCGTCTGTCTTCATTTTAAACATCCATTTGTACTCAACGACCTGCCGTCCAACAGCAAGTCTACCAAAGTCTATACTTGGTTTTCATACATGGATCCTTTCTCGGATTTCATGGCCTCTAACCATTTGTCGGAATCCGGGCCCATCATTGCTTCTCCACAGCTCGTAGGTTCATCGTTGTTCCTCAACATGACCTCCAAGACATGGTTGTCGTACTGCTCAGGAGCAGTACACATCCTTGTCGACCTACGAGGTTTGATAGTAACTTGATCCGAAGCTTCATGATCATCATCATTAACTTCCTCTTCAACTAACGTAGGCTTCACAGAAACAACTTCCTGCGCTGCGCTACTCTCTGGTTGAACAAAGGTTCAACAACCTCATCAAGTTCTATCTTCCTCCCACTCAATTCTTTCGAGAGAAACTCTTTCTCGAGAAAGGACCCAGTTTTAACAATAAACAATTTATGCTTGGATCTGAGATAGAAGGTTTACCCAACTGTTCTTAGGGTATTCTATGAAGATGCATTTGTCCGCTTTGGCTTCGAGCTCATTAGGTGAAAACCTTTTTCACATAAGTGTTGCAGCCCAAACATTAAGAAATGACAGCTTAGATTTCTATCAAACCATATGGTGTCATCTCAACGGATTTAGATGGTGCCCTATTTAAAGTGAATGTAGTTGTATCTAATGCATATCCCCAAAGTTATAGTAGCAAAACGATAAGAGACATCATAGCACGCACCATATCAAATAGAGCACGACTATGACGTTCAGACACGCCATCACACTATGGTGTTCCAGGTGGCGTTAGTTGTGAAACAACTTTCACATTGTCTAAAGTTGTATGCCAAACTCGTAACTCAGATATTCACCTCCACGATCATATCGCAGACATTTTTATCTTCTTGTCACGATGATCTTAAACTTCACTCTGAATTTGCTTGAACCTTTCAACGATTCAGACTTGTGTTTCATTAAGTAAATATACACTCTACTCAAATCATCAGTGAAGGTAAGAAAATAATGATATCCACCGCACGCTACAAGACTCACTGGATTGCATACATCAACATGTATCATTTCCAATAAATCACTTGCCCGCTCCATCCATCTTGAAAAAGGGGTCCTTAGTCATCTTGCCCAAGAGGCATGGTTCGCATGTCTCAACCGATTTGAAATCGAATGAGTCCAAAGATCCATAAGCATGGAGTTTCTTCATGCGCTTTATACCAATATGAAATTTAGCGGCAGTGCCACAAGTATGTGGTACTATAATTATTAACTTTGTATCTTTTGGCATCAATGTTATGAACATGTGTATTACTACGATCAAGATTCAACAAACCATTCTCACTGGGTGCATGACCATTGAAGGTATTATTCATGTAAACAGAATAATCATTATTCTCTAACTTAAATGAATAACCATGTTGCAATAAACACGATCTAATCACGTTCATGCTCAACGCAAAACACCAAATAACATTTATTTAGGTTCGTCACTAATTCCGAAGGTAGAGAGAGCATGCGATGTTGATCACATCAACCTTGGAAACATTTCCAACACACATCGTCACCTCACCTTTAGCAAGTTCTCCGTTTACTCTGTAGCTTTTATTTCGAGTTACTAACATTTAGCAACCGAACGGGTATCCAATACCCAGGTGCTACTAGGAGTACTCGCAAGGTACACATCATTAACACGTATATCAAATATACTTCTGTCGACGTTGCCAGCCTTCTCGTCTACCAAGTATCTAGGGTTGTTCCGCTTCAGCGACCACTCTCCTCATAATTGAAGCACTTAGTCTCGGGTTTGGGTTCAACTTTAGGTTGCTTCACTGGAGCAGCAACAGACTTGCCATCCATGAAGTTTCCCTCCTTGCCCTTCTCAAAACTAGTGGTTTTTACTAACCATCAACACTTGACGCTCCTTCTTGATTTCTACCTTCGCGGTGTCAAACATCGCGAATAGCTCAGGGATCATTAATTATATCCCTGGTATTTTATAGTTCATCACCAAGTTCTAGTAGCTTAGTGACAGTGACTTGGAGAACTATATCAATCACTATATTATCTGAAAGATTAACTCCCACCCGATTCAAGAGATTGTAGCACCCAGACAATCTGAGCACATGCTCAACGATTGAGCAATTCTCCTTCATCTTGTAGACAAAGAATCTTGTTGGAGATCTCATATCTCGCAACACGGGCACGAGCCTGAGATCCTAATTTCAGCTCTTAGAACATCTCATATGTTCCTTGACGTTCATAACATTTCGGAGCCTCAATTCTAAGTCGTAATGCATGACGCACTAAACGATCAAGTAGTCATCAGAACGTGCCTATTAGATGTTCACAACATCTACAGACGACGCTAGAGGGGTTGGCACACCGAGCGGTGCGTTAAGGACATAAGCCTTTTGTGCAGCAATGAGGACAATCCTCAGATCACGGACCCAATCCGCAATATTGCTACCATCATCTTTCAACTCTATTTCTCTAGGAACATATAAAAATTCAAGGGAGCTACAGCGTGAGCAAGTAATCTACAGCATAATTTGCAAAGACACTACTGACTATGTTCATGATAATGAGTTCAATTAATCATATTATTGAAGAATTCCCACTCAAATTGACATCCCTCGGGTCATCTGAGTGTCACATGATCCAAATTCACCAACCCAAGTCCGATAATCACGTGAGTTGAGGTGGTTTCAATGGTGAACATCATCATGTTGATCATATCTACTATATGACTCATGTTCGACCTTTCGGTCTCTTGTGTTCTGAGGCCATGTCTGTACATGCTAGGCTCGTCAAGTTTAACCCGAGTGTTCTACATGTGCAACACTAGCTTGCACCTGTTGTATGTGAACGTAGAGCCTATCACACCCGATCATCACGTGGTGTCTCACCACGACGAACTTTCGCAATGGTGCGCACTCCGGGAGAACACAATTTATCTTGAAATTAAGTGAGGGATCACCTTATAATGCTACCGTCGTCCTAAGCAAAACAAGGTGCATAAAAGGATTAACATCACATGCAAATCATAAGTGACATGATATGGCCATGAACTTGTGCTTTTGATCTCCATCTTGAAAGCACCGGCATGATCTCCATCATCACCGGCATGACACCATGATCTCCATCATCTTGATCTCCATCAACATGTCACCATCGGGGTTGTCGTGCCCACCATGCTTCTACTACTATTGCCACCGTTTAGCGATAAAGTAAAGCATTACATAGCGCTTAATGATTGACACGCAGGTCATACAATAATTAAAGACAACCCTATGGCTCCTGCCGATTGTCGTACTCATGGAGATGCAAGTCGTGATATTCTATACAAAACATGATCATCTCATACATCACATATATCTCATCATGTAATTGGCCATATCACATCACAACATACCCTGCAAAAACAAGTTAGACGTTCTCTAATTGTTGTTGCATGTTTTACGTGGCTCCTACGAGTATCAAGCAAGAACAATTCTCACCTACGCAAAAACCAGAATGGTGATACATAAGTTGCTTTTCAACCTTCTCAAGGATCGCCTTTGTCGAATCCGATCCAACTAAAGTAGGAGAAATAGACACCCGCCAGCCATCTTTGTGCAACGAGGTTACACGTCAGTCGATGGAACCGGTCTCTCGTAAGCATACAAGTAAGGTTGGTCCGGGCCGCTTCATCCCATAATACCGCTGAACCAAAACACGACCAAGCGAGGAAGCAATCTAAGCATCAACGCCCACAAACTCTTTGTGTTCTACTCGAGATCTCATCTACACATAGAGCTAGCTCATGATGCCACTGTTGGGGAACGTTGCATGGGAAACAAAAAATTTCCTACGCACACACAAGATTATCCATGGTGATGAGCATCTACGAGAGGGAGAGTGGATCTACATACCCTTGTAGATCGCTAAGTGGGAAGCGTTAAGAAACGCGGTTGGTGTAGTCGAACGTCTTCACGATCCAAATCGCCGAGCGTCCCGCGATCTCATCACGATCCGTCCCGCGATCCAATCACGATCCGTCCCGTGAACTCGTCACGATACGTCCCGCGATCTCATCACGATCCGTCTCGCAATCTTGATCATGGTCCTTCCGATCTAGCGCCAAACGGACAGCACCTTCGCGTTCAGCACACGTACAGCTCGATGACGATCTCCGCCTTCTTGATCCAACAAGAGGGATCGGAGAGGTAGAAGAGTTCTCCGGCAGCGTGATGGTGCTCTAGTGATGGTGGTGAAGCTATTCCGGTAGGGCTTCGCCTAAGCACTGCAGAAATCCGATCTAGAGGAGAAACTATGCACTAGAGGAACGGGTAGCACGTGGCTAAAAATCTTGTGCCAAAACCCTAAAACCCTCTATTTTATATAGGAGGAGAGGAGGAGGAGTCTTGGCTCCCAAGGAGTCAGCCCTTGGATCGGCCGAACCAGGAGGGAGGAGTCCTCCTCCTCCACTCCTAGTAGGATTAGGACTCCTTCCTAATTTAGCCCTTTTTGCCTTTTTCCTCCTTTTTCCTTTTGGGATTTTTCTTCCAGCCGCATGGGCCCTTTGTGGGACTTCCTCCAGCCCACTAAGGTCTGGTATTCATCCTCCCACAGCCCATGTAGCCTCTTGGGTCGAAATACCCCTCCTGATGGTCTCCCGGTACACTACCGGCACTCCCGGTACACTACAGATGAGCCCAAAACTTTTGTGGCGACCAAAATAGGACTTCTTATATATCAATCTTTACCTCTGGACCATTCCGGAGCTCCTCGTGACGTCTTGGATCTCATCCGGGACTCCGAACAACCTTCATTCACCACCATACATAACTCTATACTACCGAAACGTCACCAAACCTTAAGTGTGTAGACCCTGCGGGTTCGAGAACTATGTAGACATGACCGAGACACCTCTACGATCAATAACCAATAGCGGGACCTGGATGCCCATATTGGTTCCTACATATTCTACGAAGATCTTTATCGGTCGAACCTCTATGTCAAGGATTCAGTTAATCCCGTATGATGTTCCCTTTGTTCTTCGGTATATTACTTGCCTGAGATTCGATCGTCGGTATCTCCATACCTAGTTCAACCTCGTTACCGGCAAGTCTCTTTACTCGTTCCGTAATACAAGATTCCGTGACTAACACTTAGTCACATTGCTTGCAAGGCTTATTGTGATGTTGTATTACCGAGTGGGCCCTGAGATACCTCTCCGTCACACGGAGTAACAAATCCCAGTCTTGATCCATGCCAACCCAACAGACACCCTCGGAGATACTTGTAGAGCACCTTTATAGTCACCCAGTTACGTTGTGACGTTTGATACACACAAGACACTCCTTCGGTGTCAGTGAGTTGCATGATCTCATGGTCATAGGAACAAATACTTGACATGCAGAAAACAGTAGCAATAAACTGACACGATCATATGCCACGTTTGTAGTTTGGGTCTTGTCCATCACATCATTCTCCTAATGATGTGATCCCGTTATCAAATGACATCTCATGTCCATGGCTAGAAAACCTTAACTATCTTTGATTAACGAACTAGTCTATTAGAGGCATACTAGGGACATGGTTTTGTCTATGTATCCACACATGCATCTAAGTCTCCGATCAATACAATTATAGCGTGGACAATAAACGATTATAATGAACAAGGAAATATGATAATAACTAATTATTATTGCCTCTAGTGCATATTTTCAACACTTACATACCAAGCAGCTTGAGGTGTAAGCTACCATGTGTAGCTTACATGTCAAGCCATATGTAGCTTGGGGACTAAGTTATGTCTGTCTTTTGGTGCACTTTATAAGTCAATGTCCAAGGAAACGGTTACACTGTAGATAGTACTGCGCGACACCCGTGTAGTGTGCTACTGCTCGCCACTAGTGCACTACCACGTGATGTGTCCGTCTGGTCCGCGCGTGTCTGATTGGACTTCGTAGTTGGCCCCGGGCTACCGGTTGGCAGGCGCAGCCAGCTGGTCGGAGCAGCCGGCCAGGGGTGTGAGTCGGAGCAGCCGGCCCAGGCGGGCAAGCACTCCGTCCGACTCGCCGTCTTTGGAAGACGGGTACCCAGGGGTCATCCCCCGTCATTCATGGTGTCATGCATGACGTCCCTCCGTAAGGGCGCGCAGATGGGTATCCATAAAAACATATGTATATAATAAACTCACATATATGATACGATTTCAAAATTCTGAAGTACCTATTATTTACACAATTGAATCAACATATGCCAAAGCAAGTACGAAACAAGATCACCTGTTAATATGATTTGGATTTTTAATGGAAGGGAGAAAAACCTAGTAAAAAAGGGTGATGCAAGATGAAACAAAAAAACAAAACAAAAATAAATTTGTGTACAAGGCTACCAACTCCCGTTTGAGGAGTAGAAATATGCGTTAATTGGGGAGTACAATATTTTTTATTGTTCTCACTGCGAGCGTGACTAACACATGAAAATTATTGGCGAGAGACAGTTTGCTAATTGTTACTCGAGCCTCGCTGCAGTGTCCAGCTTAAGAGCATCTCTAACAGACCCCGTATATAGCCATGACCCGCAAAATAACCGTCAAAATACGAGTCGACGCGAAAAATCCTGTACGACAAGACACCGCAAAAATGTCTGCTCCTTAAATTTTTTTGCGGGGCGCGGCAAAAGATCTCCTCTAACCTTTAGATTCACGGGGTGGGAAGCCAACCCGAGCCCGTCCCTTCTCCGCGGCGAGATTTGGCGTGAGGGACATTTTCGTGCGGACGTTCCTGCTCCCTCACCCCTCCTGCCACCATTGCCCTCGCCCTGTCCGCTCCGGTGCATCTTTCCCGGCAGTTCTTCGCCACCATGGATGACTCCCTGTCATCCCCGTCACCGTCGAGGTCGCATACACTCAATCCCCTCTGATGGATCTCGTCACCGGCCATGTTGGCCCCGTCGTTGCCCAAGGCACCACTGCGCTTGCGTGCAAAGCAACGTGGTCGTGCAGGGTGCGAATCTAGCTGGCCCCACCGGGAAGGCCCGCGCTCCGGGCGCCAACGCCGCTGCGCGATCCCGACCGGTGGCAGAGAAGGTCAACAAGGTCTCGGGCGTAAACCGGAAGAGGATTCCAGCTAGAAAGAGGATTCCGGCTCCTTCATCCACTCCCTTCACCCCGGCAAGAGGTTCCCCGGCGATGCCGTTCAACGGTGCTGCTTCCCCCGCTAGCGAGGTGTTTGGCGAAATGGCCGAAAGGTATGCCTCTTCGGTCCCTTCATTTTTCTCTGCTTTCCGCCATTGCGGCAGCTAGTGACTTGTTGTTGCTCACTATAGCGGTGATTCGAACAATGGCACTGTCGAGTTCGTGAACTTGTTGGACACCAACGCCGTTGACATCGATCAAGCCCCGTTCGCTGCATTCGATTACAATGAAACGGAGGGTGGCATGGATGACCACGGTGGTGAAGAAGAATTGGCCGAGGTAGACGAGGAGGCGTATGAGCAAGTGCAAGCAAAAAAAAGCCAGAGATCGAAGAATTACACGATCTTGGAAGATCAAATCTTGATCAAGGCTTGGGGTGCGGTTTCTCTTGATGCTTGCACGGGTATCTCTCAAAACGTCAAGAGATATTGGCAAAGGATCGAAGATCAATACTTTCGCATGATGGCAAAGTATTTCAATAGGACTACACGCACCTTTCGGTCACTCCAAGGGTGTTGGGACGTGTTACAGTGCCGGAGATGTTTTCCCAACGGGGTTTGGAACCAATGTTGCTGATGCATTCAGCGCACCAGCCGATGATTTCGGTGCCAGAGTTGGAACAAGTGATGGAGGTGGACTCGGTGGTTGCGATGACCTCGATGGGCTCGGTGGCGCGGAGTGAAGATCGATTAAGATGATGTCGAACTTGGTCGTCACTTTTGCAAGACCTCATTTTGCGTTTGTCCTACAAAACTAAGCTTTATTTACGTGTGAACTGTATTCTATTGTTTGAATTTGAACTTATTTCTCGGAATTGATGTCAAATTCGATAATTGGGCGTCTTTGGTTTGCAATCGATACGACGACGACCGAGCAGATCCTGCGTAGCCGATCCATAAAAAAACATATTCACTGAATATTCTTTTTACGGATCCATTTTGCAGGGTCTGAATCTGACCTGGTCGGTGCCGGCCTGTATTTTTTTTTCGCGAACTGCAAAAGCTTATGCGGCGTTTTAAGGGGTGTGCTCTCTAATCGAGCGCACTCGGGTCGCCCGGTCCGAGCGGATATTCTAGCCACGCCGCTCTACTTGCCTCGCTTCCATCGCCGCGTCTCTCACATAAACGCACGCTTCCATCGGGACAAGACATCCGCGAAGCAGCAAAGGGAACACGGCTAGGCCGGCGATGGAGGTCAAGTGCCGGCGTCTGGAGGGGAAGGTGGCCGTCGTGACGGCTTCCACGCAGGGCATCGGCCTCGCCATCGCCGAGCGCCTTGGCCGGGAGGGCGCCGCGGTCGTCATCTCCTCCCGCAAGCAGGTCCAGCCACGCCCCTCCTGGGCTCTCGATTGCGTCGGCCACGTGGTTTGCTTTCTCTGATCGAGTGGTTTCTTAGCGCTGCAGAAAAACGTGGACGAGGCGGTGGAGGGCCTCAGGGCAAAGGGGATCACCGTGGTCGGGGCCGTCTGCCACGTCTCCAACGCCGAGCAGCGCAAGCACCTCATCGACACGGCCGTCAAGGTGAGATTTATGCTATCTATTCTTTGTTCGGTAGTGGTGGTGGTAATGATGGGGAGAGGAGATTCCGTTCGACAGTGCTGGGGACTGGGGCTCTTGGGTTACAACGTTGTCAGATTCATTACTTAGGAGTTGCGATGTTAAATTAGATCGGCACTCTACAGTGGGCTTTTGGCCCGGGTGAGTTTTTGGTTTACTAGACTGTCAATTGTTCCCAAATATTGACCAAATTCTGCATACAATTCTTGTTGGCTGTTAGACAAAATAGGAGAGGGCGAAACTGCTATTCTGTGACCCTGTTTGTTTCAGCTTTAGGCAGCAGAAACAAACAGCTATTTGGAATCAGCTTTGCCAGTGAAGCTGAAGCTGGATTCGGGCCATTTCTAGTGCAATTGCCTGATGCACGTCCAAGTGTACTTCAGTGGCAAAGCTGATTCGCTGATTCTGTGAATCAGCTTTGCCGGTGAAGCAAATCCACAGGTGATTCGAAGCCAACTGAAGTTGAAACAAACAGGGAGTAGGCCGTGGATGTTTGGCTTGGAGGCTTGGAAGTGTGACACACTGCTGGCCATTTGGTTGCCTGTTGGCCATGTGCTTGCTTTTGTGATGGAAACACGGTTGACATGGAAGGACCAGCGGGTGTTGCGATATGGCTGTCGCGCTGTAGCAGTATCCATTCTGAATGAAACTGTTTTGGTTTGAAACCAGAGCTCTCATTCGGAGAGCAGTACATGTGTATCCACAACTATAGTGATAGCTGCATTATTTTTGTTTTGTAGCAGCTGCTTAGTTCTACTTATTTTTCTCTGCGTCTAATGATGTAGGAAGAGTTCATGGTCAGCATTTCATTTTGGGTGCATCTGAACTGGTTTTTTATTATCTTACCACAAGTCCACAATTACAAGCTGTTAGTCTGTATTCATATCTGAAGTACTTTACTGCACCTGCAAGTATACTTATGATTATTGCAGTCAGGTAGTATTAAAATGATTGTGGTAGTAAACAAGTTGTTATGTCCCTGGAGATAGAATTTGGGATTTTTGAGGTGGAGAAAACATGGATTTGGGACATAAGAGAGTTAGTTTGGGGAAGAAGAAAGAAGAAATAAGAATTGGGGAGCGGATAGCTGTAGTCTCGTTTGATAGGCAATACAATTAAGATACAAGGCTTTATAAAATTGACACATCCCCACAGATATTGACCTGAATCACATTACCAGCATGTGACACAGCTCCACAGTAGCGACCTAAATCGCAGCACCAGCATGTGACACAGCCCCGCAGGGTCAGAAGATTAAAATAAAGCAGTCTCATCTCCTTCTCACGCCCTTGCTATTTATGCCGTTTCTTAGCATCAACATCAGGCCCTGGTAGAGGGTTGGTCCATGACAAAACTTAATTATGTTAATGCAGAATTTTGGACATATTGATATTGTTGTCTCCAATGCTGCTGCAAATCCTTCTGTGGATAGCATACTAGAGATGAAAGAGCCAGTTCTTGACAAGCTATGGGATATTAATGTCAAAGCATCTATTCTTCTACTTCAGGTGAATTAATGCTGCATTCTAAATCCTAATATACATGTTCTATCGCACAATTAATCACTTCCCATTTTCCTTATGTTAGGACGCTGCACCACATTTGAGGAAGGGATCATCTGTGATAATAATTTCTTCAATTGCTGGCTATAATCCCGAAGCAGCTTTATCCATGTATGGTGTTACAAAGACCGCTCTTTTTGGTCTTACAAAGGTATATGCTAATCCTTTGTGATTGTTGTGTTAGTGCACGTGTATTGGTTCATATCAGAATTGTAAATAATTGTGTGTTAGTGTGGTTAATACTCATTTCATTTCGATATATTTGTCCACAACCCATCGTGCACACTGACCATTGAAGCATCAACTTACCGAGAAATGACTTCTTATAACCTATTAAAAGACCGTACTGGAACCACCTAACCTCTTCAAAGGATTAAGTAGGGGTGGAGAGTAGATGTGTTGTAAGAACTGCTCTTGGTTCGCTGAATGGACAAATGGTTTGACGACGTTCTTGCTTTCATAGATACATACAGCGGAATGGAGGGACTAGTTATCTTGATAAATATATTGTATATAGAAATTTATTTGTCCTAGGCAAGTTAATCGATGGACTTGCTTCAAGGAGGAGCATATATATAGGTAATACGTATTTTTATATGAAATTTATCTCAATCAGATGAGACATACTGCTTGTGTGTGGTGCCACTTCATCTTTGGAAAGCAAAGCTGCCACTGATAGTGTGGGGGGATGCTCCTAATGTATTAAGCAATATTATCTAGTAATAACAAGTTCATATAATTGAATTGTGTGGCTGTAATAAGCGATTGGATTTTGTCACTTGCCACCTTGAGTAAGTTATTGAGTTAAATTCTATGTTCCCTCCAAATCCTTACACACTACATATATGCTTACGAGTTGAGATATACTTTAAAGTGCACAATTAATCAGATTCAGTGATTCACATCTGGCAAATGCCTAACTGTGATTTAGTGTCTATGAATATGCACACTGATGCGCAAGCTCGATAGAGGTTAATAAATTAGCATGATGAATCTTGCATTCACACATATGGACATGTGTTGCATGTCTACAGTTTAGAGTACCACATAGCCCAGATCTAACAGAAGACTGTAAACTTCCGTGGCAGCTGAAACTGTATTACAAGATCATGTGAAAACTTATGCGTGTGTGCACATGATCTTGAATTGAATTGCCTAGTTGCGCATCTCAAAAGAATTTCAAAATACTCACTTACGCATCTTAAAAAATCTGAGAAAACTCATGTGCAGCAAGTAAACATGTACACTTGCAAAAAGTGTGTACCTACAACAAAATAAGACTAATAAGTACAATCTTTTGTTTTTTTGGTACCCATGGACATAAGATAAGACTTGTGCACTTCTTTTTTGCACATGAGCTTGCTGCACATGATTTTTCTGATATTTGTTTTATGGTGCGTAAGTGTGACTTTCAAGATCGTATGCAGTCACCCATAAGTGCACACACGCTTTTCCCTTTAAACTGTTAGGATATAGATTGTTTTACATCTGAAGAGCTATTTTCTCCACTGACTCTGTCCATATATCTATCCTTGTCCAGGCTCTTGCTACTGAGATGGGCCCAAATACCCGTGTTAACTGTATAGCTCCTGGTTTTGTTCCTACACGTTTTGCTGGTTTCCTCACAACTAATGAGACCATCGTGAGTAATTTCTGATATTCATCGTACTCCTTTTCTTGTATATTTTGGTATGTCTGGTTGGTCATACTCACACCAAAGAGGAAAAACCCTACATCACTTACAAGGAAAAGTGAATCAAGAGGGCAATTGTACATTTTTGGAAATTTTTTATGAATAAGATTTCATCACTCGCCACATATTTGATGCCTTATACCGCTGACCCAATCTTATACATAGAAAGCAAAGACCTGCACATATAAATACACTGATTTTCTCATGAATTGTTCTATTTTCCAAGTATACTGCAATTATTTTCTATGAACAAGAAAGCAGATGAACTTTTTATTTTTAAAAATGTTCAAATTGGCAGCAACTATTGCCAACATGAGATAACATTAAAAGGGCAGCCCGGTGCATGTAGCTCCCGCTTGCGCAGGGTCCGGGGAAGGGTCCGACCACTTTGGGTCTATATATTGCCAACATGAGATAACATTACAACTAACATTACTGTGGAAAAGCGTGAAGGCATTATTTTTACTTTACACATGGAATGAACTCTGTCAAATCTCTGAAAGCAAGGGAGCGCTCAGACGAATGGTACAGTTAAGACAAAGAATGAACGAGAGATTTACAGAACATACAGAAATATAATTAGCAGGACGTAGGTTTCATAAGATGAGAGAGGCGTTTTGGAGGCCGAGCTCCATGGAGGCCTTTATTTTTGAAAAATTCAAATTCAAATTTTTATGGTTCAAAAAATTCTGAAAAAAATATGCGTGTATGTAAGGATGTAACCCACATGTGTCTAAAAATTCATGATGAAATACCTTGAGTTGCGACCTGTACAAAAAAGACAAATTCATGGCCTGAGAGGATGAATAGTATCATGTGTTAAACAACTCCAGATTTGTCTTTTTTGCATAGCCCTCATTTCAATGTACTTTGAACTGAAAATTTACCCACATGTGTGTTATGTCTTCATGTATATCTGTATTTTTTTCAGAATTTTTTGAAATGTAAAAATATGAATTTCGATGAAATTTCAAATTTGAATTTGAAGGCCTCACTGGAGGCCGAGCTCCAAAAGGGATTTCCGTCATAAGATACAGTTCATAAAAGGGCAGCCCAGTGCACATAGCTCCCGCTTGCGCATGGTCCGGGGAAGGGTCCAACCACTTTGGGTCTATTGTACGCAGCCTTTCCCTACATTTCTGCAAGAGGCTGTTTCGAGGACTTGAACCCGTGACCTCATGGTCACAAGACACAGTTCATACAGAAATAGAATTAGCAGATTTTGTTATGGCCTGTCATTAAGACATTGACACGGGAAGTTGGAGAACCAATCAAATGAGTAGAAAGTAGAAACAATGTATGGTTGTAGTGGGTCTTCTCATGCCAAAAAGCTATCTTGAGAGTTGAAAGACTCCTCTACATTAGATTACGTCTCTTGCCCTTCCATGACCAATGTGAGACTCTTACAACAATCTCCCACTTGAAAAGATTACTGTTATTAAAGTGATCTTAGTACTTCCTCAATCACGGGCAGTTACTTATCAGACGTGTTACATATTTATGGATGGCAATTGTAACTATATATGCCATGGTCGATATGATTATCATTGTGGCGATTTCAGTTAGCTAATGCATTGCATTTCTTTCAATCTGCGAGTAATTCATTGTTTTTATTTTACTTTAAATACTCATGTCTTGCTTTCAGTTAGTCTTTTTAGTATGATAACACTTTAATCTTTAAAAACAATGTTGTTTCGAACAAATACAATATAAAACATCTTTATGACAAATCTAGCAATAACAATCTGATATTATCCATTTTTATATTTCTTCCCGTGATGATTATCAAACATAAATATGTTGTTTGACTGGCAAAAATTCTAGGACTGCTTATATTTTGAATGGCTAGGTTCTTTCTAGATTCTTAATTTCTTGAATGTTTGTTGTCATCCCACTGCTTTTGTCATGTTACACATGGCACTGCTCTTCCCAGTCATAAATTAGGTTCTTTTGAATGCAACCTATTCCAGAACAATATAGTTGTCTAAATAGTTGTAGCTGTACCACCAAGTAAATCGCATGGTTTCTTCCATGCATGTATATGTACCTAACCATATAATTTTACAGAGAAATGAACTCATCGAGAGGAGCATACTTAAGAGATTGGGTAGCGTGGAAGACATGGCTTCAGCCGCCGCTTTCCTGGCATCCGACGATGCATCATTCATTACAGCTGAAACAATTGTTGTTGCTGGAGGAACACAATCAAGACTATAGATCTGGCTGAAGTCTCGAGTGTCAATCAGCTACAGTTGAGTACATTGCAATGATCAATAAATATAGTGCTACTAGTAGGTCTAGTACAACATGTCAAGCGCGCTTAGATATAAACAAGATGCGCTGTAATAAATTTGATGTTAATTTCGTTTGGGGCACAGTTCAATCTTGCTAGGACGAATGATGGTCTATTGGCATTGTCGTCTGAACATTTATTGTTATATAACCTGTGTTCATGTGTAGGAATTGGGTAAATTGACAGAGCAGGTTTGCCGCAGCATTTTATTTTGTGGTTTCAGTTTTTCAGTGGTTCAGTTATTGTTTTGAGCCAATGGAACATGCAGGTTGAATTGGTATACTTAGTCCGAAAATTGCTTTTGGAGGCCTCCAGCTGCAATTTTCAAAATTCATATTTCTACGTCTTAAAAAATCATGAAGAAAATACACATATACATGGGAGCATAAAAATTCATATTTCTACGTCTTGAAGAATCATGAAGAAAATACGCATATACATGGGAACATAATGTGCACGTGCGTAAATTTGGATACACGTTGAAACGAGGGGGGTGCAAAAAGAAAATATTCTGTGACTTTTGAAATGAGGGGTGTGCAAAAAGAAAATATTATGTGACTTTTTAGCACACAATACTATTCTTCCTCAAAGTCCTTGAATTTATCATTTTTACACATGTCGCATTCAAGGTATTTCATCTTGAATTTTTATACACATATACATTTCTATCCTTGTATACTTTCGTATTATTATTATTTTTAAACTGGAAAGTTTGAATTTTGTATTTTTCGGACTTCATGGAGCCCGTCACCAAAACGCCCCACCCTAAGGTCTCCCTACCTCATTCATACTTCGGCTTGATATGGCTTGCATTGTCATCCTTTGGCTTGACAAGGCTCATGATATCCGGCCTCTCTCCCTCGAGGAGGCCAACATTAGGAGGAGGCTCAAGCATTGTATTATCAGCTTAATTGTGCTGGAAAAATCACCAAAAAGAACAATATGTAAGAGTCGTAAACCTTATGGAGGGAGATGTGTTAGTGCATCTAGTGCCCCTTAGTGATTTTGGTGTATTGAAGACTTATAGGTTAAGGAACTAATGTGTTTGTGAGTATACACAGGCTCTATAAGTCAATGAGAAGTTTGATACATCCGGAGATTACCGACCCCTAAAAAATGTATGTCTTCAACCGAAGACTTTGGTATTCGCTAAAGACTTTGAAAATGAAGAAGTTGGTGTGACCTTAAAGATATGAACGAGGACTATGAAGCGTGAAGACTTTTGTTTTCATAGTTTCATTTCCTTTCTTGGAGTCATAGGAAACACCATACTGTTAAAGGGGCCAAGGTAATACTAAGGAAAATTTCCAACTCATGCTCAACTCAAAATCCTCAACCTAACCAATCCTTCGAGTGAAGCCTTTGGAAATCTCTTACGGTTCAGTCAAGTTCTTCAGTGACAGAGATGAAGTTCTTCTGGTCTTTGAGGAAATTGATCTGACCGAGGAGTTAGGATTTCGTCAATGCGAATTGCCTACAAGTGAGGAACATGATAAGCCTGAGGACTTTCATAGTTCGAAATTCCGACCGTTGCCGTGCTTAGTGCCAGCTGTCCCCAATCATAACATCCACATAACGGTCATATCATTGGGGGCATTTATGCCTTATCATGTCAGGTTGCACCCTGCCTATAAATAGCCACCCCCATAACCACTAGTTGGTTGGTTGCTCCGAGAGAGAACTGACACTTGTCATTTGAGAGCAACCCATCCTCCGAGGACTTTGAGAGAAAATCATCAGTGAGGAAAAACCCACAACCAAACCACCAAACCAAAGTGATTGAGCATCACTGAAGAAATTCCTGTGTGGAACCGACGCTTGTTACCTTTGAGGATTGTGCATCCTCCAGACGGTTAGGCGTCATGGTCTAGTGCATCCTGCAGTCAATTGAGGATCACGAAGTGACCTTGGTCTAGAGCATCCAACAGTAAATTGTGGATCGCCGGGTGACCAGTTTATGAGGGTTTTAGAAGTCTACCCTGAAGACTTACCACGAGTGTTGGGCGAGGACTGTGTGACCTTAGCTCAAGAGGAATACGGTAAGGACTGTGTGTCCTGGGACTGTGTGTCCTCTGGTTTAAATACCAGGCAGCTCCAAACCAGACGTACAACTGTCACAACAGTTGGAACTGGGTCATCAAACCATTGTCTTCATCAAGCTACCTGTTTCTATTTCCTCAACCCATCCTTTCCTCATGTACTTGTTGATGAAATTGATTGTTACTGTTTAAAGAATTTGACTGAAGACTTTCACAAATTCCTCACCTCAAATTCTTCAAGTTACCTTGTTCATCATTGTCTATCCTGTATTACACTACCTGTAACTTGTGCATGTTCATTTCATCATCATGACTATGCTGTTGATATGTTCCTCATGCACTTGAGTACTTGTTCCGCTGCTAGTTATTCATCACATCTCAAATTCCTCAAAGTTGAAATTCCTCAAGTGATGAATTTGTAATAGGCGCCTATTCACCCCCCCTCTACTCGATATAACGCACTTTCAATTGGTATCAGAGCAAGGTACTCCCTTGTTTTGTGTGATTTTGGTTTAACCACCTAGAGTTCTAGTTATGTCGACTGCATGTATGATCAAGGTTTTCGTGGGATGTCCTACCTTCGATGGGATGGACTACCCCTACTGGAAGAACAAAATGCGTATGCATCTTGAAGCTATTGACAGCGATCTCTGGTACGTTGTGGAAAATGATGTACCCTCTGTCACTCCCACTGTTACTGCTGCTGATGTGAAGAGATTCAAGCAACTCAACTCTCAAGTGAAGGAATATCATCTGTAGCCATCTGAGCAAAGGTCATTATGGTAGAGTGAGTGCTTTGGAGACTGGTAAGCTTATCTGGGATAGGCTGTCCAAAGTCAACGAAGATGTTTCCACTCAACGTGACTCGTTAGTTGATGTTCTTCGTAATCTCTTCAACCGCTTCAAGAGACTTGACAATGAAAATGTTCAGCAAACTTTTGATCATCTTACTGACATCTCCAATGAGCTTCAAGCACTGGGTGCCACCGATATCACTGACCATGAAGTGGTGAAGAAACTGCTAAGATCTCTTGACTCCTCATTCGATACTCGGGCCTTGATGATCCAAGAACGTGGAGACTACAAGTCACTTGATCCTGCTGATATTCTTGAGAGACTCAATACTCATGAATTCCAACAAGCTAAAAAGAGAGACCTCTACGGGACAACCTATGGAAGATCTCGTGCTCTAAAGGCAAAAGCAATTTCCTCATCCGAAGAAGAAGATTCTGACAGCAACCTTGGTGATCCTGAAGAACTAAGTCGGGAGCTAGCAATGCTCGTGAGGAAATTCTAGAAGTTCTCAAGGAGAGGTGAATTTGGAAAGTCATCAAAAAGTGGCCTGAGGAAATCAGATTCCTCAGAAGACTACAAGAAAAGAACCTGTCATCGTTGCAAGAAGCCTGGTCACTTTATCTCTGACTGTCCTCTCTGGGAAAAAGATTCACAGAAGAAGAAGAAATACAAGGATGATAGTTCCGATGACTCGAAGAAAAAGAAGAAATCTTCAAAGTCCTCAAAGCTCAAGAAGAATGGTTCCAGAAAGGCTCGAGCTTTCATTGGCAAGGAAATGGATTCTGAGGAAGAATCTAAAGAATATGAAGAAGAGGAAGAATCTAAGGTGGAATCAGAATCCGGTGTTGCAAGTCTTGCTCTCGGTACTGCCTTCGTCAGCAAGTCCATCTTCAACGATGAAGAAAATGACTACTCCAACGACTCTGACTCAGCAATGATGATTATGCTCCCACCTATTGCTTCATGGCAAAAGGCTCAAAGGTACACAAACATCATTCCTCATCTGAATCAAGTGAAGGTGAATCTGATGAATATGTGAAACCTAGCTATGCTAAACTTGTCAAACTTGCCACTAAGCAACAAAGCGCACTTGAAAAGCTTCAGAAAATGCTAGACAAAAGTGATGATCTGTTGAATGATGAAGTGGATCGGACTCAAACTCTGCCTGACGATCTCAAAAGTCTTCAGACAAAGTATGATAACCTTCAGAGTCATCATAATGACCTCTTAGCCGATCATGAGAAGCTTTCTTATGAATTTATTCAAAGAAAGCAAGATCTTGAGAAACTAAGGGTGTCACATGAGGATCTCCAAAGGGAAAACGATTCCTTACTAGCTCAACAGATCAGTACCACTCAGGAAAAATTTGTTCCACCTTGTTTGAAATGCATCGAACGTGAAACTACTAATTCTTCACCTGAATGTTCAAATGCTTCTATTACTGTAAATTCTTCAACTATTCCGGTGGTCTCAAATTCCTCATCAGAGGATACCACAAGTATCACTGACGAAAATGCAGGGTTGAAGGAATTGTATGTGACAGGCATGTACAAAAGTCTCAAAGGGCATCAAACCCTTTGCGATGTCCTCAAAAAGCAGATTCTGAATAGGAACCCTAGAAAAGAAGGTGTTGCATTTGTGAGGAAACTCAACGCTGATGGATCTTACTGGACACCTGAGCAGTACCCCAAAACCTCATGGGTTGCTGCAGAAGGACCTCCTGTAGATCCATCTGTTGGAAATATGCCCTAGAGGCAATAATAAAATGGTTATTATTGTATTTCCTAGTTCATGATAATTGTCTATTGTTCATGCTATAATTGTGTTAACCGGAAACCGTAATACATGTGTGAATACATAGACCACAACGTGTCCCTAGTGAGCCTCTAGTTGGCTAGCTCGTTGATCAATAGATGGTCTCGGTTTCATGACCATGGACATTGGATGTCGTTGATAACGGGATCACATCATTAGGAGAATGATGTGATGGACAAGACCCAATCCTAAGCATAGCACAAAGATCGTGTAGTTCGTTTGCTAAAGCTTTTCAATGTCAAGTGTCATTTCCTTAGACCATGAGATTGTGTAACTCCCGGATACCATAGGAATACTTTGGGTGTGCCAAACGTCACAACGTAACTGGGTGGCTATAAAGGTACACTACGGGTATCTCCGAAAGTGTCTGTTGGGTTGACACGAATCGAGACTGGGATTTGTCACTCCGTGTGACGGAGAGGTATCTCTGGGCCCACTCGGTAAGACATCATCATTATGAGATCAATGTGACTAAGGAGTTAGTCACGGGATGATGTATTACGGAACGAGTAAAGAGACTTGCCGGTAACGAGATTGAACAAGGTATGGGGATACCGACGATCGAATCTCGGGCAAGTACCATACCGATAGACAAAGGGAATTGTATACGGGATTGATTGAATCCCTGACATCATGGTTCATCCGATGAGATCATCGTGGAGTACGTGGGAGCCAACATGGGTATCCAGATCCCGCTGTTGGTTATTGGCCGGAGAGGTGTCTCGGTCATGTCTACGTGTCTCCCGAACCCGTAGGGTCTACACACTTAAGGTTCGATGACGCTAGGGTTATAGGGAAATAGTGTACGTGGTTACCGAAGGTTGTTCGGAGTCCCGGATGAGATCCCGGACGTCACGAGGAGTCCCGGAATGGTCCGGAGACAAAGATTGATATATAGGAAGTGAGGATTTGGTTACCGGAAGTGTTCCGGGTGTCACCGGTAGTGTACCGGGACCACCGAAAGGGTTCCGGGGGTCCACCTAGTGGGCCCACCTGCCCCGGAAGGTTCCGTGGGCTAAGAGTGGGAGGGAGCCAGCCCCTAGGTGGGCTGGTGCGCCTCCCACCCCAGCCCAAGGCGTGGCAAAGGTGGAGGGGGGCAAACCCTAGGCTTAGATGGGCCTTAAGGCCCACCCTAGGGCGCCCCACCTCTCCCTTGCCCTAGCCGCCGGCCAGATGGCATCTGGTGGCTGCCGCCACCCCTAGGGTGGAACCCTAGGGCGCAGCCACCCCTCCTCCCTCTCTCCTATATATAGTGGAGGTATTTGGGGCTGCACAACACACGGTTCTCCCTCTCTCTCTGGTGCAGCCCTACCTCCTCCTCCCCTCGTTCTCCGTAGCGCTTAGCGAAGCTTTGTCGGAGTACCACGCAGCTCCACCGCCACCACGCCGTCGTGCTGCCGGAGCTCTCCCTCAACCTCTCCTCCCTCCTTGCTGGATCAAGGCGTAGGAGACGTCATCGGGCTGCACGTGTGTTGAACGCGGAGGTGTCGTCCGTTCGGCACTTGATCGGATCCACCGCGATCTGAATCGCTACGAGTACGACTCCATCAACCGCGTTCTTGTAACGCTTCCGCTTAGCGATCTTCAAAGGTATGAAGATCCACTCTCCCCTTGCTCGTTGCTGGTTTCTCCATAGATGGATCTTGGTGAACGCGTAGGAATTTTTTTGATTTACTACTACGTTCCCCAACAGTGGCATCATGAGCTAGGTCTATGCGTAGAATCTATGCACGAGTAGAACACAAAGCAGTTGTGGGCGTCGATTTTGTTAATATGCTTGCCGTTACTAGTCTTATCTTGATTCGACGGTATTGTGGGATGAAGCGGCCCGGACCAACCTTACACGTACGCTTACGTGAGACCGGTTCCACCGCCTGACATGCACCAGTTGCATAAGGTGGCTAGCGGGTGTCTGTCTCTCCCACCTTAGTCGGATTGGATTCGATGAAAAGGGTCCTTATGAAGGGTAAATAGCAATTGGCATATCACGTTGTGGTTTTGGCGTAGGTAAGAAACGTTCTTGCTAGAAACCTATAGCAACCACGTAAAAACTTGCAACTACAAATTAGAGGACGTCTAACTTGTTTTTGCAGCATATGCCTTGTGATGTGATATGGCCAGAAGGATGTGATGTGATGCATTGTGATGTATGAGATTGATCATGTTCTTGTAATAGGGTTCACGACTTGCATGTCGATGACTATGACAACCGGCAGGAGCCATAGGAGTTGTCTTATTTATTGTATGACCTGCGAGTCAATCACAAACGCCATGTAATTACTTTACTTTATTGCTAAGCGTTAGCCATAGCAGTAGAAGTAATAGTTGGCGAGACAACCTCATGAAGACACAATGATGGAGATCATGATGATGGAGATCATGGTGTCGTGCCGGTGACAATGATGATCATGGTGCCCCGAAGATGGAGATCATAGGAGCAAGATGATATTGGCCATATCATGTCACTATATTGATTGCATGTGATGTTTATCATGTTTACATCTTATTTGCTTAAAACGACGGTAGTAAATAAGATGATCTCTCAATAAAATTTCAAGAGAAGTGTTCACCCTAACTGTGCACCGTTGCTAAGGATCGTTGTTCCGAAGCACCACGTGATGATCGGGTGTGATAGGTTCTAACGTTCGCATACAACGGGTGTAAGCCAGATTTACACACGCGAAACACTTAGGTTGACTTGACGAGCCTAGCATGTACAGACATGGCCTCGGAACACGGAAGACCTAAAGGTCGAACATGAGTCGTATAGAAGATACGATCAACATGGAGATGTTCACCATGGATGACTAGTCCGTCTCACGTGATGATCGGACACGGGCTAGTTGACATGGATCATGTGTCACTTAGATGACTAGAGAGATGTCTATCTGAGTGGGAGTTCATTGAATAATTTGATTATGTGAACTCGATTATCATGAACTTAGTCTAAAATTGCCTTTAATGTCTATATTGTAGATCCAATGGCCAACGCAAATGTCAACCTCAATTTCAACGCGTTCCTAGAGAAAACCAAGCTGAAAGATGATGGAAGCAACTATACGGACTGGGTCCGTGGCTTGAGGATCATCCTCATAGCTTCCAAGAGATTGTATGTCCTTGATGCACCGCTAGGTGACCCACCCATTCTCCCAGTGGACCAAGACGTTACGAATGCTTGGCAGTCGCGCTGCGATGATTACTCCCTTGTTCAGTGCGGCATGCTTTACAGTTTAGAATCGGGGCTCCAAAAGCGTTTTGAGCAACACGGAGCATATGAGATGTTCCAAGAGCTGAAACTGGTTTTCCAAGCTCATGCCCGAGTCGAGAGATATGACATCTCTGACAAGTTCTTCAGCTGTAAGATGGAGGAGAACAGTTCTGTTAGTGAGCACATCCTCAAGATGTCTGGGCTTCACAACCGCTTGACTCAGCTGGGAGTTAATCTCCCGGATGACTCAGTCATTGACAAAATCCTCCAGTCGCTTCCACCTAGCTACAAAAGCTTTGTGATGAACTACAACATGCAGGGGATGCAGAAGTCCATTCCTGAGTTGTACTCGATGCTGAAATCAGCAGAGGTCGAGATCAGAAAGGAGCATCAAGTGTTGATGGTAAACAAGACCACTAGTTTCAAGAAAGGCAAGGGTAAGAAGAACTTTAAGAAGGACGGCAAAGCTGTTGCCGCGCCCGGTAAGCAAGTTGCCGGGAAGAAGAAGAACAAGAATGGACCCAAGCCTGAGACTGAGTGTTTCTATTGTAAGGGTACCGGTCACTGGAAGCGGAACTGCCCCAAGTACTTAGCGGATAAGAAGGTCGGCAACGTTAAAGGTATATGTGATATACTTGTTATTGATGTGTACCTAACCAGCGCTCGTAGTAGCTCCTGGGTATTTGATACCGGTGCAGTTGCTCACATTTGTAACTCCAAGCAGGAGCTGCGGAATAAGCGAAGGTTGGCAAAGGACGAGGTGACGATGCGCGTCGGGAATGGTTCCAAGGTCGATGTGATCGCCGTCGGCACGCTACCTCTACATCTACCTTCGGGATTAGTTTTAAACCTTAATAATTGTTATTTAGTACCAGCTTTGAGCATGAACATTGTATCTGGATCTCGCTTGATACGAGATGGCTACTCTTTTAAATCCGAGCATAATGGTTGTTCTATTTATATGAGAGAAATGTTCTGTGCTCATGCCCCGCTGGTCAATGGTTTATTTTTGATGAATCTCGAACGTGATGTTACACATGTCCATAGTGTGAGTACCAAAAAGTGTAAAGTTGATAACGATAGTCCCACTTACATGTGGCACTGCCGTCTTGGCCATATTGGTGTCAAACGCATGAAGAAGCTCCATGCTGATGGACTTTTGGAGTCACTTGATTTCGAATCATTTGACACATGCGAACCATGCCTCATGGGCAAGATGACCAAAACTCCGTTCTCCGGAACAATGGAGCAAGCAACTGACTTGTTGGAGATAATACATACCGATGTATGCGGTCCAATGAGTGTCGAGGCTCGCGGTGGCTACCGTTATGTTCTCACCCTCACTGATGACTTGAGCAGATATGAGTATGTCTACTTAATGAAACACAAGTCTGAAACCTTTGAAAGGTTCAAGGAATTTCAGAGTGAGGTCGAGAATCAACGTGACAGGAAAATAAAATGCCTACGATCTGATCGTGGCGGAGAATATTTAAGTCACGAGTTTGGCACGCACCTTAGGAAATGTGGAATTGTTTCACAACTCACGTCGCCCGGCACACCTCAGCGAAATGGTGTGTCTGAACGTCGTAATCGCACTCTATTGGATATGGTGCGATCTATGAGTTCTCTTATCGACTTACCGCTATCATTTTGGGGATATGCATTAGAGACTGCCGCATTCACTTTAAATAGGGCACCGTCTAAATCCGTAGAGACGACACCGTATGAATTATGGTTTGGAAAGAAACCTAAGCTGTCGTTTCTAAAAGTTTGGGGATGCGATGCTTATGTGAAGAAACTTCAACCTGAGAAGCTCGAACCCAAAGCGGAAAAGTGCGTCTTCATAGGATATCCCAAGGAGACTATTGGGTATACCTTCTACCTACGATCCGAAGGCAAAGTCTTTGTTGCCAAGAATGGATCCTTTCTCGAGAAAGAGTTTCTCTCGAAAGAAGTAAGTGGGAGGAAAATAGAGCTTGATGAGGTAATTGTACCTCCACTCGAACCGGAGAGTAGCGCAGCACAGGAAGTTGTTTCTGTGGAGCCTACACCGGCTAGAGAGGAAGTTAATGATGATGATCATGAAACTTCAGATCAAGTTGCTATTCGAAGGTCCACTAGGACACGTTCCGCACCAGAGTGGTACGGCAATCCTGTCCTAGAGATCATGTTGTTGGACAACGGTGAACCTTCGAACTATGAAGAAGCGATGGCGGGCCCGGATTCCAACAAATGGCTTGATGCCATGAAATCCGAGATAGGATCCATGTATGAGAACAAAGTATGGACTTTGGTGGACTTGCCTAATGATAAGCGAGCCATTGAAAACAAATGGATCTTTAAGAAGAAGACTAACGCAGACGGTAATGTCACCGCCTATAAAGCTCGGCTTGTCGCTAAGGGTTATCGACAAGTTCAAGGAGTTGACTACGATGAGACTTTCTCACCCGTAGCGATGCTAAAGTCTGTCCGAATCATGTTAGCAGTTGCCGCATTTTATGATTATGAGATCTGGCAAATGGACGTCAAAACGGCATTCCTTAATGGCTTCCTCAAGGAAGAACTGTATATGATGCAGCCGGAAGGTTTTGTCGATCCTAAAGATGCTAACAAGGTATGCAAGCTCCAGCGCTCCATCTATGGGCTGGTGCAAGCATCTCGGAGTTGGAACATTCGCTTTAATGAGGTGATTAAAGCGTTTGGGTTTGTACAGGTTTATGGAGAACCCTGTATTTACAAGAAAGTGAGTGGGAGCTCTATAGCGTTCCTTATACTGTATGTGGATGACATGCTGATAATGGGAAATAATATAGAACTCTTGGAAACTATAAAGGCCTACTTGAATAAGTGTTTTTCAATGAAGGACCTTGGAGAAGCTGCTTACATATTAGGTATTAAGATCTATAGAGATAGATCGAAACGCCTCATTGGTCTTTCACAAAGCACATACCTTGAAAAGATATTGAAGAAGTTCAATATGGATCAGTCCAAGAAGGGGTTCTTGCCTGTGTTGCAAGGTGTGAGATTGAGTACGACTCAATGCCCGACCACGGCAAAGGATAGAGAAGAGATGAGTGTCATCCCCTATGCTTCAGCCATAGGCTCTATCATGTATGCCATGCTGTGTACCAGGCCTGATGTGAACCTTGCCATAAGTTTGGTAGGGAGGTACCAAAGTGATCCCGGAGCGGAACACTGGACAGCGGTCAAGAATATCCTGAAGTACCAGAAAAGGACAAAGGACATGTTTCTCGTTTATGGAGGTGCCGAAGAGCTCGTCGTAAAGGGTTACGTCGATGCTAGCTTCGACACAGATCCGGACGACTCCAAGTCGCAAACCGGATACGTGTATATTTTGAATGGAGGGGCAGTGAGCTGGAGCAGCAGCAAGCAAAGCGTCGTGGCAGCATCTACATGTGAAGCGGAGTACATAGCTGCTTCGAAAGCAGCAAAGGAGGGAGTCTGGATGAAGGAGTTCATCACCGACCTAGGAGTGATTCCGAATGCGTCGGGCCCGATGACTCTACTCTGTGACAACACTGGAGCTATTGCCCTTGCGAAGGAGCCCAGGTTTCACAAGAAGACAAGACACATCAAGCGCCGCTTCAACTCCATCCGAGATTACATTCAGGAGGGAGACATAGATATTTGTAAAGTGCATACGGATCTGATTGTCGCAGATTCGTTGACTAAACCTCTCTCACGAGCAAAACATGATCAGCACCAGAATGCTATGGGTGTTCGATTCATCACAATGTAACTAGATTATTGACTCTAGTGCAAGTGGGAGACTGTTGGAAATATGCCCTAGAGGCAATAATAAAATGGTTATTATTGTATTTCCTAGTTCATGATAATTGTCTATTGTTCATGCTATAATTGTGTTAACCGGAAACCGTAATACATGTGTGAATACATAGACCACAACGTGTCCCTAGTGAGCCTCTAGTTGGCTAGCTCGTTGATCAATAGATGGTCTCGGTTTCATGACCATGGACATTGGATGTCGTTGATAACGGGATCACATCATTAGGAGAATGATGTGATGGACAAGACCCAATCCTAAGCATAGCACAAAGATCGTGTAGTTCGTTTGCTAAAGCTTTTCAATGTCAAGTGTCATTTCCTTAGACCATGAGATTGTGTAACTCCCGGATACCATAGGAATACTTTGGGTGTGCCAAACGTCACAACGTAACTGGGTGGCTATAAAGGTACACTACGGGTATCTCCGAAAGTGTCTGTTGGGTTGACACGAATCGAGACTGGGATTTGTCACTCCGTGTGACGGAGAGGTATCTCTGGGCCCACTCGGTAAGACATCATCATTATGAGATCAATGTGACTAAGGAGTTAGTCACGGGATGATGTATTACGGAACGAGTAAAGAGACTTGCCGGTAACGAGATTGAACAAGGTATGGGGATACCGACGATCGAATCTCGGGCAAGTACCATACCGATAGACAAAGGGAATTGTATACGGGATTGATTGAATCCCTGACATCGTGGTTCATCCGATGAGATCATCGTGGAGTACGTGGGAGCCAACATGGGTATCCAGATCCCGCTGTTGGTTATTGGCCGGAGAGGTGTCTCGGTCATGTCTACGTGTCTCCCGAACCCGTAGGGTCTACACACTTAAGGTTCGATGATGCTAGGGTTATAGGGAAATAGTGTACGTGGTTACCGAAGGTTGTTCGGAGTCCCGGATGAGATCCCGGACGTCACGAGGAGTCCCGGAATGGTCCGGAGACAAAGATTGATATATAGGAAGTGAGGATTTGGTTACCGGAAGTGTTCCGGGTGTCACCGGTAGTGTACCGGGACCACCGGAAGGGTTCCGGGGGTCCACCTAGTGGGCCCACCTGCCCCGGAAGGTTCCGTGGGCTAAGAGTGGGAGGGAGCCAGCCCCTAGGTGGGCTGGTGCGCCTCCCACCCCAGCCCAAGGCGTGGCAAAGGTGGAGGGGGGCAAACCCTAGGCTTAGATGGGCCTTAAGGCCCACCCTAGGGCGCCCCACCTCTCCCTTGCCCTAGCCGCCGGCCAGATGGCATCTGGTGGCTGCCACCACCCCTAGGGTGGAACCCTAGGGAGCAGCCACCCCTCCTCCCTCTCTCCTATATATAGTGGAGGTATTTGGGGCTGCACAACACACGGTTCTCCCTCTCTCTCTGGTGCAGCCCTACCTCCTCCTCCCCTCGTTCTCCGTAGCACTTAGCGAAGCTCTGTCGGAGTACCACGCAGCTCCACCGCCACCACGCCGTCGTGCTTCCGGAGCTCTCCCTCAACCTCTCCTCCCTCCTTGCTGGATCAAGGCGTAGGAGACGTCACCGGGCTGCACGTGTGTTGAACGCGGAGGTGTCGTCCGTTCGGCACTTGATCGGATCCACCGCGATCTGAATCGCTGCGAGTACGACTCCATCAACCGCGTTCTTGTAACGCTTCCGCTTAGCGATCTTCAAAGGTATGAAGATCCACTCTCCCCTTGCTCGTTGCTGGTTTCTCCATAGATGGATCTTGGTGAACGCGTAGGAAAATTTTTGATTTACTACTACGTTCCCCAACACCATCCACTTTATCTGGCTTTACATGTGAAACTTCATATTCCTCTGATGAGTCACTTGACTCCAACTACAAATTCCTCAAAAATCAAAAAATATGAAGTATTTTCTAGATTTTTTGGAACTAACTACAGGAATGGTTCTCCTATGAAGAAAATCTGGGTTCCCAAGAGCTACCTACAAAATCTTCAAGTGGATGTCCTCACGACACCACTCATGAAGAACAGGAACCCCCAGATCAAATTCCTCATACGGACCAAAGTCTTCACTTGAACCAAATTCCTCAAATGATCAAACATATCATTCTCGTGCTAATGCATCTGTTTCGTAGGGAAAATCTAAGAGTTATGAATATGTACATTATTCTTCAAACCATTATGTTCATAAGTCATCGAAGAATTTCTCTGCTTATTCATATGGATACTCTAACCCTCGCCCTATGAAACGAAGCACACTTGCTTCAATGCCTCCCTTCTCATATGGTGCTCGCAGAATGATGAACTCTTTGCCACCCCTCCAGATGTGGATGGTGAAGAAATTGAAATAATTTCTTATGCAGGGCCAGGTCTCCAGATGAACTTGAACATCTGATGAATTTGCTGGAGACCTGAGGAAATGCTTGAAAGGACGCAAGCTAACCATGTAGAAATGAATTCCTCATTTCTCACGTCCTCACACTACTTGCTTACTATCTTGTGTGATGAAATTTTGTCTCATGAAATTGATGTCATATTCTTCATCTGAAGCATATGAGTTCGTAAGTTGTACTAATTCATCTGCAGGATGAACCTCCAAAAGCTACTGAGTGGGTCCTCGATAGTGGATGCACAAACCACATGACCGGTGACAAGAATCTACTGATGAATTTGCCACTTGCTCCATCTCATCTGAAGCATATCACCTACGCAGACAAAGGAAAAAGCAAGGTATTGGGTCTAGGTAAGGTTGCAATCTCAAAGGACCAAACCATGGATAAGGTGATGCTTGTTGTGTTGGAAATATGCCCTAGAGGCAATAAATAAAGTGTTTATTACTATATTTCCTTGTTCATGATAATCGTTTATTGTCCATGCTATAATTGTATTGATTGGAAACACATTACATGTGTGGGTAAATAGACAACACTCTGTCCCTAGTATGCCTCTAGTGAACTAGCTCATTGGTCAAAGATGGTCAAGGTTTCCTAGCCATTGACATGTGATGTCATTTGATAACGGGATCACATCATTAGGAGAATGATGTGATGGACAAGACCCAAACTACAAATGTAGCATATGATCATGTCAGTTTATCGCTACTGTTTTCTGCATGTCAAGTATGTGTTCCTATGACCATGAGATCATGCAACTCACGGACATCGGAAGAGTGCCTTGTGTGTATCAAACGTCACAACGTAACTGGGTGACTATAAAGGTGCTCTACAGGTATCTCGGAGGTGTCTATTGAGTTAGCATGGATCAAGACTGGGATTTGTTACTCCGTGTGATGGAGAGGTATCTCAGGGCCCACTCGGTAATACAACATCACAATAAAGCCTTGCAAGCAATGTAACTAAGTGTTAGTTGCGGGATCTTGTATTACGAAACGAGTAAAGAGACTTGCCGGTAACGAGATTGAACTAGGTATGGAGATACCGACGATCGAATCTCGGGCAAGTAACATACCAAAGAACAAAAGGAACATCATACGGGATTAATTGAATCCTTGACATAGAGGTTCAACCGACAAAGATCTTCGTAGAATATGTAGGAACCAATGTGGACATCCAGGTCCCGCCATTGGTTATTGACCGTAGAGGTGTCTCGGTCATGTCTACATAGTTCTCAAACCCGCAGGGTCTGCACACTTAAGGTTTGGTGACGTTTCGGTAGTATAGAGTTATGTATGGTGGTGAACGAAGGTTGTTCTGAGTCCCGGATGAGATCCCGGATGTCACGAGGAGCTCCGGAATGGTCCTAAGGTAAATATTCATATAAAGGAAGTCCTGTTTTGGTCTCCGGAAAAGTTTCGGGCTCATCGGTAGTGTACCGGGAGTGCCGGTAGTGTACCGGGAGACCTCCGGGAGGGGTATTTCGACCCAAGAGGCTGCATGGGCTGTGGGAGAGTGAAAATCAGCCCTTAGTGGGCTGGTGGAAACTCCCACACAAGGCCCATGTGGCTGGAGAAGAAAACCCAATAGGAAAAGGTGGAAAAAGGAAAAAAAAAGGGATGAATCCTAGTCCTACTAGGATTGGAGGAGAGTCCTCCAATCCTAGTTGGTTCGACCGACTCCTATAGGTGCCTTGGCCCTTGCGCCAGCCTCTCCTCCTCTCCTCCTATATATACTGGTGGATTTTAGGGTTTTGCACTAGTTTTTACAGCCACGTGCTACCCGTTCCTCCAGTGCATAGTTTCTCCTCTAGATCGGATTTTTGCAGTGCTTAGGCGAAGCCCTGCCGGAATAGCTCCACCACCATCGCCGGAGCGCCGTCACACTGCCGGAGAACTCTTATTCCTCTCCACTCCTTCTTGCTAGATCAAGACGGTGGAGATCGTCATCAAGCTATACGTGTACTGAACACGGAGGTGTCGTCCGTTTGGCGCTAGATCGGAAGGATCGTGATCAAGTTCGTGGGACGGATCGTGATCAAGTTCTTGGGATGGATCGTGATCGGATCGCGGGACGGATCGTGATTGGATCGCGAGACGCACGGCGATTTGGATCGCGAAGACGTTCGACTACACCAACCGCGTTTCTTAACGCTTCCTGCTTAGCGATCTACAAGGGTACGTAGATCCACTCTCCCTCTCGTAGATGCTCATCACCATGGATAGATCTACGTGTGCGTAGGAAATTTTTTGTTTTCCATGCAACGTTCCCCAACAGTGGCATCATGAGCTAGGTCTATGTGTAGATGAGATCTCGAGTAGAACACAAAAGGTTTGTGGGCGTTGATGCTTGGATTGCTTCCTCCCTTGGTCGGATTTTGGTTCAACGGTATTTTGAGATGAAGCGGCCCGGACCAACATTACTCGTACGCTTACGAGAGACCGGTTCCCTCAACCGCAACTTGTTGCATAGATGGCTTGCGGGTGCTAGTTTCTCTCACTTTAGTTGGATCGGATTCGACAAAGGCGGTCCTTGAGAAGGTTGAAAAGCAAATTATGTATCACCGTTGTGGTTTATGCGTAGGTGAGAATCGTTCTTGCTAGAAACCCGTAGCAGCCACGTAAAACATGCAACAACAATTAGAGGACGTCTAACTTGTTTTTGTAGGGTATGTTGTGATGTGATATGGCCAATTACATGATGTGATATATGTGATGTATGAGATGATCATGTGATGTATAGAATTTCACGACTTGCATGTCGATGAGTACGGCAACCGCCAGGAGCCATAGGGTTGTCCTTAATTATTGTATGACATGCGTGTCAATCATTAAGCGCTATGTAATGCTTTACTTTATCACTAAACGGTAGCAATAGTAGTAGAAGCATGCAGGGCGTGACAACCCCGATGACGACACGTTGATGGAGATCAAGATGATGGAGATCATGGTGTCGTGCCGGTGACGATGGAGATCATGCCAGTGCTTTCAAGATGGAGATCTAAAGCACAAGTTCATGGCCATATCATGTCACTTATGAATTGCATGTGATGCTAATCCTTTTTATGCACCTTGTTTTGCTTAGTACGACGGTAGCATTATAAGGTGATCCCTCACTTAAATTTCAAGATAAATTGTGTTCTCCCAGAGTGTGCACCGTTGCAAAAGTTCGTCATGTTGAGACACCACATGATGATCGGGTGTGATAGACTCTACGTTCACATACAACGGGTGCAAGCCAGTGTTGCACGCGCAGAACACTCGGGTTAAACTTGACGAGCCTAGCATGTACAGACATGGACTCGGAACACAAGAGACCGAAAGGTCGAACATGAGTCATATAGTAGATATGATCAACATAATGATGTTCATCATTGAAGCCACCTCAACTCACGTGATGATCGGACTTGAGTTGGTGGATTTGGATCATGTGACACTCATATGACCTAAGGGATGTCAACTTGAGTGGGAGCTTTAGTAATTTGATTAACTAAACTCATTATCTTGAACAATAGTCTAAGTGAACTTTGCATATTTATGTTGTAGATCAATGGCTCGCGCAATAGCACCCCTGAATTTTAATGCGTTCCTAGAGAAAGCTAAGTTGAAAGATGATGGAAGTAACTTTGTTGACTGGGCCCGTAATCTGAGGATTATCCTCACGGCTTCAGAGAAATCATATGTCCTTGATGCACCGCTTGGTGACCAACCAGAAGACATGACCTCCGAAGACGTTAAGAACGCTTGCGAGGCACGTACTGGAGATTACTCAATATTTCAGTGTGCAATATTGTATGGCTTAGAACCTGGATTTCAAAGACGTTTTGAACGTCATGGAGCATATGAGATGTTCCAGGAGTTAAAGTTTATCTTTCAGAAGAACGCCCGGATCGAGAGGTATGAAACCTCCGATAAGTTCTATGCTTGCAAGATGGAGGAGAACGGGTCTATCAGTGAACATATACTCAGAATGTCTGGGTATTCAACTCGTCTAGCGGAGTTGGGAATTGCCCTTCCGCTAGAGGCAATCACTGACAGAGTTCTTCAATCACCGCCACCTAGTTACAAGAGCTTTGTGATGAACTATAACATGCACGTGATGAACAAGTCAGTCGCCGAGCTATTTGCGATGCTAAAAGTCGCTGAGTCTGAAATCCAGAAAGAACATCAAGTGTTGATGGTCAATAAAACCACTAGTTTCAAGAAAAATAGCAAAGTCAAGGGCAAGGGAAAGAAGGGTAAAACCAAGAAGGATGGTAAAGCAGTTGCTACTCCTGTAAAGAAGCCCAAGCATGGACCCAAGCCAGAAACTGAGTGCTTTCATTGCAAGGGAACTGGTCACTGGAAGCGGAACTGCCCCAAGTACCTGGCTGACAAGAAGGCGGCCAACGACAAACAAGGTATATATGATATACATGTTTTTGATGTGTACCTTACTAGCTCTCGTAGTAGTGCCTGGGTATTTGATACCGGTTCGGTTGCTCACATTTGCAACTCAAAGCAGGAACTATGGAATAAACAAAGGCTGGCAAAGGACGATGTGACAATGCGCGTGGGAAATGGTTCCAAGGTTGATGTGATCGCCGTCGGCACGCTCTCTCTTCGATTACCATCGGGATTAGTGATGAACCTGAATAATTGTTATTTAGTGTCTGCATTAAGCATGAACATTATATCTGGATCTTGTTTATTGCGAGATGGTTATTCATTTAAATCAGAGAATAAAGGTTGTTCTATTTATATGAGTAATATCTTTTATGGTCACGCACCCAATGTGAGGGGTTTATTCATATTGAATCTTGATAGTGATGATACACATGTTCATAACATTGATGCCAAAAGATGTAGAGTTGATAATGATAGTACCACTTTCTTATGGCACTGCCGTTTAGGTCATATTGGTGTAAAACGCATGAGGAAGCTCCATGCTGATGGACTTTTGGAGTCACTTGATTTTGAATCACTTGAAACATGTGAACCATGCCTCATGGGCAAGATGACTAAAACGTCGTTCTCTGGAACAATGGAACGGACAAGTGACTTATTGGAAATCATACATACTGACGTGTGCGGTCCAATGAATGTTACACGCGTGGTGGATATCGTTATTTTCTCACCTTCACCAATGACTTAAGTAGATATGGGTATATTTACTTAATGAAACACAAGTCTGAAACGTTTGAAAAGTTCAAGCAATTTCAGAGTGAAGTTGAGAATCATCGTAACAAGAAGATTAAGTTCCTGCAAGCTGATCGAGGAGGTGAATATCTGAGTTATGAGTTTGGCAGTCACTTAAGAAAATGTGGAATTGTTTCACAGTTGACACCGCCCGGAACACCACAGCGTAATGGTGTGTCTGAACGTCGTAATCGAACCTTATTAGATATGGTGCGTTCTATGATGTCTCTTGCTGATTTGCCACTATCGTTTTGGGGTTATGCATTAGAGACAGCTGCATTCACTTTAAATAGGGCACCATCAAAATCCGTTGAGACGATGCCATATGAACTATGTTTTGGCAAGAAGCCAAAGTTGTCGTTTCTTAAAGTTTGGGGATGTGATGCTTATGTCAAAAAGCTTCAGTCTGAAAAGCTGGAACCCAAAGCGGAGAAATGCGTCTTCATAGGATACCCGAAAGAGACAGTCGGGTATACCTTCTATCTTAGATCCGAAGGCAAAGTGTTTGTCGCTAAGAACGGAACATTTCTTGAGAAAGAGTTTCTCTCGAAAGAATTGAGTGGGAGGAAAATAGAGCTTGATGAGGTTATTGAACCTTTACTTCAACCAGAAAATAGCATAGCGCAGAAAGATGTTTCTGTGGAAACTACGATGGTAGAAGAGGAAGTTAATGATGATGATCATTAAGCTTCGGATCAAGCTACTATTGAACCTCGTAGGTCGACAAGGCCGCATACTACTCCTGAGTGGTACGGCAACCCTATCTTGGAGGTCATGTTGTTGGACAACAATGAGCCTACGAGCTATGGAGGAGCAGTGATGTGCCCGGATTGCGAGAAATGGTTAGAGGCCATGAAATCCGAGATGGGATCCATGTATGAAAATAAAGTATGGACTTTGTAAGTATTACCTGAAGGGCGAAAGGCCATTCAGAACAAATGGATCTTTAAGAAGAAGACAGACGCGGACGGTAATGTCACCGTCTATAAAGCTCGACTTGTGGCAAAGGGTTTTTCACAAGTTCAAGGAGTTGACTACGATGAGACTTTCTCACCCGTAGCAATGCTCAAGTTTGTCAGAATCAAGTTAGCAATAGCTTCTTATTTCGACTATGAAATTTGGCAGATGGATGTCAAAACAACGTTCCTCAACGGTTTCCTTGAGGAAGAGTTGTATATGATGCAACCCGAAGGTTTTGTCGATCCAGAGAATGCTGACAAAGTTTGCAAACTCCAGCGATCCATTTATGGACTGGTGCAAGCATCTCGGAGTTGGAATAAGCGCTTTGATGAGGTGATCAAAGCGTTTGAGTTTATACAAGTTTACAGAGAAGCTTGTATTTACAAGAAAGTGAGTGGGAGCTCTATAGAGTTTCTAGTATTATATGTGGATGACATATTGCTGATTGGAAACAATATAGAAATGCTGGAAAGCGTGAAGGAATATTTGAACAAGAGTTTTGAAGGACCTAGGAGAAGCTGCTTACATATTAGGCATTAAGATCTATAGAGATAGATCGAGACGCTTAATAGCACTTTCACAGAGCACATACCTTGATAAAGTTTTGAAGAAGTTCAAAATGGATCAGTCCAAGAAGGGGTTCTTGCCTGTGTTACAAGGTGTGAAGTTGAGTAAGACTCAATGCCCAGTGACTGCAGAAGATAGAGAAAAGATGAGTGTCATCCCCTATGCTTCAGCCATAGGCTCTATCATGTATGCAATGCTGTGCACAAGACCCGATGTCAGCCTTGCCATAAGTATGGCCGGGATCCTAGAATGGAGCACTGGCAAGCGGTCAAGAATATCCTTAAATACCTGAAAAGGACTAAGGAAATGTTTCTTGTTTATGGAGGTGATGAAGAGCTCATCGTAAAGGGCTACGTCGATGCAAGCTTTGACACTGATCCGGATGACTCTAAGTCGCAAACCGGATACGTATTTATTCTTAACGGGGGAGCGGTAAGCTGGTGCGGTTCCAAGCAAAGCATGGTAGCTGATTCTACGTGCGAAGCGGAATACATCGCAGCCTCGGAGGCGGCGAAGGAAGGTGTCTGGATGAAGCAGTTCATGACAGATCTTGAAGTAGTGCCCAGTGCACTGAATCCAATGAGCCTGTTCTGTGACAACACTGGTGCCATTGCTCTAGCCAAGGAACCAAGGTTTCACAAGAGGACCAGACATATAAAACGGCGCTTCAACTCCATCCGATATTACATCGAGGAGAAGGACATAAATATTTGCAAAGTGCACACAGATTTGAATGTTGCAGACCCGTTGACTAAACCTCTTCCAAGGGCTAAACATGATCAACACCAGAACTGCATGGGTGTTCGATTCATCACAATGTAAATCACATAGTGATGTGAACTAGATTATTGACTCTAGTGCAAGTGGGAGACTGTTGGAAATATGCCCTAGAGGAAATAAATAAAGTGTTTATTATTATATTTCCTTGTTCATGATAATCGTTTATTGTCCATGCTATAATTGTATTGATTCGAAACACATTACGTGTCTGGGTAAATAGACAACACTTTGTCCCTAGTATGCCTCTAGTGAACTAGCTCGTTGGTCAAAGATGGTCAAGGTTTCCTAGCCATTGACATGTGATGTCATTTGATAACGGGATCACATCATTAGGAGAATGATGTGATGGACAAGACCCAAACTACAAACGTAGCATATGATCGTGTCAGTTTATCTCTACTGTTTTCTACATGTCAAGTATGTGTTCCTATGACCATGAGATCATGCAACTCACGGACATCGGAAGAGTGCCTTGTGTATATCAAACGTCGCAACGTAACTGGGTGACTATAAAGGTGCTCTATAGGTATCTCCGAAGGTGTCTGTTGAGTTAGCATGGATCAAGACTGGGATTTGTTACTCCGTGTGACAAAGAGGTATCTCAGGGCCCACTCGGTAATACAACATCACAATAAAGCCTTGCAAGCAATGTAACTAAGTGTTAGTTGCGGGATCTTGTATTACGGAACGAGTAAAGAGATGTGCCGGTAACGAGATTGAACAAGGTATGGAGATACCGACGATCGAATCTCGGGCATTAATTGAATCCTTGACATAGAGGTTCAACCGATAAAGATCTTCATAAAATATGTAGCAACCAATGTGGACATCCAGGTCCCACCATTGGTTATTGACCGTAGAGGTGTCTCGATCATGTCTACATAGTTCTCGAACCTGCAAGGTCTGCACACTTAAGGTTTGGTGACGTTTCGGTAGTATAGAGTTATGTATGGTGGTGACCGAAGGTTGTTAGGAGTCTCGGATGATATCTCGGACATCACGAGGAGCTCCAGAATGGTCCGAAGGTAAAGATTCATATATAGGAAGTCTTGTTTTGGTCGCCAGAAAAGTTTCGGGCTCATCGGTAGTGTACCGGGAGTGTCGGTAGTGTACGGGAGACCTCCGGGAGGGGTATTTCGACCCAAGAGGCTGCATGGGCTGTGGGAGAGTGAATACCAGCCCTTAGTGGGCTGGTGGAAACTTCCACACAAGGTCCATGTGGCTGGATAAGAAAACCCAATAGGAAAAGGTGGAAAAAGGAAAAAAAAGGACGAATCCTAGTCCTACTAGGATTGGAGGAGAGTCCTCCAATCCTAGTTGGTTCGGCCGACTCCTATAGGAGCCTTGGCCCTTGCACTAGCCTCTCCTCCTCTCCTCCTATATATACTGGTGGATTTTAGGGTTTTGCACTAGTTTTTCCAGCCACGTGCTACCCGTTCCTCCAGTGCATAGTTTCTCCTCTAGATCGGATTTTTGCAGTGCTTAGGCGAAGCACTACCGGAATAGCTCCACCACCATCGCTGGAGCGTCGTCACGCTGCCGAAGAACTCTTCTTCCTCTTCACTCCTTCTTGCTGGATCAAGACGGTGGAGATCGTCATCAAGCTGTACGTGTGCTGAACGCGGAGGTGCCGTCCGTTCGGCGCTAGATCGGAAGGATCGTGATCAAGTTCGTGGGACGGATCGTGATCAAGTTCGTGGGACGGATCGTGATCGGATCGCGAGACGGATCGTGATTGGATCGCGGGACGGATCGTGATTGGATCGCGGGCTGCACGACGATTTGGATCGCGAAGACGTTCGACTACACCAACCGCGTTTCTTAACGCTTCCCGCTTAGCGATCTACAAGGGTACGTAGATCCACTTTCCCTCTCGTAGATGCTCATCATCATGGATAGATCTGCGTGTGCGTAGGAATTTTTTTGTTTCCCATGCAACGTTCCCCAACATGTTGAATCCCTTGGGTTCAACCTTATGTCTGTCTCAATGCTTTGTGATCTTGATATGATTGTCGTATTTGGAAAATATCGTTGTGTTGTCATCATGGAATCTGACAATTCCAAAGTTTTCGAAGGCTTTAGGAGAGGATACTTGTATATTGTTGATTTCTCTACAGGTCCTTAGCCTGCCACATGCCTACTTGCAAAGTCCTTTGAAGGCTGGTTGTGGCATCGACGACTTGGACATGCTGGTATGAGGAACTTGCACATGCTCGTGGAAAAAAGCACGTCATTGGCATCGAAGGTGTGAAATTCCTCAAGGATCACCTCTATGGTGCATGTGAGTCTGGAAAGATGAGCAGATCCAAGCATCCCTCGAAGACAATCATGACCACGACTCGACCTTTTGAATTGCTTCACATGGATCTATTTGGCCCCACTCATTACTCCACACTAACAAATTCTTCAAGTTTGTATGGCTTTGTCACCGTTGATGATTACTCTCGATGCACTTGGGTGCATATTATTCTGTACAAGACTGAAGTGCAGGATGTCTTCAGACGATTTGCTTCAAGGGCCTCCACCAACTTCGGCGTCAAGATCAAGCATATCAGGAGTGATAATGGGACTGAGTTCAAGAACACTAATCTTGATGAATATCCTGATGAACTTGGTATTACTCATGAGTTATCTACCCCTTATACTCCTCAGCAGAATGGCGTCGTGGAGCGCAAGAACAGGACTCTTGTTGAGATGGCTCGCACCATGCTTGATGAATACAAGACTCCTCGTCGCTTCTGGCCTGAAGCAATTGATACTGCATGCCACATCATCAATAGGGTATATCTTCACAAATTCTTCAAGAAGACTTCATATGAACTTATGACTGGCAAGAAACCCAATGTAAGTTATCTCAAAGTCTTCGGTGCAAAATGCTGGATTAGAGATCCTCACCATAGTTCTAAATTTGCACCGAAAGCACATGAAGTTTTTATGCTTGGCTACAGAAAGGACTCGCACACCTACAAAGTCTTCAACACCTACCACCACAAGGTTGTTGAAACTGTAGATGTGCGGTTCAATGAAACTAATGGCTCGCAAAGAGAGCACCTGCCTTCTGTGTTAGATGAACAGTCTCCTAAGGAATCCATTAAGCTGAAGGCTATTAAAGATGTCATACCCACTGAGGAAGTCATTCCGACGAATGAACACATTCATGCTGATACACCTGAAGAAAATGGTGCTAAAGAAAATCCTCAGCCACGTCAACCTGCTCATCCAAGACTTGCAAATGAAGTGCAGATTGACAAAATCATCAATGACATCAATGCACCAGGTCATCTCACTCGCTCAAAAGCTTCACATTTGACTAACTTTTGTGGGCACTTTGCCTTTTTCTCTATCATAAATCCCACCAAAGTTGATGAAGCATTCAAGGAGCCTGAGTGGATTCAAGATATGCAAGAGGAATTGCATCAATTCAAGCTCAATAATGTGTGGGAACTTGTCAAGCGGCCAGATCCTCGCAAGCACAACATCATAGGTACCAAGTGGATCTACCGCAACAAGCAAGATGAAAATGGCCTTCTGGTAAGGAATAAGGCTTGTCTTGTAGCTCAAGGCTACACACAGGTTGAGGGAATTGACTCTGATGAAAATTTTGCACCTGTTGCTAGACTTGAAGCTATTCGCATATTGCTTGCTTATGCTAATCATCATGATATCATCTTATATCAAATGGATGTTAAAAGTGCATTCCTCAATGGTAAGCTTGAGGAAGAAGTATATGTTGCTCAACCCCCAGGTTTTGAAGACCCCAAGCATCCTGACAAAGTCTTCAGACTCAACAAGGCCCTCTATGGCCTCAAGCAGGCCCCTCGTGCATGGTACGACACTCTAAAGGAATTCCTCATGAAGAAAGGCTTCAAACCCGGTTCACTCGACCCAACTCTTTTCACAAAATCCTATGAAAATGAACTGTTCATATACCAAATATATGTAGACGATATTATCTTTGGCTTTACTGACAAACGTTACAGTGATGAATTTGCCTATATGATGAGTGAAGAATATCAAATATCTATGATGGGAGAGTTGAAATTCTTCTTAGGTCTTCAAATTCGTCAGCAAGACAATGGCATCTTCATCTCACAAGAGAAATACCTCAAGGATGTTCTGAGGGAATTCGACATGCAAGATTGCAAAGGCGTCAAAACTCCAATGCCTTCAAAAGGCCATCTCTGCACTGACGAAAATGGTAAAGATTTCGATCAGAAGGTATATCGCTTCATGATTGGCTCGTTATGTATCTATGTGCATCTAGGCCTGATATTATGCCAAGTGTTTTCATGTGTGCCCGATTCCAAGCAACACCTAAGGAATCACACCATAAGGTTGTGAAACATATTCTTCCATACTTAGATCACACACCAACGCTTGGATTATGGTATCCCAAGGGCTCAAATCTTCACCCCGTCGGATACTCTGATGCTGACTATGCTGGAGATTGTGTGGATCGTAAGTCAACCTCAGGCACATGTCATTTCCTCGGACGATCCTTAGTCTGTTGGTCCTCGAAGAAGTAGAACTGCGTTTCACTATCTACTGCTGAAGCTGAGTACATTGTTGCTGGTTCATGTTGTACTCAGTTACTATGGATGAAGCAAACCCTCAAGGACTACGACATCAAGTTGAAGAATGTGCCTCTCTACTACGACAATGAGAGTGCCATCAAGATTGCTTACAACCCAGTTTAGCATTCCAAGACCAAGCACATCTAGATTCATCATCACTTTCTTCGAGATCATGTACTCAAGGGCGGCATCTCCATCGACCACATTCCCACTGAAGAACAACTAGCCGATATCTTCACAAAGCCCTTGCATGAAAAGAGATTTTCCAAGTTGTGGTTTGAGCTAAATATCTTCGAATGTTCTTTGAAACAGGACACACATCCTAACACTTATGCAAAATTGATGACTTAGATGTGCAACACATAAAGTAACATTTTTCTTCAATCAATGAAGAATAACTCTCTGAGTGTGAAAAAATTAATGAAGACTTTGATTCGCAGAACCCTACAACAATTGTACACGGTGTCTGAAATCATCATTCTTATACGGTGGGTCATGCCACCAACCATAGTTGAAATTCTTCAAAGTTGAGTTTTTCGTCATTTTGCAAATTCTTCAAATTTTCAAATTCCTCAAGTTTGCAAATTCCTCAATTTTTTCAAATTCTTCAACTTCTCAAATTCTTTAAACTATGAAACTCATGTTCTTCATTGATTATATACCTATATATTTGAGTTTTTCAATGTCCTCAACAGCATTCACTTATTGCTAATTCTTCAAGTTGATTTTCATCTAAGTGAATGTGATTGAACCCTTTCCCCTCTATGCTAAACTCAACCCAGCCTGTTGACAAATTCTTCATATGTGTTCTACTTTGAAACTCATTCAAAGTCTTCACTGTGTCCTTGACAGCTGAAGAATTTGCGAACGGAAACTTTAAAATTTTCACTATCAAAATTTTCGGTGATTCCCGCTCAAATGGTTCCGATTCCCACGACTGTATAACCCACGATCCCCCACTATCGCCACCTCTCAGTACGTGGGTGACACCTGTCGCTTGAGCAAGGGTCAGGGGCAATCCTGTCCAAAATCTTCAGACGGATTGGTTTTCACTTCCACTATATATACCCCTCCCCTTTTACTATGCTCGGTTACTCACTTCCTCTCTCTCCCGAGCTCCGACCTAGCGCCGCCGCTAAAATCATCGACGCCGGTGTGGAAGAGCTTCACTGCCTCGACCTCTCCGTCACCATACTCGCATCGGCCGCGGAAGTCTTCACCCCGCCGCCGTTGTAGCTATCTCCCTCTGCCGAGCTAGGGCGTGTGAGATCTGGACGGACGAACTTCCTCAATCTCATCTCATAGTTCGTCGTGTTCTTCATCGGGGTAAATAAAATTTATTCTTACTACCCTTATTTGATCTTCAAGCTTTCCTAAATCCTCAGAAAGGTGTTTATTCTTCAAGAATCTCATTCTAAAACACCTTACATGTACATTTACTTGATGACTTTCTCTAAGTTATGATTTTCTTCAAGATTCCTCAATTGTGCGAATCCTCAAATTTGCACAACTCTGGAACCTAAGACAAAGAACACTTAGTGAAATTCCTCAAGACATCAAAGGTCAAATTCATCACACCTATTTTTATGAAAAAAATTCTGAGAACGCATATGACCTGTTCAAATTCCTCACACCTATACTCTGTTCACAGGTACAAACATGTCCGCTGATGAATCACTAGGTTCTCACCAACTTAACTCATTTGCAGCGCTTCTTGAGGAAAAATTGTGCACTTCTTCACAGTCCTCAAGAGTTCAAAGTCCTCAGCTAAAGAAAATGGCTGATGGGAAGAAGCCACAGAAAGGTGGAAAGAAGGCTGAACAGAATACCGCCTTTGAGATTCCAGACAATCTGTATGCTGGTTACTGTACACCAGATGAATCCAAATATGGCAAAGAGACAAAAGAACAAAGAAAAATCAGGATTCAAAGAATTGAACGGGGGGGGGGGGGTGAGGGAATGGAAGGAATATCGATATCTTACTCCCAAGTACATGAAGAAATTCGCCCTAAAACCCCCTTGCGTTAGGGCTCCTCCAGTTGATGATCAAGTGGTTGATCCCACCAGTGTCGCTCGCGGTGAAGACTTTCCCGCAGAATGGGAAAATGTCAACTCAAACTGCAGAGAACTGCCAAAGCTGCAGTGAAGAAATTCAATGAAGACTCTGCTGCTGCTGCCACTGCCAGAGCCTTTGCTAGTGCTCTAAAGAAATCTATGATGAAGAAATCTGTTGTGAAGCCAATTTCTTCAACTTCAAAGTCATCACAGCAGATTCCTCAAGTTCAAAGGCCTCAGCTCTCAAAGGCCTCAGCTGCTGGTATAGTTGCTGCCCAGTCCTCGACTGCTGCTGCAAAGTCATCAACCCCTGTGCACCTTGCTTCAAGCCAACGGACTGAAGGATTTTCCATTGCTTCAGGGGCATCAATAAGTTCTTCAGCCCACACTCACTCCTCAAGCGGTCCTTCCCTAAGGAAAAAGAAAGCAACTGCTGGACGAGGCATTCGACCAAGTCCTCAAACCAAGAAGGTGGCTTTCACAATCCCATCAGATTCATCAGATGAAGCTGATGATGAGGAACTGGAAGCTATAATCAGAAACAAGCAACAACGTGTGGCTGAAGCAAAGGGATCTCAAATTCCTCTGTTGCTTGATCCTAAACAAGTGCTCAGCTTCATTGATATCTGGCACAAGGATCCCAAGACACCCATTGATGATTTGAAACTACCTCCAGGTCCTGATCATGTCTTCACTGCTTTCATCGGTGAAGAAAAATGTAAATATGAGAAGGCAAGACAAACCAAGAAGGCTCAGTACAAGAAAGAGCATTTGTTGAAGAAGAATGTTCTAAATTTGTCTCCTGATGAACTTGTGAGGGTGAGGTCTGAAATCCAAAGCCACGGTGAGGAATTCAGTTCTTACTATGCTAATTGGTAAGGCGCCAAAGTTTGCTTTGTCAACATTGCTGACAAAGTCATCACTGACCACAACTCAGGAGTTGCATCTCGCTCCCAGCAATAAACTCGTCAGGCTGAAGAAACTGCTCAGCCTACTGAGGACACTGCCAGCACCGCTGAAGAAAGTCAGACCGCTGAAGAACCTGCCAGGGCACCTTCCACTAGTGTTCCTGATGAAACTGAACCCTCAAGGACGACTGCATCAGTCGTGCTTGAAGAAATTGTACCACCCTCACCTTATGCTGAATCAGACAAATCATCAAAGGTCAAGATAATAAACCTTCCTTCTGCATCAGAAGTGAAGAAAACAAAGGCTGCTGAGAAGTTGGCTCTGAAAAGAAAAGCTTCAACTTCAGAATCCTCAGTGCTGAAGAAGTTGAAGACTCTGCCAAAGTCCTCAACTGAACCATTTGATGCCACTCCACTCTCCTCAGCACCCGCTTATGAGATCATCCCATTTGGTGTTGACTATGTCATCCCAGATGAAGAAACTGAAGAAGATCATTCTGCTGCTTCGATAGAGTAGAGTGATGAAGACATTGAAATTGAAGGAAATTCTTCAACTCCTCAGGTATCATCGCCCCAGCCTTAGTTCACTACTGAAGAGGCCGGGATTGAAGAAATTGATGAGGATGTAGATATTGGAAATAGAACTCTCCTCATCAACGATGAATATTGAGAAACAACTCACCCAAATTCACCAATGACTACTCCTCTGTCATAGATTCCTCAGTCCCCTACCCAGACTAAAGAAATTCATGAAGGATCTGATGACTTGACCACCAAAGTAATTGAAGATATTCCAGCTGCATCAGCTGATGACTTTGTTGCTCCAACTGCTACTGAGGAACCTGCCTCACAAATTCCTCAGACTGAAGAAATTCCTCCCATGCCAAAGGATATCAAGGGCCGCTTCAAGCCAAATATTCAACCAAAGCCCAGAATGCCGTTCAAAGGCTCAGCGCGCCCCAAATTCCTCAAAAGCAATTTCTTCAAGGAGCGCATGTTCTTCACAGGTCCCAATCCTTATGACTTTGCAAGGGCCGGACGAAGCAGATTCTGGACTGCCACTCAGATGAACTACTATGCATCAGTCTTGTTCGAAAAGAAGAAAGTCTTCGAGCACCATCAAATTCCTCGTGATAACATGGAAACACTTCCACCATTCACGCCGGTGCTCCAAGTTCTTCACGATGCAGGCATTCTTCCCTTCTGCGTAGACATTTGCGATTGGAATGAAGAACTCATTCTTCAATTCTATGCCACACTACACATCACAGGCGAAGTGTTTTGGACTGGATGATAGGATCAACTCATTTCACTGCTCAAGCTTCTGAATTACTTCAGACTGTCCCAGTTCCAATTCCTTCAGATGAAGCTCGTCGTCTATTTGATGAACCTGCTCTTCCAAATAAACTGATGCAAGTGCTGATGAAGCCATTGGCTCCTGGAAAGCCTCAACGGAAAACCTTCCTTGTGAAGGATTTGCTATATGTGCCAAGGATAGTCTACCGCATTCTCATGAATACTTTGTGTCCTCAGAAGGGTCACAATTCCGAAGAAGAGGAAGTGGAGGGAGTCATGAAGAATATGTTGTTCAACATCATTCATGGGATTCCCATCAACTTCCACAATTTCTTCATGAGGACATTGGCTAGTGATGCTTTATCCCCATTTGAACAGAAGCCTTATGCGCCTTGGATCATGAAATTCATCAGGGCAAAGTCCTCAGTTCCCTTCAAGGTGGACTTTTAGAATCATTTTGGTTTCCTGCCTCCAATCGAAGTCATGAAGAGCACAATTGACTCTGTGGAAGGAAAAGGCAAGGCTATCATTGATGAAGGCACTCGTCCGTTGGATGGACAGTTTCGCAAAGCTGCATCCTTCTCCACCAATGATGACACAACAACCCAGGACTCCGAAGCAAAAGCCTCAGCTCAAAAACCTCAAGAGTCTGCCCCACATGTGATGACTGATCGTGAGCTTCTAATAAGTCTTCACCAGAAGGTCAATCGCAATCACAAGTGGGTGAAGCGTCAACTTGGTTACATTGTGCAAAACATGACTATGATGCAGAACTCTGTGAAGAGGAATCACTACTATGCGCATGAAAACCTCAACCGCACTTGGGCCATATTGTCTCACCTCAAGACTCATGAAGAACCGAAGGAGCTGGATCTTGAGGAAAATCTTGACCGGGCTTGTCAACCACAGAAGAAATTCAAGAAGGTTCAAGTTCCTTTGATGGTCACAAGTTCATATTCTTCATCATGTGAGCGTGATGACGATGAAGACATTGACGACACTACGGCAGGCCCTGCATCGACAAACGACCCCGACAACGCTGGTGCTCCTTCCTCACCAACACGATGAAATTCTTCAAGGGGCGTTAGTCCCTTTTTGTCTTTGATGACAAAGGGGGAGAAAATTTGAGTTAGTCTTCAAGCAGGTCTCTATATATGGGCCTGTTTTTGTTTAAGTTACAACTCTCGCTCTTCTAAAGCTTTTGTTGATTGAGTTGTAAACTTAAGTCCGATGGTGGTCTGACTCTTTTGAACTATTTCCTCGCATGTTTATTTCCTGAAGTACCTTAATGCACACATGTTGAATTTCGTCACACACCATTTTCATCATGCATTTCAAATTCTTCATATCATATGATCAAATGCGTGTATGAATTACAAGATATAGGGGGAGTTCTCCATGTTTTAACCTGCCATGTGCATTTGCAGTCCAAAGCAAATTCCTCAAATATGCACATCTTCAGGGGGAGTTCTTCTATATCTTACAATCAAATTCCTCAAACTCAGTAATTACACTCCATAGTATTATCCCCGTTGAAAACTTAACCTATTTGTCATCAATCACCAAAAAGGGGGAGATTGTTAGTGCATCTAGTGCCCTTAAGTGATTTTGGTGTATTGAAGACTTATAGGTTAAGGAACTAATGTGTTTGTGAGTGTACACAGACTCTATAAGTCGATGAGGAGTTTGATACAAATTGAGATTACTGACCCCTAAAAATGTAGGTCTTCAACTGAAGACTTTGCTGAAGACTTTGGTATTCCCTGAAGACTTTGAAAATGAAGAAGTTGGTGTGACCTTGAAGATATGAACGAGGACTATGAAGCGTGAAGACTTTTGTTTTCGTAGTTTCATTTCCTTTCTTTGAGTCATAGGAAACACCGTACTGTTAAAGGGGGCCAAGGTAATACTAAGGAAAATTTCCAACTGATGCTCAACTCAAAATCCTCAACCTAACCAATCCTTCGAGTGAAGCCTTTGAAAATCTCTTATGGTTCAGTCAAGTTCTTCAGTGACAGAGATGAAGTTCTTCTGGTCTTTGAGGAAATTGATCTGACCGAGGAGTTAGGATTTCGCCAGTGCGAATTGCCTACAAGTGAGGAACATGATAAGCCTAAGGACTTTCATAGTTCGAAATTCCGACCGTTGCTGTGCTTAGCGCCAGCTGTCCCCAATCATAACATCCACATAACGGTCATATCATTGGGGGCATTTATGCCTTATCATGTCAGGTTGCACCCTGGCTATAAATAGCCACCCCCACAACCACTAGTTGGTTGACTGCTCCGAGAGAGAACTGACACTTGCCATTTGAGAGCAACCCATCCTCCGAGGACTTTGAGAGAAAATCATCAGCGAGGAAAAACCCACAACCAAACCACCAAACCCAAAGTGATTGAGCATCACTAAAGAAAGTCCTGTGTGGAACCGACGTTTGTTACCTTTGAGGACTGTGCATCCTCCAGACGGTTAGGCGTCATGGTCTAGTGCATCCTGCAGTCAATTGGGGATCACGAAGTGACCTTGGTCTAGAGCATCCAGCAGTAAATTGTGGATCGCCGGGTGACCAGTTTGTGAGGGTTTTGGAAGTCTACCCTGAAGACTTACCATGAGTGTTGGGCAAGGACTGTGTGACCTTAGCTCAAGGAGAATACGGTAAGGACTGTGTGTCCTGGGACTGTGTGTCCTCTGGTTTAAATACCAGGCAGCTCCAAACCAGGCATACGACTGTCACAGCAGTTGGAACTGGGTCATCAAACCATTGTCTTCATCAAGCTACCTGGTTCTATTTCCTCAACCCATCCTTTCCTCATGTACTTGTTGATGAAATTGATTGTTACTGTTTGAAGAATTTGACTGAAGACTTTCACAAATTCCTCACCTCAAATTCTTCAAGTTACCTTGTTCATCACTACCTATCCTGTATCACGCTACCTATAACTTGTGCATGTTCATTTCATCATCATGACTATGCTGTTGCCATGTTCCTCATGCACTTGAGTACTTGTTCCGCTACTAGTTATTCATCACATTTCAAATTCCTCAAAGTTGAAATTCCTCAAGTGATGAATTTGTAAAAATCGCCTATTCACCCCCTCTAGTCGATATAACACACTTTCAAGATGCAAACATGAAGCGCTTTCATGAGAGGGTAAACTCCATAAGAAGGAACTTTTCATTCATCGCCTTGCTGTTGGGCAAGGTTGGGGTACGAAGCTTGAGGACAAGAAACACGTTATCCACCATCATCTTTCCTCATCTTTTGAGAAGAGATAACATCGCCTTAGAGACCTTAATCGGGAGGCTTTGGGACACATGAACACGGACCTATGGAGGACTTCACTAAGCAAGAGATTTGGGAAACTATCAAGTCCATGCTAGGAGACAAGGTCCCTGGTACGGATGGCTTTACATGAGCTTTTTCCAAATCCCATTGAGGTGATCAAAGAGGACGTTATGAAAGTTATATCCAACTTTTCAAATCTACGGTTGACCAACCTTCATTGGCTAAATTCTTCCAACATTCTGCACATTCCTAAGAAAGATGGTGCTCAATCCATTGGTGGTTTGTGCCCATTTAGTCTCATTCATGTCGTTGCAAAAAATGCAAGAGCATATTTTGCCATGTGTGGTTTTGATAACTGATGACAATTCCTATGGACTAATGGTTGCCTTGAGTTATACTCGAAGGATTTGTCCATGGACACTTCTTGAAGTCCATCTGTTGGTTTCAAGGAGTTTATATGGTGACCAAGGTGGTATTCAAGGTTTTATCCAAAGATTGGTCATGTGAGAGTTGAGCTTATTGCAATCATGTCTTGAAGAAGAAGATTGTGTGAGCATTCATGTTTACCTTCAAGACATCATATTTATGAAGAGAGAAGATAAGATACAAGGTTGATCAAGACTAAGTCAAAGAGTGAATCAAGTAGATCAACACACAAAGCGTACAAGATGTATCGAGAGGGATCAAGTGATCCCATGGTATGGTATGCATTGTCCATTACGCTTTGTGTACTAACCCCTGGTCTACGTGAGAGTTCTATGTGGGGCTAGGTATGTTTGCATGGGTTTGCGTTAAGAGGAAGATCTCATACAACTCATGGAGGATGACATAGTGGTGTTCTTCATCAAGATTGCGGTGTGCAAGTTCAAGTGGAGCATCAGAAAGAGATCATGCTTGAAGCTTTTCGTCCATTGTGGTGACAATGGACTTGTGAAGATGTGCCAAAGAGTGGCTCACCCATAGTGGAGTATGGGGGAGTAATCAACTAGTCTTCATCGAGGCAACACAATCAAGAAAGGTGGTCCATCTTGAGGAAGTCAAGATCGTCATCATCTAGCTCAAGTGGATTATGCGTAAGGCAAAGGTTTGTCCTTGGTACGTTTTCTATTTTACCGGTCTCATGGTGCTAGTTGGGAGACCGTGTTATAGGATCGATAGCCATCCTATCAAGGGGGGGGGGGCTCAAGTGAGTAGCTTGATTGTATCGTTCGTTAAGAGCTCAACCATTTGCATCCTTGCATCATCTTTCTTGGTTCTTGTTTGGTGTTTTTCTTTGTAAGTTTTAAAGCTTATGGTCATCTTCATGACAAGCTCGAGTTCATCGAAAATAGAGTCCATACGCATCTTCTATGATGTTTTCGATGTTGGAGTTTTTGTCGGTTCTTCATGCATAAAGGTTTCACATCTCTGTATCACTTTTGGATAGCTCTAGTCGCCTCGAATCCAACAAGCTTGACTTTACTCAATTCGGAGCTCATTTGCAGAAGTTATGGCAGTTCTGGTGTTCCTGTATTCATCTATTACCTTTATTCTGGCCCAGAAGGAACCAAGCGGTAGTACCACGCAAGGCAACGGTACTACCCCTTATCTATGATAGTACCGCTCTGGGCAGCGGTAGTGCCATTGCCCAGTACCGCGCGTTGTACTGTTGGCTTCGGTGTCTCGACTTTTTCGTGTCGTACTGAGCGGTTTTTGGTCGGTAGTACAACGTGGTAGTATCACTCCCAAACGGCAGTACCGCCTGTTACTATCGTGCTAGTACTGCCCATCTTTCTGGTCCCGAAATCCTCAGCAAACTACGAGCGGTAGTAGGGCGCGGTACTACCTCTTATCCGCGGTAGTACCGCTCTCACGAGCGATAGTGCCTCTTTGGCAGAACTACCTCCGCTCCTACTTCCTCGCTGGTTTGTAGAGCTGCTGCATCGCTCCGACGGCACTACCGCCTCGTGGCCTCGTGTCATTGCCCTGTGCAGCTAGCTCAGCCGCCCAAGCGGTAGTACCGCTCCCGTGAGCGGTAGTACCGCTTGTGTGCGAGCTGAGGTGGTAATAGTTGGATTTCCCCCCCTCCTATAAAAGGGGTTCTTCTTTCAATGATTCTTGCTAGTTCTTGAGGGAAAAGAGAGAGGAGATTTAGATCTATGTTTCCACCAATCACTTTCTTCTCTATGTGAGGGGAACCCCTTGGATCTAAATCTTGGAGTTCTTTGCGAGCTCCTTGTTCTTCCTCTCGTATTCCTTCATAGTTTTTGTTGTTGTGGAGGGATTTGAGTGTGAGCAACTTGACCGTGTGTTCTTGCCATTGCATTAGTTGCATCAGTTTGAGTTCTCCACGGTGATACATGGACGTTAAGTTTGAGAAGCTTATTACTCTTGGGTGTTTGGGCACCCTAGAGCTTGCGCCTCTTGGGTGCTTTGACGCCCTAGACGGTTGGTGGTCCCTCGGAGCTTAATCATTGTGGTGTAAAGCTCCGGGCAAGTGTCGGGGTCTCCAATTAGGTTGTGAATATTACCTCAAGCAATTGAGGTCACCTTGGAGCCATAATCCATTGTGGTAAAGCTTCGTGGTGTTGTTGAGAGCCTCCAATTAAGCTGTGGAGATTTCCCAAACCTTGTTTATACGAGTTCGGTGACCATCCTCAAGGGTCCCTTAGTGGAATCACGACATCTTGCATTGTGCGTGAGCGTGAGGAGATTACGGTGGCCCTAGTGGCTTCTTGGGGAGCATTATGCCTCCAGACCGCTCCGATTGGAGATTAGCATCCGCAAGGATGTGAACTTCGGGATACATCCTCGTCTCCGAGTGCCTCGGTTATCTCTTACCCAAGCCCTTTCCTTTGAGATAGTCATATTCTTTCTTGTTATATATCTTGCTATCACTTAGTTGTTTATCTTGCTTAGTATAAGTTGTTGATGCACATAGGTGAGCCTAGTTGTTATAGGTTTTGTGAAGAAGGATGCAACTATATGCGTTATAGTTATGTGGGCTACATGGCATAGCCAGAACAACTATATCCACAGTAAGGAAATATCAACGCACTATGCGGCGGACCCAGTAATGGACAAGGCCCCGCTACCCCGCTGCCAGAGCTCGCCGCCATGCCTCCACGCTCGTCACCAGCGCGAAGCACCGCCAAACACCGTCGCCCCGCGCCAACAGCCTCCGAGCGGGATGAAGAAGAGCCCGCCACCACCGGTGCCGGCGGGCTTTGCCCGACAGCGTGGTGCGGCGGTGGCGAGGGAGGGAAGGGAGGAGGGGAGGCTCGAAGCTGGCGTATAGGGTCCCCCCACCGGTCGCCATACGGGAGCGACGCGGGAAGGGAGCTCTCGCTAGTGTTGGTAGATCACGGGGTGTTTACTTTACACTTGTGTCTTAATGGTTGCTTAACAAATTTCGGCTTCAAACGACACAACAAGCTGAGACCTACTCCCTCAGTCTGGAAATACTTGTCGAAGGAATATATGTATTCAGACGTATTTTAGTTCTAAATACATTTATTTTTATTCATTTTTTATTTTTTATTTTTATGAAGGAAGTATATTTTACAGGTGTATTTAGTGAAAAAATGACAATTCAATCGGGGCCTAAATGAACAAGACAAGCAAACCAACCTGTGGTTGAATGGTTAGAGAAACAGTGGTATTCACGATCCATCAGAATTCAAGTCCTGATGCTTGCATTATTCATGGATTTATTTCGGGATTTCCGGCGATACACTTTCAGTGGAAGGACACGTTTCCGTCGATGATGAGACGCCTACAATAACTTTTTAAATCTCAAAATGATATGTCACCTGAGTCTCTTAGAGTTGCTCATAGGATAGAGTATGAGTGTACTTGAGTTTATACTGTGTGAAAAAAAAAGACAACTCTTCAGACGCACACCAAAATTTGGCGGGTGGAACCCTAAACCCACGTCATGCTAACAGTTTCGACTAAAAAAGCAAAATAATAATTAAAAAAAACACAGCTTGGAGCAAGGACCGTCTGATCGGTGCCAACTCTCGATCCAGCCGTCGTCACTGGGGGAAGGTACCCATCTCCTTTGCTCGCCTCGCCGCCGCCACGCCTCCCCCGTCCGCTCTCCGGCGCGGCGCAGCCGCCTTTTCCCGCCACCTGTCTGCCCGCCGTACGTCCACCTCTCTCCTTCGCCTCCTAGCCACCGTCTCCACCTTCCCTCTCTCGTTTCCCCCTTCCAACGAGTGAACCATCAACCTCGTAAGGGGGGAGAGAGGGAGATGGTGCTGCGGCGGGCGGCGGTGGAGTCCCCTAAGAAGGTGGCTGCTCTCGTCGACCTGGTTAACCTTCCCACGGCGCTGCGGGAGTTCGCGGGCGGCCGGTCCCAGATGTCCCATCTCTCCTTCTTCCTCGGCGTCTGGTCACACATCAAGAACAACAACCTCCAGGTACATCCTTCCTGGGCAGCTCCACCTGTTTGTTTGGTCCCGTCGGAAGTTAATCACGTTAGGTTTAGTACCCGGAATTAGTTGAGCGCCCCTATTAGTATCACGGAAGATTTGGTACCTGCCCTTGAAATTCCCCATTTCCACTTAGTCAGCAAGCTAGGTGTCATTCTCTTGTTGCTTGTCGTGGCTGCTACTCTTGTAGTGTTTGTTGAGCCTTATTTCCAGTAACTAAAGACTGATAATGTCAAAAGAGAACAGGGTAGACCCAACTTGACATGAGAGGAGTCTGTAAAGAGAGATCTGATGGACTGAAGTATTGTTAAAGAACTAGACATGGACAGAGATGCGTGAAAGCTTGCTATTGATGTGCCAGAACCATGAGTTGGTTGTGACCCGGACAGGTTTTGGAGTATTTTACGATCCAGGCAAATTATTTGCTGATGAACTTCACGCATTTGATCAAGGATATGATAGGAATTCGCAGACTAAGACAATTCATGTGACCAACTCAGCTAATGTCTGCACATTGCTCAGTGTTAAGTTTGGACCAGAACCACCTGCAGTGTTAAGTTTGGGCTATAGCTCCGTGTTGGAGGATCTGTCGTTGTTTCTACTTTCTAGGTATTGCTTCCCCTGGAGGCCTGCACATCCTTTTCAAGGCCAACTGTCCATTGTTCACTTTGAGGTTTGAGCAGGCGCTTCTGTTTTTGTTGACTTTATATCTAACATGAAGAAGAAGACATCATCTCTCTCCATATATCCAGGCCATGCGGTGATACAGTTAGTTGGGTGGCACCATTATTGCCATCAGTTGGACTTGAGTTACATTGCAGAAAGTAGTTGTAGCTCCATCTTCCATTTAGGTACTTGTTTAGAACCGTTTACACTAGAGAATCGCCAATAAAGTCATCTTCAGTTTGACATGTTGTTTCTAAGCCTAGATGTGGCACTGCTGCATTCTTGAAGGAGTTCTTCTGTCATGCTGTAATATATACTCCCTCTGTCCCAAAATATAGTGCATATTAGATTTTTTTCCAAAGTCAAACCTTTTAAACGTTGACCAAGTTTATAGGAAAACCTATCAACATCTAGAATACCAAATCAATACCATCAGATTCATCATGAAATAAATTTTCGTATGGGACGGAGTATTTAAATCTCGTGACTTTCAAAGCTATAAAACTAGGTTGAATCTTGGTGAATGGCAACACATAAATTAAAATTTTAATGTCATAGCTTTTTCGCACAATTTTTGTTTCAGAAGAAACAGAAAACCTGTTTGCTCACCCAATTACACCCCGGCCAGATGTACCGTGATATTCATTTATAACTGTCCAATGGATATGTGATTTCTACAAGTTGTTTACATGTAATTACCCTGATTTGCAGGACCCGACCAACAGGAACATTGTAAACTGCGATGACAAGCTGAAAATTGTGTTGTTGGGCAGGTCTAAGGTGGAGCTCTCTGAACTCCCAATGCTTGTCAAGCTACATTTCCCAAAAGTTTTCAAGTCATAAGAATAATAAGCTGTCTTTTACGAAACCTCCATGCATTGCTTATGTGTAAACTATATATGAGTTCTCCTAACCCCTTCGGTACGTTTTTTTCCTTCCGACTTTTAGTACTAGCTTCAGCTTGTGTTCAGGTGAAAAAAAAACATGTAGTACCATAATTGCTTCCTATCTTTCGTTTGGCATATCGTGTATTGAACTTGAACTGAATGTGGGAGGGCGGCTATTGAATGCAGGCCTGAAATTGTTGGTTAGGTCTTCCTATCTGCCCGTCAAGCTTTGTAGGGTTTGATGATGATAGCGTTCTCTTTCTTTTGCTTTTGTACGTGAGCAGTCGAGCTGTCATCCCTAACAACCAGGGTACTTCATTAAATTTTATTATAAGACACGATCAGGACCACCTTAACTTTGCCATTACCCAGAGTGAAGGGTGTGATTGTACGCTTAAGCAAGTGATGCTATACTAAATGTGGAACGTGTCCTCTTTGTGCACAAATACAAGTCCTATGCTCATAATCTTTTTCTATTGGCAATCAATTGTCTTTTTGTTCTGTCATACTAATAAATAAATAGAATTCATTGGCCATAATGATAGCTCTAATTATTTCTTTGAGCAGTGTGCGAACTTCTTTATATGAGCAAATCATTGTTGGAAGTAGAGCTTTTTAAATGAGAATACCAACTGCCAAAAGAAGGAAAGGAAATACATTGTCTCTTAATATAGTGTGGAATTGTTTATGTGAACACAACATTATTTGAAGTAAAGGTTGTGCCAAAAGAAGGAAAGAGAACACCTCGCAGGTTCAAGTTTGAGTAGTTGAACTAGACGATTTCATGGACACTGTATGTAATACTTCCTTCGGACCTTTTTACTCTAGGTATAAGACTTGTGTCAAGTCAATTTTATATTAAAAAATATCAACATCTACAATACTAAATATATAAAATATAAAACTACATTCCATAATGAATCTAATGATATTAATTTGATATTGTGAATGTTGATATTTTTTCTATAAGTATGTTCAAATTAGAGATACTTTGACTTCAGATTAGAATTAACCAGTCCATCATATGTATCGTTTCACCATTCATGCAACCGTTAGATCCAAGTTTGTTCCATCGGACGGTGCACAACGTATATCTTAGTGCAAAACAATAGGTGTTGCAAAACAACTGGCTGCAAAACGCTAAACGTTGCGAAATCCTAGTCTTCCGTCTAGATTGGATCAGGAGCCGCGACATCAATTCTCCTGACTCAATTTGCGCGCCATCTTAATATTTTTTTTGCTACGTCATCTGTGTTGCAGAAATCATTTCACAACAACACCCATATTGCAAAATAGTTAAGACGGAAAAAATTCTACACCATCACATGTTCTAAAGAAGTCGTTTCGCAACGACACCCATATTGCAAAATGGTTAAAATGAAATAATAATAATTCTCTATCAGAATTTGTGTTGCAAAGAAGGATTATGAAACAATGCCTTTGTTGAATGGTGAGGAAAGATCCGTGTCGCTGGATAACGCCGAATCAGTCGACGCCCAAAGCTTATACATGGACCGAAAAGGACCAGACGGAGTAGTAATTGAATTATATTGATAGGAATAAGCCTCACAGTTGCACCATGAAGATCGTTGAAAAAAAACAGAAGTAACATTAATTTGTTATCGGAGAAACTGTAATTTTCCTCAGAAAGACATAGGAGACTCTCAGTTCTCAGGTGCAACATGGTCGACTCTCCTGTGTCCAGCACGAGCAACAATCGGTTCAACTCACTACGATATTTATATGGACTCAGCTACTGTTACATTTTTTGTCCACGGCATATAAACTCGTATTTTCCCAATCACTTCCTCGGATCATCTTATATTATAAAGCTCTCTATAATAACATTACAAAACTAACAAAAGCTTTCATTTACAGCCCATTGCGTACTACATGTATACATGTTGGATCGCCATGGATCAGTGTAACACGATGTCTCATTTTCATAGAACATAAACACACACACAACATATACAGAATACAGTCATGACTCCATATATGGTCTTCTCAATCGAGAAAGCTGAGCTGGAATTCAGAGAAATACATGAAGCGTGGTGTTCATGACTTTATCGGCGAGGATGCTGTACATCCTCTCCGTGGGGTGGATGGCGTCGAAGAAGACGTACTTGTTGGCGTTCCTGCATAGCCGCGAGGTGCTCAGGCTGCAGAAGTAGCCGGCCTCGAACATCCCCGTCCCGCAGCACCCTCGCTCTGCGTTCTCAAAACCTGCGAGATCATCGAAAATTAAATAAAATTGGACATGTAAATGAAAATGAATGGGCTACTAAGAATGTGTGTACAGTGAGAGAAACAAAAGTCTAAACGAACGTTAATTTAATGCACGACGAGAGGTGCATGCTGCCGAGACAAGGCATGTGGCGCCCATGCCGTGCCTCCCGTTGCAGTGGTGCAGTGCTGTGCACCATTAATCGACACGATCGAAGGGCGTGAATGCATCCTAGCTACTCACTTCTGTGCATCTCTGTGGCTAGGCAGAGAGCGAGCTCGGCCTGGCAATCTGGCATGCATGGCATGACCACGCCACGCGTACTGTGCACGTACCGTAGTCGGCGGGCTTCCTGACGACGGCGTCGAGGACGTTGTAGGTGTCGGCATAGACGAGGTGGAGGCCGGGGAGCTCCTTGTTGAGCTTGGGGACGAGCGCCTGCTGCAGCTTGGTGTTGAAGCTCCGGGCGACGGCGTTGTAGTCCTCGTTGCACTGCCCCGGGTCGCCGCGGTTGCCCATGCGCTCGGCGGGGAGGCAGCCCATGGGCGTGAGCCCCGTGAAGTCCATCTTCCTGCCGCCGAGCGCGTGCACGTCGCGGATTGACGCCTCGGCGAGCCCCAGCAGGTACGCCTCGTACTCCGCCGCCGTGTACTGCATCCGGCGCTCCGGCAGGTTGTAGTAGTTCTCGATGAAGTCGTTGGTGCCGATGCTCCAGATGTAGAGCGCCTCGCGGATGATCTCCTCCCCGCGCGCGTCGCCCTTGGCCAGCTTCAGCCGCTGCTTGTACTCCTTGAAGTAGTCGACCTGCTCCGCCATGGTGATCACGGACAGGATGCCGGCGGTGGCGTTGTCGAGGCCCGTGGAGGCGGACGCGAAGGAGACGCCCGCGGCGAGGTCGTCGATGGTGAGGGTGGTGTCGAGGTAGGCCGGGATGGAGGCCGGCAGGCCGAAGGCCTCGGAGATGAAGTCGGTGGCGAGGCGGCCGTTGGAGAAGCGGCCCGTGGGGTGGCCGTCCGCGAAGTCTCGCCCGTACGGCCAGAAGTTGCTCCGCGCGATGGTCGGGATGAAGTTGTTGTTGCCCGTGTCCACCGACGAGTCGCCGAACACGATGACCGCCGGCACCTTACCGGCAGCCGTCCGCCCGCCGCCGCCGCCCAGCACCAGGAGGATCAGCCACGGCAGGTACCTGTGGAGTGACGACATTGATAGCTAGCTAGATAGGTCGATCAATCTCGTTGGGAAAGAACCAACGATCTGTCTTGCTGCGAGCGTTTGGTGAAAGAGGCTGGTGTCTGTGTCACGAGATTAAGGCGCCGAACGAAGGAGCTACTACGTAGTACTCCTACTCCTGACTGACTGACTGACTGACTGATGTACGTATCGCGTGCGGCGACAGCATATATAGTGGCACCGAGACTGCGGTTGCGTGGTGTGTATCCGCACGATGCCACGCCACATTTGGCAACGCCCCCGAGAGCGATGGGCTGTTTTCAGGCCTTGAGGAGCTCGATAGGTTGAGCTGCATGTGAGGCGCTTAATTAATTCGGACCTTTTCTCAAAGCATTTTTTTTAAATTCGGACTGCATTTAAATCGCTCGTTCGTTCCTCTATGCCTTGCCTTCATGGAAAAGTGCGCGCGACCAGCAGCGGCTGATGTAAAATCGCAGTACTACATATTTATGGCCTCCCATTCTCATTTGCTTCCAAGATCTCGATTCTTTTGACGTACGAGTACCAGTACTACTACGTACTACACACTCCCGTCCGTGGTTACAGCGTAGATGCACCGTAGAATCACTTACTCGAGGCGAGACAGTAGTAATTGCTGTAAATCCGTAGTAGTACTGCTCCCTTCATCCAGGTGCACAAGGCGTTTAATGAAAAGAGAGTAACCGGCAAAAAAGAAGTGGAAAGAGAGTAGTGCCTACACAGATTAACATAATTTAATCTGTTAAAAAATTCTGAACAATCATCTTACGTGATCATCCAGACATTTGATGTTCGAACACAAAACTTTGCAAAGAAAGAATATTTTTTATGACACGTGTAAAAAAACAAAAATTATCCATTTTCACGGAAACTTTGTGCATGGATATATAATGTCTGAATGTACATGCAATTTTTTATTTTTTTTTAATTTCTTAATATATGTATTTACACAATGAGTGCATTTATACCTATGAGCCAAAGTGATTTTTTCCTACGCAATCGAGAATCGTTGTACTACAAGTTAAATTCTCAACAACGAAGAGCATCTATAGCCCGACTTGGCAAATCCGACCCCTCAAACGTCCGTGGACGCATTCGGCCATGTCCACGGACACTGACCTGCCAAGCCTCAAATAATGCATCCTACATTCGGATACCTCAAATTAGAAACCTCAAACCCATATTATTACATGCAACGTAAACCTAATACGAAGCGGAGCTCGTCCGGCTCCGCCATACCCATGTCCGACGACTGGCTGCGTCCCTCATAGTGTCGGTCCGGTAGCCGACGAGGTAGAGTAGTACATGGGACACTAGCCAGCTCACAGGGGCCGAGCTCCTGCCGTCTCCCATGCCCTACTCTTCCTCGTCGGAGCCCATAACCCGGACGGTGCCGATGGATGTGAGGTCTAAGACGGATCCCTCCTGAGAGGAGCCAATGTCCATCGCGACGCGGTTGTGGCGCTCGCGCTGGTTCACCTTACGGTGTTTGGATGCACCGGAGAAGTTTGTGCCAACTCTCAAGATGAGAAAAGGGCAATGCATGGTACCGAAGAGGCTAGCAAATTGTGAAAAGGTGAGAGTGCATATAATCCATGGACTCACATTAGTTATAAAGAACTCATATACTTGTTGTGAAAGTTTTATTAGCTCTCTCAAAGCAAAGTACTACTAGTGCAGCCCTAGGGAGGAGGATAAGAGGAGTTAACCATCGTGCACCCCCAACTCAAATAACATAAGGATTTCAAGGAGGAATAAAAGTGCTCCAACATCCGGGCCATGCCATAACCGACACTTTAATGAACATGAGATCACAAACCTTAACATCGATATTCCTACTAAACCATGATCATGCACTAGTGCACCCACGTATTACTATCTTAATTTTGCAATACTATTGTAAGGAACCAAACATATCACATTTAGTGATCTACAAGTTTTATGTAGAATTTTATGACTAACCATGTGAATGATCAATTCCTGTTAACTCTCTAAATAGATATAAGTGAAGAAAAAGAGCATTCTACAAATAACGGTGTTCCCAGAGTAGAGAAGCGAGCATCCAAACTTCAAACGATATAAGTGAAGCACACGAAGCATTCTATAAAGCCGTACTCAAAAGATATAAGTGAAGTGCAAAGAGCATTCAATAAATTAACCAAGAACTATCCCATACCAACATGGTGCATCAAAGAAAAAGAGAAAACAAGCACAAAATACGCTCCAAGAATTTATGCATATCATGTGAACAAAATAAAAATCGAGACAAACCGACAATTGTTGAGGAAGAAAGATGTGATGCCTTCTGGGGCATCCCCAAGCTTAGATGCTTAAGTCTCCTTGAATATTTACTTGGAGTGACTTGGGAATCCCCAAACTTGAAATATTGCCTCTCCTTATTCTTCTCATATTGATACCTCCTCAATCTTTGAACACTTCATCCACACAAAACTTAACATAACTTTCGTTAGAAGGGTTAGTACATGTAACATCAAATCCCATCATGTCTTGTTATAACAATATTGTATATAATCCAACATCATCCACCGTATGCTATCAGAATTCACGGATCCCAAATCAATGGGTCTCAACAAGACTTCAACTTAATCAGATAAAGAAACTATAACAACGATATGTGGAAAACTGGACAGCCTGTAAACATGCACATGAAACATATACTTGTGTAACTCATAAAATACTGAAACATTAGGTGCATTTTCTTTTGCATAATAGTATCATGTAAAATTTTCCAATTTTTGCACGTTCTAGTAAAATTTAAAAATTCAAACACTACAACAATTTTTTTTGTTTTTGCACAACACATATAAAACAAGCAATTTACACATCCTAAATGTAAATCATGGCGCATTATATTTATAATACAATGGAATTGTAAAAGGGGATACTTATTTTTGCAAGGAACTTCCATGAAAATTCTAAATTGTTTCCATGAGCATGAACACAAGTGTTCAAGGTCGACTCGCACTTCTTCAATGCACAACTTCCCAACTGCTTCTCCTTTTGAAAAAGTTTTAGGTTCACCTATATTTTTTTGTTTTCAAACTTGTTAAAAGCACAAAACAGAATAAAACAACTCTCCAAAACTTCTAGGCTGTCTCGCTGGCAGCGCTTTCTTTAAAGCCATTAAGCTCGGCATATAGTACTTAGGTAATTGATCCACCCGGATCCCAAGGTATATCAAAGTCAATTTTAATTAACAATGACTTGTAGTTTGGTAGTGAGCACAAAACAACATATAACATGCAAGAATGAAATCTAACTCTGTTCCTATGCATTGGCATGTCATAGAAGAACAATTCTTTCACACAAAGTAAAGGCCAATGCATAGTATAAACAGTTTCTTGCAATTTTAGCATATTGGAAACATAGAGAGGTGGATATATAGTTCTTATCTCATAATAACTGCAATTAGGAGCAGAAAGCACATGCATATTATCCATCAAAATCATCATGTGTAATAGTAAAACACAACCCATTAATATAACCCTTAATAAGTGCAAACTTCTCCGATATAGTGTAGTTGGGAGTGTTGGAAATATGCCCTAGAGGCAATAATAAATTAGTTATTATCATATTTCCTTGTTCATGATAATCTTTTATTATGCATGGTAGAATTGTATTGATCGCAAACTCAGATACATGTGTGGATACATAGACAACACCATGTCCCTAGTATGCCTCTAGTAGACTGGCTCGTTGATCAAAGATGGTCAAGATTTCCTGGCCATAGACATGAGATGTCATTTGATAACAAGATCACATCATTAGGAGAATAATGTGATGGACAAGACCCAAACTATAAATGTAGCATATGATCGTGTCAGTTTATTGCTACAGTTTCTACATGTCAAGTATCTATTCCTATGACCATGAGATCATGCAAATCATTGACACCGGAGGAGTACTTGTGTGTATGAAACGTCGCAACGTAACTGGATGACTATAAAGGTGCTCTACAGGTATCTTCGAGGGTGTCTGTTGGGTTGGCATGGATCAAGACTGGAATTTGTTACTCCGTGTGACGAAGAGGTATCTCAGGGCCCACTCGGTAATACAACATCACTATAAGCCTTGCAAGCAATGTGACTAAAGAGTTAGCCACGGGATCTTGTATTACAGAACGAGTAAAGAGACTTGCCGGTAACGAGATTGAACTAGATATAGAGATACCGACGATCGAATCTCGGGCAAGTAACATACAGAAGAACAAAGGGAACATCATACGAGATTAACTGAATCCTTGACAAAGAGGTTCAACCGATAAAGATCTTCATAGAATATGTAGAACCAATATGGGCATCCAGGTCCCGCTATTGGTTATTAACCGTAGAAGTGTCTCGATCATGTCTACATTGTTCTCGAACTCACAGGGTTTGCACACTTAAGGTTCGGTGGCGTTTCGGTAGTATAGAGTTATGTATGGTGGTGATCGAAGGTTGTTCGGAGTCCCGGATGAGATCCCGGACATCATGAGGAGCTATGGAATGGTCCGTAGGTAAAGATTGATATATAGGAAGTCCTGTTTTGGTCACCGGAAAAGTTTCGGGCTCATCGGTAGTGTATCGGGAGTGCTGGGAGGGTACCGAGGGACCATCAAGAGGGGTGTCTCGACCCAAGAGGCTACATGGGCTGTGGGAGGAGGTAAACCAGGCCCTGGTGGGATAGCCGAAGCCTCCTGTAAGGGCCCATGCGGTTGGAGTGGTTTGAGAAGGAAAAAATCCAAAGGTGGAGAGGTGGAAAGAGTTTCCAAGTGGAAAGGAGGAATCCTACTCCTAATAGGATTGGAGTAGGACTCCTCCACCTCCAATTTCGACAAAACCTTGAGGGTTTGAGGCTGCCTCCTCCCCTCCCCCCTCCTATATATACTAGAGGATTTAGAGGAAAAAGCTAACCCTAATAGTCACGTGCTACCTCTCCTCTAGATCGCAGTTTCTCGTCTAGATCGGTTTTCAGCGGTGCTTAGGCGAAGCCCTGCTGGAATAGCTCCACCACCATCGCTGCAACACCGTCGCTTATGAGAGACCGGTTCCATCGACTGACGTGTAATTTCATTGCACAAAGATGGCGGACGGGTGTCTATTTATCCTACTTTAGTTGGATCGGATTCGACAAAGGCGGTCCTTGAGAAGGTTGAAAAGCAACTTATGTATCACCGTTGTGGTTTTGCATAGGTGAGAATTGTTCTTGCTAGATACCCGTAGCAGCCACGTAAAACATGCAACAACAATTAGAGGATGTCTAATTTGTTTTTGCAGGGTATGTTGTGATGTGATATGACCAATTACATGATGAGATATATGTGATGTATGAGATGATCATGTGTTGTATAGAATATCACGACTTGCATGTCGATGAGTACGGAAACCGGTAGGAGCCATAGGGTTGTCTTTAATTATTGTATGACCTGTATGTCAATCATTAAGCGCTATGCAATGCTTTACTTTATTGCTAAACGGTAGCAATAGTAGTAGAAGCATGGTGGGCGCGACAACCCCGATGGCGACACATTGATGGAGATCAAGATGATGGAGATCATGGTGTCATGCTGGTGACGATGGAGATCATGCCGGTGCTTTCAAGATGGAGATCAAAAGCACAAGTTCATGGACATATCATGTCACTTATGATTTGCATGTGATGTTAATCCTTTTATGCACCTTGTTTTGCTTAGGACGACGGTATCATTATAAGGTGACCCCTCACTTAAATTTCAAGATAAATTATGTTCTCCCCGAGTGTGCACCGTTGCGAAAGTTCGTCATGTCGAGATACCACGTGATGATAGGGTGTGATAGACTCTATGTTCACATACAACGGGTGCAAGCCAGTGTTACACATGCAGAACACTCGGGTTAAACTTGACGAGCCTAGCATGTACAGACATGGCCTCGGTACACAAGAGAACGAAAGGTCGAACATGAGTCATATAGTAGATATGATCAACATGATGATGTTCACCATTGAAACCACCTCAACTCACGTGATGATCGGACTTTAGTTGGTGAATTTGGATCATGTATCACTCGAATGACCAAAGGGATGTCAATTTGAGTGGGAGTTCTTAAGTAATATGATTAATTTAACTCATTATGATGAACATAGTGAGTAGTGTCTTTGCAAATTATGTTATAGATTACTAGCTCACGCTGTAGCTCCGTTAAATTTTTATATGTTTCTAGATAAATAGAGTTGAAAGATGATGGTAGCAATATTGCGGACTGGGTCCGTGATCCGAGGATTGTCCTCATTGCTGCACAGAAGGCTTATGTCCTTAATGCACCGCTCGGTGCGCCACCCCCTCTAGCATCGTCTGTAGATGTTGTGAACATATGACAGGCACGTTCTGATGAATACTTGATAGTTTAGTGCGTCATGCATTACGTCTTAGAATTGAGGCTTCGAAACGTTTTGAACGTCACGGAACATATGAGATGTTCCACGAGCTGAAATTAGGATCTTAGGCTCGTGCCTGTGTTGCGAGATATGAGATCTCCAACAAGATTCTTTGCGTGCAAGATGAAAGAGAATAGCTCAATTGTTGAGCATGTGCTCAGATTGTCTGGGTGCTACAATCACTTGAATCGAGTGGGAGTTGATCTTCTAGATAAGATAGCGATTGATATAGTTCTCCAAGTCACTGTCACTAAGCTACTAGAACTTGGTGATGAACTATAAAATGCCAGGGATAGAAACAATGACCCCTGAGCTGTTCGCGATGTTTTACACCGCGAAGGTAGAAATCAAGAAGGAGCGTCAAGTGTTGATGGTTAGTAAAACCACTAGTTTCGAGAAGGGCAAGGGCAAGGAGGGAAACTTCATGGATGGCAAGTCAGTTGCTGTTCCAGTGAAGCAACCCAAAGTTGAACCCAAACCCGAGACTAAGTGCTTCTATTATGATAAGAGCGGCCGCTGAAGCGGAACAACCCTAGATAATTGGTAGATAAGAAGGCTCGCAACATCGATATAAGTATATTTGATATACGTGTTATTGGTGTGTACCTTTCTAGTACTCCTAGTAGAACCTAGGTATTGGATATCTGTTCGATTGCTAAATGTTAGTATCTCGAAGTAAAAGCTACGGATTATACGGAGACTAGCTAAGTGTGAGGTGACGATGTGTGTTGGAAATGTTTCCAAGGTTGATGTGATCAACATCGCACGCTCTCTCTACCTTCGGTATTAGTGACAAACCTAAACAAATGTTATTTGGTGTTTGTGTTAACCATGAACATGATTAGATCGTGTTTATTGCAACACGGTTATTCATTTATGTTAGAGAATAATGGTAATTCTGTTTACATGAATAATACCTTCAATGGTCATGCACCCAATGAGAATGGTTTGTTGAATCTTGACGGTAGTAATACACATGTTAATAACATTGATGCCAAAAGATGCAAAGTTAATAATGATAGTACCACATACTTGTGGCACTGCCGCTAAAATTCATGTTGGTATAAATCGCATGAAGAAACTCCATGCTGATGGATCTTTGGTCTCATTTGATTTCGAATTGGTTGAGACATGCGAACCATGCCTCTTGGGCAAGATGACTAAGGACCCCATTTTCCGGTTTGATGGAGCGGGCAAGTGATTTATTGGAAATGATACATGTTGATGTATGCAATCCAATGAGTCTTGTAGCGTGCGGTAGACATCGTTATTTTCTTACTTTCACTGATGATTTGAGTATATATAGTGTATATTTACTTAATGAAACACAAGTCTGAATCGTTTGAAAAGTTTAAGCAAATTCAGAGTGAAGTTTAAGATCATCGTGACAAGAAGATAAAAATGTCTGTGATATGATCGTGGAGGTGAATATCTGAGTTACGAGTTTGGCATACAACTTAAGACAATGTGAAAGTTGTTTCACAACTCATGCCACCTGGAACACCATAGTGTGATGGTGTGTTCGAACATCATAGTCGTGCTCTATTGGATATGGTGCATGCTATGATGTCTCTCTTTGTTTTGCCACTATCATTTTGGGGTTATGCATTAGAGACAACTACATTCACTTTAAATAGGGCACAATCTAAATCCGTTGAGATGACACCATATGGTTTGATAGAAACCTAAGCTGTCATTTCTTAAAGTTTGGGAATGCGACACTTATGTCTGATAAGCTCGAACCCAAAGCGGAAAAATGCATCTTCATAGAATACCCTAAGAATAGTTGTGTATACCTTCTATCTCAGATTCAAGTACAAAGTGTTTGTTGCTAAAACTAGGTCCTTTCTCGAGAAAGAGTTTCTCTCAAAAGAATTGAGTGGGACGAAGATGGAAATTGATGAGGTTGTTGAACCTTTGTTCAACCAGAGAGTAGCGCAACACAGAAAGATGTTTCTGTGGAGCCTACGTTAGTTGAAGAGGAAGTTAATGATGATGATCATGAAGCTTCGGATCAAGTTACTATCGAACCTCGTAGGTCGACAAGGACGCATACTGCTCCTGAGTGGTACGACAACCCTTTCTTAGAGGTCATGTTGTTGGACAACAATGAGCCTACAAGCTATGAAGAAGCGATGATGGGCCCGGATTCTGACAAATAGTTAGAGGCCATGAAATCTGAGAAAGGATCCATGTATGAAAACCACGTGTAGACTTTGGTAGACTTGCTGGTTGGACGGAAGGTCGTCGAGTACAAATGGACCTTTGAGATGAAGACACACACTGATGGTAAATGTCACCATTTATAAAGCTCGACTTGTCAGAAGGAAGTTTCTGACAAGTTCAAGGAGTTGACCGCGATGAGACTTTCTCACTCGTAGCGATGCTAAAGTCTATTGGAATTATGTTAGCAGTTGCTTCATTTTTCAATTATGAAATCTGGTAGATGGATGTCAAAACATCGTTTCCTTCCTTAAGAAAAGGTTGTATGAGATACAACCAGAAGGTTTTGTCAGTCCTAAGGATGCTAAAAGGTGTGCAAGCTTCAGTGATCCTTCTATGGACTGAAGCAAGCATCTTGGAGTTGGAATATACACTTTTATGAGGTGATCAAAGTTTTTGAGTCTATACAAAGTTTATGAGAAACTTGTATTAGCAATAAAGTGAGTGGCAGCACTATAGAGTTTCTGATAAGCATATGTGGTTGACATATTGTTGATCGGAAATGATGTAGAATTTCTGGAAAGCATAAAGGGTTGTTTGAAAAGAGTTTTTCAAAGGAAGACCTAGATAAAGCTACCTAATTGTTGAGCATCAAGATCTATAGAGATGGATCAAGATGCTTGATGAAACTTTCAATGAGTACATACCTTGACAAGATTTTGAAAGAGTTCAAAATGGATCAGTCAAAGAAAGAGTTCTTGCCTAATTTGTAAGGTGTGAAGTTGAGTAAGACTCAAAGCTCGACCACGGCAGAAGAAAGAGAAAGGACGAAGGTCGTCCCCTATGCTTTAGCCATAGGCTCTATATAGTATGCCATGCTGTGTACCGCACCTGTGTGTGCCTTGCCATGAGTCTGTCAAGGGGTACAAGAGTGATCCAGGAGTGGATCACTGGACAGCGGTCAAAATTATCCTTAGTAACCAGAGGACTAAGGAAATGTTTCTCGATTATGGAGGTGATAAAGAGTTCATCGTAAAGAGTTACGTCGATGCAAGCTTTAACACCAATCCGGATGACTCTTACTAGCAATCCGAATACGTATAGTGGAGCAGCCATTTGGAATAGCTCCAAGTGGAGTGTGGTAGCAGTGCCTACAGTATGACATAGAGATTTGCAAAGTACACACGGATCTGAATGTCGCAGACCCGTTGACTAAAAGACCTCTCTCACATGCAAAGCATGATCGAGCCCCAGAACTCATTGGGTGTTAGATTCATCACAATGCAAAACACATGGTGATGTGAACTAGATTATTGACTCTAGTGCAAGTGAGAGACTATTGGAAATATGCCCTAGAGGCAATAATAAATTAGTTATTATCATATTTCCTTGTTCATGATAATCGTTTATTATCCATGCTAGAATTGTATTGATCGGAAACTCAGATACATGTGTGGATACATAGACAACACCATGTCCCTAGTATGCCTCTAGTAGACTGGCTCGTTGATCAAAGATGGTCAAGGTTTCCTGACCATAGACATGAGATGTCATTTGATAACGGGATCACATCATTAGGAGAATAATGTGATGGACAAGACCCAAACTGTAAATGTAGCATATGATCGTGTCAGTTTATTGCTACAGTTTTCTGCATGTCAAGTATCTGTTCCTAAGACCATGAGATCATGCAACTCACTGACACCGGAGGAGTACCTTGTGTGTATCAAACGTCGCAACGTAACTGGGTGACTATAAAGGTGCTCTACAGGTATCTTCGAGGGTGTCTGTTGGGTTGGCACGGATCAAGATTGGGATTTGTTACTCCGTGTGATGGAGAGGTATCTCAGGGCCCACTCGGTAATACAACATCACTATAAGCCTTGCAATCAATGTGACTAAAGAGTTAGCCACGGAATCTTGTATTACGGAATGAGTAAAGAGACTTGCCGGTAACGAGATTGAACTAGGTATAGAGATATCGACGATCGAATCTCGGGCAAGTAACATACCGAAGAACAAAGGGAACATCAGACGGGATTAACTGAATCCTTGACATAGAGGTTCAACCGATAATGATCTTCATAGAATATGTAGGAACCAATATGGGCATCCAGGTAACGTTCCAGGGAGCGGATGACGGTCTTCATAGAATCCCGGACGTTTGAGACTGACTCCTCCCCTCCCTCCCTCCTATATATACTAGAGGATTTAGAAAAAAAATCTAACCCTAATAGCCACGTGCTACCTCTCCTCTAGATCGCAGTTTCTGCTCTAGATCGGTTTTCAACGGTGCTTAGGCAAAGCCCTGCTGGAATAGCTCCACCACCATCGCCGCAACGCTGTTGTGCTGCTGGAGAACTCATCTACCTCTCTGCTCACTCTTGCTGGATCAAGAAGGGAGAGATCGTCATCGAGCTGTACGTGTGCTGAACGCGGAGGTGCCGTTCATTCGGCGCTAGATCAGAAGGACCATTATCAAGATCGCGAGACGATTCGTGATTGGATCGCGGGACGGATCGTGATGAGATCGTGGGACGGATCGTTATTGGATCGCGGGACGAATCATGATGGGATCGTGATACGCTTAGCGATTTGGATCGCGAAGATGTTCGACTACATCAACTGCGTTTCTTAACGCTTCCCGCTTAGCGATCTACAAGGGTATGTAGATCCACTCTCCCCCTCGCAGATGCTCATCACCATGGATAGGTCTTGCGTGTGCGTAGGAATTTTTTGTTTCCCATGCAACGTTCCCCAACAGGGAAAATTTAAAAAGATAATAGGACTATCATGTATGGGTGTAGTAGCAACAATTTCATGTTTAACATAAGGAAGTATAGAAAGTTCATCTTCATAATCATAATTTATATTGGCATCATGTCCACAAGCATAACAAGCATCAAGTTCATCAAAAATGGATATTTCAAATGAATCTAAGGGATCATAGCATTCATCCTTCGGTAAGCACAAAGGGAAATTAAACAATCTTTGAGTTAAAGAGTTACTCCCATTAGAAGGTGGGCATGGTTAGCTAATCCGCTCTTCCTCCTTTTGTTCTTCGCTCCCCTCCTCATATTTTTCATCTAATGAGCTCATAGCTTCAGTAATTTCTTCTTCCATAGATTCTTGCAAAAATATTAGTCTCTTCTTAGGCAGCGGAGACTTCCTCAATAAATTTATCAGTAGAGGCATTGTATTCATAATTATCATAGCAATATTTAAGTATAGCATAATTTTTAGATATGTTAAGATCATCACCACATTTTTCACACTTTTCAAACAATGATTCAATATCATAAGCATCCTTAAAAGCAACAAATTCTTCTATTTGTTCCACATCATAGTAATCATATGTACCACTTGCATAAGAATACAAGGATCTTTTATCATTAAATTAACATTGAAAGGTAAGGTGTGGAGTCTTCATCTTGGTGCAGCAAGTATAATCACATCTTAAGCATAAATTCCAAGCATACCAACACAACATTTTAATTTGATCCCATAATTGGGTTCCCTTTTTGAGACAAGAGATAATCCCTACAGTATTCTCGATGATCGAAAGTATCTCCCATTATCAAGTTGAATGGAGATTTATGAGGATTATGAAATTAGTATTTAATGTTTTTTGCATAATCAACATCGAGGGTTTTAGGAGGTTCCCCATCTCCATGAGTAGCAAGTACAGCTATTTTTCTTGGTATTTCATGTTCCATATCTATAAATAAAGATATAAAACAACTTAGAACTGAAAATAAAAAACTACTTAGTGATAAAGCAACCAAGCACACACGAGAATATCAACCCCATGCTATTACTCCTCGGCAACAGCGCCAGAAAAAGGTCTTGATAACCCCCAAGTATAGGGGATCATTTGTAGCCTTTTTCGATAAGTAAGAGTGTCGACCCAAACGAGTAGATAAAGGTAGAATTAATATTCTCTCAAGTTCTATCGACCACCGATACAATTCTATGCGCAACAATGTTCACTTACCTAGTACAAGAAATAAACTACTTTACGGAAATAAAACTAGAAGTACTTTGCAGGTGTAATAAGTTAGTTTTGCAAGATAATAAAGAACGTGAAAAATAAAAGTTAGGTGATGTTTTAATAAAATTACAATTAAGTTAATGTAACGAGTGCAAAAAAGTGGTAGTAGGATTTGCGAGATTGTCCTAGGAAATTGGTAACAAGATCGGTAATCATTATTGTAATTTTATATGTGGAAGGGGCATGGCTAACATAGTTTCCGTACTCGGATCATATGCGCTTATGATTGGAACTCTAGCAAGCATCCACAACTACTAACGATCATTAAGGTAAAACATAACCATATCATTTAGCAACAAGTCCCCTTTACTCCCATACGCAACAACCTCCTTACTCGGGTATAAGCTTCTGTCACTCTCGCTACCCACTTAAGCGAATCATGGATGTATTGCAACACCCTACAATGGGAATACCCCATGTGTGTGCGGCATGAAAGGCATCATAGGACACGAACAAAATAAAACACGCAACTCAAACCAACGATGATCATCAATCAACCCATAAGACAAAAGAAACCTACTCAAACATCATAGGATGTGTCGGGGATATAACCCCATGATATAACCCGCCCTATTGGGCTGGGTCATTATAATGGCAGCTTGTGAACAATAGTCAAGGTGGGTCGTGACGTTGAGGACAAGACTGGTAAGGCATCTTACCAAGTAAGCCGGTTAGCGGCCCAGTACACGAAGATGATGACTCAAGGCCCAAGAGGTGGAAGTCGCCAGGAGTTCCTTGCTTAGTAGGCAAGGCGAGTTAGAGACATACTTGGTCACGAATCATAGCACGACTCGGACTCTTGTAAGCCTAGGGTCTCGACCTGTATATAAAGCGAGCCCTTGAGGCCAATAGACTTAAGTTACAACCGAAAAATAGCTAGGTCAAGTGAATCCGGCCCCTTGTATTAATCACCAAAGCAATAAGTAGAAAGCAGGAGTAGGATATTAACTCGATTGTGAGGGGTCAAACCTGGATAAACCGTGTATCTCGATTCCGATCAACCCCGACAAGCTAACCTCCGAGTTGCGATGGCCTCACGACTAAGTCCTCACACTAGGATATCTTCCATGACAAAACCATGACAGGATGGAAATACATTATTGGATAATAATATGAAGCATGAAGCACCATGTTCAAGTAGGGGGTACAACGGGTTGTGGGATAATGGACCACTGTAAATAAATGAGGAAACATGATGGTGAGGAAGACGATGGATTTGTTGGTGTAGATCGCCGCCACACTAATTTCCTTCGGCGACATTCTGATGCCACTGAGAGAGAGGAGGAGAGAGCCCCCTCTTTATTTTTCTTCCTTAGCCTTCCCCTTATATGGTAGGAGGGTTTCTTCTGTGTTCCATGGCCGCCATGGCACCTGGAGGGCAGGAGCCCCTCTGAGATTCGATCTCTCTATCCTTTTTCTTCCGTTTCTCATTCCTGTTTTCTGGCGTTTGACCATTTATTAAATTCTCAGAGATCCTTAACTCCAATTGGGCTGAATTTTTGAGGGGAGTTTTATCCGGATATTAGCTTCCTTGTGGCCCAAGGACACCCCAACCAACCTCCAAGGTCCCCACGAGCCAGGGGCATGCCCTACCCCCTAAGGCATGCCCTGGTTGCTCGTGGGCACTCAAACATCATACGACGTTGATTCATTTTCCAAAAAATCATATATGTTCTAAAAAAATCTCTGTAAAGTTTTATCGCGTTTGGAATTTGTTTGATATGGATTTTCTGTGAAACAAAAAGCATGCAACAAACAGGAACTCACACTGGGCACTGGATCAATATGTTAGTCAAAGAATATCATATATATTGTTGCAAAAAGTATTTAAAAGTTATAAAATATTGGCATGAAACATTAAAAAATTATAGATACGATGGAGGCGTATCAGTGGTTGCCAAGATGAAATGTAAAGTTTACTCCCCTCCACATTCTAGTTGATGTTGGTTACATTACTAAGTGGGTAGACGCTATTCCAACTAATAGTGTTGATCATAACACCTCTATTAGAATGCTTAAAGACATCATTTTCCCGAGGTTTGGAGTCCCTAGATACTTAATGACTGATGGTGGTTCACATTTTATTCATGGTGCTTTCCATAAATTTCTATCTAAATATGATGTTAACCATAGAATTGCATCACCTTATCATCCCAAGTATAGTGGCCAAGTTGAATTGAGCAACCGAAAAATAAAATTAATTTTGCAAAAGACTATTAATAGATCTAGACCGAATTGGTCTAAGAAACTAGATGATGCTCTATGGGCTTATAGAACTACTCATAAAAATCCCATGGGAATGTCTCCCTATAAAATGGTCTATGGAAAAGCTTGTCATTTACCTCTTGAGTTAGAACATAAAGCTTATAGGGCAATTAAAGAACTTAATTACGACTTTAAACCTGCCGGTCAAAAGAGGTTATTTGATATTAGCTCATTAGATGAATGAAGGACTCAAGCCTATGAAAATGCCAAGTTAATTAAATAAAAAGTTGAAAGATGGCATGACAAGAGGATTCAAAAATGATAGTTCAATGTACGAGACCTAGTTCATTTGTACAATTATCGTTTCACTCTTTTTGCAGGTAAGCTCCTCTCCGAATAGGAAGGCTCGTATGTTGTCGAGGAGGTCTATCACTCCCGTGCTATAAAGATTAACAACTTCGAAGGAAAAAGTCCACGAGTGGTAAATGGGCAAAGAATTAAGCATTAAATTTTAGGTATGCCCATTAACGCAAAAACTAATATTATTCAAGTGATAACACCGGAAGAGCACATAAGAGAGGCCTTCTGGAACACTCCATAAACCTGAAAAAAGAGTAGGTACGTGATACAGAAAGTAAACCGGCTCCGAAAATTCCAAAAAATATGTTTTGTTGGTTTTGGTGTTTTAGAAAATATCCAAAAGTAAAAAGGGGCTAGGGGGACCCACGAGGGAGGCACAAGTCAACTGGGCACGTCCTGATGGCTCATGGGGCCCTTGTGTGCCTCCCAGACTCTGTATTCTTCCCGAGAACATATTCTTGCCTAGAAAAAATCATTATATATACTCCATGTTTTGACCACCGCATCGCAAGTTTCTCCTCTGGTCTTGTTTTAGGCTCTTTTCCGGACAGAATTGAGATCAATATGTCGTCGCAAGACTCGGAAGGAGATAGCTATGTTTCAGATCTCATTTCTAATCCCCAGGCCTATGGGGATGTGTATTATTATGGGTGGTCCATAGAAGAGGAGGAAGAGGCTTACCTGAAAAGAATTGAACCTTCAAGCATTGAAGAAGAGGAAGAAGTACCATTGCATGGACCGGAAGACATGCATGCGGAGTTCAAAAACTCCAGCCTACCAAATAAGGTTACATCTTCCAATACACGTTTTACCACTTATCGTCGTACACAAGTAGACACTATTGGGGGCTCCTCTATCAAACCCTATCCTTTGATGAAGGGAGTGATGACCATCACCAACAAACTTCGCAAGGAGAATCTAGACCTTAAGCGAGAAGTTGACAAGCTTAATGAGGAGATCCGTATCGTAAGGAGTATTATCGCAAAAAGGATTACACCATCATCACGATCACACAAGAGGGACACCTGGATACATGGGTACCAGCACCACCCTTAACTTTTTCCAAGCTTGGGGGAGTTGCCCCGGTATGTATCACCATCATTTTTCGCATTACTATCTATCTTAGTTCGATCCTTAGCTATTTCGTGATTTTAGATAAAGAAAATTTCAGATTTGCTTTGCTTAGATTTTTTTCTTTTTAGGTCCATCTATCCTTGTAATTGATCATGAGAGTTATATAATTAAGATTAGTTGAGTTTTGTGTGCTTTACTTTTATCCACCCATCATGATAGCATGGCAATGAAGGAAATCAAAAAGATCATATGTTTATCTCATGAGGAGTAATGACTTCACATAGAAAAGGTATAGGAGGTAAAAGATATTGAGAACTAACAAACATAGCATAAGTAATTGATGTAATCTATGAAGGCTCATGATAGAGAAGAGGAGATTCACATGTAAATACACTATCTTGGACACCTCCTATGATTGTGAGCCCTCATCAAATATTATATAATTACCAAGTGTTGATGTTGGGCATGAAATACAACATAATGATCATGGTTGTTTATATTTGCATAGAAGTTATATTTCCATGGATCCTTTAACATGTGGTGCTTGCTTTAGATCCTTTTGCTAGCCAAAGATTTTCTGCACCAAGTAGAGATACTACTTGTGCATCAAATATTCCCTTGAACCTAGTTTGTTTCCATGAGAGTCCACCATACCTACCTATGGATTGAATAAGATCCTTCAATTAAGTTGACATCAATGCACAAAGCAATAAAAATTGCTTCTAAATATGTACAATCTTTTATTGTAAGGGAAAATAAGCTTTGTACAATCTTGTGATAGCGAAGAAATAAAAGCAATAGAGTGCATAATAAAGTTCACTACCACAAGGGGCAATACAAAGTGACGTTCCTTTGCATTAAGACTTTGTACATTCAAAACAAACAAAGCGCATGACAACCTCTTCTTCCCTCTATGAAGGGCCTATCTTTAATCTTCTTACAAGAATTTATTTTCATGCAAGAGTCAATAATATCTACCCTTGTTCCTACCTATTAACTCTTTATCGGCAAGCATTATGCATTGAGGAAATATCTAGAAAAATATATCCAGTTGAATGTAGGTGATCATGATTCATTATTGTTGACATTATCCTTGAGGTAAATAAGTTGTGTGGCAAAGATAATGAAGCCCCCATCTTCCTCTGTGTCCGACAGAAACATTAGCTCCAAAAATATGCAATGTGTGTCAACAATCATAGAAGACTACATGATAGTTGAGTATGTGAACTTGCTAGAAATAAAAGTGCTTACATAGACTCTTCTCTAGAATACGATGGATTATGATTATCTCAATGACTAATGCCAATGTTTGTTGGTTGTCAATAAAGTTTATGCTTCATACTACCTCAGTTGTGAATAGATTGTTACTTGTTTATGAGAATATACATGATGAAAAAATTGCTGCTATGGTAATTTCATGATGCTCTGATGTCCATATTTTGTTTTTATTGACTTCTCTCTCTCAAATCATGTGGTCATTATATTCGAGCTCGGCCTCCGCTTGAGGACAAGTGAGGTCTAAGGTTGGGGGAGTTGATACATCCATTTTACATCATGATTTATTAATTATATTTATGTTATTATTGTCAATTATTCCATGTTATCATACAACCTTATGCCTTATCTCTCCGAATATGCAAGGTAAATCACAAAGAGGGAAATATCTGGAAACTGGAATTCTGGACCAGGAAATCAAGAAAAAGGTAGAACAAACACGAGACTCCCAATGACCTGTAACTTAACAGAGATTTTTTTTGGAATACTTAAGAATTATTGGGCCAAAAATATACTAGAGGGGGGCTAGTTGCTGGCCACAAGCCAATAGGGCGCACCCATCGCCCTAGGCATGCCCCGATGGCTTGTAGGGCCCCAGCAGGTCTCCCGACCCCCTCTTCTCCTATATGGTGTGTTTTACCCTAGAAAAAATCATAAGAAACCTTTCGGGACGAAGCATCGCCGTCTTGAGGCGAAAACCTAGGCCGAGGCCCTTTCACACTCCGACAGGATGATTCTGTCGGGGAAACTCCTCTTCGGGAGGGGGAGATCAAAGCCATCGTCATCACTAATGCCTCCTCCTTCATGGGAGGACCAATCATCATCAACATATTCCCGAGAACCATCTCATATCCAACCCTAGTTCATCTCTTGTATTCAATGTTTGTCTCAAATCCTCAGATTGGTACGTGTGGGTTACTAGTAGTGTTGATTACATCTCATAGTTGATGCTTGTTGGTTTACTAGGTGAAATTTATTATGTTTAGGTCCTTAATCTTTATTATTATACCTCTGATCTTGAACATTTTTATGAGGTGTGAGTAGTTACTATTGTTCCTGAGGACATGTGATAAGTCTTGTTATAAGTAATCATGTGAAGTTGGTATTCGTTCGCTATTTTGATGATATGTTGTTACTTCTCTTAGTGGTGTCATGTTAATGTTGACTACATGAAATTTCACCATGATATGGGCCTAAGGGAAGTCATTGTGGAGTAACAGAAGGTTAAATCCCAGTTTATGCGTTGCTTCATAAGGGGCTGATTTGGATCCACACGTTTCATGCTATGGTTAGATTTATCTTAATTATTTTTTCGTAGTTGCGGATGCTTGCAAGAGGGGGTAATCATAAGTAGGTTGCTTGTTCAAGTAAGAATGTTAACTTAGCACCCATCCATCCACATATCAAATTATCAAAGTAGCAAACGTGAATCAATTCAACATGATGAACATGACTAGACAGAAATTCCCATGTGTCCTCGGGAGGGCTTGCTTAATACAAGAGTACTTCCAGGTGTGTCCTTTGCTATAAAAGGATTGGGCTACTGATACGTCTCCAACATATCTATAATTGATGACGTATTCATGCCATGTTTACAATAATTCTATATGATTTTGGTATGATTTTATTAGAACTAACCCGGACTGACGCTGTTTTCAGCAGAACTACCATGGTGTCATTTTTTGTGTAGAAATAAAATTCTCGGGCCGGGCTGAAAATTTACGGTGATTTTTTATGGACTAAAAGAGACCCCCGAAGCACAAGAGCTGGGCCAAGAAGTGGACGAGGAGGCCACAAGCCTCCTGGGCGCGCCCCCTAGGTCCTGCCCTTGTGGCTTGTGGACTCCTTGAGCACCCCCTTGATGTGACACCGACACCAAAATTCCTATAAATACCAAAAACCCCAGAAAGAAACCTAGATCGAGAGTTTTGATGCCACAAGCCTCTGTAGCCACGAAAAACCAATCGAGAGACTGTTCCGGTACCCTGCCGGAGGGGATACCATCACCGGAGGCCATCTTCATCTTCTCGGCGGTCTCCATGACGAGGAGGGAGTAGTTCACTGCTACCTCTTGAGCATGCGTTGGTTTCCCCTTGAAGAGGGAAGGGTGATGTAGCTAAGTAGATAAGTATTTCCCTCAATTGATGAGAACCAAGGTATCAATCTAGTAGGAGGAACAAGCAAGTCACCAATGGATGCACCTACACAAACAATCAAACTCTTGCACCCAACGCTATGAAGGGGTTGTCAATCCCTTGACGGTTATTTGCAAGGATTAGATCTGATAGAGATAGATGTAAAAGATTTCAGAAAGTGAAAAGTAAATAAATTATAGCAAGGTATTTTTGGTAGTTTTGGTTTATAGATCTAAAAATATAATATGGAAAGTAGACCCGGGGGCCATAGGTTTCACTAGAGGCTTCTCTCTTGAAGGAAAATATCACGGTGGATGAACAAATTACTGTCGAGCAATTGATAGAAAAGAGAATAATTATGAAGATATCCAAGGCAATGATTATACATATAGGCATCACTTCCATGTCAAGTAGACCAAAATGATTCTGCATCTACTACTATTACTCCACACATCGAACGACTCCTACCTGCATCTAGATTATTAAGTTCATGAAGAACAGAGTAACACATTAGGTAAGATGACATGATGTACATGGATAAACTCAAGCAATATGATGAAAAACCCATTTTTTACCCTTGATGGCAACAATACAATACGTACCTCGCTACCCCTACTATGTCATTGGGTGAGGACACCGCAAGATTGAACCCAAAACTAAGCACTTCTCCCATTGCAAGAATTACCAATCTAGTTGGCCAAACCAAACCAATAACTCAAAGAGACTTGAAAAGATATGAAATCATGCATCACTGGCCTCTTTTATTTTTTGTAAAGTCCGAATACTCATCCCAACTTGTGAGGGAGTCATGGCTTCCATCATCCTTTTCTCACACGGGACAATGCTTTGATAATGAAAATCATCACACTTTTATTTACTTACAACTCAAAAAAAATTACAACTCAATACCTAGAACAAAATATGACTCTATATGAAGGATGAAAGTGATGGTGTATGTCATGAAAAATGGAACAGTGGAAGTTGCATGGCAATAAATCTCAGATTGGCTATGGAAATGCCATAATAGGTAGGTATGTCGGCTGTTTTGAGGAAAATATATGGTGGCTGTTTTGAGGAAGGTGGGTTTGATGTACCGGCGAAAGTTGTGTGGTACTAGAGAGGCTAGCAAAGGTGGAAGGGTGAGAGTGTGTATAATCCAAGGACTCAACATTAGTCATAAAGAACTCACATACTTATTGCAAAAGTCTATTAATTATCAAACAAAGCATCAGACGCGTGCTCCTAGGGGAGAGGTTGGTAGGAGTTAACCATCGCGTGCTCCCGACCCTCACACAAAGGTTGACAATCATTAAACAAATCATGCTCCGACTTCGTTACATAACGGTTCACCATACGTGCATGCTACGGGAATCACAAACTTCACCACAAGTATCTCTTCCAATTCACAACTACTCACTAGCATAACTCTCATATTACCATCTCTATTATCTCAAAACTATATGCAAGTAATCAAACTTCTCATAGTGTTCAATGCACTTAATATGAAAGTTTTTATTATATCCCTCTTGGATGCCCATTATATTAGGACTAAAATCATAATCTAAACAAATTACCATGTTATTTTTAAGAAACTCTCAAAATAATATAAGTGAGGTACGAGATTTCAACAATTTCTATAAAATATAACACCACCATGCTCTAAAAAGATAAAAGTGAAGCACTAGAGCAACATTGCCTAGCTCAAAAGATATAAGTGAAGCACATAGAGTATTCTAATAAATTCACGATTCAGCGTGTCCTTCTCAAAAATATGTGTGCAGCAAGGATGATTGTGTCAAACTAAAATGCAAAGACTCATATCATACAAGACGCTCCAAGCATAACACATATCATGTGGTGAATAAAAATATAGCCTCAAGTAAATTTACCGATGGATTGAAGACGAAAGAGGGGATGCCTTCTGGGGCATCCCCAAGCTTAGCCTTTTTGGTATCCTTGAATATGTCTTGGGGTGCCTTGGGCATCCCCAATCTTAGGCTCTTGCCACTCTTTATTCCATATTCCATCAAATCTTCACCCAAAACTTGAAAACTTCACAACACAAAACTCAACAGAAAACTCATGAGATCCGTTAGTATAAGAAAAATAAATCACCACTTAGGTACTGTTCTGAACTCATTCTTTATTTATATTTGTGTAACACCTACTGTTGGGGATATAACCCCATGGTGAGACCTTCCCAGGTGGGGCCGGGATATGCTTGGCGGCTCATAAGCCAGACTAAGGCCGATGGGCCTGGAGACATACGGCGGTTTACCAAGATGGGCCTGAGCGAGGTCCGGACCAAGAAGGCATGAAGACCCAGGCGGTTAAGCCACCCGGAGACGGCTTTCCCAGGAAGGCAAGGTGACATAGAGATAGAATCGGATACATTGTAAGAGTCGGTATGAGACTTGTAACCCGTGGTCTTGGCCTCCTATATAAGGGCGATACCCAGGGCGACTTAGACAGAAACCAACTAATCGAGAACTAGGTCAAGTGAATCTTCTCCCTTGTAATCGATACTCCAATCAATACAACACAAGCATGACGTAGGCTTTTACCTCATCTCTAGGGGCTGAACCTGGATAAACTCGTGTCCTTTGTCCCAACCAACCCCTTTGAGTCCATCACCTTAGCGATGGCCTCGAACATAAGTCTTCGGACATCTGCCGTGACAAAACCACGACAGTTGGCGCCCACCATGGGGCTAGCGCTTGGTGGTGTTGAGTTCTCAAAGGGATCTCTTCAAGGGATCGAGGGATAAGTTGTCGGCAGGATGAACAAGAGTCGTCGTGGCCGGCTCTACATTGATGGCACTGGCTGGGGCCCTAAGGCCGACTCTGTCGAGTATGGCTTTCGAATTCCTTTCGGTGGGATCCATGTTTTCATCGGAAAGGTCGGCGGATCTACACTCGGGCCGGACGTCTGCACCAACATCGTCGAGCTGGCTCGGTGCACACAACCTGCTCGGTGCATGCAACCCGCCCATGATAATCCGGGCAGGAAGCATGTCTTCGTCGGGTTTACTGAAGGTGCGGATCTAGAGGGATCCATGTCACAGGAAACTCTCATCTGTTCGGAGGGCGAATCTTCGAGTGGAGAGACGGAATCAATCTACCCACTTCACAATGGCAGGCTCGAGGGCTACGACGAGCTTTACCCCGAGTCAGAGTGTCATGAGTCTGAGGACTATGGGCCGTTGTTTCATGCGGCCGTCTTCATGGAGGGTTCAGCGCCAGGCACGACCAGTACAGCCGCCGGGGCGGCCGGGTCAGGGGCTGACCCACCACCGGCTCAAGTTCTTCTGGATCTGATGAACCAGTTCACGGCCCTGATGGCAACTGAGGTGACACCAGAGAATCAAGCTGCCCGGAACGCAGAGATCACAAGGATAAAGGACCAGATGACAGAAGTCCAGCAAAGGATCAGCGTGCTGAAGGCCCAGATGGACGCAGAGGCAGAACGCCTTAAGGCGAACGCTTTCTTCCTTGAGCTGGAGCAGCAATCCGCGGTGGCGGTTCAGCGGATGAGACACCGGTCTCGCCTACCAGAGCAGTTCGAGCAAGGAATCTTTTTAATACGCCAAGGGCGGGACGGATCGTGGAAGCACTAGAGAGTCGGCCGGCGGATCAACATCAGCGCCCTAACCCGCCCCGACGGAACTGGCCCTCGCCAATGGCTTTTCCAATGATGGAGGGTCATTATTCAAACCCGACAGAGAACATGGTGGCTGTGGCAACCCAGCTCGGTACGATTCCTATCCCGGACGAGGCACCCTTCGCAAAAGAGGTGAGGAATACTATCGGGTACCTACAGAAGGCGATGGCCCAGCAGGAGAAATACACTTATAGCCGGAGTCGTGTGCACTCAACCCCCGTCCCCAGCCGCAGCTTCAGCCGGCGTTATGAGTCTTCGGCATTGTCTAGCAGTGACCGACATCGGAACCCGCCGTGAGACGATCAAGCAGTTTTGGATGCTCAGGCTCTGGTGGATCGGGCAAGGGCACGGCGCGAGGAGGCGGCTCTGGCGATGACGGTGGCTCATCAAGAGCCGGCACCTTCTATCTCTGTAGGAACAGGAATAACCACCAGGGCCGCGGGAGTGCCGTGCTTGGCACCGGCTTTGCGGAACGAATGTCTGTTGAAGGATTTCAAAGGTCCACGCAAGGTCCCAAACTATATTGTTGATCTGCCTCCGGAAGCATGGATTGAGAGTTATGAGCTAGCAATGGAGATGTTAGATGTCAGTGAAGTAGTGTGTGCCAAGTATTTTATCATGATGCTTGAAGGGCCGGCTCGCACGTGGTTGAAGGGCTTACCACTCAACACCATCAATTCCTGGGCTGAGTTAAAGGCAAAGTTCATCAAAAATTTCCAGGGAACGTGCAAGCAGCCCATGACGATTGTGGATTTGGATCATTGTGTTCAGTAGGATAACGAGTCGGCTCATCATTGGGTCTGACGAGTCTCAACCATTATCCACTCATCTGAGTAGATTACGACAGCTCAAGCAGTTTTGATTCTGGAGAAGAATTGCCACTTCACGCCTTTGAAGCAGAAGCTTGGCCGGCTCAAGCGCTCGTGTCAGGACATGGGAGAGCTCATGGTGGATCTCACAAAGTACGCTAACTCTGATAATACGAAGGATCCATTTTCTGACGAAGAGAAGCCCGGTCAGGGCAAGAAGAATAACAATGGCAAGAGTCCGGCAGGCAATGGAAACCAAGGCAAGAGGAAGAATCCAGATGGCGGGTTAGAATTGGTGTCCAACGCCAGCACAGGGAACAATCGTGCTAAGGGCAATGGGAACTTCAGACAACCCTTTAATACGGGTAAATATCCTTTTAATTTAGAGGAGATGCTTAATAAACCTTGCCAAGAGCACAGCCGGCCCGATAAGGTGGCGAATCACTCATGGAGAAATTGCCACATTATGCACAAGTTTTGGTATTGCAGCCTGCGACAGCATAACAATAACAGCGGAGGCCCGCCGGGCAGCTCAAGCCCAGGCGGGTCAGGTACCGGCTTGGGGTCTGGCGGTTCAGGATCTGGCTATCAGGGCCAGGGCAACCAAGGAGGGCATCATCAGCAGACCAATGGAAGTAATGAACAGCAAAACAACCAATCTGGATATCAGAGTAACCCGAAGCAACGCAGCTCAGGTCAGTATCATGTTTTTACAACCAGCCTTAATAGGCGGGACTAGTAGTTGTGCAAGCGGGCGGTTAATGCCATCATGCCGACTCTCCTGCAGTACTTAAAGTGGTCAGAATACGACATAATCTGGAGCAGAGAGGATCATTCGACGCGTGTTGATGACCCAGGGCGGCTGGCATTGGTAGTAGCCCCCCAAGTTGGAGGATATGTGTTTACCAACGTGCTTATGGATGGTGGCAACAACGTCAATATTTTGTACTATGACACTTTTCGCCGGATGAAGTTGCTTGATAAGGATCTTAAGCCTTCCTCAACAGTTTTTCATGGTGTAGTGCGTGGCAAGTCAGCTTATCTAGTGGGAAGGATTTCTTTGGAAGTCGCCTTTGGCGACGAATACAATTATAGGGTAGAAACCTTGTGTTTTGAGGTGGTCAAGATCAAGAGTCCGTATCATGCTTTGTTTGGACGTCCAGCTTACGCTAAATTCATGGCTAGGCCTTGTTACGTGTACTTAGAGCTCAAGATGCCGGGTCTAAAAGGAATGATTACAGTGCATGGTGATCGAGAGACGGCTATTGAGTGTGAGGAAGAAGATGCGGCTTATGCAGAGTCAAGTTGCGCGGAAGCAGAGCTCAAGTTCTATAAGGAGAATGTTGACTCGAAGGATATGACTCCGCTCAAAAAGCCCACCACGGAGTCTGAGCCGCCCCTCAAGTTCTCGGCGGATGACACCAAGCTAGTGGATTTTACTCCAGGTGACTCATCGCAGTAGTTTACTATTGGGGCCAATATGGATCCCAAATAGGAAAGCGCGCTCATCGAATTCATCCACGAGAATCGGGACATCTTTGCATGGAAGCCTTCTGACATGCCGGGTGTACCGAGAGAGTTCGCTGAGCACCACCTTAATGTGGATCCTAAGTTTAAGCCGGTCAAACAGTTTCTACGGTGGTACAATGAGGAGAGACGCAAGGCCATTGGGGAAGAGGTGGCCCGGCTCCTGGCTGCGGGTTTCATCATTGGAGTGTTTCACCCAGAGTGGCTGGCTAACCCAGTGCTAGTGCTTAAGAACATGTGTGTGGATTACACAGATCTTAACAAAGCCTGTCTGGCTAACCCGTTTGCTTTCCCCGGTATTGACCAGATCATCGATGCAATGACGGGTTGTGAGAGCTTATGTTTCCTGGATGCTTATTCTGGTTATCATCAGATCAAGATGGCAGTCAAGGACCAAGTGAAGACGGCTTTCATCACGCCTTTTGGTGCCTTCTGCTATGTGTCTATGACTTTTGGGCTCAAGAGTGCCTAGGCGACTTACCAGCGTTGTGTGTAGAACTGTCTTCATAGCCAAATTGGATGCAACGTTCATGCATATGTGGATTACATTGTGATCAAGTCCAGGAAGAAGGAGACGTTGCTTGATGACTTGAAGGAGACCTTTGACAACTTACGAGTCTACAAGATGATGCTTAACCCAGCTAAGTGTGTCTTCGGTGTTCCTGCAGGAAAACTCTTGGGATTCCTAGTCTCTGAGCGTGGCATTGATGCTAATCCACATAAGATCAAGGCTATCACTTCCCTATCTGATCCGGCATGCATCAATGATGTTCAGCGACTGGCGGGATGGATCGCTGCATTAAGCCGGTTTATAAGCCGCCTTGGTGAGAAAGCCATCCCTTTGTACCAAATGATGAAGAAGACAGAAAACTTTGTCTGGAGTATGGCGGCGGGTGAAGCATTTGAAGCCCTCAATAGGCAACTCACACAACCGCCGGTTTTAGCAGCTCCGGCCGAGAAGGAACCTTTACTCTTATATGTGGCGGCTAATAACAGGGTGGTCAGCGCCGCGATCATTGTTGAACGTAAGGAGACAGGGAAGGAATATCCGATTCAAAGGCCGGTTTATTATATCAGCGAAGACCTGACAGAGTCCAAGCAGAGATATCCACATTGGCAAAAACTAGTATATGGGGTGTTCATGGCTAATCGTAAACTGAAGCATTACTTCTTGGGGCACTAGATCACAGTGGTTAGCTCTGCCCCATTGGGAGATATAATTCAAAATAGAGAGGCCACCGGTAGGATTGCTAAGTGGGCGTTGGAGCTTGGACTTCTTAATCTAAAATATGTGCCGCGCACGGCGGTCAAGTCTCAAGCCCTGGTGGACTTCATAAACGACTGGACGGAGTGTTAGGCGCCTGAGGAAAAGCCGGATAACACATACTGTGCAATCCACTTTGATGGATCCAGGCAGCTAGAAGGATTAGGGGTAGGGGTTGTCTTGACCTCCCCCAAAGGTGATAAATTATGTTATGTATTGAGGTTGATGTTTCCTTGTACTAACAATGCAGCTGAGTAAGCTCTGCTTCATGGCCTCCGGGTGGCTAAGGGGATGAACCTGAGCCGAGTTAGGTGTCTCGGTGACTCAGACCTAGTGGCTCAGAAGGTTTCAGGCACTTGGGAGTCCAAGGACCCATGGATGGCGGCTTATCGTCAGGCGGTGGATGTCATCGCTGGTCATTTCAAGGGTTATCAGGTGGATCATATTGATCGTCGCAAGAACAAGGCGGCTGACGCCCTATCAAGGCTGGGTTCTCAGCATAAGCCGGTACCACCTAACATTTTCTTAGATGTGTTACATCACCCATCGGTTAAGTTTCCTTCAGAGGAAGACTTGGTCGTAGCTGACCCGAAGGGGCAGCTGGTGGCGGCTCTACATGCTATTGCTGATTGGACCGTGCCTTACTTGGCGTACTTGACTCGTGGCGAGTTACCTGATGATGAGAATCTAGCTAGACAGATCACCAGATGGTCTAAGTCTATGACTATAATCAATGGTGAGTTACATAACTGCAACGTTACTAGTGTCTTCCAATGTTTTGTTTCGCCTGAAGAGGGCAAGGAAATCTTGAGTGAAATTCATGCTGGCGATTGTCGTCATCATGCCGGTTCAAAATCCTTGGTGGCCAAGGCTTTTCGACATGTTTCTTCTGGCTGACGGCTCATAAAGATGGAGAGGATTTGGTTCGCAAGTGCGATGGATGTCAGAAGTTCGGCCGACGTACTCCCGTCCTGGCTCAAGAGTTGCGCATGATTCCAATTACTTGGCTGTTTGCAGTCTGGGGGCTTGATAAGGTTGGGCCTTTCAAGAGATCCAAGGACAAGAAGACCCACCTCTTGGTGGCGGTGGATAAATTTACCAAGTGGGTAGAAGCTGAGCTGGTCAGCAAGTGTGACGCGTCTACGGTGGTTCAATTTATTAAGAAGTTGATCTATCGCTTCGGTTATCCACACAGTATCATCATAGATAATGACACAAACTTATCCAAGGGGGCTATGCAAGTGTTCTATGAAAATGAGCATATCCAGCTTGATGTTTCTGTGATGGCTCATCCGCAATCAAATGGTCAGGCAGAACGTGCTAACCAGGAAATCTTGAGAGGTATCAAACCGCGACTTATGGTCCCTTTGCAGCGCACGCCGAGTTGTTGGGTGGAGGAGTTGCCTTCTGTCTTATGGAGCATCAGAACCACTCCCAATAGATCAACAGGTTATACACCTTTCTTCATGGTTTATGGCACAGAAGCGGTATTGCCAAGCGATATCCATCATGACTTGCCACGAGTGGCGGCTTACGTCGAGGAAGATAATGAAACAACATGTCAAGACGCGTTGGATGCCATGGAGGAAGAACGTGATCTCGCGGCGGCTCGATCGGCGATCTATCAGCAAGACCTGCATCGCTACCATAGCCGCAGGGTTAAGACCCGGACGTTTCAAGAAGGCGACTTAGTGTTACGGTTAATTCAAGACCAGACGGATGCACACAAGTTGTCCCCTCCACGGGAAGGGCCTTTTGTGGTTAGTAAGAATCTCAACAATGGGTCATATTACCTCATTGATGTCCGGGACGACTCAAATACTTCTGGGCAGGAGACCCGCCAGCCGTGGAACATAGCTCATCTGCAGCCTTACTACACTTAAGTCGTTGAGACTCAACATTGTACACCATCATTGTACATATCATATATATATATATATATATGAATAAAGTTGGCATCCCCTGCAAGCCGGGGCCTCTGCCGTTTCACATATCTCAGTTGTGCAAAACAAAGGTCGTCTAGGGGGCTTCCAACCCGCTGGGTTTAGCTTATCTCACCCTATCGATCGGCTCTCAAGCCAAACAATTGATTTCATCAACAAAGGTCGTCTAGGGGGCTTCCAACCTGTTGGGTTTAGCTTATCTCACCCTATCGACCGGCTCTCAAGACAAACAGTTGATTTCATCAACAAAGGTCGTCTAGGGGGCTTCCAACCCACTGGGTTTAGCTTATGTCACCCTATCGATCGGCTCTCAAGCCAAATAGTTGATTTTGTCAACAAAGGTCATTTGGGGGCTTCCAACCCGCTGGGTTTAGCTTACATACCCTCTTGATTGGCTGTTAAGCCGCCAGAGTTAAACCTGCCCATTTGCAACTTGCCACTCCACTAGGTGACCCATCCAACTCTTACCAGTTAATCTCGCCTAGAGACCCTAAGCCGGTTCAGAGATATTGACGGCCAGTCTTGTTAGAGACCCTGTACTGGTTAAGGTTAAACCGGCGGTTCTAGTCACGTGAGGGCTGGCTTACGGAAAGCAAGGATAAACTCTCTCATCTACCGTCGACTCTTCGCTATGTGTCCCGTTCGTACTCTTAGATAGTCAATCCTTTGAAAGACCCTGAACTGTTTAAGGTTTAAACGACGGATTTCTATCACGTGAGAGGTAGTTTTTGAGTTACCAAGGTGCTCATGCCCTGCCGTGTCTCTCTCTAGGACGCTACACTTCCTATCAGTTAATCTCGCTTAGAGACCCTAAGCCGTTCTAAGTAAGGACGGCCAATCTCGATAGAGACTCTGTACTGGTCAGGAGTTTTAATTAGCGGATCCACCCAGAAGAACCAGCACATGAGTTCAATTTTTTTTCAAAAAATAAATCTAGAAAGATATAACATCTCCGGATTGTGCAGTTCTAGGCCTCCATATTAAAAAGTATGGAACATATTCTGTTTCTACAGGTTGGTTATCTCAAGAAGAGCCGCCACAAAATTTACTATGAATTGGAGCACAAGGCAGATACAACATGTTAAAGCAGTGTGATTTCCTATGTGCACGATGGCATAGTTCAGGCAACACAAAGCTTTTACTACAAGCCTATTACAATGCTCTTCACAGATCTCAAAAGCAATGACTTAAAGTTTTTACGTGCCTCAAAGTTTGGCGGGTCACGAGAGCCAAAGTATCCATGGCATTATCAAAGAGCTCAGCTGGATGGTAGGTCACCCTGCACCAGATCTTCGACCTCTTCAATCTGGAAATTGTCCACGTCCCAGTTGCATTTATTTAAAGCTTCAAAGGTTGCCTCTTCAAAGAGGGGAGACGGGTCAAGCTCATGAGCGAAGAAGTGCTTACGACGTGCAGGAATTAAGTCCTTGGCCTCAAAGGTTGGGCCATGTACTCTCTTCTTCTCGGCATTGTAAGCCGCCTGGTGTGTTGATATGTCCATTTCTTCTGCTAACACTAATGCGAGGACTCTGGAAGCCTTCATGCACCAAGCATAGTCAGCCTCCGTGAAATCTGAGCCATCATCCTTCTTTGATGGAAACCCGTCCATCATCTCTTCGGGAGTCAACCCTGGGGCAAAAGCTAAAGCCCAGCTGATGGCTGTGATGGCTCCTTTTCTGGCGGCTAATTTCTTAAGCTCCTGGATTTGTTTTGTCAGGGTGGATAGCACTTCAATGACTCCCTTCATATTCTGGGGGATACTATCTTTATGGAGCATTGCCTTGATTGTGCAGAGAGCTCCGCAATAGAGTTGCTCCGTTAAGGTGTAGACGGCTTTCAGTGGCGGCAAGCTATCAACAGCAAATTGACGACTCCTTGGACCTGTATAAAGGCGGATTTTCAGTTATGAGCCACCACCATAAGTACTTACACAAGGATGTCGACTAACGTACTTACCAAAGATAGTAGCAGACATCTTTGCAATATGGCGCTTCAGGGAGTGCAGTTCATCGGATACTTCCATGAGCCGCTGGTCAGCATTATCTGCATGCTGAGCGAGGGCAGTTTTATCAGTCTCATTAGCATTCTTAAAGGCGGCAAACTCAGCTTTAGCTTTTACAAGCTCTTCGGTCGCAAGCTGACACTTTTCTTCTGCTGCACTCCTGGCGGCCTGTTGGGAGGCCAGAGTGCTCTTCAAGTTGGTCAGTTCAGACTTGGCATTATTTAAAGCTTCCCGTGACAACAAAGGTACAAAAAGGTAAGTTGCCAGGATAGCATGTCGTCAGATGATCATGCAAGTAAATAGAATGCAAGTTTCAATAAGATTGCAAGCAATATACTTGACACTTGGGGGCTAATGTATATTTGCTCTCCAACACTACAAACCACAAGTCTATATTGTACGTTCCGGCTCATCTTTATCAAGTTAAGCCGGCCCTTGGGGGCTACAATTGGCTTTTTGTTCAAGTATACATGGAAGTCCCGGCTCATCTTTATCAAGTTAAGCCGGCCCTTGGGGGCTACATTTGGCACTTTCTATGAGGAGATTCGGCCCATTATTTTTATACTGACCCGAACTTGGGGGCTACAGTTGATCAACTACTTAAACTTGAGTACCAGCTCAATATTTGCATACTAAGCCGATACTTGGGGGCTACAGGTTAAGTGTTCCTACTCAAAGCATGGATTGGAAGACCCGGCTTACCATTGACAAATACTAAACTTTAGGACCGAAAGTAGGTCTAGAGGGGGGGGGGTGATTAGACTACTTGACTAATTAAAAGTTTTGCCTATGCCAAGTTTTAGGGTTGATAGTTTTTCGCATTTCATGGCAATCCAAGTACAACCTACACATGCAAGTCTAAGAGTATATAGCAGCGGAAAGTAACAACAAGCATGTATAGAAGGGATAGGGTAGGAAGATCAAACACAATTGTAGACACAATGATTTTTCCCGTGGTTCCGATAGGTGGCGCTATTGTACATCCATGTTTATGGAGTCTTGAACCCATGAAGGGTAACAGTCGCGAGAGTCCACAGAGGGATCCACCCAAAAGGGTCCACGAAGTAGCAACCTTGACTATTCCATAACGGCTTCCGTCCATGAAGGACTAGCCTCACTATGGGTAGATCTTCACGAAGTAGGCGATCTCCTTGCTCTTACAAACTTCTTGGTTCACTCCACAACACGAAGTAGGAGGCTCCCAAGCGACACCTAACCAATCTAGGAGGCACCACCCTCCAAAAGGTAATATGCTTGGTAATGACGATGAACTCCTTGCTCTTGTGCTTCAAGATGATAGACTCCTCAACACACAATCTCTCTCTCACATGTTTGGCTTGGTAGAATAGATGGGATTGGTGGAAAGCAACTTGGGGAGGCTAGAAATCAAGATCCATATGATTGGAGTGGAAGATCTTGACCTCAACACAAGGGTAGGTGGCTCTCTCTTAGAAAATCTGATAGGATAGGTATGGAATAGTCTTGAGTGCTTCTCTTTCGAGTAAGTGGTGGTGAAGGGGTATATATAGGCATCCCCAAAAATCCAACCGCTACACACAAAATGACCAACTTGGTGACACCGATGTGTTAAACTCGGTGGTACCGAAGTGACCAAAAGGTGGCAACTTTCGAATCTCGGAGGGACTGATATACAATTCTCGGTTGCACCGATAAGGTGACCAACGGTCAGATTTCCAATCCCGGTGACGCCGATCCAACATTTTCGGTGGGACCAAAAATGTGAATTTGTGTAACAGAAAGTTGGTAACCTAAACTCGGTGACACCGGTATAGAATCGGTTGCACCGAAGTGGATAGGGTTTGGCTTGAGTCTGTCTAGGTTCTGGAATCAGTGGCACCGAAGTGGGAAAGTTGGTTGCACCGATTTTGAGTGTTAGGTATAGAACAGACTTTGGTGGGAGAGTTTGTGGATGTTTTTGGCAACTATCCCTTGTGCACGTTTGAGCATATTGTTCACCAACAAAACCTTACCCCCTTTTAATAGTATTGGCTTTACTATAGACTCAAAGTGATTTTTCACAAATATAAAATGTAGAGTCCTCTTTCTTGAATCTTGGCCAGCCTATTTCCTTGCATCTTGGGGTTTCTCCACAATGTCCTTTTGCCAATCCTCTCATTGAACATTTCCTGAAATATACTTGGTGGAAACATTAGTTCAATGACTTATATGTTGTTAATAATTACCAAAACCACCAAGGGAGCAAATGTGCTTTCATAAACCGGCTCTTGGGGGCTACATAAGGATATATGGAAAGGAAAAGAGTACCTCATACTTTTTCTTCACCAGGTTGACGAGCTTGAGTTCCATGTTCCGGCTCGTGTTGAGGCGGTTCAGATAACCGACGTGCATCTCGTCAGCATTTAACTTCTCCAACACAGGGAGTTCAAGGTCTAGCTTCTCAGGGGCTTCAGTTTTCTCAGTGTGTTTTGTCAACACACGAGGTTCAGGAGTTTGAAAGCCGGTCCCGGTGATAATGACATCCAGCATAGTTGAATCATCAACAGCCGTCGAAGGGCTCGGCGGCTTGGAATTGTTCCTTGAAGGGCTCTCAGTGGCCATCTCATGGGCCGCCGGCTTGGCAGAATGATGAGTGTCTTCAGGTGCATCCTTGGAGGCAGCAGAAGGATCAACATGTGTAGCCGGAGAGTCTGGCTTGGTAGCTTCCGGTTCTTGAGTAGCGGGGGCCGAGGTAGACCCGACGATCTTCCTTCGTTTCGCTTGAGCCCTGGAAAACACAGAAGGTCATGGTCTAAACTTTACGGTTAACAAAGGATGGAATGCAAGCATGAAAGGCACGTACTCTGGGTTGATCTTCAAAGGCGGAAGTGTAGTAGCTATAGAGTCGCCCGATGAAGGGGGTAATTCCTGAAAATAGTTAAGGCTATATAAGGCCGGGTCAAATTATAAAGGCAAGGTTGACAAACTTAAGCCAAGTGAAACAAATACCCCAGCTGGGCGTTTCCTTTGAGCTGGTGTGAGACTTGCTGTTGCTTTTTCAAAAGAAAGTTTGGGTCTAAGTAAGCAAGAGGATGAGAAAATGGGACTTTTCGGATGACCCACCGTATCTTCTGTGGTGCAAGATGTTCTAAGTCAGATGAAACATAAGTTACCTCAGGAACGTTGGCATGGCTTGTTTCCGTTTCGTCCTGAGAATTATTATTGTCAATAAGGTGCATGAAGAGACGACCAAGGGAGTCAAGTTCTACCTCTGAGTCATCAGATTCTGGTTGTTCTTGAGGTGCGGTTTTCTTATTTCGGCCGTCGGTTTTCTTCTTTGATTTCTTTGGAGGAGGAACATATTTCTTTTTTCCAAAAGCGGGAATTGGCCTGAAAATGAAAACCGTCAAAAGAGGTCAAAAGATTGCAAAGTATATATGGATAGCTAACGCGGAAGTAAGGAGATCGAGAGTCGCCCTTACATCTTGGGCCGGGTTTGCGGCGCAGAAAGGTGCTAACCCGATCGCGCGGCAAGATCCTTCAGATTCATGAACACGGCTTTTGATGGCGGCCATGATGTTATCTTCTGACAATGTTGTAGGGTTAAAACAGAAGGGGGTCATTATCATCAGCTGTATACTCGCACATGAGGCGGCTTCACCGTCTCAGAGGCAGCACTTTCCAAGAAACCCAGCAACGGGTCAGATCCATTCCTGTCAGACCATTGGCCATAAGGGCCTTGATTTTGGTGTGAGCCAAAGCATACTTCGCTCGTTCAGTGGCTGACAGCCGGTCAGGGAGCTCGGTTGAAGTCTTGAGCCGGGTCGGACGATAACCCGACAAGGAATGTTCTCCCTCTGGAGAGGTGTCTTTGAAGTAAAACCAGGTTTTATTCTAGTCCTTGGGATGACTTGGCATCCGAACAGCCGGAAAGGTCACGTCCCGTATTCTCTGAATTGAGATTCCGCCAAGCTCTAAGCTTGGACCAGCTTTTACGTTCGTCTGGCGGTTTGCGTAGAAAAACTCACGAAAAAGACCAACAGACGGCTCTTCTTGTAAGTAAACTTCACAAAGGATTTGGAAGTTGCACATGTTTGAGACGGAGTTTGGGGCGATGTATTGAGGGTGCAGCTTAAAGAAATGAAGGACGTCTCGGAAGAATTTTGAGCCGGGCGGGTTGAAACCACGTACAAGGTGATCTGCGAAAACAACTACTTCGCCCTTTTGAGGAATAGGCTCCTTTTCATTGCTTGGAACCTGCCAATGGATAACATCTTTGGCTGGTAAGGACCCTGTGTCTACAAAGTCCTTCAAAAACTCTTTGGTGATGGCAGAGCCGACCCAGTTACAAGAATTGGACGCACGAGGCATGGTGGCGTCTTAAAGCTACGCAAGGTAATAATGTGCGGCGAGTTAGAAGGTGACAGATGACTACAAACGGTTGATGAAATCTAAAGTTCTCTAAAGCTATGTCGCCGGAGCATTTGGGCAAGAGTCGGAAGTTTAATGGCGAGTTAGTTTGCAAGGAAACAAAACAAAAGTGACTAACTGTGGAAAACAGGTTTCATAGGCTATTTATATAACTATGGATCTACAAAAGAAAGAAAAAGCGGGTTTATTCTAAACCTAGCGGCAAACAAAGGAGCTAGCAGCATTTGAAGACAACAAAAGGGGCAACTATGGATCTATGTTGTGCTATTATTAACTTCCAACGATCTACCACAGTGGAAAAGGGGCATCATCAAGATCACTGTTCTACATGTTGTCTAGCATTGAGAAGAACTCGCGTTTTTAGCAAGCGGAAGAACGCCATGGATTCCCTACCGAAAGCTACAGATCTAGGGGTGGAGGAGAACTTACTGGAGATGATGCGACGAGCGCGGGCGGTACTCTAGTCCATTCAGGTTGATGCAGCGGCCTGAGGCGACGACGACGTGGAAGTCTCATCGGAGCGAGGAGGCTCTGGAGCTACAGCGTCGGGAGGAAGAAGAAGAGGTGTGAGTTAAATAAAGAAGTGAAAGTCTACCTTCGTGGTCCTATTTAAGAGGCAAAAAGTGGAAATGGCTCGAGAATCAAGGCGACAGAAGTTGATTGATCGGGGCGGACACCTCGATTTTTGGGCCATCAGTTTAATGATGAAAGATCCGCTGTGGTCGTCAGGGAATCTTTTTGGCATATCCACTATGACGTTACGGCGGGTTACATTTTTCTTACTTTCAGGTGTTGAAGGAGGAGACTCGCCGCCAAGTAAAATGGATGATTGACATGAGCAAGCTCAAATCAACCTGGGGCCTAATGTTGGGGATACAACCCTATGGTGAGACCCGCCCAGGTGGGGCCGGGTTACGCTTGGCGGCTCATAAGCCAAACTAAGGCCGATGGGCCTGGAGACATACGGCGGTTTACCAAGATGGGCCTGGGCAAGGCTCGGACCAAGAAGGCATGAAGATCCGGGCGGTGAAGCTGCCCGGAGACAGCTTGCCCAGGAAGGCAAGGTGACATAGAGATAGAATCAGATACATTGTAAGAGTCGGTATGAGACTTGTAACCCATGGTCTTGGCCTCCTATATAAGGGCAAGACCCGGGGCGACTTAGACAGAAACCAACTAATCGAGAACTAGGTCAAGCGAATCCACTCCCTTGTAATCGATACTCCAATCAATACAACACAAGCAGGACATAGGCTTTTACCTCATCTCGAGGGGCCGAACCTGGGTAAACTCGTGTCCTTCGTCCCAACCAACCCCTTTGAGTCCATCACCTTAGCGATGGCCTCGAACATAAGTCCTCGGACATCTGCCATGACAAAACCATGATACCTACTATATTATAACTTCTCCATGGTTCATACCCCCCGATACAACCCATAGATACATCAAAATAAGCAAACAACACAAAGTAAACATAATATGTCAAAAATAGAACAACCCGTAGCAATCTGTAGACTTTGAATACTTATGGAACTCTACAAATTCTGAAAAATTAGGAAAATCAGGTAAATTTGTATATCAATCTTGTGTAAAAATTTCAGATCAAAAGCACGTTCGAGTGAATTTACAAAACTCCTGGACTGAGAGCAAAAGTTTCAGTTTTTCAGCAAAATCAAATTGCAAACACCATAGACCATCCCAAAGGTCTTACTTGGCTCAAACACTAGTTTAAACAAGAAAACACAATTATTACAGAAGTAATAATGTGCAAAACACACAAAAACAAAAAGCAAAATAAAATTGGGTTGCCTCCCAACAAGCGCTATTGTTTAACGCCCCTAGCTAGGCAAACCACAGTAGATCTAGGTATTGTCATCTTTGGTATGCAATCCATAAGTAGATCTAATAATAGATTCATAAGGTAATTTTATTTTCTTTCTAGGAAAGTGTTCCATGCCTTTCCTTAATGGGAATTGGAATCTAATATTTCCTTCCTTCATATCAATAATTGCACCAATCGTTCTAAGGAAAGGTCTACCAAGAATAATAGGACATGTAGGATTGCAATCTATATCAAGAACAATGAAATCTAAGGGCACATAATTCCTATTTGCACCAGTAAGAACATCATTAATCCTTCCCATAGGTTTCTTTATAGTGGAATCCGCAATATGCAAATCTAAGGAACAATTATCAAATTCATGGAAACCTAGCACATCACATAGAGTTTTTGGAATCGTGGAAATGCTTGCACCCAAATCACACAAATCATGGCACTCATAATCTTTAATTTTAATCTTAATAGTAGGTTCCCACTCATCATAAAGCTTTCTAGGTATATAAACTTCCAACTCAAGTTTTTCTTCAAAAGATCTCATCATAGCATCAACAATATGTTTAGTAAAAGCTTTGTGTTGATTATAAGCATGAGGAGAATTAACATGGATTGAAACAATTAAATACAATCAATCAAAGAGAAACTTTCATAATTAACGTCCTTGAAATCCAAAAGAGTGGGTTCATTTCTATTTAATGTTTTGACCTCTTTAATCCCACTTTTATCATTCTTAGCATTAAGATTTATGAACTCCAAATCACGGGGATGCCTTTTAACTAAAGTTGAATCATCTCCAGCCCCATCTTTATCAAGATTTACATTAGAAAACAAAGATTCAATAGGAGTCACATCAATCACTTTAAGATCTTCATCAATATTATCACGAGAACACACTTTTTCAAGCCATTCACGCTTAGCACGTATTCTATCGGTTCTTTCCTTACACTCATAATTATAAATTCTCATTGCTTTTAAGGACTCACTAATATCATTCTTGGGTGGAATAGATCTAATTTTCAAAGAATCAATCTCAAGAGAAATTCTATCAACGTTCCTAGCCAAATCATCAATCTTGAGGAATTTTTCTTCAATCATAGCATTGAAAACCTTTTGCGGACTAATAAATTCTTTGATATTATTCTCAAAATCAGAGGGCATCTTATTATAGTTTCCATAAGAATTGCTATAGGATTTACCATAATTATTAGAGTAATTACTAGGGAACGTCCTAGCATTGAAATTACCTCTATACGCGTTATTACCAAAATTGTTCCTACCAACAAAGTTCACATCCATAGATTCATTATTATTTCCAACCAAATAAGACAAAGACATATCATTAGCTCAATAGGAGCACTCTTACTACAAACAATTTCATCAATTCATCCATCTTTTCACTCAAAGTATTAATCTCTTCAATAGCATGCACCTTTTTACTAGTAGGAGATCTTTCGGTATGCCATTGAGAGTAATTTGCCATAATATTATCTAGGAGTTTAGTAGCTTCTCCTAATGTGATTTCCATAAAATTACCACCTGCGGAGGAATCTAAGAGATTCCTAGAAGCAAAATTCAATCCAACATAAAAAATTGTATAATCATCCATAAACTCAAACCATGCGCGGGGCAATTTCTAATCATTAAGTTCATCCTCTCCCAAGATTGTGCAACATGATCATGATCAAGTTATTTAAAATTCATTATATCGTTCCTAAGGGAGATGATCTTAGCGGGCGGAAAGTACTTGGAAATAAAAGCATCTTTACACTTATTCCATGAATCAATACTATTTTTAGGCAAAGATGAAAACCAAGTTTTAGCACGATCTCGTAGTGAGAACGGGAATAGCTTCAATTTAACAATATCATTATCCACACATTTGTTTTTTTCATATCACACAACTCAAAGAAAGTATTTAGATGGGATGCGGCATCTTCATTAGCAAGTCCAGAAAATTGTTCTTTCATAACAAGATTTAGCAAAGCAGCATTAATTTCATAAGATTCCGCACTAGTGGCGGGAGCAATCAGAGTACTAATAAAGTCATTATTATTAGTATTGGAAAAGTCACACAACTTGGTATTTTCAGACATCGTGACAAAGCAAGCAGTCAAGCACACAAGCAAACGAAAGAAGGGCGACCAAAAAGGCAAATCTTTTTGGTATTTTCTGAAAATTGTTATAGAAGTGGGGGAGAGAAAAATGAGAGGCAAATGACAAATAATGTAAATGCAAGAGATGGGTTTGTGATGGGTACTTGGCAGGCTTGATGTAGATCTTGTCTTGACTTGCTATGTTTCCTCCTAGGCAACGATGCCACAAATCCTTCTTGCTGCCTCTTGAGCTTGCGTTGGTTTTCCCTTGAAGAGGAAAGGGTGATGCAGCAAAGTGGATAAGTATTTCCCTCAGTTGTTGAGAACCAAGGTATCAATCTAGTAGGAGGAACAAGAAAGTTACCAATGGATGCACCTACACAAACAATCAAACTCTTGCACCCAACGCTATAGAGGGGTTGTCAATCCCTACACAGTTATTTGCAAGGATTAGATCCGATAGAGATAGATGTAAATGAGAACGGAAAGTAAAAGGTAAATAAATTGCAGCAAAGTATATTTGGTTTATAGATCTGAAAATATATTATGGAAAGTAGACCCGGGGGCCATATGTTTCACTAGAGGCTTCTCTCATGATGGCAAGTATTACGGTGGGTGAATAAATTACTGTCGAGCAATTGATAGAAAAACAGATAATTATGGAGATATCCAAGGCAATGATTATGCATATAGGCATCACGTCTGTGTCAAGTAGACCGAAACGATTCTACATCTATTACTATTAATCCACACATCGACCGACTCCTCCCTGCATCTAGAGTATTAAGTTTATGAAGAACAGAGTAACGCATTAGGTAACATGACATGATGTAGAGGGATAAACTCAAGCAATATGATGAAAAACCCATCTTTTTATCCTTGATGGCAACAATACAATATGTGCCTCGCTACCCCTACTATGTCACTTGGTGAGGACACCACAAGATTGAACCCAAAACTAAGCACTTCTCCCGTTGCAAGAATTACCAATCTAGTTGGTCAAACCAAACCAATAACTCGAAGAGACTTGCAAAGATATGAAATCATGCATATAAGAATTCAGAAAAGACTCAAATAATATTCATATCTAATCTGAACATAAAACCACAATTCATCGGATGTCGACAAACACATCGCAAAAGAGTATTACATCGGATAGATCTCCATGAAGATCATGAAGAACATGGTATTGAAGAGCAAAGAGAGGCAAGAAGCCATCTAGATACTAGCTATGGAGCTGAAGGTCTATGGTGAACTACTCACGTATCATCAAAGAGGCAATGGAGTTGATGTAGATGCCCTCCATGATTGAATCCCCCTCTGATAGATTACCGAAAAAGGCTCCAAGATTGGATCTCACGGGAACCAAGGCTCCTGGTGGCGGAAAAGTGTTTTCGTGGCTCCCTCTGGTAGACAGGGAATATTTGTGAATTTATAGGCTGAGAAATATGGTTAGGGGAGCTTCTGTGGGCCCACAAGCCAGGGGGTGCGCCCTACCCCCTTGGGCGCGCCCTTGTGGCTTGTAGCCACACGGGGGCTCTCCCGACTTCATCTCCAAGTCTTTTGGGTTGCTTCTGGTCCAAGAAAAATTATTCCGAAGATTTTATTCCGTTTGGACTCCGTTTAATATTCCTTATCTGCAATACTCAAAAACGAGGACAAAAACAGAAACTGGCACTAGGATCTACATTAATAGGTTAGTCCCAAAAATAATATAAAACTACATATTAATGCATATAAAACATCCAAAACAGATAATATAATAGCATGGAACAATAAAAAATTATTGATACGTTGGAGACGTATCACCTACCTATATGCGGTATTTACCTGCCATTCTAAGTAAATTTGTATGTGCCAAACTCTAAACCTTCAAATAAGCATTCTGTTTTGTATGCCCAAATCGCTCATGTGGCGACTGGGGCCCATTAGTATCTTCCATGCTAGGTGGGTTATTATCATGATATGTGTTGATTCATTATAATTCACGAGAAAGTGGCTGGTAATCGGGATGCCCAGTTCCATGCTCGAAATAAAATCAAAGTATAATTAAACAAAACTCCCCCACAACTGTGATTGTATGGACGGTACCCATGGATTCGGCTCGCTGTGGAGTGTGACTGATTGGTGGAGGGGGAGTAAAAACTTTATCATTCTGTTTGGGAACCGCCTATAATGTATCTAGCATGGAAGATATTGAAAACCATTTGGTTGTTATGTGAGCAATGAAAGCATATCGCTCAAACAATCATTACTTATATTTGTTTTAAAAGCTCGAGCTCTGGCACCTCTGCAAATCAATGTTTCCCTCTGTGAAGGGCCTTTCCATTTACTTTATTGTTGAGTCATCATTTTCTTATAAAAGGCACCAGTTAGAGAGCACCACTGTCATTTGTATGCTTGCTGTTAATTGATATGGAGTATGGGCAAGACAATGTTTAGTCAGCCCTTGTTCTTTAGAGGTGCTTTGCATTTATGTTTTGCAGTCTCAGAAAGGGCTAGCGAGATACCATTTTGTCATATTATATCATGATTGTTTTGAAAAAGTGCTGTCATCCGAGAGTTATTATTATTGCTTGCTAGTTGATTATGTCATTGATGTGAGTAAATGTGAGACCTAAATATTATTGTGAACGTGGTTAGTTCATGATCTTTGCTAAAAATCTGAACATCAGTTAGACGTATTTACAACAACAAGATCAAACAGAGTTTGTAAAAGTTTTTCTTTATCACTTTCAATTTATCAACTGAATTGCTTGAGGACAAGCAATGGCTTAAGCTTAGGGGAGTTGATATGCCTCCATCATGTCCACTTTTTCAAACCCTTTTGCCCTTGTTTTGGACTCTAATTTGCATGATTTGAATGGAACTAACCCAGACTGACGCTGTTTTCAGCAGAATTGCCTTGGTGTTATTTTTATGCAGAAATAAAATTTCACGGATCGTCCTGAAAATTTATGGGGAATATTTTTGGAATTAATAAAAAATACTGGCGCAAGAAGTAAGCAGAGGGGGCCACCTACAGGCCACAAGCCTGCTAGGCGCAGCCACCCCCTGGCCGCGCCTAGCAGGCTTGTGGGGCCCTCATGACTCCTTCGACCTCCTCTTCAGCTCCATATAACCCTATTCGCAGAGAAAAAATCAGAGAGAAGAGTTAATCGCGTTTCACGATATGGAGCCGCCGCCACCTCCTGTTCTTCCTCGGGAGACCAGATCTGGAGTCCGTTTTGGGCTCCAGAGAGGGGAAATCGACGCCATCATCATGACCAACCATCCTCCATCACCAATTCCATGATGCTCTCCGCTGTTCGTGAGTAATCCCATCGTAGGCTTGCTAGACGGTGATGGGTTGGATGAGATTTATCATGTAATCAAGTTAGTTTGGTTAGGGTTTGATCCCTAGTATCCACTATGTTCTCAGATTGATGTAGCTATGACTTTGCTAGGCTTAATGCTTGTCACTAGGGCTCGAGTGCCATGATTTCAGATATGAACCTTTTATTTTTCATGAATATATATGTGTTATTGATCCTATCTTGCAAGTTGTAGACACCTATTACGAGTTATGATACGCATCCCCCAGGGTGACAATAACTGGGATTCTTTCCGATGATTACCGTAAATTGAGGAGTTCATGTATTCACTAAGTGCTAATGCTTTGGTCCGATTCTCTATTAAAAGGAGGCCTTAATATCCCTTAGTTTCCATTAGGACCCTGCTGCCATGGGAGGGTAGAACAAAAGATGTCATGCAAGTTCTTTTCCATAAGCACGTATGACTATATATGGAATACATGCCTACATTACATTGATGAATTGGAGCTAGTTCTGTGTGACCCTATGTTATAACTGTTGCATGATGAATTACCTCTAGCATAATTATCCATCACCGATCCATTGCCTATGAGCTTTCCACATATTGATCCTTGCTAAGTCACTTCTCCGCTGCTACTGTTACCATCACTACAAAACTGCTACTGTTACTTTTGCTACCGTTACTGTTACTTCAATACTACTTTGCTACTAAATACTTTGCTATAGATATTAAGTCTTTCAGGTGTAGTTGAATTGACAACTCAGCTGCTAATACTCGAGAATATTCTTTGGCTCCCCTTGTGTCGAATCAATAAATTTGGGTTGAATACTATACCCTTGAAAACTGTTGCGATCCCCTATACTTGTGGGTTATCAAAGGTATATACTTAGATCTTGCAATTGAATCATTTAGTTTTGTTTATTCACTAGTTTGGTTTTATAAAAGAAAACTACAAAAAAATCGAATTGAGGTTACCTCATATGCTTCATTTTTTTAATGTCTTTCGTGAAAATGATGGAAAGGAAAATTGTGCTAAAGTGTTAGAAGAAGAAGTCATGAAAATGTTTGGCACTAAATCTTTGAGTGATGAGCATGATTGCAATGTTGTTAGTATAAATTCTTTGAATATCCATAGTACTAATGATGATTGCACTAGTCATGATAAAAATATTTCTTATAAGCATGACAATTTTTGTGGAGTGCATAGAGTTTGTGAAGACATGCCTAAAAGGGAAGATAGATTTTGTAAGTGGCATTGCAAGAGAGGCTATATGTTTGTGCTGAAATACTTAATATTTCTCGCCATCCTTGTGAACTTTGCAAAAAAAGTGGTCATTTTAATTTCCAATGTGAATTTTTTCATGATCGAATTGTGTCCAAAAATTGTGATAACCTCATTAACCTTGAGCATCATAGTGAACTTAGTATATTTTGGGGGTATGAATAAATGAAACATAAAACTAAGGATGTTCGAGCTTGGGTTCTCATGAAAATGATTGATTTTACTCTAAATGAAATTTGTATGTATTGCGTGGTAAATTTCATTGAGAATCATTATATTGCCAATTACTTAAAGACAAGAAAACATATAGAAGATGAAGAGAATACTAATGAAGGGGAAGAGGTTTCCCAATATCCTCCTATTTTTTCTTATGATGAATCAGGCAACGAGGAGGAGCCGTTTATTCAACTAATCTCTTCAAAAAGAAGCTTGTAGGAATTAAATAAATCCACACATAATATGGTTAACAAGAAGACAAGAAGGAAAAGTAAAGGTAAAGAGGTATCTCTCCCAAATAATGTTGCTCCCATTATTGATAGGCCTCATGAGAATGAATGAAAAATAGTTGTGGAATGTGATACACTTGGGGATGATTTTGTTATGCCTATTGATTGTTGTGATAATTATGATTGGGAAGATAATGATACTTCTTATAATCTTTAAAATATTCATGGCACTGACTTGGAGGATGATGATAATAATTGCTATACTATTGGTGCTATTCATACTAGTAATGATGAGAGTGATTATGTTTGTGATATACAAAGCTACAAGCTTGGGGATGCTATGTTTGATGAACATGACATGTTTGAGAATTTATTTTCTGCAATTAATGCTTGTCCCAAGCTTGAGGATGCTATGCTTAATGAATATGATCTTTTTATTCCCCCTACTTTGAATGATCAAATTTGTTATAATGATTGCATGCCTCCTACTTATGATGATTATTGTGATGATACTTATGCTATGAAAAAGAGTGACTATTACTATTATGATACTTATCATAATTATTAAATCCTTTTACTGAATATTACTATTTTAGTGTGGAACCAATTTGTAGTATTCAATTCTTTATGATACTCCCACTATTAGTCATGAGAAGAATTTTTCTTGTGTGAAGAGTAGTAAAATTTCTATGCTTATAGATCATGAAAACAATGCTTTATATGATGGTTATATTGTGGAATTACTTCATGATGATACTGAAAACCATTATGAGGGAGTAACATATGCTTGTAGGAATTTCAATAATATCAAGTTTCCTCCCTATATGTTGAAAATCTTGAAGTTGCGCTTGTTTTGTCTTCCTATGCAAGTTGATTCTTGTTCCCATGAATTGGTTGCTCACAAAATCCCTATGCATAGGAAGTGTGTTATACTTAAATGTGCTTGTCATGAGATTAATGATGCTCTTTGCATGTTTCAAATACTATTCCTATGTGAGCATCATTGAAATCATCATGCCTAGCTAAAAGGCATTAAAGAAAAGCGCTTGTTGGGAGACAACCAAACACTTTTACTTTCTGTGTTTGAGTGTTCAAATTATTAATATACTGTAGTAATCATTTTTTGTGTAGTTTATTTCAATAAAGTGCCAATTAAAGCCTTAGGGATAACTCATAAGATGAGTAGAATTGATGCTGAACCAAAACAGAAACTTTTGACTCCAGTGCAGGAATTTTAAGTATTTACTAGAGAGGTATAATGATATGAAACTTTTAAAAAATCTTGATATACAAATTATTAAGGTTTTCCTAATTTCTCCTAATTTTTAGAGACAGGGAAGTAAGGTTACACTACAGATCTTCACAGACTATTCTGTTTTTGACAGATTCTGTTTTGCATGCATAGTTTGCTTGTTTTAAGTGTTCCCATAGCTTATATTCAGTGATATAAATTATGGGAATATTATAATACATTAGGTATCATGTGGGAATAATTATGAATCTTGTCTTGAGAGTACCTAAGTGAATGATCTAGCTTTATTACACTAACCCTTCTTAGAAAGTTCTGTTAAGTTTTGTGTGATTGAAGTTTTCAAGTTTTGGGTGAGACACCGATATGAGGAGAATAAGGAGTGAAAAGAAAATAATCTTGGGTATTCACAAGTCACCCAAGGTAATATCTAAGCAATACTCAAGCACCTAAGCTTGGGGATGCCCCGGAAGGCATCCCCTCTTTCCTCTTCAACATTATCGGTATATCTTACTTAGAGCTATATTTTTATTCATCACATAATATGTGTTTTGCTTGGAGCATCATGATATTTTTTTATTTTATATTAGGTGTTATTTATAATCTTGTTTTTCAATAAAAAGTTCCAAGAATTTCCTTTAGGATGCTTGAATTGCATGTTTGATATGTGCTGTGTGAAAACAAAACCTTTTGCTGTAGTATTTGAATTTTCATATTTTACTGGAACGTGGAAAGATTCTGAAAGTTTTACAAAGTATTTTCATATTTTTTTAGTATGTACTAAATTTTCATAGTTTTGTGAATTACAGAAGTACGCTGGTTTAATAGATTGCTACAGACTGTTCTGTTTGGATAGATTGATGTCATAGTTTTGTTATCTACTTATCCTATAGTTTCCATTGCCTATATTGATAGATATAAATTGTGGAAACGATATTATATAGTAACTATGTTTTAAAATTATTGTGCAACTTGTCTTGGCAGTACATAAAGAGTCGATTTATTATTATGGGTACTAACCTATCTCGGGAGTTGTTTTCGAGTTTTGTGTGGATAAAGTTTTTGAGAATAGGTGAAACCATGATATGAGAGGATTGAACTAGATACAAAAGATCAAGATTGGGGATGCACAAAGCACCTCAATTAAATATTTCAAGAAGTCTCAAACATCTAAGCTTGGGTATGCTACGCATCCCATCTCTCTTCATCAACAATTATCGGTTAGCCTATGTTGAGCCTAAATTTTTATTCATTCACATGATGCGTGCTATTTTGGAGAGCTAGTTTTTATTTTGCTTGCTGTTTAATAAAATACTTCATATCTGAAAATCTTTATTGAGAGAGAGAGAGAAAGTCCTCACATGGCTACTTAATTGTTTGACTACTCATTGATCTTCACTTATATGTTTTGGAGTAGTTTTGTCATTTACTCTCGTTCTTTACTTATATCCTATGAGTAAATGGTTGAATGAATTTAATACCATAAATATGAAATTATATATGTTTTATATACTTATCCCATGGGGAGTAATGACTTCACATATAAGAAGTATAGGTGGTAAAATTTATTGAAAGTTTGCAAACACCACACTGGTCACTTGAACGATTCATGAAAGAATATTGAAGGAAGAGAGATTTCACATATAAATACACTATATTGGACATCTTCTATGATTGTGAGCCCCATTAATTATTTTCAAACTTTAGCAAATTAGTTGAAGTTGGACAAGGAAGATAACGTAATGAGTTATTTTTGGGTATATTTGTATAGAAGTTATATTGTTTTGGATCCTCCAACATGTGGTGCTTGCTTCCACCTCATACTATCTGAAACCTCCGCACCAAGTAGAAATACTACTTGTGCATCCCAACACCCTTAAACCCAAAGTTGTTCCATATGAGTCCAACATACCTACCTATATGCGGTATTTACCTGTCATTCCAAGTAGATTTGCATGTGCCAAACTCTAAACCTTCAAATAATTTTCTTTTTTGTATGCATTAATCACTCATATAGTGACCAGGGGTTGTCAATATCTTCCATCCTAGGTGGGTTATTCTCACGATATGTGTTGATTCACTATCATTCACGAGAAAGTGCCTGGTATTTAGAATGCCTAGTTCCATGCTCAAAAATCAAAACAAAATACAAGGAAATAAAACTACCCCACTATTGTTGTTTCTATGGACGGTACCCATGGAATCGGCTCGCCGTGAAGTGTGATTGATTAGTGGAGGGGGAGTAAAAACTTTACCATTCTATTTGGGAACCTCCTATAATGTATCTAGAATGCAAGATACGGAGATCTCTTGATTTTTATCTTGACAATGAAAGCATACCGCTCAAAATTATTATCCATCTCTTTTTTAAAAGCTCGAGCTCTGGCACCTTGGAAAATCAATGCTTCCCTCTGTGAAGGGCCTATCTTTTACTTTCTAGTACTTACCTTTATACAAGACTCATGGTGATCTTCACCAATTCCTATATTTTGCCTTTTTCTCTTGGCAAGCATCATGTGGTGGGGAAAGATCTAGGCATATATGGCCATTCAAATATATTTGATCATGAATTATTATTATTGAAAATTATCTATATGGTAAGTATGTTGGGAGGTGAAACATTAAGCTCCTATCTTTCTATGTGTTCGACAGATGCCATTTGCTCTAAAAATGTGCTTTGAGTGTTAGCAATCATGGAAGACTATATGATAGTTGAGTATGTGGAATTTGCTAAATCAAAGCTCTTACATAGACCCTTCCTGAAAATAAGATGTATTTCAATTGTTTGGTGAGTGAAAGCATAGTTTGTTAGTTTTCAAGAAACTTTATGGTCCGTACTTTAACATGTGAATAGCTTGATACTTAATAATGAGAAGTTTTTATGAGATGAGCTACTGTTTATGATATATAATGATGGTATAAAAAGTGTTTGGAACTATCATTGATCAAATTTATGCACTATGCTAGCATTCACACTTCATAAGTTACTTGTTTTATCATTTACCTACTCGAGGACGAGGAGGAATTAAGCTTGGGGATGCTAATACTTATCCAATGTATCTATAATTTATGAAGTATTCATGCCATGTTTACAATAATTCTATATGATTTTGGTATGATTTTATTAGAACTAACCCAGAGTAACGCTGTTTTCAGCAGAACTACCATGGTGTCATTTTTTGTGCAGAAATAAAAGTTATCAAAATGGGCTGAAAATTTACGGTGATTTTATGGGACCAAAAGAGTCCCTCGAAGCATAAGAGCTGGTCTAGGAAATGGATGAGCAAGCCACAAGCCTGCGGGGAGCGCCCCCTAGGTCGCGCCCCTGTGGGTTGTGGACTCCTCGAGCACCCCCTTGAACTGAGACCGACGCCAAAAATTCCTATAAATACCAAAACTCCCCAAAAGAAACCTAGATTGGGATTTCCGCCGCCGCAAGCCTCTGTAGACACGAAAAATCAATCGGGAGCCTGTTCCGTTACCCTGCCAGAGGGGGAAACCATCACCGGAGGCCATCTTCATCATCTTGGCGGTCTCGATGACAAGGAGGGGGTAATTCACCCTCAGGGCTGAGGGTATGTACTAGTATCCATGTGTTTGATCTCTTTCTATATCATGTTCTTGAGATGACATGATCTTGATGTACCACGAGCTTTATTTATATAGATGAATCATATGGACTTTCCCCCTCTCTATCTTCTTGTATGATTTGAGTTTTCCCTTTGAAGTTTTCTTATCGGATTGAGTCTATAAAGGATTTGAGAACACTTGATGTATGTCTTGCGATGGGATATCCGTGGTGACAATGGATGTTCTATTGATCCACTTGATGTATGTTTGGGTGATCAACTTGCGGGTTCCATGACCTTAGCAATCTATGCATAGGGGTTGGCACATATTTTCGTCTTGACTCTCCGATAGAAACTTTGGGGCACTCTTTCAAGTTCTATGTGTTCGATTGAACATGATGAATCTGAAATTGTGTGATGCATATCGTATAATCAAGCCCATGGGTACTCGTTGTGACATTGGAGTATCTAGGTGACATTAGGGTTGTGGTTGATGTGTATCTTAAGGTGTTATTTTGGTACGAACTCTAGGGCTGTTCGTGACACTTATAGGGATATCTCATACGATTGATCGGAAAAGATAACTTTGAGGTGGTTTCGTACCCTACAATAATTTTTTTGTTTGTTCTCCACTATTTGTGACTTTGGAGTGGACTCTTTGTCTCATGTGAGGGATTTACATATGATTCAACTATGTGAGTATTGTCGAGAGAACATGCACTAGTGAAAGTATGAACCCTAGGCCTTGTTTCTAAGCATTTCAATACCGTTTTTGCTCACTTTTGTTATTTGTTAACTTGCTGTTTTTATATTTTCAGATTACAAAAACCTATATCTACCATCCATATTACACTTGTATCACCATCTCTTGGCCGAACTAGTGCACCTATACAATTTACCATTGTATTAGCTGTGTTGGGGACACAATAGACTCTTTTTTATTTGGTTGCAAGGTTGTTTGAGAGAGACCATCTTCATCCTACACCTCCCATGGATTAATAAACCTTAGGTAATCCACTTGAGGGAAATTTGCTACTGTCCTACAAAACTGTACGCTTGGAGGCCCAACATGAGTCTACAAGAAGAAGGTTGTGTAGTAGACATTAGCTAACTTGTTGAATGTTACTATTATCACTTGTCACTTGTTACAAATTATCTTGCTGCAAAACTATCTATCACTGTTACTCACAACACTTGCAGAGAATACCTTGTTGGAAACCGCTTATCATTTCATTCTGCGCTTCATTGGGTTCGACAGTCTTGCCTATCGAAAGGACTATGATTGCCTATCGAAAGGACTATGATTGACCCCCTATACTTGTGGGTCATCAAGCATCTCCAGAAAAGGTTAGGGGATCTAGGTAAGATCCTAGGAAAACCTGTGGGTTATGGGCCCACTCAAAATAAAACACCGTTAAATGATTGCTTGGAAGGGAGATTGCACCAGCACAAATTAAGAATTTGATGACGTGAGAACCTCCAAATATTTTGAAAGTATTTTTGAACGAAATCATGAATCTTCTAAGATATCTTTAGCACTCTGGACTAGAGAGGTGAATAAACAAGAGAGGTTTGGATGGGAATTTCCAACATATGAACTTACTGAATAAATGAAAAAGGATATTATGAACACTGAGAGATTGGATCGAATGCATCAAAGAAGAAAACGATCATGAAGAATGATGAGCTTAATACTTAAGCATCTTCACATTGAATCTCCGAATACAATACAGAAGAAAACATAGCAGAAGCATCACATGAAAAGAAAGGCACTTGGATGATAATTTAATCGGTGAAGAAAAAGGGAAGGAGGGTGGGTGAAAGCACATTTGCTCCCTTGGTGGTTTTGGTAATTAATAACAACATATATCTCATTGGACTAATGTTTCCACTAAGTATATTTCAGGAAAAGTTCAATGATGGGATGGCAAAAGGATTGTGGAGAGACCCCTAGATGCAAGGAATAGGATTGACAAAGCTTCAAGCAAGAAGACTCTACATTTTATTTTGCGAGAAATCACTTTGAGTCTATAGGAAATCCAATAATATTAAAAGGGGATGAGGTATTGTTGGTGAACAAAATGCTCCACGTGCACAAGTGATAGTCACCAAGAACACCCACAAGCTCTTCCACAAAAGTCTATTAGAAGCCTATCATGCAAAATTGGTGCCACCAAACCTTCCCACTTGGCCCTACCAAATTTCACCTTAGACAGATCCGAGCCAAAACGTAAGTTTTCGGTACAACCAATTCTGCATCGGTGCCATCGAGTTTCAGTTGCCAATCTTCTATTGCCCCTTTTCTTTAAATCGGAATTTTTGAGTTTCTTGGATCGGTGCCACCAAGTTTGCAATATGATCGTTGGTCACCTTTTCGCTACTGTAGAAAACTGTATATCGGTCTCATTGAGTTGGTAACTTAAGGTGTAACGGTTGGATTTTTGGAGATGCCTATATATACCCCTCCACCACCACTCACTCCCAAGAGAAGCACTCAGAACAGTTCCCCACTTATCCCATCTGATTTTCTGAGAGAAAGCGACCTACTCATGTGTTGAGATCAAGCCATTCCACTCCAACCATATGGATCTTGATTTCTAGCCTCCCCAAGTTGCTTTCCACCCAATCAAACTCTTCCACCAAAGCCAAATCTGCGAGAGAGTGATTGAGTGTTGAGAAGTCTATCATCTTGAAGCACAAGAGCAAGGAGTTCATCATCATTATCGAGCCTATTACCTTTTGGAGGGTGGTGCCTCCTAGATTGGTTAGATGTCGCTTTGGAGCCTCCTACTTCGTATTGTGGAGTTGAACCAAGAAGTTTGTAAGGGCAAGGAGATCACCTACTTCATGAAGATCTACCCCGAGTAAGGATAGTCCTCCGTGGATGTAGGCCATCATGGAATACACAAGGTTGCTTCCTTGTGGAACCCTTCATGGGTAGAGCCCTCCGTGTACTCTCGCGACCATTACCCTACGTGGGTTGAGGTCTCCAGAAACATGGACATATGATAGCACCACCTATCGGAACCACGGGAAAAAATTTCGTGTCTCCAAATTGCATTTGATGTTCCTCCATATCCTCTATTACATGTGCTTGTCTTTATTTTCCACTGCTATACTCTTAGACATGCATGTGTAGGGTGTGCTTGACTTGCTATCATTGCTAAAATCTGCCAAGACTTAAAACTGGGAAAAGGTAGAATTTTATTTGGTCAAGTAGTCTAATCACCCCCCCTCTAGACATACTTTCGATCCTACAAGTTGTATCAGAGCTTTGGTCTCCTTTGCATTGGTTTCACAACCTAGGAGAGTATGGCGTCTAGCGAGGGAAATTATCACCATAGAGGTTCATACTTTGATGGTACAAATTTTGCTAGTTGGAAGCACAAAATGAAAATGCACATTCTTGGTCATAACCCCGCCGTTTGGGTTGTTGTTCGTGTTGGATTGCAAGGTGAATTCTTTGGTGATGGAAGGGAACCAGATCGTGAAGCGACCGCAGAAGAATTGAAGATCTTGCAATACAACGCTCAAGCATGTGACATCCTCTTCCACTGCTTATGCCCCGAAGAGTTCAACAAAATCAGCCGTCTTGAGAATGCCAAGGAAATTTGGGACACTTTGGTAGATATGCATGAAGGTACCGAATCTGTGAAAGAATCCAAGTTGGATTTCTTCAAAGTCAGCTTGACAAGTTCAAGATGAAGGATGGTGAAGGAGTCACGGAGATGTACTCTATGCTATCTCTCATCACCAATGAGATTGTCGGCTTAGGAAGGGATGAGATGATCGACAAATTCATCATCAAGAAGATACTAGAGCTTTGGATGAGAGATACGACACCGTATGCACATTGATCCAGATGATGCCCAACTACAAAGATCTCAAGCCTACAGAATTATTGGAAGGACTGTTGCTCATGAGATGACACTCAAAGACAAAGAAGAGCTTCACAACAAGTCTAGCAGTGCTTACAAAGCCACAAGTGATGCTCTCGCAACTTCAAGTGACAACCTTGTTACCAATGAAGATATAAGCCTCATGGTCAAGAAATTCAACAAGTTCTACAAGAATAGAGGCAAAGATCGAAGCTCCAACTCAAGATATGAAGAGAAGCATTCGTCAAGTCGTGCCCGAAACTGCTACAATTGTGGGAAGCCTAGACACTACTCCAATGAGTGCACAACTACCTACAAACAAGAGATGAATCACCTCGAAGAGAGAGAAGGAGTAGAGATGACCGCTATGAATGAAGACCCTCAAGGAGAAGTAGGTACTCGGAGAAGAAGGACAAGTACACCAAGAGCTAATAAATAGGAAGACATCAAGCTCACATTGGTGAATGGGTTTCCGGCTCCGAATCCGACAACCACTCCATGAGAAGCTATCACTCCAACTCTCACTATAGTCAAGATGAAGGTGTTGCCGGACTTGCACTAGTGACTACCAATTGCTATGACATATTTGATTCACCAAATGAAGGGAGTGAAAGGTGCTTCATGGCTAAAGGCCCCAAGGTATCACACCCTGAGTATCTTGATTTCAATAGTGATGAGGATGACTTGCTAGGAGATGATGACTTGCTATTTGACAAATCTAGTGATATTAGTCAAAATGAACTTGCTAGTAATCACTCTAGTCAAGATAAGTCGTCGGATGATGATAAGTTGGAAATAGAGCAACTAACTCAAGAACTAAACACTCTTAAGTTAGCCCACGAGTCTACTCTACAAGATCATAGAGAGCTTTTAAGGACACATGAGAAGCTCCGCTTCGAGAAGCTCAATTTAGAGCAAGAGCATGAATTCCTTAAAGCTATCAATGACGATCTTCGAAAGAAGACTTTCTCTTATCTAGCCAAACAACTTCTATTGTCTACATTCATTCCACAAGTTAAGGCTAAGCAAACTAGTAACAAAGGCAAGAAAGGTTCTTCAACTAGTAGTAATAAAAATGATAAATCCATTGATATTGCTTCTAGTAGTTCTATTGATCCCACTAACAACTCTTTAGCCAAGTTACACTTGAGCAAGAAAATGAATTATTGGAAGGGATTATAGAGAAAGGTATCTACATAAGTCTTGCCGGGTGTAAGCAATTTGAGGAAATTGTATGCAAGCATGGAGGATACTGGAAGAACCATGTCATTGGTTACTTCAACGCAAATGGAGTTGAATGGGAAGAAGGTCAATACCCCAAGCCCAAGTTTGTTCCTCAAAGGGAGAAGTATGAACATAGTCTTCCCAAGGGAACAAAAGCTCGAGATGACCTTCCACCACAAGACCACAAGATCAAGGGCAAGGACAAGATTCAAGAGGAGATTGACTCATATGAAGACGAAACCCAAGCTTTGGTCAAGTGGGTTCCCAAAGCTACTTCAAGCTCAACCTCTACAAGTGCCACTTCAACACCAAGGATCCCCATCAACTTTATGTGGGTCCCCAAGAAGAAGAACTAGAGAAGTTCTTGAGGGGTGACTTCGCTAATGAAATTCACTCACATTCATTATTGGCAAGGACTAGTTGCAATCAACATCAACACTATGCAATAGTTAAAGGAGCCACACATTCCCTCAAAGGTAAGCAAGTGACAAGGTAATTTACAAATCCATGGACATCATCATGTATGATTTGCACTCCATGTCCATAGATATCCTTGTATTTGTCTATTGTGTGTTGGGACTAACCCATGTAGGTGAGAAGAGTAAGAAACAACAAGGCTGCTCCCAACTCATGGTGATCTTCATCAACTGTGATCATCCATTACTACTTCACCTACATGAAGTCTTCATCGACAAAACCCAAGGTTAGTTTATCCCTCTCAAGGGGGATGTCACATCAAGGGGGAGCTTTAGTCTAAGACTTGAGTCAAATAATCTCATAGCATGTGACAACATTAACAAACATTATGTAAAAGTGGTAACCCCACTCGTGCTTAAACAATGAGTATGACTTATGATCAAGTATTCTTACTTGGATCTTAAGTCAATATACTCATATATATATATGACTATGTCATCACCAAAAGTGCTTGATAGATGCTAAAATGTATGTGCATGTTTGCCATGATTTCATTTGGTATCTTATTGTGTGAGCATGCTGATATGCATTTCTTTATCCATTTGAGGACATCCAATTGTTGATATTTGGTTTTATTTTATCTTTTGCCAATTGGATGGACAAGAATGCCTAGGACCCCTCTCTAGCTATCTATACTTTCTCATCTCAAGTTATATTTATGCTACATCACAAAACTTGAACAAGCACTTCCTGACCCCTCTGTGTGAGATGCACTCGGAGTTCCGTATTGAAAAGGGCTGCATTCCAAACCTCCCTACAACGTAACTCGGTGTGACCAACACAAAATTCTCGGATCCACCGATTGCCCTAGGGTTGATCTGATTTTTCACCTCGGTACCACCAATACAATAATCTCGGTTGCACCGTGTTTCCATGTCAACTGACAGCAGTGGAACTTGGTGGCACCGAAATTTTGTATCTATGACACCGACAATGAGGGGTATATATTCCGTGGAACCGACTCTTTGAAATTGAATCTTCAAATGCCCCGTTCTCCTACGGTAAACTGTCGCACCTGGACCCCCTGGTCATCACCCTTGCTTCCTCGAGTGCCTCCGCCGCTGGGATCCTCGCTGTCGATGGGAATCTTCTCCGCCATCGTTGTCGTAGTGGATCATCACCAAGTTAGGGTACGATTCGATCTCCCCTTGCGCTCCATTGTCTGATTCTTGTGCATTGGGATACATTTGTTGATAAGCGACCATCTGCAATCCTCCTGCCCCACCAGTAGTTCTCGTAGAATAGCGAATGAAGAAAATTTACGGTTAGCCGTCCGTAGAACAGTTCTCGGTGTCACTGAATCCGAAAAATCGGTTCCACCGATTTTGGATCTAGGGTTTTGATAACCCACAAGTATAGGGGATCACAACAATTTTCGAGGGTAGAGTATTACACCCCAAATTTATTGATTCGACACAAGGAGAGCCAAAGAATATTCTCGAGTATTCGCAGCTGAGTTGTCAATTCAACCACACATGAAAGACTTAATATCTGTAGCAAAGTATTTAGTAGCAAAGTAGTATGGAAGTAACTGTAACGGTGGCAAAAGTAACATTAGCAGTTTTGTAGTGGTTGTAACAATAGCAACGGAGAAGTAACTTAGCAAGGATCAATATGTGGAAAGCTCGTAGGCAATGGATTAGTGATGGAAAGTTATGCCGAATGGCATTCATCATGCAACAGTTATAACATAGGGTGACACAGAACTACCTCCAATTCATCAATGTAATGTAGGCATGTATTTGATACATCTCCAACGTATCTATAATTTTTTCTGATGGCATGCTATTTAATTATCTGTTTTGGATGTTTTTATGCATTAATATGCTATTTTATATAATTTTTGGAACTAATTAACCTATTAATCTAGAGCCTAGTGCGAGTTTCTATTTTTTCCTTGTTTTTGAGTATTGCAGATATGGAATATTAAACAGAGTCCAAATGGAATAAAATCTTTGCGATGATTTTGACTCGAATAGAAGAGATCTACCACACTTGGAGTGCAAGGCAAGGCACTTGCTAGGAGGTCACAAGCTAGGGGGGCACGGCCACCCCCCTGGCCGTGCCTGGCATGCTTGCCACCTAGTAGGAGTCCTAGCCCTATTATTTTCCCTATAAATACCCAAATATTCCCCCAATACCAAAAAGAGGCACGCAAATACTTTTCCGCTGCTAGAAGCCTCCATTCCCGAGAGATCCAATCTTGGAGCCTTTTCCTGTAATCTGCCGGAGGGGGATTCGATCACGGAGGGCATCTACATCAACTCCATTGCCCCTCCGATGATGCGTGGGAAGTCCACCATAGACCTATGGGTCCATAGATAGTATCTAGATGGTTTCTTATCTCTCTTTGTTCTTCAATACCATGTTCTTCATGATCTTCATGCACATCTATCCGTTGTAATACTCTTTTGCGGTGTGATTGTCGAGATATGATGAATTGTGGGTTTATGTTCAGATTCTCCATGAATATTATTGGAGTCTTTTCTGAATTCTTATATCCATGATTTCATATCTTCGCAAGTCTCTTCGAGTTATTGGTTTGGTTTGGCCAACTAGATTGGTAATTCTTGCAATGGGAGAAGTGCTTAGTTTTGGGTTCAACCTTGTGGTGTCCCCACCCAGTGACAAAGTATGGGTAGCGAGGCATGTATTGTATTGTTGCCATGAAGGGTAAAGAGATGGGGTTTTCGTCATATTTCTTGAGTTTATCCCTCTACATCATGTCATCTTACCTAATGTGTTACTCTGTTCTTCATGAACTTAATACTATTGATGAACGCACGAGTCGGTCGATGTGTGGAATAATAGTAGTAGATGCAGAATCATTTCGGTCTACCTGACACGGGGATGATTCCTATATGCATAATCATTGCCTTGGATATCTACATGATTATTTGCTTTTCTATCATTTGCTTGATAGTAATTTGTTTACCCACCGTGATACTTTCCTTCAAGAGAGAAGCCTCTAGTGAAATCTATGGCCCACGGGTCTACTTTCCATAATATATTTTCAGATCTATAAACAAAAAATACCAAAAATTCCTTGTTGCAATTTATTTATATTTTACTTTCCGCACCCATTTACATCTATCTCTATCAGATCTAATCCTTGCAAATAACCGTGAAGGGATTGACAACCCCTTTATAGCGTTGGGAGCAAGAGTTTGATTGTTTGTGTAGGTGCATCCATTTGTGACTTGCTTGTTCCTCCTACTGGATTGATACCTTGGTTCTCGTCAGCTAAGGGAAATACTTATCTACTTCTCTGCATCAACCTTTCCTCTTCAAGGGAAAATCAGTGCAAGCTCAAGAGGCAGCAAGAAGGATTTCTGGCGCCATTGCCGGGGAGGATACATAGTAAGTCAAGACAAGATCTATCCCGTCAACTTGCCAATTTTTGGCGCCGTTGTTGGGGAGGATACACATCAAGACTACCAAGTACCCATCACAAACTCATCTCTTGCATTTTCATCATTTGCCATTTGCTTCTCGTTTTCCTCTCCCCAACTTCTAAAATGATTTTCAGAAAACACCAAAAAGATTTGCCTTTTATTTTGCCCTTCTTCTGTTCGCCTTTTCATTCGCCTTTTGTTTGCTTGTGTGCTCGATCGCTTGCTTTGCCACCATGTCTGAAATGGGGGAGGTTATCAATAAAAATTGGGGGGGGGCGTATTACTAGTACATATCTTGATGAAAAAATTGAATCTTGCTCCGTAGATCATGAAACTGAATCTCCTCCTAATTATAAAGCTAAAACTTTTCAAGTGGGAGATGGAAATATTATTGGGAAGAGTGTTATTTAAGAGTTCTTTGATTGTACGGGAGAAATGCCTCTGAGTAAGAGATCTATTCTTCTTAGCACAAATAGTTATGCGGATGCTATTGTCATGCTCATTGAAAAATTAGAAAGAACACGTTCACCCCGCTTTGCAGAAAGTGTTTAATAAACTTCCCAATATTAATCATCCTAAAGCTAAAAAGATTGCTACCATCATCCTTATGCAAGAATTTGATTTCATCATACAAGAAGCGGGGGAGATTTTTGATTTCTATGATAAATATGTTGAACACCCTCCAATCAAATAAATTCTCAATGATAAAGAAACTCTGTGTAGTCTAGAATCTAGAGACTATCAATCTTACAGTGAGAATCTTAGGAGGAGAGTTCCCTACGCGGAAGTCACTCAAGACTTGTATCTTGAGACTTATGAGGAATTTGATTAGATAACAAGGGGAATTTTCATAGGATATAAGGGGGACTGGCTAGAAAATATGGTTAAGGAACCCGTTAGAAATAAGATACGTGTTTTATACAATGATATCTATGGTGAAGATCCAGAATATGGATTTATGAATGTTAAAATTTCTAGTCAAAGCTCTTTTCATGAGTTAAGTTCATCTACTTGGAAAGAAATAAAGGAAATTATAGATATATTTATAAATTCTTTCGATGGTTTGATCAAGTTTGGATTGCATACCAAAGATGACAATACCTAGATCTATTGTGTTTTGCCTAGCTAGGGCCGTTAAACAATAGCGCTTGTTGGGAGGCAACCCAATTTTATTTTTGTGTTATGCTTTTTGCTTCTGTTTTTGAGTGTTTACCACATTATTAATTCTGTAGTAATTGTGTTTTGGTGTTTTAATTAGTATTTGAGCCAAGTAAAACCTTTGGGGTGATCTATGGTTGTTGTTGATTTGATCTTGGTGAAAAACATAAACTTTTGCACTCAGTCCAGGAATTTTCTAATTTTTTCGGAGCGTCGAATAAGTCTGAATTTTTTCAAAAGATATATATATATATATAAATTTCCCAGCATTTCATAATTTTTAAGAATTGTTTGAGTTACATAAGTATACTAAGTTTTCAGATTGCTACAGACTATTCTGTTTTTGACAGATTCTGTTTTCTTTGAGTTGTTTACCTATTTTGATGAACTTATGGGTTGTATCATGAGGTATGAACCATGGAGAAGTTATAATACAGTAGGTATTACACCAATATAAATAAAGAATAAGTTCACAACAGTACCTAAAGTGGTGATTTATTTTCTTATACTAACGGATCGCACGAGTTTTCTGTTAAGTTTTGTGTTGTGACGTTTTCAAGTTTTGGGTAAAGATTTGATGGACTATGAAATAAGGATTGGAAGAAGCCTAATATTGGGGATGCCCAAGGAACCGCAAGTCATATTCAAATATGCCAAAGAGCCTAAGCTTGGGGATGCCTCGGAATGCATCCCCTCTTACGTCTTCAACCCATTAGTAAATTTACTTGAGGCTATATTTTTATTCACCACATGATATGTGTTTTGCTTGGAGCGTCTTGTATGATATGAATCTTTTATTTTTATTTTGCCACAATAATCCTTGTTGCACACATCTTTTGAGAAAGACACACATGAATTGTAATTTATTAGAATACTCTATGTCCTTCACTTATATCTTTTGAGATAGGCAATTTTGCTCTATGTGCTTCACTTATATTTTTAGAGCACGGTGGTGTTTGTGCTTTATAGAAATAATTGAACTCTCGTACCTCACTTATATTATTTTGAGAGTCTTTAAACAGCATGGTAATTGGTCTAGGTTATGAATTTAGTCCTAATATGATAGGCATCCAAGAGGGATATAATAAAAACTTCCATATTAAGTGCATTGAGTATTTTTGAGAAGTTTGATTCCTTGCATAAAGATTTGAGATCTAAAGATGGTAATGTTAAGAGTCATGTTAGGAAGTAATTGTGATTTGGTAAAAATACTTGTGTAAAGGTTTGTGATTCCTGTAGCATGCACGTATGGTGAACCGTTATGTAAGGAAGTCGGAGCATGATTTGTTTATAGATTGTGAACCTTTGTGTGAGGGTCGGGAGCGCGTGATAGTTAACTCCTACCAACCTCTCCCCTAGGAGCATGCATCTAATACTTTGCTTCGGTGACTAATAGACTTTTGCAATAAGTATGTGAGTTCTTTATGACTAATGTTGAGTCCATGGATTATACACACTCTCACCCTTCCACCTTTGCTAGCCTCTCTAGTACCGCGCAACTTTCGCAGGTACAATAAACCTACCTTCCTCAAAACAGCCACCAAATATCTTTCCTAAAAACATCCACCATACTTACCTATTATGGCATTTCCATAGCCATTCCGAGATATATTGCCATGCAACTTCCACCGTTTCCTTTTATCATGACTTGCACCATCACTTTCATATTGGATATAGAGTCATATTTTGTTCTAGGTATCAAGTTGTAATTTTGTTTTGAGTTGTAAGTAAATAGAAGTGTGATGCTATCATTATTAGAGCATGTCCCATGTGAGGATGATGGAATCTATGATTCCCTCACAAGTGGGGATGAGATTCCAGACTTTATGAAAAATAAAAGAGGCCAGCGAAGCCCAAATAAAAAAGGGAAATATTAGAAGCCTTAGATGCCCACCAAAAAATGAGAGAAAAGAGAGAAGGGACACTGTTACTATGTTTTTCCACAATTGTGCTTCAAAACATCACCATGATCTTCATTCTAGAGAGTCTCCTATTTTGTCACTTTCATATAACTAGTGGAATTTTTCTTCATGATGCACGTCCACTTAGTTTCTTTTTGAGATTTCATACACTTATAGCTCTAGTACATATGTTGCATTGCAATCCCTACTCACTCACATTGATATCTATTAATGGGCATCTCCATAGCTCGTTGATACGCCTATTTGATGTGAGACTATCTTCTCCTTTTCCTTGACAACCTCCACCATATTATATTCCACCTATAGTGCTATATCCATGGCTCGTGCTCATGTATTGCGTGAGAGTTGAAAAGGTTTGAGAACATAATAAGTGTGAAATAATTTCTTGATTTGTCATCGGGGTTGTGCATGATATAAATACTTTGTGTGGGGAAGATGGAGCATAGCCAGACCATATGATATTGTAGGGATAACTTTCTTTTGCCATTATATTTTGAAGAGATACAATTGCTTTGCTAGTATGCTTGAAATATTATTGTTTTTATGGCAATATTGAGCTTTTGTTTTGAGTCTTATGGATCTGAATATTCATGCCACAATAGAGAATATTACATGGATAAATATGTTAGGTAGCAGTCCACATCAAAAATTCTGTTTTTATCATTTACCTACTCGAGGACGAGCATGAATTAAGCTTGGGGTTGCTGATACGTGTCTAACGTATCAATAATTTTTGATGATGGCATGCTATTATATTATCTGTTTGGATGTTTTATATGCATTAATATGCTATTTTATATTAGTTTTGGACTAACCTATTAATCTAGAGCCTAGTGCCAGTTTCTGTTTTTTCCTTGTTTTTGAGTATTGCAGATATGGAATATTAATCGGAGTCCAAACATAATAAAATCTTTGGGATGATTTTTTCTGGAAGTAAAGAGATGTACCAGACTTGGAGTGCACGACAGGGCATCTGCCAGGAGGTCACAAGCCAGAGAGGCGCAACCACCCCCCTTGCCGCGCCTGGCGGGCTTGCCACCTCCTAGCAGGTCTCCTAACCCTATTCTTCGTCCTATAAATACCCAAATATTCCCCCAATACAAAAAAGAGCCACACAAATACTTTTCTACCTACTGAAGCCTCCGTTCTCGAGAGATCCAATCCTGGAGCCTTTTTTGATAATCTGCCGGAGCGGGATCCGATCACGGAGGACATCTACATCAACTCCATTACACCTCCAATGATGCGTGAGCAGTCCACCACAGACATACGGGTCCATAGCTAGTATCTAGATGGCTTCTTCTCTCTCTTTGATCTTCAATACCATGTTCTTCATGATCTTCTTGGAGATCTATCCGATGTAATGGTCTTTTGCGGTATGTTTGTCAAGATCCAATGAATTGTGGGTTTATGTTCAGATTATCCATGAATCTTATTTGAGTCTTTTCTAAATTCTCATATGCATGATTTCATATCTTTGCAAGTCTCTTCGAGTTATTGGTTTGGTTTGGCCAACTAGATTGGTAATTCTTGCAATGGGAGAAGTGCTTAGTTTTGGGTTGAATCTCGCGGTGTCCTCACCGAGTAACAAAGTAGGGTAGCGAGGCACGTATTGTATTGTTGCCATCAAGGGTAAAAAGATGGGGTTTTCATCATATTGCTTGAGTTTATCCCTCTACATCATGTCATCTTACCTAATGCGTTACTCTGTTCTTCATGAACTTAATACTCTAGATGCAGGCATGAGTTGGTCGATGTGTGGAGTAATAGTAGTAGATGCAGAATCGTTTTGGTCTACCTGACACGGACGTGATGCCTATATGCATAATCATTGCCTTGGATATCTATGTGATTATTCTCTTTTCTATCAATTGCTTGACAGTAATTTGTTTACCCACCGTGATACTTTCCTTCAAGAGAGAAGCCTCTAGTAAAATCTATGGCCCCGGGTCTACTTTCCATAATATATTTTTAGATCTATAAACCAAAAATATCAAAAATACCTTGCTGCAATTTATTTATCGTGTACTTTCCACACTCGTTTACATCTATGTCTATCAGATCTAATCCTTGCAAATAACCGTGAAGGGATTGACAACCCCTTTATAGCGTTGGGAGCAAGAGTTTGATTGTTTTTGTAGGTGCACCCATTGGTGAATTGCTTGTTCCTCCTACTAGATTGATACCTTGGTTCTCATCAACTGAGGGAAATAGTTATCTACTTCGCTGCATGACCCTTTCATCTTGAAGGGAAAACCAACGCAAGCTCAAGAGGTTGCAGTATTCCACATATAGTCATACATGCTTATGGAAAAGAACTTGCATGACATCTTTTGTCCTACCCTCCCGTGGCAGAAGGGTCCTAATGGAAACTAAGGGGTATTAAGGCTTTTAATAGAGAACTGGACCAAAGCATTAGCACTTAGTGAATACATGAACTCCTCAAACTACAGTAATCACCGGAAAGAATCCCAGTTATTGTCACCCTACGGGATACGCATCATAACTCGTAATAGGTGTCTACCACTTGCAAGATAGGATCAAGAACACATATATATTCATGAAAACATATTAGGTTCAGATCTGAAATCATGGCACTCGGGCCCTAGTGACAAGCATTAAGCATAGCAAAGTCATAGCAACATCAATCTCAGAACATAGTGGATACTATGGATCAAACCCTAACAAAACTAACTCGATTACATGATAAATATCATCCAACCCATCACCGTCTAGCAAGCCTACGATGGGATTACTCACGAATGGCGAAGAACATCATGGAATTGGTGATGAAGGATGGTTGGTGATGACAATGGCATCGACTTCCCCTCTTCGGAGCCCAAAATAGACTCCTAATCTGGCCTCCCGAGGAAGAACAGGAGGTGGCGGCGGCTCCATATCGTGAAACATGATGAACTCTTATCTTCTATTTTTTTCTCTGCGGATATGAATATATAGGAGTGGAATTGAGGTCGGTGGAGCCACTGGGGGCCCACAAGCCTGCCAGGCGTGACCAGGGGGGTCGCCGTGCCTGGTGGGCTTGTCAGCTATGGGTGCCCCCCTCTGGTTGATTCTTTTGCCAGTATTTTTTATAAATTCAAAAAATAATCTCCATAAAATTTCAAGTCAATCCGAGAACTTTTATTTCTGCAAAAAAATAACACCAAGGCAATTCTGCTAAAAACAGCGTCAGTCCGGGTTAGTTCCCTTCAAATCATGCAAATTATAGTCCAAAACAAGGGCAAAAGTGTTTGGAAAAGTGGATACGATGGAGACGTATCAAGTCCCCCAAGCTTAACCCATTGCTTGTCCTCAAGAAATTCAGTTGATAAACTGAAAGTGATAAAGAAAAACTTTTACATACTCTGTGTGATCTTGTTTTTGTACATATGTCTAACTGATGTTCAAATTTTCAAGAAAGATTATGGACTAACCACATTCACAATAACCTTTAGGTCTCACATTTACTCATATCAATGGCATAATCAACTAGCGAGCAATAATAATAACTCTCATATGACAACACTTTTATCAAAACAATCATGATACAATATGACAAAATGGTATCTCGCTATCCCTATCTGAGACCGCAAAACATAAATGTAGAGCACCTCTAAAGAACAATGACTGATTAGACATTGTAATTCACAATAAAAGAGATCCAGTCATACTTACACTCAATATCAATTAACAGCAAATCATACAATTGACGGTGGTGCTCTATAATTGGTGCTTTATTATAAGAGGAGGATGAATCAACAATAAACTAAATAGATAAGCCCTTCGCAGAGGGAAGCGTTGATTTGTAGAGGTGCCAGAGCTCGAGCTTTTAAAACATGAGTGAATGACGATTTTGAGTGGTATGCTTTCATTGTCATAATAACGACCAAGAGATTTCACCATCTTCCATGTTAGATACATTATAGGCGGTTCCCAAATAGAATGATAAAGTTTTTACTCCCCCTCTACCAATCAATCACACTTCACGGAGAGCCGAATCCATGGGTACCATCCATACAAACACAATCTTGGGGGAGTTTTGTTTCATTATATTTTGATTTGATTTTGAGCATGGAACTGGGCATTTCGAATACCAGCCACTTTCTTGTGAATGATAGTGAATAAACACATATCGTGAGAATAACCCACCTAGCATGGAAGATGTTGACGACCCCCAGTCACTACATGAGCGATTCAGGCATTCAAAACTGAATAATTATTTGAAGGTTTAGAGGTTGGCACATGCAAATTCACCTGAAACGGCAGATGAATACCTCATATAGGTAGGTATGGTGGACTCAAATGGAACGACTTTGGGTTTGAGGAATTGGATGCACAAGCAGCATTACCTCTTAGTACAAGTGAAGTCTAGCAAAAGACTGGAAGGCGACCAACTAGAGAGCGACAACAGTCATCAACATGCTTTGAGATTAAGAAACATTGAATGCAAGCATGAGTAGGATATAAATCACCATGAACATAAATATTGTAGAGGCTATGTTGATTTTGTTTGAACTACATGCATGAACATGTGCCAGGTCAAGCCACTTGAATCATCCAGAGGAGGATACCATCCTATCATACTACATCACAACCATTTTAATATGCATGTTGGCACTCAAGACAAACCATTATCCAGTCTTAGCTAATTAAGCATGGCATGAGTAACTATAATTTCTAATTTTCATTGCAAATATGTTTCACCCGTAATGAACTGAATTCGAAACGATGAGCTAATCATATTTAAAAAGCAAAATAGGTCGAGTTCATACCAACTTTTCTCCATCTCAATATTTTCATCATATATCATCATTATTGCCTTTCACTTGCATGATTGAATAGTGTGAATAATAATAAGAGTGCACGTACATTGGACTAAGCCGGAATCTGCAAACAATAACTCAAAGGAGAAGGCAAGGTAATATGGGCTCTCTAATAGGTAAACAATAATGCATATGAGAGCCACTCGACATTTTCATTGTGGTCTTTTCCATACGACCCAAAGAAAGAAAATTCAAAACAAAAATGAGAAAAACTATTTACACGGGAAAGCTCCCAACAAACAAAAGAAGAATGAGAAATCTTTTTAGATTTTCTTTTAATACTACAACTAAACAAACTAGAAGATAAAGCTATAACTATTTTTTTTTGAATTTTTCTCAAAGCTATTAAACATACAAGAAGAAAGCAAAAAAGGAAATAAACTACCATGGATGGTACAATGAAAAAGTATGAACACCGACTACTAAGATGAGTGTGTGAACATGAATGTAAAGTCAGTGAGAAATACGTACTCCCCCAAGCTTCGGCTTTTGGCCTAAGTTGGTCTAGGGCCATGGCTGGCTTGGATAATATCCGAAGTCATAGTCGGGGTTGTACTAGGCTACAGCGGCTACCGCCTGGATGACTGCAGCGTGAAGGCGAGCTGCATTCGCATTTCTTTCGTATTTGTTTGCCTCCTCTCTGGTTATAAAGTGTTTCCATTTTTCCTGAAATTTAAAGAAGGCATGAGCAGGAAGAGTAATATGGACAACACATTGTCTATCAAAAATTAGTCGGTAGATGAGGGATTGTTCGATCCTCTCAAGAAACTGATAGCACACCAAAGCCTCATAGTCGAGAAAAGTGGGTGGTAATTCAATATCATTTCCCCGTATAGGTACCCCAATATAATTAGCTACACGAGTGGCATAAATCCCACCAAAGAAATCTCCATCCTTAGCATTATTATGCAACCTCCTAGCAATAATCGACCCTGCATTATATCGTCTATCACCCAATACCACACTCTTAAGAATACTAAGATCGGTGGCACAAAGGTGGCAGTGATGAGTCTTCCCATTAATGCATCTATCTACGAATAGAGAAAAATAATGTATAGCAGGAAAATGAATGCTCCCCAAGGTAGCCTGTGTAATATTTCTAGTTTCTCCCACAGTGATGCTAGCTAGAAAATCATTATATTCAGTTTTGGGCAGATCACTATAGCTGCCCCAATTTGGGATTTTGCACGCACGGTTGAAATCCTCTAGGTCCATAGTATCATAAAGTTTAAATAGGACAGTAGGTTTATTACGACCGAATGAAAATTGAAACCTCCGCACGAAATAATCCGTGAGTTGATAATATTGCTTGCACTGGTCTGAAAGGATATCCTCAAGGCCTGCATTTTGTGCGTATGCATAAAATTCTTCCTTGAAACCAGCATCAACCATGAATTGATCCGATGGCCATTCATAGAGCCGCACTTGTGCTTCCCTAAGTGGTTCAAGGTCTGGCTCGCGTATCGCGAGTCCCGGGGCCTTCTTGCTCGAGGAGCCCCCTTGGAATATTTGCCTCAACATTTTTCTTTCTCTGAAAAATTCTGAAATTTTTAGTGACTCAAAATAAAGGTGAATGAAACTCATCTAAACTCATACCAACAATTCCCACAAGGGCCCAAAGGCAATATCATGCATCAAAACTACTTGGGACCATACAAATTTGACATGCAAGCTCAAGAACAAGGTTACCACAGTAGCAACATTTTGCAATATATAAAGCATTAGAACAAAAACTAATTGGACCATTGGAGGAGTCACATACTGTCATGGATTTATCACGGCAGATGTCCGGGTGAACGGACTTGGATTCGAGGCCATCGCTAACGTGATGGACTCAAAGGGGTTGGCTGGGACGAAGGACAAGAGTTTACCCAGGTTCGGCCCCTCAAGGCGAGGTAAGAGCCTACGTCCTGCTTGTGTTTGTATTGCTTGTTGTATCGATTACAAGGGAGCTAAAGCTTGACCTAGTTCTTGATCACTTGATCTCTAAGTCGCCCCGGGTCTACCTTTATATAGGAGGTAAAGACTCCAGGCCATACAAGTTGTAACCGACTGTCCTTGTCTATCCGAGTCTTCCTGTATCTTCTCTGCCAAGTTACCTCCGGGCGGCTTACACACCCGGGTCTTCTCAGTCCGGGCCACCTGGCGGCCCATGCCATGAGCCGCCTATCTTCCTAGGCCGTAAGTCTCATTGCTCATTCTTGGGCCGGCTCACGAGCTATCAGGTATAACCCGGAGCCCTTTAGGCGGGTCATACCGCGGTATTATATCCCCAACATTAGGCCCCAGGTTGATTTGAGCTTGCTCACTTCATCCTTTTCTTCTGTTCCTCGGCGAGTCGCCCGGTGATGACCCGCCGTGACGTCACGTGGGCCCTGCAAAAAAGATCCGCTGACCTACCAACAAATCTCTTATTAAATGGTCAGCCCGAAAATCAAGTCGTCGCCTCGGTCGAATGATTTCTGTCGCCTGGATTTTCACGGCTGCGCATTTTCCTTTTAAATAGGACCGCTGTGGGCGGCATTTCCTTTCCCCCTCTTGCACTTCCATCTTCTTTCTCTCCGACGCTTCCGCTCCTGCTCCGGCGCCGTCCCCGTCTCGTCGTTGACCGACCGCTGCATCAACCTGTTGCGGACCAGAGTTCATCTTGCGCTTGTCACGCCGTCGCCGGTAAGTCTTCTTCCCGTAGATCCATAGCCATCTCCGGTAGGGTTTCTATAGAACTTCGCTGCCGCCGTCGTTTTAGAGATTGAACTCCATTGCCGCCGGCAGCGCTTTAGCGTATGTACTCCGGACCGTCGCTCGTCTTCACGGCGCCACTTTGTAATAGGCGGTAAACAAGAACACATAGATTGATCCTTGCTCCACTTGCCATTTTGGCTTTCATCCACTTCGCCTGTTCATCCTTAGGTCTGAAAATAAAGGCATTTACCCTGTTTTTGTAGATCTGTCATTTTAGCTGAACTTTACGAAATCTGTTTCCTGGGACTTAGCCGATTTTTGCTCCTCCTCCTTTCTTTGTTGACCCGCCAGGCCTCTCCAGCTCTCATCAGCCGGACCGTGGCATATTATTTGTAGAGCCCTTCAAATTTTAAGCCATCTCAGATATTTGTTTGCTCTTGACTCACCATACTTTTAATTTGCACAGTCTTTAAGCCGCCAGCATGTCTCGCGCCTCCAACTCATGCAACTGGGTCGGGTCTTGCTTCATGTGGGTACCCTTCCTTCCAAGGAGATCCTTAATTGGCGGGTCCTAGGTGATGAAACGCGGCCCACTCCTCAAGAAGGAGAAGTAGTGGTTTTATTTGATCATATCGAGCGAGGATTCGTGCCCCCGGCTCGAAGTTCTTTCGTGACGTCCTTCACTTCTACAAGCTTCACCCCCAGGACTTGGCCCCCAACTCCGTCTCAAATATATGCAATTTTCAAGTGCTCTATGAAGTCTATCTGCAAGCCAAGCCGTCTGTGGGGTTATTTCGAGAATTCTTCTACGCCAATCGGCAAACTGAGAAGAAAGCCAGTCCGAGTCTTGAGCTTGGCGGGATCTCCATCCAACGGTGTAGGGATATTACTTTTCCGGTCATGCAGATGCCGAGTCATCCAAAGGACTGGAACAAGACTTGGTTCTACTGCAAGGATACCTCTCCTGAGAATAAGCGTCCACTGCCGGGTTATCGTCCCTCTCGGCTCAAGACAACTTCAGAGCTTCCTAGCCGGCTATCAGCTTCGGAACGTGCAAGGTATGAGCCGGCTCACGCCAAGATCAAGGCCCCCATGGCCAATGGTTTAACCGGACAGGATTAGATCCGCTACTAGATTTCTTGGCAGATTATGCCCTTAAGTCATAGAAGCCGGCTCATGTGTGAATACAAAGGCAAGTATGATAGTTCATTATGCTTCAACCAATCAACACTGACAAAGGATGACATCACCACCGTCATCCGGAGCCTTGTCCATGAAGCATCCGAATCATGCAGCGCCATTATCCTGGTGCCTTTTAACGCCAAAATCCGGCTCCAGATGTAAGGCGACTCTTCACCCCTTTTTCTCCTTGTCACTCATACCTTTCTGACTCATTATCGTTTAACCGCTTTACCTTTTCAGGCTAACTCTGATTTCTGGTAGAAGGAATATGTTCCTCCCTTGAAGAAGCTCAAGAAGAAAGCTCCAGCTAAGAAGTCCAAGAAGGCCGACCCACAAGAAGGATGGTTTGACCCGCCGCAATCGTCCGACTGAGAGGTAAACCTTGGCTGCTTTCTGCCATTTTATTATCTTATTTTACTTACACTTGTTTTACTCACAGGATGATGTTGAAACAAGCCGCACCAACGCCCCTGAGGTAATCTATATTTCTTCCGGCTCAGAATATTTTGTCCCCCGGAATCCGCGGCGGGTTATTAGAAAAGTTCCTCTTTATCACCCTCTTGCTTATCTAGCTCCTAACTTTCTTTTGAAAAAGCAACAACAGGCCGAGTGTCACCAGACCCGGAGCGTTGGTTCTACTGACCTTATGTCCAGCTTGCCAAACTCGCCAGCTCCGAAGAAATGCCCCGCAAAGGTATGCATCTCCGTTTAATTAATTTTACTTTGCGACCTCGACGCTGTCTCATCTTTCTTGAATTGTCTCTTAGAAATCACCCTTTTCTGGCGACTCTTCAGCGACCGCTCTGCCGCCTCCCAAGATCAACCCGCTGTAAGTATTTCCCACTATGACATCTGGCTCTTTTTGCGGTAGTAGTATCCTTTGGATTCTGATCCTCACATTTTACAGTGCTCAAGCCAAGCGTCGAAAAACCAACAAGTCCTTCCCCGGCCCTGCTGCCCAAGAGCCGGAGCATTCAAAGTCGTATGACTCACGGCCGGCTGAAGATATCCCAGCAGCTTTAATAGAGCCGACAGCTAATGACATTGTCCCAAATAGTCCACCAACGAATCCTTCTAAGCCGCCGAGCCCTGCCCAGGCGGCTAAGGACATGACTGGCCCAGAAGTTGAAATCACTAGCGCTAGTTTGCATTCTCCCCCGGCTCATGTGCTGACCAAGCAGGGTGAAACAACTGAAGTTTCTAGGAAGCTAGAATTTGAGCCTTCTGCCTTGGAGAAGATGACAGCTGAGGAGCTTCATGCTGGCTACATGACCCGCCTATCCACCAGCCGGGACCTAGAGCTCCAACTGGTTAACCTCATGAAGAGGAAGTATGAGGTATTCTTTTCCTCCTTATATCCCTAAGTATCCCCCAAGTGCCGGCTTAATCTCTCAACCTATTGAGCCGGGACTTTGCATAGTTACCTTTTAGATAAAATTATTTTGTAGAAGATAATCAGAAGAGCCGATAGTAGCCCCCAAGGTCTGGCTCAAACTTGTTCAAAGTTGAGTCGGTACTTCTTAGAAGATAATTTAAAAGAGCTAATAGTAGTCCCCAAGGGCTGTCTCAAACTTGTTCAAAGTTGAACCGAGACTATTCATAGTGAACTTCTGCAAAATAGACATTAGCCCCCAGGTGTCATGCATATTACTTGCAATCTGTTTGAAACTTGTCTGTTTTACTCTTTGCTTTGAAATGTTTGCAGGAATCCTTGACTGAAGCCGGGTCACAGTTGGCCGGCTTAAAGACCAACCTAGCTGATCAACAAGCTGCCCGGAGCGCCACCGATGAGAAATGCCGGCTGTTGACCAAAGAGCTGGTTAAATTCAAGGCGGAGTTCGCCGCTTTCAGAGAGTCTGTCGTGTCTGAGAAGGCCACGCTGACCAAACGGGCGGACGACGGTGATCAACGGTTGATGATCGTCTCTAACGAGCTGCAATCCTTGAAACGCCATATCACAAAGATGACAGCCGCCCTCTTTGGTGAGATCTTGAAAACTTTTCTTTAATTGCTGTTATAACATCTGAACTGGCGATTTATCATGAAAACCCCCGGCTTATACATGTCCTAGAAGCCACCAACTGGCGTTCGACAACTTACTGCCTATGAAGGCTATATACACCCTAGCGGAGCAGTTCTACTGCGGCACGATGTTCACCATCAAGTCTGTTCAGTACAAGGACAAGATCCCTTAAACTCTCAAAGGGGTCTTAGAACTTTTCTCCACCATGCCGCAACAGATCACTGAATTGAAGAAATCAGCCGCCTGTCATGGAGCAATCGCAGGCATAAGCCGGGCTCTGGCCTTCGCTCTCGAGCTTACTCTGGCTGATATATGGAAGGCTTCCCCTCCAAGAAGGATGATGGCTCTAAGTTCATAGAAGCCGACTACATCCGGTGCGTCAAGGACTCCAGGTTTCTGGCTTCCGTCTTAGCAGAGGAGGCTGACCTGGACACTTACCAGGTGGCTTATGATGCTGAACAGAAGAGAGTTCGTGCCCACTCTATGAATGGAAGGACTTGATGCCCACCCATAGTAAGGACCTCTTCGCTTCTGATCTTGACCCGTCTCCCTTCTTTGAAGAAGGGACTTTTGCAGCTCTAGCTGACTGCAACAGGCACCCGAAGAGCCGGAGCAGGATGACCCGCCGACCAGTTGATTAACTCCACTTTGTAAGAGCCAGCTCTCCTTAACTCGTCGTAGGGGACTTGAAAGACTTGATCAACACTTTTGGGCTCTACATAGAGCGTTTGTAATATATTTCCTGTGACATTTGCTTTGCCAATCTTTTTAAATGAGAAAAATCCGGCTTCCAAAGTGCCATCTTCCTTGTATGCATTCCTGACTTGTCGTCGTTTGTCTCCTTTTCTTGGGTCGAGAGTCGGCCGAAAGGACTTAATGATTTCCGTCTACGGCTAATCATGTTAACCAGAATTTTGTAGCATAAAGCCAGTTAACAAGCATTATAAGCTGTACCCGAAGCTAATAATATAGCGTAAACGCCAGCGAATATGCGTTAGAAGCTGTACCCGAAGGTAAGAAGCCGCCCTTCCCGCGGCTAATTTTCCTTAGCCGAATTTTTGTGCCATAAGGCCGGCTAATAGGCATTATAAGCTATACCCGAAGGTAAGAAGCCACCGTTTGCCGCGGCTAATTTTTCTTAGCTGGTTTTACGTGGCATGAAGCCGGCTAATAGGCATTATAAGCTATACCCGAAGGTAAGAAGCCGTCGTTCGCGGGTTATTAGGTTTTAGCTACCCGTCGGTAAAAAAACCCTCACAACCGCGGCTAAACATGTTAGTCGGAAATTTGGCATAAAGCCGGCCAATAGAGTGTTAGAAGCGATACCCGTCGGTAAGAAGCCCCCTTCAGCAGTACGGTGTAAAACACCGACGGATAGGCGTTAGAAGCTGTACCCAAAGGTAAGAAGCCGCCCTCGCCATGACTCATTTTCCTGAGCCGGTTTTTTGTGGCATAACGCCTGGTGTCGCGACTCATTTTCCTGAGCCGGGATTTTGTGGCATAACGCCTGGCGCCGCGACTCATTTTCCTGAGCCGGGCTTTTGTGGCATAAAGCTTGGCGCCGCGACTCATTTTCTTGAGCCGGGCTTTTGTGGCATAGCGCCTGGCGCCGCGACTCATTTTCCTGAGCCGGGCTTTTGTGGCATAGCGCCTGGCTAATAGGCATTATAAGCTATACCCAAAGGAAAAAAGCCGTCGTTCGCCAATCTCAGTTGATACATCAACTGGAACATTGTTTAACCTTGTCTCATATGAGGATGTGTAAAATAGCAGGGACTTCACTTTTACAATGATACTTCTTTATTTATTTATAAAACTATGACATGTACAATGATAAAGTACAATGAATGGTCTCTACACCCTTAAGCTAAATAAGTCCGGAGATGCGCGATGTTCCACGGCCGGCGGGTCTCCTGACCCGCCGTATCTGAGTCATCTCGGATATCAATGAGGTAATATGCCCCGTTGTTGAGATTTCTGCTGACTACAAAAGGTCCTTCCCATGGAGGAGAGAGCTTATGCATATTTGTCTGGTCCTGAATCAACCAGAGCATTAAGTCGCCTTCCTGGAACGTCCGGGTCTTGACCCTGCGGCTGTGATAGCGACGCAGGTCTTGTTGATAAATTGCCGACCAGGCCGTTGCTAGCTCTCGTGCCTCTTCTAGAGTATCTAATGCGTCTTGACGTGCCGTCTCATTGTCTGCCTCAACGTAAGCCGCCACCCTTGGAGAGTCATGCCGGATGTCACTGGGCAAAACTGCCTCGGCCCCGTACACCATAAAGAAAGGCGTGAAACCCGTGGATCTGTTAGGGGTGGTCCTGATGCTCCATAAGATGGAGGGTAATTCTTCTACCCAACACCTGGGCGTTCGCTGAAAAGGAACCATAAGCCACGGTTTAATCCCACTTAGAATTTCCTGATTGGCATGCTCCGCCTGACTGTTGGATTGTGGATGCGCCACTACTGAAACATCAAGCCAGATATGCTCTTCGTCACGGAATTTTTCATAGCCCCCTTGGATAGATTTGTACCATTATCAGTGATGATGTTGTGTGGGTAACCAAAACGGTAGATCAACTTTTTAATAAATAAAACCGCCGTAGCCGCGTCACATTTGCTGACCGGCTCTGCCTGTACCCACTTGGTAAACTTGTCCACCGCCACCAGGAGGTGTGTTTTCTTATCCTTCGATCTCTTGAAAGGTCCCACCATGTCAAGCCCCCAGACCGAAAATGGCCAAGTAATTGGTATCATCCTTAACTCCTGAGCCGGAATATGAGCACGCCGGCCAAACTTCTGACAGCCGTCGCACTTACGAACGAGGTCCTCTGCATCTTTATGAGCCGACAACCAGAAAACCCCATGCCGAAAAGCCTTGGCCACCAAAGACTTCGAGCCGGCGTCATGTCCACAATCTCTAGCATGGATTTCATTCAAGATCTACCGGCCCTCCTATGGTGAAACACAACGTTGGAAAACTCCCGTCACGCTGCATTTATGCAACTCACCATTAACTATTGTCATGGACTTAGAACGCCAGCTGATCTTTCTGGCTAGGTCTTCATCCTCAAGTAACTCGCCCCAGGTCAAATAGGCCAAATAGGGAATAGTCCAATCTGGGATAGCATGCAGAGCCACCACCAATTCTGCCTCCGGGTCAGGAACAGCCAAATCTTCTTCTGAAGGTATCTTGACAGTCGGATGGTGTAAGACATCCAGAAAGACACTAGGTGGCACCGGCTTTCGTTGAGAACCTAACCGTGATAAGGCATCAGCCGCCTCATTCCTGCGACGATCAATGTGATCTACCTGATATCCTTTGAAGTGACCCGCAATAATATCAACTGCCTGACGATAAGCCGCCATCCGCGGGTTTTTTGAATCCCAAGTGCCGGAAACTTGCTGAGCCACCAGATCTGAGTCGCCCAAACACCTGACTCGGCTCAAATTCATCTCCTTGGCCAACCTAAGACCATGAAGCAAAGCTTCATACTCAGCCGCATTGTTAGTGTAGGGGAACATCAACCGGAGCACATAACAAAACTTATCACCCTTGGGGGATGTCAGAACAACTCCTGCCCCTGATCCCTCTAACTGCTTGCATCCATCAAAGTGTATAGTCCAGTATGTGTCATCCGGCTTTTCCTCGGGAGCTTGACACTCCATCCAATCATTTATGAAATCCACAAGGGCTTGGGACTTGATAGCCATGCGAGGCACATATTTTAAATTGAGAGGCCCCAGCTCCAATGCCCACTTAGCAATCCTTCCCGTGGCTTCTCTGTTCTGGATAATATCCCCTAGCGAAGCAGAACTGACCACAGTTATCTGGTGCCCTAAGAAATAGTGTTTTAATTTGCGGTTGGCCATGAAGACCCCATATACCAGCTTCTGCCAATGCAGATACCTTTGCTTAGACTCTGTCAGGACCTCACTGATATAATAAACCGGTCTTTGCACTGGATACTCCTTCCCGGCCTCCTTGCGCTCGACTACAATTGCAGCACTCACTGCCCGGTTATTAGCCGCCACATAAAGGAGTAACGGTTCTTTCTCAGCCGGAGCGGCCAGCACTAGCGGCTCAGTGAGCTGTTTTTTAAGCGCCTCAAGTACTTCACCCGCCGCTTTGCTCCAGACAAATTTGTCTGTGTTCTTCATCATTTGATATAAAGGAATAGCCTTCTCTCCAAGACGGCTTATGAATCGGCTCAACACAACAATCCGCCCTGCCAAGCGCTGAACATCATTAATGCAAGCCGGCTCTCCCAAAGAGGTAATGGCCTTGATTTTATCCGGGTTAGCCTCGATACCACGCTCAGAGACCAGGAAACCCAAAAGCTTGCCTGCCGGAACACCAAAGACACACTTGGTCGGGTTAAGCATCACCTTGTCGACCCAAAGATTATCGAAAGTTTCCTTTAAATCCTCCAAGAGAGTCTCCTTCTTTCTGGAATTGACCATGATGTCATCTACATAAGCATGAACATTACGGCCAATCTGACTATGAAGGCAGTTCTGCACGCATCGCTGAGAAGTCGGCTGGGCACTCTTGAGCCCAAAAGGCATAGAGACATAACAGAACGCCCCAAAGGGTGTAATAAAAGCCGTCTTATCCTGGTCTTTAACCACCATCTTGATCTGATGATAACCTGAGTAAGCATCTAGGAAGCACAAACTTTCACACCCCGTCGTAGCATCAATGATTTGATCAATATGAGGGAGGGCAAATGGATCAACCGAACAAGCTTTGTTAAGGTCCGTGTAGTCCACACACATACGCCATGTGCCATTATTTTTGAGCACCAGCACCGGGTTAGCCAACCATTCCGGGTGAAAAACTTCAACGATAAACCCGCTGCCAAAAGCCGGGCAACTTCTTCCCCAATAGCCTTGCGCCTCTCCTCATTGAAACGCCGCAAAACTGTTTAATCGGCTTAAAGTTTGGATCCACATTAAGGTTGTGCTTAGTGAACTCTCTCGGTACACCCGACATGTCAGAAGGTTTCCTTGCAAAGATGTCCCGATTCTCACGGATGAATTCGATGAGCGCACTTTCCTATTTGGGATCCATGTGAGCTCCAATGATGAACTGCTTAGATGAGTCGCCTGGAATGAAATCTACTGTCTTGGTATCATCTGCTGAAAACTTGAGGGGCGGCTCAACCTCCGTGGTGGGCTTTTTCAGCGGGGTCATATCCTCCGGATCAACATTCACCTTATAGAACTTAAGTTCCTCCTGGGCGCAACTGGACTCTGCGTAAGCCGCATCTCCTTCTTCACACTCAATAGCCGTATTTCGATCACCATGAACGGTAATGGTACCGTTTAAGCCGGGCATCTTGAGCTGCAAGTAAACATAGTAGGGCCTAGCCATGAACTTAGCATAAGCCGGCCGTCCAAATAACGCATGATAAGGACTCTTGATCTTGACCAACTCAAACCACAAGGATTCCACCCTGTAATTGTACTCATCGCCAAAAGCCACTTCCAATGAAATCCTGCCCACCAGATACGCCAACTTACCGGGCACCACACCATGAAAGATGGTGGATGAAGGTTTTAAATCCTTGTCAAGCAACTTCATCCACCGGAAAGTGTCATAAGAAAGGATGTTTATGCTGCCGCCGCCATCCATAAGCACCTTGTTCACCATATATCCGCCCACCTGGGGGCCACAACCAAAGCCAGCCGCCCCGGGTCATCGACACGTGGCGGGTGATCTTCTCGGCTCCATGTTATGTCATATTCAGACCACTTTCAGTATTGCAGAAGAGCCAGTGCAACCGCATTAACTGCCCGCTTACGTAACTTATGGTCCCGTTTATTGAGACTAGTCATGAAAACATGGTACTGCCCGGAGCTGAGCTGCTTCAGATTACTCTGATAACCAGACTGATTACGTTGTTGCTGTTGTTGTTGATTATTGTTACCAGAATGTGGCTGGTGTCCCCCCTGATTATCCTGACCCGGATGACTGGATCCTGAGCCGCCGGAACCAAACCCAGCTCCTGATCCGCCATGTCCTGAGCCGCCTGGCGGGCCACCATCTCGATTGTTAGGTTGTGTGAAATACCGCTTGTACTTCTGCATGAAATTGCAATCCTCCCATGTGTGGTTTGCCGGCTTATCAGGCAGGCTGTGATTGCAAAGTCTTTCGGCAACCATTTGCTCCGTAGAGCTGGTGACAAACACGGCAGCCCTACCGTCCTGGAGTTTACTCCTACCCCTATCGAAACGGAAGGCATGGCCTCCTGGTAAACCGGCCTAGCTGGCGCCTCTTGCGGGCTTCCCACTTGGTTTACAAATGCTGACGTGTCTCTACCCGGCCGGTGGCTCATTGGAATCTCTCTATGCCGGTTGCTGCTGGAACCTACTAGTGACTCGTAGTGCCGGCTAAAGCCGCGGCTGGGGAGAGGGGTTAAATGAACACGGCTCCGACTGTGAGTATATTTGTCCTACTGGGCCATGGCCGTCTGCAGGTACCCAATGGCGTTCCACAGATCCTCCGCGAAGGGTGCTTCATCCGGGATAGGAATTGTCTCAAGCCGGGTGGCCGCTACCACCATATTCTCGGCCGGGTTAGAATAATGACCCGCCGGCGTTGGAAAGCCCCCAGGTGAAGCTTGGTTACGCCGGGCCGGATGAGTCACTGGCCGCTCCGTCGGGCGGCTGTCGGGCGCGTCTGTTACTCGCCCCGCACCAGGAGTATTGAAGAGGTTCCTTGCTTCATAGCGCTCTGGTAGACGGGATTGATGCCTCCTCCGATGTACCGCTGTTGTTGATATTTGCTCCAGCCCTAGATAGAAAGCATCTGCCTTGACACGTTTTGCCTCTTGTTCCATCTGGATCTTTAGCTCAGCCATCCTTTGTCGTTCCTCCATCATCCGGACCTTGATCCTTGCGATCTCTAAATTCTGAGCTGCTTGATTATCTGGTGTGACCTCAGTGGCCATTAAAGCCGCGAGCTTGTCCATCAGCTCCATAAGAACTTGAGCCACCGGCGGCGGGTTATCACCCGAGGTGGCGGCTCTCGCAGCTGTACTACTCGTGCCTGGGGCTGACCCCGCCATGAACATGGCAGCATGAACCGGAAGCCCAAGATCATCCGACTCAGAGCGATCTGACTCAGAGCAGACATCGCCATAGCCCCCAAGGCCACCATTGCAGAGCTGGTACACCGACTCCGTTTCTCCAGTTGAAGATTCGTCCTCTAAATAGATAAGAGTTTCCTGTGATCCGGAAGCTTCAAGATCCGTACCTTGAGTGAAGCCTACGAAGACATGCTTCTGACCCGGATTAGCATGGGCAGGATGCATGTTACGCGCAAGTTGCAGACGCCGAGCCGGCTCGATGATGTCTGTGCAGACGTCTGGCCCGGATGTAGATCCATCAACCTTTCTGACGAAGACGTGGATCCTCCCGAATGGAACCAGGAATCCATACTCCACGGACTCAGCATCAAGCCCCCAGCCGGCATCGTCGATGTAGAGTCGGCCACGATGAGTCTTGCTGATCCTTCCGACCACGTAACCTTCGAGCTCCGAGAGAGAGCCCTTTGAGAACTCAACACCACCAAGCGTTTGTCCCAAGGTGGGCGCCAACTGTCGTGGATTTATCACGGCAGATGTTCGAGTGAACGGACATGGATTCGAGGCCATCGCTAACGTGATGGACTCAAAGGGGCTGGCTGGGACGAAGGACACGACTTTACCCAAGTTCGGCCCCTCAATGCGAGGTAATAGCCTATGTCCTGCTTATGTTTGTATTTCTTGTTGTATCGATTACAAGGGAGCTAAAGCTTGACCTAGTTCTCGATCACTTGATCTCTAAGTCGCCCCGGGTCTACCTTTATATTGGAGGTAAAGACTCTGGGTCATACAAGTTGTAACCGACTCTCATTGTCTATCCGAGTCTTCCTCTATCTTCTCTGCCAAGTTACCTCCGAGCGGCTTACGCACCCGGGTCTTCTCTGTCCGAGCCACTTGGCGGCCCACGCCATGAGCCGCCTATCTTCCTAGGCCGTAAGTCTCATGGCTCATTCTTGGGCCAGCTCACGAGCCATCAGGTATAACCCAGAGCCCTTTAGGCGGGTCATACCGCGGGATTATATCCCCAACACATACCGAAGAACAATCTCCTAAAACAGTTTTGCGAGTGGAGATTTGCACAAGGAGATCAAAAATAATAGCAAAATGAGCTAGAACACGGGTCTGAGCAATGGGTGAATTTTTTTTGGAGGAAGACAAAGTGGATGGAAGCTGGAATAAGTGAAGGGGCCCACGTGGGACCCACAAACCACCTAGGCGTGGCTAGGGGGGTGGCCGTGCCTTGTGGGCTTGTGACCCACTGGTGCTGCCCCTTGCCGTGTGCTAGTGAAAGATATTTTTAAATATTTCAGAAAAAATCATACTACATTTTCAGGGCAATTGAAGAACATTTATTTTCAGGTCATTTTTCTATTGCACGAAAAACTCAGAAAACAAGAAAATAAAATCATTTTTACTTTATTTACTCTAACTAATAGAAAGTAAAAGTTGGGTACAGAAAGTTGTGCTTTCTAAATTCATCCATCTCATGCTTATCAAAAGGAATCCATGAATAAGGTTGATCAAGTCTTATTAACAAATTTCTTTTGAATAACATGAAACCAAAGAATTTTCGAGTAACACTAAGTTACCTCAATGGGGATATGCATGTCCCCAACAATAAGTATATCATATTTATTCTTGACAGTAGGAAGAGGGAATTCAAAGTCTCCAATAATAATCATTGAAACCTTTTCAATGGAGTTGATACTATGAACTTGAGGTTGTTTCTTCGCAAAGTGTACCGTATGCTCATTACCATTGATATGAAAAGTGACATTGCCTTTGTTGCAATCAATAACAGCCCCCGCGGTATTTAAAAAGGGTCTACTAAGGATGATTGATATACTGTTGTCCTCGGGAATATCAGGAATAACAAAGTCCGTTAGGATAATAGCATTTGCAACTACGACAGGCACATCCTCTCAAATACCGACGGGTAAAGCAGTAGATTTATCAGCCATTTGCAAAGATATTTCAGTAGGTGTAAACTTATTCAAATAAATTCTACGATATAAAGAGAAGGGCATAACACTAACACCAGCTCCCAAATCACAAAAAGCAGTTTTAACATAATTCCCTTTGATAGGGCATGGTATAGTTGGTACTCCTGGATCTCCCAATTTCTTTGGTACTCCACCCTTAAAAGCATAATTAGCAAGCATGGTGTAAATCTTAGCTTCCGGTATCTTTATTTTATTAGTCACAATATCTTTCATATACTTAGCATGAGGAGACAATTTCAGAATATCAGTCAAGCGTATACGCAGAAAGACATGTCTAGGCATTTCAACAAAACGCTCAAAATCCTCATCATACTTTTTCTTGGATGGTTTAGGAGGAAATGGCATGGGTTTTTGAACCCATGGTTCTCTTTCTTTACCATTCTTCCTAGAAACAAAATGTATTTTGTCATATCTTTTATTCTTGGGTTGTGGGTTATCAAGATCAATAGTAGGTACAATCTCCACATCATTATCATCACTAGGTTGAGCATCAGCATGCACATCATCATTAATATTATCACTAGGCTCATGTTCATCACCAGATTGTGTCTCAGCATCAGAAATAGCAATATCATTTGGGTTTTAGGTGTATCAATAATAGGTTCACTAGCAGCATGCAAAGTTCTATCATCATCCTTTTTCCTCTTATTACTGGAACGACAGGTGTATCAGTATTACTACTTTGAGAATCTTGCTCAATTCTCTTAGGATGTCCCTCATCATACAAAGGTTCCCGAGTCATTCTACCACCTCTAGTCACAACTCTAACAGAATGATCATTGTTTTTACTATTCATCTCATTAAGCAAATCATTATGTGCCTTAAGTACTTGTTCTACTTGAGTAGTTACCATGGAAGCATGTTTACTAATAAGCTTAATATCATTGATAGTTCTACTCATATAACCACCCAAGCGATCAAGCATATAAGCATTTTGTTTTAATTGTCTACTAACATAAGCATTAAAAATTTCTTGCTTAATAACAAAATTATCAAACTCATCCAAGTATTGGCTAGCACGCTTATTATAAGGAATATCGCCTTCATCAAATCTACGAAGAGAATTTACCTCTACTACCTGTGTCAGGTTATCAAGACCATGTATTTCTTCAATAGGTGGTAGATTCTTAACATCTTCAACTATAATACCTTTTTATTTCATAGTTTTCTTTGCCTTTTGCATATCTTCAGGACTGAGAAATAGAATACCTCTTTTCATTGGAGTTGGCTTTGGAGGTGGTTCGGGAATAGTCCAATCATTATCATTGCTCAATACATTATTCAATAGTAGTTCAGCTTGTTCAATAGTTTGTTCTGTGAAAACACAACCAGCACAACTATGTAGGTGGTCCCTAGAAGCATCGGTTAGTCCACTATAAAAGATATCAAGTATTTAATTTTTCTCGAGAGGGTGATCAAGCAAAGCATTAAGTAATTGGAGAAGCCTCCCCCAAGCTTGTGAGAGACCCTCTTCTTCAATTTGCACGAAATTAAATATTTCCTGCAAGGCAGCTTGTTTCTTATGGGCAGGAAAATATTTTTCAAAGAAGTAATATATCATAGCTTGGGGACTACGGACACAACCAGGAGCAAGAGAATTGAACCATATCTTAGCATTACCCTTTAATGAGAAAGGAAACAACTTGAGAATATATAAATAACAAATTGTTTCCTCATGAGTAAACATGGTGGCTATATCATTCAATTTAGTAAGATGTGCCACAACAGTTTCAGATTCATAACCATGGAAAGGATCAGATTCAACAAAAGTAATTAACCCAGGATCGACAGAGAATTCATAATCGTTATTAGTAACAAAGATAGGTGAAGTAGCAAACTTAGGATCATATTTCATTCTAGCATTCAAAGATTTTTCTTTCCACTTGCATAGCAATTTCCTAAGATTATCTCTATCCTTACAAGAAAGAAAGTCCCTAGCTACCTCTCTTTCCATAACATAACCCTCGGGTATATCAGGCAATTCATATCTAGGAGAGCTAGGTCTACCAGGTGTCTCTTAGTGTTCAATTTCAATAATTTCACCAGTTTCGGAAGTATCATCAGTTTTAGCATTGACTCTAGCAATTTGTTCATCAAGAAATTCACCCAATGGCATAGTATTATCAATCAAAGTATCGTCATAAGCATCATGCATAGCAGAAGTGGCATCATCAATCACTTGCGACATATCAGAATTACTAGCAGGAGGTGGTGTCGCAAACTTACTCATAACAGAAGCTGAATAAAGTGTAGAGCTAGATGGCAGTTCCTTAGCTCCCCTCGTATTAGAGGGATAGATCTTGGTTTTTGGATCTTTCAAATTCTTCATAGCGATCAACAAATATAAATCCCAAGTGACTTGGAGAATAGAGCTATGCTCGCCGATAACAGTGCCAAAAAAGGTCTTGATAACCCACAAGTATAGGGGATCACAACCGTTTTCGAGGGTAGAGTATTACACCCAAATTTATTGATTCGACACAAGGGGAGCCAAAGAATATTCTCGAGTATTCGCAGCTAAGTTGTCAATTCAACCACACCTGAAAGACTTAATATCTGCAGCAAAGTATTTAGTAGCAAAGTAGTATGGAAGTAATTGTAACGATGGCAAAAGTAATAGTAGGAGTTTTGTAGTGATTGTAGCAGTAGCAAGGGAGAAGGAACTTAGCAAGGATCAATATGTGGACAGCTCGTCGGCAATGGATGAGTGGTGGACCATTATGTCGGATGGCATTCATCATGCAACAATTATAACATAGGATGACACAGAACTAGCTCCAGTTCATCAATTTAATGTACGCATGTATTCCATATATAATCATACGTGCTTATGGAAAAGAACTTGCATGACATCTTTTGTCCTACCCTCCCGTGGCAGCGGGGTCCTAATGGAAACTAAGGGATATTAAGGCCTCCTTTTAATAGAGAACCGGACCAAATCATTAGCACTTAGTGAATACATGAACTCCTCAAACTACGGTAATCATTGGAAAGAATCCCAGTTATTGTCACCCTCGGGGATGCAGATCATTACCAGTAATAGGTGTCTACAACTTGGAAGATAGGATCAAGAACACATATATATATATTCATGAAAACATAATAGGTTCAGATCTGAAATCATGGCACTCGGGCCCTAGTGACAAGCATTAAGCATAGCAAAGTCATAGCAACATCAATCTCAGAACATAGTGGATACTAGGGATCAAACCCTAACAAAACTAACTCGATTACATGATAAATCTCATCCAACGCATCACCGTCCAGCAAGCCTATGATGGAATTACTCACGAATGGCAGAGAGCATCAAGGAATTGGTGATTAAGGATGGTTGGTGATCACGATGGCGTCGAATTCCCCTCTTCGGAGCCCAAAACGGACTCCAGATTTGGCCTCCCGAGGAAGAACAGGAGGTGGTGGCGGTGGCTCCATATCGTGAAACGCGATGAACTCTTCTCTTCTATTTTTTCTCCAGGAATATGAATATATAGGAGTGGAATTGAGGTCGATGGATCCATAGGGGGCCCACAAGCCTTCCAGGCGCGGTCAGGGGGGTAGCCACACCTGGTGGGCTTGTCACCTGTGGGTGGCCCCCCTCTGGTTGATTCTTTCACCAATATTTTTTATAAATTCCAAAAATAATCTCCGTAAAATTTCAGGTCAATCCAAGAACTTTTATTTCTGCACAAAAATAACACCAAAGCAGTTTTGCTGAAAACAACGTCAGTCCGGGTTAGTTCCATTCAAATCATGCAAATTAGAGTCCAAAACAAGGGCAAAAGAGTTTGGAAAGTGGATATGATGGAGACGTATCAGGTTTCTGAGAATGGCCTCGGTGAGACCGAGTGGTTTCATTTGGTGTCAGCGAAGTGATTGCCAAGTTTGTGTGAAGCAGACCATCTGTCTCGGTGAATCCGGTTTTTTTGACTCGGTGCTACTGAATTTTGTTCTACAGAAAGCTAAAACTAAGGCTTTCTTTTTTCTAACTTTAAAAGTTATGTGTTTTGTGATTCTCAACCTATTTTCTCTTCTATACTCTTTTCACATGGTCAGAGATGTCAGACTCAGTGGACAACCATAATGATATTAGAGAGCCCAGTATTGATGCAGATCCATGCACTAGTCCTGAGAGCAGTTCATCTTCTTATGATGATGTTCCGAGCTCACCATATTTTCCCAGGGCAGCAAATAGATCTAGAAGGAAACTAAAATCATCTGAAGAAGATTCATATTTTGTGCCAGATGAGGTCCCTGCCAAGCCAAAGGAGGACAAAGCAGACAAGGCTGCATAGAAGCCTGCTAATGAGGTTACCTCAACTACAAAGGTAGTAAAGAAGGAGTATCCAGTTCATAAGCTATGAAAGCACATGAGAGTGCTAGGGCAACATTGACTATTGAGCCCCAGGGAAGTCTATGCCCAAGAAGGCAAGAGAGAAGAACAAAAGCAAGAAGAGGACCATACAAGTTTTTTGGAAGACCAACTTCAATGTATGAAGATCCAGCTGAGGCTGAGGAAGAGGAAGAGCCAGCTACCAAGGCTCCTCCTAAGAAGAAGAAGAAGCTGCTTGTTGATGCTATGCCAAGCCAGGCCCCATCCAGGAGCAAGCCAGCTGCACCCAAGAAATCCACTGCTCCAAAGCCCAAGAGGTTTTCCAAAGACATCCCAGCTGCTAGCAAGAACAAAGGTTCTACCTGTCATCATTTTATCACAACAGATGCCATGGGTAGGCTTATCGAAGGTGGTTGGGGACGGAGGATGCCGACGGGCTCCGGGTGCAGGATTAGGTACAAGCGGTTGAGACACATGATGTACCCAGGTTCAGGGACATCCGTGGGAGGTAACACCCCTAGTCCTGCTTGGTCTAGTTGATGGATGGGTATGTTTACAAGGTTGCTCCTAGAGCTATGTCTAGAGGAGGAAGAAGGAGCAGCCGGCTTGCCTTTCTCCGCTACGAGGTGTGAGTATGAGGGAAGTTTCCCATAGGTGTGAGTGCCTGAGACTCGTCGTCCCCGTTGCATGGGGGGTCGGGGGGGGTTTATAGGCCAACCCCCCAGCTTACAATATTCCCGAGGTACAAAGATGGGGCCTGGCCGGCAGCCTCTCCGGCTGACTAGGGGGCCTGCCCCTCGAGCCGTCTCATCGCCCGTAGGGTCCATCGACTGAGTGGTCCCATCGCCCGCTGGGGCCCGCCAGCCGGCTCCGCGATTGGCCCCCACCCACCTGCTGCGGCCCAGGTCGCCCAGGCAGCGACGACTAGTGCCAGCCGGCCGAAGTCTCCGATACGGCCAGCTGCACTATAGCCATGCCGGAGCAGGTAATCGAGTGGGCGGGGGCGTGCCGGCACTGTTCCCCCACCTGATCGCGGTTGCCAAGGTTAGCGGCCCAGACGGCCGAACTGTAGCCACGCGCGCCCGTGCATCAGTGGCCACTATGGCTACATTGGTGTCCGTCATGGCGGTCACGTCGTGTCGCCGTACCTACGCGCAGTGGGATGGGACAGGTGCTTGTCTGCCCAGGCGTCAACGGGGGAGCCGGTTCAAAGGCAACAGGCCGTGCTCGGCCAGCCGGGACGGCTCCTTGACCATCCGGACTCGACCTAGCTGGCAATGCATCTGCCGACTGTGCGCCAACCGACCGTAAGAAGCTGACCACGTGCTAATTTCTTGAAGTGGTGGAGAGAACCCCGATGCTTTGGCCTACCCAGGGGTAATAACCCCGTCACTACCTCTAGAGAAGCTGAAGAGGAAGCATTGTCCGTTTTGATGAAGCTGAGGCCACACCTTCCTAAGCACAATGCCAGCCATCTGCTTGCTGAGGACATGAAGAAGAGGAAGGATTCTGGATTGAGAGAGTGGATAGCCATATATAGATCCTTATTCTTAGAGGAGAAGGACATCTGTAGACTATAGATTCTACACCAAGGAACATCAAGACTTTTATGAGACTATTCTGCTTGACAAGAGCCCTACAGTCAGTGATATGAGGTATGTTAACTGGAAGTACGTCAAGGAGGACCAAGATTACTTTCCAAGTGTGTAGGATAATTTCCACTGCATTGGCATTAATGAGTTGGTTGGAAGAGAGTTCACTGCCTGGAATGAGGAGATCATCATGCAATTCTACTCCACTACACATTTCTATGGAGATGGTAGGATTGTATGGATGACTAAAGGCTCCAGATATGAATGCACTATTGATGAGTGGGCTGCCATATTAGGAGCCCCATAGGTGCAAGAAGGTGAATTGGATGTGTACTCTGAGCCCAAGGCAAACCACAACTCCATGGCCAATATGTACAATGCGATCCCTGCTGCAAACTTGCAGTCACACAAGCTTGGATTCATCTATTTACTCGAGGCTGGTCTACGCACCACAAACACCATCTTGAGGCATACATTGATGACTAAGTCTAGAGATGAGAAGATGATCAGAGGTTATTCTATCAACATGTTACTCCATCTTGATCAGCACACCAGATTTAGGGTGATGGACTTGATAGTTGAGACCGTGAAGAGGATAGGTGCAGATCAAAAGAGATCATGTGGATATGCACCATACATTCAAATGCTTATCAACTCCCAGCTGGAGAAGCACATGTATGAACTTTATCGACCACATTTTCCACTCATGCCAGAGCTAGAAGACAACGTCGTGGTGATGCATCCAGAACATCCCACCTCAGCTACAGCACAGGCAGAGAGAGAGGCATCCAGAGACACTATTGCTCAGGTGCCAAAGACCCGGAGTGAGCAAATGGATCTTCGTCTCAGTTCCGTGCTTAGCATGCAGAAGGACTTTGGAGATATCTTGAAGAACCAAGAGACTCTGGGAAGGATTGTTGAGACCAAGTTTCACATTCTCAACAACAAGGTGGATGAGCTCACAGTGTTTGTAAACGAGCTCAAGAGAGAAGTTGATGGCGTGCCCAGTACCCACACCACAGATGATGATGAGGGCAGTCCACCCCTCAAGACTGACACCTAGTTAAGGACTCAAGCCAGGACTCCTACAGTGCCAGTTCTAGAGTTGAGGCCTTGTTCATCAGCACCTGCTGCAGCTCCATCGGCTCCTTCAGCTCCATCAGCTACACCAGCACATCCAGTTGCTACTCCAACTCCATCCATGACGTGTGCTGAAGTCTTTGCTGAAGCCGTTCTCTCGACTCCTTCATCAACTATTGGAGGATACCAGCCCCAGAGAGGCGTTTAGTTCTGTAGCTTTGAACTTTTTGGCAACTTGTTGCCAAAGGGGAAGAAGTTGTATAGATTATTAGGGCTTCGAGAGAGGGAGAGTGTTGCTTTTTATCGCCCTTCAAAAACATTGATATCTTTTGGCTTGTTTGTGTTAAACCTTGCTTGTGTTTGATCATACACTTGATGAGTGTAGCTACTATTTCCTATCCTTGAGATGCTTATGATATGATCATCACTTTTTCTTATTGTGTTGTGCTATGATGTTCATCCATATTACTCTCGCACACCTCCAAGTTGTATGTGACATGGAAGAGTGCCCCATATACCTAATCAATTGTGCATTTGCATTCAAACGCAAATTCAAAATAGTGCACAAATATATGGGGAGCTCTTGCTTATCACATACTTCTCAAAGCGACGATTATATTCATTGATTATATCATATTTCGAAGCTTTGATCTACATGTTGTCATCAATTACCAAAAGGGGGAGATTTAAAGCACATTTGCTCCCTTGGTGGTTTTGGTAATTAATAACAACATATATCTCATTGGATTAATGCTTCCACTAAGTATATTTCAGGAAAGGTTCAATGATGGGATGGCAAAAGGACATATGGAGAGACCCCTGGATGCAAGGAATAGGATTGGCAAAGCTTAAAGCAAGAAAACTCTACATTTTACTTTGTGAGAAATCACTTTGAATCTATAGGAAAGCCAATACTATTAAAAGTGGGTGAGGTATCGTTGGTGAACAATATGCTCCACGTGCACGAGTGATAGTCGCCAAAACACCCACAAGCTCTTCCATAAAACTCTGTCGAAAGCCTATCATGAAAAATCCGTGCCAGCAAACCTTCCCACTCGACCCTACCGATTTTCACCTAAGACAAATCCCACCCAAACCCCAAGTTTTTGGTACAACCGATTCTGCATCGGCCCCACCGAGTTTCGGTTGCCATCCCGTCTGTTGCCCCTTTTCTTAAAATTAGAATTTCTGATTTTTTTGGATAGGTGCCACCGAGTTTGCAATCTGACCGTCAGTCACCTTTTCGGTACTACCGAAAACTATATATCGGCCTCCCTGAGATTCAAAAGTTGCTACCTTTTGAGGAACTCGGTACCACCGAGTTTTACACTTCGGTGTCACCAAGTTGGTAACTTAACGTGTAACGGTTCGATTTTTGGAGATGCCTATATATACCCCTCCACCACGACTCACTCGCAATAGAAGCACTCAAAACAGTTCCCCACTTATCCCATCTGATTTTTTGAGAGAGCCACCTATTCATGTGTTGAGATCAAACCATTCCACCCCAACCATATGGATCTTGATTTCTAGCCTCCCCAAGTTGCTTTCCACCCAATCAATCTCTTCCACCAAAGCCAAATCTGTGAGAGAGTGATTGAGTGTTGAGGACTCTATCATCTTGAAGCACAAGAGCAAGGAGTTCATCAGCATTATCGAGCCTATTACCTTTTGGAGAGTGGTGCCTCCTTGATTGGTTAGGTCTCGTTTGGGAGCCTCCTACTTCGTGTTGTGGAGTTGAACCAAGAAGTTTATAAGGGCAAGGAGATTGCCTACTTCATGAAGATCTACCCCGAGTAAGGCTAGTCCTCCGTGGACGTAGGCCATCATGGAATAGACAAGGTTGCTTCTTCGTGGAATCCTTTGTGGGTAGAGCCATCTGTGACTCTCGTGACTGTTACCCTCCATGGGTTGAAGTCTCCATAAATGTGGACATACGATAGCACCACCTATCGGAACCACGGGAAAAATCTTCATGTCTCCAAATTGCATTTGATCTTCCTCCCTATCCTGTATTACATGTGCTTGTCTTTATTTTCCACTGCTATACTCTTAGACATGCATGTGTAGGGTGTGCTTGACTTGCTATCATTGCTAAAATCTGCCAACACTTAAAATTGGGAAAAGGTAGAATTTTTCTTTGGTCAAGTAGTCTAATAGCCCCCTCTAGACATACTTTCTAACCTACAGTGGGGAAAACAAAGAAAACTTAGGAGGGATGAAAATAAATATGAGGATTGATCTTGCAAATATTGAAAATGATTGAACTATCTTGAGGAGAAGTACTCCAGATGGAAAAGAATTGACATGTAAATTTGATTGAACAAAAGGATTAGCACTTCCATAGAAATATGAGAACACCGCTTAGGAAAGATACGAAATCAACACTTGACATCGAAGAACCTTAAATTACCATAATCCAACAAAACAAAGGATGAGGCTTGCGGATTAAGCCAGATAAAATTCATGACAGAGATTTCGTCCGATATTTTCGTGGTAAGGCTCGCACGGGCTCGATCTTTACAGTAGTCATCATGTACAAGGTAGTGCACACGACATATGAAGCATCCGCGACTCGTAGCAAGTTACAAGGATTGTTTAAGACACAACAAGAACCATTGTATGAAACACCATGAAAAACGAACCACTAGATGTCAAACCCCAACCTCACATCATGCATCTCTTGGAAAGATAATCCTTGGTAACTACTTGATCCTTTTAAAGAATTCACTCAATTAACCAGTTAACTTGCCGATTAATCCCTACTCATAGGGTCCCCGGGTAGCCATTTAACTAATAATTCGGACGATTAATTGATTAAATGGCCAATTAACTTGCCGATTAGCCTATTAATCCCCTACTCATCAGCCAACCGAGCAGCTACCAGTTAACGATTTCCTCAACAATGCTACTTGAATTCCCACCTGAGAACTCCAGGATTTTTTTTGGTTATGCAATCTGGTCCAACGAACACACGAAGCAATTACTGAATAAATCACTCAACTCCTAGCAATACTACTACACCTCCAATGCATCACATCCATCAACAAATAACCAGAGAAACCTCGGAAACTCATCTACCTCAGACCCTCATAATTAGAATGATACTAATTATGGCAGTACATCGGCAAGTATTGGGTGACGTCAAACTCCTCTCGCCCCAAAGAGTATTGAAGCAATTTCGAACATCTTCATCCTGAGATACTAAGGAAACTCAACGATAGAGGGTGTGACAAGAATCCCTTGGAGCTCAAATCCCCGGGACACTTCTACCCCAAATTGACAGGAGGCACCGTGAACAAAATCCAGGCCATATTGACATCGTAGAGGTTCCAAAATACCTATGATATCCTAAAAAAATTGAGTGAGAAGAGGGGTAGAATGAAAATTCCGACGCCAAGAATCGTCACCAGAGCGACGAAGGGAAGAGGTGTAAAAATAATTCCTACTCTCCGATATATAACTAGACTCAAAATATAGTTTTTTGTAGACTCGACAACAGCCAAGTTTGATCAATGAAGGGGCTCCTAGGTAGGTACTGCTCTGATACAAACTTTTCATGCCCAAGATGCGGTACTATCCTCATCGTGGCTCGAGGGCCTTGATAGGGTTAGAAGCATAGCTCAACGTTTCGCAAGAATGGATATCTTTACTATTACATGTAAAGAGGAGATGAGCATATGGAATTGGCTTACACTCGCCAGAGCTAAATCATGATCATTCGAAATACAAACAACCATTGCAAACACCATACATAAAAGCAGGGACCGACTATGGACGAAATCAAACGATATAAGCGACATCCATCCTTGCTAATCCCAGGTTGTCGGCCTAGAATGCACCCAATGATCGTTGAAGAAGAATAAGAACTCGAGGTGAAACAATCATCGCGCTCACATCAATGTATCGCTTTACCTCTACCTGCACCTATTGTTGTAGTAATCCGTGAGCCATGAGGACTCAACAATCTCATTTCCAAGGGTATCAATACAAGCAAATATTAATGGGTGAGGTATGGTTAAGTGGTGAGTGACAGTGTCCTGGACTAGGGGGTACTCACCACGTCATCTCCCGACCAGTGGGTCGGGCCGAGGACACCCAGGGCGATTCACTGATGGGCCAGTTCGGAGATCCCATGATGCATACAAGGGAGATTCCATAAGACTTGGCGCACAAGACACGAACTCCTCTAAACTCTAGGTCTCTGGTATTATATAAACTGAGGCTAGGCAAGTTAATAGATGATCTCATATTCATTACTACAATCTCGTAGTAGATACCTATACTACGTACTATCCCCATATCAATACAATCAAAATCAGGACGTTGGGTATTATCTCCATGAGAGAGCCCGAACCTAGGTAAAATCCTGTGTCCATGTTACCATTGCTCCAAGACACCAAGCTTAGGACCCCTACTATGAGATATGTCGGATTCGACAATGACATTGGTGCTTTCATTGAGAGCATTCTGGGAATTCAGATCGGCTCCATCGTGATCTACGCGTCGAAACCGAGCTACATCGTCAAAGTCGGCATCTTCGTCGCCAGCTTGACTGGTCACCTTGGCTATGCCGAGGACTACACTCCACGTCAGATCATATAGATCGGACAGTTTTATTCATCAGCATCAACTCCAATCTCAACCAAGATCATGTAAGAATCCTCCATGGTGCTCGCGGGCTCAACGTCAACATTGCCCTCACGCGATCATGCAGTTTTTCTGGAAAGAGAATTCGTGTTCGTCGTCTCCACCTCCTCGAGTGTCATTTTGATGATTGCTTCGGTGGAATTGTGCGGAATTGAGTCTAGAACAATCCTGCAAAATTTTGTCCCGTTCCAGTGGAGGAATATCCGGCAATCTAGAATCTACTGAAGCCCCGTCGAATCTGGACGAGAATCTGGACGAGTTTAGGGTGAGGAGTGCAGCGTCTAGCTGGGACGTCCGTTGGAAAATCCCACCGTTCATCGGCTGCGAAATTCCTATACCGATCACCCCTCAAACTTTCAGCCCAAACCAACCGTCCAAACTCGAGGAAACATCCGATTAGTACAACAAATTGTGGATCTATTTTCTGCGTGAAAACGAATCCGACCCGAGTTCATCTTTTTCATGAACGGGTTGTCAAACGTCCTTTTTGAAGGAAATTTTCTCATCATCTCGGTCATCCGACCACGTGTTCGGCATCGTGAGGGATGAATAATCATCAAGCAAAACTTGTAATCCGTGGGTTGTACAGGTCGGGCGCTCCATTGCTTCATCAAGCCAGCATCAACCTCGTCACAAATTCTAATTTGCGTCGGCATCGCCGCACCGTTACTTTTTCAGGCTGACGTCCACCACGCCAATCTGCTTTGACACGTCGGCTGGCATGGGTCTCTATCTCACCTTACCTATCTGATATGTCCCCTCGGCTAGACTATGGGCTTCATCATCTCCTCATCAAACCGCTTCGAAGACTTCGGCATCACCAGCCGACCAGTTTTGATACCTCGGCTAGCATGAGACTTTCGCATCCCGTCATCAACCTGCTCCGGGGACTTCGACGTCACTAGCCTCGACTGGCATGAGACTTCAGCATCACTAGCCGACCTGCATGAGACTTCGGATCCGCCGATCACACCTTCGCCATGTTAACTGGACGGAGGACTTCATCTCGCCGTGGAGCGTCACCACTTCGTCAAGCCGAACTCTTCGTTCAGGCACCTCGGTGCCCAGGTCATATTCCTTTACTTATTTGCTTCACTTAAATTAACTAAGGAGAAGATTTTTTTTAAATATATTATTATCTTTCTTTGTTATTACTTTTGGCTTGCACTATTTTATGAGTGCAGGAAATCGACTTCGACTGCCATCACACGGTCATCCCGGCGTCACCTTACCGACCTACTACACCACCTCGGCTGGACTAGGGGCTTTGCCTCGCCACATCAGCCGAGCCATGACACTACTTCGGAGTGCTGAACTCCTCGTTCGGTCACCTCAGATCGGGCTTAGGGGATGGGACATCGGTCATGCCAAAGACTACACACCAGATCTGTCAAAGTTCGATGGACATCCTCGTCCCGCCAGAAGCCCGGATCGCGTCATCGACACCGAGCACATTAACTAGCTAAGTCGCTTTCATGCTCAAAAACTTTTAGTTTTAAATTTTGTTCGGTTCGACCAAGCATTATGCTCGGCTCCTATGATTGCCTCCTACATTTTGCTTTGTTTGGCTAGGAGTGCAAAGGGAGAACCACTGCGATTGTACTTCCGGTTTAACTGGTCAAGTACCTTAGTGGATAAAGCCAAAAATTGACTGCCACAATGAGCGTAAACTGGTCGGCAATCCGATGCCCGTATTAAACAACGGGCCTTTCACAAAGTTGGCCGAAGTGTTAACACCTTGACCTCAGCTAACACCAAACACTAATCAAGGGCTAGTAATTGGCCTCCAAAACTTTAAGCTCATGTGACTAAATGAAAGTTATAAAGACTAGATATCTGATTGCCTTGTTTCTGCTAACACAACAGCCTCTGGGCACCGATACAACGGCTATGGGTTGTCTTGTTACTACGGAAACACCCCACGTAGCATTTAGAAAGGGGTAGAAGCCGACGATGGGCCACTCTCAAATGATAAACAGTCACAAAGGAGTCAAAATAGCATATAACATTAAAGAATTTATATTCAATATGCGAGTGTTGCCTTCCATAATCATTGTTACAAAGCCATAAATATGCATCAATTTGACTTAAGCTTTTAGCCAAGCTGGGTTACCTGGCTCCTATGCTTACCCCCTATGTTCCCGATTGTTCGGCTAGGAGGTAAAGGGAACACCTCTGTGATTGTTACTTATGGTTCATCCGGGTTAGGACTTCAGACTGGGTGGAGGCGAAACCTAGCCATCTTAAGAATATAATTGGTTGGCAACGACGGAAGTGAAATTTTTTGTTCATTAAAGACCATAGAGTTTGGGAACATTCCCCGAACTAAACCATAAATTGTGTCAAACTGTCACATCCCTAGCAAGTGTCTTAGGTTAAGCATGGTTGTTACATCATCATCATCATTTCATCAACATAAATGGGAAGGAAAAAGAAAACCCTAACTCACATTGAAATAAAGTGAATCCAAGTTTGATGAAATTTTCAAGAAATCCAAAATGCCCTTAAAAATGTTCCCTAAGTCTGATAAATTTGGACAAGTATATAACAGGGATCATTTAAAATATTTGAACCTCAGAAGCAATTTAAAATTAATGATTAAAGCCTCTGAAATTGATAAATAAAGCACTATCATTATTTCTGTTTTCAAATTATTCTGAAACTTCTGAGATAAATTTGAAATATTCAAACTTGATTTTAGAAAATATATGGGATATTTTATAAAATCATTTGGACCTGCAAATAAAATAAACAAAGGTCAGAAAAGAGAAACAAAAAACAGAAAAAAGGAGGAAAACTCACCTGAGACCCAGGTGGGGCTGGCCCAGCTGGCCCAACCAACTTCCACCGTCGTCAACCTCTTGCCAGTAGGCAGGAGGGCGTGTGCCCACGGCACGCCAGCCAGCTCCTGCTTGCCTGGCTGCCGTAGAGGCCTCCGCGTGCGCCAACATGAAGCTCCTCGCCGCTGTGGCCTCCTCTTCCCCCTTATCTCCCGCCCCCTCTCTCTCGCGCGCATTCCCCTCTCTGCTGCCGCCATGGCCGACCTGTGCTTCTCTATCGTGCCGACGTTCTAGCCACCCCTGAACCCATCTGAGCCCGCCAGAAGCTCCGCCGTGACCTCTTCTTCCTCCTAGCCAAGCTACGCATCGCCGGAAGCCCCCTGTCGACGTTGCGCCATCGTATTCCTCCTCGAGTCACCGAAAATAAAATCGAAGCTCGCCGCCGTTTCAGACCGTCCCCGAGCCCGCTTCCGACGCCCCTGCGACCGCTGTGAGCCCCTGAAGCTTTTCCCCCTCTTTCCCCCTTCGATCTCGCGCCCTAGCCCTTGATTCCGTCGAGGCCCGAATGCCTCCACCGCTCGAGCTCAATGTCGGCCGTGTTACGGTGACCAGCTGGTCCATCTAAGGCCTCCGTCGTGCTCGTGGGGTTGAGTAGAGACCGTAGGTGCCCAGTAGAGCTCGTGTCGTGCCCTGGTTCGACGAGCCCGTGCTCGCCCGAGCTCCGGCCGCCGCCCAGCTCATCGCTGGCATCGATTCCGACCATCTCAGCTTCTGGGAGGGGTCGGGATGGATGCGCGCGAATGTGCTGAGTAGTTTGGTGCCCCGCGCCGTCCTTTTGGCCGCCGAAGGAGGAAACCCGAAGCCCTCCGCCATCCCTGGAGTCGCCGACGGCTCGTCGCCGGTGACCCTGGCCTGTTTGACCACGGGGTTTGACCCCCTGGGTCACAAACAGGTGGGGCCAGCCTCTGACTAAACACAGATTAGTAATAAGTTAATTAATTTAATTAATTAAGTTAATTAGTCACTGACATGTGGGCCCAGTTCTGATAATTAGTTAGAATTAGTGTTAATTTTATTAGTTAAGTGAATGAGTCACTGACATGTGGATCCCACATGTCAGGTTTGACTCTAGGCCGGGTGTGCTGACCAGCTGACGTCATCATGATGTCATGCTGATGCAATAAAACAATTTCTAGTTTAAGAATAACTCCAGAAAATGTTTAAAACTTTGAAAAATCATATAAAATAATCTGTAAGTCAAATGAAAATAATTTATATATGAAAAATTATCAGAAAAATCCAATGAATCCAATGGCGCTATTCCCCTGCATGTTAGAGCAACCTAAATAGGTGAACATGGACATTTATCATTAGGTTAATATATGGAATTTGAAAGGAGAACAACTTTGAACCTATATTCAAATCTATTTTAAATTGACATGATCACTAGTTATATTAGCTCACCCATGCATATTACTATGCCATGATCATGCATCATATTGTTGCACTTGCTTGTATTGAATGCTCTTATCGGCATTGCGGTAGGCACTAATCCGGAAGATACCACCCCGTATCCCGATGAAGGAGAGAACTCCTCCGCAACTCAGCAAGGCAAGCAACCCCTTTGATCATTCCGATAAGATCCCACTCTCTTGCTCCTGCTCTTCTTTATTGCATTAGGACAAACGGTCACATGTCAGTCATACACGATATATGATCCTATTCCTATGCATGACCTGATCTTGTCACAGTAAATAGCTAAACCTTGCAACCTAGCATACCTGGTAGATGCTTGTGCTATGATGTGCTTAGCTTACTTTGCCTGCTATGCCTGCTATGCTTACAGTTGAGTCAGGTCTGGTTCATCTGGGTGATGAACTGAGTGAAACGGTGTTGTCCGATGTGATGAGCTCATACTGAATATGATTTGGTAAAGGTAGCGATGAGAGGCTATGTAGGAGTACATAGTGGGTTGTCTCATTGGGACCGTTCTTAGGAACTGGGTTCCGTGTTTGTGATCCAAGACTAGATACTACCACATGTTGGGCCCTGAAATATGACCCCGCCCGACTCATCAGTCACTTAGTCCTTGGTCCAGGTATTGTAAGTAGTTTCTGGTGTTTATAGCATGCTGGAGGCCATGCGTAGCGTTGACCCTCGGGGTGGGTTACGACGCGGTAGGCAGTGGCACAGTGTACCAAGGGTCACCCGAATGGTGGGCTTGGGAACCCTACGCACATCGTTTGGGGCCGTAGCGGAAACTTCGGCCGGACTTCCATGCGGGTTCAGTCTCAAATAGGCGATAGCCTGGATAGAGGTCTTATGTGATTGACGGTCGTGGCTGACTCCCTCGCTGGGCATCCACTTGAAGGTTGCCGAGGTGCATGGTTTATGGCACACAACGATAAGTGGCGAGAGCGTGTGTGAAGAAGTACACCCCTGCAGGGTATGAAACTATTCGAATAGCCGCGTCCTCGGATATGGACTACTTGGAGAACTTATGTTGTTCATAGATAATCAAATGGGTACTCCTAAAAATATCAAGACAAGTGTGAGTATCGTGGATGGCACACTTCCGGAAGGGGAAGGTGGATCCTTGGTGGTGTATTGTGATGGAGATAGTGGACTCGTGTGCGATAACTAAAACTGTAACAAAGAGTTAAAACTGAGTAGTGTAGGTTAGCCATGAGTCTAAACTGGCATTGTTGAATAAACTCCACCACTCCCCCTTGTTGACACATTAGCGTAAATAGACTAGGTCTGTTTTAAAGACTTGCTGAGTATGATTGTACTCATCCTTGCTTAATTAATGTTGCAGATGAAAACCAGGACCCATCAGGTGGGTTCTTTCTAGACGTTGACGATGCCGAATAGCTGGTGTCCCAGCTACGATCTTGCCCGTGTGGTGGGCTGTAGATAGTCAGGCCGTGTGCCACTTTTCTATTTCGTCGTCTGTACTCAGACAACTTAAGTTTCCGCTGGCTTGTATGAACTTGTTTGTATGACTTGAGTGTTGGGTCATGTGACCCTATCTGTATGAACATATTATGTAAGGCTCGTCTAAGCCTCTTAAATAAAAGTCATGTTGTTGTATGGTTATGTTGTGATGCCATGGTTGTATCTATGCATATCGGGCATGTCGTGCGTACGTGTGATGTGCAATGGTATGTATGGGCTCCGACACCTAGTCATGTGCCTTTAATAGTACTCTTTACGGGAAACTGCCTCTCTGTGCTTCCATCGAGCCGTGGTAGCTTGCTACTGCTCCGGACACATTGATTGACCGACATGTATCCTTCCTTGCTGTTGTGTTTGTCCCTTCGGGGAAATGTCTCGCGATGTAATGGAGTCCTGGTAGCCTGCTACGACTCGTCTACATGCAGTGATGGCATTCGTGTCTCGCGACGTAATGGAGTCCTTGTAGCTTGCTATGACTCGTCTACACACGCTTGAGGCCGACACCTGTATTGTTCGGTTATGTATGCCTGTTTCCTTACGGATGTGCCACTTGGGTTCTATGACTAGTCATGTCGGCCCGGGTTCTTTGTTGCGTGATTGCCAGCGACATGTTCACATACGTGAGCCAAAAGACGCAAACGGTCCCGGCCAAGGTAAGACTGCAGCCGTGGAGTTTACCGTGCGTGAGGCCGCAAAGTGATGTGACTTGTTACAGTATGGAATCATATGACTTAGGATCGGGGTCCTGACAGCGTTGAACCTGGCTCTAATTCCAACGCTGTCGGGACCCCGATCCTAAGTCATATGATTCCATACTATAACAAGTCACATCACTTTGCAGCCTCACGCACGGTAAACTCCACGACTGCAGTCTTACCTTGGCCGGCACCGTTTGCGTCTTTTGGCTCACATATGTGAACATGTCGCTAGCAATCACGCAACAAAGAACCCGGGCCGACATGACTAGTCATAGAACCCAAGTGGCACATCCATACGGAAACAGGCATACATAACCCAACAATGCACGTGTCGGCTTCAAGCGTGTGTAACGAGTCATAGCAAGCTACAAGGACTCCATTACGTCGCGAGACACGAATGCCATCATTGCATGTAGATGAGTCATAGCAGGCTACCGGGACTCCGTTACATCGCGAGACATTTCCCCAAAGGGACAGACACAGCAGCAAGGAAGGATACATGCGAGTCAATCAATGTGTCCGGAGCAGTAGCAAGCTACCATGGGTCGGTGCAAGCACAGAGAGGCAGTTTCCCGTAAAGAGTAATACTAAAGGCACACGACTAGGTGTCGGATCCCATACATACCATTGCACGTCACACGTACGCACAACATGCCCGATACACATAGATACAACCATGGCATCACAACATAACCATACAATAACATGACTTTTATTTAAGAGGCTCAGACGAGCCTTACATAATATGTTCATACAGATAGGGTCACATGACCCGACACTCAAGTCATATAAACAAGTTCATACAAGCCAGCGGAAACTTAAGCTGTCTGAGTACAGACGGCGAAACAGAAAAGTGGCACACGGCCTGACTATCTACAGCCCACCACACGGGCAAGATCGTAGCTGGGACACCAGCTATTTCGGCATCGTCAACGTCTAGAAAGAACCCACCTGATGGGTCCTGGTTTTCTTCTGCAACATTAATTAAGCAAGGATGAGTACAATCGTACTCAGCAAGTCTTTAAAACAGACCTAGTCTATTTATGCTCATGTGTCAACAAGGGGGAGTGGTGGAGTTTATGCAGCAATGCCAGCTTAGACTCATGGCTAACCTACACTACTTAGTTTTAACTCTTTGTTACAGCTTTAGTTATCGCACACGAGTCCACTATCTCCATCACAATACACCACCAAGGATCCACCTTCCCCTTCTAGAAGAGTGCCATCCACGGTACTCACACTTGTCTTGATATTTTTAGGAGTATCCATTTGATTATCTATGAACAACATAAGTTCTCCAAGTAGTCCATATCCGAGGACGCGACTATTCGAATAGTTTCATACCCTGCAGGAGTGTACTTCTTCACACACGCTCTCGCTACTTACCGCTGTGTGCCATAAACCATGCACCTCGGCAACCTTCAAGCGGATGCCCAGCGAGGGAGTCGGCCACGACCGTCAATCACATAAGACCTCTAGTCTAGGCTATCACCTATTTGAGACTGAACCCGCACGGAAGTCCGGCTGAAGTTTCCGCTACGGCCCCAAACGATGTGCGCAGGGTTCCCAAGCCCACCATTCGAGTGACCCTTGGTACACCGTGCCACTGCCTACCGCATCGTAACCTACCCCGAGGTTCAGCGCTACGCACGGCCTCCAGCATGCTATAAACACCAGAAACTACTTGCAATACCTGGACCAAGGACTATGCGACTGATGAGTCGAGCGGGGTCATATTTCAGGGCCCAGCATGTGGTAGTATCTAGTCTTGGATCACAAACATGGAACCCAGTTCCTAAGAACGGTCCCAGTGAGACAACCCACTATGTACTCCTACATAGCCTCTCATCGCTACCTTTACCAAATCGTATTCAGTATGAGCTCATCACATTGGACAACACTGTTTCACTCAGTTCATCACCCAGATGAACCAGACCTAACTCAACTCTAAGCATAGCAAGCATAGCAGGCAAAGTAAGCTAAGCACATCATGGCACAAGCATCTACCAGGTATGCTAGGTTGCAAGGTTTAGCTATTTACTGTGACAAGATCAGGTCATGCATAGGAATAGGTCATCTATCGTGTATGACTGACATGTGACCATTTGCCCTATTGCAATAAACAAGAGCAGGAGCAAGAGAGTGGGATCTTATCGGAATGATCAAAGGGGTTGCTTGCCTTGCTGAGTTGCGGAGGAGTTATCTCCTTCGTCGGGATACGGGGTGGTATCTTCCGGATTAGTGCCTACCGCAACGCCGATAAGAGCATTCAATACAAGCAAGTGCAACAATATGATGCATGATCATGGCATAGTAATATTCATGGGTGAGCTAATGTAACTAGTGATCATGTCAATTTAAAATAGATTTGAACATAGGTTCAAAGTTGTTCTCCTTTCAAATTCCATATATTAACCTAATGATAAATGTCCATGTTCACCTATTTAGGTTGCTCTAACATGAAGGGGAATATCACCATTGGATACATTGGATTTTTCTGATAAATTTTCATATATAAATTATTTTCATTTGACTTACAGATTATTTTATATGATTTTTCAAAGTTTTAAACATTTTCTGGAATTTTTCTTAAACTAGAAATTGTTTTATTGCATCAGCATGACATCATGATGACGTCAGCTGGTCAGCTGACCCGGCCCAGAGTCAAACCTGACATGTGGGGTCCACATGTCACTGACTCATTCACTTAACTAATAAAATTAACACTAATTCTAACTAATTATCAGAATTGGGCCCACATGTCATTGACTAATTAACTTAATTAATTAAATTAATTAACTTATTACTAATCTGTGTTTAGTCAGAGGCTGGCCCCACCTGTCAGGTTGACGTCAGGCAATGTCAGCTGACGTCAGCTGGTCATATGACTAGTATCTGGAAACACTAAGTGAATGAGTCACTGACATGTGGACCCCACATGTCAGGTTTGACTCTGGGCCAGGTCAACTAACCAGCTGATGTCATCATGATGTCATGCTGATGCAATAAAACAATTTCTAGTTTAAGTAATTCTAGAAAATGTTTAAAACTTTGAAAAATCATATAAAATAATCTGTAAGTCAAATGAAAATAATTTATATATGAAAGTTTATCAGAAAAATACAATGAATCCAATGGTGCTGTTCCCCTACATGTTAGAGCAACCGAAATAGGTGAACATGGACATTTATCATTAGGTTAATATATGGAATTTGAAATGAGAACAACTTTGAACCTATATTCAAATCTATTTTAAATTGACATGATCACTAGTTACATTAGCTCACCCATGAATATTACTATGCCATGATCATGCATCATATTGTTGCACTTGCTTGTATTAAATGCTCTTATCGGCGTTACGGTAGGCACTAATCCGGAAGATACTACCCCGTATCCCGACGAAGGAGAGAACTCCTCCGCAACTCAGCAAGGCAAGCAAACCCTTTGATCATTCCGATAAGATCCCACTCTCTTGCTCCTGCTCTTCTTTATTGCATTAGGACAAACGGTCACATGTCAATCATACATGATAGATGATCCTATTCCTATGCATGACCTGATCTTGTCACAGTAAATAGCTAAACCTTGCAAGCTAGCATACCTGGTAGATGCTTGTGCCATGATGTGCTTAGCTTACTTTGCCTGCTATGCTTGCTATGCTTAGAGTTGAGTCAGGTCTGGTTCATCTGGCTTCATTTCAAACTTAATTTTAGAAAATATATGGGATATTTTATAAAATCATTTGGACCTGCAAATAAAGTAAACAAAGGTCAGAAAAGAAAAACAGAAACAGAAAAAAGGAGGAAAACTCACCTGAGGCCCAGGTGGAGCTGGCCCAGCTGGCCCAGCCAGCTTCCACCGTCGTCAACCTCCTGCTAGTAGGCAGGAGGGCGTGTGCCCACGGCACGCCGGCCAGCTCCTGCTTGCCTGGCTACCGTAGAGGCCTCCGCGTGCGCCAGCGCGAAGCTCCTCGCCGTCGTGGCCTCCTCTTCCCCCTTCTCTCCCGCGCTCTCTCTCTCGCGCGCGCATTCCCCTCTTTGCTGCCGCCATGGCCGACCTGCGCTTCTCCGTCGTGCCGACGTTCTAGGCACCCCCGAACCCATCTGAGCCCGCTAGAAGCTCTGCCGTGACCTCTTCTTCCTCCTAGCCAAGCTACGCATCGTCGAAAGCCCCCTGTCGACGTCGTGCCATCGTCTTCCTCCTTGGGTCACCGGAAAGGGAATCGAAGCTCGCCGCCGTTTCAGATCGTCCCCGAGCCCGCCTCCGACGCCCCTGCGACCGCAAACTTGGATTCAGTTTATTTCAATGTGAGTTAGGGTTTTCTTTTTTCCTTCCCATTCATGTTGATGAAATGATGATGATGATGCTGCAACAACCATGCTTAACCTAAGACACTTGCTAGGGATGTGACAACTCACCCCCACTCAAAAGAATCTCGTCCCAAGATTTTGAAGTCATCGGGAAGAGCGCGGGGTACTCTAGTCGAAGACGATCTTCTCTTTCCCATGTGGCTTCCTTCTTAGAACGATGCGACCACTGAACCTTGAGAAACTTGATGTTCCGACGCCGAGTGGTACGCTCAGCTTGGTCGAGAATATGAACAGGGTATTCTCGGTATGTAAGGTTATCTTGGAGATCAACCGCTTCGTGGTCTACTTCACGGACAGGGTCCGAAAAGCAACGCCTGAGTTGCGAGACATGAAAGACATCATGAACCTTGGAAAGATGCGGTGGAAGTTCCAACTGGTAGGCAACCTCTCCTCGTTTAGCAAGAATGCGAAAAGGTCCAATGTAACGAGGAACCAACTTGCCTTTGATACCGAATCGATGGGTACCTTTCAGAGGTGTGACCCGAAGGTAAGCCTTCTCGTCAACTTCATAGGTCGCAGACTTATGATGGCGGTCATATTGACTCTTTTGACGGGATTGGGCTGTTTTCAACTTTTCACGAATAATGCGAACTTGCTCCACTGCATCCTGGATCATGTCCGGACCAAAGAGTTGCCTCTCTCCGGTTTCTGACCAGTTAAGAGGTGTTCGACATTTTCGTCCATAGAGAACTTCAAAAGGGGCTTTGCCCAAGCTTGATTGATAACTGTTGTTATATGCGAATTCAGCAAATGGAAGACAGTTCTCCCAATTCATACCAAAAGATATAACACAAGCTCGGAGCATGTCTTCGAGAATTTGATTGACTCGCTCAACTTGACCACTTGATTGAGGGTGGAAAGCAGTGCTAAGGGATAGATGATTCCCCATAGCGGTTTGAAAACTTTCCCAAAATCAAGAAGTAAAGATACTTCCGCGGTGTGAGTTAATCTCCAAAGGAATACCATGAAGAGAAACTATTCGAGAAACATATAACTCTGCTAGCTGGCTAGCAGTAATGCTTTCCCGAACAGGAAGAAAATGAGCCACTTTGGAAAGGCGATCAATGACTACGAATATAGCATTGTTCCCTCTCTTGGTCCTGGGAAACCCGGTGATGAAATCCATACCGACCTTATCCCATTTCCATTCAGGAATAGCTAAAGGTTGAAGGGTGTCAGCATGCCTTTGATGTTCTGCTTTCACGCGACGACAAACGTCACAGTTAGCATTGAGTCTAAGCTGGCATTGCTGCATAAACTCCACCACTCCCCCTTGTTGACACATGAGCATAAATAGACTAGGTCTATTTAAAGACTTGCTGAGTATGATTGTACTCATCCTTGCTTAATTAATGTTGCAGAAGAAAACCAGGACCCATCAGGTGGGTTCTTTCTAGACGTTGACAATGCCGAATAGCTGGTGTCCCAGCTACGATCTTGCCCGTGTGGTGGGCTATAATAGTCAGGCTGTGTGCACTTTTCTATTTCGCCGTCTGTACTCAAACAGCTTAAGTTTCCGCTGGCTTGTATGAACTTGTTTGTATGACTTGAGTGTCGGGTCATGTGACCCTATCTGTACGAACATATTATGTAAGGCTCGTTTGAGAGTCTTAAATAAAAGTCATGTTGTTGTATGGTTATGTTGTGATGCCATGGTTGTATCTATGCATATCGGGCATGTCATGCATACGTGTGACGTGCAATGGTACGTATGGGATCCGACACCTAGTCGTGTGCCTTTAGTAGTACTCTTTACGGGAAACTGCCTCTCTGTGCTTCCACCGAGCCATGGTAGGTTGCTACTGGTCCGGACACATTGATTGACCGGCATGTATCCTTCCTTGCTGTTGTGTCTGTCCCTTCGGGGAAATGTCTCGCAATGTAATGGAGTCTCGGCAGCCTGCTACGACTCGTCTACGTGCAGTGATGGCATTCGTGTCTCGCGACGTAATGGAGTCCTTGTAGCTTGCTATGACTCGTCTAGACATGCTTGAGGCCGACACCTGCATTGTTGGGTTATGTATGCCTGTTTCCATACGGATGTGCCACTTGGGTTGTATGACTAGTCATGTCGGCCCGGGTTCTTTGTTGCGCGATTGCCAGCGACATGTTCACATACGTGAGCCAAAAGACGCAAATGGTCCCGGCCAAGGTAAGACTGCAGCCATGGAGTTTACCGTGCGTGAGGCCGCAAGGTGATGTGACTTGTTACATTATGGAATCATATGACTTAGGATCGGGGTCCCGACACAAACGTAACAAATTTTGTGTCAAAAAATCGATCGTTAATTCAACCACCCGTGCCCAAATTAAGGCTTGGGGGCTAATGCATTGGCAATTTAGTGCACAAATTTTTAGTGCAATATAGTTTCCAAGGAGATTATGATCCTTGGGTTAATCGGACGCACCTAACCGTAGTCTCGAGGTCTGTGCACATCGCTTTTGTTTTCCGATGTATGCTACCGACCTAGGAGTTGATCCTCAGGCCGATTTTGCAAATCGACCTAAGCCTCAGGGGCTACTGGGATCAGCGGTTTTATGTCATCCTTCAGGTGCATCTCGGGTTTTGGACCAACACACACCTTGACGGCTATTGTCTATATATCTCCATAGAGAATAAATTGCGCCAATCGAAAATATCCACCAAAAATCAGCCCACGGTTGGGGTGGTGCACCCCCTCGAAAGCAGTCCGGCATAAAGCTTGGGCTCAAGTGGCTTGCTCCATACAGAGCGTTTCTGACATTAAGCTCGGATATATTCCTTCAATTTTTTAAGGTCCAAGTTAGTTTACGATACCTCAGACGCTGTCCATCGTTAGAGCTCGGAAGCTGTCCGGCAAAAAGCTCGGATTCGAATGGTTCGTTCCATAAAAGACTATTCCGACATTTAAGCTCGGATGGACTCATTCAAAATTTTAGAGACCAAGTTAATCTATGCTACCTCGGATGCAGTCCAAAGTTGGAGCTCGGACGCAGGAGGATACCTTGAACGCCGAATAGTGTTGGAGCTCGGCTACAAAAAGATACCCCGGACACAATCCAACGTTGGAGCTCGGACGCAGCCCGTCATTTTCGCTCAGATGTCGATCAGCATTGGATCTCGGATGTAAAAAGACACCTCAGATACAGTTTGGCATTGGATCTCGGATGCAAGAGTACATCTCCACATGGGAAACAGTTCGACCTCGACATGTGGCACAAAAAATAACAAAGCATTGATAATGGCTGAGAACTTAAAGGGGCTCCTCGGATGCTCGACATGTAAACTCTCCAGATTCAGCTCGGCGATCCTCAAGATCGGACATGGGAAGATTTGTTGAACCGGTTTTCAAGACCGATGATCGAAGATGAAGAATTATTCGGAAGAACCGAGGAGCATCCTTAACTTGAAGACCGGTTCAAGGGGATACTAACGGTGTCCTGGACTAGGAGGTACTCACCACATCGTCTCCCGACTAGTGGGTCGGGCCGAGGACCCCCAAGGCGATTCACTAATGTGCGAGTTCGGAGAGCCCATGATGCATACAAGGGAGATTCCACAAGACTTTGTGCACAAGACAAGGACTCCTCTAAACCCTAGGCCTCTGGTATTATATAAACCGAGGCTAGGCTAGTCAATAGACGATATCATATTCATTACTACAATCTCGTAGTAGATACCTGTACTATGTACTATCCCCATATCAATACAATCAAAAGCAGGACGCAGGGTATTATCTCCTTGAGAGAGCCCGAACCTGGGTAAAATCATGTGTCCATGTTACCATTGCTCCAAAACGCCTAGCTTAGGACCCCTACTACGAGATATGCTGGATTTGACACCGACAGTGAGGTTGTAGCTAGCTTTAAGCATTTGATACTTGTCCAACTTAAGACTACAAGAAAAGCAGAGTGCTTTATGCATGATGGTCGTCAACTAGTACTGATCAAGAAGTGATCCTGAACACCTACCTACGTGTCAAACATAACCCCACCGCGTTCTCTTTCCGGACTCCCTCGAAAAGAGATGGTCACAGTTACGCACAAGGTTTGTGTATTTTAAATGAGTTTACGTCAATTTTGTGTTATCGGGTATTATTAGATTTCCAAGTTGCCACATACCTGCGGGCATGGCTCTCAGAAAGATTTAACCCTGCACAAGTGCTCCGACTCATCTATCACAAACTAGCGACAATCTATGGCGGAAAACCTCAACCTCGAGATAGCCAAAAGTATCCTCGGAATCCTGGTGCACAAGACATTCGATCAAGGTAAAACAAATCCAGCAAGTCCTCCCAACGTGTCGACGATAGGATCTGTGTATCTCGTTCTCAAGACACAACGGATGAGGGTGTGTATGGTGGCCAGATAGAAATCCCTCTAGTTGCCCCGGGGTGGCCTTGCATAGTGGTCTATTTTGGACAAGGACATCAGCATTGGCCCACCTTGTATTATGTTGATTTAAAATCTATGAGAGGACGACCCTCTATGCTTTAATAAGGTGATTCGTTATATTATGTTGGCCAAATTTTAGTACCAATGTTGGGCCTTGTCGGAAGAGTTTCATCCCAAAACGAATTATCAAGGGGGTCCCCATAACAACCCCAGGCATGTTAGGAGCAGTTTATATGGAACATAACACTGATATTTGGAAACTAAGGCTGCAAGAGTGGAACAAAACACCAAGCAAAAGGCCGAGCCTTCCACCCTCTACCAACTGTATAGATGCATTAATTAAATAAAAAAGGTGGCATGATATCCCAAAATATCCATGTCCCAACATGGAACAAACTACACCTACAACTAGCAACACTATAAAAAGGGCTAAGCAAGCAGTAACATAGCCAAACAATGGTTTGCTAGGATGTGGAGGGTTAGAGGCTTATCATGGCAGTTTGGAAGGCTTGACAAACAAGTGGCAGGCAGCAAGACATAGCGATAGAAAGGAGAGCACTAGCGTAGCGATGATAGTAATGGTATTCAGGGAAATGATCATCTTGCATGAGATCCCGCTTGAAAGAAGAACAAATCCATGAAGATGATGAACCAACATAGTCGGACGTATTTTCATAGTCCGAACCGGTTTCAGAACTCTATCAAGAAGAAGCAATCCAGAAACAATCAATCAACACACAATACACCAAAACATGTTCATGATATGATGTGCAAATAGATATGATGCATGTCCGGTTAAAATAGGCATGGCATGGCGATATGCAATAATAAAAACTATGAATTAAGTGAAGTTCAATATGCAACAAGTTGCATATTGACGAAACTCCATAGTCGAACCATTTAGTACACTCTCATTTAGGTACTCATCAATATTAAATGTTGTTTAACATGGGTGGTCATGGCGTAAGGTGAAGATGGAATTAAGCAATTTAAATGGAGAAGGAGAACATACATACAACAAACTCATAACGCTCCATATTAAGAGAAATGTGGTTAATGTTATTTTAACTAAACAATTATTTTAAATATTGTTAAACATGGCAAGAGATGCAACATAATAAAACTACACTATCTAGGCATATTAAATGAGGCCGGAAACAACATATAAAATTTCCAAAACGACCCGATATGCAAATTATGAATTTGGTCCACATTTGAATAAGAAATATTTTATATTTTTAAATAGGAAAATAAAATGCCCCATGCGATTCTACAAATTTTTCTAAGAAAATTAGATATACGGTCCATTAAATTCGGAGTTATGGTTATTTAGTTATGAATTTAAACGTTTTAACATGACATTTACGCAAATTTAAACAAACAACCATTTAAATATTTTTATCATGGATGAAAGTGGCATATTGTGAAATTACATGAAATTTCAAACATTTTACATCCATGAATAATTTTAATCCGACGCACGGTTATTTAGTTATATGCATTGCAAATGCATGGTAGCTCTCCATAAATATGCAATATCCTGGCAAATGGATAGATCACAAATGCAGAAAAAATACACTTGGGCCGAAACTGACTAGCCCATCAGCGCACATGATAGCCACCAACACACATGAGCAAGGGATAGCGGGATTGGCGGGGGATCTCATCTTGTGGGCTCGGCCTAGCTGGTGGGAGGCCTTGCACGCGAGGAGGCCTGTGGAGCACGGCTAGGATGATGGTTCCTGGGCCTCGAAGCGGTTGGGCCTGCTAGGCCGCGTGGGGCCGGTATGGTCCACCTGGAGCGGGGAGGCCCAAGCGCGGGGCGTCATGCTCCTCGCGAATTGGGGCGACGTTGGTAGCACTGCTGGAAACACGATGGTGGTGCGAGTCTCCCCGCAAGCGAGGCAGGCGCAAAGGGGCCGGGACCAGTGGGATTGGCTAGCCGGCTTCAGATCCAGACGGAGGAAATGTCTCACCGGCAGGGAAGAAGGGATCCCACAATGGTGGGTCCAGATTCGAGCGAAGCAGGTGGTTGGCGAGCGACGAGCGACGGGACAAATTCCGGTGATGGCGCGGCTGCACGGGCGAGCAACGATGGGAGCTAGCAGGCCGGCAAGGCACGACCATGGTGAGCTGGCTCGGTCGCTCGTGGAGTAGGGGAATGCTACCTCTTGAGAATGCGTTGGTTTTCCCTTGAAGAGGAAAGGGTGATGCAGCGAAGTAGATACGTATTTCCCTCAGTTTTTGAGAACCAAGGTATCAATCCAGTAGGAGGAACAAGAAGGTCACCAATGGATGCACCTACACAATAATCAAACTCTTGCACCCAATGCTATAAAGGGGTTTTCAATCCCTTCACGGTTATTTGCAAGGATTAGATCCGATAGAGATAGATGTAACGAGTGTGGAAAGTAAAAGGTAAATAAATTGCAGCAAGTATAGATCTGAAAATATATGATGGAAAATAGACTTGGGGGCCATAGGTTTCACTAGAGGATTCTCTGTTGAAAGCAAATATCATGGTGGGTAAAAAAATTACTATCAAGCAATTGATAGAAAAGCGAATAATCATGTAGTTATCCAAGGCAATGATCATGCATATAGGCATCATGTTCGTGACAAGTAGACCGAAACGATTCTGCATCTACTACTATTACCCCACACATCGACCGACTCCTACCTGCATCGAGAGTATTAAGTTCATGAAGAACGGAGTAACGCATTAAGAAAGATGACATAATGTAGAGGGATAAACTCAAGCAATATGATGAAAATCCCATCTTGTTACCCTTGATGGCAACAATACAATATGTGCCTCGCTACCCCTACTTTCTCACTGGTTGAGGACAACGCAAGATTGAACCCAAAACCAAGCACTTCTCCCATTGCAAGAATTTCCAATCTAGTTGGCCAAACCAAACCAATAACTCGAAGATACTTGTAAGGATATGAAATCATGCATATAAGAAAACAGAGGATAATCAAATAAGATTGATGGATAATCTGAACATAAAATCACAATTCATCGAATCTCGACAAACACACCACAAAAGAGGATTACATTGGATGGATCTCCACGAAGATCATGAAGAACATGGTATTGAAGATCAAAAAGAGAGAAGAAGCCATCTAGCTACTAGCTATGGACCCGTAGGTCTGTGGTGTACTACTCACGCATCATCGGAGGGGCAATGGAGTTGATGTCAATGAACTCCATGATGGAAACCCCCTCCGGCAGATTACCGAAAAAGACTCCATGATTGGTTCTCTCGGGAACGGAGGCTTCCGGTTGCAGAAAATTACTTGCGTTGCTCTTTTTTATGTCAGGCGAATATTTGGGTATTTATAGGCCAAGAATTAGGGTTAGGAGACCTGCCAGGAGGTGACAAGTCTGCTAGTCATGGCCAGGGGCGCCTAGCAGGCTTGTGGCGCCCTCGCACCTCCCTTGAAGTGCACTCCAAGCTTGAATGACTTGTTTCCTACCAGAAAAATTCCTTCCAAAGGTTTAATTCTGTTTGGACTCCGTTTAATAGCATCACATTATCAAAAATTATATATACATTGGAGATGTATCATCATCCCCAAGCTTAATTCCTTCTCGTCCTCGAGCAGGTAAATGATAATAACAGAATTTTTGATGTGGAGTGCTACCTAACATATTTATCCAAGTAATATTCTTTATTGTGGCATGAATATTCAGATCCGTACTCAAAACAAAAGCTTAATATTGATATACAAACAATAACATTTCAAGCATACTAGCAAAGCAATTGTATCTCTTCAAAATATAATGGCAAAAGAAAGTTATCCCTCCAATATCATATGGTCTGGCTATGCTCCATCTTCCCCACACAAAGTATTTACATCATGCACAACGCCAATGAAAAGTCAAGCAATTGTTTTCACACCTTTATTTTCTCAAACTTTTTCAACTCTCGCGCAATACATGAGCATGAGCCATGGATATAGCACTATAGGTGGAATAGAATATGGTGGAGGTTGTCAAGGAAAAGGGAGAAGATAGTCTCACATCAACTAGGCGTATCAATGGGATATGGAGATGCCCATCAATAGATATCAATGTGAGTGAGTAGGGATTTCCATGCAACGGATGCACTAGAGCTATAAGTGTATGAAAGCTCAAAAAGAAACTAAGTGGACATGCATCATGAAGAAAAATATTCCACTAGCTATCATGAAACTAAGTGATAAAATAGGAGACTCTCTATCATGAAGATCATGGTGCTACTTTGAAGCACAAGTGTGGCAAAAGGTAGTAGCAATGTCCCTTCTCTCTTTTCTCTCATTTTTTGTTGGGCGTCTAAGGCCTGTTTTATTCATTTTTATTTGGGCTTCGCTAGCCTCTTTTATTTTCATAAAGTCCGGACTCTCGTCCCTACTAGTAAGGGAATCATAGCTTCCATCATCCTTTCCTCACATGCAACATGATCTATAATGGAAATCATCACACTTTTATTTACTCATAACTCAAAAGGAAAATTAAAACTCGATACCTATGAAAAAATATGACTCTATATGCAATATGGAAGTGATGGTGCATGTCATAAAAGGAAGCGGTGGAAGTTGCATGGAAATATATCTCGGAATGGCTATGGAAATGCCATAATAGGTAGGTATGGTGGCTGTTTTGAGGAAAGATATATGGTGGCTGTTTTTAGGAAGGTATATGGTGGCTATTTTGAGGAAGGTCTAGGTATATGGTGGCTGTTTTGAGGAAGGTGTTTGTTGCTCCAGCAAAAGTTGCGCGGTACTTAAAAAGGCTAGCAAAAGTCGAAGGGTGAGAGTGCGTATAATCCATGGACTCAACATTAGTCATAAAGAACTCATGTACTTATTGCAAAAGTATATTAGTCATTGAAGCCAAGCATTAAACGCATGCTCCTAGGGGGGAGGTTGGTAGGAGTTAACCATCGCGCGCCCCCAACCCTCACACAAAGGTCGACAATCTATAAACAAGCCATGCTCCGACTTCCTTACATTGCGGTTCACCATACATGCATGCTATGGGAATCACAAACCTTTACATAAGTGTTTTTTACCAAATCACAATTTACTTCCTAACATGTCTCTTAACATTACCATCTTTATATCTCAAAACTTTATGCAAGTAATCAAACTTCTCATAAACACTCAATGCACTTAATATGGAAGTTTTAATTATATCCCTTTTGGATGCCTATCATATTAGGACTAAATTCATAACCTAGACCAATTACCATGCTTTTTTAGGAACTCTCAAAAAAATATAAGTGAGTTACAAGAGTTCAAGTATTTCTATAAAATGAAAACACCACCGTGCTCTAAAAGATATAAGTGAATCATATAGAGCAAAATTGCCCAACTCAAAAGATAGAAGTGAAGCACAAAGAGTATTCTAATAATTCACGATTCAGCGTCTCTCTCTCAAAAGATGTGTGCATAAAGTATGATCGTGGAAAACTAACAAGCAAAGACTCATATCATACAAGACGCTCCAAGCAAAACACAACATGTGGTGAATAAAAATATAGCCTCAAGTAAATTTACCGGTGGATTGAAGACGAAAGAGGGGATGCCTTACGGGGCATCCCCAAGCTTAGGATCTTGGGCATCCTTGAATATGACTTGGGGTGCTTTGGGCATCCCCAAGCTTAGGTTCTTGCCACTCCTTATTCCATACTCTATCCAATCTTTACCCAAAACTTGAAAACTTCACAACACAAAACTTAACACAAAACTCATGAGATCCGTTAGTATAATAAAATAAATCACCATTTTATGTAATATTGTGAACTCATTCTTTATTTATATTGGTTTTATACCTAAGGTAATCTAACTTATCCATGGCTCATACGACATGATACAACCCATAGATTCATCAAAATAGGCAAACAACTCAAAGAAAACAGAATCTTTCAAAAACAGAACAGTCTGTAGCAATCTGGAAACTTCGTATAGTTCTATAACTCAAAAAAAACTTAAATATAGGAAAACCTGGGAAATTTATATATAAATCTTGTGTAAAAATTTAGATCAATTCGACGCTCTAAAATATTTTAAAATTCCTGGACTCAGACCAAAAGTTTCTGTTTTTCAGCAAGATTAAATCAACAACTACCATAAATCACCCTAAACGTTATAATGGGCTCAAAAACTAATTAAACACCAAAAAACAATTACTAAGGAAGTAATAATGTGGGAAACACTCAAAAACATAAGAAAAAACAGAACACAAAAATAGAATTAGGTTGCCTTAACAAGCGCTATTATTTAACGCCCCTAGCTAGGCAAAACACAATAGATCTAGGTATTGTCATCTTTGGTATGCAATCCATAAGTAGATATCATAATAGATTCATAAGGCAATCTTATTTTCTTTCTTTGAAAGTGTTCGATGCCATTCCTTAATGGAAATTGAAATCTAATGTTTCCTTCTTTCATGTCAATAACTGCACCAATAGTTCCAAGGAAAGGTCTACCAAGAATAATAGGACATATAGGATTGCACTCTATATCAAGTAAAATGAAATCTAAATGCACATAATTTCTATTTGCAACAATAAGAACATCATTAGTCCTTACTATAGGTTTCTTAATAGTGGAATCCGCAAGATGCAAATTTAGAGAGCAATCATCAAGATCATGGTAACTTAGCACATCACATAAAGTTTTCAGAATCGTGGAAACACTAGCACCCAAATCTCACAAAGAATGGCACTCATAATCTTTGATTTTAATCTTAATAGTAGGTTCCCACTCATCATGAAGCTTTCTAGGAATAGAAACTTCTATCTCAAGTTTTTGTTCAAAAGATTTCATCATAGCATCAACTATATGTTTAGTAAAAGCCTTATTTTGACTACAAGCATGAGGAGAATTCAACATGGGTTGAAGAAAGGAAATAAAATCAATAAAATATCACCTATTATAATTAAAGTCCTTGAAATGCAAAATAGTGTGTTCATTACTATTTAAAGTTTTGACCTCTTCAATCCCACTTTTATCAATCTTAGCATTAAGATCTATAGACCCCAAATCATTGGGACGCCGTGTAACTAAAGTTGACTTATATCCAGTCCCATCATTATCAAGATTTATATTGCAAAAAAAAGGATTCAATAGGAGTCACAACAATTACTTTAAGGTCTTCATGATTATTATTGCGAGAAAACACCTTTTCAAGCCATTCACACTTAGCACGAATTCTAGCGGTTCTTTCCCTACTTTCATCAATCGAAATTCTCATAGCTTTTAAAGACACATTAATATCATGCTTGTGTGGAGTAGATCTAGCTTTCACAAAATCAATCTCAAGAGAAAATCTATCAATGCTCCTAGCCAAATCATCAATCATAAGCCCTTTTTCTTCAATAGTGGCATTAAAAACTTTTTGCGAACCAATAAAATCTTTAACAATATTCTCAAGATCATGGGGCATCTTATTATAATTTCCATGGGAATTGTTGTTGGAATTACCATAATTATTAGAGGAATTACTAGGAAACGTCCTAGGGTTGAAATTACCTCTATACGCATTGTTATCAAAATTGTTCCTACCAACAAAATTCACATCTGTAGATTCATTATTATTCCCAATCAAAGAAGACAAAGACATATCATTAGGATCAATAGGATCACTATTACTAGCAAAAAATTTCATCAATTGATACATCTTTTCACTCAAAGTGTTTATTTCTTCAATAGCATGCACCTTTTTACTAGTAGGAGATCTTTCAGTATGCCATTGAGAGTAGTTTGTCATGATATTATCTAGGAATTTAGTAGCTTCTCCTAACGTGATTTCCACAAAAGATTTCTAGATGCAAAATTCAATCCCGCATAGAAAATTTGTATAATCATCCATAAACTCAAACCATGTGCGGGACAATTCCTAATCATTAATTTCATCCTCTCCCAAAATTGTACAACATGCTCATGATCAAGTTGCTTAAAATTCATTATATCGTTCCTAAGGGAGATGATCTTAGCAGGCGGAAAGTACATGGAAATACAAGCATCTTTACACTTATTCCATGAATCAATACTATTTTTAGGCAAAGATGAAAACCAAGTTTGTTGACACTTGATTTTGGCACGATGCAAAATGCAGTAAAGATGGACTCAAACGAAATGGTTTTTCTACGAGAAAGTTCATATTGCCGAATGAAACAGCCTTGATGTTTAGGCCATCACCATTCGGCATCATTTCAAGGGCCAAATTACACTTGGATTGTCATGTAGATGTTCTGAGTGTTTTTTGGTCGATTCTGCCTCCAACACAACCTCAAATGAAGGAATGTTCTGTATTGATTGTCTTTGCCTCGTTGAGCTGATCGATTTTGACATATAAATCGTCTCAATCCGAGGTGGTATGCAAAAGTTAGAGCCATCGGAATGCAGCTCTCACAAGAGGCGAAATATGGCGCGCCCCACCAGGCACGTGTCTGATGGGTCGCGCGAGTCATTTGGCCCTCAAGACGTCCTCGGATGGAAAAACTTAAAACATGGAAAAGTTTCGCATCGTCAAGACGATTGACTATGATATAAATCTTCTCAATCCTAGTCGTATGCGACCTGGAGAGAGAAAACAAAATCAGCCTAAGGTTTCACTCGGGATTTCCGAGTGAAAGTTTGCCATCGAGTGAAATCGCCAGCCGAGTGGAAATCACCGTCGAGTGACAGTTTCGGCCTGAGTGCAAGTACCGTCCGAGTGAAAATCACTGTCGAGTGACAGTTTAGGCCCGAGTGCAATTGCCGTCCGAGTGAAAATCACCGTCGAGTGACAGTTTCGGCCCGAGTGCAATTGTCGTCCGAGTGAAAATCACCGTCGAGTGACAGTTCCGGTTGAGTGAAAGTTTTGGTCGAGTGAAAGTTCAAAATGGCCTCGGATGGAAAAGTGTTCAACATGAAAGTTGTTCGTAACGTCAAAACAGTCAACTTTTAAATTAAGGTCATTATCATCTGAGAGATATACGGCTTGCAGAGACGCTACAACACTCGGACAGCCTAGTCTGCTACGTGACCGAGTCCGATTCGAAATTAAAGATGACCTCGTGCAGTATTTGAGATGGCTTTATTTGGGAAAGTGATCAACATACAGATTGTTGGACTTGTTGAGGCACACAATATTGATGTTTGGACCATCTCCATCGGAGGTTATATGCAGATTCCACGGCCCATGCAAGAAACAAGACAGAAGATTGGGCCAGATTTGGGCTGAATCCGAGTGGAATTAAGACTAGGACTCTAAGACGTGAATTAATGTAATTTTCTTGTGAGTAAAGCCTAGATGAATCCTTTGCTTGTACGGGAAGTCCAGACGCCTCTTATATATGTTCGGGGTGACGGCCGATTGAACAACACAACAATCGAACCAATCTATCAATTACACTTTCGTGTTCATCTACTTTTATCTCCGACCCTCGTATCTTCTTCCTCGTTCTTTGTTCATTCTTCTCTTGGGGGCAGCGATCCACGAGGCCCTAGGGGCGATCAGGTCGACCTAGGGTAGCCCATAGCTGCCGCGCGTCCTGAGGGGTCCCTCCGGGCGTGCGGGGTTTCGGGTCTGCAAAAGCGTCCGCCGGCTGTGTTGCGTATCGCGCTGCCGGACGGACCTCCCTCGACATGATCTGCGGTGCATCACCCCCGGCGTCGAGGCTACATGGTGATGTGTTCGTGTGTCAACACACTTTTTGGCGACTCCGCTGGGGACGAAGCTTTAAACGGTCTCCAGCCCGTTCTTGCTACGAGGAGAGCGTCATCAAGCGGCTGCAATCTACACGGCAACATGTATCATAAATCTACATATGTAGATGCAAATAGCCATTATATTGCTGTCACAAGATCCTTTGATGGGCATACCATGTCGGCTAGCCCTAACATGCAAAGGCCGACTAAGTATCCTGTTGAAGAAGCTTGGGAATTACATAATTGTGACATGCAACTTATAGATCCAAACTTTCGTGCATCGGCAACTCCCTTCAATATTCCGGTGAACAACACGATGAGTTTAAGTGATCAATATAAGACACCTCATGCACAGGAGGGTGTTTCACAGTTTTGTCCATTGGCAGCCGGCTCGCAATATGTGGGTTCATCCCCAAACATGCCGATGGATGGGGGAATCAGCCATGCTTCCATTAGCTATTTGGACGGTTATCCTCACTCATCATATACCACACCTCGTGAAGATAATTGTTCGGCAGCATATGCAAATAAAAATATTCATGACTCGACTCACCTTCATGGTTATTGCCGAGTGAGTGGAGATTCTATAGGAGCATCTGTGTCTAATATTGCAAAAGATGAGGTGGCTCTAGCTGCTTTAAAAAGTTTAGCCCGGAATAAGCAGATTACTGCTCTTTGCCTTGAGCAACATGATAAGGGATTGGTACCTGATTATGAGGCAATAAGAGCTAATGTTTTGCAGGAAGACAATGTGTTGCCAATTGACCAAATTGGCAAGAGGAAATATGGTTCAACAACAGTGCATACGTCTTCACCTATCATTGCAGCGTGTCATACACCCCCTATACAATTGCAAAATTTCGGTAACATTAGTTCATTGCCGAAAGATCCTAAAAGCATTGGGGGGGGGGGAAAGCCAATCCAAGCAGGGACGAATTTAAAGAAAAATTTGTTACCCGAATGGACAAGGTCAATCCAAAGCTCAAAGAAAATTGCGTCAACAATTTTACCACACCGACTATTGAGGAGTTACCAGTAGAATATCGACAGTCTTATGAAGCACTCAAGAAGAAGCGCGAGGATGAAGATTTGCAAGAATATGTCAATTCCCTTCCTTTATGCAGCAATCATGTTGGTCCCTCTACGATGTTGAGACAAGATAAAACAGAAGCTCTGCAAGCCAAACAACAAAAAAAGGATTCACTCGGTTAATACGGTTGATTCGGTAGAAACCGAGTCAAATATGACTAAGTCTTATATAGCCGAGTCAAACGGTTCCTTTAAAGCCAAGACAGTGATTGATTCAGTTGAAACCAGATTGAGCACCAAGACGGCCAAGGTCGAGTGCATAAAGTCAATGTCGAGTGCATCAAGGCAACCGAGTGCATCGAGCCAGTTAAGGCCGAGTGCATCAAGTCAGCCGAGTGCATTGAGTGCATCACCGGCTAATGTCAAGTGCATCGAGCCAGTTAAGGCCGAGTGCATCAAGTCAGCCGAGTGCATTGAGTGCATCACCGGCTAATGTCAAGTGCATCAAGCCAGTTATTGCGGAGTGTACCAAAACACATGATGCAAGCTTCACCGAGCAATGGAACGACAAACGCAGCAAATTGGCCGTGCTCGATTTTTCTGGATGTGAGGGAGCTTACATGCTGCCCTATGAGTTTTTTGCTAAAGAAATTGATGATCATCAAGAACAAAGTAATATGGCCGAATATAGTTCGATTAACGATGAACATCAAGAACAAGCACATGTTGCTAAGCAAAGTTCAGCTGACCAAGAGCGTCTGAGTGGAATCCATTTGGATAGTCCGAGTGAAATCTACACGGGAAATCCAAGTGATGATGCACGAGATCCAGCTGAAAAGGAAGGGGCATTGGAGAATTATTTAGTGGAGCAAGATATTGTTCCAGTTATGCAACCATCTTCTCCTCCCAACGTCTTCACAAAGGTACGCCTAGATGACAGTTTACTCAATTTTCGATTCGGTTAAAATCATATTGCTGATCGACCCGTTAGCAAGATTATAATTAATTTTGAAAGACCAATCGAGATGAGTAATCTGTTTTTTTGGAATAATCTTGTCACTATTCATGCTGATCAACACATGGCACCATTCATAGAAGCTAATAGTGATGACCTATCACAACCAAAGTTGTTCCCGTCATGTCGGCTAAAATTTATATTCATATGGACAACTTTGTTTGTTTTATGCCTAGCTAACATTTGGTCTCAGATGAGACGTATATTCTGTAATTATTTTGGTTGCAGAAACATAAAGCCAGGTCCAAAGTCCTCCGAGATAGCCGATTCAAGAGCATCAGGAAAGGAGGACGAAAATCAATGCATAGCCGAGTCGGATGACGTTAAGTCGGCACCACTCGGCTGTTTTGTTTCAGAGCTAGTATCACTATATCAGTTAATGGATGAGCAGTCTACCTTCTGTCTGGGCATATGTGATCACATAGTCGGTGCATCACCAACTAATCCTATTATTATGATTGATCACAATACCGAGCTGTCAAAACAAGAACAAGTGCAATGTTCGTTTGAACAAATTGTCAAAGAGAACAATGTGATTCATCAAGCCACACAATCGGCCAACAGAGGCCGATTGGAGCTTTGTTGTGGCACAAGCATACGGACAGTCGACTCAGATTGGTTTTGATGGTAATCAAGTGTTGACTCAGCTACCTCAAGCTGGCTCATCCAAAGACGGACAGGTATACACTAATGATGATGGGATCAAATCTTCAAGTGAGATAATTGTTCAAAAATGCATCAGCAATAATATTGAAGATAGGAATTCCATCAAAGTTACAACTGACATATCTAGCACTGGGGGGCAACAAGAAAATTCAAAGACCGATGCACTCAAAACCAAAGAAAGCAAAGGTCGTGGTAAGCACAAAGGTAAAAAGCTGGAAGTCACTTTCGCGCAGTTATTGGAAAAATAACATAAGATAAGTGAGGTGAAGAGTGCTTATCGGCCGAGTGAAACAAAGGCATCAAAGTCACACCCAAGGAATAAATCTGAATACTGGGATTGGTGAAGGAAGAAGTTGACTCCATATCCTTCTTTTGGGCCACCAATGCCGATGTCATACGTACCTCCTCATGCCGACTATTATTCATATCAATCATGGGACATGTATAAATCGAGGGATCAACATCCATCATATTCTGAACCACCTCATCAAAATTACGCAGCTCGGAGAGGATCATAGTTTGTTCAACAACCACATGTTAAAGACCGACTCAACCAAAAAGAATCGGTCCGGAGCTTGGTGAAGAAAATGGATGTGGTCAAGCAAATTTACCGAGTGAAAAAGGATGGATGCAAGTGTGCTCTTTCAGATCCGACTCCGGATGGCAAAAAGCCAGCTGAGTCTACGTCGGCTACTAAAGGCAAGGAGATGAAGCATGTAACTTTCAAGGATCCAATTGCTGAATTTCAACAGGCCAAGTTGGAGGTTCCCAAAGCCAAGAAAAACTTGCCAGTGCATAAAACAAAGCCACAACCGAGATGCCCACTCGGCTTATCATATTCGAAAGAGAAGAAGTTGAAGCGGCTTAGGGCCTATGAGCTGGAGAAGAGGAACATGGCATGGGTCCCCAAGGAAGCCGTCAAGGCAAGAATGATGTGGCAGCTCTCGTTGCATGAGTAAGGGAGGACAAGCGTGAAGCCGGTAGGCATAAACAAAGTTTTTCATATCACAATACGAGACTCCAGACAGTGCATCATCCATGTTATTCAACCGTCCCATCAGAGTTTGTGCCCAACAATTTACCGCCAGCTGAAATTTCTGATTTATTTTGGCTGTTCACACTTTGGTGGACAGGTTCCCCAGATCCTTTGAGATGAGGATGCATGGCCGATATTTTATTTATCATCCTGAGATTTCGTCAAGTTGGTACAACAAGCATTAGGCTATTATATCAGTTGAATTTGAGTGGATAATCATTTAGGTAATATTGCCAAGGTTCCAACCAAGTGAAATACAGTCAGTATGTCCGATTGAAAATCTTTGTGATGACCCAACTGGTCCTAAAGCATCAAGTTGATCCGGGTGATTTGGATTGCCACTCGGGTAATATCGATCAAACTAAAGATGGACCTATCAGAACTCTTCAAATTACTTCAGATGGAGTTGATCCAACAAGAAGCATGTTTTTTCACATCTGAACAGTCTGATGCTTGGTGTAGCCAATTCACATATGGTCGACTTATTTATTCACTCGGCTCGTGAGGAAAATACGGTTGACTCATCTTTGAATCAGCCAGGAAAACTACATGTGTCTGACTCCTTAGTCGATTCGGCCAATAATGAAGGATCTAGCGCTATTCAGGAAGGTAACTGGAAGAAATCCGAGTGTAAGTCATTTGCATGATCCAAGTGAAGCAAGATTGTTCTGCGCACGGCTTAACATAGAGTTTGATCTTTGATAATTTGTGTTGCCGAATAGTTGACGGTATTCCTTTGAGGTGCATGGTCATAATCGTTCGACAGCCAGAATGGTGTATCGTCGAACAGTTCTAATATCCCCAAAGTGTGCCTGAGCATATGGCCGATAATAATTGTCGTACTTAGCATGCAAAGCCGATGGAGTGTTGACATCGTCCTTAGCAACAACGTGCTACAAATTATTTTTCGGCATGCTTTGCCGAAAAACAGGGGGGCATGTGTTGACACCCGATGTTGGCACGATGCAAAATGCAGTAAAGATGGACCCAAACAGAACGGTTTTTTCTACGAGAAAGTTCATATTGCCGAATGAAGCAACCTTGATGTTTAGGCCATTGCCATTCGGCATCAAGGGCCAAATTACACTTGGATTTTCATGTAGATGTTCTGAGTGCTTTTTGCTCGATTACGTGTCCAACACAATCTCGAATGAAGGAATGTTCTGTATTGATTGTCTTTGCCTCATCGAGCTGATCGATTTTGATATATAAATCATCTCAATCCGAGGTCGTATGCAAAAGTTAGAGCCATCGGAATGCAGGAGGCGAAATATGGCGCGCCCCACCAGACACGTGTCTGATGGGTCGCACGAGTCATTCGGCCCTCAAGACGTCCTCGGATGGAAAAACTTAAAACATGAAAAAGTTTCACGTCATCGAGACGATTGACTTCGACATATAAATATTCTCAATCCGAGGTCGTATGCGACCTGGAGAGGCAAAACTATATCAGCCTGAGGTTTCACTCGGGATTTCCGAGTGAAAGTTTGCCGTCGAGTGAAATCGCCAGCCGAGTGGAAATCACCGTCGAGTGACAGTTTCGGCCCGAGTGCAATTACCGTCCAAGGTAAAATCACCATCGAGTGACAGTTTCGGCCCGAGTGCAATAGCCGTCCGAGTGAAAATCACCGTCGAGTGACAGTTTCGGTGGAGTGAAAGTTTTGGTCGAGTGAAAGTTCAAAATGGCCTCACATAGAAAAGTGTTCAACATGAAAGTTGTTCGTAACATCGAAATGGTCAACTTTGCTTTTTAAGGTCATTATCATTTGAGATAGTATACGGCCTGCAGAGACACTACAACACTCAGACAGCCCAGTATGCTATGTGACCGAGTCCGATTCGAAATTAAAGATGTCCTCGTGGAGTATTTGAGATGGCTTTATTTGGGAAAGTGATGAACATACGGATTGTTGACCTCGTCGAGCCACACAAAATTGATGTTTGGACCGTCTCTACCGGAGGTCATATGCAGATTCCACGGTCCACGCAAGAAACAAGACAGAAGATTGAGCCAGATTTGGGCTGAATCCGAGTGGAATTAAGACTAGGACTCTAGGACGTGAATTGATGTAATTTTCTTGTAAGGAAAGTCTAGATGAATCCTTTGCTTGTACGGGAAGTCCAGCCATCTCTTATATATGTTGGGGGTGACGGCCGATTGAACAACACAACAATCGAACCAATCTATCAATTAAACTTTCGTGTTCATCTACTTTTATCTCCTACCCTCGTATCTTCTTCCTCGTTCTTCATTCATTCTTCTCTTGGAAGACAGCGATCCACAAGGCCCTAGGAGCGATCAGGTCGACCTAGGGCAGCCCATAGCCGCCGCGCGCCCTGACGGGGTCCCTCCCGGGCATGCGGGGTTTCGGATCTGCAAAAGCGTCCGCCGGCTATCTTGCGTATCACGCTGCCGGACGGACCTCCTTTGACGTGAGCTGCGGTGCATCACCCCCGGTATCGAGGGTAAACGGTGACGTGTTCGTGTGTCAACAAAGTTTTAGCACGATCTCGTAGCGAGAACTGAAATAGCTTCAATTTAACAATATCATTATCCACATATTTCTTCTTTTGCATATCACACAACTCAATGAAAGTATTTAGATGGGATGCAACATCTTCACTAGGAAGGCAAGAAAATTGTTCTTTCATAACAAGATTTAGCAAGGAAACATTGATCTCATAAGATTCTGCACTAGTGGCGGGAGCAATAGGAGTACTAATAAAACCATTATTATTAGTATTCGAAAAGTCACACAAGTTGGTATTCTCGGCCATCTTGACAAAGCAAGCAATCAAGCGCACAAGCAATCAAAGGCAAATGAAATAAAGGCAAATAAAAAAGGATTTTTTTGGTATTTTCCGAAAATTGTTTTAGAACTAGGGGAGAGTAAAACGAGAGGCAAATGGCAAATAAAGTAAATGCAAGAGATGAGTTTGTGATGGGTACTTGGTAGGCTTGATGTGTATCCTCCCCGGCGACAGTGCCAGATATCCTTCTTGCTACCTCTTGAGCATGCCTTGGTTTTCCCTTGAAGAGGAAAGGGTGATCCAGCGAAGTAGATAAGTATTTCCCTCGGTTTTGAGAACCAAGGTATCAATCCAGTAGGAGGAACAAGCAAGTCACCAATGGATGCACCTACACAAATAATCAAACTCTTGCACCCAACGCTATAAAGGGGTTGTCAATCCCTTCATGGTTATTTGCAAGGATTAGATCCGATAGAGATAGATGTAACGAGTGCACAAAGTAAAAGGTAAATAAATTGCAGCAAGTATAGATATGTAAATATATGATGGAAAATAGACCCAGGGGCCATAGGTTTCACTAGAGGCTTCTCTCTTGAAGGCAAATATCATGGTGGGTAAACAAATTACTATCAAGCAATTGATAGAAAAGCGAATAATCATGTAGTTATCCAAGGCAATGATCATGCATATAGGCATCACGTCCGTGACAAGTAGACTGAAACGATTATGCATCTACTACTATTACTCCACACATCGACTGGCTCCTGCATGCATCTAGAGTATTAAGTTCATGAAGAACAGAGTAACGCATTAAGAAAGATGACATGATGTAGAGGGATAAACTCAAGCAATATGATGAAAACTCCATCTTGTTACCCTTGATGGCAACAATACAATACATACCTCGCTACCCCTACTTTGTCACTGGTTGAGGACACCGCAAGATTGAACCCAAAACCAAGCACTTCTCCCATTGCAAGAATTACCAATCTAGTTGGCCAAACCAAACCAATAACTCGAAGAGACTTGCAAGGATATGAAATCATGCATATAAGAAATCAGAGGAGATTCAAATAAGATTCATGGATAATCTGAACATAAACTCACAATTCATCGGATCTTGACAAACACACCACAAAAGAGGATTACATCGGATAGATCTCCATGAAGATCATGAAGAACATGGTATTGAATATCAAAGAGAGAGAAGAAGCCATCTAGCTACTAGCTATGGATCCAAAGGTATGTGGTGGACTACTCATGCATCATCAGAGGGGCAATGGAGTTGATGTAGATGCCCTCTGTGATCGAAACCCCCTCCGACAGATTACCAGAAAAGGCTCCAAGATGGATCTCTCGGGAATAGAGGCTTTTGGCGGCGGAAAAGTATTTGCGTGGCTCTTTTTGATGTTGGGGGAATATTTGGGTATTTATAAGCCAATAATTAGGGTTAGGAGACCTGCCAGGAGGCGACAAGCCTGCTAGGCGCGACTAGGGGGGCCCGTGCCTAGTAGGCTTGTGGCGCAATGGAACCTCCCCTAACGTGCACTCTAAGCTTGGATGACTTGTTTACTTCCAAAAAAAATTCCTTCCAAAGGTTTTATTCCGTTTGGACTCCATGTGGCTAAAAATCCAATAATAAACCCAAGATAATAATCTCAAGATGTATTATTACGGCATGTGCAAGCCAAGTCCTAAAACTTTCCGACAAAATCTAAGTGACGTAAAGAAAGTTATAACCACAACACACAACTCTATTACTACTTAAGCAAATCCAATCACTTTCTCTTCATAATGATGCAAATGACAAAAGGTGATGACTAAATCTATTCAAAAGAAAAGAAATGACAGTTCAAAAAATACAAACACAACAATAGAAATATAAAATGTTTCATATGGATCATATAATGGATGTTGATTTAGAACGCAGATGCATTGGTCATTCGCAAGATTTGCCTTTTGGATATTCTTTGATTTGAAGTTGCTACGCCTTGGCATCCCTAGGCTCGGATATCAAATGTTGCTTGTGGCTTTGAAGGAATCACTAATGAAGTTAACCTCATATAGACAACATAGCTCAAGGGAACAATGAGTATAGGTTAGTCCATAAATAATTATACTCGTTGTATATAAAAAACTACAACATTTCATAACAATATCAGGAGCAAAGGAAACAATCATAGGTTCCCTTGATCAATTAGAAATCGAAAACTATGCAATCCTATAGAAAATACAATGGTTGAAGAAGAATTTGTCAAAATAGACCAACATGTAGAGACATAAAAACATTAGGACACATATTAGACATATGTGTCTCTACTCTACAAAAATTTAAGTCAAAATCCTATTCCAACGAATTATACCATTTTTTGGAAGTACACCAAACAACATAAAACAAAACTACAATTTCCACAAAGTCTACACATTCAAACTAATTGTATAACTTGACACTTTATTAAAATTAAACAAGAAAGTAATTTTTGCATAAGTTATCAAATTATACGTTGTACAAACAATTTTGTTTAATGGCTTTTGAGCTAGACATGATAGTTTTTGAAGGATATTCAAGTTGTTTCCTTCTCCACTTACTCCACAATGGGGACAACTCTTTTGTTCCTTTATATTATCGAAAGGTCAGGGATCACGTAAGTGTGAAGCTATCTCTCTCTCTCCAATAGGCATATCAATATTTATAACAAAGTAAGAAACTGGATCCCATCCTCACATAGAGGCCTTTTCACCTTACTGTAGGGTTCTCCTAAGGACAACCAATTATTTATCCCTCTATTGTTCTAGTTTATGTTTAGTTGTGTCCCTATCCACTGTGATATTTTACAATTTACCGCATCATAGCAAAAGCATGCCCCCACTCATCATATCACTAACTTGAGAGTTACTCATGGGTACGTTATAATACCAAGGCACTTCCCAGCTTCCCTTATGGTTGGTGAAATTTGATAAGCACAATTTGTAAAATAAAAAATTATTCTCACCATCTTATTTTTAGTTCCAAGATCATTCTTTGCAGTAGGGTGAATAACTGAAGATTCATGAAAATGTGCTCAAAGTCACCGACAATTTGAACCATTGATCCCCAATAAGACTGTGCAATTTAGCAATTGAACCTCTTGATGGGTCCTTAATATTAGTGAAAAAAGCGAGGAAGCAATCAAGATTTTCTTCCCATTAATATTAACACTACCAACTATAAACCTCTTGAAGCCAGATGAAGGTCCCATTACAACTAATAAACAAAAAGTAACTAGGTGCTGAAATTATAAATCTTTTCGGAGTTTTTGATAGTTTTGTAAAATGAAAAGACTAACAAGGATTAAAGAAACTCTGACTAGAAAAGATATAAAAAAACAAAGATAATAAAAGTATACATAACCTATTCCTAACTTTTTTACCTTTGCCAGAAACTTGGCTGTTGACAAGAGGTAAAACTTTAGTGGAGAATGTACCTCCCGTGCAATGGTGCTAGGAACTTACTTTCTTGCTAGGTGACAAGGTATTGGGATCTTAACTGGAGAATTTTGTAGTACGTAGCAAGTATCCCTCTGTTGTAGAAATCAATCTACCAATCCACGGAAATGGGTGTAGCGACCCGAGCCAACACGGTCAAATATCTATGTTTTTTGTGCCATCCCTAGATTAGTATGCTGACACACACAATACTTCGATGAAATACCATAACCCCACATGTAAAATAAATACCGTAGATCAAGGTATACCTTATATATCACAGCGGAAAGAAAGCATAAGGGCGTATAGTCCCATCAATGCCAGTGGCAAGTTGAGTGTAAACCGTAACCCTATATCGTAACACTTACTCATAGTACAAATACCTGCAACATGATAAGTTGCAACCATGTAGGTGAGTACATTGAATGTACCGACAAGATCATAATAGATGCAGAACATAAAGACTATTCTATATGGATTATGTCTTTTTGTCTCTGTGTTTGTGTTTTTGCACAAAAGCTAGTTTTATTTTCCCTATATCAAAGGAATAATCAAGAGTCTTCACTACGGAGTTATCTACTATGTAATGGTTCCGCCAACTGATGTTTGATAGCCCACAAGTATCATAAGTTGCCCACAAGTAGTTATCAGTCCGATGTTGAGAGTTCCGAGATAGATCCAATTCCAGAGGCTCAAATTATCCATAACCAAGGACATGGCTAATCGATTAGGTTTTAACTCTACAGAGTGTTGTGCACTTTACTCACAATTTTTCCCTCCTTGTAAGTGCTCGCACTGCCTGGTGTTTGAGAACAGGACGAACGAAACGTGGTCTCTCAAAGAGTTCCCCTGACCACTATCCGGTGCCCATCCAATCCTATTGTCGACTACATCTGCAAGCATCGTCCCAGCCAGAGTAACAACTTAGGTCAACCAAGCCAGAGGCCATAATGACTTGTGGTTGCAAAGGTAAGCTTTCGGGCATGAAGTACTCTTTCGTCTCTTTGAGTCGGGGTGAAGCTTTCTGCAAGATGTCATGGTGCTTCTCCATGTATCCCGGGTCATCCACTTGTTACCCCAGGGTGCCCATCAAGCCATCCTCCACCCAGTAGTGTGTATTGAATTCTTGTCTCGGGTCTTGAAGTCTCGAGGTTTTGTAGATCCATGGCCTGAAGTTTCCATCTTGAAGTTGTCGTCATTGATCGTAGAGTCCTCCTTCTCACACCACTCATGAGAAACCAAACCAATCCCCATCTATGATTTTGTAGCATAACATAAGCAACGTTCCCGAGGATGAGTAACGATGGTGTGGGTTCCTACCTCATGCTTGTACCCAGCAACAAGATTCAATTTAACTACTAGAGGAAATGATGAAGAAGGTGATACTAAATGTAATAAAACATAGGTATGAACAGATGGTCAAAGTGAACTTTCATGGTATTACTTGATGAAGATATATTGCTCTCAGAAATATCTTGTGAGAACTATTTGTCACTCTTCGATGAAAATCTATTAAGTCAAACATAATATCCATATAAGCAATCATACTATAAAAAAAATACTTGCAATCAAAATAACAACCAACAAATAATAAGAAAAAAATAAATCAATGAGAAAACCAAATAAAATTCAAACAAAACTTCAAGGAAATCCAAGGAAAACTCCTAAAGGAAACTATAGGACTTTACTACAAACAACAAAAATAGTTTTTGTCCTATGTAAAACTTAACAACAAATGAAACTCTAAACTAATACATTAACAGAAAGTTAAAATGAAAAGTTTTAGTTAAACATAAACTAGTTTATAATATTTTTCATTAGCAAAAAGAATCAACTAAAAAGCTTTTGTGAAACTCTAATTATGATCAAAACAATATCAACTAGAATGAACTCAAAAGCAATTTTATTTAATGATACAAATTGTTTCAGATCTAAACTAAAGTAAAATAAATAAATAAATTTATCCAACTAAATTTTTTATACAGTATTTTTGTTCAAAACTTTAATAGTAAAAGAAATAAATCAAAACTAGGCATAATAGGTACTACTTGTGAATCTGTTTTAAATAGGTCTAAATTAGTTTTACAAATTAAATTTTATTAAACCACTGTATAAATTCCAGTACAAAACAGTAGCAAAAATAATTAATCAAAAATCTATTTTTAAATAAAAATTTATTAGCAATCTAGTGTTTGAAACAAATCTATTTGAATTCGAAATTTAAAAAGTTTAAAAATATTTTCATTTGGGTTCTCTGGATAGAGGGGAGTTTTGTGAAACTGTTGGAAAAAAGAATCATCAAATTTGGATTTGTATATCTAAAGATACAATTGAAACAAAATCGGAATTTAATCTACAAAATCGGATTTTCTTGAAAACGTTAAACTACGGACATTGGTCATGTGGGAAGGTGCAATTTGCCGAGGCTGTGTGCTGCACGGGCTATGGAGCGGACATCCAATATGTAAGAGAAATGGTTCTCATGGTAAAATAAATAAAATAAAAACGACTGTCTAACAAAAACAGGACTAAACCGATGTACTAACAAAAATGTTTTTTAACGTGGACCAACAAAGGCGCGTAGGAAGGTGGCTTACAGCGAGGACGACCGTTGGTAGAGAAGATGACAACGGCGAGGCACCATCTCCCTTGGTCTTTGGCGGCTCTCGAGGGGTCAGACGGACGCAGCACTGTGAGGGGCACTAAGGTCCAAATACGACACATCAATCAAAGATCCTTGAACGAAACTATATTCGATGCATGAATCACAAATGGTATAGTTTTAGCTCCGTCGTCAATGACGAGAACTGTGTGGGATGGAGGACCCATCAAATACAATTCAGAAAACAATTATGTGTGCGATACGTGGTATAGAGTTGTTCCAGACGTACTGTTTGTGATGAGCAAGAATTGTGCAAACATTTAACCAAATAAAGGTGTGTGTGATGTATGGCATATAGTTCATCTGGATGAACTGTTTGCAATGAGGCAAAATAACACAATCGAGTCAACGCCTTAAGTTGTGTGTGATACCAGGCAAACAGGTCGCTCGGATGAACTGTTTCTGATGATAAAAGTAACACAAACAATTCATCGTAACAAGATGTGTGTGATATCTGGATAACAAGTCAGTAATCGGACTTGTGTGGGAATACAGATAAAAAGACAGACGGTTCGTGATAATAAGTTGTTTGTGCTGTGGCAAACACTTGCTCTCACCCAAGACAGATAAAAAGTCAGTAATCGGACCCAGGCACGGTGCTAGGCAACCTTCTTCTTCTTGTAGACATCCTTCATGCCTCTCTATAGGGATCGATCATGGCCATGGCAAGGTCAACCAGGGAGTCCTTATGCTTCTCCTCACCGCCCAAGATGTTGTACTAGCATTGGATGTCCACAAGATTTCGATAGGCCAAGCCCGTGGTCTTGAGCACCTTTTCATCGTTGTTGGTGTCCATCGTACCGGATATGTAGTCGGGGCCATTGACAAACCTGGCGACATGCTCGCAAGGCCTTGTGGCCAGGCAGTAGTGGTAGATGAGGACGTAATGGCCCACACACAACTGGGCGACGACAACATTCTGATGCCCAGCACGACCGTTGGTGTACTTGAGGTTGAAGCCAACCACTTTGTACTTGTCATCGGCAAGTAACTGTACTTGTCATCGGTACCACCAAGAGGTCCTTGAACCTGAGGTGGGTGTCCACGTAGGCACGAATGGTGAAGTGCCGCTCGTCGTTGGCAGCCGCTGGGAGCATCGCCATTGGAGTCGAGTAGGATATCCTCTTTTTATTTGGAGCCATGGCTGTGCTTCTTGCATTGTGGGGAAAGGTTGAAGACAGACAAAAGGTTAAATGAGCCGTGAAGTAAATGGGACTGAACGGGCTATAATTGGCACGTTTTGTCACCACGTTCCCGGTGAAGGATTGTTGTGCAAGCTTCACCGGTGTGCGAACGTGGTTCATTTTTCCGCGCGGCGGTGAAAGCACAACTTCTCCATAGGTGGTTTTGGTAATTAATAACAATATAGTATATTTCATTGGACTAATATTTCCACCAAGTGTATCTCAGAAAAAAGTTCAATGATGGGTTGACCAAAGGATTATGTGGAGAACCTCGGCAAGGAAAGGAAGGAATGGAATTTGCCATGCTTCAATTACAAGGACTCTACATTTTTACATTTTGTGAGAAATCATCTTTGACTCCATAAAAAAGCCAATACTATTAAAAGGGGATGAGGAATTATGATAATCTGGTTGCTCAAGTGCTTAGAGATTAGCCGCCGAAAATACTCACTCACTTTCTTACAAAAATCTTCTGTCCAAAGCATAAAGTCAAAATCCGGTGACACCAATATTTCCCATTTGGATCCACCGATTTTTACCCTAGACAGAAGCCTATCCATACCCTAACATCTTAGTACTACCAAGTTTCCATTTGGTGCAACCGAAAAATAGGGACCAACTTTCTGTTAACCAATTTCTTAAAATCGGTCCCACCGAGTTTAAGGAATCGGTGACACTGAGACTTGGTAATTGCATAGGTCAGCCATATTGGTACCATCGAGATTTATATATAGGTCTCACCGAAAAGGCCAAAGTTGCCACATTTTGCACTAGTCGGTGCAACCGAGTTTTTACTCCGGTTTCACCGAGTTGGGCAATAATGTTGTAACGGTTGGATTTTTGGAGATTCCTATATATACCCCTCATCCACCTCTCACTCACAAGAGAAGCACCCAGAACACACACCCACTTGCCATATCGAATTTTTCGAGAGAGTCACCTAGTCATATGTTGAGGTCAAGATCATCCACTACAACCATATGGATCTTGATTTCTAGCCTTCCCAAGTTGCTTTCTGATACCTCTCCAATGTATATAATTTATTAAGTAATCATGCCATATTTACAACAATATATGGTTTTGGTATGATTTGCATGGAACTAATCCGGACTAACGTTGTTTTCAGCAGAACTACCGTGGTGTTGTTTTTTGTGTAGGAATAAAAGTTCTCCAGATGCAACAAAACTTTTGAACGATTTTTTGGAACAAAAGAGACACCAGAAGCTTTGTGGGAGGCCCGGCCATGAGGTGGCCACAACTGAACAGGGAGTGCCACCCTAGCCCCTCTGGCGCGCCCTGGTGTCTTGTGGGCTCATTGTGGCCCATCTTCGCGTCAAACCGGCGCTCAAAAATCCCATATATTCAGAAACCCCTAGAAATAACCCAAGATCAGAAGTTTCACCGTCGCAACTCTCTGTACCGATGAAAAACCAATCTGAAAGTTGTTCGACGAGTTTTTGTGTACTGTTGCATAAAATAATGATTTTCTTTTAATGAATTTTGATGCAGGCTATATATACTCAAAGGGAAGTCAATAATACAAAGTCAAGATTTAATTAGCATGGCACATGGATGTGCAAGCTACCCACCCCGTAGTTGCATGAAATCATGGTGCAGCTAACAAAAAAATGCATGCACGTGACAAGGCATGGCTTTGACCTTCGCTTCATATGTATACACTACGTATGCGTATTCCTGTGCCGGCAAGCGCCCACGTACACATGCATGTTCCGAATACTTGTGAACTGCGGTATATACGTGCATGAAATATGGGTACGCCTATTGGAATCATTGCAAGCTACACATGCGCACGTACAAAGCTGGCCAAGTAGCCGGTCAACTTGGACGAGCGCACGCATAATCTGCAAGTATTAAAGTTGGAAAGAAGTGCAATCAATAGACAACCATTAAAATTGAAACGGATGAAACCGACCCACGAGAATTAAATAGAAGAGAATAGGAGCCAAATAACAAGGTATGTGTCTATTTATTTCCTTTTCTTCATGCAGACTTGGTCGTCAAGAAGAATCGGAAGAAGACCGGCGGCCGTACGTGCTCCACATACCATCCATTTAACTCCACCGGCTGATTATGTAAAGACAGCCAACCCTCACGAAGAGAAAACAAGGAGAAGACACGAAGATCAGGAGATGAGGAGGCACGGCCAGAAGACAACTCACGTAGCAGCTAGCAACACCGCCGGGCATTACGCAAGACACCCAGCGAGAGAAGAACTAAGGCACGAGGAGAAGGAGAGGATACAAACGCATCCGGACGGAGGCATCCAAGGCACAAAAGGGGATCGACTTCCATCCATACAAGGGCGGCAAGGATCTCGCCGTCATGAACACCAAGCTCGTGTTTCCGGCAGGTGAGACGATCGGCTAATTCTTTTTCTCTCTCTCACATCCAGCATGCATACACTACACGGATTCGTCATCAGAGACAACGTTCGTGTGATCCCACCGTCGTCCCCAGAGATGACTTCATTGAACTTGAAGACTACACCGATGCAGTCCGGCCACTAGCTCCGTGCTCGACCATGGCGGCCTAGGCGTACGGGCGGCATGATGTTTGTCTCGGCAGACCACCGAATACGGCGTCTAGTTGAGACAATGCATCTACTCCGTTCCTTCATGCCTCCACCGGTGCTCTACTATGGCGGCGGCGTCCAGTCGAGACAAGGTGCATCCTTCATGGTGTACAGGTCATGACGTCAGGCAGTGTGATCCTTGTCTTAGCAGATCATCGAATATGACGTCTAGCTTAGACAAGGCATCAACCACGCCCCTCCACGACGACACATTTCTTTGGCATCGCATGTGTTCCCTTTGTCTTGATGGACCATCGAATACGGCGTCCAATCGAGACAAGGTGCACCCTTCATGGCGTACAGGTCACGGCGTCAGGTGGTGTGATCCTTGTCTTAGTAGACCATCGAATACGGTGTCTAGTTGAGACGAGGCATCAGTGATGCCCATCCATGATGTCCCCCTTCTTCAGCATCACAATCACGATATGTTTCCTTTGTCTTGACGGACCACCGAATACGGCGTCCAATCGAGGCAAGGTGCATCCTTCATGGCATACAGGTAGCGTGATCCTTGTCTTAGCAGACCACCGAATACGGCATCTAGCTGAGACGAGATGTCAACCATGCCCCTCTATAATGACTTCTTTATTCGACATCGTCATGTGTTTCTTGACAGACCACCGAATACGGCTTCCGGTCGAGACAAGGTGCACCCTTCATGGTGTACAGGTGGCACGATCCTTGACTTAGCAAACCACCGAATACGGCGTCTAGCTGAGACGGGGCATCAACCACGCCCCCATGACTTCACCCATTCACAGTCTCATGAGGCGGCGCCCTTGTCTTGGAGGAGCGCCGTAAACTCGGCGTCTAGCCGAGACGAGATGCCACCCACACCGGCTATGCCAATGCGAGTGTGTGTTGGTTTTACACCGATGCCGGACTCCACAATCAATTCCCCCGCAAGGCAAACCCCTTGCATACCCCGACACAGATGCTACCAGTCGTCAAGAAATCCGAGCCAAGGAGGACCCATGCTACTCCAACACCAACATCAATGCTATCAAGAACGATGAGGCGCGATGGCGAGGGCGAATGTGGCTAGCAAAAAGTCATGTTTTGAGCGGCACGTGTACCGACGAGGACACGGGCTTAGCCGCTGCCCACACCACACACATACACACCATCATCATCATGCATGGACAATGTGAAGCAAATACAACGAAGACGACCACACGGCTTAATCGGAGGTTTCTCGCGGTGCAACCCGCGGAAGTAATTAACCGAGAGCCTTCCGAGGCCCCGGGGACCAGGAAACCGCACATCGCTAGTCACCCTGGCCGCGCTAGTAGGCCACGGAGCGCATATCGGGAATTGTATTTGTTATCCTTGAGATTAATAAAATATTGTTCCCATCTCTTTGTTTTTCATTGTGTACTTCGGTACACTGGCACGCCCGCATCATCTTTTTCCCGGCGCATGAGAGAAAACAAACTCTTTCTCTTCCCTTCTCACGAAGTACACATGTAGATTTTTCTCGTGTCAAACAAATTGGCATGCCCAGTGGGACCTGGTTCTCCTCCCCTCTTTGCTTCGCTGTGGTCGTCGGAATAGTCTTCGCCCGTCTCCCAACCCGCAAAGCATGTTGCATGACAAGGCGTCAGTGAGGATTTCCGCTCACCAAGATCCCTTTCATGCAGGTGGACTCTCCCGTGGTAGCAACTCGGAGCCGGCGATGATCCAGTTTGGATCGATGCCACCCATGGTCGTCATCGAGATCGGCGAGAAGCTCCACATGCACCAAGCCCAAGATATTGCGCAGTTCCAAACTTTGCAGTCAAAGAAGGCACAAAGGCGGGAGGCCGTAAAGGCAAAGAAAGAGCGTCACCAGCTGATGCTTGAGGCGCGTGCCCTGTTGAAGGAGTCAACAAGGGCAGACATGAAAGGAGACGTGGAGGCATCTCAACGCTTTCGCAACAAGGCCGCCAACATGCAGGCAAGTGTGACATCCCTCCACGCCCCTACCATGACCACACACTCGGAGTCACCAAACCAGCACTACGGTGCACCGAGGTGGAGGTTCTCGAGGGTTTGGAGGTTGCTTCCCGTTACTTGCGTAAGCTTATGGCCAACGCTCGTTTGTCGGATAACCCTCATCCCCTATGCAATTACAGGAGGATGTATCGTAAGGTAAAATTTCTTCACCAGCAGATATCTTCCCGCATCGCCCAAAGCACGGTGCTGGAGGAGGATTGATCCCTCGGTGCTATGGACCTTGCTGATAAGGTGTTCACCTACCAAGCACCTTAACCCCTCCGTACGACTTGTTCCCCGATGATTGGGCATACGAGCCATGCAAGCTCAAGGAGCTGGTGAGATGCGCCATCATGAAGGAGTTTTGGAAACGGCACTCACGCAAAGAGCCTGTTCTACGAGGCCCTACAGTCTCTATAACAGCCCGAGACCGACGCTCTAGAAGATTCCCCTTTTATGCCATTCTTGTCTTGTGTTTCGTATGGTTGTTGCATTCATCATCGCATCATCTGCATAACATCGTCACTCGTTTTCGAAAACTTGCATCGTTCGTAGTTGCTAGTTCTCTCCGTTCTTGCCGTTGCCCGTTTCGAGACCAACCACACACGCACGTGCCCGCGGCATCGTTTAAAAAATGTTTTAAAAGGCACGCTAAAAATATTCTCGGATTGGGTCGAGACATGGCGTGCAGTCTTGTTTTATTATAGGTAGGCCGCCTGCCAAATTTCATAGCAATCAGGGTTCGTTTGATATTCCAACGGTTGCCCGTAGCGGCACCATCATCGGGTTATTCGTCGGACGTTTTGGTTTTGCAAACTCCGTTGTCGGGCCTTCATTCTCTCTCTCTTCTCAACCTTAGCCCACTTCACACACAGCCCACAAACCTTGCCCCAATCCGGTCATCCGATTGCGATCGCACGGTCGAAATCGGCCCTGAAACCCCCCTAACCCTAGCCCCCTTGCTATATATAGACCCCTCTAGTCCATTTTTTGATATCCCTAAGCAAAACCTAGCCCTAAACCTACCCTAACCTCCTCCCACACAGCTAGTCGTCGCTCCCATCATTTTCCACGCCGGCCAAACCCACCGCTGCCACTTGGCGCCGCCGCCACGTCCCTATGGCCAATCCCAGGCTGCCATGTCGCCTCCCGAGCCACCCTCAGCCACTAGCGTGCTGCCACGTCGCCCCGCAGCACCCTACAGCCGCCGCGACCCGCAAAGCCCATCCGGGCCCGCCCTGGGCCCGAACCACCGCCGTCGCCCGAGTGCTCCAAATCGGGAGAGGAGCTCCCGATTCAGAGCTGCACCCCCTCGCTGCGCTCGCCGAAGAGCCGCCGCCGATGACCCCCGCGCCGCCAGGTGCATCCTCCGCCGTCGGTGGCCGCCCCCCGTGCCGGAGTCGTGCCTCCGCCGCCGCACCCGGTCCCTGGCAGCCCGCATCCCCGACCTTGCCTTGCAGCCATGGCCGCCACTGCTTCGAGCTCGCGTCGGAGCTCCGTCTGCCGTCGGGAACGGACGGATCCGCCCATCCCCGCTCCAGATCCGGCAAGCCTCATCATCGCCGCCCCTTGCCGCCTCGTCAACGGCATTGCAGGTTCGTCACCGCCATGCCCTCGCCCAATCGGGATCAGGAGGAGCAACCGCTTGCTCGCCCCGTTGACCGCCTCCTGCGCCCGTCGCCGTCGTGGGCCGCGCCAAGCGCCAGCCCCCTTTGGCCCAGCCAGCCGCTGCTTCGAGCCGGCCCAAGTGCCTAGGTGAGAAGACCCTATCTATCCTTCGCCTAATGGGCGCATTGCTATGTTGCGCCCACCAGATTTCGGCCCAATGAGTTTATTTCCTATCCCATGAATTATGCTAATTATCAAGTGATTTTCAGAATTGCAGAAAAACTCATAATTTAAAATCGCTAATCACTAATTGTCCGTGCATCGTATGAAAATAATGTAATATGTAAAAATATTTAAACACGCTGTTTGCATGGATTGGCGTGATGCCCTTTTTTTAAAAGAATTAATTCTTAGCAACTTAACCGTGCCTCGGATCGAAATGCTTTCTATATGAAACTTGACTAGAATTTCACTTAGATTAATAATTTGCAACTTTGAACCATGTTTAAAACTGTTTAAAGTTGCTATTTCCATTAATTTGCATCAATGCCATGTTAAAATGTTTATTGCATAACTAAATAACCGTAGCTCCGTTTAAAATGTTCCACATGTGTAATTTGACAAGAAAAACGTGTAGAATCTCATGCCCCACTTTGTTTCCATGTTTAATAAATATAAAACATGTTTAGTACAGATCTGGACCAAATTATTATCATGCTTATGGGGATGTTTTGGGAATGCTATATGTCGCTTCCGGCCCCATTTAAATTGCCTAGATGATATAGTTGTTCATGCTTCACGGTTTGCCATGTTAAACAACATTTAATATTGATGAGTACCTAAACGGGAATGAACTAAGTAATCCAACGTGGAGTTTCGTCAATATGCATACTTCACTTAATATGTAGTAGTTGTTTGTTGTGCTTGTCATGCCATGCCATGCGTTGCATATTAAACCGAACATGCATCATATCATACATATGTTGTGGTTCATCTTGTGTTGATTGTTGTTTCCGGTTTGCTTTTTCTTGATAGAGTTTCGAAAGCGTTAAGAGTGTGAGAATTCGTTCGACTACGTTGGATCGTCTTCTTCGTGGAAACGTTCTTCTTTCGAGCGGGATCTCAGGCAAGATGAGACATTTCCCTGGATACCACTACTATCATTGCCATGCTAGTTGTCTCGCTTTTATCGTTATGTCACGCTACCTACCACTTGTTTGTCAAGCCTCCCAACATTTCCATGAAAGCCTCTAACCCTCCACCTTCCTAGCAAACCTTTGTTTGGCTATGTTACCGCTTGCTCAGCCCTTTTTATAGTGTTTCTAGCTGCAGGTGCAATTGCTTCCATGTGACAACATGGACATTATTTTGTTATCACAATATTATTGTTATTTAATTTAATGCACTTATACACTTGGTAAAGGGTGGAAGGGTTGACATTTTGCTCGGTGTTTTGTTCCACTCTTGCCGTCCTAGTTGCTTGTGAACCAGTGTTATGTTCCATAATTGAGCGCTCCTAACATGCTTGGGGTTGTTATGGGGACCCCCTTGATTTTCGTTTTTGGATAAAGCTTGTCTGGCAAGGCCCAACATTGGTAGTACATTTGCCTAATAACTAATAAACCTGCATAGGGAGTAATTAACCCAAGGATCTTAATCAACAACCCGGGCCAGTGCTCTACATGAGTGTTGGTCCAAACTAGAGTCGTGTGCGGGGCCAACCCGGGGCAACTCAGGAGATTTCTACCAGGCCACTGTACGCTGCGCTCATCTGGTCGTGTCCTGAGAACAAGATATGCGGCTCCTATCGGGTCCGTCGACACGTTGGGCGACCTTGCTGGATTTGTTTTACCATTCTCGAACGTCTTGAGTGAGGAATTCCGTCATTCCTCGGGCTATCTCGAGGTGGAGGATTTCCTATGGAATTGCCTAGGAAGATCACAAGATCCATGGTCGAGGTTATTCCCGCTGCGTGTGGTTAATTTATGATGGATGAGTTGGAGCACCCCTGCAGGGTTAATTCTTTCAGAAAGCCGTGCCCGTGGTTATGTGGCAAACTTGGATACTTCGTTTAACACCCGGTCATAGCAAACTTGAAGTAAACTCTAATAAAATACCTCAACTGTGTGTGTAACCGTGACTGTCACTTCTTGTGAGTTCTTATCCGAAAGAGAATACGGTGGGGTTATGTTTGACGTAAGTAGGTGTTCAGGATCAGTTAGTGATCATTACTAGTTCACGTCCATTATGCATAGACCATCATACTTCACTTTATGCATTCGTAAGTTAGCCACTCAAATAAATGCTTAGTCGCTTGCTGCAGCCTCACCACTTAACCTTACCTCACCCATTAAGCTTTAATAGTCTTGATAACCTTGGAAATGAGATTGCTGAGTCCCCGTGGCTCACAGATTACTACAACAAAAGTTGCAGGTACAGGTAATGCGATGATTTGACGTGAGCACGTTGCTTGTTTGATTTCGAGTTCTTCTTATTCATCAATCTAGGATAGGTTCCAGGCGGCAGCCTCGGATAGCATGGATGCATGTCATTTTATCGTTTGATTTTGTCCATAGTCGGACCCTGCTCTTATGTATGATGTTTGAGTTTGTTGTTGTATTGATGTGACTCTGATGTAGCTTGTGGTGAGTGTAAGCCAATTCCATATACTCATCTCTTCTGTACATGTACTTGTAATGATATCCATTGTTGGAACACGACGAGATGCGCTTCTATCCTTGTCGAGGCCCTCATGCCGAAATAAGGATAGGACCGCGTCTTGGGTGTGACAAGTTGGTATCAGAAGCTGTACCGACCTAGGAGCCCCTTTGATTAATTGAACTTGGCCGAGTCGAGTCTAGTAAAAATACTATTTTGAGTCTAGTTATATCGGAGAGTAGGTTTCTTTTTACTCCTCTTCTATACTCTCATGAGGTATTCGACTTAGGATTTTTGATTTTGTTCCTCTTCTTGCTCAAATTTTTTTTAGGATCACGCGGGTATTTTGGAACCTATATGATGCTGATGTGACGGAGTTCTGTCTTGGTGCCTCCTGTCTAACTTGATTTCTTCCAGGGAGTTGAGCTCCAGGGAATTCTTGGCACATCATTATCATTCAGCTTCCTTAGTATCTCAGGATGGAGGGTGTTCGGAATTGCTTCAATACTTGTCGTGGTGAGATAAGGTCGGAGTCACCGAGTACTGGGGAGGCGTTCGGGGTACCACCATGGTTAGTATCATTGTGTTTTCGAGGATCCGAGTTAGATGGACTTGCGAAAGCCTCTGGTTAGGTGTTGAAGGATGGATACAGTTGGGGTGTGGATTTGTTAGTTGTGTGAGATATTTCCTCCTTGTATCCCCAACACCCGACTGCATAACCAAGAAAGTTTTCAGAAGTTCTTAGGTGGGAATTCAAGTAGTTACCTAGGCTATCTTCCAACAGATCATGATGTGAGGTTGGGGTTCGACATCTAGTGGATTCGTTTGTTCACGGTATTTCTTACAGAGTACAGTCTCTATTTATGCTTCGTCAATCCTTGTAGTTCGCTATGCCTAGGGAGCATATTCGAGCGTCATTTCAATATGACAATCCAATGTACGATCGAGCCCGTGCGAACCTTACCACAAAAATATCAGATGAAATCTCTGTTATGCATTTGTTCTGGCTTGTTTCATAAGCCTCATCCTTTGTTTTGTTTTGAATATGGTAACTCGAGTTGCTTCGATGTCAAGTGGTGATTTCGTATCTTTCTTAAGTAGTGTTCTCATAGTTTACGGGAATGCTAATTCTTTTGCTCAACCGGAGTTGTCATATCAATTCTTTTTATCCGGAGTGCTTCTCTTCAAGATAATTCAATCATCTCCAATATTTGCATGGGCAATCCTCTTATTCTTTCCCGGAGTTCATTTCATCCCTTCCATGTTATCTTTGTTTTCCCCACCCTCCCACCCTTTTATTTAATGATTAAATTCTCTTCCAAGTGCCTTTCTCTTCATCAATGCTTCTGCTATCATTTCTTCATATTGTACCCGGTGATTTCTTGTGGAGATTCTCAAGAGTTTCAATTTCAAGATCTATCCTCATATTCGTTGTTCTCGTTGTTATTCTTCTCCAGTGGATTCAGTTCTAGATCTCGGTGTTCATAATATCTTTTTCATTCATTAAATGCTTTCCGTGTTCGAATTCTCATCAAGCCTCTCTTATTAATTCATCCCTCTATGATCTATCTGGAGGCTGAAGATATCTCAGAGATTCGTGTTTTCATTCATTCCTTCCAAATCATTTTGAGGTTCTCACCTCATCAAGTTTTCCTTTGTACCAGGGCAATCTCTCTTTTAATCAATTGTTTCAATGGTGGTTTCTTTTGAGTGGGCCCATGACCCACAGGTTTTTCCCAGGACCCTACCTGACTCTTTTAATCTTTCCAGAGATGTCCTCAAGTTCTTTTCAAATATGATGCAAGAATGATTTTCATTAGTCATATTCCTCTTCCATAATCGCTTCGAGTTATTTTCATCATTGGCTCAACCTTTCCTTATTCGTTATTTCGGAGTATCTCAGTAATTCATGGTGTTGTTTCTCGTCATCATTCTCAGCATTGAAGACTGAAGGAGAGTTTCTCTTAAATCGTTGTTCGTTCTTCCAAAGATTCATGGTTTTAGCCTGTTGCCATCATCTCAAATTGTTTTTGATCGTGAGTAATTCCTCCCATATCTATCCGGTGCATTCAGAGTTGTTTTCATTTCTCGATCCTCCGAAGGCCATCATTTCAGAAGATTTCTTCCTTCTCAGCTTTCAGCTCTCGTTCTCAAATTCTTCTCAATTGTCATCTCTTCGTTCGTATCTCAAGTATTTCGGTGCCTTGTGAAGTTTTCCATTAGGTGGATCGTGATCTCTTCATTCTCATCTATCCTCTTTAGTTTCTAATTCTTACCGGTGTTCTCGTTCAAGAGTTCTTCAAGTTTGTGATCTCTCTCTCTTCAATTCTTTGCAGGAAGAATAAGTGGTGTGTGAAATCCGTTTCTTGTCATCAATTTAACTTGATGAAGGATAAGCATGACATAAATCTTATTCTTGTTTCATCAAGGTGATCTCAATCCTTTCTTCTGGACTTGTTCATGATATCAAATTCTCGATTCTAAGTTGTTCTGTTTTTCTTTTCCAGAGTTCCTAGTTTTCTCAAGTATCTTGTCGCTAAGCTTCATCTAATTCATAGCAAGGCCTCAATCTTGTTCCTTTTCTACCTTCAATGTCAAGCTTCATCCTGTCATTCCGGTGTTCATCCTGATGCCTCTTCCTAGTGGTTCGTCAGGGAGTTAATTCTTTCTCGAAGTATTCATCAAGATTCTTGTTGGAGGTGCTCAAGTGTTCTTGATCTTGGATTTCTAAATTCAATTCCTTCTCCATTGTCTTTTGAGGTGGTGTTATTAAATTCTTGATTATGAGGAGTCTCGAAGGAAATTTTGTCAAGAATAAGATAAGTAAACCCATCATTCCTTTCTCGGAGTTATCTTGGGTTGGATTTCACCTAAAGCATTTCCTAAGAATTGTTGCTATCATGGTGTCATAAATGATCCAAGTTTCATCCTCTTCTTGGTGAAAGAAGTTTTTCATCTCTTTTGCTCCCAAGCAATCAATTGTTTCTGTTGTGGCAGGTGTCACCTCATAATTTTGAGATGTTATCCATAAGACCATAATAAGCTTATTCTTTCATCGTTGATTCTTCATCAACTCCATTCAACCTATGCTTTTCAAATTCATTTGTGCTAGAAATTTCCATTTTATTATCCGTTCTTTTCCTTCCATCAATCCACTTTCTATTCTCTTGTTATGGAGGCCTTGTGATGTTGCTTTCTGCAATCTATCATCTTGCCTTGTTAAGATCTTGTTCTTCCCTTGCTGTCCATTAACCGGAGTGCTCTGAAATTTTTCATGATCCTTCCGTCTCATGAAGTTTTGATTCTAATTCAACCGAAGTTTGGTGTCTCTCCTTCAATTTCTTTCTATCTTATCAATTTTGTCCCTCTATGCTACTGAAGTGCTGCCAAAATTTCTTGTGAATTCTTGCTTGTTCCTTGTGTGTCGTTCTTCATCTCTTTCCAACCTTCATGGTTCATTGGTTTCACTTGTTTGTCAAAGAAGAAACTAAGTTTACCTCTTGCTCTTTCCCTTCCCTTGTTAATTCTAGATCTCGGGATGAGATCCTTGTGTAGTGGAGGAGAGTTGTAACAACCTAGGACCGACGCTCCAGAAGATTCCCCTTTTATGCCATTCTCGTCTTATGTATCGTCTGGTTGTTGCATTCATCATCAAATCATTCACATCATCTGCATAACATCATGACTTGTTTTTGAAAACTTGCATCTATTCGTAGTTGTCGGTTCTCTCCATTCTTGCCATTGCCCGTTTCGAGACCAACCACACATGCACACGCCGGCGGCATCGTTTAAAAAATGTTTTAAAAGACGCGCTAAAAATATTCTCGGATTGGGCCGAGACATGGCGTGCGGTCTTGTTTTATTATAGGTAGGCCGCCTGCCAAATTTTGTCACAGTTAGGGTTCGTTTGCTATTCCAACGGTTTCCCGTAGCGGCACCGTCATCGGGTTATTCGTCGGATGTTTCGGTTTTGCAAACTCCGTTGCCGGGCCTTCTTTCTCTCTCTTCTCAACCTTAGCCCACTCCAGACATAGCCCACCACCCTTGCCCCGATACGGCCGGCCGATTGCGATCGCATGGCCGAAATCGGCCCTGAAACCCCCCTAACCCTAGCCCCCTTGCTATATATAGACCCCCTCTAGTCCATTTTTGGACATCCCTAAGCAAAACCTAGCCATAAACCTACCCTAACCTCCTCCCACACAGCCAGCCATTGCTCCCATCGTTTTCCATGCCGACCAAACCCAACACCGCCACTTGGCACCGCCGCCATGTCCCTATGGCCAATCCCAGGCTGCCACGTCGCCTCCCGAGCCGCCCTCAGCCACTAGCGTGCTGCCATGTCGCCCCGCAGCACCCTCCAGCCTTCGCGGCCCGTGAAGCCCATCCGGGCCCGCCCCGGGCCTGAACCATGGCCGCCGCCCGAGCGCTCCAAATCGGGAGAGGAGCTCCCAATCCAGAGCTGCGCTCGCCGGAGACCTGCCGCCGGTGACCTCGTGCCGCCAGGTGCATCCTCTGCCACCGCCAAGCCTCCCCATGCCACCGATGGCCGTCCCCCCATGCCGAATCCACGCCTCCGCCGCCGCACCCGGTCCCTGGCAGCCCGCATCCCCAACCTTGCCTTGCAGCCATGGCCGCAACCACTTTGAGCTCGCGCCGGAGCTCCGTCGGCCGTCGAGAACGGACGGATCCGCCCATCTCCGCTCCAGATCCGGCAAGCCTCGTCGTCGCCGCCCCTTGCCGCCTCATCACCGGCATTGCAGGTCTGTCGCTGCCATGCCCTCGCCCGATCGGGATCAGGAGGAGCAACCGCCCGCTCACCCCATTGACCGCCTCCTGCGCCCGTCGCCGTCGTGGGCCGCGCCGAGTGCCAGCCCCCTTCGGCCCAGCCAGCCGCTACTTCGAGCCGACCCAAGTGCCTAGGTGAGCAACCCCGCTTATCCTTCGCCTAGTGCGCATGTTGCTATGTTGCGCCCACTAGATTTCGGCCCAATGGTGTTTTTTCCTATCCTGCGAATTATGCTAATTATCTAGTGATTTTCAGTATTGCAGAAAAACCCATGATTTCAAATTGCTAATAACTAATTGTCCGTGCATCGTATGAAAATAATGTAGATATGTAGATTGTCCAGAATTGTATGTAGTTTACTAATATCCAACTTTCATGCATGTTAAAATATTTAAACACGCTGTTTGCATGGATTGGCATGATGCCCTTTTTTAAAAAAGAATTAATTCTTAGCAACTTAACCGTGCCTCAGATCGAAATGCTTTCTATATGAAATTTAACTAGAATTTTGCATAGATTAATAATTTGCAACTTTGAAGCATGTTTGAAATTGTTTAAACTTGCTGTTTGCAGTAATTTGCATCAATTCCATGTTAAAACGGGTTATTGCATAACTAAATAACCGTAGCTCCGTTTAAAATGTCCCATATATGTAACTTGACTAGAAAAACGTGTAGAATCTCATGCCACACTTTGTTTCCATGTTTAATAAATATAAAACATGTTTAGTACATATCTGGACCAAATTCATAGTATGCTTACAGGGATGTTTTGGGAATGCTATATGTCGCTTCTGGTCCATTTAAATTGCCTAGATGATATAGTTGTTCATTCTTCACGGTTTGCCATGTTAAACAACATTTAATATTGATGAGTACCTAAATGGGAATGAACTAAGGAATCCAACGTGGAGTTTTGTCAATATGCAAACTTCACTTAATATGAAGTAGTTGTTTGTTGTGCTTGTCATGCCATGCCATGCCTTGCATATTAAACCGGACATGTATCATATTTGTTTTCGCATCATGTCATGCATATGTTGTGGTGCATCTTGTGTTGATTGTTGTTTCCGGTTTGCTTCTTCTTGGTAGAGTTCCGAAAGCGTTCGGAGTGTGAGGATTCGTTGGACTACATTGGCTCGTCTTTTTCATGGACTCGTTCTTCTTCCGAGTGGGATCTCAGGCAATCTGACACATTTCCCTGGATACCACTACTATCATTACCATGCTAGTTGTTCCGCTTTTATCGTCATGTCGCACTACCTACCACTTGTTTGTCAACCTCCCAAGATTGCCATGAAAGCCTCTAAGCCTCTACCTTCCTAGCAAACCTTTGTTTGGCTATGTTACCGCTTGCTCAGCCATTCTTATAGCATTTCTAGCTGCAGGTGCAATTGCTTCCATGTGACAACATGGACATTCTTTTGTTATCACAATATTAAGGCTGTTTAATTTAATGCACTTATACACTTGGTAAAGGGTGGAAGGCTTGGCCTTTTGCTCGGTGTTTTGTTCCACTCTTGCCGCCCTAGTTACTTGTGAACTGGTGTTATGTTCCATAATTGAGCGCTCCTAACATGCTCGGGGTTGTTATGGGGACCCCCTTGATTTTCGTTTTAGGATAAAGCTTGTCTGGCAAGGCCCAACATTGGTACTACATTTTCCTAATAACTAATAAACCTTCATAGGGAGTAATTAACCCGAGGATCTTAATCAACAACCCGGGCCAGTGCTCCACACGAGTGTTGGTCCAAACTAGAGTCGTGTACGGGGCCAACCCGGGGCAACTCGGGAGATTTCTATCAGGCCACTGTATGCTGCGCTCATCTGGTCGTGTCCTGAGAACGAGATACGCGGCTCCTATAGGGTTCGTCGACATGCTGGGTGGCCTTGCTAGATTTTTTTTACCTTTCTCGAACGTCTTGAGTGAGGAATTCCGATTATTCTTTGGGCTATCTCAAGGTGGCGGATTTCCCATGGAATTGCCTAGGAAGATCACGAGATCCGTGGTCGAGGTTATTCCCGCTGCGTGTGGTTAATTTATGATGGATGAGTTGGAGTGGCCCTGCAAGGTTAAATCTTTCGGAAAGTCGTGCCCGTAGTTATGTGACAAACTTGGATACTTTGTTTAGCACCCGGTCATAGCAAACTTGAAGTAAACTCAAATAAAATGCACCAACTGTGTGCGTAACTGTGACTGTCTCTTCTCGTGAGTTCTTATCCGAAAGAGAACACGGTGGGGTTATGTTTGACGTAAGTAGGTGTTCAGGATCAGTTAGTGATCATTACTAGTTCACGTCCGTTATGCGTAGACCATCATACTTTACTTTCTGCATCCGTAAGTTAGCCTCTCAAATAAATGCTTAGTCGCTTGCTACAGTCTTAGCACTTAACCTTACCTCACCCATTAAGATTTAATAGTCTTGATACCCTTGGAAATGAGATTGCTGAGTCCCCGTGGCTCACAGATTACTACAACAACAGCTGCAGGTACAGGTAATGCGATGATTTGACGTGAGCGTGTTACTTGTTTGATTTGGAGTTCTTCTTCTTCATCAATCTAGGGGGTTCCAAGCGACAGCCTGGGATAGCAAGGATGGATGTCATTTTATCATTTGATTTCGTCCGTAGTCAGACCCTGCTCTTATGTATGATGTTTGAGTATGTTGTTGTATTGATGTGACTCTGATGTAGCTTGTGGCGAGTGTAAGCCAATTCCATATACTCATCTCTTCTGTACATGTACTTTTAATGATATCCATTCTTGCAACACGACGAGATGCACTTCTATTCCTATCGAGGCCCTCGTGCCGAAATAAGGATAGGACTGCATCTTGGGCGTGACAGTCTCCCTCAACATAGGCAACACTCGGAGGGGCTCATGGGCGCCATGCCTCCACAACTCGGCGGTCGGTGGAAGGTCTCTCCTCAACGACAACTGATTTTATTCCCTTCACCATGAAGCACCCGCACCACGTGATGATGACCTACGGCGAGAGTTCCACCCACTCTAGGACCAGATGAAAATTATCCAGAGGAGGCTCCAAGACCCAACGGCGCCAAGGATGAGGCGCTAAGCCTCAAGCCATCGTCCTCAACATGAGCGCTAGACTTTGGCGCCTCGGCGTCAACCTTCACCAACCCGACACCTCCTGCAACGAGGGCATCCCAACATGCCCCCAAGTTGGAATCAATGGTCAATACATCAAGATGATGAGAGAAACCCTCGATACACTCAAAAGTGGGAACCGCAGGAACCTTCGCGACCAACGCATCCACGATGACCTTCGTCACCGCCAAGGTGGGAGGATCAGCCACAACCGCAGACGATGACGGATAGGACTTCATCATCCATGCGACACCCTATGCCAACACCTTTACCTAATCCTCCAGTGCGAAGGGATGGCGTCTTTCCAACAGAGAACCAGCGCAAGCACGAGAGGCGTCGGAGAAACCGTCATGTGCTTTATAAGGAGCTTGATGACTTAGTCCATCGACACACCCAAGTACCTTTACGACCTGATGGTGGGGTCGTTCAAGAGAATGACAGGATCAAGTTTTGCATCTCCCCCGACTTGGAGCGGCATGAGTGGAATAGCTACCTGCTCAGTCGTTTGGTGTCGAAACCACGCAAGGCATCCACAAGAAGCGAGTAGAGGAACAAGGGGGTGTCTCCTTCATCCCTTCTTCAGAATAATGATGAACAGGTAAAGGCGGCTGCACCAGCACTCCCTCTAGAGAGCTAGAAGATGCCAGTGCTGTCGGCCACACCAATGGAAGGTGTCGAAAAGGCCAAGTTTACGACCTCCTCCAACAATGAAGCGCCTTTCAAGGACACAACCAACACTGCCCTCCCACTAGACACAACACTTCCCACGGAGCTTCCACTTGTTCCCTCTGAAAGGATGGACCCAGACGGAGAAACTCAACCTCTGTAGGAGGCTAGAGGAGCAAAGGAATCTGCGGAGAAGAACCTCGCTTTGTGCGGTACTCTTGGAGTGCAACCAAGTCAAGGGTCAAGCAATGGATGGCGGCCTCCCCCCATCACCGAGGAGTTTGACTATCCTCCATAGGAAGAGATCATGCCAAACCCGAAGGCGTACTTCTAGGGGACCTTCCTACCGCGCCTTCGCCATGTTCGTGCATGGTTCAGGGGCGTGGAGGCGGATCCCAAGACAAGCTCATCGACATCAAAAGAATCAGCAAGATCCAGGGCAACATGTCTTCCTGTGACGACAGGGAGAGTCTCTTTGGGTGGAGGAGGCACTTTGCGAAACGAAGACATATACAAATGTCACTACACCGACATTACATCAAGGCTTCCTCAAGATCTTGAAGAACGACGACAAGTGGCAGAGCGTCCGGTAGCAAATACAAGACTGAAATCCATCACCCGTCAAGGCGTGACGGATGGGTTTCCCAGAGATGGAGAGCACCAAGACAACCTTGATGACAAGGAAGGCTTATCTGACTCATCTTCTTCACCATCATTAGAGAGCCATCCACATTCTCCTCATTACCACGAGCTAGCTCCATCCATGTCCTCAGACTATGAAGATGGTGTTGAAAACCTTCATACGAGCCCGTTCACATGGTGAACTAGGGGGAAACTCTTGAAGATAGTGATTCTACTGCTAAGCTACCTGGCGATGGCACCCAGAAGCCAAGTGCCGCAAACGCAGTGGCACTGCCAAATGCTTCTATTGAAGAACAGGTCCGAAGCCAGTGCTAGATGATTGATCAGTTGGCGTCAAAGCTTGACCAGTTCATTGAGCTCACGATGAGCAACAAGGTCATTCCTCCACAAGGCACGATGCAACGAGTGGTGGATCCAAAAGAGGAAGAACTTCAAGTCGGCACGGCTTCTAGGGCGCTATTAAATGATGTTCCTCAACACCCCAACACACAGGCTCGGCCATGGATTAGCCCTGTTTGTCCTGCCGACGCAGTCCCACGTGCAGTTGTGCTGAAGGACTACCATGACATGATCGGAGATATGGTAGACAAAAAGTTGAAGCAAATGGCGATAGATCAAGCACCTCGTACCTTCGAGAGTGAGCAAGAGAAGCCTTATGAGGCATGGCATGACATGATGGCGTACCCCGTAGGGTAGCACCCACCGAAGTTCAGTCAGTTTGATGGAACCGGCAATGCAAGGGAGCACTTGGCGTATTTCGTGGCAGCATGCGATGACATGGCGAACAACCCTTCACTTCTCCTTCGTCAATTTTCAGTGTCGTTAACCGGCCCCACCTTCCAATGGCACAACCATTTACCGGTTGTGTCCATTGGGAGTTGGGCGGCCATGAAGGAGGTTTTAAAGAAGCACTTCGTCACCATGAAGAAGGACTTCTCCATCGTCGAGCCGGTGCAAGTTCGTCAACAATGAGATGAGTCTATCGATGACTACATCATCTGCTTCCGCAATAGCTATGTGCGTCTCGCCTCGGAGATGCACCTTGAGGATGCCATCGAGATGTGCGTCCATGGGATGCAACAACATTGGTCACTTGAAGTCTCTCAGCGTGAACCAATAACTTTTAGTGCCGTTAGCATGGCGGTGGCGGCCACGAAGCTTGAGTTTGAGAAGTCACCACAGATAATGGAGCTCTATAAGAATGCCAGCGCATTCGATCCAGCCAAGCGTTTCACCTCAACATCCCAGCAAATCAACAACGGTGGCATGACGAAGGCTCCGACAGATACGAACACCACCAAAGTCTTCTCGTCTGCACCATAGGGCCATGTTCCCATATTGGGTGCAAGAGTTGAATAGGCAGGAGGAAGGCAACGCTTAACAATGTAGTAGCTCCTCAAGAAGCAGTACATATTCTGTCGCGAACTCATCAACGACATGTTCGACCAGTTCATAGAGCATCGAGCCCTGAATCCACCGGAGCCTCGGAGGCCTGATCAGGTGAGGATGACAGATAATCCTTTGTTTTGCCCATATCACAGGTACGTGGGACATGTCATTGAAGATTGTGTCGCTTTCAGAGAATGGCTCCAAAGAGCTATTAACGAGGGGAGGATCAACCTGGACCCAGAAGCCATCAACCCAGATTACCATGCGGTAAACATGGTGAACATGAGGTTACCCTCTTCAAGGCAAGACACCAGCTTGAAGAAACATGGGTGCCACTGGGCCAAGTTGAAGACTAGCTATCCAACCTCGTCCTCTCCAAGACACAGGCATCTCCCCTTCGGCCACAGGTGACCCCAACCATTCATGAGGAGGAGCCTTAGAGGATGGTGCACCGAAGACCGTACCGAAGGAGTCTTCCACCCCAACGTTCTGGCCTGTATTCATCGGTACGTGCTCCCCCAAGAATTTGAAGGCGGTTCGATCCAAGTCAACACTGTCCTCCACCAAGATTCGTCCCTATATCATAGGGAGACTAGTCTTTCCCTTGACGGGGGCGTGGGCTGCCCACTTTGGCACAGTTCTTGCCACCCAATTGGGGGCAAATGCTGGAGAAGGAGATGAAGCAATTACAGTGACATGCATAGAGAGTTGCAACGTCATCCACGACTACAGTGACATGCCTTCTGAAGACTTTTTTACTCCCGAAGAGCAGACGGTCCTTCATGGTAAAGAGAAGGCGAAGGAAGCGCCAGTCAAAGAGGTGAACATGAATCTGCGTGGGGACAAGGTCCTACCCGAACCACTAAAGATAAAGATGACAAGGGTGCAGAAGCCGTCCGCCCCGAAGGAGACGCCTTTGCAGGTAGAGGAGCCCGAGGACCGTGGCCAAGAGAAGACGAAGCCACGCCACGTCGACTACAACATCATCGCCCACCTTAAGCGGATTCCTGCACTTTTGAGCATGCATGACGTGCTCATGATGGTGCCCAACCTTAGTGAAGCTCTTATTAAGGCGCTTCAAGCCCCAAAACTCTACGAGGTGTCCATGGCGAAACACCGTCTCTGCACCAGCCCATTGTTTGTGAACGAGATCACGTTCGATGAAGAGGACAAGCTCATAGATGATGGTGACCACAACTGGCCATTGTATGTGGAAGATAATATTTGTGTTGCGCATCTTCGCAGGATCCTCATAGACCCCGGGTTTGCCGTGAACATTGTCCCTCTTCGAAGTTTAACGCGGGGAGGTTTCACGGTGGACGACTTGGAGGCTACGGATGTGATGATATGCGGCTTCGACAACCAAGGGAAGCCTACTCTAGGAACAATTACATTGAAGATCCAGACGTCAACTTTTAGCTTCAAGGTGCAGTTCTTTGTCATTGAGGCGAATACCTAATACTCTGCCCTCCTAGGAAGACCATGGATCCACAAGTACCGCATCATGCCATCCACCCTCCATCAATGCCTCAAGTTCCTCGATGCCAACGGTACTCAAAAGCGCATCATCGACAACATCTCTCCTTATACAGTCCAGGAGTCTCACCATGCAGATGCAAAGTACTACTTCCCCGTTGAAGATAGTGACCAACAGCTAGGGAGGACAACACCTCCGGTTGATCTCTTAATCAAACCAGGTGTTGGGCCAGTTACTAAGATGAAGCGCCTCAACGATCCATCCTCACCTACAGATGCAAAGGGCTCCTCATCTCGGATTCACAAGAACCAAGTCCGTAGGAGATCGTCTTCAGTTGTGCGGTATGACTATAGCCCCTCTTCCCAATTGCAGATAGGGAGCTCTACTTCGACCCCACATGGAACAGAATCTTCTACGCCTGGTCCAGGGACCCCTTTAGTATTGAAGGCAAGGTTCCCAACAACACCTACCACGATGAGGTCGGCTACATCAATTTCTCAAGAGGCTACCACTTCTTCATCAACTTTGGGACGCCGAGATCCCATTTGTTTAACACTTGGAAGCTCTATAGGTTCCCAGGAAGGTTCTATGATGCTAACAAGAGGCAATGACGTGCCACCAACCATAACGCTACGGGCATGCAACCCTCCAAAGGAAGAATTTGTGCTCGCACCAGTAGGTGATAGAAGAAGGATAAAAGAGGCGGACGAAGTTGCATGGGGAGATCAAATCGTACAACCCCCATCGCTCCATGTCTTAGTGACTTCTCCAATGGAGGTTTGGCCTATCCCAAGTTTTTCTGGATCTAGAGTGCAGACCATTTTCTACAAGGTCCCTGAGGTAAAACAATGTGATTTTGTATTTGAATTTCCCCAAACTTGCAGTGATCCAGAGGAGGCGCTATCCACAATGAAGGCAGAGCCCAAGATGGTTCGCTTGCTAGAGAAGGCTGGGATAACCCTTCGTCAAAACACGATGCCTCCACCTGTTGGCGAACGCTGCATGGGAAACAAAAAAATTCCTATGCACATGCAAGAACTATTCATGGTGATGAGCATCTACGAGAGGGAGAGTGGATCTACATACCCTTGTAGATCGCTAAGCGGGAAGCATTAAGAAACACGATTGATGTAGTCAAACGTCTTCGCGATCCAAATCACCGAGCGTCTTGTGATCCCATCATAATCCATCCCGCGATCCAATCATGATCCGTCCCATGATCCCATCATGATCCGTCCCGCGATCCAATCACGAATCTTCTCGTGATCTTGATCACGGTCCTTCCGGTCTAACACTGAACGGACGACACCTCCGCGTTCAGCACACGTACAGCTCGATGATGATCTCCGCCTTCTTGATCCAGCAAGAGGGAGTGGAGAGGTAGATGAGTTATCTGGTAGCACAATGGCATGGTGGTGGTGGTGGTGAACTAATCATGCAGAGCTTCGCCTAAGCACCGCAAAACTAATCTAGAGGAGAAATAGATCTAGAGGAAGAAGAGGCCAACATGTGGCAATCAGGGTTGACTTTCCCCTCTAAATGCTCTAGTATATATAGGAGGGAGGGAGGGGAGGAGGCAGCCTCAAACCCTCAAGGTTTGGTCGAAATTGGAGGTGGAGGAGTCCAACTCCAATCCTATTAGGAGTAGGATTCCTCCTTCCACTTGGAAACTGTTTCCACCTCTCCACCTTTTGAGTTTTTCCCACCCCTAGCCGCATGGGCCTTAGTGGGGGATTAGACCAGACCACCAGGGGCTGGTTTGAGTCCTCCCACAGCCCATGAGGTCCTTTGCGTCGATACACCCCTCCTGATGGTCCCCCGGCACCCTTCCGGCATTCCTGGTACACTACCGATGAGCCTGAAACTTTTCCGGTGACCAAAATAGGACTTTCTATATATCAATCTTTACCTCCGGACCATTCCGGAGCTCCTCATTACGTCCGGGATCTAATCTGGGACTTCGAACAACCTTCGGTCACCACCATACATAACTCTATACTACCAAAACGTCACCGAACCTTAAGTGTGCTGACCCTGCGGGTTCGAGAACTATGTACCGAGACACCTCTACGGTCAATAACTAGTAGCGGGACCTGGATGCCCATATTGATTTCTACATATTCTACGAAGATCTTTATCAGTTGAACCTCTATGTAAAGGATTCAGTTAATCACGTATGATGGGCCCACTCGGCTCGAGATTTGATCGTCGGTATCTCCATACCTACTTCAATCTCGTTACCGGCAAGTCTCTTTACTCGTTTCGTAATACAAGATCCCATGGCGAACTCTTTAGTCACATTGCTTGCAAGGCTTATAGTGATGTTGTATTACCGAGTGGGCCCTGAGATACCTCTCCGTCACACGGAGTAACAAATCCTAGTCTTGATCCATGCCAACCCAAAAGACACCGTTGGAGATACCTGTAGAGCACCTTTATAGTCACCCAGTTACATTGCAACATTTGATACACACAAGGTACTCCTCTAGTGTCAGTGAGTTGGATGATCTCATGGTCATAGGAACAAATACTTGACATGCAGAAAACAGTAGCAATAAACTGACATGATCATATGCTATGTTTATAATTTGGGTCTTGTCCATCACATCATTCTCCTAATGATGTGATCCCATTATCTAATGTCATCTCGTGTCCATGACTACGAAACCATAGCCATCTTTTATCAATGGGCTAGTCTAGTAGAGGCATACTAGGGACATGGTGTTGTCTATGTATCCACACACGTATCTGTGTTTCCGATCAATACAATTCTAGCATGGATAATAAAAGATTATCATGAACAAGGAAATATGATAATAACTAATTTATTATTACCTCTAGGGCATATTTCCAACAGTCTCCCACTTGCACTAGAGTCAATAATCTAGTTCACATCACCATGTGATTCACATTGTTATGAATCTAACACCCAATGAGTTCTGGGGCTCGATCATGCTTTGCATGTGAAAGAGGTTTTAGTCAATGGGTTTGCGACATTCAGATCCATGCGTACTTTGTAAATCTCTATGTCATACTGTAGACACTCCTACCACGCTCTACTTGGAGCTTTTCCAAATGGCTACTCCACTATACGTATCCGGATTTCTACTAAGATTCATCTGGATCGGTGTTAAAGATTGCATCGACGTAACTCTTTACTACGAACTCTTTATCGCCTCCATAATCAAGAAACATCTCCTTAGTCCTTTGGTTACTAAGGATAATTTTGACTATTGTTCAGTGATCCACTCCTAGATCACTCTTGTACCCCTTGACAGACTCATGGCAAGGCACACACCAGGTGTGGTACAATGCATGGCATAATATAGAGCCTATGGCTAAGGCTTAGGGGTCGACCTTCATCCTTTCTCTTTCTTCTGTCGTGGTCGAGCTTTGAGTCTCACTCAACTCCATACCTTACAAACTAGGCAAGAACTCCTTCTTTGACTGATCCATTGTGAACTGTTTCAACATTTTGTCTAGGTATGTACTAATTGAATGTCTCATCAAGCATCTTGATCTATCTCTATAGATCTTGATGCCCAATAATTAGGTAGCTTTATCCAGGTCTTCCTTTGAAAATCACTTTTCAAACAACCGTTTATGCTTTCCAGAAATTCTACATTATTTCGATCCACAATATGTCCTCCACATATACTTATCAGAAATTCTATTGTACTCCCACTCACTTTACTGTAAATACAAGTTTCTCATAAACTTTGTATAGCCTCAAAAACTTTGATCACCTCATCAAAGCGTATATTCCAACTCCGAGATGCTTGCTCCAGCCCATAGAAGGATTGTTGGAGCTCGCACACATTTTAGCATCCTTAGGACTGACAAAACCTTCTGGTTGTATCTCATACAACCTTTCCTCAAGGAAGGAAATGATGTTTTGGCATCCATCTGCCAGATTTCATAATTGAAAAATGCAGCAACTGCTAACATAATTCCAACAGACTTTAGCATCGCTACGATTGAGAAAGTCTCATCGCAGTCAACTCCTTGAACTTGTCGGAAAATTCTTTGTGACAAGTCGAGCTTTATAAATGGTGACATTTACCATTAGCGTTTGTCTTCATCTTAAAGGTCCATTTGTACTCAACGACATCCAACGAGCAAGTCTACCAAAGTCTATACTTGGTTTTCATACATGGATCTTTTCTCGGATTTCATGGCCTCTAACCATTTGTCGGAATCTGGGACCATCATCTCTTCTCCATAGTTTGTAGGTTCATCGTTGTCCAACAACTTGACCTCCAAGACAGGGTTGTCATACCACTCAGGAGCAGTACGCGTCCTTGTCGACCTACGAGGTTCGATAGTAAATTGATCTGAAGCTTCATCATCATCACCATTAACTTCCTCCTCTATTGACATAGGCTCCACAGAAACATCCTTCTGTGATGTGCTACTCTCTGGTTGAACAAAGGTTCAACATCCTCATCAAGTTCTATCTTCTTGCCACTCAATTCTTTCGAGAGAAACTCTTTCTCGAGAAAGGACCCATTTTAGCAACAAACAGTTTTGTGCTCAGATCTGAGATACAAGGTATACCCAACTATTCTTAGGGTATTCCATGCAGATGCATTTGTCCGCTTTGGGTTCGAGCTCATTAGGTGAAAACCTTTTTTCACATAAGCGTCGAAGCCCCAAACATTAAGAAATTGCAGCTTAGGTTTCTATCAAACCATAATTCATACGATGTCATCTCAACGGATTTAGATGGTGCCCTATTTAAAGTGAATGTAGTTGTCTCTAATGCATAACCCCAAAACAATAGTGGCAAATCAATAGGATACATCATAGTTCGCACCATATCCAATAGAGCACGACTATGATGTTCGGACACACCATCACTATGGTGTTCCAGGTGGCGTGAGTTGTGAAACAACTTTCACATTGTCTAAAGTTGTATGCCAAACTCGTAACTCAGATATTCACCTCCACGATCATATCATAGACATTTTTATCTTCTTGTCATGATGATCTTTAAACTTCACTCTAAATTTGTTTGAACTTTGCAAATGTTTCAGACTTGTGTTTCATTAAGCAAATATACTCATATATACTCAAATGATCAGCGAAGGTAAGAAAAATAACGATATCCACTGCACGCTTCAACACTCATTGGATCGCATACATCAATATGTATTATTTCCAACAAGTTACTAGCCAGCTCCATCATACTAAAAACAGGGTCTTTAGTCATCTTGCCCAAGAGGCATGGTCCGCATGTCTCAACCGATTCGAAACCGAATGAGTCTAAAGATCCATCAGCATGGAGTTTTTCATGCGATTTATACCAATATGACATTTAGCGGCAGTGCCACAGGTATGTGGTACTATCATTATTAACTTTGCATCTTTTGTCATCAATGTTATGAACATGTGTATTACTACAGTCAATATTGAACAAACCATTCTCATTGGGTGCATGACCATTGAAGGTATTATTCATGTAAATAGAATAACCATTATCCTCTCACTTAAGTGAATAACCGTATTGCAATAAACATGATATAATCATGTTCATCCTTAAAGTAATTATCAAATAACATTTATTTAGGTTTGTCACTAATCTCGAAGGTAGAGAGAGAGAGCGCGATGTTGATCACATCAACCTTGGAAATATTTCCAACACATCGTTACCTCACACTTAGCTACTCTCCATTTATTCCGTAGCTTTTATTTCGAGTTACTAACATTTAGCAACTGAACCGGTATCCAATACCCAGGTGCTACTAGGAGTACTATCAAGGTACACATCAATAACACATATATCAAATGTACTTCTGTCGATGTTGCCAGCCTTCTTATCTACCAAGTATCTAGGGTTGTTCCTCTTCAGCGATCGCTCTCCTCATAATAGAAGCACTTAGTCTCAGGTTTGGGTTCAACTTTGGGTTGCTTCAATGGAGCAGCAGCTGACTTGCCATCCATGAAGTTTCCCTCCTTTCCCTTGCCCTTCTTGAAACTGGTGGTTTTACTAACCATCAACACTTTATGCTCCTTCTTGATTTCTACCTTCGCGGTGTCAAACATCGCGAACAGCTCAGGGATCATCATTTCCATCCCTGTCATTTTATAGTTCATCACGAAGCTCTAGTAGCTTAGTGATAGTGACTTGGAAAACTATATCAATCACTTTCTTATGTAGAAGATCAACTCCCACTCGATTCAATCGATTGTAGAACCCAGACAATCTGAGCACATGCTCAACGATTGAGCTATTCTCCTTCATCTTGCAGGCAAAGAATCTTTTTGGAGATCTCATATGTCACAACACTGGCACGAGCCTGGAGATCCCAATTTCAGCTCTTAGAACATCTCACATGTTTCGTGACATTCAAAACTTTTTGGAGCCTCACTTCTAAGCCGTAATGCATGACGCACTAAACTATCAAGTAGTCATTAGAACTTGCCTGTCACATGTTCACAACATCTACAGACGATGCTAGAGGGGGTGTCGCACCGAGCGGTGCGTTAAGGACATAAACCTTCTGTGCAGCAATGAGGACAATCCTCAAATCACGGACCCACTCTGCAATATCCCAATTTCTCTAGGAACATATAAAAATTCAAGGGAGCCACAACATGATCTAGTAATGTACAACATAGTTTGCAAAGACACTACTCACTATGTTAAGGATAATGAGTTCAATTAATCATACTAGTTAAGAACTCCCACTCAAATTGACATCCCTCCGGTCATTCGAGTGATACATGATCCAAATTCACCAACTCGAGTCTGATCATCACGTGAGTTGAGGTGGTTTCAATGGTCAACATCATCATGTTGATCATATCTACTATATGACTCATGTTCAACCTTTCGGTCTCTTGTGTTACGAGGCCATGTCTGTACATGCTAGGCTCATCAAGTCTAACCCGAGTGTTCTGCACGTGCAACACTGGCTTGCACCCGTTGTATATGAATGTAGAGTCTATCACACCCGATCATCACGTGGTGTCTCAACACAACGAACTTTTGCAACGGTGCACACTCGGGGAGAACACAATTTTACCTTGAAATTTAAGTGAGGAATCACCTTATAATACTATTGTCTTCCTAAGAAAAACAAGGTGCATAAAAGGATTAACATCACAGGCAAATCATAAGTGACATGATATGGCCATGAACTTGTGCTTTTGATCTCCATCTTGAAAGCATCGGCATGATGTCCATGTTCACCGGCATAACACCATGATCTCCATCACTGTGTTGCCATCAGGGTTGTCGCGCCCACCATGCTCCTACTACTATTGCTACCATTTAGCGATAAGGTAAAGCATTACATAGCACTTAATGATTGACACACATGACATACAATAATTAAAGACAACCCTATGGATCCCGCCGGTTGTCGTACTCATCGACACGAAAGTCGTGAAATTCTATACAACACATGATCATCTCATACATCATGTAATTGGCCATATCAATCACAACAAACCCTGCAAAAACAAGTTAGACGTCCTCTAATTGTTGTTGCAAGTTTTACGTGGCTACTACGGGTATCTAGCCAAAACAATTCTCACCTATGTAAAACTACAACGGTGATACATAAGTTGCTTTTCAACCTTCTCAAGGACCGCCTTTGTCGAATCCGATCCAACTAAAGTAGGAGAAACAGACACCCGCAAGCCATCTTTATGCAACAAAGTTACACGCCAGTCGATGGAACCAGTCTCTCATAAGCGTACGAGTAAGGTTGGTCCGGTCCACTTCATCCCAAAATACTATTGAACCAAAACACGACCAAGGAGGAAGAAATCTAAGCATCAACGCCCACAAACTCCTTTGTGTTCTACTTGAGATCTTATCTACACATAGACCTCGCTCATGATGCCACTGTTGGGGAATGTTGCATGGGAAACAAAAAAATTCCTATGCACACGCAAGATCTATCCATGGTGACGAGCATCTACGAGAGGGAGAGTTGATCTACATACCCTTGTAGATTGCTAAGCGGGAAGCATTAAGAAACGCGGTAGATGTAGTCGAATGTCTTCGTGATCCAAATCGTCGAGCGTCTCGCGATCCCATCACAATCCATCTCGCGATCCAATCACGATCCGTCCCACGATCCCATCATGATCTGTCCCGCGACCCAATCACGAATCGTCTCATGATCTTGATCACGGTCCTTCCGGTCTAGCACCGAATGGACGACACCTCCGCGTTCAGCACACGTACAACTTGATGACGATCTCCACCTTCTTAAATCCAGCAAGAGGGAGCAGAGAAGTAGATGAGTTATCCGGCAGCACAACGACATGGTGGTGGTGGTGGTGAACTAATCCTGCAGGGCTTTGCCTAAGGACCGCAGAACTAATCTAGAGGAAAAACAAATCTAGAGGAAGAAGGCAGCACGTGGCAATTAGGGTTGGCTTTCCCCTATAAATCCTCTAGTATATATAGGAGGGAGGGAGGGGAGGAGGCAGCCTCAAACCCTCAAGGTTTGTCCGAAATTGGATGCGGAGGAGTCCTACTCCAATCCTATTAGGAGTAGGATTCCTCCTTTCCACTTGGAAACTCTTTCCACCTCTCCACCTTTTGGGTTTTCCCGACCCCTAGACGCATGCCCCTTAGTGGGGGCTTAGACCAGCCCACCAGGGGATGGTTTGACTCCTCCCACAGCCCATGAGGTCCTTTGGGTCGAGACACCCCTCCCGATGGTCCCCCGGCACTCCCGATGAGCTTGAAACTTTTTCGGTGACCAAAACAGGACTTCCTATATATCAATATTTACCTGTGGACCATTCCGGAGCTCCTCATGATGTCCGGGATCTTATACGGGACTCTGAACAACCTTCGGTCACAACCATACATAACTCTATACTACCGAAACGTCATCGAACCTTAAGTGTGCAGACCCTACGGGTTCGAGAACTATGTAGACATGATCGAGACACCTCTACGGTCAATAACCAATAGTGGGACCTGTATGCCCATATTGATTCCTACATACTCTACGAAGATCTTTATCGGTTGAACCTCTATGTCAAGGATTCAGTTAATCCCGTATGTTGTTCCCGTTTTTCTTCGGTATGTTACTTGCTTGAGATTTGATCACCGGTATCTCCATACCTAGTTCAATCTCGTTACCGGCAAGTCTCTTTACTCGTTCTGTAATACAAGATCCCGTGGCTAACTCTTTAGTCACATTGCTTGCAAGGCTTATAGTGATGTTGTATTAGCGAGTGGGCCCTGATATACCTCTCTGTCACACGGAGTAACAAATCCCAGTCTTGATCCATGCCAACCCAACAGACACCCTTGGAGATACCTGTAGAGCACCTTTATAGTCACCCAGTTACGTTGCGATGTTTGATACACACAAGGTACTCCTCCGGTGTCAGTGAGTTGCATGATCTCATGGTCATAGGAACAGATACTTGACATGCAGAAAACAGTAGCAATAAACTGACACGATCATATGCTACGTTTATAATTTGGGTCTTGTCCATCACATCATTCTCCTAATGATGTGATCCCGTTATCAAATGACATCTCATGTCCATGACTAGGAAACCATATCCATCTTTGCTCAACGAGCTAGTCTATTAGAGAAATACTAGGGACATGGTGTTGTCTATGTATCCACACATGTATTTGATTTTCCGATTAATACAATTCTAGCATGGATAATAAACGATTATCATGAACAAGGAAATATGATAATAACTAATTTATTATTGCCTCTAGGGCATATTTCCAACATCCACCACCTGCTATATGCGAGGAATGGTGGAGACAAGCAGAGGACCTCATCAAGCAAAAAGGCTGGTCTCACCCGAAGTTCAGGTTCAACTACATCAACATCGACGCCCTTAGCAATGAAGAGAAGATCAGCTCCATGCCAGTACCACGAGAGCCAGAAGACGAAGGGCGAACAATCCAAGAGGGAAGTTTCTGCGACACCGGCATGCCCTTCAGGCTGAAGAACGCATGTGCAACATACCAACATGCCATGACATGCATCCTTGGCGATTGGACCCACCGTACAAGGGAATGCTACATCTACGATGCCCCCGGTGATGAAGAGTAGGAGCTCGATGGCGGAACAAGGATCAATTGCTAAGCCACATCGGTCTCGTCTATTGATGACTCCGACACTTCGCCCGTCAATACTCATCAACAACACACTATCGACGGCGAACTAAGTGTTGAAGAGGAGCTCATCTCCATGTAACCACCCCAAGAACTAGAAGACGGGGGGCAGCCCACCATCGACGAGCTCGTCCAAGTCAACCTTGGAATGGAGGATGACCCATGCCCCACTTTTGTTAGCGCCACCTTGACAAAAGAGGAGCGAGAGGACTACCGAAGCTTCCTGATGGAGTACCGAGACTGCTTCGCCTGGAGTTACAAGGAGATGTCGGGGTAGGACCCTCATGTTGCCACACACAAGTTGGTGATTGACCCGCATTTCCATCCCATCAAACAGCAACCGTGACGCTTGCGTCCAGAACTCAAAGACGATGTCATTGCAGAGGTCGATAAACTTATTGCTATAGGTTTCATTAAGGAGACCAACTATCCATGATGGCTCGCCAATATTGTCCCGGTGGAGAAGAGAAATGAGCAGATACGGATCTGCCAGGATTTCCGTTACCTGAATCAGGCTTGCCCCAAATATGACTTTCCTCTACTGATCCCAGAAATAGTCATTCATGCCACCACGAGCCATGGTGCATTGTCCTGCATGGATGGTTCATCGGGCTACAACCAGATCAAGATGGATCCCGATGACGCCATCGATACCGCTTTCAGGACCCCGAAGGGCAACTTCTACTACACCATTATGCCGTTCATACTAAAGAATGCTGGTGCGACATACCAACGCGCCATGACATGCGTTCTTGGTGATTTGATCCATCATTCGGTGGAATGCTATGTTGATGACATGTTAGTCAAAACCAAGGACCGCAAGCATCACCAGGAGGATCTCTAGGTTGTCTTCGAGCATCTACATCAACATCAACTCAAGATGAACCCGATGAAGTGTGCCTTTGATGTTCAGTCGGGCCGCTTTCTCGGTTTCGTTGGTCATCCTCGAGGCATAGAGATCGAGCCTAAGAAGATCAAGGCCATCCTCGACATGCCGCCACCTCAAGACCTCAAGGAGTTGAGATCATTGCAAGGGAATATAGCGTACATCTGACGCTTCATCTCCAACCCCTCCAGACGCATCCAACCCTTGTCAAGCCTCATGAAGAAAGGAGCTCCGTTCGGGTGGGATAAAGGATGCCAACGCGGATTTTATGAAATCAAAAGGCTACTTCGCTAGGCGCTTTGTTTGCCCAAAACAATGACGAAGGGAAGGAGGGGGCTTGTTACTAATTGAGCCGCACCATGGTGGGGTATGAGCGAAACTACTCTTCTATAGATAAGTTGTGCTTGGCCCTAATCTTCGCTTTGAAGAAGCTTAGGCACTACACTTCCAAGCATGAAGTCCATCTCGTTGCAAGATTAGACCCTGTGAGGTATGTGCTAAGTCGGCCAACGCTCATGGGGCGACTTGGAAAATGGGCACCTATCATGATGGAGTTTGACATCACCTTTGTATCTCAAAAGGCAATCAAGAGTCAAGCCTTGGTAGAATTTCTTGCAGCACACCCAATTCCAGATGACTCCCGTCTTTTCACGGACCTTCCTAACGAGGAGGTCTTCAGCATCAACCTCTATGCACCTTGGGAGCTCTACTTCGACGACGCCTCCCAGATGGACGCCGATCCTGATGGCGCCGCAAGACAAAGAGCCAGTGCAGGTTTGGTGTTAAAGACGTCGCAAGGAGGGGTGATGTATCACTCATTCTCCCTTCTCAAGGAAGAATGCTCCAACAATGAAGCGGAGTATGAGGCGCTCATCTTCGGCCTCCTCTTGGCGTTCTCAATGGAGGTCCATTCTTTATGGGCGTATGGTGACTCTCAACTCATCGTTTGTAAACTCAACGATATCTATGAGGTGCGCAAGCCTGAGCTTGTGTCGTACTATGCCGTGGCCCGGAATCTCATGGAAAAATTTCAACACATTAAAGTGCTTCATATCCCATGAAGTAGGAATGCATCTGCTAATGCCTTGGCAAAACTAGCAGCGGCATTGGTGCTTCCAGATAATAAAACCATGCAGGTAAATGTGGAAGAAAGGTGGCTACTCCCAGCCGTCTTACACCTCATCCCGGACGAGTACGAGATCAGCGCCGTCATGACAAATGTCGTGGAGGAGGGACAGTGGTTGCAACCCTTCCTTGACTACTTCAAGCACGGAAGCCTCCCCGACGACCCCGTCGCGAGGCGGAAACTACAATGACAACTCCCTTTCTATCTTTTTGAAGCATGTGTCCTATATAGGCATTCACATGGACAGGAGGTCCTACTTCGATGTGTCAAGCGAAGTGAAGCCGACAAGATCCTGCAAGAGATGCACCATGGATTCTGCGGCGGGCACCAAGGAGGGTCTAAGATGTATCATAGCATACTTCTAGCGGGATATTACTGGCCCGGCATCATGGCGGACTGCCTTCGGGTGGCTAAGTCTTGCCACAATTGCCAAATCCATGGTGATTTCAAGCACCAACCACCGGTCCCTCTCCACCCTACCATTCCCTCTTGGCCATTCGACGCCTGGGGAATCGACATCATCGGCCCTATCGATCCCCCATATTCCAGGGGGCATCGCTTTATCCTCGCCATGATGGACTACTTCTCGAAGTGGGCGGAAGCCGTTACACTATGGGAGGTGAAGAGTGACAATGTCATCAACTTCCTAGAGTTAAACATCATATATCGCTTTGGGATACCTCATCGCATCACCTCTAACAACGGCAGGGCCTTCAAGTCCAACAAGATGTACAGGTTCACGGATAAGTACAAGATCAAGTGGAACTACTCCACCGGCTACTACCCTCAAGCCAATGGTGCAATAGAGGCCTTCAACAAGACACTTGGCAAGATACTCAAGAACACGGTGAAAAGGAACAAGAGAGATTGGCATGAACGTCTCTTTGAGTTCCTTTGGGCATATCGCATTACGGTCCGTACCCCAACACAATCGACTTCGTTTTCTCTCGTTTATGGGAGTGAAGCGGTCCTGGCACTGGAAGTCCAGCTACCCTATTTGCGGGTGGCTATCCAATATGATATCACCCAAGATGAATAGGTACAACTGCGGTTCCAGGAGCCCGACGCCCTTGAAGAGGGGTGACTTCATTCCATACAAAATCTGGAGCTTTACTGCCAGAACATGGTGAGAGCCTACGACAAGCTCGTCTAGCAACGCGTCTTCCGGAAAGGCGAGATGGTCCTCGTGCTCAGGAGAACCATTGTCATGACGCACAAGACGAAGGGCAAGTTCAAGACAAAGTGGGAAGGACCATACGCCATCGAGCACGTCTACGACGGGGGAGCATATCAGCTCGTCGATTCCCAGGGAGTTGACCTATGCCCCCAATCAACGGAAGTTTCCTCAAAAAATACTTTTCTTAAATTTTTGCCTCTTTTATTGCCTTTCGGATTTTCATTGGGGAAACTTTTTCTTTGGTCTATTGGATCATGATGCATTCTCCTTTGCATTTTGTGGATATATTTAGTTTTCCCCAATTTTCATCGACTAAGTCCAATAAAAAAACAAAAATGGCTTTCCCCTATCGCACTACGTTGTTGATAGAAGTTTTGGCTGCCCTAGGACTTGTCGGAGGGTGGCACAATGTGTCCAGTTGCAGGTAGAGCGGCTCCTACACCCACAATGCACGACACGTACCGGGTGTATGCTTCTGGAGGTAGTGGAAACGATTACTTGGGCACTTCTAAGTATTGAGACCCCGCGCTCTTCATGATTCCCGGCATGCCCCGTGTTCATAGGGGCTCGCACCCTAGGGAAGACTATAGGAAAAGATCATGGAGGACTGCCTGACCCAACACAAGTTGGTTTGGTGCGTAGTCACATGGCAACCTAGGGGTACGCCTCCAGAAGCTCCAGATAAAGTGCTAGAGGGTTTATTCCTATTACATAGAGGTGAACAGTTGCCTTCCAAGTTCCCAAGGTGGGTCCCCAAGAGATCCTGGAAGAAGAGTCGTCAAGAAGTTCAAGCTTAATGTCAGAGCAAATCCATGAAGTCCGCCGCCAATAAATCATCCCACGTGAGTAAACAGAAATAAATTCCAAGTATCCAAGAAGCAAATAAAAATTCAAATAGACCAAGAAACAGTCAGGTGGTGCCAAACAGTAAGGAACCCACTGGGAGGAAGGAGGGAGGTAGCTGTTCACCACCCCTCAATATGCATGAAGAAAAATCGCTAAGCCGTTGTCCCAAAACCATTTACCCTGAATTTAACATACCCAAGTCTCTGGGTTCATGGGGTATGTGTAGGGGGCATGTCGAGCTGTGGTGGCCCTCACTATGATGATGGGTTAGAGTATGAATTTCTGTTGCCAAGCATCCCAAAACACGACATCTTCATACACATACACCAAAGCTTATTTATTTGTTGAGTTGCAACCGTCACGGTCTTTCGATGGTTCCCAATGACAAGTCCTTCGGTAGCCTTCTCGGATATCGCGCCTATAGCTGGTGTATAACGAGAAAGCCAACAATTTAAAAACCCACCAATTTTTTTCTCTTCTCTTTTTTGCCTTGTTTTGTTTGGTGTTTCTATTTGGTGTCCCTCCAACATCTTGGAAGCCATGGAGAGGCGCTTCTTGACGTCGTCGACGACATTCCGATGAAAAACCACTACATCGTCATACCCCATGGATGTTCGGGGGCAGCAATACCCATGCGTCCATGACAGCACCGACGGCACCCGATCATCTTTATTGACACACACGATGGGCGGCGCAGGGCAACACGTGCGCGTTCCTGAGGGTGGCACTGATGTCACTTTAGTGCCCCGTCTCCGACAACTATGAAGCTTGGGGGCAACATTCTCCCCTCAATCGGCTATAAGGCCGACGACATTCCGGCGTGTCATCAATTTTTCCTCACCATGAATGGCGTGGCACCATTCATTCAATAAAGGAGAGCTTCTGATGGTCTACCGATGCCTCTCGTACATCAACACTTGAAGATCATGGGAGCACAACACTTGAAGATCATGGGAGCAGTGAAACGCATCAGTGCGTCCAGCGTGAATCTGTAAAACCCTCCAATCAAGTCGTCTGGCACCGTAGCAGTTAGACGGTCGCGACCAGATTGGTAAATTTTCATTTTTATTTTCAGGACAAGGCCTGATGTTTCGCCATGGAACAAAGATGAGTTAGGTTTGCATCGTTGATTGGCATCGTCCTTGTTATATGATCCAACGAGCTCTGAAGAGAAAACATGTGTGGATGGACATGCGTGCACTAATTTACACTATTACTTGTCAATCATCTTCGACCCCGTGGCATCACGAAGATGTGAACTCCGAACCGGTTCTTCGGGCTGCATATGAATCATGCGCCAAGAAAAGAAAAGAAAATTCGTCGAGTTAAGCTCGATTTGCTTCGCACTCAAGCTAAACTCGACGAGGGGGCATTTGTTCGACGAGTTTTTGTGCACTGTTGCATAAAATAATGATTTTATTTTAATGAATTTTGATGCAGGCTATATATACTCAAAGGGAAGTTAATAATACAAAGTCAAGATTTAATTAGCATGGCACATGGATGTGCAAGCTACCCACCCCGTACTTGCATGAAATCATGGTGCAGCTAACAAAAAAATGCATGCACGTGACAAGGCATGACTTTGACCTCGCTTCATATGTATACACTACGTATGCGTATTCGGGTATCTCGGCCGACCGGCAAGCTCGCGTGCGTACATACCCAATATGTATTCAGTATTCTTGTGCCGGCAAGCGCCCACGTGCACATGCATGTTCCGAATACTTGTGAACTGCGGTATATACGTGTATGAAATATGGGTACGCCTATTGGAATCATTGCAAGCTACACATGCGCACGTACATAGCTGGCCAAGTAGCCGGTCAAAATGGACGAGCGCACGCATAATCTGCAAGTATTAAAGTTCGAAAGAAGTGCAATCAACATACAACCATTAAAATTGGAAACGGATGAAACCGACCCAGGAGAATTACATAGAAGGGAATATGAGCCAAATAACAAGGTATGTGTCTATTTATTTCCTTTTCTTCATGCAGACTTGGTCGTCAAGAAGAATCGGAAGAAGACCGGCGGCCGTACATGCTCCACATACCATCCATTTAACTCCGCCGGCTGACTATATAAAGACAGCCACGAAGAGAAAACAACACTACTAAAAGAACAACTATAACTAATATGGACATTAATAACGCATCATGTATGTGGTGCGTCACTGCTATATAGCAATGACGCATCAGATATAGGTGCGTCATTAATGGCCATATTACTGATGGCGTAACCGGTGTGTGGTGCGTCATTACTAGTTTTGTCCTGGCATCACACCCTTTCCAGACTTAGCAGTGACGCACCGGAGGAAAGTGCGTCATTACTACTTTTAACTAGTAATGGCGCACCACACCCACGGTGCGCCACTACTAACAATTTTTTTTTTCAATTTTTATTCAAAACTAGTAATGACGCACCACACACCAGGTGCGTCATTAGTAACCCTGGTTACCAATGGCGCATTCTTAGGAGGTGCGCCATTGATAACCTGAGAGCAGCTAGATATTTTTGACAGCCACCTACCACACTCACTTTCCCCACTTCATTCTCTCCACCTCTATCAAGCTTGGTCTCGGCTGCCTCCTCCTCCTCACCTCATTTGCACCATAGATTCACCCAAATTAAGTGGTTAAATTTCCATTTTTTGATAGGTAAGTAAGGGGAAAGCTTTCTTTATGTTCTAGATCTACTTTTTTCTGCCTCCAACGTACACACTTTTTATGGCCTAGATCTACGTATGTTTATGGTGTTGCATATGTTTGTGTTTGTAGGTACCGGTATTTGAAATGCGATAGTTGCCAATATTTTGCCGGAATGTTGATTCATTTCCGTTTCGGCGAGAATTTGGCATTATGCATTCTTTTTGGTCTTATTTTTAGGCAAAGTCATGCCAAATTTTTTTTGGTTCTAAAATATCGTTTTGCTCTACCCCGCAGGCGACCATGGTCCGCACGATGACCGAAGGCATCATGAATAGGTTTTTGAGCTCCGCGAAGGCCGAGATGCTTCAAAAAAACGAGACGGAGATAAGATGTCCGTGTCGAAGATGCAAGCTGAAGAGCCTTATGGACCCGGATTCCAGACAGATGCGGGACCACCTGCTCGTGTGTGGTTTCATGGATGCCTATCGATGGCAAGGTGATGAGGATGATTATGAAGTCGTCCATGGGGGCCGGGCAAGAAATAAGGAAGGGCAGCAAGACAATAGCGACAAGAGCGGGCAAGAAGACCAAGAATCTCCAGGACATGATCACGAAGTAGATGCAAGACACAGTCCTCATGTAGAAGATGCCGGACATGATGATGAGGAAGATCAAGACGAAGGGCATGATCATGAAGATGAAGATGCCGGAGCAGATGACGATGGACCATCGATGGGCTAGGTGCAGGACCCTCTTATTCAAGAGCTGCTTCTCAAGCAGACGGGTAACGCAAGAGCTGCCGCCCGAGAGAAAGCCAAGATGGATCAACTGGAGATAGACGCGGTTACTCCATTGTATGAAGGTTGCAGGCCCGAGGATACCCGCCTGAAAGTAACGCTCATGGCTTTGGAGATGAAGGTAAAACACAAAATGATCGACGCATGCTTCGACAAGAACATGTCATTCTGGCACGAACGTCTTCCCAAGGGGAACAAGTGCCCGACCAGTTTCGAGGAGGTGAAGAAAATCGTGTGTCCTCTGGATTTACCGCACGTGAAATACCATGTGTGCATGAATGATTGCATCATTTATCGGGACGAGCACGCGGAGTCTACCATATGTCCGGTGTGCGGCGTCACTCGATTCAAGAAGAGGAAGAAAGCTCCTCGAAAAGTGGTGTGGTACTTTCCGATCACTCCTCGTCTGCAGCGGTATTTCGCGGACCCTAAGCAAGCAAAGCTCCTGCGTTGGCACGCGGATAGGGAGGAGAAGAAGCGAGAAGATGACGGAAATGATCCGGAGATAAATAAAAAAGACAAGATGTTGAGTCACCCTAAGGATGCGAGCCAGTGGCAAGCATTGAACTTCGAACACCCAGAATTTGGGGACGATCCAAGGAACATCATGCTGGGCGCGAGCACCGATGGAGTCAATCCCTTTGGCAGCCAGAGAAGCACATATAGCACCTGGCCTGTGTTTGTGTGGATGTACAACCTTCCCCCCTGGATGTGCATGAAGAGGAAGTACATTCACATGAGTATGCTAATTGAAGGGCCGAAACAACCAGGGAACGACATCAATTTGTATCTAGGGCTGCTGAAAGAGGAGCTAGACACGCTGTGGAAAACGCCAGCCAATACATGGGACGCCGCAGCGAAACAATATTTCCCTATGAGAGTCGCACTGCTCACGACGGTGCATGACTATCTCGGTTACGGATATGTCGCGGGGGAGGTGGTCCAAGGATTTTATGCATGCGTCAGGTGCATGGATGACACAACGTATCGCCAGCTAGATAGATATCCCGGGTCTTCGAAAACCGTGTTCATGGGACATCGAAGGTGGCTTCGCCACGATGACGCATGGAGAAAATGCAAGGATCTGTTCGATGGTGAAACCGAACCCCGAAAACCCCCACGTACGAGGAGCGGAGAGGAAATAGACGAGCTGTTGAAAAATTGGAAAGAGTGCCCATAGCCGGGAAAGAAGTGAAAGGCGCCAGAGCCACTGCTGAAGGTATGGAAAACGAGGTATGTTTTCTGGGACTTGCCGTACTGGAATATCCTCCGTGTGCCTCACAGCCTTAATGTCATGCATATCACGAAGAACGTGTGCGAGAGTCTGCTTGGTACCTTGCTCAACATGCCAGAGAGGATCAAAGATGGGCCGAAAGCAAGGGCAGACTTGCAATTAATGGGCATCAGGGAGGAGCTTCACACAAAACGCCCTAATGATGATGATGATGATGATGATGAGGCAAAGGACACGGAAAGTCATCGCAAAGGCAAAAAGGCCAAGAAGATCGAATATGACTTCCCTCCCACGTGCTTCACTCTAAGTCAGAAGGAGATCGAGCAGTTTTTCACCTGCCTCGTAGGAGTAAAACTTCCTTACAGTTACGCGGGGAAGATAAGCAGATATCTAGACTCAGCGAAGCAGAAGTTCAGCGGGATGAAGTCTCACGACTGTCACGTGCTGATGACATAGATACTTCGAGTTGCAATCCGTGGGATCATGGATGCGCACGTCCGTGAAACGCTATTTGGCCTATGCAACTTTTTCGACGTCATCTCTCGGAAGTCGGTTGGCATGAGGCAACTTACAAGGCTATAGGAAGAGATCGTGGTGATACTATGCGAGCTTGAGATGTACTTCCCGCCCACATTCTTCGACGTTATAGTGCATCTGCTACAAGACATAGACGTGGTCGATCCTTGGGTGGTAGAGCACAAAACCTTTATTGAGAAGACGTACAATGACCAAGGCCAACAGAGGACGGACGGAGATATAATCAAAGAGCACAACTCATGTTTCACGCATTGGTTCAAGGACAAGCTTCTGTCGTACCCTTTACATGAGGATTCTTCCACGAAAGAAAAACTCATATTCTCCTTGTCACAGGACGCCGAGCACAACCTGATGACCTATGAGGCGTACGATATCAACGGCTACACATTCTACACCGAGGAAAAGGACATGAAGAGCGATTATCAGAACTCCGGGTAACAATGGAATCTTACATTGGTAACGACAAGGACAGATACTATGGAAGGATCAAGGAGATCTGTGAGCTGAGCTACGTTGGAGAGAAGGTCCCGATGTTCTGTGTCAGATGGGCCAAGAGCATCCTAAAAGAAGACCGGTATTTCACCACCATGGTTATACCCGAAGCCAAATCCAAGACCGCGGGCGCAAACGTCACCACGAAAAATGAGCCATGGGTACTGGCTTGCCAAGTGGACCAATGCTTCTTCATTACCGACCCGTCAAAGCCCAGTCGTGTTGTCGTGAGGAGAGGCAAAAGGAACATCATCGTAATGGATGGAGTCGCCAATGAGCAAGACTTCGACAAGTACGGTGACCCAAATATGGAAGATGACGACGACGATGAAGTACCATACACCACAAGAAGAAATAGGACCACCCTAACTAAAGGACGTCCGTTCAAGAGAAGAATTCAAGGGGTTCCGGGGCTAAATTATTCAACCGCGAGAAAGAAGGGCAAGAAGATTGTGAAAAGATAGCTAAGATCGAATCATGACGTGTCGGCCGCATGTGTGTGTCAGTGGCAAGCTCAATCTTTGATGACTGTTATTTCATGTCACTTGATTTCAACCATGTCATCTAATTCTAAATCTTTGCACAATGGTTTTATCACTCCATTTGCATTTTCCTTTTCTTTCATCTCAAATCTTAAATTATTAGATGCAACTAAAAATCCAAAAAAATAAAAAAAAGTTAGTAATGGCGCACCAGGAGAAGGTGCGCCATTGCTATCACGGTGTTTATGGCGCACCCCTAAAAGGTGCGCCATTGATATACCAACTTTTATGGCGCACCCCTGAAAGGTGCGCCATTGCTAACCCTCCCCCCACTAAAATATCCAAGACCCAGCCGGTCGTCCTTCTCCCCAACTGCATCTCACCCCTCGCCTCTCGCCCCCTCTCACCATGGATGCTGCCTCTGGTCCGGTGCCGCGGCACCCCATGTCCGGGCCGTGACTCCACACCGCTGCCGCCCGCACTCCACCAGCGTCGTCTCTCGCCCCCTCACCATTCAGCCAGTCGAGCTGCGGCGTCGTCTCTCGGCCCTCATCGCCGGTAAGCCGCTCGAGCTAGCCGCCAAATCGAGCGGCGCCCCTCGTTGCGGTGCTGCCCGGCCACCGTCCAGCCACCCCCTCACCCTCCAGCTGCCGTCGAGCCGCTTCCCTAACACTCCGTCTACGCCGGCTCAACAGAGGCCTTCATCAGCGGCGGCGACGCGTGCGCCCATCTTCGTCGTTCCCGTACATCCCCTTTCTCCTGAAATGTCGATTAATTTCCATTTCATTTGAGAATGGGGCACTCCTAGGTCAAGAAAAGTAGCAAAGGTCATGCCCAATTTTCTTGACCTAGAAGGTGCCCGATTCTCAACCGAAACAAAAATTACTTGTGCATCTTGTGTTTCCATCGATCTACTATACTCGCCTAATTCATAGATCTATGTAAAATGTGCGGGGATTATGGTAGGATTCACTTTGGATTTTCGTGGGGGTGGGTACCTTATGTGGTTAGATTCCGTTATGTATTTTTGATAGTGGGGATTAGTAGGGGGTTGAACCCTAACCTCAGTCATCTCCATTTTTCCTTTTTTTTGCAGTACATGATGCTTAATATGACAGCAGACCACCATTTTTGTATGTATGTACCACACAAAATGTTAGTAGCCCTAAATTCTGTCAATCTTGTTGACTTTTTTGTTTTAAAAAGAGGAAATAGGTGAGAGGGGGTATGTAGGTGCAGGCAGCCCCAGTTATAGATTGTTCTTATGTGATGGTGTTACGATTATCCTTTTTTGTCATTGCCCCAGTTTGGTCTGTAAGGTTACTTAGGTGCATGAGTTTTGTCTCAGTAATTCGTATGAAAACATTGATGTTGTGTTTATAGTGGTTGGTTCAATCCTCTTTGTTTTTTATGTTTTAGACATCTTTACCATTTGGTAGGTCATTTTAGATTGATGAGTTCACTTTTGATCAGAATCAGTCTGAATGCACAATGAGCTGATGTTGAATGCTTTTTTTCTCACTGGAATTACTCAATCTTGATTCACAAGGAATTAGTCTAGATACATTTTTTTACAATACATGTATGTTGGAATTGGAGTCAAGCCGCTACGTGCAGTTCCTTTTCTGTTTATATTCATCTATTTTTTCTACAAATTTTTGTTTGGTAGCATAAACTAAGTTATTTGTAACCAGTATGGCAAGAATCATCTTAATATTTATTGGAAGCATTTTACTTTTAGAGAGGTGCAGCCTAGGATATTCCATATTATCTGTAAGTCCAACCATAGACAGTAGTAGCTATAGAGTAGCAGTAATTGAAAATGCAGAATCATTTCATAGGGACTGGTTTTGCTGTTTTACATAATTCCCTTGCTTGTGTGTCAGGCTCTTGTTTGAGGCTAGTTTGAGCTTTTGATGGATTCGGTTGAGAATTGGAGACAACCGATGCCCAATTTTCTTGGATAAAAGGGTGTCTGTAATGTGAAAATATATGAAGCCTTGTTGTCCCACTCCCACCCACTCACTTGTGCATAGGATAGGTGAAAGTGTCGGGGATGCCACCACTGATGATGGTAGCGAACGCACATATGGTAGCCAACCGAAGAGGCAACGGAAGGACCGGCGCCCGAACGTGCTCGGCACCGTCAAGGAGGAATTTACTGAAGTGTCCTCCAGTGGGCATCCAACGGCGCCCAAAGAATTAGTCGGTGGGTACGCGGGACAACTCGGGTGCATTCTCTGGAGCACCGTCTCGATCAACACCGAGAACCTAAGGCATCGTGACCGAGGGAATTTGCGCAACCTCCTCTTCACAAAGCTGCACGAACGATACAAGTTCCTCGGTGACTTCACAAACACACGCCTCTCAGGGAATAATGTGAACAGTGCCGCCCTCACGAAGATGAGCACGACCCTGGCTACATGGAGAGCCGCGGTGAAGAGAAGGATTCTAAGTGGTGATAGTTATGAGAAGATCAAGGAGACAAATCCTTCGATCAGCAAAGCTGACTACCCGGAGTTCAAGATCAAGTGCGAGAGAAACACATCCGCGGAATCAAGTCAGTGGGGGAAAGATATGAGGGACTTGAACTTAGGGGTCCACAAACTCGGTCCCGGCGGTTACAGAGTGGCGGAACCTAAATGGGACAAGGAGGACACGGAGCGTGCCGAGCAAGGCCTACCGCCCCTCTTCGATAAATACCATGAAAAGCAGACCAGGAACTATGTCAGGGCCCGATACAAGGTGGACCCGGTAACAAAGGAGCTTACCACGGATCCGAAGGTGAAGGAGCTTGAGTGTGTTCTGGTAAGGAATACACCCCCGCGTAATTAGCTCCATATGGTTGCATTCTAATTAATGAAGCCAAATTTCTAAATGGTTCACGTTCCTTCCGCAGGAAACTGAAAGCAGTAGCGCGGGGTCTCAGAGCTCCCCATCTGCCCCTTGGGACACCACTTTAAATAGTTCGTTAAACGTAAGGAAACACAAGGATAAGTTCAGTAAGCCGTCGTCAGCTGGTCGTGTGTCCGGCGAAGGCTTGTCCACGAAATGGTCAGAATACTATAAGGCTGGGCGAAAGGAGAGAAAGACCAGCTCGGAAAGCGAGGAGCGCGAGGTTAAAGAACTCAAGGCACAAGTGGCGCGGATTCCGGAGATAGTCCAAGAGCAAGTGCGAGACCAACTGGGAGCGACGATCACCGCCATTATTGCTTCCTTGCTTGAGGGGTTGCGGCGGTGGATTGCGGGCAGCCAATAGGGGCCGCCCCCGATTCCCAGCTTCATGGGCATCAACTCGCACAACGTGCCGGCATTGGTGTTGCGAAGGCGACATTGGTGTCTCCGGCGTCGGCGCCGGTATTGGAGCTTAATGCACCTGGATGTGGCAAGAATACGCCGGTCGGCACCTCGGCACCAAGCGGCCCCTCCGTCACTTGCATGCCCGCCATTGGCGGTGCCTCGACATTAGCCGAGCTCGACGCCATCACGGTAACTAAGCCTCGGCCGATGACTTCATCTCCTTGCCTTTGACTGGGCATCCCTGACGCCCTACATGTTTTCGCAGGGCGCCGCCAACGTTCCATGCACTCTCCTGCACTTCATGGACGGCGAGTTGATCGATGTCGCCAAGGCCAAAATCGTTGAACCGGGCAACCGCGTGTTCCACGGTAATCCGATGCCACCCATCGTGTATAGGGTTCAACTGGTTTGGGTGATGCGGGGCTGCGACGACTTGTTACCTCCATATCGACCCCCTGGGGCGACAAAGATGATGTGATGACCCTCAGCGCCTGCTTAAACTGGTCCATGCTTTGGCCGAAGAGCCCGATTCGTTTGGGGGCAAGGGACACCACCCCACAAACAACACCACTAGTCATGCTGGCGCCAAGCCATGGCAAGACCGCCGCAATGCTACCGCCGTCAGCTGATCCGGACATGCATATGGCTACGGATGACGAAGATGGTACATTTTCCAACGTCGATTAGTACATAAACGAACATGGGTACGGTGACGAATTCTTGGGGCCTCTTTCTCAAGAACCCAACCCTGCAAAAGACGATCACAATCTAGCTGGTACCTCAGAGAAACCCAATTGCCACAGGCGTCGTCTGTTCAGTTCTCAGGAGATGCCTCCAGCTGCCGCCTTCACCAAGACTCAAATAGCCGAGGTGCAAAATATTATCAGCCCCAACACACTCAAGAAGGTGGTCTCTGAGCAGAACTCGATCCCATTACAGCAGAAGTAGCAGAAGGGACGGAAAAGAAAAAATAACAAGGGTGCAAGCCAGCCGGCACCGAGTACGATCTGTGCTCAGGACGGGCGACCAATACCTAAGGATATCTCAAGGACGGTGCACGTGGTGGGTAGGCCGATGCTACCAACTAATCTGCTCAATGCTGCAACCGGTGCTATGCGGAGTCTGCATGACGGTGTTCTTTCTATGGAGAAGCGGCGTCTCTCTGAGAATGATGTGGCATACCCGGTTTTCGTGGCCAAGGTGCCAGAGGGCAAGGGATTTGTCGATAGCACCATCGGGCGTATGATCATCCTGCGGTTTGATAACATCTTCGCTATGTTTAACCTTTATTCGCTATACTACACCTTCATTCGGCTGTTTTCGCTCAGTATGGAGATGCGTATCATTAGAGACAAGACCCCGAACATCGTGATAGTCGACCCCTTCTACATGCATGCCAACATCTTGGGCAGCGCTGGGGACCGGCAAGTCGTGAGCTCATACCTCGAAGGCGTCATTCTGGCGAACCCAGATAAGGATAACTTCCTCGTGCCTTACTTTTCCGAGTAACTCATCCCCTCACCGCCCCATAACATATGATTTCTTAGATTACTATCGTTCTTTTTTTCTAACATTCCGTGTTTTGTGCAGTGACACACATTGCACACACATCCTCTTAAGCCCGAAATATTCCATGGCCACGTATTTCGACTCGGACAGTCAGTCGAAGAAAGACTACACAAATATCAAGAAAGTTCTTGATGATGCTCTCCCCGGCTACGCCAAATCTGGAGGTACCTTCAGGAGGCCAATTTGTAGGTACGGGAAGCACGTGTTCACCCACATAACGACGTTCCCCTGCGTCAAGCAGCCGCTTGGCAGTCAGAAGGATGCCTACTACGCCCTCCATCACATGCGGGCGATCATACGGGACCATCATCACCTTATGCTACCAAATAATCTCGAAGAATGGGCCACACGCTTGTCGGCAATCCAGGACGAGGACATCAGACAAGAATTCTTTCGCATCCAGTCGGAGTTTGCGGAAATCATCTATCAAGATGTCCTTCGTACCCCGGGGCGGTTCTACCTCAAATATCAACCATCCAACAGTGAAATAGAAACAACGCTACAAATGTAGGCTGACAACGACCGCACATTCATGACCATCACGAAAGACGGCGGCTTCATCCATGCTCTGGTCCCTGAGTCGAGTCGAAAGTATTGATGCTATGTAGTTCTAAAATATCGATTAGCTCATGTTGTAATTAAACTTTAATGAACTTGTATGTCTGTTTAGTTTGGACAGTCGTTAAACTTATATGTAATCAATGCTATTTATTAGTAGGACCATGAATCGTGCTATTAATGTGTTGCTTTGCTCTTCCGATCCTTTTGTTGCATACTTATATATTGCTCATATATTATCTGTGAATTGCTACTAACGTTTTGTTTGTCTAGTGCATAGAGATGTCGTCGTATGTCGTGTACAAGGGTGAGGTTCCCAGAGTCTACGACGACTGGGAGGAGTGTTGGAGACAGGTTCACCGTTTCAGCGGTAACAACTACAAAGGGTACACCACTAGGGCGGAGGCGGAAGCTAGATACACGCGCTATCTGGCGGGAGAGAGGAGGGAGCGGAGGAGGAACCGGATGAATATCAGTTTCATCGCGATGATGCTCATCGTGACCGCAACCCTCTTCTATGTGATGGTAGTTTAGATATCGACTTGTAATGTCAAGACAAACTCGCTACTCGCGGTCTCGAGACTTGTAATGTTCTAACTTTGTTTGGTATTTTGAATTCGAGGACTAATATGATGAATTGTATTCGTAAACTAATATTCTATTGTATTCAATAAATCTACTGTTTATATGTTGTGCTGTTTATATTCTGTGCTGTAATGTATTTTGTAACCTGTGCAAATATCAGAAAAGCAAAAAATAATAATTCCTAATATTCATAGTAGTGGCGCACCATATTGCACTTTAGTGGCGCACATAAATAAACACCCTAATGACGCATTATGTAAAAGTGCGCCATTAGTAACCCAGAGCACAAGGTACACATGGCCCCTTGGAGTAACAGGAGTGGCACACTTCTGGGCCTAGTAATGGCGCACTTTAGCTGCGCCATTAGCGTCTGGGATGGTAATGGCACACCAGGTGGTGCGCCACTGTTATGTAGATTAACAGTGGTGCACCAGGCATGCGCCATTACTATTTATTAGTAGTGGCGTGATAATAGTGGCACACCTATATTGCACCATTAATAGCCAAAATAGGTACGCCACTAACAGCCTTTTTTCTAGTAATGCAAGGAGAAGGTACAAAGATCAGGAGAGGAGGAGGCACGACCAGAAGACAACTCACGTAGCAACTAGCAATACCGCCGGACATCACGCAGGACACCCAGTGAGAGAATAACTAAGGCATGAGGAGAAGGAGAGGATCACATCTCTCTCGAGGCATACAAATGCATACGGACGGAGGCATCAAGGCACAGAAGGGGATCGACTTCCATCCATACAAGGGCGGCAAGGATCTTGCCGTCATGAACACCAACTCGTGTTTCCGGCAGGTGAGATGATCGACTAATTCTTTTTCTCTCTCACAGATCTAGCATGCATACACTACACGGAGTCGTCATCGGAGACAACGTTCGGGTAATCCCACCATTGCCGCCAAAGAAGACTTCATTGAACCTGAAGACTACACCGATGCAGTCCAGCCACTAGCTCTGGTGCTCGACTATGTTGGCATAGGCATACGGGCGACATGATCTTTGTCTAGGCAGACCACCGAATACGGCGTCTAGCTGAGACAAGGCATCTACTCCGTTCCTTCATGTCTCCACCAGTGCTCTACTATGGCGGCCTACATGTCCATGTTGTATAGGTCACGACGTCAGGCATTGTGATCCTTGTCTTAACAGATCACCGAATATGGCATCTACCTGATACGAGGCATCAACCACACCCTTCCATGATGATAGCTTTCTTCGGCATTGGGATGTGACACTACTAGGGAAAACCTTATATACAGAATCTTAGTAGTAGCGCTGGCTAAAAAGAGGCGCTACTACTACATTACAGTAGCGCGCGTCAAGAAACGACACTATTGCTAAGTACTTAGTAGTAGTGCATCTGCATGTAAAAGCGCTACTACTATAATTCCCACACTATTGCTGATAGGCTAGGAATAGTAGTAGCGAGTCTTCAAAAAGAACCCTACCGCTAAGTCCCTTGTAGTGGCGTGTTTCCTGTATAGAGCACTTCTGCTAAAAAAATAAAAATAAAATGGAAAAGAAATAGAAAAATAAATGAAAATGAAAGAAGTAGAAAAAGTAGACATGAAAAAAAAGGAAATATAAAGAGAAACAAAAGAAAAATAAAAATAAAGGAGAAAGGCATAGCAGTAGCGCTTGTTGCCACAAAGCGATGTAGTTACGATAGCGGTAGCGCGTTTTATAAGACCACGCTATAGCTACATTACTTAGATAGAAAGAAAAGAAAAAAGAAAATAAAAAACTACTTCCTATGACAGTAGCGCGTTTTGGTAGAAAGCGCTATAGCGCGTTTTGCTAACCAGCGCTACAACTATATTGACTTAACCCCGCGAGGGCTCAAAATTTTGCTAAGTCATTTCTCCAATTTCCCAATCAATCTCCTCCACCGTTGCCCCTGCTCCCTCCTCGCCATCATTCCCTCGCCGTCCCTACCCCACTGGAGCCACACGGCGTCGCCGCCTCCGGAGCCATGCGCCCTCGATGCCCCTGCCTCCCTTGCCGCCACTCCTTCGAAGCTCCTCGTCGTCGCCAACGGAATTCTCTCGTCCTCTCCTCGCCGCCACTGCCTCCGTCGCCGCCAACAGAGCCGCGCACCCTCACCGCCCCTGCCTCCGTCGCCGAGCACCTCCCCGCCATCGTCTCTCCCCTCTATGTAAGCCCCCACTCTCCCCCACCCTCCTCTCTCTCTGCCTTTCTAGGGTTCATAATTTTTATTAGGACAAAAATTGAGTTCTAGGGTTCATAATTCTTATTAGGACATGATTTTTATTAGGACAAAAATATGTAAAGGTTCTAGGTTTCTAGTGTTCATCCATCTATATGTGGTTTTTGAATTGAGTTTGAGAGAGCATGAGATTTGTGTAGATTTTCTTGAAGTGTCAAACACTAGAAGATGCAAATTTCAAGTGGTCATGTTACATGCAAATTCCTCAATAGTGTTTGCTCATGTACATGTTCTTAAGTGGTCCTGTTATATGCAACATTGAAGTGCTTTGATTGTGCCCAAGTGAACTTTTGTTGTTTGCAGGGAATGATTCCAAGTGGCCTATGTTTTGCTGGAATGTTGATTCATTTCTGTTCTAGCAAATTACAGGCACACTATTTGTCCTGTTTGTAGCAAAGCTCATGCCAAAAAAATTCGTGAATTTCGGCATGACTTGTGCTACAAACTAGGACATATCGAGTGCCCGGGATTTGCCGCAACGGGAATGAATCAACATTCCTGCAAAACATTAAACTTTTTTATGTCATTATTCATTTTATTAGGTCTAGAATTAATTGCCTAGATTTAATCATAGGAAACTTGGCTAGCAACGATGAAGGACAGGGTTCTGGTGATTGCAATGTCTATGCAGCGGCAGACGCCTATTTGAACCTTCTCAATGAGCAACGATTGTTGCAGGGCCCACCTGCCACATCCGAGACTGAGACCGACATCGAGACTGGCACCGAGACCAGTGTTGAGACTGACACCGGTGCCGAGACTGACTCCGGCGCCGTCAAGACCGGCATCGAGACTGGCACAGACACTGGCGAAGCCAGTATAGAACCGAAACCAAAGAGACAACGGCACCCAAACCAGCTCATCACTACTAGACTGGTGGTCACGGAGGTGGACGATGAGAAAGTTGAGCCAAAAGAGCCTGCGGAAGCGCGCGCCTGCTTCGGCAATAAAATAGACTGCATCCTATGGGCAACCGCCACCATCAACGATGCGAAACTATGGATGATACCAGGTATGAAGCAGTCCCTCCTAACGAAGCTGCACCAGGTGTTCTTGTTCCCGGGCCGGGATGAAAGCAAATATAAAAATCCAGATAAAGACCCGACAATGAAGAAGATAAACAGACGCGCCATGGGCAAGTTTAGCGGCGCATTGTCCACCTGGAAAGTAAGGGTGAAAGCAAGGATCATCGACAAAAAGGAACCCTAATCCGAGATTATAAAGGATAATCCAACAATTACGAATGAGCAGTTTGAAATATTCAAGGCACCTTGCGTTGTTGAAGCTGCCAAAGAAAAGTCAAAGTACATGAAGGGGCTTCAAGAGAGGAACATGGGGTGCCACCACCTCGGAAGCCGTGGTTACGCGGGGAAGAGGTCCATATGGTCCAAGGAGGACACGGAACGCGAAAGTCTGGGCATCCCAGACCCCTTGGCGGAGTTCACCGTCCCGCAGGAGCGTGATGTCCTCAAGGCCCGGTACCATTGGGACCCAGTGAAGAAGGTTTTCGAGACGGACGCGGTCAAGATGGAGTTCATGAGACTACTGGTAATTTTTAGCTTCTGATCAATTCAACTGCATGTTTAGTGATATTTGTGAACGATCCTTGTTCCTTTTGCAAAGAGAGCAGCACAGGATCGCGACCGAAAGCGACCAAGTGGGACAACCCATTCAACCAGGCCTTGAACATATTGAAAGGACTCCCGGTGGACACTCGGTTGTCGTATGGACGCGTGCATGGCGCCAGAGACGGTGCCACATGGAAGAAGTACTACCGTGAGACCACGAAGGAGAGAAAGGAAAGACGGAGGTTAAATGAAGAAAGCATCAACAAGAAGGTTGCGGTTGTGGTCGCCGCAGTGGTAGCTGCCGCAAAACAGGAGATTGCAGCTTCGTATGGTGTCTTGGTTCCGGATATCATCAGTTGGGGTAGGAAAAATCCATATAAGGAGGCAGCGGACTTTCCCCTATCCAACTTCTTCAGGAGCAGCTTGACTAGCATTGCACCAACACATGCCCCTGCATCGGCTCCCGCACCTGCTCCTGCACCAGCTCCTACACCTGCTCCTGCACCGGCTCCCGCACCTGCTCATAGCAGCCCGTCCTCCACCTCGGACGTGCTCGACGGTCCTTCGTCTATGGCTAAGCTCGACGACCTCACGATACCTGTCACACCGGCCCTCTTCAATAATTATGTAATCTCCCGTTTCCGTTGCCTTTCGGATGTCTCACGTAACAGACATGTCTTTGCAGACCGACGTTACCCCGTGCACCATATTGTACACCATCAGCGGCAAGAAGGTGGATGTGGCAAAGGCAATGATAGTGAAGCCAAAGGAACAATTGTTCCACAGCCGTCTGATCCCCCTTGACGTCTTCAAGGTTCCCATGGACAGTGTCAAACCGGGCCACAAGAATTTGGCTCCTCCAGTACTAGGGGGAGACGACGACGAGACCTCGCGGCGGCTTGGAGATTGCAAGAGGTGGGTCCTGTTGTGGCCAAAGAGTCTGCTTCGTTTGGAGACGGCCGGGAGCACACCCACGACCACACAAGCTCAGCAAGGTATGAACATCAACACCCCACCTACCCAATTAGTGTCGCTTGTCGTGCCGGGTGATAGCGGACGGGGTGAGGAAGAGGTTCCATTAGTCGCTGATGACGTTGTCGTCAACAAAGAAGAAATGCATGATATCGATGCCATTGATGAGGATGATGATGACACTCTACAGTATCTCAATACTAGCATCTATGACGACGGAGGATTGATGGCTCAACATTATGAGTACTCAGGGTTTGAGCATCATGAGTCGGTGCCTGAATTGCCGCCTCCGGAGGCTGAACGTATTATAGACGACCTTCCAGTAGAAAAGAAGCATAGGAAGAGAGCAAGGAAAGGCAACAAAGCTGCTTCTATGATCCAGCCGCCTCCACAACCTTGGGTTCAAGACCGTATACCTGTCATGGGTGTGATGAATACCATATCACCGGTGAACCAATCCTACCTAAGGCAGCGTTAGAGGCCACATACGGTGATCTCAGGAGACTTCATGACGATGTGCTGCGAAGAGACAAAAGCCTGATCGCCTCGCAAAATCCAGGATACCCGCTCTACGTGGTTAACGTGCCGTAGCAAAGGTTGTACATGGACACATTCCCTGCGGAAAAGTTCTTCCTTTGATTCGATTACATCTTCAACATGTTTCACGTGAAAAAGCTGGATTTTACGTTGGTCTGCCTTTTTGCCTTGCACATGAACTACATCATCAGGATTGAGCAGATACCTTATATCTGTGTCGCTGACCCGTACTTCATGCACGAGAGCTTCTTGGCAGTCTGCAAAGAGCACCGTGTATACGTGAGTAACTACATCGCCGATTTCATGGTTGGCAATAAGGACGAGGAGACGATTCTCGTGCCTTATCATCCCGTGTAAGTCATCCGCGTGGATATCCTTCCTTCGATTTCAATAATTTCATTTGCACGCGTGGATGCTAATTTGAGGTGTACTTATTTTGTGCAGGAACAGGCGCGCCATCCTCATCATCCTTTACCCCTGAGTCTCCCACACTCTTTACTTGGACTCGTCGAAGAACATGAAGAAAAAATATTACACCCACATCAAGTCTGTTCTCGACAGTGCTATCTTAACATACGACATACGGGGTGGAGAGATCTTGCTCAGGAAGACAAGGAACAGTGCGCCCTGCTTCGGCCATAAGACTGACTTCTGCTGCATCCAGCAACCGAGTGGTACTACTAGTGATGGATTCTATGTCCTCCGCCACATGCATGAGTTTAGACGGGATCAACAGAACCTTTGCATGTCACCTAGATCCGGCGATGCCCATATTCTGTAATGGGCAAAGAACCTATGAGATATCCCGGATCATCGACTCCGAGCTGAGCTCTATCACATCTAGTGTGAACTTGCCCAAATCATCATGAAGGAGTTCCTCGAAAAAACTGGGATGTTCTACGAAGAAGGGCAAATGTCGCGGGAAGACGTCCGAACATGCGTAGCCGCTCAGCGTCTCGACCTGAAGCCTTTCACTGTGGTCAGGGACTAGCTCCCTGACTTGCATGGATGGAGCGACATGTTGGAGTGATGGACGATATATGACAATGTGTCCGTTTAGTCCATACTTTCTCTATGACGAAACTTTGAGTTATGCACGGCGAATCTTTATTTGTGATGTAATTAAACCGTCCTCCTCAACTAGCGAAGATCACTCTAGTTAGGGTATTTTGGGTACGATGAACTTTGTATGCTTATGATATGTTGCTTCTATTTTTGCCAAGTCTGTCTCTTTCTGTTGCTCAACTATATATGGTGCATATCATCAACTCATGTGACGATGCAGGTGCATAGATCATCAATGGCGAAGAGTGCTACGCCAGGAGTATACGACGAGTGGCCGGAGAGTCAGCCCAGCTGTACCGGTTTCCGATTTCCGAGCGACAACCAGTAGTTAGTTTAGGTTCATGCTAGTGTGAGAGAGGGATACAAACCGACGCCTCAAGAAGTACTACATTCTGTATGATAAGACATGTCATGTAACTTGTATAGCTATATCATGATTATGACGTGACGACATGAATTGTGTTGGATGATATGATGAGACTATTATGTGTATGATATGATGAGCATATTGCATGTTTATGATATGATTAGAATAATGTATGAAACCTGTATAGAAACATCGCAAATAGGAAGCAAAAAAATGATATGAGAAAATATAGTAGTAGCGCTCTTTAGCGCTAGACAGGAAAGCGCTGCTGCTAAGTAGGTATAACAGTAGCGCGTGTCAAAACACGCTATTGATACACTTAGTAGTAGCGCCGGTACTGAAAGCGCTACTGCTAAGTAGGTATAGCAGCAGCGCGTGTCAAAACACGCTACTGATAAACTTTAGCTGTAGCGTCGTATCAGTAGCGCGGTTACCCGCGCTACTGATACACCAAATACCCGTGATAATGCTAGGGTTTTCCCTAGTAGGGTGTTTCCTTTGTCTTGATGGACCATCGAATACGGCTTCTAGTCAAGACAAGGTGCATCCTTCTTGGTGTATAGGTCATGGCGTCAGGCAGTGTAATCCTTGTCTTAGCAGACCACCAAATATGGCGTCTAGCCAAGACGAGACATCAACCACGCCCCTCCATGATGACACCTTTCTTTAGCATCGCGATGTGTTCCCTTTGTCTTGCGGACCACTAAATACGGCGTCCAGTAGAGACAAGGTGCACCCTTCATGGCGTACAGGTCACGGCGTTAGGTGGTGTGATCCTTGTCTTACCAGACCATCGAATACGACATCTAGCTGAGACGAGGCATCAATGGTGCCCCTCCATGATGTCCCCCTTCTTCAGCATCACGATCACGATATGTTTCCTTTGTCTTGACGGACCACCGAATATGGCGTACAGTCGAGGCAAGGTGCACCCTGCATGGCATACAGGTAGTGTGATCGTTGTCTTAGAAGACCACCGAATATGGCGTCTAGCTGAGACGGGGTGTCAACCATGCCCCTCCATAATGGCTCCTTTATTCGGCATCATGATATGTTTCTTGACGGACCACCGAATACGATGTCCGGTCGAGACAAGGTGCACCCTTCATGGTGTACAAGCGGCTTGATCCTTGTCTTAGCAGACCACCAAATACAACGTCTAGCTGAGACGGGGCGTCAACCACGCCCCCCATGACGTCACCCATTCACGGTCTCATGAGGCGGCGCTCTTGTCTCGGCGGACTGCCGTAAATTCAGTGTCTAGCCGAGATGAGATGGCACCCACACCGGCTATGCCAATGCGAGTGTGTATTGGTTTTAGACCGACGCCGGACTCCACAATCAATACTCCCGCAAGGCGAACCCCTTGCATACCCCGACGCAGTTGCTACCTGTCATGGTTTTGTCACGGTAGATGTCCGGGTCAACGGACTTAGGTTCGGGGCAAACGCAACTACGTGGCGGCTTGAAGGGGGTGATCGGAATCGAGAAGACATGGAGTTTTACCCAGGTTTGGCCCCTCAAGTCGAGGTAAAAGCCTACGTCCTGCTTGTCTGGTATTGATGATGATGAACATCTCTCGGTTACAAGGGTGCTAATTGCTACCTCTAATCACGAGAGCCTCTAATCTGTCCATCTCTAACTTTTGTTGTCTAAACTTGAGGACTTGTGTCCCTTCTGAATCTGTCCCTCTAGGGGTGCTCTACCCCTCCTTATATAAGTGGAGAGGGTAGGCTTACAAATAGAGTCCTACTAGGAGTAGGATTAGGACTCATCACAAATCCTATCCGGGTCTTATTTCCTTTAATGGAATCCTTCTCTCTTCGGGCCTTCTCTTGTGGGCCTTCTCTCGTGAGCCACCTGGCGCCGGCTCACCCACCGGGTCTTATCTCGTGAGCCGCCTGGCGCCGGCTCACCACCGGGTCTTATCTCATGAGCCGCCTGGCGCCGGCTCACCCATCGGGTCTTATCTCGTGAGACGCCTCCCGCCAGCTCACCCCTTGGGTCTTGGGCCTTGGTCATCTACAGTCCGCCAGTCGGGTCATTTATGAGATGTCATGTCCTTAACGGGTCTCCTGTGAGTCGCCTGGCCGGGTCATACCGCGGGGTATATCCCCGACATTAGCCCCGAGGTTAGCTTGAATTTATTCATGCTAAGCTCCTGAAATAAGAGTAACAAATATGTTAAGTGGCCGGCTTGCCTTCGGCCGGCTTATAAAATAACTCCTCAGAAATCTGGTTGTTTTCTGCATATGAATGAGTCGTCTTGATAAACATCTTGCTTGTCAATGTCCTTTGAAAAATATTGAGAATAGAATACCCATATGCCATTGAGTTGGCTTCCAATGCTCTTTGGCGGGTGATACCCGCCGGGTTACAATCATTGATGATGCCGGGTCATTATCGTTGGTGACTCCGAATTTAAATAAGTAGAATCCAGATGACTTGATAAAAATATTGGGATGAAAATCCATCTGATGTAAAGCTAGACTTCCATTGTTGTAAAACAAGGCGGCTTATAAAATCTGACGGGTTATGACCTTTTGAGAACACCGGGTTATAATTAAAATCTTGAAAACTGTCCTCAAAAGTTTTTGATATGTCCATATTACCTGTAGCCCCCAAGCTCCATGATTATCCATGATAACTTGGTGCTTCAAATAACATTTTGGACTGTGTAGCCCCCAAGTGTCGGGTTGTCTTGCCTACAGCAACCTGGGACTCATAATTGCTTTATACCTTATAATATTTCGGCGGGTGTAGCCCCCAAGAACCGGCTCGTCAGAAAGATTCGGCGGGTGTAGCCCCCAAGGGCCGTCTTATCAGAATGTGATGTGCCGGGTCTTCAGTTTGAACCTTATAATCTGCTTAACCGGCTGAATACTGTAGCCCCCAAGTGCCGGGTCGCACGCCTGCGGCGACTTGGGACTTTAGAAAATTTTGATCTGAGCGGTGTAGCCCTAAAGTGCCGGGTCAGTAAGAATTTACTGGGCTGGGACTTATAAAAATATGGAAAGGCCGACTCATATTCTTGAGAAAATATAGAAGGACCGGGTCATCTCTTTGAGATAATAGGGTCTTGCTTGACAATGTAATAATTTTGAAAGCCGGCTTGCATTAGCCCCCAAGTGTCGTGGTGCATGCTTGCAACAACATGGGACTTGCATAATTGATATAAACTGGACTTTGAATAGTGTAGCCCCTAAGTGTCGAGTCGTCGGCCTGCGGCGACTCGGGACTATGTGAAAATAATATGACTCATCATAATTTGTTAAATGAACCTTTGACCGTGGTTGTAATATAACCCGGAATGAATATCCCGGAATAACTCTTTGTCTGTGATATGAAATTCCTGCTCGTGGCTGTGGTGCAACCCGGCAAATATAAGTTTGAGAAATCCATGAGTGTTGTAGATTACTACAGAACACAGTTGAACAAATCCGAGAGTCGGTCAATTAGATGACACGGCATTATATCTGATAGGGTGACTCTTGAAAAATAATAAATTCTCCGAGCTGGTTTAAAAAACCCCAATCATTTATCACCGGTTATGGTAACCATGAAGATCGAGCCATGTTGGCTATTAAAAGATCCATTTGGTCTTGCCAAATTAATAGCGGCTCATATTAAGAGATAATACCTGCAAAAAATAAACAAGACAGAATACATTCTGCATTGTTGTGAGGGCGGCTTGAAGAAGCTCAACCCGAAGATGTTTATACCTTTTATAACATTGCTCCTTTTTCTCATAATTTTGCTCTGATCCGGTTTGATAAGCCGGCATGTTAATCTGGAGGTGGGAAACCCCCATTGAATAATCCTCCTCTGAGATATCAACCGGAGTAGCATGACTCCGAGTCTTATAAGCTCTGTTAATGACCGGTTGTCGTAGGGTAATATGAGTTGTACTCCAATGTAAGAAGCCTCCATTGACAACCGCGGCTAATGAAGAGCCGGAAGCGGCCTAAAGCCAGCAACTTTTCAGGGTAACATGAGTCACCCTTGCAAATAATTTCTTTTAAGTGCCGGTTTTCTTGGGATATATGTAAGCTATACCTGACGGTAGGAAGCCTCTATTGACAACGGCGACTGTTGATGAACTCAAAGCGGCCTACAACCGGCTGCATGAAGGGTGATGTAAGCTGTACCATGATGGTAAGAAGCCTCCTTTTAACAGCAAATACTTATCCATTGTATTCCAACACCGGTTATCAATAGGTTTATGTAAGCTATACCAAAGGTAAGAAGCCTCTATTGACAACCGCAGCTCAAAAAGCCTGCTGTTGGAGGGTGATGTAAGCTATACCCGAAGGCAAGAAGCCTCCTCCAATCAGCCAATGTTGCATAGGGCCGGCTGCCGATGGTATTATGTAAGCTATACCTTATGGCAAGAAGCATCCATTTGACAGCCGCGACTAGTAATTGTACTAGCCGGCTGCGTGAAGGGTTTATGTAAGCTATACCCAAGGGCAAGAAGCCTCCTTCCACAACTATTTTTGGCGTAAACGCCGGTTGTTAGGGTGAGATAAGAGAACCCGTCAGTAAGAAGCCCACTTCGACAACCGCGGTTAATAAGTAACCGGAAGTGGCATAAAGCCGACCATTACGGTGAGATAAGCGATACCCATCGGTAAGAAGACCCCTTCGATGGCCGCAGTTGATAAGCAACTGGAATTTGATGTACACGCTGTTGCCTTAGGGGATTTTTTTAAGCTATACCAAAGGTAAGAAGCCTCCATCGACAACAGCGCTTAATGTACTCAAACTATGCATCATACCAGTTCAGGGTCGCTAAAGCGAGATTGGCCGTCAACTATGTGAGCCGGCTCAGGGTCTCTAAGGCGAGATTGACTGATAAGAGCTTAATTGTGTAACTTACAGCAGTTCAGGGTCTCTAAAGCGAGATTGGCCGTCAACTCTGTGAACCGGCTCAGGGTCTCTAAAGCGAGATTGACTGGTAAGAGTAACATCAGTTCACGGTCTCTAAGGCGAGATTGGCCGTCAACTCTGTGAACCGGCTCAAGGTCTCTAAAGCGAGATTGACTGGTAAGAGTTTAATTGTTTAACTTACAGCAGTTCAGGGTCTCTAAAGCGAGATTGGCCGTCAACTCTGTGAAGCGGCTCAGGTTCTCTAAATTGAGATTGACTGGTAAGAGTTTTCGGCGGGTCACAAACCACTTCGACTTAAACTTGTTGAGCCGGAAACTTTCATCCTAGCACAAGACCCGGGCTTTTCATTGAAAAAGACCAAATGTGTCTTGCCATGTCTGTAGCCCCCGAGTCTCAAGTTGACTCGAAGAGGCGGCTTGAGAATCTTCATCAAAAATTGAGTTTGGCCGTGGCGGGTTATAGATGATCCCGTACTAATTGCTTAAATGATCCGGTCGATGTTCCGGCTGTTTGTTGAAATGAATCAAACTGTAGTAGCAGCGACTTGCGTGCATGTCCATTGGGCAGCTCGTATAAATGAGCATCGCACCGATATGTTGATGTAGATCACAGTGTAGGCGGCGTCTTGCACGCGTCCGTTGGGCGGCTCGTACAGGCGAGCACTGTACTGATATGTTGATGTAGACATAGAAATCAGCTGTGGCGTTGTCAGCTGGTTCTGTTGTGAAAGACGTCGCGGTATTGTAAGCCGGTGCCGATGGATGAGTCGGCCACGGGTGTTATAAACCGGCACGAACGGTTGGTTCATCCACGGTCGTTGTAAGCCGGTGCATACGGATGAGAGACGGCCATAGTATTGAGAACCGGCACGGGTGGCGAGAGTCGGCCACGGCGTTGTAAACCGGCGCAGTGGAGAGAGACGGTCACAGCGTTGTAAGCCGGTGAAGTTGCGAGAGACAACCGTGGCATTTGTTGGTGAAGACCATACTGCGGTTCCGGCAGCTTGCCACACTTATTAGGCGGCTCATACTGGCGGGTGAGCACGCGCGGTACCGGTGTGTTGATGTAGACCGGGCCACGGGTGCAGCGACTCACGAGCGTCCATTCATCAACGCAACACGGATGAACCCGAATGCGCTCTACCCCACGGTATAATGCCACGCAAATATATATTTCCTGCATAAAAATATTGCAAGAAAAACAAAGTAATTGTTCTTTTAACAATTTAATATGTATTGAAAACAACAAAGGGCAAATACACCTGATTTAGGATGACGGATGGCCCCTGTGTTAGTGAACTCTCCGGCAGCTTGAAGCGATGGAGGTGGAGGGCGAGGCGAGACGGGGCGACTCGGCCACGGCGGCCGAAGGCGAGGCGAGAAAGGGCGCGTTGATGTAGACCTGACCGTATGAATGGTGGTTTGTATGCGTCCGTCTAGTAGCTCATCATGGCGATATGCTGGGCCAAAAATTTATCCACCACAGAGTTGATGATCATCGTGGTGAAGCTTAAGTTTTACCACGGGCGAGTCGCCGACGCCCGCAATCCTCATATATCAAACGGGCCTGAGAGGGGCGTTGAGCCAGCAGGTGCAGAGACGGCAGCAGGCCAGACGGAGGCAGCGTACGGGGGTGATTCGGAGCGGTCAGACGGACTGAACGGTCGGGCGGCTCGACGGCGTTAGATGTGCCGCCTCCACACGCGAGTGAGTCAGCGGTGGAACCAAGGGCGGCTCGGCAAAGGCAGAGCCGGCGAGGGCGATTCGGCGACTTGACGACAAAAGGCGGCTCGCCGACCGGCGCCTCAAGTAGTGAGCGGGCGAGGCTGGCTGCACGGCGGCTTGCGAAAGTGGAATCGGCGAAGCGGCGGCTCGCGGTGCGGCACGGCGCAGCTGCGGCTGCCGGGTCAGGAGGCATGCGGCTCCGTGGTGAGAACCGGCCGCAACGGAGTGATGAGGAGGCGAGAGGACATGGCCGGTTTGTCCAGAAGCGGGAGAGCCGGACGCGGTGATGGCTGGCGTAGTTCGATGGAGTGTGAGGCCCGGGGATGGTGCACGCAAGATGCGGCATCAGCCCGGTGATGGCACGCGCGAGACGAGGAGCAAATCCGGCCGCAAGGGCTGCTGAGCGGTCATGAGCTGTGGCGAAAAACGGGGCCGACAAAGGCAACGCGGGGGAGGCCAATGGATGAGGCGGGGAAGGTGTGTGGTAAAGCCGGCCAGCGGTTGCGGCGGAGGCGGATCGGCAAACTGGCAGACCTTACCGGCGACTGTGGGAATGGTTGACGGGAACGACTGGCCGCCCAAGCACAGCCGGGGCAGAAACCGGTAGAGCAAATCTGTTGAGGCGGGGCGGCTGAGACCGGTAGATTCTTTCCGAACTGGCTCTTCTCATCCGGCTCATAATGAGCTTCTCGATTCCTGAGGAGAGATCCTTCCAAGAACACAAAACCATCATGCGCAGCCCCACGGTGGGCGCCAACTATCGTGGTTTTGTCACTGCAGATGTCCGGGTCAACGGACTTAGGTTCGGGGCAAACGCAACTACGTGGCGGCTTGAAGGGGGTGATCGGAATCAAGAAGACACGGAGTTTTACCCAGGTTCGGCCCCTCAAGTCGAGGCAGAAGCCTACGTCCTGCTTGTCTGGTATTGATGATGATTAAGATCTCTCGGTTACAAGGGTGCTAATTGCTACCTCTAATCACGAGAGCCTCTAATCTGTCTATCTCTAACTTGTGTTTTCTAAACTTGAGGACTTGTGTCCCTTCTGAATCTGTCCCTCTAGGGGTGTTCTACCCCTACTTATATAAGTGGAGAGGGTAGGCTTACAAATAGAGTCCTACTCGGAGTAGTATTAGGAATCATCACGAATCCTATCCGGGTCTTATTTCCTTTAATGGAATCCTTCTCTCTTCGGGCCTTCTCTTGTGGGCCTTCTCTCGTGAGCCGCCTGGCGCCGGCTAACCCATCGGGTCTTATCTCGTGAGCCGCCTGGCGCCGGCTCACCCACCGGGTCTTATCTCGTGAGCCGCCTGGCGCCGGCTCACCCACCGGGTCTTATCTCGTGAGCCGCCTCTCGCCGGCTCACCCCTCGGGTCTTGGGCCTTGGTCATCTACAGTCCGCCAGCCGGGTCATTTATGAGATGTCATGTCCTTAACGGGTCTCCTGTGAGTCGCCTGGCCAGGTCATACCCCGGGGTATATCCCCAACACTACCAGTCATCAAGAAATTCGAGCCAAGCAGGACCCATGCTACTCCAACACGAAAATCAACGCTATCAAGACCGATGAGGCGTGATGGCGAGGGTGAATGTGGCCAGCAAAAAGTCATGTTTTGAGCGGCACGTGTACCAACGAGGACACGGGCTTAGCCGCCGCCCACACGACACACATACACACCATCATTATCATGCATGGAGAATGTGAAGCGAAGACGACGAAGACGACCACACGGCTTAATCAGAAGTTTCTCACTGAGCAACCCATGGGAGTAATTAACCGGGAGCCTTCCGAGGCCCCGGGAACCAGGAGAGCACACATCGCTAGTTAGGTTGGCCGCGCTAGTAGGCCAGAGAGCGCATATCGGGAATTGTATTTGTTGTCCTTGAGATTAATAAAATACTGTTCCCATCTCTTTGTTTTCCTTTCTGTGCTTCGGTACACTGGCACGCCCACATCGTATTTTTCCCAGCACATGAGAGAAATCAAACTCCTTCTCTTCCCTTCTCACGAAGGACACATGTAGATTTTTCTCATGTCAAACAGAGGTATTCCAGTACCCTGCCGGAGAGGGTAGATCATCTCCGGTGGCCATCTTCATTCTCCCGGCGACGGCCATGATGAGGAGGGAGTAGTCCACCCTCGGGGCTGAGGGTTTGTATCAGTAGCTATATGTTTAATCTCTCTCTCTCTCTCGTGTTCTTGATTTGGGACAATCTTTATGTATCGGGGGCTTTCTTAATATAGTTGGATCATATGGTGTTTTCCCCTCTCTATCTTGTTGTGATGAATTGAGTTTTCCCTTTGAGATTTCGTTATTACCAGATTGAATACTTTCATGGATTTGAGAGCACTTGATCTATGTATTGGCACTCAACTCGCAAATTCCCGAGATAACATTGGGGTAATCTATGCATAGGGGTTGATGCATGTTTTCGTCCTACTTTCTCCAGTAGAAATTTTGGGGCACTCTTTGAGGTTCTTTGTGTTGGATTGAGTATTATGAATCTGAAATTGTTTGATGCATATCGTATAATTAACTCATGGATACTTGTGGTGACATTGGAGTATCTAGGTGACATTAGAGTTGGTTGATGCGTATCATGTGGTGTTATTTTAGTACAAACTCTTGGATAGATCGACCGGAAAGGATAACTTTAAGGTGGTTTTGTACCCTAGAAACAATTTCTCCTTATGTCCTACACTAGATAAGAACTTAGGAGTGATTCTTCGTTGCATGTTGAGGGATGGTTATGTGATCCAATTATATTAGCATTGTTGAGAGATTGCACTAGCGAAAGTATAGACCCTAGGCCTTGTTTTCAAGCATTGCAATGCCATTTGTGCTCACTTTTGTTACTTGCTACATTGCTTTTTTATTTTTACTATTACAAAAATCAATATCTACTATAATTACTACACTTGTATCACCATCTCTTTGCCGAACTAGTGCACCTATACAATTTACCATTCTATTTGGTGTGTTGGGGACACAAGATACTTTTTATTATTTGGTAGCGGTGTTGTTTGAGAGAGACCATATTCATCCTACGCCTCCCATGGATTTATAAACCTTAGGTCATCCACTGTCGGTGTACTAAAATTGGGTATTTTAGTACCCCTTACTTGTGCATGGGCAGTTGTAGCCACACTAGCGACAAGGCCTGCCAGGGGACTGCTGGAAGCAAGTATGAAGATGTCAAGAAAACATTCAAGACAATAATCACAAGACCGAAGACCTAAAGCCGAGACCCTGGCAAGATCTTTCCGGGATGGCCCATGGAGCCCCGACAAGACATGCACCCGGCAAGATCTCACCATCCTGCCAGCGCATAGACCAGGTGTCATCCCTCCTGGACATGTGTCAAGGCATCTAGCGATGGTGGAGGTTAAGCGGTGCTGAGGGGACGGGCTCCTGTCCCATCCGTAGTAGGTCAGGGACGCCTGACGGAGCATTAAGTGCGTCTATCCTATGTCGTCAGTGTTAGGTATGATAACACTGTATCACTGTACATCTTGTGTATGTATTGTACACCACTATTGGAGACCCCTTAGTCATATAAAAGGAGGCCCAAGGCATTAGAGGAGAGGACTTTTTCGGACTTTTGGAGGATCTTCTGGCTCGCAAGCATAGTGGCTATGTACTGTTCATCACACAACGCTCCTGTCGCCAGAACTCAAAAACTCATAATACACTAAAGCAGGAGTAGGGCTTTACGCTTCTCAGCAGCCCGAACCTGGCTAAAAATCCGCTCACGCTGCTCGTTAGATCTGTTCTTTGTGTATGCCCTTCTCCCTGCTGAACCACAAAGGGATCCATGCGATCCCATAGGTGTCGTACCCTGACATCTTTGGCGCGCCAGGTAGGGGGAAAGGGTCGCATGAGCCTGATCTAACGATCAGCGCGCCAATTTCTTCATCATCCATCATCTTCATCGCCATTTACCCCAAGAAGAAGGGCTTTATGGCGGTTGATCCATCCATGTCCGGTGTGCGTTTTTTGTAGCTACTCGGCTAGGCGACGGTGTGGATGCAGGCAGAGGAGGCCAAGCCAGCGGTGCCGTTCATAGCGACGATGGCAACCCACGTGCCACTGGATCTCAGGGCAAAACTATACTGCCTACGGGTGGCGCAGTGAACTCTAGGGATAGAAGGGCTCCTTCTAAGACACCCATGCTGGCGCATACTCCACGGGCTTCTCAGGTCACACGCGATGAGCAGCGCCGTGACATTGGTGGAAGCGCCCCCATGGAAAGACTCCTGAGCATCACTCCCGAGATGCACTGGACCAACATGCACGCCAAAATGCTAGTGGAAGTGGCGCGCGGTCGCGGAACCATGATGGAGCACCTTCTAACATGGTTAGGAGTTAGAGCACCTTACGTTCTTCGCACCTTTCGCCGCTGGCTACATCAGCAGAAGCGTTGGCGCGAGCAAAGCTACTCCTGAATTTTCCTACTTCTGCGGAGAAGCTTGATGAATGGAGTGTTACTATTCATAGCCTTGTCAGCTTCACTGATAGAGATGTCTTGCAGCGGGCGAAGCCTTCGTAGCGGCGGTCCATCGAGTCAGCGCGCACCAATGGCGACAAGGCCGGAGGTGGCACTACCATGGTGCACTCCCCTCTACGGCGGCAACAACGATCGTCGACTCGACAGATCGGTGCCTGTGGTGATGATTCAACAATGTCGTCTGATCCACGAACTCGCCACGATCAATGTCAAGTTCTTCAGGAGCAAAAGAAGACGTTCAGACTACCATCGAGCGGCGGCAAGAAGAACGCCATCAATCTGATAGGTGCGGAGGATCCACTATAGACAAGCCCGTGCTAGGGTATCCTGTCGACCTACCTTATGAGGTGGGTTGTCCGGCATTTCCCCGTGAGCTGCGGCGAGTCCAGTGGCCCAATTCCCGCATGTTTAATCTGGAGGTCCCGGAGAAATACGACGGCAAGACTCACTCGTCGGAATTCTTGAGCATCTACACCATTGCGGTGCATGCTGCTGGGGCTCGCGACTACAAGATACTCGCCAACTACTTCCTATTGGTACTCAAGCCCAACGTCAGGTCATGGTTGATGCATCTGCCAGAGAATTCTATTTCTTCCTGGGCAGATCTATGCCATGAGTTTGTTGGCGCCTTTATCGGAGGCCACCAAGCTTCTGGCCAAGCAAGTGATTTGCATCTTGATACATCTCCAACGTATCTATAATTTATGAAGTATTCATGCCATGTTTACAATAATTATATATGATTTTGGTATGATTTTATTAGAACTAATCTAGACTGGCGTTGTTTTCAGCAGAACTACCATGGTGTCATTTTTTGTGTATAAATAAAAGTTCTTGGAATGGTTAAAAATTCAGTATGATTTATTGTGGACCAAAATTGTCCCCCGAAGCATTGGAGCTGGGCCAGAAGAGCCACGAGGAGGCGGCAAGCCTGCCAGGTACGACCAGGGGGGTGGCAGCACCTAGCAGGCTTGCCACCGCCTAGTAGCCCCCCTTGACGTGAGATCGACGCCAAAAGTTCCTATAAATCCAGAAACCACCGAAAAGAAACCTAGATCGGGAGTTCCTCTGCCGCACACCTCCAGAGCCATGAAAAACCAATCTTGGCCCTCCCCAGCACCCTGTCGGAGGGGGTCACCATCACTGGAGGCCATCTTCATCATCCCGGAGGGTCCGTCAACACCATGGAGGCCAAGGACCAGAGGGAGAACCTCTCCCCACCAAGGGGGGATGCCATGTAGGAGGAAGCACAAGGGAGAGACCCTCTTCCCCTCTCTCCTGGTGGTGTCGGAGTGCCACTGGCGGAACCATCACCGCGGTGATCGTCTTCATCAACATCACCTTCTTCATCACCATCCTCATCTCCTTTTCGCGGTCCACTCTCCTGCACCCCGCTTTAATCCCTTACTTGAACATGGTGCTTTATGCCACATATTATGATCCAATGATGTGTTGCCATCCTATGATGGTTTGAGTAGATTTCTTTTGTCCTTTGGGTTGATTGATGATCTAGATTGGTTTGAGTCATATGTTTATTTTGGTGTTGTCCTATTGTGCCTTATGTGCCGCGCACACATGAAGGATTCCCACTGTAGGGTGTTACAATACGTTCATGATTCGCTTATAGTGGGTTGCTTGAGTGATAGAAGCAGAAACCCTAGTAAGTGGCTTGTTGCGTATGGGATAAAGGGGACTTGATGCTTTAATTCTATGATTGGGTTTTACCTTAATGATCTTTAGTAGTTGCGGATGCTTGCTAGAGTTCCAATCATAAGTGCATATGATCCAAGTAGAGAAAGTATGTTAGCTTATGCCTCCCCCTCATATAAAATTGCAATAATGATTTCCGATCTTGGTAACAATTGCCTAGGATAATTCCGCACACTGACCCATCATTATTACACACTCGCTATTTGTAATATATTGTAATATTATGTTAACATCACCAATTTTTATATTTTAGTTCTCCGTTATCATTCAAACCTATCCTCTTCATACCCACAACGTAGTTTTATTTCTCGTTTCTAGATAGAAGCAAAGGTTCGGTGTACATAGAGTCATATGAGTGGCAGATAGGACTTGAGATAATATTGATCTTACCTTTAGGTCCTTGTGGGTTCGACACTCCATACTTATCAGTTCACCTTTGGAAATTGCTACGATGATTCCTTGCACTTGGGGATTATCAAGCTCTTTTCTCGCGCTGTTGCCCGGGAGCAATAGCGTGGGGTTGATATTCTCATGTGTGCTTGTTTGCTTTCTTCACTTAGTAGATTTTTTTCCCATTTTACTTTATTGAGTTGTGGGTGAAACCAAAAAAATTAAATAATGAAAAATACAAAAATATTTACTTGCCCCTTTTGCTTAAGAAGTTTTTCGAAAAGAGAAGTGATTGGAAGGTTGTGCATTGGAGAAGTGAGGGTCGACCTTGAACACTTCTATTCACGCTCATGGAAACAATGTAGAATTTTTCATGGAAGCTTCTGAAAAATAATTATTACCTTGTATATATCCATTGTATTATAAAAATAATGTGCCAAAATTTGCTTTTAGGATGATTAGATTGCTTGTTTGGTTTGTGAAGTGCAAAATCAGAAATTTTGGCTATAGTGCCTGAATTTACATTTTTTACTGGAACGTAAAAAAATTCTAAATTTTTTACACAGTACTAATATGATTATTTTTTAATTTTACCTAAATTGTTAGAATAGTTTGAGTTACAGAAGTATACGAAGTTTCCAGATTACTACATACTGTCCTGTTTTTTTGTCAGATTCGGTTTTCTATGCATTGTTCTCTTATTTTGATGAATCTATGGATTGTATCAGGGGGGGGTATGAACCATGGTCAAGTTGGACTACAGTAGATATACTGATAATATGAATTTGGAATGAGTTCACAACAGTACTTAAAGTAGTAATTTGCTTTATTATACTAACAGATCTCACAAGGGTTTTGTTAAGTTTTGTGTGAGTGAAGTGTTCAAAGATCGAGGAGGTATCGATATAAAAAGAATACGGAGAGACAAGAGTTCAAGCTTGGGGATGCCTAAGGCACCCCTAGTACATATTTCAAGGAGACTCAAGCATCTAAGCTTGGGGATGCCCCTGAAGGCATGCCATGTTTATTCTTCAACCATTATTGGTATACCTTGGTTTTTGTTTTGTTCACATGATATGTGTCTTTAATGTTTGCCTTTTCCTTTATGCTCCCTTCTAGTATGATATAGTCCTTGATGGCTTTGTAGAATGCTCTTTGTGCTTCACTTAAATCTTGAGTATGGATTTATAGAATGCTTCGTGTGCTTCACTTATATATTTTTTAATTATAGAATGCTCTATGAACTTCACTTATATCTTTTAGAGTATGAACAAAATGATCATCGGAATTTGGCTTGGAAGAGTATCATTGAAATATCATGCCTAGCTAAAAAGGCATTAAAGAAAAGCGCTTGTTGGGAGACAACCCACCACTTTTACTTTATGTTTTGATGTGTTAACATGATTAAGTTACTGTATTAATCATTTTTGTGCTTTTATTTCAATAAAGTTCCAAGTAAATCCTTTGGGATAGTGTGGATACTTGCTTGTTTGATTTTGTGGAAAAATAGAAAGTTTTGTGTCCCGTATATGAATTCTATGATTTTACTGGAGAGTCAAAAAATTGTGAACTTCTTACACAACATTTTTATACAAATTCTGTGATATTTCTTAATGTTTGAGAATTTTTAGAGTTAGAGAAGTTTGGTCATCATTCAGATCTTTACAGACTGTTCTGTTTTTGACAGATTCTATTTTGCATGCACAGTTTGCTTGTTTCATGTGTTCCTATAGCTTATATTGAGTAATATAAATTGTGGGAATGATGTAATATAGTAGGTATCATGTGGAATAATTATGAATCTTGTCTTTACTGTACCTAAGTGAATGATTTATCTCTACTAAACTAACCCTTCTCACAAAGTTCCGTTAAGTTTTGTGTGATTCAAGTTTTCATGTTTTGGGTGAGATACCGATATGAGGAGAATAAGGAGTGATAAGAACATAAGACTGGGTATTCCCAAGGCACCCCGTGGTAATATTCAAGGAAGATTCATGCGTCTGAGCTTGGGGATGCCCTGAAAGGCATCCCGTCTTTCGTCTTCAACATGATCGGTATATCTTACTTGGAGCTATATTTTTATTCGTCACATAATATGAGTATGGCTTGGATCGTAATTTTATTTTGTTTTTCCCTGTTAGGTGTTATTTATAATCTTGTTTTTCAATAAGAAGTTTGAAGAATTGCCTTAGGATGCTTGCTTTGCATGTTTGATGTGTGCTGTGTAAAAAACAGAAACTTTTGCTTTAGTGATTAAATTTTCATATTTTACTGGAATGTGGAAAGTTTCTGAAATTTTTACACAGTATTTTCATATAAATTCCTTAGAATGTACTAAATTATCATAATTGTTAGAATGACATACGTACACTAGTTTGATAAATTGCTACATACTGTTCTGTTTAGGCAGATTGCTGTCATAGTTTTGTTATCTATTTATCCTATAGTTTCCATAGACTATATTGGTAGATATAAATCATGGAAATGATATTATACAGTACCTAATGTTTGAAAATTATTGTTCAACTTTTCTTGGCAGTACATTAAGTGTTGAATTGTTCTGATGTCTACTAACCTATCTCACGAGTTCTTTTTAAGTTTTGTGCGGATGAAGTTTTTGAGAATAGGTGAAACTGGGATATGAGAGGATTGAACAAGATACAAAAGCTCAAGCTTGGTATTACCAAGGAACCCCATGCAAATTTTAAAAGAACTCTCAAGTATCTAAGCTTGGGGATGCTACACATCCCACCTCTCTTCATCAACAATTATCGGTTAGCCTATGTTGAGCCTAAATTTTTATTCGTTCACATGATGCGTGCTATTCTTGGAGTGCCCTTTTATTTTGTCTGCTGTTTCAATAAAATCATTGTATCTAAATTTTTGAATAAGAGAGAGCTCTCACATGTCTATTTAACTAATTGAATACGCATTGATCTTCACTTATATCTTTTTGGAGTAGTTTTTATCCACTCTCGTGCTTCACTTATATCCTATGAGTAAATGGCTAAATGAATTGAATAACATAAATCTGAAATTAAAAATGCTTCATATACTTATACCATGGGGAGTATTGAAAGTTAGCAAACACCGCATTGGTCACTTGAACAATCCATGAAAGAATATTGAAGGAAGAGAGATTTCACATGTAAATATGCTATCTTGGACATCTTCTATGATTGTGAATACCCATTAATTATTTTAAAAATTGAGCAAATTAGTTGAAGTTGGACAAGGAATACAACGTAATGAGTTATGCTTGGGTATATTTGTATAGAAGTTATATTGTTTTGGATCCTCCAACATGTGGTGCTTGCTTCCACCTCATACTAGCCAAAACTTCTGCACCAAGTACAAATACTACTTATGCATCCAAACACTCTTAAACTAGTTTTGCCATGAGAATCCACTATACCTACCTATGGGTTGAATAAGATCCTTCAAGTAAGTTGTCATTGGTGCAAAAAGCAATAACAATTTCTCCTAAATATGTAAGATATTTTATTGTAAGGGAATATAAGCGTTGTACGAACGTGTGATGGTAAAGAAATAAAAGTGATGGAATGCATAATAAAGGTTGCTATCACAAAGGGGAAATACAACATGACATTCCTTTGCACTAAGATTTTGCACATCTAAAAACAAAAAGCGCATGACAACCTCTGCTTCCCTCTGCGAAGGGCCTATCTTTTACTTTCCAGTACTTACCTTTATATGAGAGTCATGATGATCTTCATCACTTCCTATTTCGCCTTTTTCTCTTGCCAAGCATAATGTTGTGGGGAAATATCCAATCATATATGGCCATCCAAATATATTTTATCATGAATTATTATTGTTGACAACTCTCTATATGATAAATAAGTTGGGAGGCGAAACTCTTGGCCCCTATCTTTCTTTGTGTTTGACGGATGCCATTTGCTCTAAAAATATGCTTTGAGAGTTAGCAATCATGGAAGACTATATGATAGTTGAGTATGTGGAATTTACTAAATCAAAGCTCTTACATAGATCCTTCCTGAAAATAAGATGATTTGCAATTGTTTGGTGACTGAAAGCATAGTTTGTTAGTTTTCGAGAAACTTTATGGTCTATACTTTAACATATGAATAGCTTGTTACTTCATCATGAGAAGTTTTATGAGATGAGATACTATTTATGATATATAATGACACTAGAACAAGTGTTTGGAATTAACATTGAGCAAACTTGTGCACTTGCTAGCATTCACACTTCATAAATTATTTCTTTTATCATTTACCTACTCGAGGACGAGCAGGAATTAAGCTTGGGGATGTTGATACGTCTCAAACAAATCTATAATTTACGAAGTATTCATGCCATGTTTACAATAATTATATATGATTTTGGTATGATTTTATTAGAACTAACCCAGCTGACGTTGTTTTCAGCAAAACTACCATGGTGTCGTTTTTGTGCAGAAATAAAAGTTCTCGGAATGGGCTGAAAATTTAGTATGATTTTTTATGGACCAAAAGAAACCACTGAAGCATTTGATCTAGGAAAGAAGAGCCACGAGGAGGCAACAAGCCTGCCAGGTGCGGCAAGGGGGTGACCGCGCCTAGCATTCTTGCCACTGCCTCATGGCCCCCCTTGACGTGAGATCGACGCCAAAAATTCCTATAAATCCAAAAACCACCAAAAGGAAACCTAGATCGGGAGTTCCACCACTTCACACCTCCAGAGCCACGAAAAAGCAAGCTTGGCCCTCTCCGGCACCCTGTCGGAGGGGGTCACCATCACCAGAGGCCATCTTCAGCATCCCAGAGGGGCCATCAACACCACGGAGGCCAAGGACCAAAGGGAGAACCTCTACCCACCAAGGGGGGAGGCCATGGACGAGGAAGCACAAGGGGGAGACCCTCTCCCCCTCTCTCCCGATGGTGCCAGAGTGCCATTGGCAAAACCATCGCCGCAGTGATCATCTTCATCTTCATCACCTTCTTCATCACCATCCTCATATCCTTTTAGCGGTCCACTCTCCCACACCCCACTGTAATCCCCTACTTGAATGTGGTGCTTTATGCCACATATTATGATCCAATGATGTGTTGCCATCCTATGATGTTTTGAGTAGATTTGTTTTGTCCTTTGGGTTGCTTGATGATCTACATTGGTTTGAGTTGTATGTTTATTTTAGTGTTGTCCTATTGTGCCTTCCATGCCGCACACACATGAAGGATTCCCGCTATAGGGTGTTACAATACGTTCATGATTCACTTATAGTGGGTTGCTTGAGTGACAGAAGCATAAACCCGAGTAAGGGGGTTGTTGCGTATGGGATAAAGGGGACTTGATGCTTTAATGCTATGGTTGGGTTGTACCTTAATGATCTTTAGCAGTTGTGGATGCTTACTAGAGTTCCAATCATAAGTGCATATGATCCAAGTAGATAAAGTATGTAAGATTATGCCTCTCCCTCATATAACATTGCAATAATGATTTCTGATCTTGTTAACAATTGCCTAGGATAATTCCGCACACCGATCCATCATTAATCCACACTCGCTCTTTGTAATATATTGTAATATTATGTTAACAACACCTATTTTTATATTTTAGTTCTCCGTTACCATGCAAAGCTATCCTCTTCATACCCACAACGTAGTTTTATTTCTCGTTTCTAAATTTACGCAAACGGTCGGTGTACGTAGAGTCTTATCAGTGGGAGATAGGACTTGAGAGAATGTTGATCTTACCTTTAGCTCCTTGTGGGTACGACACTCCATACTTATCACTTCCAGCTTTGGAAATTGCTACGATGATTCCTTGCAATTGGGGATTATCACATCTCATCCCCCAGAAAGAAGGCGGAACCTTGCGCAAGTACATTCAAAGATTCAGCCGAATACATCACAACATCCCAGACGTTCATCCTGCTCCTATTATCAACGCGTTTCATCAAAACATGCGCAACCACAGGATGCGCGAAGAGCTGTCGATGAACAAACTCAGGGATGTTGCCGAGCTCTATGTTCTGGCTGATAGATGTGCTCGAGCTAAAGAAGGGAGGACACTCCCCGGTGCGGATGCTGGCGCTGGAGTCGACTCTAAAGATGAAGACATCATCGCCCCAACAAGGAAAGGCTGATGGCGGAACACAAAACGCAAGGACAAGGCCATGCTTGCCGTCGAGGAATCCGACAACCTCAACACCACCAAGAATACTAAGGTTGACGACCCCGACAAGGAGCTTGCCAAGTGCGTCTCTTGTCAGGCCTTGGCGACTACCGACAAGCCAGAGTGCTCTGACAAGCAGTACTGCAAGATCCATTACACCAAGGGCCACAATCTCCAAAACTACCGGCTAGTTGAGCAGATTGCCGAGTGGCAGAAAGCTGAGTATGTGAGGCAAGATAAGGAGAATGCCCAAGATGGTGCAGAGGGGTCCGACAAGAAACGCGGTGGCCGAGGAGGTCACCGCGGCAAGGCCAAACAGCAGGAAAGGCCCGCTCGAGGCCGCGACAAGGAAGAGGGGGATGATGATGGCAACGAAGAGGACGACGAGTCCAGCGAGCACGAATTTCAAAAAGCTACAGACATCCTGTGCATCGATGGAGGCGCCTCGTTGCATTCTTCTCATTGCCAACTTAAACAGTGGGCATGCGAGATTAATGCGACAGAGCCATCTGTCAAGGCTCGGAAACCATTGAGATGGTCTCACACGCTTATCATTTTTAATGCCGAGAATCACCCTGATCGCACAACTATGGTTGGGTGTCCTCCATTGTTGGTCTCGCCAACAATTCGAAACCTCAAGGTGATGAAAATGTTAGTTGATGGTGGGGCCGGTTTGAACTTGATCTCGCCTGATGTGATCAAAAGGTTGCAAATTCCTGATGAAGATCTTGAGGAGACGGGCATGTTTCAGGGGATCAATCCAGAGAGGAGCCAGCTGAAGGGCAAGATCACACTACCGGTAACATTTGGTCGTGACCTGAACTTCATGACAGAGAGGATAGTTTTCGACGTTGCCAAGATTCCATTGCCATATAATGGGATCCTTGGCCGTCCAGCGCTGGCCAAGTTCATGGTGGCATCGCACTATGCTTATAATGTATTGAAGATGCCCGGGACGATTAGCGTCATCACAATCAACTCTGACAAGAAGGATGCACTTATCAGCGCCGACCAACTTTACCAAGAGGCAGTTGCAGCACCTGCCACCAAGGCACTTGCTCCTACGACTGAAGCTCCCGGGGGGAAGAAGACCGGCAAGACCTCTAGTACACACTCTTCGGAGTGCTGCACTCCTATTGATGATGTGCCAGAGAGCTCCACCCACAAGAACAAGAAATCCAAGGCAGCTCCACCCGAAACCAAAAAGGTGCCCGTCAAGGAGGATGGTACGGGAGGAACTTTCACCATAAGTTCCACCCTCGATGACAAATAGGAAAGCGCGCTCATTGCCTTCCTGCGGGCGAATGTCGATGTGTTTGCATGTCAACCATCTGATGTCCTCGGTGTTCCTAGGGAGGTAAGTGAGAACCATCTTGCTGTCTTTCCTCATGCACGGCCCGTCAAGTAGAAAGTTAGGAAGCAATCCTTGGAGCGGCAAGAATTTATTGCCAAGGAAATGAGGAAGTTGCAAGCAGCAGGTTTGGTCAGAGGAGTGCTCCATCCAACATGGTTGGCCAATCCAGTTGTAGTGCGCAAGGCGAATGGAAAATGGAGGCTGTGTATTGACTATACATATCTCAATAAAGCCTGTCCAAAAGATCCTTTCCCCTTGTGGCTCATCGACCAGATTGTGGACTCCACTGCAGGTTGTGATTTGCTGTCATTTCTTGATGCTTATTCAGGATATCATCAGATCTTCATGTCTAAGGAAGACGAAGAGAAGACCGCATTTATCACCCCATGTGGTACGTATTGCTTCGTACGTATGCCTTTCGGGTTGAAAAGTGTTGGTTCAACATTTGCAAGAGCAGTCTAGATCGGTTTTGAGCCTCACCTACGTAGAAATATGGAAGCTTATATGGATGACATAGTGGTTAAAACCAAGGACAAAGCAACACTCAAACAAGATCTGGAAGACACGTTTGCAAATCTATGCAAGATCAATTTGAAGCTCAATCCTGAGAAGTGTGTGTTTGGCATTCCGTCCGGCAAGCTTCTCAGATTCTTTGTGTCTCAGCATGGGATTGAGGCGTACCCCGACATGGTATGGACACCGACGGGCGATGTTCGAAGTTGACATCTTGCAGAAAGGAGTACAGCGATGAAAAGCTAACTTGAAAAACTCTAAGTAAATTTTTTACTATGAAGTTATTTTCCTTGGACGATTTCAACTTTTGTATGGAAAACCTGCACACAAAGGAACCTTGCCATGATCGGTTGCACCCTTACTCTATTTCGAGTCTGCTCAAGAGCTTAAGTGGCTGCACTGAAAACGTCAAGGTAACCATGTCATGATCGGTTGTGCCCTTACTCTGTTTAGAGTCTGTTTAACAGCTTAAGTGGCTGCAATGAAAATGTCAAGATATCTTGTCAGCAGCGGCACCGCCAGCTCGCTGCTAAGTATCTATTCCTCAAAGCGCTCGCGGCAGGGCTGCGCGCAACGGCAAGTTTCTGATAAAGCATAGGGAGTGTACCGTACAAAGAGAAATCTAACAAGAGGAATAACATGCATTCATTCAAAGGGAATGAAATTTACACAAGATGGCGTCTCTTCCTAAGCAAATGTTTATTTGACTTTCTCCCGTAGGGGCAGATTACAAGAAGAAAAGTAGGAAGAGACCCCCGATTGAAGCCCAGCCTGACCCCTCCAGGACCAGCACTATGCGGAGGGTGGAACTTCTAGAAGGGAAGACGAAGCCGAAGTCCATGGGCCTGCCAGGAGATCCAGCTGGAAGATGAGGCAGTGCCCGAGACAAGCACCCCCGACAAGGTCGCTCTGCCGAGAGGGGGAGCGGCGTGAGCTGACGGTGATGGTGCTGCCGGTGATCAGTTAGAGCTCAGGTCATCGTATTCCGACTTGATTGCCTGGAGCTGGGACTCATCGTCGTCTTCACCGACACTATCCTCCTCATCACTATCGCTCGAGGAGGAACTTTCGGCATCGGTCGAGCTTTCCTCGCAGTAGCTAAGCCGGGCATCTGAGCGCCCATAAATCTTGACGGAGAGCAGGTCGGCCTGCACCATCTCGAAGTCGAGAACATGCTCATCTAGGAGGTTGTGGGCGCGGGCGAAGGTTTTCCAACTGCGCCTGAAGAGCATGATGCGACTCTCTGGGTACTCAATGTCCACCAGCGTGGTGCCGTTGCAACAGCCGTGCGCTCGTAGCCATAGAGCAGGCGGCTTGTCAACCTCCATCACCCTGACAAAAGGGTGAGGAAGGCGCAGATGGCTCCGAAGGGGACCACGCAAATTGATGACGAACTCCAGCGCCGTCCCCTCAGCATGGGTCTCTTCAAGAAGGGGGTCTGGCGTTGGAAGAAGGGGTGGAACGATGCTCCGCCTCCCCCGACCACGGCCTCCGCGTCAATCAAAACCCCTCATACCTCTTCCACCATGCACGCTCGAGCCACCCACCACTTCCGTGGCTGAAGCGGTGGCATGATCCCGATGGGAACCCGTCGCCGTTGGGGCAGAGGATGGTGTCTGCCCTTGCCCCCTAGCCATGGCTAAGGGCGAGCACAACGCAAGATCAGTAAGGTGTAGAAGGGAAAGCTCTGGCTGTTTGCACTCAAGAAGGAAGGAAGGATTGATGAGCATCGCCCCTTGATACCCTCGAATTAATAGGGAGAGGCGCAAGGGCTGGCTCTCCTCCGCCCCAAGAGTCACCGCCCATCTCCACCAATCCCATCTCCCAAGATCACGGGCCAACAGGTAACTGTCCCATTAATCCAATCCATGGCGCTGTGATTTCTGCCACGATCAGGACTTTAAGTCACGGGCGCCCATTGCCAACTCCCCGCTATGCATGTGGCGCACGTGGCGGAAACGGCCTGGAGCAGTAAGCAGAATAATTACGACTGCAGACTCCTACCACGCGTGCCCGTTCACTCTTTGGGCCTAGCCCACCAACACCTTGCACCCGTGTATGGCCTAGGCCCGGGGGCTCCTGTCAGTGTACTAAAGTTTGGGTCTTTTAATAGCCCTTACTTGTGCATGGCCAGTTGTAGACACACCAGCGGCAAGGCCTGCCAGGGGACTGCTGGAAGCAAGTAGGAAGATGTCAAGAAAATGTTCAAGACAACAATCACAAGACCGAAGATCAAAACCTGGGACCCCAACAAAATCTTGCCAGGATGGCCCACGGAGCCGTGGCAAGACGTGCACCTGGGAAGATCTCACCATCCTGCCAGTGTAGAGACCAGGTTGTTGGGGAACGTTGCATGGGAAACAAAAAATTTCCTACGTTCACGCAAGACCTATCCATGGTGATGAGCATCTACGAGAGGGAGAGTGGATCTACATACCCTTGTAGATCACTAAGAGGGAAGCGTTAAGAAACGCGATTGATTTAGTCGAACATCTTTGCGATCCAAATTGCGGAGCGTCCCCCGATCCAATCACAATCCGTCCCGATCAAGCACCGAACGGACGGCACCTTCGCATTCAGCACACGTACAGCTTGATGACAATCTCCGGCTTCTTGATCCTGCAAGAGGGAGCAGAGAGGTAGACAAGTTCTCCGGTAGCGTGATGGCGCTGCGGCGATGGTGGTGAAGCAATTCCGGCAGGGCTTCGCCTAAGCACTGCAGAAAACCGATCTAGAGGAGAAACTATGCACTAGAGGAACGGGTAGCACGTGGCTGAAAATTTAGTGCAAAAACCCTAAAACCTCTAGTGTATATAAGAGGAAGAGAGGAGGGAGCTTGGACCAAGGGCCAAGCCACCTAGGCGTCGGCCAAACCAAGAGGAGAGGAGGATTCCTGCTCCAATCCTAGTAGGCCTAGGACTCCTCCTTATTTTTGCCTTTTTGCCTTTTCCACCATTTTCTCTTTGCGATTTTCTTCCCAGGCACATGGGCCTTGTGTGGGACGTCCACCAGCCCACTAAGGGCTGGTATTCACTCTCCCACAGCCCATGTAGCCTCTTGGGTCGAAATACACCTCCCGATGGTCTCCCGGTACACTACCGGCACTCCCGATACACTACCGATGAGCCCGAAACTTTTCCGGCGACCAAAATAGGACTTCCTATGTATCAATCTTTACCGCCGGACCATTCCGGAGCTCCTCGTGACTTCCGGGATCTCATCCGGGACTCCGAACAACCTTCAGTCACCACCATGCATAAATCTATACTACCGAAATATCACCAAACCTTAAGTGTGCAGACCCTACGGGTTCGAGAACTATGTAGACATGACCGAGACACCTCTACAATAAATAACCAATAGCGGGACCTAGATGCCCATATTGGTTCCTACATATTCTACGAAGATCTTTGTCGGTCGAACCTCTATGTCAAGGATTCAGTTAATCCTGTATGATGTTCCCTTTGTTCTTCGGTATGTTACTTGCGCGAGATTCGATTGTCGGTATCTCCATAACTAGTTCAACCTCGTTACCGGCAAGTCTCTTTACTCGTTTTGTAATACAAGATCCCGTGACTAACACTTAGTCACATTGCTTGCAAGGCCTATTGTGATGTTGTATTACCGAGTGGGCCCTAAGATACCTCTCCCTCACACGGAGTAACAAATCCCAGTCTTGATCCATGCCAACCAAACAGACACCCTCGGAGATACCTGTAGAGCACCTTTATAGTCACCCAGTTATGTTGCGATGTTTGATACACACAAGGCACTCTTCTGGTGTCAATGAGTTGCATGATCTCATGGTCATAGAAACATATACTTGACATGCAGAAAACAGTAGCAATAAACTGACACGATCATATGCTACGTTTGTAGTTTGGGTCTTGTCCATCACATCATTCTCCTAATGATGTTATCCCGTTATCAAATGACATCACATGTTAATGGCTAGGAAACCTTGACCATCTTTGACCAACGAGCTAGTTCACTAGAGGCATACTAGGGACAAAGTGTTGTCTATTTACCCACACATGTAATGTGTTTCCAATCAATACAATTATAGCATGGGGAATAAACGATTATCATGAACAAGGAAATATAATAATAAACACTTTATTTATTGCCTCTAGGGCATATTTCCAACAGTCTCCCACTTGCATTACAGTCAATAATCTAGTTCATATCACTATGTGATTTACATTGTAATGAATCGAACACCCATGCAGTTCTGGTGTTGATCATGTTTAGCCCTTGGAAGAGGTTTAGTCAATGGGTCTGCAACATCCAGATTCGAGTGCACTTTGCAAATACTTATGTCCTTTTCCTTGATGTAATCGCGGATGGAGTTGAAGCGTCGCTTTATGTGTCTGGTCCTCTTGTGAAACCTTGGTTCCTTGGCTAGAGAAATGGCACCAGGGTTGTCACCAAAGAGGTTCATTGGATTCAGTGCGTTGGGCACTACTCCAAGATCTGTCATGAACTACTTCATCCAGACACCTTCCATCGCTGCCTCCGAGGCTGCGATGTACTCCGCTTCGCACGTAGAATCGGCTACCACGCTTTGCTTGGAACTGCACCAGCTTACCGCTCCCCCGTTGGAAATAAATACGTATCCGCTTTGTGACTTAGAGTCATCCGGATCAGTGTCAAAGCTTGCATCGACGTAACCCTTTACGACGAGCTCTTCATCACCTCCATAAAAGAGAAACATTTCCTTAGTCCTTTTCAGGTACTTAAGGATATTCTTGACCGCTGCCCAGTGCTCCATTCCAGGATCACTTTGAAACCTTCCTGCCATACTTATGGAAAGGCTGATATCGGGTCTTGTGCACAGTATTGCATACATGATAGAGCCTATGGCTGAAGCATAGGGGATGACACTCATCTTTTCTCTATCTTCTGAAGTCACTGGGCATTAAGTTTTACTCAACTTCACACCTTGTTACACAGGCAAGAACCCCTTCTTGGTCTGATCCATTTTGAACTTCTTCAAAACTTTATCAAGGTATGTGCTTTGTGAAAGTGATATTGAGCGTCTCGATCTATCTATATAGATCTTAATGCCTAATATGAAAGCAGCTTCTCCTAGGTCCTTCATTGAAAAACTCTTGTTCAAATATTCCTTCACGCTTTCCAGCATTTCTATATTGTTTCCAATGAGCAATATGTCATCCACATATAATATTAGAAACGCTATAGAGCTCCCACTCACTTTCTTGTAAATACAAGCTTCTCCATAAACTTGTATAAACTCAAACGCTTTATTACCTCATCAAAGCGCTTATTCCAACTTTGAGATGCTTGCACCAGCCCATGAATGGATCGCTGGAGTTTGCAAACTTTGTCAGCATTCTCTGGATCGACAAAACCTTTTGGTTGCATCATATACAACTCTTCCTCAAGGACCGTTGAGGAACGCTATTTTGACATCCATCTGCCAAATTTCATAGTCGAAATAAGCAGTTGTTGCCAACATGATTCTGATAGACTTAAGCATCGCTACGGGTGAGAAGGTTTCATCATAGTCAATTCCTTGAACTTGTGAAAAAACCTTTGCCACAAGTCGATCTTTATAGACGGTGACATTACCGTGCATGTCTGTCTTCATCTTAAAGATCCATTTGTTCTGAATGGCCTTTCGCCCTTCAGGTAATACTTCCAAAGTCCATACTTTGTTTTCATACATGGATCCCATCTCGGATTTCATGGCCTCTAACCATTTCTTGGAATCCGAGCCCATCACTGCTCCTCCATAGCTCGTAGGTTCATTGTTGTCCAACAACATGACCTCCAAGATAGGGTTGGCGTACCACTCAGGAGTAGTACTCTCCCTTGTCGACCTATGAGGTTCAATAGTAGCTTGATCCAAAGCTTCATAATCATCATCATTAACTTCCTCTTCAACCGTTGTAGGTTCCACAGAAACATCTTTCTGCGCTGCACTAGTTTCTGTTTGAAGTAAAGGTTCAATAACCTCATTAAGCTCTATTTTCCTCCCACTCAATTCTTTCGAGAGAAACTCTTTCTCAAGAAATGTTTCGTTCTTAGCGACAAACACTTTGCCTTCGGATCTGAGATAGAAGGTATACCCAACTATATCTTTTGGGTATCCTATGAAGACGCATTTCTCCGCTTTGGGTTCCATCTTTTCAGGCTGAAGCTTTTTGACATAAGCATCACATCCCCAAACTTTAAGAAACGACAACTTTGGCCTCTTGCCAAACCATAGTTCATATGGCATCGTCTCAACGGATTTCGATGGTGCCCTACTTAAAGTGAATGCAGTTGTCTCTAATGCATAACCCCAAAACAATAGTGGCAAATCAGCAAGAGACATCATAGAACGCACCATATCTAATAAGGTTCGATTACGATGTTCGGACACACCATTACGCTGTGGTGTTCTGGGCGGTGTCAACCGTGAAACAATTCCACACTGTCTTAAGTGACTGCCAAACTCATAACTCAGATATTTACCTCCTCGATCAGATTGCAAGAATTTAATCTTCTTTTTACGATGATTCTCAACTTCACTCTAAAATTGCTTGAACTTTTCAAACGTTTCAGACTAGTGTTTTATTAAGTAAATATACCCATATCTACTTTAGTCATCAGTGAAGGTGAGAAAATAACGATATCCACCACGCGCTGTAACATTCATTGGACCGCATACATCAATATGTATGATTTCCAATAAGTCACTTGCCCATTCCATTGTTCCAGAGAACAACGTTTTAGTCATCTTGCCCATGAGGCATGGTTCACATGTGTCAAGTGATTCAAAATCAAGTGAATCCAAAAGTCCATCAACATGAGCTTCCTCATGCGTTTTACACCAATATGACCTAAACGGGAGTGCCACAAGAAAGTGGTAGTATCATTATCAACTCTACATCTTTTGGCATCAATGTTATGAACATGTGTATCATCACTATCAAGATTCAATATGAATAAACCCCTCACATTGGGTGCATGACCATAAAATATATTACTCATATAAATAGAACAACCTTTATTCTCCGATTTAAATGAGTAACCGTCTCACAATAAACAAGATTCAGATATAATGTTCAAGCTTAACACAGGCACTAAATAACAATTATTCAGGTTCATCACTAATCTCGATGGTAATCGAAGAGAGAGCGTGCTGACAGCGATCACATCAACCTTGGAACCATTTCCCATGCGCATCGTCACTTCATCCTTCGCCAGCCTTCGTCTATTCCATAGTTCCTGTTTTTAGTTGCAAATGTGAGCAACCGAATCAGTATCAAATACCCAGGCACTATAACGAGAGCTAGTAAGGTACACATCAATAACATGTATATCATATATACCTTGTTTGTCGTTGGCCGCCTTCTTGTTAGCCAGGTACTTGGGGCAGTTCCGCTTCCAGTGACTAGTTCCCTTGCAATGAAAGCACTTAGTTTCTGGCTTGGGTCCATGCTTGGGCTTCTTTACAGGAGTAGCAACTACTTGTCCATCCTTCTTGGTTTTACCCTTCTTGCCCTTGCCCTTGCCATTATTCTTGAAACTAGTGGTTTTATTGACCATCAACACTTGATGTTCTTTCTGGATTTCAGATTGAGCGACTTTTAGCATCGCAAACAGCTCGGCGACTGATTTTTTCATCCCATGCATGTTATAGTTCATCACAAAGCTCTTGTAACTAGGTGGCAGTGATTGAAGAACTCTGTCAGTGATCGCCTCTGGCAGAAGGGCAATTCCCAACTCTGCTAGACGATTAGAATACCCAGACATTCTGAGTATATGCTCACTGATAGACCCGTTCTCCTCCATTCTACAAGCATAGAACTTATCAAAGGTCTCATACCTCTCGATCCGGGCATTCTTCTGAAAGACAAACTTCAACTCCTGGAACATCTCATATGCTCCATGACGTTCAAAACGTCTTTGAAGTCGCGGTTCTAAGCCATACAATATTGCACACTGAACTATTGAGTAATCTCCAGAACGTGCCTCCCAAGCGTTCTTAACGTCATCAGAATACATGTCTTCTGGTTGGTCTAAGGGCCAAGCCACCCAGGCGTCGGCCGAACCAAGAGGAGAGCAGGATTCCTCCTCCAATCCTAGTAGGACTAAGACTCCTCCTTATTTTTGCCTTTTTGCCTTTTTCCACCTATTTCTCTTTGGGTTTTCTTCCCAGGCACATGGGCCTTGTGTGGGACTTCCACCAGCCCACTAAGGTCTGGTATTCACTCTCCCACAGCCCATGTAGCCTCTTGGGTCGAAATACCCCTCCCGATGGTCTCCCGGTACACTACGGGCACTCCCGCTACACTATCGATGAGCCCGGAACTTTTCCAGCGACCAAAATAGGACTTCCTATATATAAATATTTACCTCCAGACCATTCCGGAGATCCTCGTAACGTCTGGGATCTGAATTGGGACTCCGAACAACCTTCCTTCACCACTAGGCATAACTCTATACTATCGAAACGTCACCAAACCTTAAGTGTGTAGACCCTGCGGGTTCGAGAACTATGTAGACATGACCGAGACACCTCTATGGTCAATAACCAATAGCGGGACCTAGATGCCCATATTGGTTCCTACATATTCTATGAAGATCTTTATTGGTCGAACCTCTATGTCAAGGATTCAGTTAATCTCGTATGATGTTCCCTTTGTTCTTCGGTATGTTACTTGCCCAAGATTCGATCGTCGGTATCTCCATACCTGGTTCAACCTCATTACCGGCAAGTCTCTTTACTCGTTCCGTAATACAAGATCATGTGACTAACACTTAGTCACATTTCTTGCAAGGCTTATTGTGATGTTGTATTACCGAGTGGGCCCTGAGATACCTCTCCGTCACACGGAGTAACAAATCCCAGTCTTGATCCATGCCAACCCAATAGACACCCTCGGAGATACCTGTAGAGCACCTTTATAGTCACCCAGTTACGTTGCGACATTTGATACACACAAGGCACTCTTCCGGTGTCCGTGAGTTGCATGATCTCATGGTTATAGAAACATATACTTGACATGCAGAAAACCGTAGCAATAAACTGACACGATCATATGCTACATTTGTAGTTTGGGTCTTGTCCATCACATCATTCTCCTAATGATGTGATACCATTATCAAATGACATCACATGTCAATGGCTAGGAAACCTTGACCATCTTTGACCAACGAGCTAGTTCACTAGAGGCATACTAGGGACAAAGTGTTGTCTATTTACCCACACATGTAATGTGTTTCCAATCAATACAATTATACCATGGATAATAAACAATTATCATGAACAAGGAAATATAATAATAAACACTTTATTTATTGCCTTTAGGGCATATTTCCAACATAGGTGTCATCCCTCCTGGATATGTGTCAAGGCATCTAGCGATGGTGGAGATTAAGCGGTGCCGATGGGATGGGCTCCTGTCCCATCAGTAGAAGGTTAGGGATGCCTGACGGAGCTTTAAATACGTCGGTCCTATGCCGTGAGTGTTGGGTATGATAACACTATAGCAACTGTACATCTCGTGTATGTACTGTATGCCACTGTTGGAGACCCCTTAGTCGTATAAAAGGAGGCCCAAGGCGTTATGAGGAGAGGACTTTTTCGGACTTTTGGAGGATCTTCTGGCTCACACGCGTAGCGGCTGTGTACTATTCATCACACAATGCTCCTGTAGCCAGAACTCAAACACTCATAAAACACTTAAGTAGGAGTAGGGTTTTATGCTTCTCAGCGGCCCGAACCTAGGTAAAAATCCCCTCACGCTGTTCGTTAGATCTGCTCTTTTTGTACCCCCTTCTCCCCGCTGAACCACAAAGGGATCCACACGATCCAATAGGTGTCGTACCCTAACATCCACTTGAGGGAAATTTGCTACTATCCTACTAAACTCTATGCTTGGAGGCCCAAGACGAGTCTACAAGAACAAGTTGTGTAGTAGACATCACCTTTCGTCCAATCAATCTCTTCTACCCATGCTAAACCTATGAGAGAGTGATTGAGTGTTGAGGAGACTATCTTTTGAAGCACAAGAGCAAGGAGTTCATCATACTACCACATATATTACCTTTTGGAGGGTGGTGCCTCTTAGATTGGTTAGGTGTCTCTTGGTAGCCTCCTTCTTCGTGATTGTGGAGTTGAACCAAGAACTTTGTAAGGGCAAGGAGATCGCCTACTTTGTGAAGATCTACCTCGAGTAAGGCTAGTCCTCTATGGATGTAGGCCATCATGGAATAGACAAGGTTGCTAGTTCGTGGACCACTTGTGGGTGGTGCCCTCCGTGGACTCTTGTGACCATTACCCTCCATGGGTTGAAGTCTCCAGAAATGTGGATGTATGATAGCACTACCTCTGATGTTATTTGCACTAGAAATTCAGAAATATTCAGAAAATTCCGAGTTAAATTTTCAGAACATTCTGAAAACTTCTATTTTGGGGTCATTTTTATTGCAAGGAGAACTCAAAAAATTGGATAAAATGTCATTTTATTTTATTTAACTAAGAAAAACAGAAAACGGAAAGTGGGTACAGAAGGCGGTGCCTATTAAATTCATCAGCTTCATGCCTCTCAAAAAAGATCCATTAATAAGGTTGATCAAGTCTTATTAACAACCACTTTCGATTAGCATGAACCGAAGAATTTTTGTAAATCACTAAGTTACCTCAACGGGGATATGCATATCCCCAACCATAAGTATATCATATTTATTTTTGGCAGTAGGTAGAGGTAGTTGAAAACTTCCAATAGTGAGTGTCAGATATTTTTCAATAACATTTATACCATTCACTTGGAACTGTTTCTTTTGAAAGTGCACCCTACGCTCATTACCTTTGATATCAAAAGTTACTTTGCTTTTATTGCAATAAAAAACCTGCAGTGTTAAAAAAGCATCTACCAAGGATAATCGACACATTGTCATCCTTGGGCATCTCAAGAATAACAAAGTCTGTTAAGATAGTAACATTTGCAACAACAATGGGAACATCCTCACAAATACCGATAGGTATGGCCGTAGCTTTGTCAGCCATTTGCAAATATATTTCAGTAGGTGTGAGTTTATTCAAATCAAGTCTTTTATATAAATATAAAGGCATAACATTAACACCGGCTCCCAAATCACACAAAGCTGTTTTGACATAATTTCTTTTACTAGAGCAAGGTATAGTTGGTATTCCAGGATCTCCAAGTTTTTTAGGTACTCCATCCATAAAAGAATAATTAGCAAGCATGGAGGAGATTTCAGCTTCAGGTATCTTTCTTTTATTAGTGATGATGTCTTTCATGTATTTTGCATAAGGGGCCATCTCTAAGATATCAGTTAAGCGGGTATGCAAAAGACTGGCCTAATCATTTCAGCAAAGCGTTCAAATTCTTCATCATCATTTTTCTTAGATGGTTTAGGTGGAAAAGGCATGAGTTTCTGAACCCATGACTCTCTTTCTTTACCATGTTTTATAGCCACAAAGTCTCTTTTACCATATCATTTATTTTTAGGTTGTGGGTTATCAAGATCAACAGCAGGTTCTATTTCAACATCATTATCTGGTTCTTTATGATTGTTCGGTTGAGCATCTTCATGAACATCATCATTATCATTTTCATTATCACTAGATGAATGTGCATTACCGGATTGAATTTTAGCATCAGAAATAGAGACATCATTATCTTCAGGAGGTTTTTCTATCTCAGGTTCACTAGAGTTATGCAAAGTCCTATATTTTTTATTTTTCCTATTCATTTTAGAAGGACTAGGTTCATTAGTGTTAATTCTATGAGAGTCTTGTTCAATTATTTTAGGGTGTCCTTCAGGATAAAGTTGTTCCTGAGTCATTTTAACTCCTCTTGTTGTTACTCTAACAGCAAAATCATTGATATTATGATTCAGTTGATTAAGCAATTCTCTTTGAGATTTAGCAACCTTTTCTAACTGGGTTTGAACCGTAGCGGCATGTTTTCCTACACCTCTAACATCATTACTGATTCTAAGTAACAAGTCACCCAAGTGAGCAGTCATATTAGAATTATATTTCAATTGTTTCAGAACATTTGCATTGAAATGATCTTGTTTCCTAATGTAGTTGTTAAACTCGTATAAGCTTTGACTAGGATGTTTATTGTAAGGGATATCACCTTCATAAAACTTTAATAAAGAATTTACCTCTACCACCTGTTGAGGTGGTGGTGTGTCAAAGCAATGTATTTCTTTAACAGGTCATAAATTCTTTACATCCTCAGCCTTAATACCTTTTTCCTTCATACATTTCCTTGCCTCCTACATATCTTCAGGACTGAGAAATAAGACACCCCTCTTCTTCAGAGTGGGTTTAGGTGGTGGTTCAGGGAGAGCCCAATCATCATAATTCTTCAATATATTATTCAATAGTTCCTCACCTTGTTCAACAGTTTGTTCCTTGAAAACACAACCAGCACAACTATATGGGAAGTCCGTAGAAGCACCAGTTAGTCCATTATAGAAGATATCTAGTATTTCATTTTTCTTTAAGAGGGTGATCAAGCAAATCATTAAGCAATTGGATAAGCCTCCGCAAAGCCCATGGGAGAATCTCTTCCTCAATTTGCACAAAGTTAAATATTTCCTCTAAGGCAACTTGTTTCTTATGAGCAGGAAAATATTTTTCACAGAAGTAGTAAATCATATCCTGGGGACTACACACACAACTAGGAGTAAGAGTATTGTACCATATATTAGCATCACCCTTTAATGAGAACATGAATAATTTGAGAATATAGTAGTAGCGAATCTTCACATCATGAGCAAAAAGGGTGGCTATATCATTCAACCAAAGTAATTAACCCTAGGTCGACAAAGAACTCATAATCCTTATCGGTAACAAACATACGTGAAGTAGCAAGATTAGGATCGCATTTTATTCTAGCATTCAAAGACTTTTCTTTATACTTGCATAGTAATTTCTTAAGATCATCTGTATCCTCACAACCAAGGATGTCTATAGCTACTTCTCCATCCATAAGATAACCCTCAGGTATGTTAGGCAATTCAAATCTAGGAGAGCTAGGTCTAATAGGTGTTTCATAATTCTCGGTTTCAATGGCTTCGTCAATTTCAGTAATTTCATCAGCTTCAATAATTTCATTCTCTTTAGCTCTAGAATTTTGTTCATCAAGAAATTTACCTAGTGGCACAATATCATCAAGCAAGGTACTAGCATCATCACTATCATCATTCATAGCAGAAGTAGCATCATTAATAGCTTGCAACATATAAGGATTAATAGCATGTGGTGGTGTTGCAAGTATACTCATAACAGAAGGTTAATCAAGTGCATAGTGTGATGGCAATTCCGTACCTCCCCTCGTCGAGGGAACGATCTTGGTTCTTGTATCCTTCATATTCTTCATAGTGATAAATTGATATAAATCCCAAGTGCTCAGCAAATATAGCTATGTTCCCCAGCAACGGCGCCAGAAAAAGGTCTTGATAATCCACAAGTATAGGGGATTGCAACAATTTTCGAGGGTAGAGTATTTAACCAAAATTTATAGATTCAACACAAGGGAATCCAAAGAATATTTCCAAGTATTAGAAGTTGAGTTGTCAATTCAACCACACCTACAGATTTAATATCTGTAGCAAAGCGATCAGTAGAACAGTAATATGCTAGTTTTGATAGCAGTAGTAATAGTAACAGTAACGGTAACAATGGTAGCAATGGTTTTGTAGCAATTGGAACAGTAACAATAGCAATAGCAATAGCAATAGCAAGAACAATATGTGAAAAACTCGTAGGCATTGGATCGGTGAATTCGTTGGATGATATTCATCATATAATAGTCATAACCTAGGGCGACAAATAACTATCTCTAGTCCATGAATATAATGTAGGCATTAATTCCGTATAGTCATACATGCTGATGGAAAAGAACTTGCATGACATCTTTTGTCCTACCCTCCCATGGCAGTGGGATCCATAAGGAAACTAAGGGATATTAAGGCCTCCTTTTAATAGAGAACTGGAACAAAGCATTAACACATAGTGAATACATGAACTCCTCAAACTATGGTCACCACCGGAAAGTATCCCAACTATTGTCATTTTTAGATTTACGTATCATAACATGTAATAGGTGCATATAACTTGAAAGATCGGATCAAGAACATAGATATAATGGTGAAAACATAAACGCTTTAGATCTGAAATCATGGCACTCGGGCCTAAGTGACAAGCATTATGCATGGCAAAGTCATAGCAACATCAATCTCAGAACATAGTGGATACTAGGGATCAAGCCCTAACAAAACTAACTCGATTACATGATGAATCTCATCCAACTCCTCACTGACCAACGAGCCTACGAAGGAATAACTCACTCCATATGGGTAGCATCATAGAATGCGATGATGGAGGGTTGGTGATGACGAAGACCGCAGATTCCCCTCTCCGAAGCTCTGAACGGACTCCGGATCTGGCCTCTCTATGAAAAACATGAGGTGGAAGCAACTTCGTCTCGTGAAATACGATAAAGCTTCCTCTCATATTTTTTCTCCAAAATAGGAATTTATAGTGCTTGAATTAGGGTCAATGAAGCCCCGAGGGCCCCATAACCCACCACAGCACGCTTGGAGGGGGTTTTGCACCCTGGTGTCTTGTGGGCACCCAGGGCACCCCCTGCAGTGGTTCTTGCCTCCAGTATTTTTTATTTATTGTAAAATAGTTCTCCAAAAAGTTTTGTCCAATTCCGAGAACTTTTGTTTTTGCACAAAAACAACACCATGGTAGTTCTGCTAAAAACAACGTCGGTCCGGGTTAGTTTTGTTCAAATCATGCAAATTAGAGTCCAAAACAAGAGCAAAAGCATTAGAAAAAGTAGATATGATGGAGATGTATTATAACACAAGCGCAATTAATATGGAATGGTTGGGAGCTAGGCAGGAGGGGGTTATACGGCTCGCCTCCCGAAGAGCTTGCGCAATGGTCTTCTCGCATGCCTCCCGTTATTTCACACAAGTCCTCGCACGTCTCCTAGAGAGCCTGCATAGAGGGTTGCTCGCACGCGTCTCGTCAATTCACTAACCTGCTAGCACGTTTCCAAGTGAGCCAGCCCAGCGCCCTGCTCGCATGCACCACATAAATTTACACACCTTCTCGCATGCCTCTCGGTCATCCTTAGCAATGGACTACTTGCATGCGTCCCATCAACTCACATCCGCTGGCACGACACGCATGGCTCGTGGTGGCACACAATAAATTGTTGGACTAACGCACACAGCGTGAATACTTTTATCGTCTGTGATGGTAACGTGACTACTCTGTGTCCCAGCCTTTAATAAGGTCTCGTTTGTAAGAAAAGTATGTCAAAAACTTGTCTCAAATTTGGAAAAAAAATATCACAGCATATTCGTGTCATATATATATATCATAAAAAAATCCAAGTTTCATGAATTTCAGCTAAGTTTTGGATTTACTTTAATTTAAAAATGAATGTTTTCAATGTGTGCGCCCGAGCTGTCCAAAACCCAAGATTTTCAATGTTTTCTGCGACGCCAAGATGTTTGAGATTTCTTAATATTTATTGCATGGGGACTAAGCGTGAACCCCATTTTATGGCACATATGATTCCCCAATTATTTCCTAGGAACTCAATTGATGCGTAATTTTTTCAAATTATATATTAACCTTTTCTAATTTTAACACAGACTCATATGTCCCGTGTTTACTACACAAAAATAGTTTCATGCGCCTCGAAGTGGTGGGTTGGGTGGTGGTTGGGGGGGTCGTTCCGGAACACTTCGTGGCATGAGCCTTTGTGTGTGGGATTTCCTATTTGGTGAGGCAGTTGCCACACCAAAGTATCTTTGAGCAACAGGGAAGTCATGCATTGACTATTTAAAACACAACACAACACTAATGGCATACTTGTGTTTTGGACACATATGCATGCGGTGGTGGTCATCCCTCGGACAATCTCTCATGTGTTATTAGAGACGCGCACATTCGTGGGCCCACATGGTTGATCACATCGGACCGCAATGAGAGGGGTTTGAACAAGGTGGATTCATTTTGGTCGGTGTTGCGGTAGATCATGGTGAGATTCCACACCAAAGTTTGACTCATGCGTACACATGACTCCCTCCTTGCTGCTCAAAGATGAGGGGGTGGGAGGAGACATGTTGCACGTAGTTAACTTTACTTTGGGGAGGCTTTCCAATTTGTGAAGCAGGCATCACATCAAAGTCGCATAGTGGGCATTTTGACACCACAACACACACCCATTGGGTGACATATAACTGGTGGTAGTCCTGAGTGGCTCCCTCACATGCAAGGTCATTGGTGACGCGTCCATCTATTAGGGTCCATGTGGTCAATCACTTTTGACCTATTATGGTTTTACCAAGGTGGATCCTTTTCAGTATGTGTTATGATATGCCAAGACAAATGTTTGAGGTCATGCATACCCACGAACCCATCCCACAGTCTCGGAATGGGGGACACACACACACACACATATATATACACATATATATATACATACATACTATACGTGTTGTGTGATCCTTCGTAAGTAGGTGGCATATAAGTTGTCTGTTGGGTATGAATTAAAATAACTTAATTACATATATACAAATATATGTCTTTTGGGGCCACATGCATGCATTGATGTTTTCTCTCCCTCGTGTGGTTATGGACGACCTGCCAATTTGTGGGCCCACTTGGTCTGAAACTTAAACCGACGCATATATACTACGTGTTAATTTAACCATGGTGGATATAGTCTTCTCGGTATTTGTTATGATATAATAATAGTGAGATTCCATACCAAAGTTTGAGCACACACACAGAGAGCGAGAGAGAGACAAAGAGAGAGATGAATCATCGACCCCCCCCACTTAAGCCAACACATAATACATGTCGTTTACCTATGTACTTGTACTTTCTGGCTTGCGCGGATGTATGTGTGCATGTTTCACATCAAACTTGTGTATATTTGGTATTTAAACACCCCACACCAGATTCATAATTACGCCCTCTACGTATTTTGAAGTGGAAAAGATGTGTTATTATGGACGACACACCATCTAGGTGTGTGGGGACCCCAACTCATAAGTTGTGATCACCTAATGTACGTGCAAAGTGATCCCAATGATCAATGCTCATTATACACACAAAAACTGAATAACAAGAGTCTTATATCCATTACATATCGTTTGCACTAAAAATGGTCATTATGACCAAGTCTTCATAAACGTGAAGAGGAATCTTCAACGATAGTGTAAACCCATGCCATCTGCCTTAACCCTACAAGCATTCGGACTGGGAAGCGTCCTAGCTCGCATGTCCGTCACCAAGGTAATCTTCATCATAACCTGTTCTTTCATGCTTGGCCAAAAAAATAATCAGTGGCAAACCAATGAGCACTTTGAATGTACTCGCAAGCAACCCATGTTTGAAACAAGGTTCAACAGAGCATGATATAGCACAAATAGGTATGTTTTGTAGAAAGCTAATTTTAGTGCAATGACATGATCAAGTAACTTAAGTAAGCATGCATCAAGAGTTGGTAGATATTCATATGAACAAGTTATAGATATTATCATAAGTGAGGGGTTGAACATCTCATGTTCGGTCATCACGTCAAGTCATCTGACTTAACTCAAGCACCATCTTTGTGTCATCCACACAACCACACACACACACACACACACACACACAAGTTCAGTGAACAATGGACGTAGCACAAGAGCGGTCTTCCAACTGACCTTGACTGTGGACATGGCTATTCGAATAGTTTTACACTCTATAGAGGTTACACACTTTACCCACAAGATTCGGGAAACTTCCGTGTCAAGCCATGACTCGTGGTATTGTTCATACCCGAGGTAAGTACCCAAACATTGTCTTTCCCCTGACAATACTAAACAAAGAGTCCACTAGATTGGTACCCAGCCCACATGATGTACTTCACAAGTAACATCCATGGAGGGACCAACGGTGTGCTCGGTGCCTATGAAGACAGCGCATGATCATCCTTACCGGCATGACCCCGTATCGAGAGTGACCATGTCACTCCCGCCAATAGTAATGTGGGCTCGATGCTAGTACCCACCAAAGTAGCCAACAAAGCCCCGTCCCATAAGGGGTAGAGTGGTTGTACATGTAAGGTTGGAATAACGGTCACAACTTACACCAATACACTTTGAAAACCACACACACTCACTTGCTCCGTGATGACCCACAAGTATAGGGGATCTATCGTAGTCCTTTCGATAAGTAAGAGTGTCGAACCCAACAAGGAGCAGAAGGAAAGGACAAGCGGTTTTCAGTAAGGTATTGTCTGCAAGCACTGAGATTATCGGTAACAGATAGTTTTGTGATAAGTTAATTTGTAACGGGCAACAAGTAAGAAGTGTAGCAAAGGTGCAGCAAGGAAGCCCAATCCTTTTTGTAGCAAAGGATAGGCCTGGAGAAACTCTTATATAAAGCAAAGCGCTCCTAACGACACATGGGAATTTCTGTCAAGCTAGTTTTCATCAAGCTCATTTGATCCACGTTCGTTACTTTGATAATTTGATATGTGGTTGGACCAGTGATTGGGTACTACCCTTGCTTGGACAAACCTCCCACTTATCATTAAGCTCTCTCGAAAGAATCCGCAACTATGAAAGAAGAATTAAGATAAATCTAACCATAGCATGAAACATATGGATCCAAATCAGCCCCTTACGAAGCAACACATAAACTAGGGTTTAAGCTTCTGTCACTCTAGCAACCCATCATCTACTTATTACTTCCCAATACCTTCCCCTAGGAACAAATAATGGTGAAGTCTTATGTAGTCGACGTTCACATAACACCACGAGAGTAGAGACAACACAGATCTCATCAAAATATCGAATGAATACCAAATTCACATGATTACTTATAACAAGACTTATCCCATGTCCTCAGGAACAAACGTAACTACTCACAAAGCATGTTAATGTTCATAATCAGAGGATTATTAATTATTATAAAGGATCTGAACATATGATCTTCCACCAAGTAAACCAACTAGCATCAAGTACACGGAGTAATCAACACTACTAGCAATCCACTTGTACCAATCTGAGGTTTTGAGACAAAGATCGGATACAAGAGATGAACTAGGGTTGGAGAGGAGATGGTGCTGGTGAAGACGTTGATGGAGATTGACACCCTCTCGACGAGAGGATTGTTTATGATGACAATGACTTCGATTTCCCCCTCCGGGAGGGATGTTCCCCGACAGAATAGCTCCGCCGGAGCTCTAGATTGGTTCTGCCCAAGTTCCCCCTCGAGACGACGACGCTTCATCCCGAAAGGTATCACTTGATTTTTTTTCCAGGTCAAAACCCTTCATACAGAATAAGATGGGCGCCGGAGGCCTGCCAAGGAGCCAACAAGCCACCGGGGCACGGCCAGGGGATAGGCTGCGCCTAGTAGGCTTGTGACCACCTGGTGGGTCCTCTCTGGTATTTGTTTTGCTCAATATTTTTATATATTCCAATATATTCTTCGAAACTTTTCAGGACTTTTGGAGTTGTGCAGAATAGGTCTTTCATATTTCCTCCTTTTCCAGTCCATAATTCCAGCTACCGGCATTCTCCCTCTTCATGTAAACCTTGTAAAACAAGAGAGAAAAGGGATAAGTATTGTTCCATAACATGTAATAACAGCCCATAATGCAATAAATATCAATATAAAAGCATGATGCAAAATGGACGTATAAACTCCCCCAAGTTTAGACCTTGCTTGTCCTCAAGCAAAAGCCGAGATCGATAAATGTGTCCACATGTTTAGAGATAGAGGTGTCGATAAAATAAAATACGGACATTAGGGCATCATGATCATCTTTAGAACAGAAATACTTATTGATATATAATTTCTTATACTAGAGTAACAATTCATCCACAAGGTAAAGTATGAACCAAGAACTCTATTGAGAACCAACAAACTATGCTCGCAGTCATCAAAGCAATTGCAATTTATCACAACATAGGAAAGAGTCAATATAAGAGCTTGTAAAGAAAATCCACATACTCAATCATCTTTTAGTCTTTCATAATTGCTAACACTCACGCGGTACTCATGAGGTCAAAGGTTCAATTGGACACAGAGAAAGATAGGGTCTTATAGTTTTGCCTCCCAACTATTTACCTCCAGGGTAATGTCAACAGAAATAACTCATGATCACGCACATTCGAGTGGATATATGTGTCTAGATAATTTCCCAACACATAATGCTTTCCAAGAGATAAAGGCTATATATAGGAAGTGGTGAAGATCACCATGACTCTTGAATAAAGGTAACTACTTATAAAGTAAAAGTAACAGATAGGCCCTTCACAGAGGGAGGCAGAGGTTGTCATCCGTTTTTTTGTTTTTGGATGTGCAAACCCTTAATGCAAAGGAACGCCGCTTTGTATTAACCTTTGTGATAGCATCCTTTATTATGCAGTCCGTCGTTTTTATTTATTTACCATCACACGTTCGTACAACGCTTATTTTCTCTTACAACAAAGTACCATACATATTTAGGAGCAATTCTTATTGCTTTTTGCACCGATGACAACTTACTTGAAGGACCTTACTCAATCCATAGGTAGGTATGGTGGACTCTCATGGAAAAACTGGGTTGAGGGTGTTTGGATGCACAAGTAGTATCTCTACTTGGTGCAGAAGTTTTGCATAGTATGAGGTCGAAGCAAAGCACTACATGTTGGAGGATATATAACCATATAACTTTTATTCAGAAATAAGCAAACATAGCCCATTATATTGTCTTAATTGTCCATCATCAACTTCTTAGCATATAATATTTTAATGAAGGCTCACAATAATAAGATATGGCCAAGATAATATATTTATATGTGAACCTCTCTTTCTTTATTACCTCCTTTTAATTGCACCAATGACCAATCGCTGTGATTGTCAACTCCCAACAAATTTCAATCAACATACTTGTTATATGTGAAGTCATGACTCTCCATAAGATCATCATATATACTCTTTGCTTTTATTCTATTCTTCTTTTATTACTTTTTTATTTTTCTCAAGATCATAGCAACAAGAAAAGCCCTCACATAAAAACTCAAAGCTAGATCATACTAAAACTTTATTCTACTAGATCAAGATAAAACCAAAAGGATCAAACTAGGAAAAACGAGAAAAGTAAAAGATGTGATGGTGATACGATACCGGGGCACATCCCCCAAGCTTGGCACAAGCCAAGGGGAGTGCCCATACCCATGTGTTTAGTTGTCTTGCTTCGGAGGTGATGGTGGTGGAGAAGGATTTTCAAAAAAATTCAGTTTCCTCTTAAGCATAAAATTATGTTCCCCCAGATCGTCAACTTCTTTCTCGAGATTCAATATCCTTTGGCATAATTCTTGCTTGCTCTCCTACAGAAAACGAGAAGGGATAGATAGAACCTTGGGTTTTCTCCTTGTGTTTGGGAGGCTTGATTTCTTGAACTCCACGTGCATATCTCCTAGTTGAGGCAAAGGGGTCTCTTCTTCATCCGAGCTTTCTTACAAATACTTGCCTTCTTGTTCCTCCTCCGAGAATAATCCATAAGGGTCTAGGTCCCTAATGTCTATTATGGAACTTTATTCTTGTAGACACGTCTTGGGCCTCCAAGTGCAGAGTTTTGTAGGACAGTAGCAATTTTCCCTCAATTTGATGACCTAAGGTTTATCAATCCGTGAGAGGTGTAGGATGAAGATGGTCTCTCTCAAACAACCCTGCAACCAAATACAAGAAATCTCTTGTGTCCCCAACACACCCCATACAATGGCAAATTGTATAGGTGCACTAGCTCGACAAAGTGTAATATGGATGGTAGAAAGATATTTTTATAATCTGAATAAATAAAAACAGCAAGGTACAAAATAACAAAAGTGAGCACAAATGATATTGCAATGATTGAAAATGAGGCCTAGGGTTCGTACTTTCGCTAGTGCAATCTCTCAACAATGCTAACATAGTTGGATCATATAACTATCCCTCAACGTGCAACGAAGAATCACTCCAAAGTTCCTATCTAGCGAAGAACATAAGAAGAAATTGTTTGTAGGCTACGAAACCACTTCAAAGCTATTCTTTCCGTTCGATCTATCCTACAGTTCGTACTAAAATAACAGAAGCTATTCTTTCCAATCGATCTAATCAAGAGTTCACACTAAAACAACACCAAATAATTTCAGATTCATAATACTCAATCCAACACAAAGAACTTCAAGGAGTGCCCCAATATTTCTACCAGAGAAACAAAGACAAGAACGTGCATCAATCCCTATGCATAGATTACCCCAATGTCACCACGGGAATCCGCAAGTTGAATGCCAAAATACATATCAAGTGAATCAATACGATACCCCATTGTCACCATGAGTATTCAATTGCAAGACATATATCAAGTGTTCTCAAATCCATTAAAGTATTCAATTCGAGAACAAAGAAATCTCAAAGGGAAAACTCAATTCATCACAAGAAGAGTATAGAGGGGAGAAACATCATTTGATCCATCTATGTTAACAAAGCCCATGATATATCAAGATCGTGACATCTCAAGATCACGAGAGAGAGAGAGAGAGAGAGATTAAACACATATCTACTGGTACAAACCCTCAGCCCCGAGGGTGGACTACTCCCTCCTCATCGTGGTGGCCGCCGGGATGATGAAGATGGCCACCAGTGATGATCTCCCCCTCCGGCAGGGTGCCGGAACGGGCTCCCGATTGGTTTTTGGTGGCTACAGAGGCTTGCAGCGGAGGAACCTCTGATCTAGGGCTACCCCGAAGGGTTTCGGAATATTTGGGAATTTATAGTGCAAAGAGGGGGTGCGGGAGGCCACCGAGGTGGGCACAACCCACCTGAGCGCGCTAGGGGGCCCTGGCGTGCCCTGGTGGGTTGTGCCCCCCTCGGGGCACCCCCCAGGTGTAGCTCTAGACCATTGGGTTCCTTATGGTCCAAAAAAAATCTCCAAAAAGTTTTGTGGTGTTTGGACTCCGTTTGATATTGATTTCCTGCGATGTATAAAACAAGCAAAAAACAGCAACTCGCACTAGGCACTGGGTCAATAGGTTAGTCCCAAAAAATGATATAAAATTGCTATAAAATGATTGTAAAACATCCAAGAATGATAAAATAATAGCATGAATACTTCATAAATTATAGATACATTGGAGATGTATCATTTCCCATAGAGCTAGGAACTGGCAAGATAATGCGATATATAACTCTCCCCACTGGACTCTTGCGACGGCTTCTTGCTCTAAATCTGTTGTAGAAACAGCTCAAAACGAAAACAACAGGTATTGTCGTGATACGAAGTTCCAAACCTTTGTGAGATTATATAATGAATTTTTACCGTCCTAAAGGAGTGTACCACAAGAGAACGGAGTTCGGAGGGTGCACAGGGTGGCCACAAGCCACATGGGGTGGCCGCACCCTGCAGGCTTGTGACCTCCTCGTGCACTTTTCGGACTACCATAAATTTTCCTAATTTAATAAATATTCCAAAACGGAGAAAAAAAGCTATTGGAAAAGTTTTGGAGTCAGTTTACTTACCGTACCACATAACTATTCCTTTTCGGAGTCTGAAACGTTCTGGTAGGTCTCCCTAATGTATTCCTCAGGAGTTATGGTATTGATAATATTGGTTTCAACATTTATGGGAGTACCTGAGATATAATTTTTGATTCTTTGCTCGTTTACCACCTTCGGGTTAGTGCCTTCGACATTGTTGATCTTGATGGCACCGAAACAATATACTTCCTCGACAATGTAAGGCCCTTCCTATTTAGAGAGAAGTTTTCCTGCAAAAAATCTCAGACAAGAATTGTATAGCAAGACATGGTCACCCACATTGAATTCATGATTTTGTATCCTTTTATAATGCCATCTCTTAACCTTTTCTTGAAACAACTTGGCATTCACATAGGCCTGGGTTCTCCATTGATCAAGTGAGCTAATGTCAAATAACCTCTTCTCACCAGCAAGGTTGAAATCATAGTTGATCTCTTTAGTTGCCCAATAATGTTTATGCTCTAGTTCAATAGGTAAGTGACAAGCTTTCCCATACACCATTTTATACGGAGACATACCCATAGAGTTTTTGTAAGCATTACTATAAGCCCATAATGCATCATCAAGTTTCTTAGACCAATTCTTTCTAGATCTATTAACAGTCTTTTGCAAGATCAATTTAATTTCTCTATTGCTTAATTCTAATTGACCACTAGACTGAGGATGATATGGAGATGCAATTCCATGATTAACATCATACTAGCAAACAATTTACGAAAGCACCATAAATAAAATGTGAACCACCATCCGTTATTAGATATCTAGGGACTCCAAATCTAGGGAAAATAACTTCTTTAAGAATTTTAATAGAAGTGTTATGATCGGCACTACTAGTTGGAATAGCTTCCACCCACTTAGTAACATAATCAACAACAACTAGAATATGAGTATACCCGTTGGACTTTGGAAAAGGTCCCATATAATCAAAACCCCAAACATCAAATGTTCAATAACAAGTGACTAATTCATAGGCATTTCCTGACGTCTACTAATATTACCAATTATTTGAAATTCATCACAAGACAAGACATACTTACGAGCATCCTTGAAGAGAGTAGGCCAATAAAACCAGATTATAATACCTTGTGTGCAGTTCTATCTCCAGCATGGTGTCCTCCGTAGGCCTCGGAATGACAGTTGTGTAGGATATGATCCTGTTCATGCTCAGGTACACAACGTCTAATAACACCATCTACACCTTCTTCATAAATGTGTGGATCAACCCAAAAGTAATGTCTTACATCATAGAAGAACTTTTTCTCTTGTTGGTATGTGAAACTAGGCGGTATAAATTTAGCAACAATGTAATTTGCATAATCAGCATACCATGGAGCATTACGCGAAGCATTTATGATAGCTAATTGTTCAGCAAGAAAGCTATCATCAATAGGTAGTGGGTTGTCAAGAACATTCTCTAACCTAGACAAGTTATCTGCTACGGGGTTCTCAACACCCTTTCTATCAATAATATGCAAATCAAATTCTTGTAGAAGAAGAACCCATCTAATAAGTCTTGGCTAAGCATCTTTCTTTTCCATAAGATATTTAATAGCAGCATGATCAGTGTGAACAGTTACTTTGGAACAACAATATAAGGCCTAAACTTGTCACAACCAAACACAACTGCTAAAAATTCAATTTCAGTGGCAACATAGTTTCTTTGAGCACTGTCTAGAGTCTTACTAGCATAATGGATAACATTTAATATCTTATCAACTCTTTGTCCTAGAATAGCACCAACGGCGTAATCACTAGCATCACACATATTTCAAAGGGAGGGTTCCAATTAGGTGGTTGAACAACAGGTGCAGAAATCAAGGCATTCTTAAGGATTTCAAATGCTTCTACACAATCATCATCAAAAACAAAAGGAACATATTTTTGCAAGAGATTACTGAGAGGACGAGAAATTTTAGAGAAATCTTTAATAAATATCATATATAAACCAACATGACCAAGGAAACTTCTTATACCTCTGATATATGTGGGACACGCCTTTTTTTCAATAGCATCTACTTTAGCTTTATGCACCTCAATACCTCTTTCGGAGATTTTATGTCCCAAGACAATGCCCTCATTAACCATAAAATGGCACTTCTCCCAATTCAAGACAAGATTAGTTTCTTCACATCTCTACAAACCTTGATCAAGGTGGCTCAAGCAATCATCAAAAGAAGTTCGGTAAACGGAGAAGTCATCCATGAAAACCTCAACAATCTTTTCACAAAAGTCAGAGAATATAGCACTCACACATCTTTGAAAGGTAGCAGGTGCATTGCATAAACCAAAAGGCATACGTCTATAAGCAAAGGTACCAAAAGGGCAAGTAAAAGTTGTCTTTTCTTGATCCTCTTTTGACATAGGTATTTGAGAGAAACCAGAGTAACCATCTAGAAAGCAAAAGTGTGTGTGTTTAGATAGTCTTTCTAGCATTTGATCAATAAAAGGTAGAGGGTAATGATCTTTCCTAGTAGCTTTATTTAATTTCCTAAAATCAATTACCATTCTATATCCTGTAACAATTCTTTGCGATATCAATTCATTTTTATCATTAGGAACAACAATAAGACCTCCCTTCTTAGGGACACAATGAACAGGACTAACCCATCTACTATCAGCAATAGGATAAATTATACCTACCTCCAGAAGCTTTAGTATTTCATATCTTACTAGTTCTTTCATTTTAGGATTTAACCGTCATTGGTGATCGACACTGGTTTAGCATCAGGTTCCATATTTATTTTATGCTGACATAGAGTGGGACTAATGCCCTTAAGATCATCAAGAGTATATCCAATAGCAGCGCGGTGCTTCTTCAGAGTTTTCAATAATCTCATTTCTTCATGCTCTGAAAGGTTAGCACTAATAATAACATGATATATCTTCTTTTCATCAAGATAAGCATATTTCCGAGTATCCGGTAGATGTTTAAGCTCAAACACGGGATCACCCTTGGGTGGAGGAGGATCCCCAAATATTTCAACAGGCAAGATGTGTTTCAAAATAGGATGTTGATCAAATAAAATCCTATCAATTTCATTCATTCCATTCATATTCATATCATTTTCTTGGTCTAGCCAATATTGTTCTAAAGGATCAGTAGGAGGCACATCAATAGAAGCAAGACCAATAATTTCATCCTTACTAGGCAATTTCTTATGATGGGGTTGTCTATGAAATTTAGAGAAATTAAACTCATGAGACACATCCCCAACTCATGGTAACAATTTATTTCTCACAATCTATCTTGGCATTAACAACATTCAAGATAGGCCTACCAAATATAATGGGACAAAATTCATCTTGTGGGGAACCAAGAATAAGAAAATTATTAGGATATTTTTTTTTGCCACACAAGACTTCAACATCTCTAATAATCTCAACTAGTGCTATAATATCTCTATTAGCAAGCTTAATGGTAACATCAATTTCTTCCAATTCAGTTGGTGCAATATCATTCATAATTTATTTATATATGGTCAAGGGAATTGCACTCACGCTAGCACCCACATCACATAGGCCATGATAACAATGACCTCCTATTTTAACAAAAACAACAGGCATGCCAACAATAGGTCTAGGTTTGTCTTTAGCATCAGGTCTAGCAATTCTAGTAGCTTCATCTCAGAAATGAATAACATGCCCATCAATATTATCAACCAAGAGATCTTTAACCATAGCAATACTAGGTTCAACTTTAATTTGCTCAGGGGGTGTAGGTGTTCTATCATAGCTCTTACGAACCACATTTGAAGCTTTAGCATGTTCGTCTATTCTAATAGGGAAAGATGGTTTCTCAATATAAGCAGTAGGAATAACGGGATCAACATTATAAGTAGTAGTTTCTTCTTCAACTTTAATAGGTTCAAATACTTTCACTTCAATCGGAGGATGATATTAAAACCACTTCTCCTTAGGGAGATCAACATGAGCAGCAAATGATTCATAGAAAGAAGCTACTATCTCAGAGTCAAGTCCAGATTTAGTGCTTAATTCATGAAAAGCATCGGTGTCTACCAAGGATTTAACACAATCAAACTTAAGGTTTATACCTAACTCCTTACCTTCGTCGAGTTCCCAATCTTTAGAGTTGCATTTAATTCTTTCCAATAAATCCTATTTGAAGTCAATATCATTCTTCATATAGGAACCAATACAAGAAGTATAGAGCATGGACTGATCATTACGAGAAAGCCGAGCATAAAAATTCTAAATAATAATTTCTCTAGAGAGCTCATGATTGGGGCATGAATATAACATCGAATTAAGCCTCCCCCAAGATTGAGCGATTCTTTCACCTTCACAAGGAAAAAAATTATAGATATATTTCCGATCTTGATGAACCAGATGCATAGGATAAAACTTCTGATGAAATTCCAATTTCAATCGGTTGTTGTTCCATGATCCAATATCATCACATAGACTATACCATGTCAATGCATTCTCCTTCAAAGATAAAGGAAGTACCTTCTTCTTGACATCATCCTCGGGCAAACTTGCAACCATAAATAATCCACGACCTTCATCCACATATGTTAGAAGCAAATCAGGATATAATGTTCCATCTCCTCCATAAGGATTAGCTAGCAGTTTCTCTATCATACCCGAAGGAATTTCATAATAAATATTTTCAGTAGGTTGAGGTGCAACTCTTTGCGGTCCTGGTCGAGGTGAAGATTCCCCGAACTAGCCCCTCAAAGGATTATTTTCCATAGTAACAAGTGACAGTAAATTTCAACACACTATATAATTTTTTTCCTTACCAATTTCCACTTACCAAAGGCGCCTCACTCCCCGGCAACGGCGCCAGAAAAGAGTATTGATGACCCACAAGTATAGGGGATCTATCGTAGTCCTTTCGATAAGTAAGAGTGTTGAACTAACGAGGAGTAGAAGGAAATGACAAGCAATTTTTAGTAAGGTATTCTCTGCAAGCACTTAAATTATCGGTAACAGATAGTTTTTTGATAAGATAATTTGTAACGGGTAACAAGTAACAAGTAACAAGTGTAGCAAAGGTGCAGAAAGGTAGCCCAATCCTTTTTGTAGCAAAGGACAGGCCTGGACTAACTCTTATATAAAGCAAAGCGCCACCAAGGACACATGGGAATTTCTGTCAAGCTAGTTTTCGTCATGTTCATTTGATTCGAATTCGTTAATTTGATAATTTGATATCTGGGTGGACCGGTGCTTGGGTTCTGCCCTTACTTGGACTAACCTCCCACTTATGATTAACCTTTCGCACAAGCATCCACAACTACGAAATAGGAATTAAGAAAAAGCTAATAATAGCATGAAACATATGGACCCAAATCAGCCCCTTACGAAGCAACGCATAAACTAGGGTATAAGCTTCTGTCACTCTAGCAACCCATCATCTACTCCAATGCCTTCCTATAGGCCCAAATAATGGTGAAGTTTTATGTAGTCGAAGTTCACATAACACCACTAGAGGAGAGACACCATCTATCTCATCAAAATATCAAATGAATACCAAATTCACATGATTACTTATAACAAGACTTATCCCATGTCCTCAGGAACAAACATAACTACTCACAAAGCATGTTCATGTTCATAATCAAAGGAGTATAAATTATCATAAAGGATCTGAACATATGATTTTCCACCAAGTAAACCAACTAGCATCAACTACGAGTAATCAACACTACTAGCAATCCACAGGTACCAATCTGAGGTTTTGAGACAAAGATCAGATACAAGAGATGAACTAGGGTTTGGAGAGGAGATGGTGCTGGTGAAGATGTTGATGGAGATTGACCCCCTATCGATAAGAGGATCCTTGGTGATGACGATGGCTTCGATTTGCCCTTCCGGGAGGGAAGTTTCCCCGGCAGAACAGCTCCGCTAGAGCTCTAGATTGGTTCTACGCAAGTTCCGTCTCGAGACGGCGGCACTTCGTCCCGAAAGCTCCCTCTTGATTTTTTCTAGGTCAAAACCCTTCAGATAGCAGAAGATGGGTGCCAGAGGCCTACCAGGAGGCTCACAAGCTACCAGGGCGCGACCAGGGGGTAGGCCATGCCCAGTAGGCTCGTGACCTCCGAGTGGGTCCCCTATGGTATTTTTTTCGCCCAATATTTTTTAAATATTTCAAAATAATTCTCCATAAAATTTCAGGACTTTTGGAGTTGTGCAAAAATGTCTCTCATATTTGCTCCTTTTCCAGTCCAGAATTCCAGCTGCCGGCATTCTCCCTCTTCATGTAAACCTCATAAAATAAGAGAGAAAGGCATAAGTATTGTGAAATAATGTGTGATAACATCCCATAATGCAATAAATATCAATATAAAAGCATGATGCAAAATGGATGTATCACTCCGGTATACTACTTCTTTATCAAGTGGCTACCTAGCTCATCCGCATTTCCCTCGGGCATTAGTGGCACCCAACGTTTTTTTGAAAAGACATTGAAATCATTTTTTCCATCACCATGAATATACCTAATACCACTTGCATAGCATCTACTAAGAATCCTATCTACTACCACCCGCACAACCCTCATAAGGATGGTTGGCTCTTGCACGATGCAAGTATCAACGGTGAAGTATCGGAGGCATCCTACCGAAGGGGTCACCCCATCAACATGATCAAGGTCATGAAATAACGGTCTATAAGACATGCAGTAAAAAGGTTTCATAGTCATGGTCAAAGGGCTGCTTGCCTGGCTTAACAAAGTCTTCGAGGTCTTCACATGCTTCTTGTCCATTCCGGGCACTTCGTCTACTTCGTCCATTATCGCGGGAAACCACCACAATAAGAAATACAAAAAGTAGAGAAATAAAGTGCTCTATAAATAGGATTTTTATTTTTCTTGGACACCTCTCGTCATGAGAAAAATAACCAAGGAGGTTTTGGTGGATGTGGGTCAAGGGGGAGTTTTGAATGCTGGAAATGATGATCCTATAAGATGTCCACACAAAATATTTTTGTAAAAATGGGTGGATTTACCCAACAAGTAGGGCATGATTTTATAAACATGTAGGAATTGGTTTCTCTGTGTTTGGAGTTGGTATGAATATTCTAGGGATTTGCAAAGTGGGTCACATATGAAGAAATGTCCCAATAATTGACATAGCAGAATAAGTGTAAGGAAAAATGTTCACCACTTATTACATGAATTTAGATACACCTAAGAACTTGAATCACTCCATTTGGAGTTGATTTGAATCCCCTAGGAATTTTGCAATGGGGGACCTTCATAGTTCAAATTTGAATTTGAGTTTGAACTACACAGAAAAGTTTGCCATAAAAATGTGAAATAAACATATTTGGATAGTACATGATTTTAGGAATCTGTAGAAACTTGAATCACCAAATTTGGAGTCCATATGAATATTTGAGGATTTATTTTGTCTTTCTAGAAATATAAAAAGAGCAAAAGGTTTTATACCTAAGTGGCTATCTCGCGCGCAGGGCATAGAACAGTAGATGGGCCGACCCAGTGGCTCGACCTTGAAGTGGAGCAGCGACGTAGGAGGCGTATTACGCGTAATACGCCTTCCTCGCAGGGAAGCAGACCCTGGGGGTAGGCGCCTCGACTTAAATGCCAAGCCCGCCCGGTGAGCCACTTACAGGTGGGCCCGCCCTGGCAGGTCCATCCTCCTCCTCCCACTCGAACGGGTCAGAGGTGGGGGAAGGCAGACTGATCGCTCGCCGGAGCTTGCTCCAGCGACTCCGTCCACCTCCGACGATGGCCCGTCCATCGGAGGGCTCGGGATGGGGACCCGCACCCTCCTGGATGCCCCATTTTCGCCAGAGAGCACCAGGGAGGATAGGCCTCAGTCACGGCATAGGCCAGCGATGGGCGGCCGTGGGAGCAACGCTCTAGCCAACACAAGGGATGAAAGGAGCATGGGAAAGGCTCATGGTGACTCAGGAGGATCTCCCATGAGGATCAGAGGGGCTGGGGCAGGCCACCATGGCCGAATACAAGCAGAGGCCGCTAGCGGAGCCTGGCTATGGGGGAAAATGGAGGGCGAAGGAGGAGCAATTAGGGGCTCCAGAAGGCTAGAGGGAGGGATAGAGAGCGAGAAAGGGATAGCAGGGGCTCGGGGAAGGCTTTTTATAGGGATGATGATGGTTCATTGTGCGCCTGTGCCAGCTCAGCCACTGTCATTGCTGGAGGCCACGGGGGGACGCGGGAGCATGTTCGGGGCATTGGTGGAACTCGTCCACGACGCATGGGAGTGAGAGAGAGAGCGGGGCGTGCGCCAGGGCCTCGCGCGTGTGAGGCCGGCCACTGGCCGAGCGGAGTGGCACCAGGCACGCGTGACAGAGGAGAGAGGAGGGCAAGAGAGGAGAGGGACGACTAGCTGCCATGGTGTGAACGTTGAGGTGGGCAAGTGGGACACGGCTGGAGGTCCCGAGGTTGTCGGGAGCATCCATTGGACGGCGGCTACAGTGCGGGTACGCACTGTAGCATGCTCTGGAGCGCCCATATGGCATGCCATGCATGCCATTTGCCTGTTGGGCATGACCTTGCCCATCCATCAACTATAGGGAGGTAAAAAAGGAAAACATTGCATAGGATGCTCTGGGGGTCCATCATGGTGAGAGAGGAGTGGAGAGAGACATGGTTTTCTGCTGTCCAGGAGTGGAAATTGAGGTTTTACCCCCACTTAACCACTGATCTGATCCATGATATTATTACTGGGGGTATAGGGGGCATCCTAGAGACTGTGGTAAAAGTTTGGGATAAAGGAGAATAAGTTAGAGGGTGAAAACAATGACTTTTAGAAATGACCAGAAGATGTTTGATGGTGATTTGGCTACGTAAATGAATTCTAATTGCCTTGATATTTAACAGGATCAAATGGTGGTTAAAATTAGGGTTGATAACCAAGTTTGAGATTATCTCGAGAAAGTTCCCAATGTAAACTTGGTAAACCCTAGAAATAGGCAGAAATGGATTTGCGTAGATCTAGCTACACAAATCCGCTCTCCTTGATTAACCACTTGATGAGGTAGCATTATTTGGGTATTAGAGCATACCCAAAAAGTTTGGGACCAAATGGGGGAAATTTGACAATGCAAACATTTCCAATTCTTGAAATCAATAGAAATGGGTTTGACGGGATATTGACAAGTGAATCTGTTCTCCTTGAGAATCAGTTGGCTTGGATGCATTATTGGAGTATTAAAATATGTCCACAAATTTTGAGAGCAATGGGAGATAGTTTGCAATGTAGAGTTGCTCAAATCTGGATCTAGACAGAGAGTGTTTTGGGATATTTTGGTGAACCAAATCAATTGGGATTGATATTAAACTTGGTAAGATGACCACATATATCATATGTGACATGCTAGAATATTCTTGGATTTATTTGAGAATATTTATTATAGAAATATTTCAAATGCTTGAAATAGGTAGAATTGGTTTTGAAGGGTTTTGTCCAATATCTTGAACATGACCATGTGTTGAAACCCTTATATATGGACGATATATGTCTAATGAGTTTTCCTAAATTTTCTCAAATATTTTTAAAGCATAAAAATAATTTTCCCTATAAAAGACCATTTCTAGCTTTAAGAAAAAGCCTTTAAATAAGTTTGTAAAAAATCTTTAAAAATAATATTTTGTCATTTTGGGAAGTCCTATATATAGTGGGTTTCAAATAAATCCTTTGGTGTAAAATATTCAACCCAATTTGAGGACTTCTAGTACAAACCTCAATTCTGGGGATTTCTGAAAACCTAATTTGAATAAATCATTTTTGCCAAAATAAATTTTGATAAAAATATTCTTAGGTACTACACACATGGTATGATCATTGGACAAGAGTTTATGTCAAGGAAAAGAGTTTTGAGAGTAGGAGGGAGTTGTATGAATACAGAGCACCAACAAGCAATCAAAGAAGCAAGCAAATAGCACATGGGTCAAGCATTCATATTGACACCAAAAGTTCTAATTGGCCCCTAATTTTTGAGTCATGCAAATTTAGTGGAGAGGCAAAACACAGGGTGTGACAATGCACCCATGTGGCATGTCACTTTAGTATTCATCAAGAGGGTAGTATACTATATATACATCACATATATGTGGCCTCTTGATAGATGGCTCGAAGTCGGTGGGGAGGGCTTAATTTGCCAAGCTATCTAGATCTTGGTATGTGTTATGATATATAAGATGGTGAGATTCCATACCAAAGTTTGAGCGCGCGCACGTGCACACACACATATAGATGAACCAGCGACCCTCCCACTTAAACCAACGCATAACACAGGTTGTTTACCTGTGTACTTGTACTTTCTGGTTTGTGAGGATATATGTGTGCATGTTTCACATCAAAGTTGTGTATATTTAGTATTTAAACATCCCACACCACATACATAATTGATACGTCGATTTTGCATCACGATTTCCTACTATTATTTATAATGTTTTTATGCATAATAATGCTTTATGGAGTAATTCTAATGCCTTTTCTCTCATAATATGCAAGGTTTGCACAAAGAGGGAGAATGCCGGTCTCTGGAATTTTGGGCGTGAAAAAGCATATCACACATACCTATTCTGCACATCTTCAAATGAGCTGAAACTTCATAGAGAATTATTTTGTAATATATAAGAGATAATGGAGCAAATAACTACCGGAGGGGGGCCACCTAGTGAGCACAAGACACCAGGGCATGCCAGCCCCCCAAGGCGCACCCTGGTGGGTTGTGCTCAGCTAGGTCCAGCTTCGGTGCCCATCTTCTAGTATTTAAGGTGTTTTGACCTCGAAAAAAAATCAAAAGGGGGACTTTCGAGACAGAACACCGCTGTCCCGAGGCGGAACTTGGGCAGGAGCACTTTTTCCCTCCGACGGAGTGATTCCACTGGAGGAACTTCCGTCCTGGATGGGGAAATCCAAGCCATCATCATCACCAACAAACCTCTCATCTTTGGGAGGCCAATCTCCAACAGCACCATCTCCTCTCAAACCCTAGTTCATCTCTTGTATTCAATCTTTGTACTGGAACCTCAGATTGGTATGTGTGGGTGACTAGTAGTGTTGATTACATTACATAGTTGATTACTATATGGTTTATTCAGTCGAAGATTATATGTACAGATCCATTATGCTATTTAGTACCCCTCTAATCTTGAGCATGAATATCATTTGGGAGTATTTACTTTTGTTCTTGAGGTCACAGGAGAAGTCATGTTGCTAGTAATCATTGGAATTTGATATGTGTTCAATATTTTGATGATATGTACGTTGTTATTCCCTTCGTGTTGTCATGTGAACGTCGACTACATGACACTTCACCATTGTTGAGCCTAAGGGAATGCATTGTGGAGTAGTTATTAATGATGGGTTGCTAGAGTGACAGAAGCTTAAACCCTTGTTGAGGTGCTACTTCGTAAGGGGCTGATTTGGAACCACATCTTTAATTTTATGTTTAAACCCTAGTTGCAGATGCTTGTGAGGGGGTTAATCATAAGTGGGAGGTTTGTTCAAGTAAGAACGGCACCCAAGCACCGGTCCACCCACAAACCAACATGATGAAAGTGACTAGATGAAATTCCCGTGTACCCTCAAGAACACTTTGCTGCACTTTATTTGTTGTTACCGTTACTTGCTTGTTACCAATTATCTTGCTATCAAACTACCTGTTACCTACAATTTTAGTGCTCGCAGAAATTACCTTGCTAAAAACCGCTTGTCGTTTCCTTCTGCTCCTCGTTGGGTTCGACACTCTTACTTATCGAAAGGAGTACGATTGACTCCCTATACTTGTGGGTCACCAAGACTCTTTTCTGGTGCCATTGCCGGGGAGTGAAGCGCTCTTGTTAGTGGAAATCGATAAGGAAAAACTTATACTACATGCTGAAATTTATTGTCACTTGCTACTATGGAAAACAATCCTTTGAGGGGTTTGTTCAGGGTATCTTCACCTTGACTGGAACCACAACTAGTTGCCCCTCAACCTACTGCACCTATAGAAAATATTGGTTACAGAATTCCTTCGGGTATGATAGAACAATTGGCAACTGGTAGCTAATCCTTATGCAGGAGATGGAACTGAAGATGCTGATATGCACCTAATACATCTGGATTAAATTTGTTAAGCTTGCAGGTTTATCCGGAGAAGAAGTTAAGAAAAATGTTTTCCCTTTGTCTTTGTAGGGAAAATCATTGACACGGTATATTCTGTGTGATGATATTGGATCATGCAACTAGAATCAATTGAAATTGGAATTCCACCAAAAGTTTTATCCTATGCATCTAATTCATCGTGATCGGAATTATATATATCATTTTTGGCCTCGTGAAGGAGAAAACATCTCTCTAGCTTGGGGCAGGCTTAAGTCAGTGTTATATTCATGCCCCAATCATGACCTCTCGAGAGAAATTATTATTCAAAACATTTATGCCTAGCTTTATCATAATGATCGATCCATGCTCGATACTTTTTGCACTAGTTCTTGTATGAAGAAGACTATTGAATTCAAATGCGATCTCTTAGAATGAATTAAACACAACTCTGAAGATTGGGAACTCCAGGAAGGTAATGAGTCTGGTATTAAGCTTGAGTTCAATTGTGTTAAATCTTTTGTGAATTTTGATGCTTTTCACAAGTTTAGCACTAAATATGGACTTGACTCTCAAATACTAGCCTCTTTTTATAAATTATTTGCTACTCATGTTGATATCTCTAAGGAGAAGTGGTTTAAATATCATCGCCCTATTAAAAAGGAAATCAAAGAAAAGGTCATAGGTAAAGAGGAAACTATCATCTACAATGTTGATCTAGTTGTGCCTACTGCTTATATTGAAAAACCACCTTTCCCTGGTATGATAGAGGAACATGCTAAGGTATCAACTGTGGTTCACAAAAGTAATAGTAAAGCACCCAATCCCTTTAAAAAATTAAAATAGAACCTATTGTTTCTATGGTTAATGATCTCTTGGTACAAAATATTGATGGCCATGTTATTTACTTATGTGATGAAGTCGCTAGAATTACCAAACCCAATGAGAAAGATAAACATAGACCCGTAGCTGGCATGCCTATTGTCTCAGTTAAAATAGGAGATCATTGCTATCATGGTTTATGTGATATGGGTGCTAGTGTGAGTGCTATTCCTTTTACTTTATACCAAGAAATTATGATTGACATAGCACCTGCTAAAATAGAATACATTGATGTTACTATTAAACTTGATAATAGAGACACCATCACACCACTTGGAATTGTTATAGATGTTGAAGTCTTGTGTGGGAAAATAAAACATCCTACTGATTTTCTAGTTCTTGGTTCCCCAGAAGATGACTTTTGTCCCATTATATTTGGTAGATCTTTCTTGAACACTATTAATGCTAAGATAGATTGCAACGTAGAAACCGTGAGTGTTAATTTGGTGATGTGTCTCATGAGTTTAACTTTTCCAAGTTTTGTAGACAACCCCGCAATAGAGAATTATCTAGTAAGGATGAAACAATTTGTCTTGCTTCTATTTTGTTCCTCCTACTGATCCACTAGAACAATATTTGCTAGACCATGAAAATGATATGCACTTGCGTGAAAGAAATGAAATAAATAAAAATTTCTTTGAACAACAACCTCTCCTGAAACACATTTTGACTATTGAAACTCTAGGGGGTCCTCCTTCACCTAAAGGTGAACCTCTGTTTGAATTAAAACAATTGCCTCACACTTTGAAGTATGCTTATCTTAATGAGAAAAAGATATATCATGTTATTATTGGTGCTAACCTTTCAAAACATGAAGAAGGAAGATTATTAAAAATTCTAAGGAAGCACCGGGCTGCTATTGGATATACTCTTGATGACCTTAAGGGCATTAGTCCCACTCTATGTCAGTACAAGATTAATATGGAACCTAATGCTAAACCCGTTGCTGATCACCAATGACAATTGAATCCTAAGATGAAAGAAGTGGTAAGAACTGAAATATTGAAGCTTCTGGAAGTAGGTATAATCTATCCCATAGCTCATAGCAGTTGGGTAAGTCCCGTTCATTGTGTCCCTAAGAAGGGAGGTATTACAATTATTCCTAATGACAAAAATGAACTTATCCCACAGAGAATTGTCACTCGCTATAGAATGGTAATTGATCATAGAAAATTAAATAAAGCTACTAGAAAAGATCATTATCATCTGCCTTTCATTGATAAAATGCTATAAATATTATATAAGCACACACACACTTTTGCTTTCTGGATGGATATTCTGGTTTGTCTCAAATACTCGTATCACAATCTGATATAGAGAAAACCACCTTTACTTGTCCTTTTGGAATGGAACCTATGCTTTTTGGTTTATATATTGCACCTGCTACCTTTCAAAGATGTATGACCGCTATATTATCTGATTTTTGTGAAAATTGTGGAGGTTTTCATGGATGCTTTTTATGTTTATGGAACTTCATTTGATGATTGCTTAAGCAACCTTGATCGAGTTTAGCAGAGATGTGAGCAAAATAATCTCATCATGAATTGGGAGAAGTGCCACTTTATGGTTAATGAAGGTGTTGTCTTGGGGCATAAAATCTCTGAACGAGGTATTGAGATGGATAAAGCTAAAGTTGATGCAACTGAGAAAATGCCATGTCCTAAACATATTAAAGCTATTCAGAGTTTCCTTGGTCATGATGGTTTCTATAGGAGGTTTATTAAAGACTTCTCTAAAATTTCTAGGCCTCTTACTAATATTTTACAAAAGGATATTCTACTTGTTTTTGATGATGATTGCGTACAAGCCTTTGAAACACTTAAGAAAGCCTTAACTTCTGCACCTATTGTTCAACCACCTGATTGGAACTTGCCTTTTGAAATTATGTGTGATGCTAGTGACTATGTTGTTGGTGCTATTCTAGGACAAAGAGTTGATGAAATTAAATGTTATCCATTCTGCTAGCAACACTCTAGATAGTGCGCAAAGAAATTATGCTACTACTGAAAAAGAATTTTTAGCAGTTGTGTTTGCTTGTGATAAATTAAATCTTACATCGTTGATTCCAAAGTTATTGTTCACACTGATCATAATGCTATAAAATACCTTATGGAAAAGAAAGATGCTAAACCCAGACTCATTAGGTGGGTTCTCTTGCTTCAAGAATTTGATATACATATCACCGATAGGAAAGGAGTTGAGAACCACGTAGGTGATAAGTTGTCTAGGTTAGAAAATATTCTTGATGACCCACTACCTATTTATTGTAGTTTTCCTGGTGAACAGTTAACTGCAATAAATGTTTCTCAAAACACTCCTTGGTATGCTGATTATGCTAAATATATACCACGTAGTTTCACATACCAACAAAATAAAAAACACTTCTATGATTTAAAAAATTACTTGTGGGATGACCCACATCTTTATAAATAAGGAGTAGATGGTATTATTATACGTTGTGTACTTGACCATGAATAGGGACAAATCCTACAGAAATGACAGTCTGAAGCCTATGGAGGACATCATGCAGGAGATAGAACTGCTCACAAGGTATTGCAATCTGGTTTTTATTGGCCTACCCTATTCAAGGATTCCCGTAAGTTTGTCTTGTCTTGTGATGAATCTAAAAGAATTGTTAATATCAATAAGCATTGGGAAATGCCTATGAATTATTCACTTGTTGTTGAACCATTTGATGTTTGGGGTTTTGATTATATGGGACCTTTTCCTTCCTCTAATGGATATACTCATATTTTAGTTATTTTTGATTATGTTACTAAGTGGGTAGAAGCTATTCCAACTAGTAGTGTTGATCATAACACCTCCATTAAAATGCTTAAAGAAGTTATTTTCTCGAGGTTTGGAGTCCCTAGATATTTAATGACTGATGGTGGTTCACACTTTATTCATGGTGCTTTCTGTAAAATGCTTGCTAAATATGATGTTAAACATAGAATTGCATCGCCCTATCATCCTAAATCTAGTGGTCAAGTTGAACTTAGAAATAGAGAAATAAAATTGATATTACAAAAAACTTTAAATAGGTATCGAAAGAATTGGTCTAAGAAACTAGATGATGCACTTTGGGCTTATAGAACAACTTATAAAAATACTATGGGTACGTCTCCATACAAAATGGTATATGGGAAAGCTTGTCATTTGACTCTAGAGTTAGAACATAAAGCATTTTTGGAAATTAAAGAACTCAACTATGACTTCAAACTTGCCGATGAAAAGAGGTTACTTGATATTAGCTCATAAGATGAATGGAGAACCCAAGCTTATGAAAGTGATAAACTATTCAAAGAAAAAGTTAGAACATGGCATGACAAAAGAAACCAAAAGAGGGAATTAAAAGTTGAGAATATGTTCTTTTGTACCACTACCGTTTTATATGTTTTGTAGGAAAAATCCTTTCCAAATGGGAAGGACTATATGTTATCAAAGAGGTTTATCGCTCTGGAGCTATCAAGATTAATAATGCTGAAGGTACTAACCCGAAAGTGGTCAATGGAAAAATAATTAGACTCTATATCTCATGGACGTATATTAATGTTGAAAGCAATGTTATCCAAACCATGTCACCAGAGGAGCATATAAAAGAAACCGTCCAGAACGCTCCAGAATCGTGAAAAAGAAGAGGTACGTGATACCATAAGTAAATGGACTCCAAAAATCCATAAAAATGCTTTTTGTTAGTTTTGGAATATTACAAAAATTAGTAAATTAAGAAATAAACACGAAATCAGCCAAGGTGAACATGATACACCAGGGCGCGCCTGCCCTTCGTTGTGCGCCCTAGTGGGTTGCGCCCTCCTCGGGTACCTTCCTGACTCTGTTTTCCTTCCATATTATTGTTTTCCAAGTTTAAAAAAATCTCTATATATACCCCGGATTGTTTTGACCACCGCATGAAAGAAAATCCCATGTTCTTGTTTCGTGTTGTTTTCTTGGCAGATTTGAAAATATGTCTTCTCAAGATTCAGAAGGGGGTTGCTATGTTGCTGACTATATTGCAAACCCTAAGGTCTACGGGGAGTTGGATAATTATGGATGGACAACGAATGAGGAGGAATACGCCAACATGAAGGAAACAAAGGATGATAGCTCTGCGGAAGAGGATGACCCACTACCTCAGTCTGGAGACATCTCGTTTTCTGCAGGAGAGCAAGGCGGCATTATGCAAAAAGAAATTAAAGCTTGAGTTAGAGAACGCCGATCTAAGGGAGGAATTTTTTATGATAAATTATAAGCTAAATAATAAGGCTTCATCGTCACGACCACCTTCATCATCTTCACCACCAAAAGAGACTTGAGTACCCGGGTATGGGCACTCCCCTTCGCTTGAGGCAAGATTGGGGGAGATGCCCTGGTATCGTATCACCATCACTTTTTACCTTTACTTATTTTACTTTGATCCTTAGATATTTCGTGATTTAGTTGAATAAAAGTTTAGTATGATATATTTTTGAGTGCTAGTTTCGTGATCTATCTATCTATGTAAACGAGTGAGAGTTATATAATAAAGTTTGATTTCAGCTCTTGCATCTTTACTTTCTTGTTGCAATCACAGTAAAAAGAAAAGGATCATATGCTAAATCTTATGGTGAGTAATGACATCGCATAAGCAAAAGTGTAAGTGGTAAAATTTATTAGAGATTGACAAACATAGCATTGGTCAATGATGCAATTCATGAAAAAATTAATTAGGGAAGAGAAGATTCACATGGAAATACACTATCTTGGACATCTTTTATGATTGTGAGTCCCCATTAAATGTTATATGCAAAAATTATTGATGTTGGACAAGGAATACAACGTAATGATTTATGTTTGTTCATACTCACATGGAAGTTATATTGTCATAGGTCATTGAACATGTGGTGCTTGCTCAATATCTTTGCTGGCCAAAAATTCCGCACTAAGTAGAGATACTACTTGTGCATCCAAAAAGCCTAAACCCGAACTCATGTTTTGAGAGACCACTATACCTACCTACGGATTGAATAAGATCCTTCAAGTAAGTTGTCATCGGTGCACTAAGGAAATAAAAATTGCTTCTAAATGTGTTTGATAAATTAGTGTAAGAGAAAATTGAGCGTTGTACGAACTTGTGATGGAAAAGTAATAAAATCGACATACTGCATAGTAAAGGTTGCTATCACAGGGGGCAATACAACATGAAATTATTTTGAACTAAGGGATTAGGCATACAAACTAGAAAGTGCATGACGACCTCTGCTTCCCTCTACGAAGGGCCTATCTTTTACTTTTATGTATTTACCTTTATGCAAGAGTCAAAGTATTCTTCCTTATTCCTTTTTATTTTTCTCTTCTTGCAAGAATCATGTGGTGGGGAAAGATCTAGGGACATATATCCAGTTGGATATGAGTGAGCATGAGTTATTATTGTTGACATCACCCTTGAGGTGAATACGTTGGGAGGCGAAACTATAATCCCCTATCTTTCTATGTGTCTCATTGAAACATCCCTCCCGGAGGGGGAAATCGAAGCCATCGTAATCACCAACAACCCTCTCATCTTTGGGAAGCCAATCTCCATCAACATCTTCAACAACACCATCTCCTCTCAAACCCTAGTTCATCTCTTCTGTTCAATCTTTGTATCGAAACCTCATGTTGGTACCTGTGAGTGACTAGTAGTGTTGATTATATTATGTAGTTGATTACTATATGGTTTATTTGGTGGAATATTATATGTTCAGATCCATTATGCTATTTAATACCCCTCTGATCTTGAGCATGAATATCATTTGTGAGTAGTTACTTTTGTTCTTGATGTCACGGGAGAAGTCATGTCGCAAGTAATCATGTGAATTTGATATGTGTTCAATAATTTGATTATATGTATGTTGTGATTCCCTTAGTGGTGTTGTCGGGCACAATGCACTTGATGACCTATGGGGCCACGCGCACCTTTGTGGTTCGACAGGGGTGAGGTCGCATGCACAAAGAGCAGAGGTAGTGAGGCAGCACGACGATGAAGACGGTGGTGTTTTACCCAGGTTCGGGGCACTGAGAAGCATAAAACCCTACTCATTCTTTGGTGGATTGATCGGAGGAGCATGAAGCACATGCAATGCTCAAACCTGGCAAGGGTTGCCTTCAGGGGAGCTGCTATGTGAGTAAAAGTGTCCAAAGATCCGAATCTTTAGCTAGGTTGCCTTGGGCCTCCTTTTATAGCTCAAGGACAATGACAGTGGCAAAACAGACATTACATAGGGCGTGTTTGGTTGCCTTAGTCTACAGTAGATGCATTGCATAGCCTTCTCAACTGAGCCTGGCTACGCAAATGCAGCCTCAAATGTACCATTTGCAAGTTGTTTGGTTGCCTGCATGCCCTCTTGCGTGCATGGGCTGAACCACACAGCCTAGTGTTTGGCTGCCTACATATTAGTGGACAAACCCAAGGCATGGTGTTTGGTTGTATGCAACGCCTGGTGTGTGGTAACCTCTTTGGCTAGCTAGTGAAGTTACCAGCACACTTCGTAACAACCATGTACCACACATCATAAGCAAAGTAGATCATAAAAAGAACATCAACTACTTAACATCATAGTTCAGAACGATACTTCAAATAGTTCAACGCATAAACCATAGTTCAAGCAGACTTGGTAGTACTTAGGAAGGAGGTGGCCCGGCCCTAGTCCCTGGTAGGGAAGGCTTCATCATGCTTCCCGCACTTATTGACCACCTTAATGCCATCGTCGTCGAAGATGATGACCTTGAGGGTGTCCAGCATTGGACGAACCGCCTCCTTGCTCTTCTTGTCAATGGTCGGGAGCACCTACATGCCCATCTCATTGCTCTCCTCGACCTGCACACAATTCATGGAGTCAGGCAAAGATAGAGTTCATGGCTCATTGAAGAGCATGTAGTTAAAACGACATGACTATCACTCTTCCTCCTCTGCATCGCGCCTATATTTACTCAACCTGACCACCACTACTTACCCACACCCTCTCTTCTCTCACTATCAACCTTCCTCCTCTCCATCGCCATGAGCTCGAGCTCCAACTCCAATGCCAACCCCTTCCGTTGGGGTATTGGCTAGAGGGCCTTCTTCCTTGGGTGGTCGTCTGGTGACTGCACCAAGTTCGAGAACACCATGGAGGAGTTCTCGAACTTCGGCTCCATGCCTGACATGCAGAAGAAATCTGATGTAGTGCTCATGAGGGCCACTGCAAAAGAGTTGAAGACGCTGAACCCAAACCTAGCAAAGGGCGTGATGGCAGTCGACATCATTTGCTGGGCCATGAATCAGGCCATCTCCGATGATGCTAAACAGAGGAAGAGGTGGTCCAAGTACAAGAACTACTAGGCTCCTAATGACCGGCGTGTCGCGGTGTACTGGGAGACGGCAATCTTGCTGCCGACGGTCATCGGTGGGGAGCCTAAGGAGGAGGAAGAACCATTGCAGATGATAGTGAGGGCGTCTGAGCCAAGCCGTCATAGCTGGCAGATCGACCTCGACTCCACCGAGGATGACGACGACCCACCGCCTCGCATGGCGATGGACAAGAAGATGAAGGACAGCCACTCGACCCACCGCTCTGCTCTCCTCAACGGCCGCCGCGGTTAGCCACTGTCTATTGTGTACCCCCAATCCCCCAATCCCCCTTCTACTCCATCCGCATCTACCTCTATTCCAATCTTGCATGAACTATTATGAACTCGTATGAACTAGTAGGAACTAGTATGAACTGCCATGCTTATCTACTTATCTTCCCCATTCCCCTCTCCGTCATGGATCAAATCTACCATCGGATCGAACGCGAAAATGTAGTGCATGACAAATAGAAAAGTGCTTACCGCCATTTCTATGGGCCAAGTGATGATCTGCTTGACGGTGATAGAGTCCGGTGGTCTTCTTGCTCTCCTCCGATCTGTCACCGCCGGTGAGAGTTGGGAGAGTGGGGGAGAGTGGGGAGAGGGAGCGATGAGGGGCGGTGAGGCTAATAACTGCCAGCACTTCGGGAAGCAACGCGGCTTCTCAAGAGTGGCCATGTCCGTGAAGCCGCTACCGCCCACGTGCACCGCCTGGGCCTAGCTCTAGAGAAACTGCCGATTCAAGCGTTCCTAGGGAGCGAGGCCCAGGAGTGCTTTAAACATCATGCCATGCAGGCCCAACAGTGTATGCAGCCAACCAAACAGCCCATTTTATTCCCGCTCGGGCCTGTTTGGGCCTCATGCAGGCAACCAAATGCGCCCATAGTGATTAGATACCCAACAGTGCTATCATACCTAACTCTGGCACTTAGGACAGAATACCATAAATACTAGTCTAGGTGGCATGTGGGGATGAATTCCCGGCAGGCTTCTCGCACCGCTTTAGCTAACTATTGCATGCCATCTTGACACGCCTCTAGACGGGTGTCAAGGGGGCATAATCTGTCTTCCAGCACATCGCCACGTGCTTAGCGGGATCCACTTAGCCACCCGGGGGCTCGACACCGCATCGACAAGTGACTGGCATCGCAATGTAGTGGAGCGGTGGCTGATCGGCCCGCCCTTGCTGGGGGATGGCTTGCTATGTCTTCTTGAAGGTGTATGCGCCTTGGTCCACGACAAGCACTAGGGACGAGCTTGGCATGGCCCGGACCTGTGATGGGCCGTTACATTGACCTTGCCAGCATTGCTTAGCCTGCATAGGTCACCTCTGCCGGAGTCTTGGTCTTGGATGCTGGTTTGTCGTGGTAGTAGCTTTCCCCGACAGGCCTAGGCCATTGGGTCAGAGGCTTATCGTTCGTGCACAAGTCAGGGGGGAATATACGCCCCTGTTTGTATATCTCGGTAGAAGCCCCCAAGCCTGAGCCATCTGTGTCCCATGGCATCATTGGGTTAGACCCAAACAATGCATGGACACGCGTCGAAGAAATGATGCCCTCACGTCCTACATCCACTCTGCGTAATTACCACAGGTCGTGGGGTTGTGGAACAGTAGCCGTTGGAGAGTAAGAACTGCTAGTAAAAGAAATGGCATTTTTCCGAAAAGATAGCAAAGACCTAGCCCCCTCGCGGGCCCCCAAATAAAAGGGTAACGCATAGGGGCACTGCTCATTCGTGTCTGTTTCTCCGTCCGTCCTCTTCCTCCTCAAGCGAAGAAACCGCTTCTGCCACCGCCACCCGCCCACCGAGCGCTGATAGATCATCTGCCGCCCTTGAGAGCCCAAGAGATGGGGCGAAAGACAGTCGGCATGAAGGGGAAGCAGACGGCCACACCGGTGGACCTAGTGGCTGAATAGAGGAAGAGGAAAGCAGAAGAGCTAGAGAGGCGGCGATAGAGAGATGTGGTCATCTCTCCGTTGAACCTGGACGGCAATGCCTTGATCAAAAGGTATGCCTGTTGGAAATATACCCTAGAGGCAATAATAAATTGGTTATTATTATATTTACTTTTTCGTCATAATCGTTTATTATCCATGCTATAATTGTATTGATTGGAAAGTCAAATACATGTGTGGATACATAGACAACACTGTGTTCCTAGTATGCCTCTAGTTAACCAGTCCATTGGTCAAACATGGTCAAGGTTTCCTGGTCATAGACATGTGATGTCATTTGATAGCGGGATCACATCATTAGGAGAATGATGTGATGGACAAGACCCAAACTATAAACATAGCATATGATCATGTCAGTTTATTGCTATAGTTTTCTGGATGTCAAGTATCTGTTCCTATGACCATGAGATCATGCAAGTCACTTACACCGGAGGAATACCTTGTGTGTATCAAATGTCACAACGTAACTGGGTGACTATAAAGATGCTCTACAGGTATCTCCGAGGGTGTCTATTGAGTGGGCATGGATCAAGACTGGGATTTCTTACTCTGTGTGACGGAGATGTATCTCAGGGCCCACTCGGTAATACAACATCACAATAAGCCTTGCAAGCAATGTGACTAAGTGTTAGCCACGGGATCTTGTATTACATAACAAGTAAAGAGACTTTCCGGTAACGAGATTGAACTAGGTATAGAGATACCGACAATCGAATCTCGGGCAAGTAACATACCAAAGAACAAAGGGAACGACATACATGATTAACTGAATCCTTGACATAGAGGTTCAACCAATAAAGATCTTCGTAGAATATGTAGGAACCAATATGGGAATACAGGTCCCTCTATTGTTTATTGACCATGGAGGTGTCTCGGTCATGTCTACATCGTTCTCGAACCCGTAGGGTCTGCACACATAAGGTTCGCTGACGTTTCGGTATAGTAGACTTATGTATGGTGGTGACCGAAGGTTTTTCGGAGTACCGGATAAGATCATGGACATCACGAGGAGCTTCAGAATGGTCCGGAGGTAAAGATTGACATATAGAAAGTCCTGTTTTGTTCACCGGAAAAGTTTCGGGTACTTCGGTAGTGTACCGGGAGTGCCGGGAGGGTACTGGGGGCCATCGGGAGGGGTGTCACGACCCAAAGGACCTCATGGGCTGTGGGAGGAGTCAAACCAGCCCCTAGTAGGCCGGACTAACCCCCCGCTAAGGCCCATGTGGCTAGGGGTGGGAAAAACCCAAAGGTGGAAAGGTGGAAAGGGTTTCCAAGTGGAGAGAAGGAATCCTACTCCTAGTAGGATTGGACTAGGACTCCTCCACCTCCAATTTTGGCCAACCCTTGAGGGTTTGAGGCTGAATCCTTCCCTCCCTCCCTGCTATATATACTAGAGGATTTAGAGGGGAGAGCTAAACCTAATTTCCACGTGCTCCCTCTACTTCATCTAGATAGTTTTCTCCTCTAGTCCAGTTCGGCGGTGCATAGGTGAAGCCCTACCAAAATAGTTCCACCACACTCACCGCCACGCCGTCACGCTTCCGGAGAACTCATATACCTCTCCGCTTCCTCTTGCTGGATCAATAAGGCGAAGATCAACATCGAGTTGTACATGTGCTGAACGCGAAGGCGCCGTCCGTTCAGCGCTAGATCGGAAGGACCGTGATCAGGATCGCGAGACGGATCGTGATGGCATAGCGGGAAGGAGCATGATGGGATCACGAGAAGGATCATGATGGGATCATTGGACGCTCAGCGATTTTGATGCGAAGACGTTCGACTACATCAACCACGTTCTTAACGCTTCCCGCTTAGCAATCTACAAGGTTATGTAGACCCACTCTCCCTCTTGTAGAAGCTCATCACCATGGATAGATCTTGCGTGTGCGTAGGAATTTTTTTTGTTTCCCATGCAACATTCCCCAATAGTGGTATCTAACCTAGGTCTACGTGTAGATGAGATCTCGAGTAGAACACAAAGGAGTTTGTGGGCATTGATCTTTAGATAGCTTCCTCCCTTGGTCTTTTCTTGTTTCGGCGGTATTGTGGGATGAAGCGGCCCGGACCAACATTACTCGTACGCTTACGAGAGACCGGTTCCATCAACTGACATGTAACGTTGTTGCATAAAGATGCCTGGTGGGTGTCTGTTTCTCACACTTTAGTCGGATCGGATTTGACAAAGGTGGTCCTTGAGAAGGTTGAATAACAATTTTTGTATCATTGTTGTGGATTTTGTGTAGGTAAGAATTGTTCTTGCTAGATACCCGTAGCAGCCACGTAAAACTTGCAACAACAATTAGAGGACGTCTAACTTCTTTTTGCAGGTATGTTGTGATGTGATATGGCCAATTACATGATGAGATATATATGATGTACTAGATGATCATGTATTGTATAGAATATCACGACTTGCATGTCGATGAGTACGGCAACCGGCAGGAGCCATAGGATTGCCTTTAATTATTTTTGTCGTTTTGCTTTACTTTATCACTATGAGTTAGCAATAGTCATGGAAGCAACAGTCAGCGCAACAACATCATGGTGACACATTGATGGAGATCAAGATGATGAAGATCATTGTGTCATGCCGGTGACGATGGAGATCATGTCGGTGCTTTGGTGATGGAGATCAAAAGCACCAGTTCATGGCCATATCATGTCACTTATGATTTGAATAAGATGTTAATCCTTTTATGCATCTTATTTTGCTTAGTAGGATGGTAGCATTGTAAGGTGATCCCTCACTTAAATGTCAAGATAAAATTGTGTTCTCCCCGAGTGTGCACTGTTGCGAAAGTTCGTCGTGTCGAGACACCACGTGATGATCTGGTGTGATAGACTCTATGTTCGCATACAATAGGTGCAAGCTAGTGTTGCATGTGCTGAACACTCGAGTTAAACTTGAAGAGCCTAGCATGTACAGACATGGCCTCGGAACACAAGAGACTGAAAGGTCGAACATGAGTCATATAGTATATATGATCAACATGAAGATGTTCACCATTGAAACCACCTCAACTCACATGATGATCAGACTTGAGATGGTGGATTTGGATCATGTGACACTCGAATGACCAGAGGGATGTCAATTTGAGTGGGAGTTTTTAAGTAATATGATTAACTAAACTTATTATCATGAACATAGTCAAAATGTCTTTGCAAATTATGTTGTAGATTACTAGCTCGCGATGTAGCTCCCTTGAATTGTTTATATATTCCTAGAGAAATAGAGTTGAATGATGATGGTAGAAATAATGTGGACTGGGTCCGTGATCTGAGGATTGTCCTCATTGCTGCACAGAAGGCTTATGTCCTTAATGCATCGCTTGGTGCGCCACCCCCTCAAGCATCGTCCGTAGATGTTGTCAACATCTGACAGGCACGTTCTGATGACTGCTTGATAGTTCAGTGCATCATGCATTACGGCTTAGAATTGAGGCTCCAAAACGTTTTGAACGTCATGGAACATATGAGATGTTCAAGAGCTAGAATTGGGATCTCAGGCCAGTGCCCGTGTTGAGAGATATGAGACCTACAACAAGATTCTTTGCCCGCAAGATGAAGGAGAATAGCTCAATCGGTGAGCATGTGCTCATATTTTCTGGGTACTAAAATCACTTGAATCGAGTGGGAGTTGAACTTCCAGATAAGATAGTGATTGATATAATTCTCCAAGTCACTATCACTAAGCTACTAGAGCTTCATGATGAACAATAAAATGCCAAGGATGGAAATAATGATCCTTGAGCTATTCGTGATGTTTTACACTTCAAAGGTAGAAATCAAGAAGGAGCATCAAGTGTTGATGGTTAGTGAAACCACTAGTTTCAAGAAGGGCAAGGGCTAGGAGGGAAACTTCATGGATGGCAAGTTAGTTGCTGCTCCAGTGAAGAAACCCAAGGTTGAACCCAAACCCGAGACTAAGTGCTTCTATTATTAGGAGAATGGTCGCTGAAGTGGAACACCCTAGATACTTGGTAGATAAGAAGGCTGGCAATGTCGACAGAAGTATATTTGATATACGTGTTATTGATGTGTACCTTGCTAGTACTCCTAGTATCCCCTGGGTATTGGATACCGGTTCAGTTGCTAAATGTTAGTAATTCGAAACAAATGCTATGGAATAAACGGAAGCTATCTAAGGGTGAGGTGATGATGAGTGTTGGAAGTGTTTCCAAGGTTGATGTGATCACCATTGCACGCTCTCTCTACCTTGAGGATTAGTGATGAACCTAAATAAATGTTATTTGATGTTTGCGTTGAGCATGAACGTGACTAGATCATGTTTATTGCAATACAGTTATTCATTTAAGTTAGAGAATAATGCTAATTCTGTTTACATGAATAATACCTTCAATGGTCATGCACCCAATGAGAATGGTTTATTGAATCTTGATCGTAGTGATACACATGTTCATAATGTTGATGCCAAAAAATACAAAGTTAATAGTGATAGTACCACATACTTGTGGCACTGCCGCTAAATGTCATATTGGTGTGAAACGCATGACGAAACTCCATGCTAATGGATCTATGGACTCATTCGATTGCAAATCGGTTGAGATATGCGGACCATGCCTCATGGGCAAGATGACTAAGACCCCATTTTCCGGTATGGTAGAGCGGGCAAGTAACTTATTGGAAATGATGCATGTTGATGTATTCGGTCCAATGAGTGTTGTAGCATGTAGTGGATATCGTTATTTTACTTCCTTCACTGATGATTGGAGTAGATATGGGGATATTTACTTAATGAAACACTAGTCTGAAACATTTGAAAAGTTCAAACAAAATCAGAGTGAAGTTTGAGATCATCGTGACAAGGAGATAAAATGCCTACGATATGATCGTGGAGGTAAATACCTGAGTTACGAGTATTGGTATACAACTTAAGACAATGTGGAATTTGTTTCACAGCTCACGCCACCTAGAGCACCATAGTATGATGATGTGTCTGAATGTCGTAGTCGTGTTGTGTTGGATATGGTGCGAACATTGATGTCTCTTATCGATTTGCCACTATCGTTTTGGGGTTACGCATTAGAAACAACTACATTCACTATAAAAGGGGCACCATCCAAATCCATTGAGATGACACCGTATGAATTTTGGTTTGGTAGAAACCTAAGCTCTCATTTCTTCATGTTTGGGCCTGCGACGCTTGTGTGAAAAAGGGTTTTCACCTAATAAGCTCGAACCCAAAGCAGACAAATGCATCTTCATAGAATACCCTAACGTAACAGTTGGGTAAACCTTCTATTTTAGATCCAAGCACAAAGTGTTTATTGCTAAAACATGTCCTTTCTTGAGAAAAGTTTCTCTCAAAAGAATTGAGTGGGAGGAAGATAGAACTTAACGAGGTTGTTGAACCTATGTTTCAACCAGAGAGTAGCGCAGCGCAGAAAGTTGTTTCTATGGAGCCTACGTTAGTTGAAGAGGAAGTTAATGATGATGATCATGAAGCTTCGGATCAAGTTACTATCAAACCTCGTAGGTCAACAAGGACGTGTACTACTCCTGAGTGGTATGGCAACCCTGTCTTAGAGGTCATGTTGGACAACGACGAACCTACGAGCTATGGAGAAGTGATGATGGGCCCGGATTCCAAGAAATGGTTAGAGGCCATGCAATTCGAGATGGGATCCATGTAAGAAAACAAAGTACGGGCTTTGGAAGTTTTACCTGAAGGGTGAAAGGCCATTCAGAACAAATGGATCTTTAAAAGGAGGACAGACGTAGACGGTAATGTCACCGTCTATAAAGCTCGACTTGTGGCAAAGGGTTTTTCACAAGTTCAAGAAGTTGACTACGATGAGACTTTCTCACCCATAGCGATGCTAAAGTTTGCTGGAATTATGTTAGCAGTTGCTGCATTTTTTGATTATGAAATCTGGCAGATGGATGTCAAAACACCGTTTCCTTAACGGTATCTGTGAGGAAAGGTTGTATGTGATATAACCAGATGGTTTTATCAGTTCTAAGGATGCTGAAATATATGCAAGCTCCAATGATCCTTCTATGGACTGGAGCAAGCATCTCGGAGTTAGAATATACACTTTGATGAGGCAATCAAAGTTTTTGAGTATATACAAAGTTTATGGGAAACTTGTATTTACAATAAAGTGGGTGGGAGCACTATAGAATTTCTGTAAGTATATGTGGATGGCATATTGTTGATCGGAAATGATTTAGAATTTCTGGAAAGCATAAAGGGTTGTTTGAAAAGGAGTTTTTCAAAGGAAAACCTGGAATGAAGCTACTTAAATATTGGGCATCTTGATCTATAGAGGTAGATCAAGACATCTGATAAGACTTTCAATGAGTACATACCTTGACAAGATTTTGAAAGAGTTCAAAATGGATCAGTCAAAGAAAGAGTTCTTGCCTGATTTGTTAGGAGTGGAGTGGAGTGAGACTCAAAGCTTGACCATGGCAGAAGAAATGGAAAGGATGAAGGTCGTCCCCTATGCTTTATCCATAGGCTCTGTATAGTATGCCATGTTGTGTACCACACCTATGTGTGCCTTGCCATGAGTTTGTCAAGGGGTACAAGAGTGATCCAGGAGTGGATCACTCAATAGAGGTCAAGATTATCCTTAGTAACTAGAGGACTAAGGAAATGTCTATCGATTATGGAGGTGATAAAGAGTTCGTCGTAAGGAGTTATGTCGATGCAAGCTTTAAACACCAATCTGGATGACTAGGAGTAGCAATCCAGATACATATAGTGGAGCAGCCATTTCGAATAGCTCCAAGTGGAGTATGGTAGCAGTGTCTATAGTATGACATAGAGATTTGCAAAGTACACATGGATCTGAATGTCGCAGGCCTGTTGACTAAAGACCTCTCTCACATTCAAATCATGATCGAACCCTAGAACTCATTGGGTGCTAGATTCATAACAATGTAAATGACATGGTGATGTGAACTAGATTATTGACTCTAGTGCAAGTGGGAGACTGTTGGAAACATGCCCTAGAGGCAATAGTAAATTGGTTATTATTATATTTCCTTGTTTTTGATAATCGTTTATTATCCATGCTATAATTGTATTGATTGGAAACTCAAATACAAGTATGGGTACATAGAAAACACTGTGTCCCTAGTATGCCTCTAGTTAACTAGTTCGTTGATCAAAATGGTCAAGGTTTCCTGGCCATAGATATGAGATGTCATTTGATAACGGGATCACATCATTAGGAGAATGATATGATGGACAAGACTGCTATACTTTTCTGCATGTCAAGTATATGTTCCTATGACCATGAGATCATGCAACTCACTGACATGGGAAGAATACCTTGTGTGTAAAACGTCACAACATAACTAGGTGACTATAAAGATGCTCTACAGGTATCTCCGAGGGTGTTTATTGACTAGGCACAGATTAAGACTGGGTTTTGTCACTCCGTGTGATGGAGAGGTATCTCACAGCCCACTCAGTAATACAACATCACAATAAGCCTTGCAATCGATGTGACTAAGTGTTAGCCATGGTATATTGTATTATGTAACAAGTAAAGAGACTTGCCGGTAACGAGATTGAACTAGGTATAGAGATACCGACAATTGAATCTCGGGCAAGTAACATACCGAAGAACAAAGGGAACGACGTACGGGATTAACTAAATCCTTGACATAGAGGTTCAACCGATAAACATATTCGTTTACTATGTAGGAACCAATATGGGCATCCAGGTCCTGCTATTGTTTATCGACCATGGAGGTGTCTATTTCATGTCTACATAGTTTTCGAACCCACAGGGTCTGCACACTTAAGGTTTGGTGATATTTCAGTATAGTTGAGTTATGTATGGTTGTGAGCTAAGGTTGTTCGGAGTACCGGATGAGATCCTGGACGTCACAAGGAGCTCCAAAATGGTCTGGAGGTAAATATTGATATATAGGAAGTCCTGTTTTGGTCATCGAAAAAGTTTCAGGTACTTCGGTAGGGTACCGGTAGTGCTGGGAGGGTACCGGGGCCATCGGGAGGGATGTATCAACCCAAAGGACCTCATGGGTTGTGGTGTTGGAAATATTCCCTAGAGGCGATAATAAATTAGTTATTATCATATTTCCTTGTTCATGATAATCGTTTATTATCCATGCTAGAGTTGTACTGATCGAAAACTCAGATACATGTGTGGATACATAGACAACACCATGTCCCTAGTATGCCTCTAATAGACTAGCTCGTTGATCAAAGATGGTTAATGTTTCCTAGCCATGGACATAAGATGTCATTTGATAACGGGATCACATCATTAGGAGAATGATGTGATGGACAAGACCCAAATTATAAACGTAGCATATGATCGTGTCAGTTTATTGCTACTGTTTTTTGCATGTCTAGTATCTGTTCCTATGACCATGAGATCATGCAACTCACTAACACCGGAGGAGTACCTTGTGTGTATGGAATGTCGCAACGTAAATGGGAGAATATAAAGGTGCTCTACAGGTATCTTCGAGGGTGTCTGTTGGGTTGGCATGGATCAGGACTGGGATTTGTTACTCCGTGTGATGGAGAGGTGTCTCAGGGCCCACTCGGTAATACAACATCACTATAAGCCTCGTAAACAATGTGACTAAAGAGTTGGACATAGGATCTTGTATTATGGAACGAGTAAAGAAACTTTCCGGTAACGAAATTTAACTAGGTATGGAGATACCGACGATCAAATCTCGAGCAAGTAACATACCGAAGAACAAAGGGAACAACATACGGGATTAACTATATCCTTGACATAGAGGTTTAACCGATAAAGATCTTCATGGAATATGTAGGAATCAATATGGGCATCCAGGTCCCACTATTGGTTATTGACCGTAGAGGTGTCTCGGTCATGTCTACATAGTTCTCGAACCCGCAGGGTTTGCACACTTAAGGTTCGGTGACGTTTCGGTAGTATAGAGTTATGTATGGTGGTGACCGAAGGTTGTTCGGAGTCCCGGATGAGATCCGGGATGTCACGAGGAGATCCGGAATGGTCCATAGGTAAATATTGATATATAGGAAGTCCTGTTTTGGTCACCGAGATTTTTTTGGGCTCATCGATAGTGTACCTGGAGTGCCGGGAGGGTGCCGGGGGACCATCGGGAGGGGTGTCTCGACCCAAAGGACCTCATGGGCTGTGGGAGGAGTCAAACCAGCCCCTAGTGGGCTGGTCTAAGCCCCCACTAAGGCCCATGCGGCTAGGGGTGGGAAAACCCCAAAAGGTGGATAGGTGGTAAGAGTTTCCAAGTGGAAAGGAGGAATCCTACTCCTAATAGGATTGGAGTAGGACTCCTCCACCTCCAATTTCGACCAAACCTTGAGGGTTTGAGGCTGCCTTGTCCCCTCCCTCCCTCCTATATATACTAGAGGATTTAGAGGGGAAAGCCAACCCTATTTTCCATGTGCTTCCCTCTTCTTCCTCTAGATATGTTTCTCCTCTAGATTAGTTCTGCGGTGCTTACACAAAGCCATGCAGGATTAGTTCACCACCACCGCCACCACGCCATTGTGATGCTGGAGAACTCATCTACCTCTCTGCTCCCTCTTGCCGGATCAGGAAGGCAGAGATCGTCATTGAGTTATACGTGTGCTGAACACAAAGGTGCCGTCCGTTCGGCGCTAGATCGGAAGGACCGTGATCAAGATCGCGAGACGATTTGTGATTGGATCTAGGGCAGGATCATGATGAGATCGTGGGACAGATCGTGATTGGATCGTGAGATGGATCGTGATCGGATCATGGGATGCTCGGCGATTCGGATTGCGAAGATGTTCGACTACATCAACCTCGTTTCTTAACACTTCCAACTTAGTGATCTACAAGGGTATGTAGATCCACTCTCCCTCTCGTAGATGCTCATCACCTTGTATAGATCTTGCGTGTGCGTAGGAAATTTTTTGTTTCCCATGCAACGTTCCCCAACACTGGCATCATGAGCTAGGTCTATGTGTAAATGAGATATCGAGTAGAACACAAAGAGTTTGTGGGCGTTGATGCTTAGATTGCTACCTCTCTTGGCCGTGTTTTGGTTCAGCGGTATTGTGGGATGAAGCAGCCCGGACCAACCTTACTCGTACGCTTATGAGAGACCGGTTCCATTGACTCATGTGTAACTTCGTTGGACAAAGATGGCTGGCGGGTGCCTGTTTTTCCTACTTTAGTTGGATCGGATTCGACAAAGGCGGTCCTTGATTAGGTTGAAAAGCAATTTATGTATCACCGTTGTGGTTTTGCGTAGGTGAGAATTGTTCCTTCTAGATACCCGTAGCAGCCACATAAAACTTTCAACAACAATTAGAGGACGTCTAACTTGTTTTTGCAGGGTATGTTGTGATGTGATATGGCTAATTACATGATGAGATATATGTGATGTATGAGATGATCATGTATTGTATAGAATATCATGACTTGCATGTCAATGAGTACGACAACCAGCAGGAGCCATAGGGTTGTCTTTAATTATTGTATGATCTTCTTGTCAATCATTAAGAACTATGTAATGGTTTACTTTATTGCTAAGCGGTAGCAATAGTAGTAGAAGCATGGTGGGCACGACAACCCCCATGGCGACACGTTGATGGAGATCAAGATGATGGAGATCATGGTGTCATGATGGTGATGATGGAGATCATGCCAGTGCTTTAAGGATGGAGATCAAAAGCACAAGTTCATGGCCATATCATGTCACTTTTGATTTGCATGTGATTTTGATCCTTTTATGCACCTTGTTTTCCTTAGGACGACGGTAGCATTATAAGGTGATCCCTCACTAAAATTTCAAGATCAATTGTGTTCTCCCCGAGTGTGCACTATTGTGAAAGTTCGTCGTGTCGAGACACTACATGATGATTGGGTGTGATAGACTACGTTCACATACAACGGGTGTAAGCCAGTGTTGCACATGCAGAACACTCGGGTGAAACTTGAAGAGCCTAGCACGTAAAGACATGGCCTCGGAACACAAGAGACCGAAAGGTCAAACACGAGTCATATAGTAGATATGATCAACATGATGATGTTCACCATTGAAACCACCTCAACTCACGTGGTGATCGGACTTGAGTTGGTGAATTTGGATCGTGTATCACTCAAATGACTAGAGGGATGTCAATTTGAGTGGGAGTTCTTAAGTAATATGATTAATTTAACTCATTATCATGAACATAGTCAGTAGTGTATTTGCAAATTATGTTGTAGATTACTAGCTCACGCTGTAGATCCCTTGAATTTTTATATGTTCCTAGAGAAATAGAGTTGGAAGATGATGGTGGCAATATTGCGGACTGGGTCCGTGATCTGAGGATTGTCCTCATTGCTGCATAGATGGCTTATGTCCTTGATGCACCGCTCGGTGCGCCACCCCCTCTAGCGTCATTTGTAGATTTTGTGAACATCTGACATGCACGTTCCGATGACTGCTTGATAGTTTAGTGCGTCATGCATTACGGCTTAGAATTGAGGCTCCAAAACGTTTTGAACGTCACGGAACATATAAGATGTTCTAAGAGCCGAAATTGGGATCTCAGGGCCATGCCTGTGTTGTGAGATATGAGATCTCCAACAAGATTCTTTGCCTGCAAGATGAAGAAGAATAGCTCAATCATTGAGCATGTGCTCAGATTGTCTGGGTGCTACAATCGCTTGAATCAAGTGGGAGTTGATCTTCCAGATAAGAAAGTGATTGATATAGTTTTCCAAGTCACTGTTACTAAGCTACTTGAGCTTCGTGATGAACTATAAAATGCCAGGGATGTAAATGAGCCCTAAGCGGTTCGCGATGTTTGACACAGCGAAGGTAGAAATCAAGAAGGAACATCAGTTGTTGATGGTTAGTAAGACCACTAGTTTCGAGAAGGGCAAGGGCAAGGAGGGAAACTTCATAAATGGCAAGTCAGTTGCTGCTCCAGTGAAGAAACCCAAAGTTGAACTCAAACCCGAGACTAAGTGCTTCTATTATGAGGAGAGGGGTCGCTGAAGTGGAACAACCCTAGATAGTTGGTAAATAAGAAGGCTGGCAACGTCGACACAAGTATATTTGATATACGTGTTATTGATGTGTACCTTGCTAGTACTCCTAGTAGCACCTAGGTATTGGATACCGGTTCGGTTGCTAAATGTTAGTAACTCGAAGTAAAAGCGACAGAATAAATGGAGACTAGCTAAGTGTGAGGTGATGATGTGTGTTGGAAATGTTTCCAAGTTTGATGTGATCAACATCGCATGCTCTCTCTACCTACGGGACTAGTGACAAGCCTAAATAAATGTTATTTGGTGTTTGCGTTAAGCATGAACATGATTGGATCGTGTTTATTGCAACACGGTTATTCATTTAAGTTAGAGAATAATGGTTACTCTGTTTACATGAATAATACTTTCAATGGTCATGCACCCAGTGAGAATGGTTTGTTGAATCTTGATCATAGTAATACACATGCTCATAATATTGATGCCAAAAGATGCAATGTTAATAATGATAGTACCAGATACTTGTGGCACTGCCGCTAAATGTCATATTGGTATAAATTGCATGAAGAAACTCCATGTTGATGGATCTTTGGACTCATTCGGTTTCGAATCAGTTGAGACATGCGGACCATGCCTCTTGGGCAAGATGACTGAAACCCCGTTTTCCGACTTAATGGAACGGGCAAGTGACTTATTGGAAATGATACATGTTGATGTATATGGTCCAATGAGTGTTGTAGCTTGCGGTGGATATCGTTATTTTCTTACCTTCACTGATGATTTGAGTAGATATAGTGTATATTTACTTAATGAAACACAAGTCTGAATCATTTGAAAAGCTCAAGCAGAATCAAAGTAAAGTTTGAGATCATCGTGACGAAAAGATAAAATGTCTACTATATGATCGTGGAGGTGAATATCCGAGTTACGAGTTTTGTATACAACTTGAGACAATGTGAAAGTTGTTTCACAACTCACGCCACCTGGAACACCATAGTGTGATGGTGTGTCCGAACGTCGTAGTCGTGCCCTATTGGATATGGTGCGAATTATGATGTCCCTTATCGTTTTGCCACTATTGTTTTGGGGTTATGCATTAGAGACAACTACATTTACTTTAAATGGGCACCATCTAAATCCATTGAGAGGACACCATATGGTTTGGTAGAAACCTAAGACGTCATTTCTTAGAGTTTGTCAATGCGACACTTATGTCTGATAAGCTCGAACCCAAAGCGGAAAAGTGCATCTTCATAGAATACCCTATGAACAGTTGGGTATACCTTCTATCTCAGATCCGAGTACAAAGTGTTTGTTGCTAAAAATGGGTCCATTCTCGAGAAAGAGTTTCTCTCGAAAGAATTGAGCGTGAGGAAGATAGAACTTGATGAGGTTGTTGAACCTTTGTTCAACCAGACAGTAGTGAAATGCAGGAAGATGTTTCCATGGAGCCTATGTCAGTTGAAGAGGAAGTTAATGAGGATGATCATGAATCTCTGGATCAAGTTACTATTGAACCTCGTAGGTCGACAAGGATGTGTACTTCTCTTGAGTGGTACGACAACCTTGTCTTGGACGTCATGTTGTTGGACAACGATTAACCTGCGAGCTTTGGAGAAGCGATGATGGGCCCGGATTCCGAAAAATAGCTAGAGGCCATGAAATCCGAGAAAGGATCCATGTATGAAAACCAAGTATAGACTTTGGTAGACTTTCTCGATGGTCGGCAGGTCGTTGAGTACAAATGGACCTTTAAGATGAAGACAGACGCTGATGGTGAATATCACCATTTATAAAGGTCGACTTGTCGCAAACAAGTTTCCGACAAGTTCAAGGAGTTGACTGCGATGAGACTTTCTCACTCGTAGTGATGCTAAAGTCTGTTGGAATTATGTTAGAAGAAGGTTTTGTTAGTCCTAAGGATGCTAAAAGGTGTGCGAGCTCCAGCAATCCTTCTATGGGCTGGAGCAAGCATCTCGGAGTTGGAATATACGCTTTGATGAGGTGATCAAGGTTTTTGAGTCTATACAATGTTTATGAGAAACTTGTATTTACAACAAAGTGAGTGGAAGCACTATAGAATTTCTGATAAGTATATGTGGATGACATATTGTTGATCAGAAATAATGTAGAATTTCTGGAAAGCATAAACAGATGATTGAAAAGTGATTTTCAAAAGAAGACCTGGATAAAGCTACCTAATTATTGGGCATCAAGATCTATAGAGATAGATCAAGATGCTTGATGAGACTTTCAATGAGTACATACCTAGACAAGATTTTGAAAGAGTTCAAAATGGATCAGTCAAAGAAGGAGTTCTTGCCTGGTTTTTAAGGTGTGGAGTGGAGTGAGACTCAAAGCTCGACCACAACAGAAGAAAGAGAAAGGACGAAGGTCGACCCCTATGCCTTAGCCATAGGCACTATATTATGCCAAGATGTGTACCGCACCTAGTGTGTACCTTGCCATGAGTCTATCAAGGGGTACAAAAGTGATCCAAGAGTGGATCAGTGGACAACGGTCAAAATTATCCTTAGTAACAAAGGACTAAGGAGATTTTTCTCGATTATGGAGGTGATAAAGAGTTCCTCGTAAAGAGTTACGTCGATGCAAGCAATAACACCGATCCGGATGACTCTTAGTAGCAATCCGGATACATATACTAGAGTAGCCATTTGGAATGGCTCCAAGTAGAGCATGGTAGCAGTGTCTACAGTATGACATAGAGATTTACAAAGTACACACGGATCTGAATGTCGCAGACCCGTTGACTAAAACCTCTTTCACATGCAAAACTTGATCAAACCCCATAACTCATTGGGTGTGAGATTCATAACAAATCACATAGCGATGTGAGCTAGATTATTGACTCTAGTGCAAGTGGGAGACTGTTGGAAATATGCCCTAGAGGCAATAATAAATTAGTTATTATCATATTTCCTTGTTCATGATAATCATTTATTATCCATGCTAGAATTGTATTGATCGAAAACTCAGATAAATGTGTGGATACATAGACAACACCATGTCCCTAGTATGCTTCTAATAGACTAGCTCGTTGATCAAAGATGGTTAAGGTTTCCTAGCCATGGACATAAGATGTCATTTGATGATGGAATCACATCATTAGGAGAATGATGTGATGGACAAGACCCAATAACATAGCATATGATCGTGTCAGTTTATTGCTACTATTTTCTACATGTCAAGTATATGTTCCTATGACCATGAGATCATGCAACTCACTGACACCTGAGGAGTACCTTGTGCGCATCAAACGTCGCAACATAACTGGGTCACTATAGAGGTTCTCTATAGGTATCTTCGAGGGTGTCTATTGGCTTGGCATGGATCAAGACTGGGATTTGTTACTCCGTGTGACAGAGAGGCATCTTAGGGCCCACTTGGTAATACAACATCACTATAAGCCTTGCAAGCAATGTGACTAAAGAGTTAGCCATGGGATCTTGTATTATGGAACAAGTAAAGAGACTTGCTGGTGACGAGATTGAACTAGGTATGGAGATATTGATGATCAAATCACGAGCAAGTAACATACCGAAGAACAAAAGGAACATCATACGGGATTAATTGAATCCTTGACAAAGAGGTTCAACCAGTAAAGATCTTCATAGAATATGTAGGAATCAATATGGTCATTCAGGTCCCGCTATTCGTTATTGACCGTAGAGGTATCTCGGTCATGTCTACATAGTTCTCGAACCCACAGGGTCTGCACACTTAAGGTTCGGTGATGTTTCGGTAGTATAGAGTTATGTATGGTGGTGACCGAAGGTTGTTCTGAGTCCCGGATGAGATCCTGGATGTATGAGGAGCTCCGGAATGGTCCATAGGTAAATATTGATATATAGGAAGTCTTGTTTTGGTCACCGGAAAAGTTTCTGGCTCATCGATAGTGTACCTGGAGTGCCGGGAGGGTGCCGGGGGACCATTGGGAGGGGTGTCTCGACCCAAAGGACCTCATGGGCTGTGGGAGGAGTCAAACCAGCCCCTGGTGGGCTGGTCTAAGCCCCCACCAAGGCCCATGCGGCTAGGGGTGGGAAAAACCCAAAAGGTGGAGAGGTGGAAAGAGTTTCCAAGTGGAAAGGAGGAATCCTACTCCTAATACGATTGGAGTAGGACTCCTCCACCTCCGATTTCGACCAAGCCTAGAGGATTTGAGGCTTCCTCCTCCCTTCCCTCCCTCCTATATATACTAGAGGATTTACAGGGGAAAGCTAACCCTAATTGCCACGTGCTTTCCTCTAAATCTATTTCTCCTCTAGATTAGTTCTGCGGTGCTTAGGTGAAGCCCTACAGGATTAGTTAACCACCACCGACACCATGCCGTTGTGCTGCCGGAGAACTCATCTACCTCTCCTCTCCCTCTTGCTGGATCAAGAAGGCGGAGATCGTCGTCGAGCTGTACGTGTCCTGAACACGGAGGTGTCGTCCGTTCAGCGATAGATCGGAAGGGCCGTGATCAAGATCGTGAGATGATTCATGATTGGATCGAGGGACGGATCGTGATGAGATCGCGGGACAGATCGTGATTGGATCGCGAGATGGATCATGATGGGATCGTGGGATGCTTGGCAATTTGGATCGTGAAGACGTTCGACTACATCAATCGCGTTTCTTAACGCTTCCCGCTTAGCGATCTACAAGGGTATGCAGCTCCACTCTCCCTCTCGTAGATGCTCATCACCATGGATAGATCTTGCGTGTGCGTAGGAATTTTTTTGTTTCCCATGCAACGTTCCCCAACATGTGGGAGGAGTCAAACCAGCCCCTAGTGGGCTGGACTAACCCCCCACTAAGGCCCATGCAGCTAGGGGTGGGAAAAACCCAAAGGTGGAAAGGTGGAAAGGGTTTCCAAGTGGAGAGGAGAAATCCTACTCCTAGTAGGATTGGAGTAGGACTCCTCCACCTCCAATTTTGTCCAACCTTTGGGTCAGCCTCTTCCCCTCCCTCCTATATATACTAGAGGATTTAGAGGGGGAGCTAACCCTAATTGCCACGTGCTCCCTGTACTTCATCTAGATCGTTTTCTCCTCTAGTCCAGTTCGGCGGTGAATAGGCGAAGCCCTGTCGGAATGGTTCCACCACCATCGCTGCCACGCCATTGCACTGTCGGAGAAGTCATCTACCTCTGCGCTCCCTCTTAGTGGATCAAGAAGGCAGAGATCGTCATCGAGCTGTACTGTGCTGAACATGGAGACACAGTCCGTTCAGCGCTGGATCGGGAGGACCGTGATCAGGATCGCGAGACAGGTCATGATGGGATAGCGGGACGGGTTGTCATTGGATCGCAAGAAGGATCGTGATGGGATCGCTAGACGCTCGGGTTTTTGGATCATGAAGACGTTCGACTACATCAACCGCGTTTCTTAACGCTTCCCGCTTGGCGATCTACAAGGTTATGTAGATCCACTCTGCCTCTCGCAGATGCTCATCACCATGGATAGATCTTGCATGTGCATAGGAAAGTTTTTGTTTCCCATGCCACGTCAAGAGAATGGTCTCCGGGGAAGAGTAAGAGGAGGAACCTGAGGATGATGATTCTTCTAAAGTGGGGGGGGGGCGAAAAGCATGCTTTGGAGGAGGCTATCGGGTTCGAGTCTGCCGGGGCCCGGGCTTTCCAAGCCACGATAGTAGGAACTCAAGAGGGGTTTGAGGCTGAGGAGGGGAAGGAACCAGAGGTGGAGGAAGAGGGGCTAGAAATGGGCCCTCAAGCTCCAGAACCAGGGCGCCGGCTACACGAGCGCGTCAACCGAGAGTTAGCAGCTCCTGTGCCTTCGTGAGGCACCGAAAAGGTGAAGAGGATGACCACCAGGGGATGCGGACACGAAGCAACATGCCACCAGTCCCTTCGCCTTTCTCAGGCTAAGAATCTTCCCGCCAAGCGACGAAGGATTATAGGGGTGGACCCCAGCCCCCCGTGAAGTCCAACTTCTCTGCCAAGCTCGCCCTTGCCGGAGGTTCCGGTCCCTCCACCAAACCATGCTCCTCCAACTGTGAAAAGGGGCAGATCAACTCCGCCGCCCGTGTCATATGAGATGGGCCCCATCATCATCGCCTCAGAGTGAGTTACTCAATAACAATCCCTGTCAAAGTTTTATGTCCTTGATTTATTTGACTAATCTTGTATAACTGAATCTGACAGGAATGAGGAGACCCTTGTGTATCGAGCCAAATGGGTCAAATTCGTGGCAGGACTGGATTCTGCGGCAGGCATTAGCCCGGCAGGAGACGTGGAGGACAATCCCGCGCCTAGCCCCCAGTCCATCCCTCTTCATGAAATCCAAGTGCAGGCCTCGTCCGTTGACCGTGATGAGGAAGGGCGTCTTCCTACACCTGACAAGGAGACGTGAGAGATCTATCAATGACAGGTTCGCTAGGAGGAGCCTTCCCTCCAAAATCCCTCGTCGACCATCGTCTGTAGGAAGGAGTTGCTGGCAAGGGCCTCCACCGAGGAGTTTGCCCATGATGAGGTCGCTGTCGAGGGGGTGGTGACAGATAGCATGCCGGCAACTGATGTTGCCAGGGAAGGGGATGTCCCCCCTTTGCAACCTCCATCGGGTAACCCACTTGCCTGCATTTTCACTTCTCCTTTTTCATTTTCTCCGTGGGTATTGTTGATTCCTGACTTTCATTTTTCTGCTCAATGCTCTTGTCCGCAACTTTGCTACTTGAAGAGCATGAGTTGCTGGAAGAGGTGGCCGCATCGGGAAAGATGTTGTCGAGGAAGCGATGAGGATTCCTGCCACGGAGGGCCACGGGCAGGTTGCCGAGGAAGTTCAAAAATCCTCAGAAAGAATGGAACCAGCCCCCAGCAATGCATTTGGCCTAGACGCGGTCATTGAGGAGAAAACTCCTCTTTAGTCCATGGGGCCCTCCCCTTTGAGCCATCCTCTGGCCAGGCCATGCAATCTCCTCTTAACAAACTAGAGCTGGTTACTACTCAACTGGGTCCCACAAATCATGGTTCATCCTTCTCAGCGGGCGCAAATATTGATGAGGAAATCAGACCTGTACTGGCGCCGCTGTCTTAGAGGGTCGAAGAAGCTGATGATTCTGCTGATAGCGCCAATGACCTAGGTTTCTTGGAATCCATGGCGACAGGGCTTAAGGATGTGGAAAGCAGGTACAACCTCAAATGGCAGGCAGCTAAGGAACAACGCGACCTGGCCGAGCTTGTGGACCAATAGCTGAAGGACAAAGGGAATGAACTGCAAGAGTGGTACAACCGGCAGGTCCATCCTCTCAAGGGGCAGCATGAGACGCTGGCCATGGCCAAGGAGGATGTTGCAGCTCGGGAGGCTCGACTGGTGGAGCACAAAGTGCTTCTAGACACCAGGGAAAAAATCTCCTCCTGGGAAGAGGCTCTCGAAACTACCCTCCGTGGCAAGGACGAGGAGCTGGAGGTCTGTGTTCAGCAATGCACCCAGGAGCTGGAGGATAGCCACAAGGCCACTCTTGATGTGCTCTCCTTGGAGTCCTCAGCCCAACTGAAGAAAGTGACTGACGAACTGGCTGCCGCATCTGCCGCCAAGACCAGTCTTGAGTCCCAACTGAGCAAACTGACGGAAGACCGTGCCAGGAGTAATAAGGAGAGTGAGGCCCTCAAAGAGGAAGCGCGGTAAGCGAAATCCACGTAAGAGACACAATTGGATCTTTCCTCCAAGAGCCAAGATCTCGATGCTACCAATGATGCTATTTCCAATATGAAATCCAGGCTTGCCTCTTTGGAGGGGAACATTGAATCTGCCAGTGCTTGTGAGAAGCTGCTACTGAAAGACCTGGCCAATGCGCAGTCCTTCCAACAAGATGCAGAAGACAAGCTGGAGAACCAGAGTCAGCAACGCGACCTCTGGATGAAGAGCATGACTGACATCGCCGAGCGCGTTACTCCATAGATTGCGTGTATGGACATGAAGAGCTGGGCCTTCTCCATCGGCAAGCACGAAATCTCAAGCGTCAAGGTAACACTCTTCTTCTAAGGCCAGATCGAGGGGCTGAAGACGTACGAGGGCGATAGGGCTGCCTGCTTTGTGAACGAATCCCGGAAGCTGGCTCACGATGCTCTCTTCATGATCCTAAGCAATCTTGCCTTTTTCCACCCAGAGCTTGACCTCTCCGATGGTTTCAAGAAGCCGCCGCCAGGCGCCTACGCCTCTGCTGCCATGGAGAAGGCCGGTCCCCATACCAACAGGGTCCTCTTAGTCCCAAGGACCCACGGAAGTAGCCGGAGTTAGCCTTGAGTCACTCATGATGCCATGTTGTCCTGTAATTAAGACACAATATGTATCCCATATTATACCATGCACTATGTTTGGTTTGATGTTTGCTGAACTGATGCCTTTATCTAAACATATGCTATCCCCCTTTGCTTTCCTGTTGGTATTCGTATATCTATTTTCTTTGCATGCTCTGGTTACCCGCCAAAAACATGCTGCCGCAATTGCTTTGAGGAACGGGTCCTTAGCATTCTGTTGGCAAGGACACGCTGCAGGTGAGCTTTTCCTTGACGATCTTTTGATGGTGTTGCATGCTTTGTTGAGTAGGCTCAAAACAAAACAAGGGCGCGAACAAAGAGATGGTAAGGTTCCATTGCACACAAGACTCGCCATACGAAACCTTCATAGTTGGGGGGGATACACAACTGTGAGCCCTAATACAAGTTGATAATCATGTCAACTTAGCTTTCGTCATGGCTCCTCTTCTGTCCTTGCACGTGTTTATTCATGCTCATTGTCCCTCCCTCCATCCACGGGCGGCTCTCCTCCTCGTTCTCCCCGGTGAGTACATGTGCGTGTACCCAATGTTATCCCGAGAGGAATGGAAAGCAAAGAGGGACGACGGGAGAAACTTGGGGACCCGTTAGACATGAACGGTCGAGCCTTCTCTCCTTTTATTCACGCCCAACAGTCCTTCAGCGACCAACACGCTGGGAGCTTTGGCGAACGGGACCTTGCCATGGTTCTATTGCCGGGGTGCCAACCGACGGATTCACTCTAGCGTTTGGCTCAAGATTTACCCTTGACGGGATAAATGCAGGACCGATCCTCACACGAGTTTATCGACATTGTACGCACCACCGCTATGCGGAACTGATCACAGGCGGGGAAGGATAGGATAGAGGGATAGTGGTGTACCTTTATCTTTCCCTATCAGACTAAGCTGCACCTCTCTGGGATTGGGTGGTCTTGCTTGATGATCATGATAGGGACGGCGCTGCCACTTAGTTCGCCTCCTCCTCAGCCATGGTCTACACCGCGATTGTGCTATCCACATCAGACGCATCAGCCGTAGCCCCGACACCCCTCATCCATGTCGCTGCCATCACTACAACGGAGACACGCGATGGGATCTGGAGAAGTAGAGGCTTAGGTAGTGGCATTGATCCTCCTCTTCGATGCTCCCGGTGGAGGGAAGATGATGAAGGTAAATGCGCTTCTCACGATCTTGAGTTCAATCAAATGATGCTGCCCCTACCTGGTGCGCCAAAGATGTCGGGGCACTGATATGTCTCCAATGTATCTACTTTTCCTAACACTTTTGCTCTTGTTTTGGACTGTAATTTGCATGATGTGAAGGAAACTAACCCAGAGTAAAACAGTTTTCAGCAAAACTACGATGATGTTATATTTGTGCAGAAATAAAAGTGCTCGGAATGGAGCAAAACTTTTTGGAGATTTATTTTGGAATATATAAGGAATGATTGAGCCAGAAGATACCTGAGAGGGGGACCAGGGTGCCCACCCCCACCAGGGCACGCCAGGCCCCCTGGCACGACCTGGTGGAGGGTGGACACCTCGTGGGTCCCCAGACCTAATTCCAATGCTATAAATTCACAATTCCTCAGAAAAAATCAGAGAGAAGGTTTTACCTTGTTTCATGATACGGAGCCGCCGCCACCTCATGTTCTTCATCGGGAGGCCAGATCTGGAGTCCGTTTGGGGCTCTGGAGAGGGGAATCTCCAACCTTCGTCATCATCAACCCTTCTCCATCGTCAATTCCATGATGCTCCCAACTAGGAGTGAGTAATTCCTTCATAGGCTTGATCGTCGGTGAGGAGTTGGATGAGATTCATCATGTAATCGAGTTAGTTTTGTTAGGGCTTGATCCCTAGTATCCACTACGTTCTAAGATTCATGTTGCTACGACTTTCCCATGCTTAATGCTTGTCACTAGGGCCCGTGTGCCATGATTTCTGATCTGAACCATTTATGTTATCATCATTATATACAGGTTCTTGATCCGATCTTGGCTAGTCATCGGCACCTATTACGTGTTATGATCAATCAACCCCATAGTGACAATATTTGGGATACTTCACGGTGATGACCGTAGTTTGACGAGTTCATGTATTCACTAGGTGCTAATGCTTTGTTTTGGTTCTCTATTAAAAGGAGGCCTTAATATCCCTTTGTTTCCTTATGGACCCGGCTGCCATGGGACGGTAGGACAAAAGAGGTCATGCAATTTCTTTTCCATAAGCACGTATGACTATATACGGAATAGATGCCTACAATTCACTGATGAACTAGACCTATTTATGTGTCGCCCTATGTTATTACTGTTATATGGTGAATACCAGCCAATGAATACTCCTATCCAGTGCCTACGACCTTTCCACTTATTGTTCTTGCTAAGTTACTACTGTTACCGCTAGTGTTACACTTGCTACAAAATCACTACTGCTATTTTTACCGCTATTGTTACTGCTACTACTTCTATCAACCTATCATATTAATGTGCTACTGATCACTTTGCTGCAGATATTTATGTCTAGGTGTGGTTGAATTGACAACTAAACTTCTCATACTCTAAAATATTCATTGGCTCCCCTTGTGTCGAATCTAGAAATTTGGGTTGAATACACTACCCTCAAAAATTGTTGCGATCCCCTATACTTGTGGGTTATTAAGACCTTTTTCTGGTGCCGTTGTTGGGGGGCATAGATATATTTGTTGAGTCACTTGGGATTTATATCAATTGATCACTGTGAAGAATCTAAAGGATACTAAAACCAAGATTTTTCCCTCTAAGAAGAGGGGAGGTAAGGAACTACCATCTAGCTCTGTACTTGATTCACCTTCTATTATGAGTACACTTGCAACACCACCACATGCTCTTAATCCTGATATTGACGATGCTACTTCTGCTATGAATGATGCTTATGGTGATGCTAGTACCATCCTTGATGAAACTGTGCCATTAGGTGAATTTCTTGATGAACAAATTGCTAGAGCTAGAGAAAATGAAATTATTTAAACTACTGAACCTGATGAGAACTTTGAAACTGATGATTATGAAACAACTAGTAGGCCTAGCTCTCCTAGATTTGAAATGTCTAAGATACCCGAAGGTTATGCTTTAGATGGAGGATTAGCTAGAGAGATTCTTGCTTGTAAGGATTGGAATGATGTTAAGAAACTACTATGAAAGTATAAAGAAAAGTCTTTGAATGCTAAAATGAAATGTGATCCTATGTTTGCTAGTTCAACTATCTTTCTTACTGATAAGGTTTATGAATTCTCTGTCAACCCAGACTTAATTACTTTGGTTGAATCCAATCCTTTTCATGGCAATGAAACTGAAACTATCGTAGCACACCTTACTAAGCTGAATGATATAGCCATCCTATTTGCTCATGATGAGAAGATTCACTATTATTACATTCTCAAATTATTTCCATTCTCATTAAAGGGTGATGCTAAGATATGGTACAATACTCTTACTCCTGGTTGTGTTCGTAGTCCCCAGGATATGATTTACTACTTCTCTGAAAAATATTTTCCTGCTCATAAGAAACAAGCTGCCTTACAGGAAATATTTAACTTTGTGCAAATTGAAGAAGAGAGTCTCCCACAAGCTTGGGGGAGGCTTCTAGAAATGTTTAATGCTTTGCCTGATCATCCTCTTAAGAAACATGAAATACTTGATATATTCTATAATGGACTAACTGATACTTCTAGGGACTTCCTAGATGGTTGTGCTGGTTGTGTTTTCAAGGAACGGACTTTTGAACAAGCTCAGGAACTATTGAATAATAAATTGAAGAACTATGATGAGTGGACTCTCTCTGGACCACCAATTGAACCCACTCCAAAGAAGAGGGGTATGTTATTTCTTAGTCCTGAAGATATGCAAGAGGCAAAGAAATGTATGAAGGAAAAGGGTATTAAGGTTGAAGAAGTTAAGAATTTACCACCTATTGAAGAAATACATGGGCTCAACACACCACCACCTCCACAGGTGGTAGAGGTAAATTCTTTATTAAAGTTTGATGAAGGTGATATCCCTGATAATAAACATCCTAGTCAATGCTTATATGAGTTTGATAACTATATTGTGAAGCAAGAGCACTTCAATGCAAATGTTCTGAAACACTTGAAATATAATTCTGATATGATTGCTCGCTTGAGTGACTTGTTGTTTAGAATCAGTAATGATGTTAGAGGTGTAGGAAAACATGCCTCTATGGTTCAACCTCACTTAGAACAAGTTGCTAAATCTCAAAGAGAGTTTCTTGAAGGAATGAATAATAATATGAATGATCATGCTATTAGAGTAGTAACTAGAGGAGGTAGAGTGACCCAAGAACCTCTTTATCATGAGGGTCATCCTAAAAGAATTGAACATGAATATCAAGGAATTAATGTTGATACACCCAGTCCTTCTAAGAAGAAAAAGAAAAAGAAAAATGATAGGACTTTGCATGCTTCTAGTGAACCTAAGATAGAAAAACCTCCTGATGATAATGAACCAGATAAGGATGTAGAAATAGGACCTACTACTGATCTTGATAACCCACAACCTAAAAAATAAACATTATTATAAAAAGGTCTTTGTGGATAGAAAACATGGTAAAGAAAGAGAACCATGGGTTCAGAAACACATGCCTTAACCACCTAAACCATCTAAGAAAAAAGATGATGAAGAATTTGAACGCTTTTCTGAAATGATTAGGCCAGTCTTTTTGCGTATCCATTTAATGGAGATTTTAAAGATGCCTCCATATGCTAAGTACATGAAAGACATCATCACTAATAAAAGAAAGATACCTAAAGTTGAAATCTCCACCATGCTTGCTAATTATTCTTTTAAGGATGGAGTACCTAAAAAACTTGGAGATCCTGGGATACCAACTATACCTTGCTCCATTAAAATAAATTATGTCAAAACTGCTTTGTGTGTTTTAGGAGCTGGTGTTAGTGTTATGCCTTTATCTTTATATAAAAGAGTTGATTTGAATAAAATCACACCTACTGAGATATCATTACAAATGACTGACAAATCAACGGCCATACCTATCGATATTTGTGAGAATGTGCCCATTGTTGTTGCCAATTTTACAATCTTAATGCACTTTGTTATTCTTGAGATGCCCGAGGACGACACCATGTCGATTATCCTTGGTAGACTCTTTTTGAATACTGCAGGGGTGGTTATTGATTGCAATAAAAGTAAGGTCACTTTTCATATCAAAGGTATTGAGCATACGGTGTACTTTCCGAAGAAACAATTCCAAGTGAATGGTGTGAATGTTATTGCAAATTTTTTGACACTCATTATTGGAAGCTTTCAATTACCTCTACCTACTATCAAATAAAAATATGATATCGTTATGGTTGGGGATATGCCTATCCCCGTTGTGGTAACCTAATGTTATATGAAAGTTCTTCAGTTTCATGCTAATTGAGAAAGTGGTTGTTAATAAGAATTGATCAACCTTATTAATGAATCATTTTCAAGAGGTATGAAGTTGATAAATTTAATAGATACAACCCTCTGTATCCACTTTTGGTTTTTTGTTTTTCTTAGTTAGTAAAATAAAATGCCATGTTTTTCTAGTTTTCTGTTTTTCCCGTGCAATAAAAAATGTCCCAAAAATAAAAGTTCTCAGAATGCCTTGAAAATTTAACATGAATTTTTTCCAATTATTTATGAATTTCTGGGACAATAACACTAGAGGGGGGTGCACCAGGTGGCCACACTCCACCAGGGTGCGCCAGTCCCCCCTCGCGTGGCCTGGTAGAGGGTGGTTTCCTGGTGGGTCCCCTCACTTATCTCTTTAGCCCATGTCATCTCCTACCTCCTAAAAAATCACCATTGCTCTCTCCCTCGTGTTCTTGCTCAAGAACCCATGGATTTCGATGTCCTTGCTCAAAGATCTATTTCTGAAACTGTTCTAGGGGATTGCTTCTCGGTATGTAACTCCCCCCATTGCTATAATTAGTTTTTGATTTAGTGGTTTATTTTCAAAATAAGTAGCTACTCTTGGTTCTGTTGTAGATGAGTTTGCATGTTGAATTTTATATTTCTAAGTAGTTCGAATGCTTGATATGACCTCTGTGCATCCCTAAGAGTAGTTGCTATCAATCTTATTTAGTTTTGTTAACAATTTTTTGTGGACTAAATTTTCTCAGAAGTTTATTTGTAGAAAATAAGTTGAATTTCTTTGGGAAGTACTCCTTCAAGAAGAATGCCAAGGGATTTGTTGGGGAGTAGTTTGATAATGACCTACACATCCCAAGGAAGTAAGAAGTGCGGCCATGTGAAAGGCAACATATTCCCTTTACGGAGGATGCCGGTTTCTATCAAAAAAATTCTCAATTTATTGACAATGCTGGGCTGATCAACTTCCTCGTAGATAAGTGTGACCAGTATCTCATCCTCACAAATTCGTTTTTGCAAAGTTTTAATTTCATAAATAGGAATAACCCTCTCGGTGTGCAGTTTAATTTATGTGCTGAAAACTACAAAATACCATTCACCGACTTTTGTGACATATGCTTGATTCCTTTTGACGGGGAATTAAGAGAGCCTAGACCAACAGAGTTTGAGGATTTTCTCCTCGCTTTGACAATGGGTGACGATACAGGCATATCGAAAACCACTGCCACTAGTTTGAAGTTTCCTTGTGTGCACTACTTTTCTATATTCATGTCTAAGTGTTTAAATTCTAAGGAAAAGGTCGGTGCACTCAGTTCTCCGGACCTTGCTATTTTGCAATGTGCATTATATAATGATCACACGTTTAGCCTAGGAGCTATTGTTGCATGACGACTACAACTTAACAAGAGTAAGGGAAAGATTCATGGTGGCATTTACGCTACTCGTTTAGTGAGTCATTAAGGAGTTCAGATACGCCCTCATGATTATCTCTTGACCAAGGTTTATATAGATTACAGGTCTTTGAGGGATCACCACTTTATTGATGAGGCTGACCAATTTCATAATATTCGCTATAATCTGGTATTTAGGATTATAACCCATGATGTTATCCCATTGCATGCTCCTGCTTTGTTTGATTCTGTTGCCAGGGATGGATACAGAATTATGCCAGATGATATCATCGCCTATCGGAACAACCAAGTTGTAGAAGAGGAGTAGCCCCATGATTGGGATACTCAGGTATCTCCTCCACCACAATTCAACATGGGACCAGATGGATACTACGGATGGTGATTACCAATCAAGGCCAAAAGCCTAAGCTTGGAGGAGTACGTATTCCCATCGACACTACATTCATGTTCACACATTTCATTTCATTTGTCGGTGTCCACACTCTTTCATTGTATTATCCATGCTAGATTTTTTTCTGTTGCTTTCCTCTTGTGTGTTTGAAAAACATTTAGAAAATCCAAAAATACTTCTTGTTTATTTTCAATTTTTCTTTTTAGTTTAGTTAGTGGTTGTATTAAAAGAAAACCAAAAAAGATTTCTCATTTCTCCTTTTGCTTGTTGGGAGTTTTCCCGTGTAAATATTTTTTCTTGTTTTTGTTTTCCTTCTTTTTATTTGCTTTCTTCTTGAAAAACTAAAAAGTCCAAAAACATTTCAGTGTGTTTCTTTGAAATTCTTTTTTTGTTAGTGAGTCATACCAAGGAGAAGACTATGATGAAAATCTTGAGTGGCTCTCATATGCATTATTGTTGATCTAAGACAGAGCCCATATTATTTTGTCTTCTCCTCCTTAATAAAATGTTTGCAGATTCAACTTAGTCCACGACACTCTTGCACTATTATTATTTTCATATCATTCGATTGTGCAAGTGAAAGGCAATAATGGTGACATTTGATGAATTGACCATGGTGGAGAAAAACGGGTATGAATTCAACTTGTTCTTGTTTTTGTAAATATGTTTAACCTAGTATCCATGATTCAGCATGTTACGATTGAACATGTTTGCAATGACAATTAGAGATTATAGTGATTCATGCCATGCTCAAGTAGCCAGGAGTGGATAATGATTTATCTTGGATGTCGACATACATTAAAATGGTTGTGCTGTAGTATGATGATATGGTATCATCCTCTGAATGTTTCAAGCGGCTTGAGTTGGTACATGTTCATGTAGTTGAATCAAAACCAACATAGCCTTCATGATATTTACGTTCATGGTGTCCATATCCTACTAATGATAACATTCAATGTTATTATTCGTAATGCATGTTTATGACCATATTTGCTCTCTAGCTGGCCGCTTCTCAACCTATTTGCTAGCCTTCACCCGTACTAAGTGGGAATTCTGCTTGTGGCATCAAAATCCTTAAACCAAAGTTATTCCAGATGAGTCCACCATATCTACCTATAAGCGGTATTACCCTATCGTTCCAAGTAATTTTGCATGTGCCACCTCTAAAATTTCAAATAAACATCTCTTGTATGTGCCTAGACCACTCATAGAGGGACACGGGGTGGTCAGTATCTTCCATGTTAAGCGGTTACTCTTATGATGAGTGTTTATTCACTCGTCCTTGCATGAGAAGGGCGGTAATAGGGATTTCCAGTCCCAAAATCAAAATAAATGCAAATAACTAAACAAAACTCCCCCGGGAATGTTGTTTCTTTGGGTGGTACCCGTGGATTCGGCTCACCGTGGAATGTGTTTGTTGGTGGAGGGGGAGTAAACATTTACTTTTATCGCTTGGGAACCGACACTAATTTGTTTAACATGGAAGATATTAATAGCTCTTGGTCATAATGTTAAGAGGAAGGGTGTACCTCTCAAAATTATACTTATATCTTATTTAATCCTTGAGCCCTCACACCTTTGCAAATCCCTACTTCCCTCTGCGAAGGGACTATCTATTTACTTTAATGTTGATTATTCATCTTCCAAAATAACTGCCAGATCTAAGAGCACTATTGTCATCCTCATCCATTGTGTATAGTGAATGTTGGATGCATCATGACTGGATCTTTTCTACCATGAATTACAAAGTTTAGTCGCTTCTTGAACATTGGAGGTGCTCTGCATTTATGTTTTGCGGTCTCACAAAGGGCTAGCGAGATACCACTATTGTCATATTATATCATGATTGTTTTGACAAATTGGTTGCACTTGAGATATCTTATTATTGCTCGCTAGTTGTTTGCATCATTGATATGAGTTAATATAGTCTTTAAGAGTTATTGTTGACATGGTAAGTCATGATCCTTCCTGAAAACCTGGGTGCTACTTAGGCATATATATATATATATATATATATATGTAAACTAGAACAAAAGAGTTCGTAAAAGTTTTTCTTTCTCACTTTCAGTTTGTCAACTGAATTGCTTGAGGACAAGCAAGGGTTCAAGCTTGGGTGAGTTGATATGTCTCCAACGTATCTACTTTTCCTAACACTTTTGCTCTTGTTTTGGACTCTAATTTGCTTGATTTGAAGGAAATTAACCCGGACTGACGCTGTTTTCAGTAGAACTACCATGGTGTTATTTTTTTGCGGAAATAAATCTGAACGGAGCGAAACTTTTTGGAGATTTATTTTGGATTATTGAAGGAATTATGGAGCCAGAAGATACATGAGAGGGTGCCCAGGGTGCCCACCCCCACCAGGGTGCGCCAGGCCCCCCTAGCGCACCCTGGTGGAGGGTGGACACCTCATGGGTCCCTAGACCCTAATTCCATCGCTATAAATTCACAATTCCTTAGGAAAAAAACAGAGAGAAGGTTTTACCTCGTTTCACAATAAGGAGCCGCCGCCACCTCGTGTTCTTCATTACGAGGCCAGATCTGGAGTCTGTTTAGGGGTCCGAAGAGGGGAATCTTTGGTCTTCGTCATCATCAACCCTTCTCCATCTCCAATTTCATGATGCTCCCCATGGGGAGTGAGTAATTCCTTCGTAGGCTTGCTGGCTAGTGAGGAGTTGGATGAGATTCATCATGTTATCGAGTTAGTTTTGTTAGGGCTTGATCCCTAGTATCCACTATGTTCTAAGATTGTTGTTGCTATGACTTTGCCATGCTTAATGCTTGTCACTAGGGCACGAGTGCCATGATTTCATATTTGAATGGTTTACGTTATCATCATTATATCCATGTTCTGGATCCGATCTTGCCTACTCATATGCAGCTATTTCGTGTTATGATCCGTCAACCCCATAGTGACAATATTTGGTATACTTCACGGAGATGACCGTAGTTTGATGAGTTCATGTATTCACTAATTTCTAATGCTTTGTCCGGGTTCTCTATTAAAAGGAGGCCTTAATAACCCTTAGTTTCCTTATGGACCCTGCTGCCACGAGAGGGTAGGACAACAGATGTCATGCAAGTTCTTTTCCATAAGCATGTATGACTATATACGGAATACATGCCTACATTACATTGATGAAGTGGAGCTAGTTCTGTGTCACCCTAGGTTATGACGGTTATATCATGAATATCATCCAACGAATACTACGATCCAGTTCCTACAACCTTTCCACTTATTGTTATTGCTAAGTTACTAATGTTGCTGCTACTGTTACACTTGCTACAAAATCACTACTACTATTGTTAGCGCTACTATTACTGCTACTACTACTATCAACCTATCATATGACTATGCTACTGATCACTTTGCTGCAAATATTTATCTCCAGGTGTGGTTGAATTGACAACTCAACTGTTAATACTCTCAAATATTCTTTGGCTCCCCTTGCATCAAATCTGTAAATTTGGGTTGCATACTCTACCCTAGAAAGTTGTTGCGATCCCCTATACTTGTGGGTTATCAGGCATGATGCACTCGATCACCTATGGGGCCATGGGCCCCTTTGTGGTTCGGTAGGAGCAAGGTCGCATGCACAAAGAGCGGAGGTAGTGAGGAAGCACGACGATGCAGACGCTGGTGTTTTACCCAGGTTCGGACCGCTAAGAAGCGTAAAACCCTACTCCTGCTTTGGTGGTTTGACCACTGGATCACGAAGCATGCACAATGCCCAAACCTGGCAAGGGTTGCCTTCGGTGGAGCTACTACGTGAGTACAAGTGTCCAAACATCTGAATCTTTAGCTAGGATGCCTTGGGCCTCCTTTTATATCTCAAGGGGCAACCATAGTGGCAAAACAGACATTACATAGTGACTTGATAGCCAACGGTGCTACCATACCTAACTTCGATACTTAGGACAGAATGCCATAAATGCTAGCCTAGGTGGCGTGCGGGGATGCATTCCATGCAGGCTTCTACCACTGCTTTAGCTAACTATTGCACCACATCTTGACACGCCTATGGAGGGGTGTCAAGGGGCCATAATCTGTCTTCCAGTGCGTCGCCACGTGCTTAGCGAGAGCCACATAGCCACCTGGGGGCTCGACACCGCATCGACAAGTGACTTGCATTGCGATGCGGTGGAGTGGTGGCTGATCGGCCTGCACTTGCCAGGGGATGGCTTGTCCGGTCTTCCTAAAGGTGTATGTGCCTTGGTCCCCGGCAAGCACCGGGGACGAGCTTGGCGCAACCCGAACCTGTTCTGGGACGTTGCATTGACCTTCCCGGTGTTGCTTAGCCTACGTAGGTCGCCTCTACCGGAGTATTGGTCTTGGATGCTGGTTTGTCATGGTAGTAGCCGGCAGGCCCAGGCCATTGGGTGGGAGGCTTATCGTCTGTGCACAAGTTAGAGGGAAATATACACCCATGTTTCTACACCCTGATAGGTGTGAAAGTCGACTACATGACACTTCACCATCTTTGGGACTAACGGAATGCATTGTGGAGTAGTTATTAGATGATGGGTTGCTAGAGTGACAGAAGCTTAAACCATAGTTTATGGCTCTACTTCGTAAGGGGCTGATTTGGATCCACATGTGTAATGTTATGGTTTGATTTTATCCTAATACTTTTCTCGTAGTTGCGGATACTTGCAAGAGGGTTAATCATAATTAAATGGGAGTTTTGTTCAAGTAAGAACAACACCCAAGCACCGGTCCACCCACATATCAAATTTTCAAAGTAGCGAACACAAATCGAACCAAAATGATGAAAGTGACTAGATGAAATTCCCATGTACCCTCAAGTATGCTTTGCTTATTATAAGAGACCGTTTTGGCATATCCTTCGCCACAAAAGGATTGGGCTACCCCTCTGCACTTTATTTACCGTTACCTTTACTTGATCGTTACCAATTATCTTGCTATCAAACTACATGTTACCTAAAATTTTGGTGCTTGCAGAAATTACCTTGCTGAAAACCGCTTGTCATTTCCTTCTACTCCTCGTTGGGTTCGACACTCTTATTTATCGAAAGGACTACGATTGACCCCCTATACTTGTGGGTCATCAATAATTATGCCCTCTGGATATTTTAAAGTGGAAATTATGTGTTGTTATGGATGACACACCATCCATGTAACCACGTGGCATGTCACTTTAGTTGTCATCAAGAGGGTAGTAGACTGTATATACACCACATATATGTGGCCTCTTGATCGATGACTCGAAGTTGGTGGGGGAGGGGGTAGTTTGACGCATGTGTACTGATACATCTCAAACGTATCTACTTCTCCAAACACTTTTGCTCTATTTTTGGCCTCTAATTTGCATGATTTGAATTAAACTAACCCGGACTGACACTGTTTTCAGAAGAACTACCTTGGTGCTATTTTTGTGCAGAAATAAAAGTTCTCGGAATTGGACGAAACTTTTTGTGAGTTATTTCTGGAATATATGATGAATTATGGAGCGAAGACCCTCTAGAGGGGGTGTGCCAGAGGGCCACCACATATCAGCCCCCCCTAGGGCGCGCCCTGATGGCTTGTGGGGCCCTCCTATCCCCTCAGTCACTAATACCAGTCTTATAAAATCACATGCGTGGAGAAAAAACAAAGATATGTTTTCATCATGTTTCATGAGACGGAGCCACAACCACGTCACGTTCTTCCTCTGGAGGGCTGATTTGGAGCCTGTTTTAGGCTCCGGAGAGGGGAAATTGTCGCCGTCATCACTAGCCCTTCTCCATCAACACCGCCATGATGATCACCACTGGGAGTGAGTAATTACTTTGTAGGCTTACTGGACGGTGGTGGGATTGGACGATATTGATCATGTAATCGAGTTAAGTTTGATAGGGCTTGATCCCTAGTATCCACTATGTTCCGAGATTGATTTGGCTATAACTTTGCTATGCTTAATATTTGTCACTAGGGCCCGAGTGCCATGATTTCCGTTCTGAACCTATTATGTTTTCATGAATATAAGAGTGATTTGGATCCTATCTTGCAAGTTGTATGCACCTATTATGTGTTATGATCCGCATACCCCAAGGTGACAATAATTGGGATTCTTTTCGGTGATTGTCGTAGTGTGAGGAGTTCATGTATTCACCATGTGTTAATGCTTTGTTTCGGTTATCTATTAAAAGGAGGCCTTAATATCCCTTAGTTTCCAATAGGACCCCGCTACCAAGGGAGGGTAGGACTAAATATGGCATGCAAGTTCTTGTCGCACGGACGTATGCCTATATATGGAATACATGCCTACATTACATTGATTAATTGGAGCTAGTTCTCTGTCGCCCTAGTGTGTAACTATTATATGATCAGTTGCTGGAAACATGCCCTAGAGGCAATAAATAAAGTTTTTATTATTATATTTCCTTGTTCATGATAATCGTTTATTGTCCATGCTATAATTGTGTTGATTGGAAACTAAATACATGTGTAGGCATATAGACAACACTGTGTCCCTAGTATGCCTCTAACAGGCTAGCTCGTTGATCAATGATGGTTAAGGTTTCCTATCCATTGCATGAGATGTCATTTGATAACAGTGTCACATCATTGGGAGAATGATGTGATGGACAAGACCCAAACTACAAACGTAACATATGATCGTGTCAGTTTATTGCTATGGTTTTCTGCGTGTGAAGTATATGTTCCTATGACCATGAGATCATGTAACTCACTAACACCGGAGGAGTACATTGTGTGTATCAAACATTGCAACGTAACTGGGTGACTATAAAGATGCTCTATAGGTATGTCCGAGGGTGTCTGTTGAGTTGGCATGGATCAACACTGGGATTTGTTGCTCCGTGTGATGGAGAGGTATCTCAGGGCCCACTCGGTAATACAACATCACAATGAGGCTTGGAAGCAATGTGACTAAGTGTTAGACACAAGATCTTGTATTACTGAACAAGTAAAAGAGACTGGCTGGTAATGAGACTGAACTAGGTATGCAGTTACCGACGATCGAGTCTCGGGCAAGTAACATACCGAAGAGCAAAGGGAACAACATACGGGATTGTTTGAATCCTTGACACAGAGGTTCGACCGATAAAGGTCTTCGTACATATGTAGGAACAAATATGGGCATCTAGGTACCGCAATTGGTTATTGACAGTAGAGGTGTCTCGGTCATGTCTACATGGTTCTTGAAACCGCAGGGTCTGCACACTTAATGTTCGATGACGTTTCGGTATAAATGAGTTATGTGTGTTTGTGACTGAAGGTTGTTTGGAGTCCCGGATGAGATCCTAGATGTGACGAGGAACTCCGGAATGGTCCGGAGGTGAATATTCATATATAGGATGTTCCGTGTTGGTCACTGGGAAAAGTTCGAGCGTCACCGATAACGTACCGGGGGTGTCGAGAGGGTCCCGGAGGTCCACTGGAAGGGGCCACCAGCCCCGAAGGGACACATGGGCTGTGAGAGAAGGCGCACCAAGCCCTGGTGGGTTGTCCGCCCCTCCCACAAGGGCCCATGTCGCCGAAGGGTGGAGGAGGGAAACCCTAAGGGGGGCGGCCACCCTGCCTTGGGGGCCAAGCCACCCCTTGGCCGTCGCCCCTTGGGGTGGAAACCCTAGGGCATAGCCCCTTCCCCCTTCCCCCTATATATATGAGAGTGGGAGGAGGGTAGCCGCCTGAAGCCACGTTGCAGCCCTTCCTCCCTCCCCGAGAGATTTTCCTCTAGTAGATTGATTCAGCGACGCTTAGCGAAGCTTTGCCGGATCAGCTCCACCACCACTGCCACCATGCCGTCGTGCTGCCGGTGAACCCATCTACCTCTCCGCTCCCTCTTTCTAGATTAAGAAGGCAGAGATCATCATCGAGCTGCACGTGTGCTGAACGTGGAGGTGTTGTCTGTTCGACACTTGATCGGGAGTTCGTGGGACGGCTTGCGATTTGGATCGCGGAGACGTATGACTACATCAACTGTTTTCTTTAACACTTCCGCTTAGTGATCTACAAGGGTATGTGGATCCAATCTCCCCTCTCGTAGATGCTCATATCCTAGATTGATCTTGGTGAAGCATAGGAAAGTTTATGTTTCCCATGGAACGTTCCCCAACAGTGGTGTCAGGGCTAGGTCTATGTGTTGATGAGATCACGAGTAGAACACAAAAGAGTTTGTGGGCATTGTGGCTTACATTGCTTCCTCCCTTGGTCATGTTTTGATTCAGCAGTGGGATGAAGCGGCCCGGACCAACCTTACTCGTACACTTATGAGAGACTGGTTCCATCAACTAACATGTAACTCTGTTGCACAAAGATGGTTGGTGGGTGTCTGTCTGTCCCACTTTAGTTGGATCGGATTCGACAAAGGCAATCCTTGAGAATGTTGAAAAGAAATTTGAGTATCACCGTTGTGGTTTGTGGGTAGGTGAGAATTGTTCTTGCTAGATACCCATAGCAGCTACGTAAAACATGCAACAACAATCAGAGGACGTCTAACTTCTTTTTGTAGGGTATGTTGTGATATGACATGGCCAAAGACATGATAAGATATGTGTGATGTATGAGATGATCATGTTTTGTATGGAATATCATGACTTGCATGTCGATGAGTACGGCCATCAACAGGAGCCATAGGGTTGTCTTTAATTATTGTATGACATGCGTGTCAATCATTAAGTGCTATGTAATGCTTTACTTTGTCGCTAAGCAGTAGCAATAGTAGTATGAGCATGGTGGGCGTGACAACCCCGATGACGACACAATGATGGAGATCATGGTGTTATGCAGGTGATGATGGAGATCATGATCAGGTGTGATAGACTCTACGTTCGCATACAATGGGTGCAAGCCAGTGTTGCATATGTGGAACACTCGGGTTAAACTTGACGAGCCTAGCATGTACATACATGGCCTCGGAACACAAGAGACTAAAAGGTCGAACATGAGTCATATAGTAGATATGATCAACATGATGATGTTCACCATTGAAACCACTTTAACTCACGTGATGATCGGACTTGAGTTGGTGAATTTGGATCATGTATCACTCAGATGACCCAAGGGATGTCAATTTGAGTGGGAGCTTTAGTAATTTGATTAACTAAACTCATTATCTTGAATAATAGTCTTAGTAATCTTTGCTTATTTATGTTGTAGATCAATGGCTCGCACAGTAGCACCCCTGAATTTTAATGCGTTCCTAGAGAAAGCTAAGTTGAAAGATGATGGAAGTAACTTTGTGGAATGGCCCCGTAATCTTAGGATAATCCTCATGGCTTCCCAGAAGGCTTATGTACTTGATGCACCGCTTGGTGACCCACCCGCTCCCATGTCATCCGAAGACGTTAAGAACACTTGGGAGGCACGTTCTAGAGGTTACTCAATAGTTTAGTGTGCAATGTTGTATGGCTTAGAACGGGGACTTCAAAGACGCTTTGAACGTCATGGATCATATGAGATGTTCCAAGAGTTGGAGTTTATCTTTAAGAAGAATGCCCGGATCGAGAGGTATTAGACCTCTGATAAGTTCTATGCTGCAAGATGGAGGAGAATGGGTCTATCAGTGAACATATACTCAGAATGTGAGGGTATTCGCCCGTCTGGCGGAGTTAGAGATGCCCCAGTCATTGCCACCTAGCTACAAGAGCTTCATGCTGAACTATAACATGCACTGGATGAACAAGTCAGTCGCCAAGCTGTTTGTGATGCTGAAAGTCGCTGAGTCTGAAATCCAGAAAGAACATCAAGTGTTGATGGTCAATAAAACCACTAGTTTCAAGAAGAATGGCAAGGGCAAGAAGGGTAAATCCAAGAAGGGTGGCAAAGCAGTTGCCCCTCCTGTGAAGAAACCCAAGGCTAGACCCAAGCCAGAAACTAAGGGCTTTGATTGCAAGGGAACATGTCACTTGAAGCGGAACTACCCCAAGTATCTGGCTGACAAGAAGGCGGCCAACACCAAACAAGGTATATATTATATACATGTTATTGATGTATACCTTACCAACTCTCGTTGTAGTGCCTGGGTATTTCATACCGGTTCGACTTTGGAACTCAAAACAGGAACTGCGGAATAGACGAAGGCTGGCAAAGGACAAAGTGATGATGCGCGTGGGAAATGGTTCCAAGGTTGATGTGATCGCCGTCGCCATGCTCCCTCTTCGATTACCATCAGAATTAGTGATGAACCTAAATAATTGTTATTTAGTGCCTGCGTTAAGCATGAACATTATATTTGGATATTTTTTATTGCGAGACGGTTACTCATTTAAATCAAAGAATAATGGTTATTATATTTATATGAGTAATATATTTTATGGTCATGCAACCATGTGAGGGGTTTATTCATATTGAATCTCGACAATGATGACACACACGCTCATAATATTGATGCCAAAAGATGTAGAGTTGATAATGATAATACCACTTTCTTGTGGCACCGCCGCTTAGGTCATATTGGTGTAAAACGCATGAAGAAGCTCCATGATGATGGACTTTTGGAGTCACTTAATTTTGAATCAATTGACACCTGTGAACCATGCCTCTTGGTCAACATAACTAAAACCCCATTCTCTGGAACAATGGAACATGCAAGTGACTTGTTAGGAATCTTACATACTGATGTGTGCGGTCCGATGAGCATTGAGGCACGCGGTGGATATCGTTATTTTCTCACCTTCACTCACGACTTAAGTAGATATGGGTACATTTACGTTATGAAACACAAGTCTAAAACGTGTGAAAAGTTCAAGCAATTTCAGAGTTAAGTTGAGAATCATTGTAATAAGATTAAATTCATGCGATCTGATCGAGGAGGAGAATATCCGAGTTATGATTTTTGCAGTCACTTAAGACAATGTGGAATTGTTCCACAATTGACACCGCCTGGAACACCACAATGTAATGGTGTGTCCTAACGTCGTAATCGAACCTTATTATATATGATGTGTTCTATGATGTCTCTTGCCGATTTGCCACTACCGTCTTGGGGTTATGCATTAGAGACAGCTGTATTCACTTTAAATAGGGCACCATCGAAATCCATTGAGATGATGCCATATGAACTATGGTTTGGCAAGAAGCCAAAGTTGTCGTTTCTGAAAGTTTGGGGATGTGATGCTTATGTCAAAAAGCTTCAGCCTGAAAAGCTGGAACCAAAGTGGAAAATGTGTCTTCATAGGATACCCAAAATAGATAGTTGGGTATACCTTCTATCTCAGATCCGAAGGCAAAGTATTTGTTGCTAAAAACGGAACATTTCTTGAGAAAGAGTTTCTCTCGAAAGAATTGAGTGGGAGGAAGATAGAACTTGATGAGGTTGTTGAACATTTGATTCAACCAAAAACTAGTGCAGCACAAAAAGATGTTTCTGTGTAGCCTTCGATAGTTGAAGAGGAAGTTAACGATGATGATCATGAAGCTTCAGATCAAGTTACTATTGAACCTCGTAGGTCGACAATGGCACGTACTGCTCCTAAGTTGTACGGCACCCCTATCTTAGAGGTCATGTTGTTATAAAATGATGAACCTACGAGCTATGGAGAAGTGATGATGGGCCCGGATTCCGAAAGATGGTTAGAGGCCATGAAATACAAGATGGGATCCATGTATGAAAACAAAGTGTGGACTTTGGAAGTATTACCTACAAGGCGAAAGACCATTCAAAACAAATAGATATTTAAGAGGAAGACGGACGCGGATGGTAATGTCACTGTCTATAAAGCTCGACTTGTGGCAAAGGGTTTTTCACAAGTTCAAGGAGTTAACTATGATGAGACCTTCTCACATGTAGAGATGCTTAAGTCTGTTAGAATCATGTTAGCAATAGTTTCATATCTCGACTATGAAATTTGGCAGATGGATGTCAAAATAAAGTTTCTTAATGGCCTCCTTAAGGAAGAGTTGTATATGATATAACCAGAAGGTTTTGTCAATCTAGAGAATGCTAACAAAGTTTGCAAACTCCAGTGATCCATTTATGGACTGGTGCAAGCATCTCGGAGTTGGAATCTGCCCTTTGATGAGGTGATCAAAGTGTTTGGGTTTATATGAGTGGGAGCTTTGTAGCATTTCTAATATTATATCTGGATGACATATTGCTGATTGGAAAAAATATAGAAAGGCTGGAAAGCATAGAATGAATATTTGAACAAGAGTTTTTCAATGAAGGACCTAGGAGATGCTACTTTCATATTAGGCATTAAGATCTATAGAGATAGATTGAGACGCTTAATAGGACTTTCACAAAGCACATACCTTGATAAAATTTTGAAGAAGTTCAAAATGGATCAGTCCAAGAAGGGGTTCTTGCCTGTGTTACAAGGTGTGAAGTTGAGTAAGACTCAATGCCTAGTGACTGCAAAAGATAGAGAAAAGATGAGTGTCATCCCCTATGCTTCAGCCATAGGCTCTATCATGTATGCAATGTTGTGCACAAGACCCGATGTCATCCTTGCCATAAGTATGGCCAGAAGGTTTCAAAGTGATCCAAGAATAGAGCACTGGACGGAGATCAAGAATATCCTTAAGTACCCGAAAAGGACTAAGGAAATGTTTCTCGTTTATGTAGGTGATCAAGAGCTCGTCGTAAAGGGTTACGTCAATGCAAGCTTTGACACTGATCTGGATGACTCTAAGTCACAAACCATATCCTTAAATACCCGAAATGGACTAAGGAAATGTTTCTCGTTTATGCAGGTGATCAACAGCTCATCGTAAAGGGGTTACGTCGATGCAAGCTTTGACACTGATCTGGATGACTCTAAGTCACAAACCAGATACATATTTATTCTCAATGGGGGAGCGGTAAGCTGGTGCAGTTCCAAGCAAAGCGTGGTAGCCAATTCTACATGTGAAGCAGAGTACATCGCTCAACCTTGGAGGCAACAAAGGAAGGTGTCTGGATGAAGGAGTTCATGACAGATCTTGGAGTAGTGCCCAGTGTACTGGATCTAATGGCTTTGTTCTGTGACAGCACTAGTGCCATTGCTCTGGCTAATGAACCAAGGTTTCACAAGAGGACCAGACACATAAAGTGATGCTTCAATTCCATCTGAGATCACATCAAGGAGGAGGACATAAATATTTACAAAGTGCACACAAATCTAAATGTTGCAGACCCGTTGACTAAACCACTTCCAATGGCTAAGCATGATCAAAGCCAGGACTGCATGGGTGTTCGATTCATTACAATGTAAATCACATAGTGATGTGAGCTAGATTATTGACTCTAGTGTAAGTGGGAGACTATTGGAAATATGCCCTAGATCATTGGGAGAATTTTGTGATGGACAAGACCCAAACTACAAATGTAGCATATGATCGTGTCAGTTTATTGCTATGGTTTTCTGCGTGTCAAGTATATGTTCCTATGACCATGAGATCATGCAACTCACTAACACCAGAGGAGTATGTTGTGTGTATCAAACGTCGCAACGTAACTGGGCGACTATAAAGATTCTCTATAGGTATCTCGGAGGGTGTCTGTTGAGTTGGCATGGATTAACACTGGGATTTGTTGCTCCGTGTGATGGAGAGGTATCTCAGGGCCCACTCGGTAATACAACATCACAATGAGGCTTGGAAGCAGTGTGACTAAGTGTTAGCCACGAGATCTTGTATTACGGAACGAGTAAAAGAGACGGGATGGTAATGAGACTAAACTAGGTATGCAGATACTGACGATCGAGTCTCGAGCAAGTAACATACCGAAGAACAAAGGGAACAACATACGGGATTGTCTGAATCCTTGACATAGAGGTTCGACTGATAAAGATCTTTGTAGAACATTTAGGAACCAATATGGGCATCCAGTTCTTGCTATTGACTATTGACCGCAGAGGTGTCTCGGTCATGCCTACATGGTTCTCAAACCCGCAGGGTCTGTACACTTAAGGTTCGGTGACGTTTCGGTATAGATAAGTTATGTTTGTTGGTGACCAAAGGTTGTTCGTAGTCCCGGATGAGATCCCGGACATGACGAGGAACTCCGGAATGGTATGGAGGTGAAGATTCATATATAGGATGTACCGTGTTGGTCACCGGGAAAAGTTCGGGTGTCACCGGTAATGTACCGGGAGGGTCCCGGGGGTACACCGGAAGGGGCCACCAGCCCTGAAGGGCCACATGGGCTGTGAGAGAAGGCGCACCAGCCCCTGGTGGGCTGGATTACCCTCCCACAATGGCCCATGCGGTCGAAGGGTGGAGGCGGGAAACCCTAAGGGGGCCGGCCACCCTGCCTTGGGGGCCAAGCCACCCCTTGGCCGCCGCCCCCTCCTCTTGGCTGCCGCCCCTAGGGGTGGGAACCCTAGGGCGCAGCCCCTTCCCCCTCCCCCCTATATATATGAGAGAGGGAGGAGGGAAGCTGCACCTCAAGCCACGGCGCATCCCTTCCTCCCTCCCCGAGAGCTTCTCCTCTAGTAGATTGATTCGGAGATGCTTAGCAAAGCTCTGCCGGATCAGCTCCACCACCACTGCCACCACACCGTCATGCTACCGGAGAACCCATCTACCTCTCTGCTCCCTCTTGCTGGAACAAGAAGGAGGAGATCATCATCGAGCTGCACGTGTGCTGAACGCGGAGGTGTCGTCCGTTCGATAGTTGATCGGGAGTTCGTGGGACAGCTTGCGATTTGGATTGCGAAGACGTATGACTACATCAACCGAGTCCTTTAACGCTTCCGCTTAGCGATTTACAAGGGTATGTGGATCCAATCTCTCCTCTCATAGATGCTCATCTCCTAGATTGATCTTGGTGAAGCATAGGAATTTTTTTGTTTCCCATGCAACGTTCCCCAACATCAATCTCATATAAATCATTATTCATCACCAATCCATGTGCCTACACGTTACATATACTGAATTTTGCTATGTTACTATTTCTATTGCTAATGTCACACTGCTATGAAACTGCTACTGTCACTTCTACTGTTACTTGTCCTACTACTATTTGCCGTTCAACTAAATCTTTGATGTAGAGAGATATCCCATGTGCGGTTGAATTGACAACTAAACTGTCAAGACCAATAAATATTCTTTGGCTCCCCTTGTGTCCAACCAATAAATTAGGGTGAAATACTACCCATGAAGATGTCACGATCCCCTACACTTGTAGGTTGTCAAGACCTTTTTCTGGTGCCGTTGCCGGGGAGCATAACTCTATTTATTGTGTTAACTTGAAGGATATACAATTGCTACTATGAGTAATTTGAAAGACAATCGAACTAAGATCGCCCCCTCTCACACGAGAGGAGGTAATCAACTGCGATCTAGCTCTGCTTTAGATTCACCTACTATTTTGGAGCAGCCTGCTACACCACCACATGTGGATCTTCCTGATGTGTCACATGAACTTGATGATGCTACTTCTGAAATTAATGATGAAACTACTTCTCCACATGTTGAAACAGAATTTGTGCCACTGAATAAATTACTTGATGCTCATATTGCTAAAGCTAGAGAACTTGAAAATGTTGAAACTGAGGGAGACTTTGAATCACCTATTACCCCTCGCTCACCTAATAGTTATGAATTGCCTCATGTACTGGAAGGTTATGTTATGTATGGTGAGGTAGCTAGGGACTTTCTTGCTTGTAAGGATAATGATGACATGAAGAAACTATTATGCAAACTAAAAGAAAAATCTATGATCGAGAAAATGAAACGTGATCCTAAATTTGCTAATTCTCCTATATTCGTTACTGATAAGGATTACGACTTCTCTGTAGACCCTGAGTTAATTCCTATAGTAGAGTCTGATCCTTTGCATGGTTATGAAAATGAAACTGTTGTCGAACACCTTATGAAACTGAATGATGTTGTTGCTTTGTTTACCAATTATGAAAAGATTCGCTATTATTATATCCTTAAGCCTTTTCCTTTCTCGCTAAAAGGTGAGGCCAATGAATGGTTCCTCCCACTTGCTCCTGGTTGTATGCATAGTACCCAGGATATGCTTCACCACTTTTTTGCAAAATATTTTCCCGCTCATAACAAACAAACTACCTTACAGGAAATATTTATCTTCGCTCAAATTTAAGAAGACAATCTCCCTCAAGCTTGGGGAGGCTTCTCAGTTTACTAAGAGATTTGCCTGATTTTCCTCTTGAGAAGAATGAAATACTTGATTTTTTATAATGGACTAAACGATGCTGCTAGGGATTTCCTAGATAGTTGTGATGGTTGTGTTTTCAGGGAAAGAACTGTTGGACAAGCTGAAGAATTATTGAATAACATAATGAAATACTTGATTTTTTATAACCGACTAACCGATGCTCCTAGGGATTTCCTAGACAGTTGTGCTGGTTGTGTTTTCATGGAAAGAACTGTTGGACAAGCTGAAGAATTATTGAATAACATAATGGAAAATTCTGATGATTGGACTGTTGGGAGACGTAGTAGTAAATCAAAAATTTTTCTACGCGTTCACCAAGATCCATCTATGGAGAAACCAGCAACGAGCAAGGGGAGAGTGGATCTTCATACCTTTGAAGATCGCTAAGCGGAAGCGTTACAAGAACGCGGTTGATGGAGTCGTACTCGCAGCGATTCAGATCGCGGTAGATCCGATCAAGTGCCGAACGGACGGCACCTCCGCGTTCAACACACGTGCAGCCCGGTGACGTCTCCAACACCTTGATCCAGCAAGGAGGAAGGAGAGGTTGGGGAAGGGCTCCAACAGCAGCACGACGGCGTGGTGGTGGTGGAGTAGCAAGGTATTCCGACAGGGCTTCGCCTAAGCGCTGCGGAGGAGGAAGAAGAGAGGTAGGGCTTCGCCGTGAGAGAGAGAGATCAAATCTTATCTCAAAACATCCAAAACCTCAAGTATATATAGGAGGAGGGACGTGGAGGGCTGGCTTGGCCTCTACTCCAAAGAGGAGATGGCCGGCCGAATTAAAGGGAGAGTCCACCTCCCACAAGGGAGGTGGATCTCCTCCTTTTAAATCCTTTTTGCCTTATCTCCTTATCTCCAGCCACATGGGCCTTTAGCAAAAGTCTTGCCCAGCCCAATAAGGGCTGGCACACTTTATCTAACAGCCCATGTGGTCCTTTGGTCGTCACACCCCTCCCGGGGGTCCTCCGGCACCCTCCCGGCACTCCCGGTACACTACCGATGAGCCCGAAAACTTTCCGGTGACCAAAACTGGACTTCCTATATATCAATCTTTACCTCCGGACCATTCCGGAGCTCCTCGTGACGTCCGGGATCTCATCCGGGACTCCGAACAACCTTCGGTAATCACGTATACCATTTCCCTATAACCCTAGCGTCATCGAACCTTAAGTGTGTAGACCCTACGGGTTCGGGAGACACGTAGACATGACCGAGACACCTCTCCGGTTAATAACCAACAGCGGGATCTGGATACCCATGTTGGCTCCCACGTACTCCACGATGATCTCATCGGATGAACCACGATGTCAAGGATTCAATCAATCCCGTATACAATTCCCTTTGTCTATCGGTATGATACTTGCCCGAGATTCGATCGTCGGTATCCCTATACCTTGTTCAATCTCGTTACTGGCAAGTCTCTTTACTCGTTCCGTAATACATCATCCCGTGGCTAACTCCTTAGTCACATTGAGCTCATTATGATGATGTCTTACCGAGTGGGCCCAGAGATACCTCTCCGTCACACGGAGTGACAAATCCCAGTCTCGATTCGTGTCAACCCAACAGACACTTTCGGAGATACCCGTAGCGTACCTTTATAGCCACCCAGTTACGTTGTGACGTTTGGCACACCCAAAGAATTCCTACGGTATCCGGGAGTTACACAATCTCATGGTCTAAGGAAATGATACTTGACATTGAAAAGCTTTAGCAAACGAACTACACGATCTTGTGCTATGCTTAGGATTGGGTCTTGTCCATCACATCATTCTCCTAATGATGTGATCCCGTTATCAATGACATCCAATGTCCATGGCCATGAAACCGTGACCATCTATTGATCAACGAGCTAGTCAACTAGAGGCTCACTAGGGACATGTTGTGGTCTATGTGTTCACACATGTATTATGGTTTCCGGTTAACACAATTATAGCATGAACAATAGACAATTATCATGAACAAGGAAATACAATAATAACCATTTTATTATTGCCTCTAGGGCATATTTCCAACAGTCTCCCACTTGCACTAGAGTCAATAATCTAGTTCACATCACCATGTGATTAACACTTACATCACCATGTGATCATATCATCATGTGATTAACACCCAATAAGTTCTGGGGTTTGTTCATGTCCTGCTCGTGAAAGAGGTTTTAGTTAACGGGTCTGCGACATTCAGATCCGTGTGTACCTTACAAACTTTCCATGTCATATTTGTAGATACTGCTCCCATGCTCCACTTGGAGCTATTCCAAATGGCTGCTCCACTATACGTAGCTGGATTTCTACTAAGAGTCATCCAGATTGGTTTTAAAGCTTGCATCATCGTAACACTTTACGATGAACTCTTTATCACCTCCATAATCGAGAAATATTTCCTTAGTTCTCAAGTTACTAAGGCTAACTTTGACCGCTGTCTAGTGATCCACTCTTGGATTACTCTTGTACCCCTTGACAGACTCATGGCAAGGCACACACAGGTGCGGTACACAGCATGGCATACTATATAGAGCCTATGGCTAAAGCATAGGAGATGACACTCATCTCTTCTTTATCTTCTGCCGTGGTCGGGTATTGAGTCTTACTCAATTTCACACCTTACAATACAGTCAAGAACTCCTTCTTTGACCCATCTATTTTGAACTCCTTCAAAAACTTGTCAAGGTATGTCTTCGTCGAAAAAACTTATCAAGCGAATAGATCTATCCCTATAGATCTTGATGCTCAATAAAATAGTAGCTTTATCTGGGTCTTCCTTTGAAAAACAAAACTTTTCAAACAACCCTTCATGCTCTTCCAGAAATTCTACATCATTTCCGATCAATAATATGTCAACTACATATTCTTATAAGAAATTCCATAGTGCTCCCACTCACTTTCTTGCAAATACAAGTTTCTCATAAACTTTGTATAAACTTAAACACTTTGATCACCTCATCAAAGCATATATTCCAACTCCGAGATGCTTGCTCCAGTCCATAGAAGGATCGCTGGAGTTTGCATATTATTAGCATCCTTAGGATTGACAAAACCTTCTGGTTGTATCACATACAACTCTTCCTCACAGAAACCATTACGGAAACCTTGTTTTGTCATCCATCTGCCAGATTTCATAATCGAAAAATGCAGCAACTGCTAACAAAATTTTAATAGACTTTTAGCATCGCTACAGATGAGACAATCTCATTGCAGTCAACTCCTTGAACTTGGCGGAAACTTCTTTGCGACAAGTCGAGCTTTATAAACGGTGACATTTCACCATTAGCGTCTATGTTTATCTCAAAGGTCCATTTGTACTCAATGACCCGCCATTCAACAGGCAAGTCTACCAAAGTCCATACTTGGTTTTCATACATGGATCCTTTCTCGGATTTCATGGCTCCTAGCCATTTGTTGGAATCCGGGCCCACCATCGCTTCTCCATAGTTCGTAGGTTCATCGTTGTCCAACAACATGATTTCCAAGACAGGGTTGTCGTACTACTCAGGAGCAGTACGCGTCCTTGTCGACCTACGAGGTTCGATAGTGACTTGATCCGAAGCTTCATGATCATCATCATTAACTTCCTTTTCAACTAAGTAGGCTCTACAGAAACATCTTTCTGTGTTGCGCTATTCTCTGGTTGAAACAAAGGTTCAACAACCTTATCAAGTTCTATCTTCCTCCCACTCAATTCTTTCGAGAGAAACTCTTTCTCAAAAAGGACCCGTTCTTAGCAACAAACACCTTTTGCGCTTGGATCTGAGATAGAAGGTATACCCAATGTCTCATTAGGGTATTCTATGAAGATGCATTTGTCTGCTTTGAGTTCGAGCTCGCTAGGTGAAAAACCCATTTTCACATAAGCGTCGCAGCCCCAAACATTAAGAAATGACAGCTTAGGCTTCTGTCAAACCATAATTCTCACGGTGTCATCTCAACAGACTTAGATGGTGCCCTGTTAAAGTGAATGGATTTGTCTTTAATGCATAACCCCATAACGATAGTGGTAAAACGATAAGAGACATCATAGTACTCACTATATCCAATAGAGCACGACTACGACGTTCGAACACACCATCACACTATGGTGTTCCAGGAGGCGTGAGCTGTGAAACAATTTCCACATTGTCTAAAATTGCATACCAAACTCGTAACATAGATATTCACCTCCATGATCATATCATAGACATTTATCTTCTTGTCACGATGATCTTTAACTTCACTCTGAAACTCCTTGAACCTTTCAAACATTTCAGATTCGTGTTTCATTAAGTAAATATCCCCATATTTACTCAAATCATCAGTGAAGGTAAAGAAAAACAACGATATCCACTGTGTGTTTCAACACTCATTGGACCACATACATCAACATGTATTAATTCCAATAAGCCACTTGCCCGCTCCATCATATTGGATGACGGGGTCTCAGTCATCTTGCCCAAGAGGCATGGCTCGCATGTCTCAACCGATTCGAAATCGAGTGAGTCAAAAAACATCCATCATCATGGAGTTTCTTCATGCGATTTATACCAATATGACATTACGTGGCAGTGCCACAAGCATGTGGTACTATCATTATTAACTTTGTATCTTTTGGTACCAATGTTATGAATATGTGTACTACTACGATCATGATTCGATAAACCATTTCGAGTGGGTGCATGACCATTGAAGGCATTATCCATGTAAACAGAATAACCATTATTCTCTAACTTATATGAATAACCGTATCGCACTAATCATGATCTAATCACGTTTATGCTCAACGCAAACACCAAATAACATTTATTTAGGTTTATCACAAATCCTGAAGGTAGAGAGAGCGTGCGATGGTGATCACATCAATCTTGGAAATACTTCCAACACACATCGTCACCTTTCACCTAGCTAGTCTCCATTTACTCCGTAGCTTTTATTTCGAGTTGCTAACACTTAGCAACCGAACCGGTATCTAATACCCAGGTGCTACTAGGAGTACCAGCAAGGTACACATCACTAACACGTATATCAAATATACTTCCATTGACATTACCAGCCTTCTTATCTACCAATCATCTAGGGTTTTTCCGCTTCAGCGAACATTCTCCTCATAACAGAAGCACTTAGTCTCGGGTTCGGGCTCAACCTTGGGTTTCTTCACTAGAGCAACAACTGGCTTGCCATTCCTGAAGTTTTTCCCTTCTTGCCCTTGCCCCTTTTGAAACTAGTGGTTTTCACTTAACCATCAACACTTGATGCTCCTTATTGATTTCTACCTTCGTGGTGTCAAACATCACGAACAACTCAAGGATCATCTTATCCATCCCTGGCATGTTATAGTTCATCACGAAGCTCTAGTAGCTTGGTGGCAGTGACTTGGAGAACTGCATTAATCACTATCTCATCTGGAAGATTAACTCCCACTTGATTCAAGTGATTGTAGCACCCAGACAATCTGAGAACACGCTCACCGATTAAGCTATTCTCCTTTATCTTGCAGGCAAAGAATCTTGTTGGAGGTCTCATACCTCTCAACATAGGCACGAGCTTGAGATCACAATCTCAGCTCCTAGAACATCTCATATGTTCTGTGACGTTCAAAACATTTTGAAGCCTCAATTCTAAGCCGTAATGCATGACGCACTGAACTATCACGTAGTCATCAAAAAGTGCCTGTCATATGTTCACAACATCTACAGACAACGCTTGAGGGAATGATGCAGTTAGCGGTACATCAAAAACATAAGCTTTCTGTGCAGCAATGAGGACAATCCTCAGATCACGGACCCAGTCCGCATTATTGCTACCATCAACTTTCAACTTACTTTTCTCTAGGATTGTATCAATAAAACTGGGGAGCTACAGCGCGAGCTATCTACGACATAATTTGCAAGGACATTTTTAGACTAAGTTCATGATAATTAAGTTCATTTAATCAAATTATTAATGAACTCCCACTTAGATAGACATCTCTCTAGTCTTCCAAGTGATACATGATCCATGTCAACTAGCCCGTGTCCGATCATCACGTGAGACGGACTAGTCATCCATGGTGAACATCTCTATGTTGATCGTATCTTCTATACGACTCATGTTCGACCTTTCGGTCTTCCGTGTTCCGAGGCCATGTCTGTACATGCTAGGCTCGTCAAGTCAACCTAAGTGTTTCGCATGTGTAAATCTGGCTTACACCCGTTGTATGCGAACGTTAGAACCTATCACACCCAATCATCACGTGGTGCTTCGGAACGACGATCCTTAGCAACGGTGCACAGTTAGGGTGAACACCTTTCTTGAAATTTTATTGAGAGATCATCTTATTTACTACCGTCGTTCTATGCAAATAAGATGTAAACATGATAAACATCACATGCAATCAATATAGTGACATGATATGGCCAATATCATTTTGCTCCTATGATCTCCATCTTCGGGGCACCATGATCATCACTGTCACCGGCACGACACCATGATCTCCATCATCATGATCTCCATCATTGTGTCTTCATGAAGTTGTCTCGCCAACTATTACTTCTACTACTATGGCTAACGCTTAGCAATAAAGTAAAGTAATTACATGGCGTTTATGATTGACACGCAGGTCATACAATAAATAAGACAACTCCTATGGCTCCTGCCGGTTGTCATAATCATCGACATGCAAGTCGTGAATCCTATTACAAGAACATGATCAATTCATACATCACAATGCATCACATCACATCCTTTGGCCATATCACATCACAAGGCACATGCTGCAAAAACAAGTTAGACGTCCTCTAATTTGTAGTTGCAAGTTTTTACGTGGCTGCTATAGGTTACTAGCAAGAACGTTTCTTACCTACGTCAACACCACAACGTGATTTGCCAATTGCTATTTACCCTTCATAAGGACCCTTTTCATCGAATCCGATCCGACTAAGGTAGGAGAGACAGACACCCGCTAGCCACCTTATGCATCTAGTGCATGTCAGGCGGTGGAACCGGTCTCACGTAAGCGTACGTGTAAAGTTGGTCCGGGCCGCTTCATCCCACAATACCGCCGAATCAAGATAAGACTAGTAGCGGCAAGCAAATTAACAAACTCGACGCCCACAACTGCTTTGTGTTCTACTCGTGCATAGATTCTACGCATAGACCTAGCTCATGATGCCACTGTTGGGAGACGTAGTAGTAAATCAAAATTTTTTCTACGCGTTCACCAAGATCCATCTATGGAGAAACCAGCAACGAGCAAGGGGAGAGTGGATCTTCATACCTTTGAAGATCGCTAAGCGGAAGCGTTACAAGAACGCGGTTGATGGAGTCGTACTCGCAGCGATTCAGATCGCGGTAGATCCGATCAAGTGCCGAACGGACGGCACCTCCGCGTTCAACACACGTGCAGCCCGGTGACGTCTCCAACACCTTGATCCAGCAAGGAGGAAGGAGAGGTTGGGGAAGGGCTCCAACAGCAGCACGACGGCGTGGTGGTGGTGGAGTAGCAAGGTATTCCGACAGGGCTTCGCCTAAGCGCTGCGGAGGAGGAAGAAGAGAGGTAGGGCTTCGCCGTGAGAGAGAGAGATCAAATCTTATCTCAAAACATCCAAAACCTCAAGTATATATAGGAGGAGGGACGTGGAGGGCTGGCTTGGCCTCTACTCCAAAGAGGAGATGGCCGGCCGAATTAAAGGGAGAGTCCACCTCCCACAAGGGAGGTGGATCTCCTCCTTTTAAATCCTTTTTGCCTTATCTCCTTATCTCCAGCCACATGGGCCTTTAGCAAAAGTCTTGCCCAGCCCAATAAGGGCTGGCACACTTTATCTAACAGCCCATGTGGTCCTTTGGTCGTCACACCCCTCCCGGGGGTCCTCCGGCACCCTCCCGGCACTCCCGGTACACTACCGATGAGCCCGAAAACTTTCCGGTGACCAAAACTGGACTTCCTATATATCAATCTTTACCTCCGGACCATTCCGGAGCTCCTCGTGACGTCCGGGATCTCATCCGGGACTCCGAACAACCTTCGGTAATCACGTATACCATTTCCCTATAACCCTAGCGTCATCGAACCTTAAGTGTGTAGACCCTACGGGTTCGGGAGACACGTAGACATGACCGAGACACCTCTCCGGTTAATAACCAACAGCGGGATCTGGATACCCATGTTGGCTCCCACGTACTCCACGATGATCTCATCGGATGAACCACGATGTCAAGGATTCAATCAATCTCGTATACAATTCCCTTTGTCTATCGGTATGATACTTGCCCGAGATTCGATCGTCGGTATCCCTATACCTTGTTCAATCTCGTTACTGGCAAGTCTCTTTACTCGTTCCGTAATACATCATCCCGTGGCTAACTCCTTAGTCACATTGAGCTCATTATGATGATGTCTTACCGAGTGGGCCCAGAGATACCTCTCCGTCACACGGAGTGACAAATCCCAGTCTCGATTCGTGTCAACCCAACAGACACTTTCGGAGATACCCGTAGCGTACCTTTATAGCCACCCAGTTACGTTGTGACGTTTGGCACACCCAAAGCATTCCTACGGTATCCGGGAGTTACACAATCTCATGGTCTAAGGAAATGATACTTGACATTGAAAAGCTTTAGCAAACGAACTACACGATCTTGTGCTATGCTTAGGATTGGGTCTTGTCCATCACATCATTCTCCTAATGATGTGATCCCGTTATCAATGACATCCAATGTCCATGGCCATGAAACCGTGACCATCTATTGATCAACGAGCTAGTCAACTAGAGGCTCACTAGGGACATGTTGTGGTCTATGTGTTCACACATGTATTATGGTTTCCGGTTAACACAATTATAGCATGAACAATAGACAATTATCATGAACAAGGAAATACAATAATAACCATTTTATTATTGCCTCTAGGGCATATTTCCAACATGGACACTTCCAAAACCACCTCCGAAACCTATTCAAAATAAGAGAGGTATTCTATTCCTTAGTCTCGAAAACATGCAAGAAGCAACAAGATCCAAGAAAGAGAAAGGTATTAAAACCGACGATGTGAAAAAATTACCGCCTATTGAAGAAATACATGGACTTGACAACCTGACATGGGTAGCAGAGGAAAAATCTCATCGTTACTTTAGTGAAAGTGATGTACCTTATACTAAGACTCCTGAAAAATGCATGGATGAATTTGATAATTACGTTGTTAAGCAAGAACACTTCAAAAATTATGTTAAGAATCAATTGTGACGTAATGCTATGATGATAGATTGCTTAAGTGACTTGATGTTTAGAATTGTAAATGATGTGAAAGGTTTAGGTAAACAAGCTTCTATGGTTCACACCCAATTAGACTAAGTTGCTAAACCACAAAATGATTTGCTTGTTGGAATGAATAATAATATGAATGATTATGTTGTTAGAGTAGTGACTAGAGGAGGTAGAATGACCCAAGAACCTCTTTATCTTGAATGTCACCCTAAAAGAATTGAACAAGATTCTTAGAAAATTAATGAAGATGCACCTAGTTCATCTAAGAAGAAAAGGGAAAAGAAATATAATAGGAACTTGCATGCTTATAGTGAACCTGTTATAGAAAAACCTGTTGAGAAACATAATGAGGTTTCTGTTTCTGATGCTAAGACTCATTCTCATAGTGCACATGCACCTAGTGACAGTGAAAATGATAGTAATGATGATGCTCAACCATATGCTAACAAAGAAAATGATAATGATGTGGAAATTGAACCCGTTGACGATCTCGATAAACGTTATGATAAGAGATACTTTCTTGCTAGAAAACATGGAAGGGAAAGAGAGCCATGGGTTCAAAAACCTATGACATTCCCTCGTAGGCCCGTTAAAAGTAAGGGTGATGAGGATTTTGAGCGCTTTGTTGAAATGATTCGATCTGTCTTTTTGCACACTCGTTTGACTGATATATTGAAAATGCCTCTGTAAGCTACTACATGAACGATATTATTGCCAACAAAAGAAAGATACCTGAAACTGAAATTGCCACCATGCTTGCTAATTATTCTTTTGATGGTGGAGTACCTAAGAAGTTGAGAGATCCGGGTATACCCACAATACCTTGCTCTATTAAAAGAAACTATGTCAAAACTGCTTTATGTGATTTAGGGGCCAATGTTAGTGTTATGCCTTTCTCCATTTATAAAAACTTGAATTGAGTAAACTCACACCTGCTGAGATATCTTTGCAAATGGCTGATAAATCTACTACTTTACCTATTGGAATTTGTGAGGACGTTCCTATTGTGGTTGAAAATGTTAGTATCCTAATAGACTTTGTTATTCTTGATATGCCTGAGGACGACAATATGTCAATCATCCTTGGTAGACCCTTTCTAAATACTAAAGGGCTGATTATTGATTGCAATAAAAGCAAGGTTACTTTTCATGTCAACGGCAAGCAAGATATCGTGCATTTTCTGAAGAAGCAAACTTTGGTTAATAATATTAACGCCATTGATCCTATTCCCACAATTATCAATGGAGATTCTATAATTCCTCTACCTACTGCCAAGAAGAAGAAATATTATAATCTCATAGTTGGGGAAATGCAAATCCCTATTGAGGTTACCTAGTGGTATACAAAAATTCTTTGGTTTCATGTTAGTCGGAAAGGTTATTAATAAGACTTGATCAACCTTATTAATGAATCCTTTTCGAAGGACATGTGATTGATGAATTGAGTATTCACAACTTTATGTATCACAAGTTTATTCTCTGTTTTTTCTTAGTTATATAAAATAAAATACCATGAAATTCTTGTTTTCAGTTTTTCCTATGCATGAAAAATACCCCAAATATAAAATGTCTCAGATTACCACAAAATTTTGATATGAATTTTTCCTAACTTTTTTAGAATTTTTGGCATAAAAATTACAGCAGGGGTGTGTGCGAGTGGGCCACCACATAATAGGCTTGTGGGGCCCACAAGCCCCCTGCCTTATCTCTTTAGCCCACCTTGTCTCCTATATCCAGCAAAAATTCCTAGATCTGTCTACCTTATGTTCTTCCACCTGAAACAAAAAAATTCGATCTCTTTGCTGGAAACTCCGTTTCTGAAACTGTTTTGCGGAATTGCTCCTTGGTATGTGACTCTCCCATTCCTCCAATTAAATTTTGTTTTAGTGGTTTATATTTTGCATAAGTTACTACACTTGGTGCTAACGAAAATGAGCTTGCATGTTGAATTCTTTGAGTTCAAAGTAGTATGAATGCTTGATATGGCCGCTAGGCATCACCATGAGTAGTTGCTACAATTCTTCCAAAGTTTTGTTGACATAAATTTGTAGCTCCAAAATTTCAGAATTTTTTTATTAGGATAATGAAATTTCTAAGGAATGGTTATTCAAGACGGATCCCCAAGGGAGTTGTTAGGAGGACTCAGGATAGCGACATCAATCACCCTCGCAACACAGAGGTTAGGCCCTATGAATGGCCACACATACCCCTCATGAATGAAGCGGGTTTTTATGAACAATTCATGCAAATTAGAGGGATTGGAAGATTGACCTTCTTCCCATTCAACTTCATTAGCGTTGAAGTAACCAACACCACGATTCTTCCGGTATCCTCCGTGCTTGCATACAATCTCCTCAAATTGTTCGCAATCTTCAAGACTCTTGTAGTTACCTTTCCCTACAATCCCTATCAACAGTTCATTTTCTTTCTCAAGTGTAACTTGTCCAAGAGAAGAGTTAGTGGGATCAAGAGAACTACTAGAAGAAATATCATTGGATTTATCAATTTTATTGCTACTAGTTGAAGAACCTTTCTTTCCTTTATTACTAGCTTGCTTAGACTTAACTTGTGGCATGAATGTAGACCAGAGAAATCATTTGGCTAGATAAGAGGAAGTCTTCTTTCTAAGATCATCATTGGTAGCTTTAAGGAACTCATGCTCTTGCTCTAAATTGAGCTTCTCGAAGCGGAGCTTCTCATGTGTCCTTTCAAGCTCTCTATGATCCTCTAGAGTTGAATCATGAGCTAACTTAAGAGTTTTTAGTTCTTGAGTTAGTCGTTATATTTCCAACTTATCATCATCGCACGACTTATCTAGACTAGAGTGAGGACTAGCATGTACATTTTGACTAACATTACTAGACTTGTCAAATAGCAAGTCATCTTCAATTAACAAGTGATCTTCATCACTATTGAAATCAAGATAGTCGGGGTGTGTTACCTTGGGGCCTTTAGCCATGAAGCAACGTCCACTCCCATCATTTGGTGAATCAAATATGTCGTAGGAGTCGGTTGTCACTAGTGCAACTCCGGCAACACCTTCATCTTGACTATTGTCAGAGTTGGAGTGATAGCTTCTGTCGGCGAGATTATTGGATTCGGATCCAGAAACCCATTCACCAACATGAGCTTGATGTCTTCTTCTTGAGTAGCTCTTGGTGTACTTGTCCTTCTTCTCTGAGTCTGTACTTCTCCTTGAGGGTCTTTGTTCATAACGACCATCCCTACTCCTTCTCTCTCTTTGAGGTGACTCATCTCTTGAGCTTCGTATTCTTGGTGACTCTTCTTTCCTTTTGTAAGGTGCCATGCACTGATTGGACTACTGTCTGGGCTTCCCACAATTGTAGCAATTTCAGTCACGACTTGATGAACGCTTCTCTTCATATCTTGAGTTAGAGCTTCGATATTTGCTTCTATTCTTGTAGAACTTGTTTAATTTCTTGACCATGAGGCTTATCTCTTCATTTGTGACAAGGTTGTCGCTTGAGGTAGCTGGAGCATCACTTGTGGCTTTGTAAGCACCGCTAGACTTGTGGTGAAGATCTTCCTTGTCTTTGAGTGTCATCTCATGAGCAACAATCCTACCAATCACTTCTGTTGGCTTGAGATCTTTGTAGTTGGGCATCATTTGGATCAATGTGCATACGGTGTCATATTGATCATCCAAATCTCTAAGTATCTTCTTGATGATGAATTTGTCCGTCATTTCTTCGCTTCCTAAGCCGACAATCTCATTGCTGATGGGAGCTAGCCTAGAGTACATCTTAGCGACTCCTTCACCATCCTTCATCTTGAATTGTCAAGTTGGCTTTGAAGAACATCCAACTTGGATTCTCTCACAGATTCTATACATTCATGCATATCAATCAAAGTATCCCAAATCTCTTTTGCATTCTCAAGACGGCTGATTTTGTTGAATTCTTCGGGGCATAGGCAGTTCAAGAGAATGTCACATGCTTGAGCATTGAGTTGCAACATCTTCAATTCATTCGCAGTTGCTTAGCGATCGGGTTCCCTTCCTTCTGCAAAGAATTCACCTTGCATACCAAGATGAACAACAACCCAAACAACGGGGTTATGACTAAGCAAATACATTTTCATTTTGTGTTTCCAACTAGCAAATTTGTGCCATCAAAGTATGGACCTCTATGGTGATAATTTGCCTCACTAGATGCCATACTCTCCTAGGTTGTGAGGCCAATGCAATGGATGCCAATGCTCTGATACCACTTGTAGGATTGAAAGTAGTGCTAGACGGGGGGGTGATTAGACTACTTGACCAAATAAAAATATACTTTTCCCAATTTTAATTCTTGTCATATTTTAGCATTCATAGTCTGTCAAGTACACCCTACACATGCATGTCTAAGAGTATAGCAGTGGAAAGTAAAGACAAGCATGTAGCACCCTACACATTCTTGGCAAGTTTTGCTATTTTCCCAATTTTAAGGTGGTGGGCCGCCTGTCCTCCCGCGCGGCCCATCAGTGGCGCTAGCTCCCGCATGCCCAGCCTCCCTCGCAGACGCGTTCGTTTCTTCCTCCTCCTGTAAGGCAGAGCATCCAGAGGTGCCACGTTGCCACGGTGGTGATTTGACGGCCGTCCAGTGCTCCTAGCAGCTATTTAGAGCGTCCCCGGTGCCCTAGCTCCTCCCTCCCCTCCATTCCTCCCCCTCTTCTCACCGCGCCGCTGCCAGGTGAGCCGCCCTAGCCATGCCGTTGCCACGCCCACGGTGCTCCGGCCAAGCAGCAGTTCGTGCCCAGAGGTAGATCCTCACCGCGCCCCCGTCGCTCTGGTGCGTGGGAAGGAGTCCCCCGTGCTCCCTCTCTTCTTCCCTGATGACCAAGTGGCGCCAAGGAGCTGTCAAGGTCGCCTCTTCTCCTCTGCGTTCCGGGCCGGAGAGGACGCCAAGGTCGCCTTCCTCCTCGCATCGCCTTGTCGGGCCCGAGCCCCCCTCTTCATGTCCTAGGTAAGGATACACGAACCCCCCTTCCTTTTCCCCTTGCTATCTCATCGGTAGTGGTAGATACGCGTAGATTGGGCCATGTTGACGCCGTGCACCTGCAGCTCCGGCAAGCCGCAGCATTCCCATTTGGTCATGGTAGTTTGCAGCGTGTTCGTGCCCGTGCTCGTGCTTTGTATGTGCGCGGAGGTTCACCCCCATAGATCACGCGGCCCTGCCGGTGGTTTCCCCCGCCAGAGGTGCCCGGAGCTGGCCGTGCCGCCGCTGTTCCTGTCGCCGTTGCTCTGGCTGCGGTGCGGTTCAGTTTCGTCAGAAATTGAGCTTGTGTGTGCGTGTATAAGCAGGCTGAGCCCCCTCCTAAGTTAGGATCAGACCACGTAGCGGAGTGGTTTGGGCTCAGGGGAGCGACCAGGAGGTCAGGGGTTCGACCCCCGAACCCTTCCCTTTCTTTTTTGTGTGTTTTTCTTTTTCTTTCTTTTGTTTTTCTTTCTCTCTTGCTTGTATGTGTGTGTGTGCACATGTTTGAGTGTATGTGTGGTGTTTCTTTTTTTTCTGTTGTGTGGGTGTAGCTAGTGTAGTGCATATGTGTGTATGCACATATGTAGTGTGTATGGTGTGTGTGTGTGTGTGCATAGTGCATACACACCCATGTGAGTGTGTGTGAGTGAGTTTTGGCATGTGTGTATGTGTGTGTGCATGTGGCATACACACATGTGTGTGTGGGGAGGCAAGTGCACATATGTGGTGTATGTGACTTGTGTTTGTGTGTGTATGAATTGATATGTGAGTGTGTGTAGAGTGTAGGTGTGTGTATGTGTATGTGGGCATACATGTATGAAAGTGCATGTGTGCCTATATACACACATGATTGAGTGTGGTGTGCTCGTGTGTGTAGGTGTAATGAGAGGTGTGTGTATGTTATACATACACACACACATGTGCATGAGTAGCTCCATGTGTAGCTGTTCTCTTTTATGTGCATAGTAAGCATAGTTTCTCTTCTAGTTAGTTTCATCCTTGCAATGATGCTATGCCATGATATCATGTTCCTAATTTGCTATTTAACCATTTCCAACAAGTATCAATATGGTACATGCCCTTTTGGGCCATTTTCATCAATGCACATAAGTGTCATAATTCACCCATGCCTTAGGAGGTCAATTTCGACCTAGGGTTACTCCGACTTGCTCCAAGATAGTATAGGGGTATGAGTAATGATTTTGGGGTATAATAAACCCAGGAATGCATCAGTGAAGTAAGATTTGACTTTGGGGCAACTTCACAAAAATGCATTTTTATGCTGTGATGCCCTTTTGTCCATTTAACATGATTTAATCTATCAATGGTTTTAAGTTCTTGCCAACATGGACGTGGTAGTTAAAGTTGCTGGGAATGTCCCAGTATTTTTTTATTTATGCTAAGTCACCAGGTCAGTGGCTACCTTGCTGTTAAGTTGCTATGATGATGTTGTTTTCTGCCAACCTGAAATATGGCTAAGTCTGGGAAATTTGTAGTTATTGTTATGCCATGAAGAGAGGGTTGTATCTAGTGATATGTTTGGAATTTGCTCATGCTCAGTGTTAGTTATTTGTAGTAGTTATATTCATATTCGATCATGTTAGTTTTCATGCCAATAGGATCTCTCTAGCATATTTAACCAATGTGTCAACTTGTTACTTTATTAACTCAGATTCCAGAAAACTGGAATTTTCACCAAGTCCCAGAAAACTGATTCATCATGCCAACTTGATTGCTTCATGCATATTGATGTGTGGATCCTTTGCTAGTTTTGTAGTTGGATAAGATGATGCATATGTTCAGTAGATTCTGTCATATCTTGTTTGTGGCTGTAGGGCTCCTGTAGCTCAAGTTGTGAGCTATAGAAGTTGGAATGTTGCTGTTTAGTGGCAGATTTGATGTTTTATTGTTTTATGACTTGTGGGAGCTATGCTCCATGGAATTGATTGATTCTTGAGTCTATTGTGATTGATTTTTCATCACATATCCAGTGGCTGCCTTGTAATGCCAAGAATTAGCCCATGGCTTGGTGGCCTTGTGATTTTGCCTCTGTACCTAGTCGTGAGCGTATCATGAGAACCGTAACTCCGTTTCTTGCGATCTTTATATGCATTTCTATCAATTTTGCATGCTGCGTCCATATTTGCCATGTTCATGCATGTATAAATAACTTAACATGAGGTTCTGTCAAGATTCATTAATAAACAACTTTGCACATGAAACATGACTAGTTTTGGGTTGCTATGCTAGAATTCTTCATAAATGATCATGCATCATTTTGATTGTGCATTGCACCTTGGTTGGATGTTTATTGTTGCTGTTTCTCTTGGGTAGACGCGAGTGTTGATACTGAGTACGAGGACCCAGGAGAGTACCACTACGAGGATCCCGCGACTTGTTTCGCTGAAGAACCAACAAGCAAGATGATCGTACCTGGATCCCGATACTATTTTTGCTTGCTAGTTTCTCGCTCTTATCATTACAATTGCGCTACCTACCACTTGATATCAGCCCCCATGTTGCCATGACAGCCTCTAAACTTCACTTCCTATCATACATTTGATTGGCTAAGTTACCGCTGCTCAGCCCCTCTTATAGCGTTCTTAGTTGCAGGTGCAGGTTGTTCCATGTGATAACATGGATTTGGATATCACAATAATTCTGTTATTTAATTCAATACACATATATATCTTGGTATTGGTAGAAGGCTTGGCCTTTTGCTAAGTGATTTGTTCCGGTGTTACTGCCATTAGTTCCTGGTTACCGGTGTTATGTTTTCCATACTTTGCGCTCCTAACATGCTCGGGGTTGTTATGGGGACCCCCTTGTTTATTCGATTGAGATTAAAACTTGTCCGAGAAGACCCAACCTTGGTACTACATTTGCTAACAACTTAATAAAATTGCATAGGGCCTTGCAAACCCGTGGATAATTTAATCAACCCCCGGGCAAGTGCTCCTCATGAGTGTTGGTCCAAAATGTCAACAGCCGGTGGCCACCAGGGGTAACTCTGTGTTTGGCCTACTAGAAGTTTGGACGGCGTGTCCTGAGACTGAGATATGCTGCTCTTATCGGGTTCGTCGACACGTCGGGAGGTCTTGCTGGATTTGTTTTAGCTTTATCGAGTGTCTTGCGTGTGGAGTCTGACTTTCTTCGGGTTTACTCAAGGTGTTGGAATTCCTTTGGAATTACCTATGATGATCGCGAGATCCGCGGTCAAGGCATTCCCATGGAGTTTGGTTAACTTTGTAATGGATTAGTTGGAGCACCCCTACAGGGTTAAATCTTTCGGAAAGCCGTGCCCGCGGTTATGTGGCAACTTGGATATTTGTTTGACACCCGGTTATACTAAACTTGAAGTAAACTCTAATTAAAATACACCAACCATGTGAGTAACCGTGATCGTCTCTGCTCGTGAACACGATCCGAGAGAGAATACGGTGGGGTTATGATTGACGTAAGTAGGTGTTCAGGATCTCATAGAGATCATGCTAGATTTGTTCGTTCTTCCTAGGACACAAATATTTAATTCATGTTGCGTAAGCTAGCCACCATATATGCTTAGTGCTGCTGCAAACTAAACACTTACCCCATCCCAACCTTTAAGCTTGAATAGTCTCGGTACCTAGGGACATGATAGCTGAGTCCTCTGTGGCTCACAGTTTACCACAACACTCTAGGTACAGGTTCAGATGAGTACGTGCAGGATGATCTTACCCAGCTCCAGTGGGAGTATGACGAGGAAAGAGGCAGGATGTACGTGATGTATCCGGATGAGTAGAGGACCTGGTCGTGATCTCTGGGGCAGCGAGATAGTTTCATTTGCATCTGTTTTATTGTTTGATTTCGCCCGTAGCTAGGCCCTATTTTCATCTTGATGATTGAACTCTGAGTGGAATTGTAATTTAGCATGTGGCGAGTGTAAGCCAACTTGTATACTCATCTCTTCTGTAATGTATGATGCAATGTTGCTATACTTGCTTACGGCAAGATGCGCCTCTATCCCTTGCGAGGCCCTCGTGTCTTAAAATGGATAGGCGCGCATCTTGGGCGTGACAAGTTGGTATTCACAGCCATGCGACCATAGGAGCCTTTGCTTGTTCGAACTTGGCCGAGTCGTGTCTAGTAAAAACTATTTTGAGTCTAGTTATATCGGAGAGTAGGATTCTTTTTACTCCTCTTCTATGCTCTTGTGAGGTATTCGACTTAGGAAATTTTGATTCTACTCCACTTCTCGCTCAAAAAAAATTTAGGATCACGCGGGTATTTTGGAGTCTATATGATGTCGATGTGATAGGGTTCTGTCTTGGTGCCTCCTGTCTGACTTGATTTCTTCCGGGGAGTCGAGCTCCAGGGGACTGTTGGCACATCGTTATCATTCAGCTTCCTTGATATCTCAGGACGGAGAATGTTCGGAATTACTTCAATACTTATCGTGGTGAGATAACGTCAGAGTCACCCAGTACAGGGGAGGCGTCCGGGGTACCACCATGGTTTAGTATCATTGTGAGTCCGAGGATTCGAGATTAGATGAGTTTGCGAAAGCCTCTAGTTCTGTGTTGAAGGATTGCTAGTTGTGTGAGATGTTTCCTCCTTGTATCCCCCACACCGGATTGCATAACCAGAAAGTTTTCGGAAGTTCATAGGTGGGAAATCTTGTAGTCATCTAGGATCATCTTCTTCAGATGTATATGGGCATGTACATTTGTTCCGAGCGCTTAGCTCAATACTTTTGTGTTATTGCAAGTGGCTTCTAATTTCTGATGATGTTATCATAACCGAAGAAGCATTCTTACTAATTTTTTAGTAGGAGGCTATGTTGTTAATTGTTCAATTTCTTTCAAGCATTTGGTTCAGCTTTTGATTCATGTTATCAATGAGGTGCTGATGCGTTTTGTCCATCTTCAGGATGGCTCCACCAACTCGCAACAATCCGGGTCGTGGTGAGGAGCAGACTGATGTTCCACCACCACCCCCGCCACCACCTCCTCCGCCTTCTCCTCCAGAATCTTGGCAAGCTGTGATGGCCGCAACCAATGCGAACACTCAGATGTTGCTCAGACTATTGCAAGAAAGGGAGCAGACTCAACAAGGTTTTCAAGGCAATTTTCAGAATCAGCTTCAATTTGCGACACTCAATCAGTTCCTTGCCAAATATCCCAAGACTTTCACCTGTTGTGAGCAGCCTCTTGATGCTAATGATTGGCTTCGTGATATGAGTAAGCATTTTGAGTGCAGCAATGTCAGGGTAGAGGACTTTGTCATATTTGCATCGTTCCAGCTAAAGGGTCAAGCAGCTGATTGGTGGCAGCAGTACAAGGATTCCAGGGGCGATCGTGTTGTTACTTGGGACGATTTCCGTCGTGACTTCAGGGCTCATTACATTCCGACAAGCTTGGTCCAGGAGATGCGTGAGAAGTTCAGGCACCTGAAGCAGGGAAGCAAGTCTGTCTATCAGTACAATGTCGAGTTCTAGAATCTAGCCCGTTATGCCAAGTAGGATGTTCCAGATGACAAAGCTATGATCTATCAGTTCAGAGGTGGTCTCAAGGATGAGCTTCTGCCAGGCCTAGTTCTTCAAGAGCCTTGTGAGTTTGATCAGTTCTATAACATGGCTTTGAAGATTGAAGCAGCTCAGCTCAAGTTGGAGAACTCTAAGAAGCGTTCAAGGGATTCATATTCTTGTTCTTCCGGCTCTCAGATGGTTCCCTAGCAGCAGAAGTATTGGGTGCCAAATCGTCCTCCGTTTCGTCCTCCTCAGCAGCAGAAGCAGTTCGGTGGTCATGGTTCTTCCCACCCACCCAACCCAGGATTTCAGCAGAGAACCCAGGCGTCCAAGGGAGTTCTTGTTCCTCCTCCAGGCAATGTTCGTCCGCTTTCTGAGGTCACTTGTCACAAGTGTGGTCAGAAGGGCCACTATGCAAGCAAGTGCAACCAGCGGCGTCTTCTGCCTCCTCCTCCTGTCAAGCCTCCAGGCAATGCTATGGTGAAGCATAATCCCAAGTTTGCAAGAGTGAACCATGTGAATGCAGCAGAGGCAAAGGATTCTTCTCAAGTGATCATGGGTAATCTCTCAGTTAACTCTATTCTTGCAAAAGTTTTGTTTGATTCTGGGGCATTGCATTCATTCATATCAAGGCCATTTGTTTCAAAGCATGAGTTTTGTTGTGAAGAATTGTCTAAATCATTGACTGTGGTGTCTCTGGGTTTACAAATGAATTCTCGTTATGTGGTTCGGGATGCTTCTATCAAGATGGGCAATTATTCTTTTTTGGCTTCCCAAATTGTTCTCGGGAATTCTGATATTGATCTCATTCTGGGCATGGACTTCCTGGCTATGAATAAGGCTTATATTGATTGCAAAGCAAAAGAAGTCAAGCTGACTCATCCTTCAAAAGATGTGATTATTTTCGCGGCTCGCGATGACACAATCCATCTCTTTGCTCTTAATGAGAAGGGTGCAATCTCGGTGATTTCTCAAATTCCGATGGTGAATGAGTATGAAGATGTCTTTCCAGAAGAATTGCCAGGAGTGCCTCCGCACCGGCTAGTCGAGTTCGTGATTGATCTCAAGCCTGGAACTGAACCGGTCTGCAAGCGCCCGTATAAAGTTGGCCCCAAAGAGCTGAAAGAGTTGAAGAAGCAACTAGATGAGCAAGAACGTATGGGTCTGATCAGACCAAGTTCTTCTCCATGGGGTTGTGGTGTTTTGTTTGTCAAGAAGAAAGATGGCACGGATCATCTTTGTGTTGATTACCGGCCATTGAACAACAAGACAATCAGAAACAAGTACCCACTTCCCAACATCAATGAGTTGTTTGAACAACTAAAAGGTGCCAAGGTTTTCTCGAAGCATAATCTTTGCATGGATTATCATCAGATTCGCATTCGCGAAGAAGACATTCCTAAGACCGCTTTCAGGACGAGTTTTGGCTCTCATGAGTACACCGTCATGTCGTTTGGTCTTGCTAATGCTCCTCCGACCTTCTCAAGAATGATGCATTTCATTTTCTCTCCTTTCAAGAATGAATTCGTCTTGGTCTATCTGGATGATATCCTTGCGTTCTCGAAGACAGAAGAAGATCATGCAGAGCATCTCCGCCTTGTGCTTGAAAAGTTAAGAGAGCATTGGTTCTATGCCAAGTTTTCCAAATGTGAGTTTTGGCTCAATGAAGTGGTGTACCTTGGGCATGTCATCTCTGCCGAGGGAATTAAAGTGCACCCTGAGAAAGTTGAGGCAATCTTGAAGTGGGAACCTCCTCAGAATGTGAAGCAGCTTCGGAGCTTCCTCGGACTTGCTAGTTATTGCAGAAGATTCGTGGAGAACTTCTCTCAAATTGCTAAGCCTCTGTCCAATCTCCTCTAGAAGAGCGTCAAGTATGTTTGGTCTCCTGAGTGTGATGTGGCATTCAAAACACTCAAGCAGAGACTGATTTCAGCTCCAGTTCTTGTTCCTCCTGAGCAGTCCAAGCCTTTCCAAGTTTTCTGTGATGCTTCTCTCCAAGGTCTTGGTGGTGTTCTCATGCAAGACAAGAAGATTGTTGCTTATACCTCGCGTCAGTTGAAACCTGCTGAGAAGAACTACCCCACTCATGATCTTGAGTTGGCGGCAGTTGTTCATGCTCTAATGACTTGGAGGCATTTGTTGTTGGGTAGACCAGTTGAGGTGTACACCGATCACAAGAGTTTGAAGTACATTTTCAGTCAACCCAATATCAATCTTCGGCAATCTCGTTGGGTGGAAATACTTGAAGACTTCAACCCAAGCAATGAGTATACTCCTGGGAAAGCAAATGTCATTGCAAACGCGCTCAACCATAAGGCGTACTGCAATAGTCTCATTCTGAAGCCTCTTCAGCCCGAGCTTTGTGAAGCATTCCGCAAGCTCAACCTTCACATGATTCCGCAGGGATTCTTTGCCAATCTTCAAGTCTCTCCGACTCTGGAAGATCAGGTTCTCCAAGCGCAGCTTCTTGACGCTATGGTGAAGAAAGTGAAGAAAGGTGTGTCCAAGAGCATTCCAAAGTATAAGTGCTTTCGTATTGATGACAAAGATACCTTGTTCTTTGAGAACCATCTTATGGTTCCAAAAGGTGATCTCAGAAAGGTTATCATCGATGAAGCACATAATTCTCTTCTATCCATTCATCGAGGCAGTTCAAAGATGTATCAGGATCTCAAGCAAACCTTCTGGTGGACTCGCATGAAACGTGAAATTGCTCAGTTCATGAACGAGTGTGATATTTGTCGCAGAGTGAAGGCGGAACATCAACGCCCAGCAGGTCTTCTTCAGCCTTTGCCTATCCCAGAGTGGAAATTCGATCATTTTGAGATGGATTTTGTTACCGGTTTCCCAAGTCCAAGAGAGGCAACGATGCCATCTTTGTGGTTATCGACAAGCTGTCAAAAGTTGGTCATTTCCTGCCAGTCAAAGAATCTATCTCGTCAGCTCAGCTTGCAGAGTTGTATACATCAAGGATAGTGTCTTTGCATGGTATTCCTTAGCTCATCTCTTCTGACCGTGGAAGTCTCTTTACTTCCAAGTTTTGGGAGTCCTTCCAGACTGCTATGGGTACGAAGATCCATTTCAGCACGGCATTCCATCCGCAGACAAGTGGTCAAGTTGAGAGAGTCAATCAGATCCTTGAAGATATTCTCAGAGCCTGTGTGATTTCATTCGACATGAAATGGGAAGACTTTCTTCCATATGCTGAATTCTCATACAACAATAGCTTTCAAGCTAGTTCAGGCAAGGCCCCGTTCGAGATTCTCTACGCAGAAAGTGTTGTACCCCGCTTAACTGGTCTGAAACCGGTGAGCGTCAGATATTGGGCAATGACATGATCACTGAAGCTGAAGAAATGTGCCATGTCATTCGCGAGAACCTCAAAGCAGCTCAGTCCCGTCAGAAGAGATATTATGATAGCAAACATCAGGATGTTTCTTTCCAAGTGGATGATCTTGTCTATCTCAAAGTTTCTCCCATGAGAGGCACGCAGCGATTTGGAATTAAAGGGAAGTTGGCTCCTCATTTTGTTGGTCCTTTCAAAATTGTTGACAAGAGAGGTGGTCTTGCATATCAAGTTGATCTTCCTCCATATTTCGCAAATGTGCATGATGTCTTCCATGTTTCTTAGCTCCGGAAATGTTTCAAGACTCCTGAGCGAACCATTGACCTCCAAGACATTGATCTCCAAGAAGATCTCTCCTATCAGGCGCACCCGGTTGCCATTCTTGAAGAAACTGAGCGTAAGACTCGCAAAAAGTCTATCAAGTTCCTCAAGGTGAAGTGGTCTCATCATTCCGACAAAGAAGCTACTTGGGAACGCGAGGACCTTCTCCGTTCCGAATTCCCGGACTTCTTTCGTTCCTAGATGTCGGGTCGAGATCCTCTTGTAGTGTGGGAGAGTTGTGACAGCCCAAGTGCTATCCCTACCCCATTTGTCATGTAAGTCCATGTATGAACCTTGTGTCATGAGCTTATGACATGTATTGCTCCTTGTCTTACATGTGTGGGTTGCATTCATGCATCATTTCATCATGCATCATTCTCATTTCATTCTAATTGCCATGTTGGGTTTCATGTGCCTCTGGTTGATGTGATGGTTGTGGTGTGTGTTGGGTGTTGAGGTGTTTGTGTGTGGTTGGCACATGTGTGCATCTCCTTTTCTTCTTCCCCTCTCTTTTCTCTTCAAAATCACCTCCATCTTCCCCTCTCTTCATTTTAATTTAATCAACAGAATTTAACTTGCTGTTTTAATTGGTTAAAAATGTTCAAGAGGTGGCCCCATATGTTTTATGAATTGTGAGTATGATAGATTTGATGTTTGTTGTTTGTTTGTTTTATGTTTTAAATTAATAGGGGGCTGTCATTTAAACAAATTTAAAATTACTTGACCTAAAAATCCTTTTAGCATTTTTATTAAATGATGCATATTATTTGGTTCACCAAAGTATTTTTGTTTGTCGGAAAACCTTTTATTTATTTTTGTGTTTTTTTATTTTAGTTAGCTGTTATTTTAAAATTGGAAAACCCCTTCCTCTGTTTTTCCTAAGAGTGAGAGTGAGGTGGTGGGCCGCCTGTCCTCCCGCGTGGCCCATCAATGGCGCTAGCTCCTGCAGGCCCAGCCTCCCTCGCAGTCGCGTTCGTTTCTTTCTCCTCCTGTACGGCAGAGCATCCAGAGGTGCCACGTCGCCACGGTGGTGATTTGACGGCCGTCCGGCGCCCCTAGCCGCTATTTAGCGCGTTATCGGTGCCCTAGCTCCTCCCGCCTCTCCATTCCTCCCCCTCTTCTCGCCGCGCCGCTGCCAGGTGAGCCGCCCCAGCCATGTTGTTGCCGCGCCCATGGTGCTCGGACCGAGCAGCAGCTCGCACCCGGAGGTAGATCCTCGCCGCGCCTTTGTCGCTCTGGTGTGTGGGAAGGAGTCCCCCGTGCTCCCTCTCTTCTTCCCCGACAACCAAGTGGCGCTAGGGAGCTGTCAAGGTTGCCTCTTCTCCTCTGCGTTCCGGGCCGGAGAGGACGCCAAGGTCGCCTTCCTCCTCGCATCGCCTTGTCGGGCCCGAGCACCCCTATTCATGCCCTAGGTAAGGAGGCACGGCCCCTTCTTCCTTTTCCCCTTGCTATCTCGTCGGTAGTGGTAGATGCGCGTAGATAGGGTCGTGTGGACCCGCAGCTTCGGCAAGCCGTAGCGTTCCCATTTGGTCATGGTAGTTTGCAGCGTGTTCGTGCCCGTGTTCGTGCTTTGTATGTGCGTGGAGGTTCACCCCTATAGATCCCGCAGCCCCGCTGATGGTTTCCCTCGCCAGAGGTGGCCGAAGCTGGCCGTGCCGCTGCTGCTCCTGTCGTCGTTGCTCTGTCTGCGGTGCGGTTCAGTTTCGTAAGAAACTGAGCTTGTGTGTGTGTGTGTATAAGCAGGCTGAGCCCCCTCCTAAGTTAGCATCCGAGCACGTAGCGCAGTGGTTTGGGCTGAGGGCAGCGACCAGGAGGTCAGGGGTTCGACCCCCGAACCCTCCCCTTTCTTTTTTGTGTGTTTTTATTTTTATTTATTTTGTTTTTCTTTCTCTCTTCTTGTATGTGTGTGTGCACATGTTTGAGTGTATGTGTGGTGTTTCTTTTTTTTCTGTTGTGTGGGTGTAGGTAGTGTAGTGCATATGTGTGTATGCACATATGTAGTGTGTAGGGTGTGTGTGTGTGTGTGCTTAGTGCATACACACCCATGTGAGTGTGTGTGAGTGAGTTTTGGCATGTGTGTATGTGTGTGTGCATGTGGCATGCACACATGTGTGTGTGGGGAGGCAAGTGCATATATGAGGTGTATGTGACTTGTGTTTGTGTGTGTATGAATTGATATGTGAGTGTGTGTAGAGTGTAGGTGTGTGTATGTGTATGTGGGCATACATGTATGGAAGTGCATGTGTGCCTATATACACACATGCTTGAGTGTGGTGTGCTCGTGTGTGTAGGTGTAATGAGAGGTGTGTGTATGTTATACATACACACATGTGCATTAGTAGCTCCATGTGTAGGTGTTCTCTTTTATGTGCATAGTAAGCATAGTTTCTTTTCTAGTTAGTTTCATCCTTGCAATGAAGCTATGCCATGATATCATGTTCCTAAGTTGCTATTTAACCATTTACAACAAGTATCAATAGGGTACATGCCCTTTTGGGCCATTTTCATCAGTGCACATAAGTGTCATAAGTCACCCATGCCTTAGGAGGTCAATTTCGACCTAGCGTTACTCCCACTTGCTCCAAGCAAGTATAGGGGTATGAGTAATGATTTTGGGGTAGAATAAACCCAGGAATGCATCTATGAAGTCAGATTTGACTTTGGGGCAACTTCACAAAACTGTATTTTTATGCCGTGATGCCCTTTTGTCCATTTAACATGATTTAATCTATGAATGGTTTTAAGTTCTTGCCAACATGGAAGTGGTAGTTAAAGTTGCTGGGAATATCCCAGTATTTTTGTTATTTATGCTAAGTCACCAGGTGAGTGGCTACCTTGTTGTTAAGTTGTTATGATGATGTTGTTTTCTGCCAACCTGAAATATGGCCAAGTCTGGGAAATCTGTAGTTATTGTTATGCCGTGAAGAGTGGGTTGTATGTAGTGATATGTTTGGAATTTGCTCATGCTCAGTGTTAGTTATTTGTAGTAGTTATATTCATCTTCGATCCTGTTAATTTTGATGCCAATAGGAGCTCTCTAGAATATTTAACCAATACTGTCAACTTGTTACTTTATTAACTCAGATTCCAGAAAACTGGAATTTTCACCGAGTCCCAGAAAACTGATTCATTATGCCAACTTGATTGCTTCATGCATAATAATGTGTGGATCCTTTGCTAGTTGTGTTGTTGGATAAGATGATGAATATGTTGAGTAGATTTTGTCATATCTTGTTTGTGGCTGTAGGAGTCCTGTAGCTCCAGTTGTGAGCTGTATAAGTTGCTATGTTGCTGTTTAGTGTCAGATTTGGTGTTTTATTGTTTTGTGACTTGTGGGAGCTATGCTCCATGTAATTGATTGATTCTTGAGTCTATTGTGATTGATTTTTCATCACCTATCCAGTGGATGCCTTGGAATGCCAAGAATTAGCCCATGGCTTGGTGGCCTTGTGATTTTGCCTCCGTACCTTGTCATGAGCGTATCGTGAGAACCGTAACTCTGTTTCTTGCGATATTTATATGCATTTCTATCAATTTTGCGTGCTGCATCCATATTTTCCATGTTCATGCATGTCTAAATAACTTAACATGAGGTTCTGTCCAGATTCATTAATAAACAACTTTGCAAGTGAAACATGACTAGTTTTGGGTTGCCATGTTAGAATTCTTCATAAATGATCATTCATCATTTTGATTGTGCATTGCACCTTGTTTGGATGTTTATTGTTGCTGTTTCTCTTGGGTAGACATGAGTGTTGATACTGAGTACGAGGACCCAGGAGAGTACCACCACAAGGATCCCGCTACTAGTTTCGCTGAAGAACCCAACAGGTAAGCTGATCGTACCCAGATCCCGATACTATTTTTGCTTGCTTCTTTCTCGCTATTATCGTTACAATTGCGCTACCTACCACTTGATATCAGCCCCCATGTTGCCATGACAGCCTCTAACCTTCACTTCCTAGAAAACCTTTGATTGGCTAAGTTACCACTGCTCAGCCCCTCTTATAGCGTTCTTAGTTGCAGGTGCAGGTTGTTCCATGTGATAACATGGATTTGGATATCACAATAATGCTGTTATTTAATTTAATGCACATATATATCTTGGTATTGGTGAAAGGCCTGGCCTTTTGCTAAGTGATTTGTTCCGCTGTTACCGCCATTAGTTCCTGGTTACCGGTGTTATGTTTTCCATACTTTGCGCTCCTAACATGCTCGGGGTTGTTATGGGGACCCCCTTGTTTATTCGATTGAGATTAAAACTTGTCTGGCAAGACCCAACCTTGGTACTACATTTGCTAACAACTTAATAAATTTGCATAGGGTCTTGCAAACCCGTGGATAATTTAATCAACCCTCGGGCCAGTGCTCCTCATGAGTGTTGGTCCAAAATGTCAACAGTCGGTGGCCACCAGGGGTAACTCTGTGTTTGGCCTACCGGAAGTTTGGACAATCCGGCGTGTCTTGAGACTGAGATACGCGGCTCTTATTGGGTTCGTCGACACGTCAGGAGGTCTTGCTGGATTTGTTTTACCTTTATCGAGTGTCTTGCGTGTGGAGTCTGAGTTTCTTCGGGTTTACTCGAGATGTTGGAATTCCTTTGGAATTACCTATGATGATCACGAGATCCGCGGTCGAGGCATTCCCATGGAGCGTGGTTAACTTTGTAATGGATTAGTTGGAGCACCCCTGCAGGGTTAAATCTTTCGGAAAGCCGTGCTCGCGGTTATGTGGCAACTTGGATATTTGTTTGACACTCGGTTATAGTAAACTTGAAGTAAACTCTAATTAAAATACACCAACCGTGTGAGTAACCGTGATCGTCTCTGCTCGTGAACATGATCCCAGAGAGAACACGGTGGGGTTATGATTGACGTAAGTAGGTGTTCAGGATCTCATAGAGATCATACTAGATTCGCTCGTTCTTCGTAGGCCACTCATATTTAATTCATGTTGCGTAAGCTAGCCACAATATATGCTTAGTGCTGCTGCAAACTAAACACTTACCCCATCCCAACCTTTAATCTTGAATAGTCTCAGTACCCGGGGACATGATAGTTGAGTCCTCTGTGGCTCACAGTTTACTACAACACTCCAGGTACAGGTTCAGATGAGTACGTGCAGGATGATATTACCCAGCTCCAGTGGGAGTATGCCGAGGAAAGCGGCAGGATGTACGTGACGTATCCGGATGAGTAGAGGACCTGGTCGTGATCTTTGGGGCAGCGAGATAGTTTCATTTGCATCTGTTTTATCGTTTGATTTCGTCCGTAGCCGGGCCTTGTTTTCATCTTGATGATTGAACACTGAGTGGAATTGTAATTTAGCATGTGGCGAGTGTAAGACAACCTGTATACTCATCTCTTCTATAATGTATGATGCAATGTTGCTATACTTGCTAACGGCAAGATGCGCCTCTATCCTATGAGGCACTCGTGTCTTAAAATGGATAGGCGCGCATCTTGGGCGTGACATGCTTCTTCATGGAACCCTCCATGGGTAGATCCCTCCATGGACTCTCGCGACCACTACCCTCCGTGGGTTGAAGACTCCATGAACATGGACATACGATATCACCACCTATCGGAACCACGGGAAAAATCATCGTGTCATCACTTGTGTTTGCATTCCTAACCCTCTCTTTACTTACATGTGCAATGTCTTTACTTTCCGCTGCTACACTCTTAGACATGCATGTGTAGGGTGTTACTTGATATGTTATGATTGCTAAAACATGCCAAGAATTAAAATTGGGGAAATGGCAAAACTTTCATTTGGTCAAGTAGTCTAATCACCCCGCCTCTAGACCTACTTTCGGTCCTACAAGTGGTATCAGAGCTTTGGTCTCCATTGTATTGGTTTCACAACCTACGAGAAGTATGGCATCTAGTGAGGGAAATTATCACCGTAGAGGTTCGTACTTTCATGGCACTAATTTTGCTACTTGGAAGCATAAAATGAAAATGCATTTGCCTGGTCATAATCTTGCCATTTGGGATGTTGTTCATGTTGGCTTGCAAGGTGCATTCTTTGCAGATGGAAAGGAACTGGATCGTGGAGCGCCAGCGGATGAATTGAAGATGTTGCAACTCAACAATCAAGCTTGTGACATACTCTTCAACTGCCTTTGTCCTGAAGAATTCAACAAAATCAGTCATGTTGAACATGCAAAAGAGATTTGGAATACTTTTGTTAATATGCACGAAGGAACTGAGTCCGTGAGAGAATCCAAGTTAGATGTTCTTCAAGGTCAACTTGACAAGTTCAAGATGAAGGATGGTGAAGGAGTCGCTGAAATGTACTCTAGGCTAGCTCTCATGACAAATGAGTTTGCCGGCTTAGGAAGCCAAGAAATGACTGACAAGTTCATCATCAAGAAGATACTTCGAGCTTTGGATGAGATATATGACATCGTGTGCACATTGATCCAAATGATGCCCAACTACAAAGATCTCAACCCAACGGAAGTGATTGGTAGAATTGTTGGTCATGAGATGACACTCAAAGACAAGGAAGACCTTCATCACAAGTCTAGAGGTGCTTACAAAGCCACAAGTGATGCTCCCGCTACCTAAAGTGACAACCTTGTCACAAATGAAGAGATAAACCTCATGGTCAAGAAATTCAACAAGTTCTAGAAAAATAGAAACAAAGAATGCAACTCCAACTCAAGATATGAAGAGAAGCGTTCATCAAGTCATGACCAAAACTGCTACTATTGTGGGAAGCCCGGACACTACTCGAATGAGTGCTCGGCTCCCTACAAATGAAGAGAAGAATCACCAAGAAGACGAAGCTCAAGAGACGAATCACCTTGAAGAGAGAGAAGGAGTTGAGATGATCATTATGAATGAAGACACTCAATAAGAAGTAGGGACTCAGACAAGAAGGACAAGTACACCTAGAGCTACTCAAGAATAAAGCATCAAGCTCATGTTGGTGAATGGGTTTCCGGCTCCGACTGCGACAACCACTCCGAGAGAAGATATCACTCCAACTCCGACTATAGTCAAGATGATGGTGTTGCCGGAATTGCACTAGTGACAACCAACTCCTATGATCTATTTGATTCACCAAATGAAGGAGGTGGAAATTGCTTCATGTCTAAAGGCCCCAAGGTATCACACCCCGAATATCTTGATTTTGATAGTGATGAAGATGATTTGCTTTACGATGATGACTTGTTATGTGATAAAACTAGTGATCATAATGAACTTGTTATTTCTCATACTAGTCAAGATAAGTCTATTGATGATGATAAGATGAAAATAGAAGAACTAACTAAAGAACTCAACAATCTTAAGTTATCTCATGAATCTACTCTTGAAGATCATAGAGAGCTTGTAAGATCTCATGAGAAGCTACGCTTCAAGAAGGTCAATTTGGAGCAAGAACATGAATTTATTAAAGGTATCAATGACGATCTTCGAAAGAAGACTTCATCTTATATCACCAAACGACTACTCTTGTCTACATTCATGCCACAAGTCAAATCTAAGCAAAATAGTAACAAAGGAAAGAAAGGTTCTTCATCTAGTAGCAACAATAAAAATGCTAAACCCAATGATGTTGCTCCTAGTAGTTCTATTGATTCCACTAATGATGATTCTCTTAGCCAAGTTACACTTGAGCAAGAAAATGCTTTATTGAAAGGAATTATAGAGAAAGGTATCTACAAGAGTCTTGAAGGGTACAAACAATTTGATGAGATTGTACGCAAGCATGGAGGATACCAAAAGAATCGTGGTGTTGGCTACTTCAACGCTAATGGAGTTGAATGGGAAGAAGGTCAATATCCCAATCCCAAGTTTGTTCCTCAAAAGAAGAAGTATGAAAATACTCTTCCCAAGAGGACAAACACTCAAGATTACCTTCCACCACAATACACCAAGCCCAAGGGCAAGAACAAGCTCCAATAGGACTTTGACTCTTACGAAGATGAACCCCAATCTTTGGTGAAGTGGGTTCCCAAGGCTACTACAAGCTCAACTTCTACAAGTGCTACTTCAACACCAAGGATCCCCATAAACTTGATGTGGATTCCCAAGAAGAACTAGAGAGTTCTTGAGGGGTGACTCCGCCAATGAAATTCACTCATATTATTTTTTGGCAAGATCTATTTGCAATCAACATCAACCCTATGCAATAGATCAAGGAGTCACACATTCCCTCAAAGGTAAGCAAGGGACAAGGTAATCAACAAATCAATGGACATCATCACTCATGCTTTGCAATCCATGTCCATAGATATTCGTTTATTTGTCTCTTGTGTGTTGGGAATAACCCATGTAGGTGAGAAGAGTAAGGAAACAACAAGGATGCTCCCAACTCTTGGTGATCTTCATCAACCTTGAGCATATACCACTACCTCACCAACATGAAGTATTCACCGACAAAACCCCAGGTTAGTTTATCCCTCCTATGGGGGGATGTCACATTAAGGGGCATCTTTACTCTCAGACTGGAGCCAAAGCATCTCTTAATATGTGACAACATTAAATGCTTTATGTAAAAGTGGTAACCCCACTTGTGCTTAAATGATGAGTATGACCTATGATCAAGTACTCTTACTTGGCTCCTAAGTCAAATACTCATATATAGATGACTTCATCATCACCCAAGTGCTTGTTAGATGCTAGAGTATTTGTGCATGTTTGCCATGATTTCATTTGACATCTTATTGTGTGAGCATGTTGGTCTGCATTTATTTTCTCATTTGAGGATATCCAATTGTTGCTATTTGGCTTTTGATTCATCTTTTGCCAATTGGATATACAAGAATGCCTAGGACCACTTCTTTAGCTATCTATGCTTTCTAACCTCATACTCTATTCATGCTGCATCACAAAATTTGAACAAGTGCTTTTCAATCCCTCTGTGTGTGGAGCACTCGGAGTTCCGTATCGAAAAGGACTGACCATTAAAATCTCCCAAGTGCATCTCGGTGGAACCAACCACAAAATCTCGGTCTTACCGAATTCCTAGGTTTGATGTGGTTTTTCAATCTCGGTACCACCAATTCCATTTTCTCGGTTACACCGAGTGTCCCTGTCAATTGACAGTTGAGGCACTCGGTGACACTAAAAATGTATAATCGGTGTCATCGACAGTGGTGGGTATAAAGGGTATGGACCCCGACACTTTGAATTTCTATCTCATTCGTCGTGCTCCAAAACCCTAAGCTGCCGTTCCAAAGACCCCTGGTCGTTGCCCTTGTGTCCCCGCGCTCCTCCGCCGCTGGGAATCGCCATCGCGACGAATTCCTCTCCCTCGTCACCGTCATAGAGGACCCGCGCCATGCTAGGGTACAGATTCAATCTCTATTGCACTCCTCGTCCAATTGTTGTGCATTAGATCCTTGTTTATCATTGATACACCCTTTGTACATGTTCTTACCCTCTCAAAACATCGAAATCTTGCGAAAGATGAATTTTCTAGGGTTTTGTCGTCCGCCAAATGAATCTCGGTGGAACCAAAACGAACATATCGGTCTCACAGATGGGGCTTTTTTTGTTCCTGAGAACTGACTCGGTGGAACCGAGTACCACTTTTCGGTTCGACCGAAAAGGGTGCCAAGTTTCGGTTAGTGAGTTAGTCAGTCTTGGTCTCATCAAAAATTCTGTTTTGGCTGCACCGATATTTATTTGACAAAATGCAAAAATGTTGAAAAATCATTTTTCAAATTTCAAAAACCAGCCTCATTTTGTGATGACTCATCTTCTTCTTCTCTCCTATACTCTATTCACAGGGCCAGTATGTCAAATGCAGAGGACAGACAATATTTGGTAGAAGAGGGAGTTGATATGAGTTGTGGCACAAGCCCAGAGTCCAGTTCTTTCTCCGATCCAGGCACCCCCAGCTCTCATGGGTTGCCCAAGGCTGCCACCAAGACCAGTAAGAAGCTCAATTCTCACGAAGAAGATTCTAATTTCATTCCTGAGGAGATTCTTGCTAAGAAGCAAGAAAAGGCTACCAAGAAGTCAGAACGTGAAGCTACTTCTTCCCGGAGAATTGTCAGCAAAGTTTGTGCACCTGCTGAAACATTCAAAGCACATGAGAGTGCTAGGGCAACTGTGTCAATTGAGGTCCCAAAAAAGCTATGCCTAAGAAGGCAGGGGAGAAAAGGTCCAGGAAGAGGATTGTCCATGTGATAGGCAGGCCTACCTCTAGTTTTGAAGATCCAGGAAGGAAGACCATGTTGAGATTGCCCCTCCCAAGAAGAAAGCCAAGAAGCTTATGGCTGATGCTATGCCAAAGACTGGCACCTCCAAGAGCATCAAGCCTACTGCAAAGAAAGCTGCTACACAAAAGTCCAAAAGGACTACCAGAGACATCCCAACTTTAGAGAAGAACAAAGGGACTGCCTCCAGAGTGGAAGATGATGATGACTTGACCACCTTGATGAAGCTCAGACCACATCTTTCAGTGCATGATGCCAGCCACTTAGTTGGTGAGGACATGAAGAAGAGGAAATACTCAGGCTTGTGAGCCTGGAGAGCAATACATCCTTATGCTTAGAGAAGAAAAACTGTTGTTGACTACATGTTTTACACAAGAGAGCAACATGATTTTTATGAGACAGTATTGCTTGACAAGAGCCCAGCTGTTAGCGACATGAGGTATGTTGATTGGAAGTTCATTAAAGATAATGTGGACTACTTCTAGAGTGTCCAAGACAACTTCCATTGCATTGGTCTGGACAAGTTCATTGGCAGAGAACTTACTGCATGGAACGATGAGATGATCATGCAATTCTACTCCACTGCTCATTTCTATGGAGATGGTATAATTGTATGGATGACTAAAGGTGCATGATACGAATCCACTTTTGAGGAATGGGCTGTTCTTCTGGAAGTTCCAGAAGCAAAGGAACGAGATCTGGATGTATACTCTGAACCCAAGGCAAGTTAGAATGACATAAAAGACATGTATACTCCTATCCCCATGGACATGGTGCAATCACACAAGCTAGGATCCATCTATTATCTGCAAGCAGGACTCCGGACTATGAACACTATTCTCAGGCATACCTTGATGCCCAAGTCAGGAGATGACAAGATGATCTGAAGATACTCCATCAATATGCTGATCCACCTTGACAGGAACACCAGGATTAGAGTAATGGATCTGATTGTTGAGACAATCAAGAGGGTTGCTGCTGACCAGAAGCGCTCTTGCTGCTGTGCACCCTACAACCAGTTGCTCATCAACTCTTAGTTGGAGAAGCACATTTTTGCTATTGATTGTCCACACTTGCCGCTACAGCTAGAGTTCAAAGATAATGTCATGGTGATGAACCCAGATCATCCCACTTCTGCTACAGCACATGCAGAGGCAGAAGCTGCTCGAGCCGCTAGTGCTCAAGCCCCTAGATCCAGGAATGAGAAAATGGATCTTCCGATCACAGCCGTCCAGGACATGCAGAAGGATATCAAGGGGATTCTGCAGAACTAGAACAGCCTTGTGAGGATCTTTGAGTCAAGAATCAAGGTGCTTGGAGATAAGGTGGACAAGTTGTCCAAGACAGTGATAGAGCTCCAGAAGGAAGTTGACTCCATGCACATCCCTTGAGTCTCCACTACTTCTTCTGATGATGATGAGGAGGAGGAGGACGGATCACCTCTCAAGCCAGGCACCCAGTTCACCACTTAGATGAGATCAGCCACAGTGCCTGCACCAGAATCGAGGCCCTCTTCATCGGCTCTAGCTACTGTCAGCACAACTCCTGCTCCATCAGCTCATGTTCCACTAGTGTCCACTCCGGCTCCATCAACGACATCTGCACAAATCTTCACCGATGCCATCATCTCGACTCCTCCATCAACAACTAGAGGAGATCAGCCCAAGAATGCTTAGATAGACACCTTTGAACTTTTTGGTAACTTGTTGCCAAAGGGGGAGAAGTGTATATAGATCTTTAGGCTTCGAGAGAGAGAGCGTTTGGTGTTTGTTGCTTTTTCAAAAACAATTGCTTTTGGTTGCCGTGATACTCTTTGTCTTGCTTGTGATACACACTTGATGATGTTTAATCATACGCTTTCATGTGTGATGTTACTATTTCCTATCATCCTAATGCTTACGTGATGATCATTCATCTTTGGTTGATTGTGTTGTGCTATGATATTCACTCCAATTACTCTCGCACACCACCAAGTGGTATGGGACACGTAAGAAGTGACCCATGTACCTAATCGATTGTGCATTTGCATTCAAAGGCAAATTTAAAAATAATGCACAAATTTAGGGGGAGCTCTTGCCTTTCACATACTTCTCAAAGCGAAGATTATATTCCATGATTATATCTTTGTTGAGGCTTTGATCTATATGTTGTCATCAATTACCAAAAATGGGGAGATTGAAAGGACATTTGCTCCCTTCGTGGTTGGGGTAATTAATAACAACATATAAGTCATTGAACTAATGCTTTCACCAAGTATATTTCAGGAAAGTTCAATGATGGGAATGGCTAAAGGATTGTGGAATTACCCCAAGACTGAAGGAAATAGGTTGGCCAAGCTTCTAGCAAGAGGACTCTACATTTTACATTTGTGAGAAATCACTTTGAGTCTATAGGAAATCCAATACTATTAAAAGGGGGTAAAGTTTTGATGGTGAACAAAATGCTCAAACGTGCACAAGTGACAGTCACCAAAACATCCACATACTCTCCCACCAAAGTCTGTCCTAAGCCAAACATGCAAATCGGTGCAACCAACATTCCTATCCCGGTGCCATCGATTTCCAAACCCTAGACAGACTCAGCCAAACCCTAACACTTCGGTGCAGCCGACACTGCACTCGGTGCCACCGAGTTGGGTTTCCAACTTCCTGTTCTGCAAGTTCTCATTTTCGGTCCGACCGGTAATGGTGAATTGGCGCCACCGAGTCTAGTAAATCTGACCGTTGGTCACCTTGTCGATGCAACCGAGAGTTTAATATCGGTCCCTCCAAGATTCAAAAGTTGCCACTTTTAGTCACTTCGGTACCACCGAGATTTACACAGCGGTGTCACCGAGTCTGACTTATTGTGTGTAACAGTTGGATTTTTGGCGATACCTATATATACCCCTTCACCACCACCCACTCGAAAGAGAAGCACTCAGAACTATTCCATTCCTATCCTACTGAGTTTTCTCAGAGAGAACCACCTACCCTTGTGTTGAGGTCAAGATCTTCCACTCCAACCATATGGATCTTGATTTCTAGCCTCCCCAAGTTGCTTTCCACCAATCCCGTCTCTTCTACCAACCCAAATATGTGAGAGAGAGATTGTGTTTTTAGGAGTCTATCATCTTGAAGCACAAGAGCAAGGAGTTCATCGTCATTACCGAGCCTATTACCTTTTGGAGGGTGGTGCCTCCTAGATTGGTTAGGTGTCGCTTGGGAGCCTCCTAATTTGTGTTGTGGAGTTGACCAAGAAGTTTGTAAGGGCAAGGAGATCGCCTACTTCATGAAGATCTACCCATAGTGAGGCTAGTCCTTCATGGACGGAAGCCGCATGGAATAGTCAAGGTTGCGTCTTCATGGAACCCCCCTGTGGGTAGATCCCTCCATGGACTTTCGCGACCGTTACCCTCCCTGGGTTGAAGACTCCATGAACGTGGACGTACAATAGCACCACCTATCGGAACCACTAGAAAAATCATCGTGTCATCACTTGTGTTTAAATTCCTAACCCTCTCTTTACTTACATGTGTAATGTCTTTACTTTCCGCTGCTACACTCTTAGACATGCATGTGTAGGGTGTTACTTGATATGCTATGATTGATAAAACTTGCCAAGAATTAAAATTGGGAAATGGCAAAACTTTTAGTTGGTCAAGTAGTCTAATCACCCCCCCTCTAGACCTACTTTGATCCTATAGCATCACAAATGTCTAGGGTGGTACCACCCTTAAAGATAGGTTATGGTTCCATCAAAACTCCTATAATCCATCCTTAGAGTTGACGGTGTCGATCTTCACATATTCTGTAGGATAACTCTTTGAACGGGGCTCTTCCGGTAGGGGCATTCCCTTTTCCTCAAATCTTGTATCGTTTCATCCCAATAAGGTTCTTCTGAGACTGGTTCTTCTTGGCTGTCAGGTTTGTCACCAATAATAAACAACTATTGAAATCTTATGGTCGTAAAAAATTAATGGTTTCTTCTACAGGAAATGGGTCTGGTTTAATCCTCATCATATATCCTACAATTGGGAACGGTTCTATGTACATGGTTTCATTGTCCTCCCATTCTATGGTTTTTGGCTTTTTGTACCGGCACTGTTCTAAGGTTTTTAGGATCTATGATTTTCCATCAACATATGATATTCCATGATAGAATTCTCCGGTATGGGGGGCAATCCATCTCATACCTGAATCATTACTGCATACACAGATGGTAGAACACGTATTCTAACATTTGGGCATCCTCACAAGAATTGCAGAATTTCTCTGTCGACGAACTGAGTTTGGATAAACACATTGATCCTGCAAGCTGAACAAAACATATATCGTTTCTTCACAACTTTCGGGTTTTTGTATCCTCCTAAGTATTGTTTGCTTATTAAATCATAGTTTTCTTCCTAATTTCCTCCTTCAACAAGGAAGTGCTTGCTCCTTATTAACTCCGGGGGTCTTTGGATCATGGGTCCACTTTATACTTGTATAGCTTTAACTCATCCTTGGAGTTATGACTGTTCCATATTCCAACATTACCATTCAATAGTACTTCATTCCTTCATATTCTTGGGATATTCATCATATCGAAATAAACTCAAACTTATTGTGTTCATACTCCATTATGTGGAATACATTTTTCTTTCTATTGGTCTAGTGTTCACACTGAGAAATATCACCACGAAATGCACAAATTCATCCATAGATCATATTTCTCATATCCTCGAAAATGGTGAAAATCTTTGTTTATAGAGTAACAACTCATACACTTCAACATAGGCAATCATGACAAATTAATTTATTGATTCCTGAATTCATTACAATTTCTGAGATTTCCATTACATAATTTAACTCAACATTCTTATCGTAAATAAGAGTGCTCTATACTACACTTATTACCATTATGAAAATCTCATCTACTCGGCTCCAGCTTTCTTCTTGTCGCGACAGTCATTAGCAAGGTGTCCTGCCTCCTTGCAGGAAAAAAAATGATTTTCGACAAGTCTTGCAGCTTCATTGTGACTATGTAAGCTTTGTGGGTTCTTGGCCTCTTTTCTAGGCAGCGATTGGAATAGTGACTTGAGTCCTTGCATCTGAAACACCTGATATGACTTGGGTTCTTCTAAGGATGTCTTTGTTTTCTCTTCCTAGACTTGTTTGCTCTGATCAAACCTTCTATTTTGTGTGGATCAAACTCCACTTCTTCTGTCGGGAAGTATCCTAGATACTCTTTTCTTTCCTTGTTGCAATACTGTGAAAAATGTCCTTCTTCTCCACATGTAAAACATGCATTGAACTAAAATATGATTAGGCCTTCTTCATTTTTATCTTCAACATCTTCCTTGTTCACAGGTTCTTCTAAACCTTCCCCGAGGGCTTCTTTCATGGCTTCCTTCTGTTGCTTAGTAATTTCTTGTACATTGGGGTAAATTTGGCACTAAGTTGGGTAATGAGTAGTTCCTTCACAGAAGAAACATGTCACCTGCCTAGTTGAGCATTCTTCCTCTTGGTGATTTTCCTCACAATGAGGGCATCCATCCTTGTGTTCGTCATGGTGTGTCCTTTTGCTCTGTAGGCACAAGGTTTGTTCATCGGGTTATCATAGTGCTTCCGGATAAGATGATATCTTAACATGGTCTTCTTGAATTCCTCCCAAGTTTTTACTCTATCACATCCTTGTATGGCTTGATGCATTTTCCAGCAGTTTGTAGTACTTTTTGTAGACTACTAAAGAGCATATTGAACCTCATACTTTCTTCCTACAACATTGTTCCAAAAGTGATTCTCCATGTTTTGGATCCATAGCTCTGCCTCCAGCTGAGTCATTGGTTCGGAGAATACAAGTCCATCTTCATCCATCATCTATTGGTTCCAAGGGTTTTGGGATGAGATACGAGAGAGATATAGAGGGAGATACACACAATACAAACAATAGTTTTGACAAGAGGTTTTATTTGTAGCTGTCGAAAAAAACATCACACCATGACAACTCAAAAATCATTGTATCTAACGTAAGTACACAACATGGGTTTGGATCTTCTAAAGTGTCATGTAAATCTTTGAATTCTTCGGGGTCTTCAATTTCTTCGTGTCTTCGGAGTCTTCAATTGTTGTAGCTTCAATTCTACATGATTAATTCATTTTAGTCTGAAGTAGTCCTCAGTTGATCGTCCGTGCAGTCAAAATGGAAAGGATTTATTCTAACTAACTGAGGTAAGAGGGGCTAGTTCGTAAACCAAAAGAGGATTAGAAGTAGATGATCTTTTTTGAAAATGCAGTTTTTGAGATATCATGCCCTAGGGGCTTTCCAGATTCTAGGGTCACGTCCTACATTCAACATGTGCACTGATACCATGTTTTGCAGCGACCCGACCCAATACTGTTAAGTCTCTATGCTTTTTGTACCATCCCTGGATTAGTATGCTGGCACACATAGTACTTCGATGAAATACCCTAACCTCACATGTAATATAAATACTGTAGATCTAGAGTAAACCTTATAAATCATAGCAGAAACAAATCATAAGGGTGTGGAGTCCCATCAAATCGAACGACAAGTTGAGTGTAGACCGTAACCCTATATCGTAACAATTACTCGTTGTAGAAATATATACAACATGATAAGTTGTAGCCATGTAGGTCAGTACATTGAATGTACCGGCAAGATCACAATAGAAGCAAAAGATAAAGACTATTCTATATGCAATTTGGATTTGTGGCTCTGTGTCCAATTTTTTGTATAAAAGCTGGTTTTATTTTCCCTACATCAAATGAATAACCAAGAGTCTTCACTATGGATTTATCTAGTATGACATGGTTCCGCCAATCGATGTCTCATAGATAATAAGTATCATAAGTTACCCACAATTAGTAATCAGTCTGGTCTTGAGAGTTTTGAGATAGATCCAATTCCAGGGGCTCAAGTTGTCTGTAACCGGGACATGAGTAATTGATTAGGTTTTAATTCTGTAGAGTGTTGTGCACTTTACCCACAAAAATCGTTCCCTCCTTGTAAGCCCTCGCACTGCCGGGTGTTTGAGAACATGAAGAACAAAGCATGGTCTTTCAAAGAGTTCTCCTGACCACTATCCGGTGCCCATCCAATCCTACCATCAACTACATCTGCTAGCACCGCCCTAGCCAGAGTTACAACTAAGATCACCCTAGCCAGAGTCCATAATGACTTGTGACTGCGCAAGTAAGCTTCTGGGCATGAAGTATTCGTCCGTCTCTTTCAATATGGTTGAAGCTTTCTGCAAGATGTCATTGAGCTTCTCCATGCATCCCGGGTCATCCACTGGTTAACCCAGGGTGCCCATCAAACCATCCTCCACCCAGGAGTGTATATTGAATTATTGTCTCAGGTCTTGAAGTCTTGAGGTCTTGTAGATGCACGCCCTGAAGTTGCCATCTTGAAATTGTTTTCATTGATCATAGGGTCCTCCTTGTCACACCACTCCCGAGAACTCATACCAATCCCGTCTACAATAGCATATCATAACATAAGCAACGTTCCAGGGCTCAGTAACAATGGTGTGGGTTCCTATCTCATGCTTCTACCCAACAACAAGATTCAATATAACTATTGAAGGAAATGATGAAGAAGGTAATACTAAATGCAATAAAACATAGGTATGAACATATGGTCAATGTGAACTTGCCTGGTATCACTTGATGAACATAGGGATTTTTTGAAGAGAGGCAATTTTCTATGCATGATGGTAGCTACACACCCTTTGGCATATCTGTCTTTTTTAATATGAGGTTTTGGGTTTCTTACGGAATTGGCACAAGTATATTATTTTTGTGAAGAGAGGCAATTTTCTATGCATGGTGGTAGCTACATACAGGAGGTCCAAGGCGTACAGGGAGGGGGGATCATCTTCTTCGACCTTCTGGTTCACACACGTAGCGGCTGTGTACTATTCATCACATAGCGCTCCTGTAGCCAGAACTCAAAACACCCATAATACACAGAAGCAGGAGTAGGGTTTTACGCTCCTCAGCGGCCCGAACCTGGGTAAAAACCTCACCTCGTGCAGTTCGTTTGATCTTCTCTTTGCGCATACCCTGTCCCCGTTGAAGCACGAAGGGATCCTCGTGGTCCCATAGGTGTCGTGCACCGACATATCGCCAAAGATGTCGGTGCACGACACCTATGGGACCGCGAGGATCCCTTTATGTTACGGCGGGGAGAGGGTATGCACAAATAGCAGATCAAACGAAATTCACGAGGCGAGGTTTTTACCCAGGTTCGGGCCGCTGAGAAGCATAAAACCCTACTCCTGCTTCGATGTATTATGGGTGTTCTTAGGGTTCCAGCTATGAGAGCGCTATCCACAACTGCTGCGTGCGTGAGCTAGAAGATGATTGCTCAAAAAGTCCCGAAGGTCCAACAAGCTCCCCCTCTCATAACGCCTTGGGCCTCCTTTTATATGACTAAGGAGATCCTAATAGTGGCATACAGTGCATACACGAGGTGTATAGTGCTATAGTGTTATCATACTAACACTGACAGTGTAGGAGAAACACATTTAATGCTCCGTCAGGTGTCCCTGACCTTCTACGGGACACGACAGGAGCCCGTCCCACCAGCACTGCTTAGCCTCTCCATCGCCAGTGCCTCGACACGTATCCTGGTGGGTTGAAACCTGGCCTCTGTGCTGGTAGTGTGGTAAGTCCTTGCCAGCTACACTCCTTGTCGGGGCTCCGCAGGCCACCCCGGACAAGATCTTGCCGAGGTTCCAGCCTTTGGCCTTCGGTCTTGTGCTTGTTGACTTGAATGTTTTCTTGACATTCCTGCACTTGTATTCAGCAGTCCCTCGACAGGCCATGCCTCTGGTGTTGATCCTGCCCGGGCTTCTTCTCGGTGACCTGCCTGGACGTCTTCTCCCAGGAAGGTTTGCTTCCCGGAAACTTCATCTTGATCTTGCCGGCCTTGAGCTTGCCGGTGATTTGTAGACCTGTTCCTCGCAAATAATCCTTTCCGGAAACCTGGGTCATGGATATGTCCTATAAGTGGATTTCTTCTCTATCATGCCCTTCCCGCCTAGAGGCTACTTCTTGCTGGTGCGTGTCCAGGGGTAGCGAACACCCCCTGTTCACTACACCGATATACAGCAAGGCATCGGCTCCGGTGGTCTTTGGGTGCCATCGAGGGGGTTCGGCGGGTGGTTCGGGCCGGTGGGGAGGACCAGTGGGAGTGAGGCGATGACGTGGAAGGTATGGTGACCGGCATGCTCCGACAAGGGCGAACATGGTCGACGCGGAAAGTATGGTGGTCCTTGGGTGACCAAATATTAACAAACGTATGCGCTAACGTGAGAAAAGACGACGAGTAAAGGCAGGGACTACAAGGGCACTCACTAGCAAATGTATTAACGATGTTCGACCTTGGCTTCGGTGAGATCTCGTCACGAGCTCATGGGTGATAGGGTGGTATTGGCATGGATTTACGAGGGAATCGGTCGAGGGGTTCGTGGGGTTTATATATGACATGAACTTGGGGCATGGGGTCGACTCAAAGATCGATCCTAGATGATCTGGGATAAGGCGGCGGCTCGTGCAGGAGCTGGGCTGCGCCCTAGGATGAGGAGGAAGAGGAACGACGTGGGCCCCAAGCATTAGCGAGTGCGGGTGAGACGGACATGGTGCGGGCGACCGAGCGGTAGTGGATTTGCATGAGCGAGCGGGCGTGGGCCTAAAGCACAGCTTGGCAGGCTGGCTAACGCTTGGCCTCGCGCTTTCTTTTTTAACATAGTTGTTTTAAATAACTAGTTAGAGAAACTAGAAACAATAAAATGAAAACAGAACGTTTCATAGGCAAGCTATAAATCAAAATTCTTATAATTAAACAAAGAAAATATGAACCATTTTCATGTCCAAATAAAATATATTTTAAAATATATTTTTGAAAATTCCAAAAATGAGTTTGAATTGGATTTTAAATATTTTTCAAGTAAGTTTGTGTAGGTTTCATAATTCATTTTCCACCTTTTCTTTCTGATATTTGAAGGAGTCATATTTCCTTATCTCTTTATTTTATTTGAATAAATGGAAATGAATTTTAAACTCAAAATGGAAACTTTCTAAAAATGAATTTAAATCAAAAGTTAGAAATGATTTTTTTGTAACTCCCCACTCTATTTCATACTTTGAAGAAGACATATTATCTTCTCACACGAAAATCCTTGAGTGGCACAAAGTTTTTGGTTTGATTTTTATTTTCAAATGAAATTCAAGTTGTCATCAAAGAAACAATTGGGAATGTCCTTTTTATTCCCTCTCATTAAGTTTTCAAAAGTTTCAAATTCCACTCAATTTCAAACAACAATCACTCAAGCAATTATAATCACTTATTTAATATAAAATTCCAAAATTTAGAATTTTGGGATGTTACAATATGTTTCCCTGCAACAATATAATGCTCTACAATAAAAATAAACTTCACTTGTGTCCCCCAACCGAGCTGACAAGGGTGTCAACCTTGCAAGTCTTGCTAGTTGCACAAGACAATTAAAAGATAATACAGCGGATGATATTTTTATATATTTTTAGTGAAATAAAGTTGAAAATAAAAGTGTGGGTAAAAGTTGTTGGAAGGCGGTTGTTATGGTAAAAACTAGACACAGGTTCATAGTTTCACAAGTGCATCTATCCAATACATACAAGTGCGTCAAGTAACATAATCAGTTGAAAAGGTATTTAATGAAATATTTCATGCTCATGTTGAACATATAATGTGTTGATTCTAAATGGAAGTGCATCCATAATACTATTAAATCAAGACACTCTTTGAATCTTATAGCTAAATTGCATGTCCATAAATCGATATCCCTCAATATCATCTCTTCTTTATGGGTGAACATAGGGAATTGCTTAGAGAAATATTGACATATTGTTCTTTATTAGATTCCAATGACACTTAGTGGCAACAAATCTATACAATCCTTTACCACTTTCTCTCACCACATCAGATTACTTGCAAGATTGAACCCAACTGATGCACGCATCTCCAACTACCGATTACTGTTCTAAATTGGCCAAGAGTAAATAAGCAACCGAAGAAAACTACACACATATATATAAGCCAATCGAGATGTCATTCATAAATCTAAACACAAATAAATAATCCGTCATATGATCAACATGACCACTAAGAATACATCAGATTAATCATAATCATCTAAGACAACTAATATGGATATTGCATTGCACATCTAAACACATCAAGATGAGATATTACAACTTTGTTACTACCATGAACCCGTAGTTAAGTGGTGGACTACTCACAATTCACCTTGGGGTGTGAGGATCGGTGTTCAAGATGATAGAGATGAATTCCCCCTTCAACAGAGTATCATAACAAGGCTGAAAAATATCGCCTCGGAATCCCTAAGTGGCATTGACAAAGAATGCGTGATAATTAGAGTGAAAGTTTTAGAATGTAAATAAACCGCTAGGCATCAGAGCCACCTGGGGGAGCCTACATACATTAGGCACCCTCGTAGCCCTATTAGGTTTACATAATTGGGTTGGGTCAATGGCACACACCAAAGGGTGTGTTGGTTTATATTTATATGGAGATGTACATTGTACAAATACATGACATGTTACGTAAGCTACAAGTCTAATACCTCCCTCAATAGCAACCGTGTTCCGTAAGTTGAAGTTGCGCCAACAATGCTCAAAGAGAGGTAATGTCAATGACTTGGTGAAGATATCCGCAAGTTGATCTTTAGAGGAGATGAACCTAATCCGAAGTAGCTTATGTGCAACAAGTTCGCTGACAAAATGGTAGTCAACTTCGATGTGTTTTGTTCATGCATGAAATACCCTATGGGAAGAAAGTTATGTAGCACCAATGTTATCACACCAAAGAACCAGTGGTTGTCATTGAGGTACTTGTAACTCCCAAAGCAAAGACTATGCCCAAATAAGTTCTGTAGACGCATTAGTTATAGCCTTGTATTCAGCCCCTATACTGCTGCAAGATACCGTGGCTTGCTTGTGAGCAATCCAGGTGATCAAATTAGGTCCAAATAAGACCACATAGCCCCCTTGGATCATCGATCATCAGGATTGCCTGCCCAGTCTGCATCCGAAAAAGTAGAAAGAACACTAGATGAAGCAGGTCGTAGATGTAATCCATATGAGGCTGTTAGGCGTACATAATGAAGAAAACGCTTGATAGTGATCGATGTTAATCCCGAGGTGCATGGAGATACTGGCAAACACAATTGATGGTGAAGGATATCTGGTCTGGTGATAGTAAGATACTGGAGGCCACCAACAAGACTACGATACTCAGTAGCTTCATCAGGAGATAAAGGATCGCCATCATCAACAGCATACCAGCACGACGCAAGAGATCCAAAGAATACTTCTTCTGAGTGAGATAAAGTCCATCATAAGTGTGAGCCACCTCCAAACCTAGAAAATAATGAAGCTTGCCAAGGTCCTTAATAGCAAAATTAGAATGAAGTGCTTATAGAAGATGATCAACAGCAGGCACTGAGGAACTAACAAGAATGATGTCATCGGCATAAGCAAGAATATATATGGTGGCATTTGGTTGCTAGAAGAGAAACGATGATGTATCTACCATAGAGGGAACAAACCCATGAACATGTAAAGAACTCACAAGGCGAACATGCCAACAACGAGGAGCCTGTTTTAGACCACAGAGTACTTTATCCAAGCGACAAAGATGATGACGATGATCTTGATCAACAAAACCTGGTGGTTTCTGTATGTAAACTTCCTCCTCTAACACACCATGAAGAAATGCATTCTGAACATCCAATTGTCGAAGATACCAGCCACGTGTAACCGCCAAGGAAATAAAGAGGCGAATGGTGGCGTTCTTGACAACTGGATTAAAAATATCCTCATAGTCAAGGCCATGATGTTGTTTGAAACATTTAGCAACTAGGCAGGCCTTGTAGCGCTCAATGGAGCCATCAAAATGTTTCTTCACTTTAAACACCCATTTGGAGTTGATATGTCTCCAACGTATCTATAATTTATGAAGTATTCATGCCATGTTTACAATAATTCTATATGATTTTGGTACGATTTTATTAGAACTAACCCGGACTGACGTTGTTTTCAGCAGAAGTACCATGGTGTCATTTTCATGCAGAAATGAATGTTCTCGGAATGGGATGAAAATTTCCAAAGAATATTTTTGGAAAATATAAAAAATACGAATCAAGAGTGGGGCCAGGAAGTGAACGAGGAGGCCACAAGCCTGCTGGGCGCCCCTAGGTCGCACCCATGTGGCTTCTGGACTCCTCGAGCACCCCGTTCCATGAGACCGACGCCAAAAATTCCTATAAATATCAAAAAAAACAGAAAGGAACCTAGATCAGGAGTTCCGCCACCGCAAGGCTCTGTAGCCACAAAAAACCAATCGGGAGCCTGTTCTGACACCCTGCCGAAGGGGGAAACCATCACCGGAGGCCATCTTGATCATCTCGGTGGTTTCCATGACGAGGAGGTAGTAGTTCACCCTCGAGGCTGGGAGTATGTACTAGTAGCCATGTGTTTGATCTTTCTCTCTCTCTCTCTCTCGTGTTCTTGAGATGACATGATCTTGATGTACTGTGAGCTTTATTAATATAGACGAATCATATGGAGTTTTCCCCTCTCTATCTTCTTGTGATGAATCGAGTTTTCCCTTTGAAGTTTTCTTATCGGATTGAGTCTTTAAAGGATTTGAGAACACTTGATGTATGTCTTACGATGGGATATCCGTGGTGACAATGGGATGTTCTATTGATCCACTTGATGTATGTTTTGGTGATCAACTTGTTGGTTTCGTGACCTTGGGAATCTATGCATAGGGGTTGGCACACGTTTTTTGTCCTGACTCTCCGGTAGAAAATTTGGGGCAATCTTTGAAGTTCTTTGTGTTGGATTGAACATGATAAATCTCAAATTGTGTGATCCATATCGTATAATCAAACCCATGGGTACTTGTGGTGACATTGGAGTATCTAGGTGACATTAGGGTTTTGTTTGATGTGTATCTGAAGGTGTTATTTTAGTACGAACTCTAGGTCTGTTCGTGACACTTATAGGGATAGCTCATAAGATTGATCGGAAAAGATAACTTTGAGGTGCTTTCGTACCCTAGAATAATTTCTTCGTTTGTTCTCTGCTATTTGTGACTTTAGAGTGAACTCTTTGTTGCGCGTGAGATATTTACATATTATTCAACTATGTTAGTATTGTTGAGAGATTGCACTAGTGAAAGTATGAACCCTAGGCCTTGTTTTCAAGCATTGGAATACCATTTGTGCTCACTTTTTTTACTTGTTACCTTGCTGTTTTTATATTTTCAGATTACAAAAAACTATATCTACCATCCTTATTGCACTTGTATCACCATCTCTTTGCCGAACTAGTGCACCTATACAATTTGCGATTGTACTGGGTGTGTTGGGGACACAAGATATTTCTTGTATTTGATTGAAGGGTTGTTTGAGAGAGACCATCTTCATCCTACACCTCCCACATATTGATAAACCTTAGGTCATCCACTTGATGGACAATTGCCACTGTCCTACAAAACTCTGCGCTTGGAGGCCCAACACGAGTCTACAAAAGAAGGTTGCATAGTAGACATCAGGAGTCAATGATATTAACACCAGGAGGAGGAGGAGGAGGAACCAAACACCATGTTTTATTATGAATAGAAGTGTGATACTCTTGTTCCATAGTAGTCTGCCAGTGTGGAATACTCATAGCGGTTTGATAATGATGGGGTTCAGATGTCGTATCTGAGATTGCATGAGCCATACAAGTTGCAAGCCAAGAAATCTTGCCATCAGTACGTTTTTTTAACAGACGATGCCACTTCAACTATGAGTATGAGGTCTCAAGACCACATAAGCCCCCCTCCTCCTTCTTCTTCCTTGTCCTGCTCCCTAGGTGGGAGGAGGATTTCCCCTATGATCCATGGCCGCCATGGCTCCCGACGGGCAGGAGCCCATCTGAAATTGGATCTCCCTCTCTCTCTGTTTCTCTTCTATTTTCTCGACTGTTTTCTGACCCCTTCACCGTTTATTAAATATCTGGATCCATAAAACCGATCTAGATGAATCTTTGAGGGGGGTTTTATCGTGAAAATATCTTTCTTGTGCTAGAAGGAGAGCCTCGACCGATGTAGCATCCCGACTCAAAACGAGTCAAGCCTTTGTGTGTTAATGCCATCCCTCGATCAGTATGCTGACACATAGTACATCAATGTATATATCAAAGTGCAATCACATTTAAATAACATAAAGTTGATATATAAATCTTAAGTCTTAGCGGAAACATTCAATGGGAGTGGAGTCCCAATAACACCAATGGTAGGTTGAGTGTAGACCGTAACCCCGAATCGTACTCTTACTTGTTATAGAAAAAGTATCTGCAACATGAGACATTGCAGCCGTGTAGGTTAGTATATTGAATGTACCGAAGAGATCACCGTACAAAGAATGATAAAGGCTATTCTATATGCAAAAGGCTTTATGGCTCCGTGTCTGAGTTTTTGCAGAAAAGCTGGTTTTATTTTCCCTACAACAAAGGTGTCAAAAGGAATATCACTACAAAAGTTGGTTGTTAATGAGATGGTTCCACCAACCAATTCTCATGTCCCAAAAATTATTAATAGACCCAATCATCATAAAAATTTATTAACTGTGTTGAGAATAGCTGATAGTATCATCTCCGGTGCTCATGTTGTGCGTAACCGGGGACACGGCTAATCGATTAGTTTGACACTCTACAAAGGTTTGCGCACCTTACCCGCAAGATTCGATGCCTCTCATTGTGTCCTCGCACTGCCTTGTGTTTGAGAACGAGATGATCGAATCATGGTCTTCCAAAGTGATCCTCTGGTAGAAAGCCAGTGCCCATCCAATCCTACCGTTCTTCTACATCTCGTAGCAATCTGACCTACCAAAGTCACCACTAAGGTCAACCAAGCCAGAGTCCATATTGACTTGTGGTTGCACACATAAGATTTTCGGCCTTGAAGTATCCATCTTTCTCTTTGAGCATGGGTAGCATTCCGTTGGGATGATCACAGGTAGATACCAGGATTCCCGGCATAACCATGATAGATATCAAGCTGCCAAAATGCATGTCCAATCCACGCAGAGGTATATTGAGCCTTGAAGTCTTGATCATCATGTAGGTCTTGAAATAATTAATTAACCTCACAACACTCCTGAATCTCACAACCAAACCCCATCTACTAAAGTGTAGCAATTGTGAAGTAACGTCCCTTCTCGGGCAATGGTACATGATGTTGGGTTTCTCCCACCTCATGATACTACCACAAGCTCAAGCTCAATATCCTACTCGATGTATGATGGAGAGATTGATTCTAATGCAAGACATAGGTGATCTAAGATGATGAAAGTGAACTTGCCTGGTAAGGTTGATGAAGATAAAATCGCTCTTACAAAATAACTTGATAGAACTATCCATCACTCTCCGATGAAATATATATAATCAAACATTGCACGCACATAATCATTCACTCTATCAATCAATACTAACAAACAATAAGTAACACAAAACCAAACACAAAAGGGTTGTGATGAAGGAAATACTTAAGACAAAAGTTAACAAACAAAACTTCATCAAAACAACCAAGGGTAGTTTTCCCTACAAATAACCTATTAATAATAGCAACAAAACACAAAGTAAAAACCTATCCAAAGTAATTTAGTAAATATTTTACTAGCAAAAAGAATTACTTTTGAAGAACAACTAAGAATTATGAAAAACATCACACTATGGGCCTGTTCTGAAGTCCTCCAACTCCACGCTTCACAAACATCTCGGATGAAACATTCCCGAACGGTTAGTCTGTGAGAAGTTGAATTTTTGAAGTTACCTCCGATGGCAGTGAAAATTCCTGGAGGGGCGTCAGCCCAGCTCTATAGATACGAAAAGTTGGAGTTGATGAAAATTACAATAGAAGAGCCACCGCCAAGTGAAGCTAGTCGAAGCGGTACGCTTGCTAAAACATATCGCTCGATCGAATCTGTATAGGAGCTCGTCGCCTCCATATCCAGCCCAAACTGGGATGCCTCCTAGCAGGCCCAAACTCGTGCCCAATTAGAGCAGCAACTGCCTAGCTGGGCTTTAGCGCTGGAAGAAGCTACACAAGACACTGAACGCTCACGAATCGCTACGTGAAGCAAGAAGCTGGCTAGTGAAGCTGGATTTGAGAAGTTTTGTGAAGCTGGAGGACTTCAGAATAGGCCCTAAACACCATAAGTTTTGTAGTTAATAAACTTAACAACAAGTAAAACAAATAAAATAATAAAATAATAAGATAAGAGAAACAAAATATAAAACAACTTATAAAACTTATAAAACTTATAAAACAAGTTAATAGAAAGTAAAACTTATAAAACAATATATAAAAATATTTTCAAATAGGAATTCAAACTAGCAATGAAATCAATTTGCAAGTTATTACGAAACTAGAATTGATTTCATGCTATAAAAATAATAAATGACATAAGAATAAACTTGGTTTAAATACTAATGCTAACTAACAGAAAACAAAGAAAACTTGTCAACTAATATAAAATGAAATAAATTAAAACAATTTAACAAAAAATAAATAGAAATAAACCTAAAAAAACTAAAACAAAATCTGTTTTTCTTGAAATCCTAATTTAAAATATTCTCAAATTTTACAAATTGAATAGGGTGATAAATATAACTAATACAAACCAGTAGCAAAAAGAATCACTCAAAAATATGTTTTTAAACTCAAGTTATTCAAATTCTAGTGATTTGATTAAATTTCAATGAATTCAAATTTTAAAATTTCAAACATGGTTAAACTTCATATCTATAGAAACTAGGAAAAAAATTGACACAAACCAAAAAGAATCAAATTAAAAAATTTAAAAACCTAAAAGATATAGCTAAAACAAAAACAGATATATTTCGGTTTTTAAAACAGAAAAGAAAAGAAAAACTTAAATAGCAAACGGGCTATGTGGCCGAATGCCATTGGCTACGGCCATGCATTGCGGGAGCTAACGGGCGAATGTTCAAAGATAACAGAAAAACGATTCGGGGTTATAACTAATCTAATCTAGATCGTCTACTACAGATCAGATGGTCAAGGGGGTCCCGGCGACTTATAGAGGGGAGAGGGAAGCTCCGGCGATGTCCGGCGGCGAGGAAGAGGCACGATGGTGCTCGGGGACAGCTCTCCGGTGGTCGGGGACGATGACGAAGATGACTAGGAGACGGTGATGAAGCCCCTACGTGGATTGGTGGCGTCGAAGGAGCGCGGTGACGTCGGGGATGAGCTTCACGAGCTCAGGGAGCTTCGGGTTCGAGCTGAACTCCGACGAGGTGTCGGGGAGGGATCTCTGATTGTTGATGGCGGCGGCTGAGGGGTCCATCATACGGAGGTGATTCACTAGCATCGATCTTCGAGATCAGCGGAGCTTGGGCGTCGGAAATGAGCGGCACGAGATCGAGTTGCTCCGGGAAGTGGCAAAACTCCGGCGAGGTGGATGCGATGGCTGTGGTGCGGGAGCAATGGCATTTACGAGCGGAACAGGGTGTCGGGGATGGGCTTATATAGTCCCGCAGCTCACGGGAGTGGGAACAAAGGGAAGCGTGGCAGATTCGGCTCCCTCCGACAAGATCTCGTCGGACGAAAATAGGAGGGGGAAAAGGAAGGATGAGAGCGTCGGGCGAGGGGAATTGGTTAGTGGGCCTGGCATGTTAGTGAGGGAGAAAGAGAGGGTGGTGGATCGGCAGCCGATACGAAGGATCTCGCGAGGGTGGTTCGGGCCAAAACATCCAAATGGGCCTCGGGCTTTCCTAACACACGCGGCAAAAATTTCATATTTAAAGCACTTTTCCAAATAAAAAATAACAGGAAAGTAAAAGTTGAAAAAGAAATAAATATATGCCCGAAAATAGAAGCTTTATATATCACAATTATCAAAAAATAATGGGAAATACGATGAACATTTTTCCACGGCCAGAATAGTAACCTAAAAAATAGTTTTTTTGAAAATACCTAAATTGGTTTTATTTTTATTTTTGCAAGTATTTTCCAAATAACCCCATTCAAATATTTCATAGAATTACCCCTAGTTTGGAGTGTCATGTTCCTCCTCTCAAAAATCTTTGAATTCGGGCAAGTGAAATTTGAATTCTTTCAAATTTTGGAATAGAACCAAATATGCAATGAATTCCAAATAGGAAATTTCAGAAGGCTTTGCAAATCAACTTTTGAAATCATTTTATTTGAAGAAGTCTTGTCATCTTCTCTCATTGATTATAATTGGATGAATTTGAAATCAAATCCAAACGGGAAAGTCATTTTCTTCCCTCTCATTCAAAGTTTAAAAAAAATCAATTCTTCACTCAAATTCAATCACTCAATCGATCAAACAATCATTCCACTATTTATTATAACATTCCAAAATTGGGATGTTACAAACCTACCACACTTAAAATTAATCTGATCCTCGAGATTCGAAAGGGCTAGAAAGAAAAGGTTAGGGTTTAGGGGTCTTCTAGCAAATCCATTGACCATGAAAGTGTGGGGTCTACCACACTTAAAATGAGAGTTATTGGTCCCACAATACCATGAAAAACTTCTGGGTGCTTGGTAATATTTGTCTCCTCACATTCTTTACAACAGCTCCTTCGGTGATGCTCTTCCGTTATAGTCATAACATTTCATTCAAAATCATGTATCCTCATGTCAAAGTAGATTTGTCCCGTTACTCGGTCATCTTAACTGATAGGCCTCGTGATCATTCTAAATAACTTATCGATGATATCATGGTGATCTACCATTTGTGGTTATACTGTAGTGAAATGGGTCTTGGCTTCATTCCTCACCGTAAAATTCTTACGTTTGACAACAACTGCCATGTACAAGGGGTTTTTATCCTACCTTTCTAAGGCTTAAACAAAAGCTTCAAAGAATGTCGGCTCTTTACTATGAGTAAGTCACTCAGCTTTACCATTCCGAATAGCAAGAGAAATGATAAGAGTAAGTCATCATCGTGGTCAAGCCATGTCGCACTGAAATCATTACCTTGTATAAGTTTAGTGAATCTCATATTCTAACACTTGGGCTTCCTCACGAGCGTTGCAGAAATTTCTCTTGTGAATGAACAAAGTTTGGATAAATCCATTAATTCTGCAAGCTGAACAAGAACATCTATCGTTTCTTTACAACTCTCAGGTTTTCGTATGCTCCTAAGAAAAATGTTTGCTAAAAGTCATAGCTCCTTCTAAGTTCCTTCCTTCATAAAGGTAGCACTTGATCCTTATCATTCCTGAGGTCCATGAGTTGTGGGCTCACTTGAATAATTGAACAGCTTTAACTCACCGTTGGGGTTTATATCGTTTCACATTCCAACATTACCTTCAATTCACTCCATCATACCCTTGAGGTAATAAATCACAGCCTTATTCTCGTCTAGATTCCACTTTGTGGAATTTCATTTTCCATTCCATTGGTTTGTTTATCAATACATGTGTTGGTTCATGAAAAATCATATTATTCTCTTATTCAATCCTTTGTTACATCCTCAATCACTTCTTTAAAACTCCTAAAAAGTACTTTATTACAAATGCTACCATCCACATATTTTGGTATGGTCAAGCATCACCTCCAACTTTATTCATTTGTCCCCCTTGGATATATCTTAGTACCACTAGAACTTTGCGATGTGCTCCTTGAAATCATCCATCTTTTACTTTATCAGGGTGGACATGAGCTTCATTTCCATCATCTCTGTATGCACCTCTTGCGGGTATTCCTGAGTACGACGGAGTCTTGCTTCAAGTATTTCTCCTATCTTTCTTATGGCTTCCATGGCATATTCATGAATAGCATCAAAGAAAGTTGCTCGTGGTACATGAGAGATGAAAAAGTATAGCCCCATAGTATTTGGGCAAACTCCTTTCACACGATGGAGGTGTACCTCCACATAACATAGTTCCACTCCATTTTCCATGAATGGGTAGCCTTTGTAGACTGCATCTCCTTCAAGATGGATGTGCTTCACCATATCCTTCAGGATCCTTGGGTAACCGTGATCACTAGTCAGGGTCATGATCATCTCCGGGCCCTTGAGGAAAGACTCATAAAGGTTGGTCATCTGCAGGTGTCAGAAAAGGGTACTCAAAATTAATGTATGTTTCTTCTTGGGTAAGCATCCATATCATCCAAACCAAGCTTCTAATTCACTTCCAAGCAGCTTACATGGTACTGTCATCCTTAAAAAAATGTATTGGGTTATCCATTGACAAAGTTCTGTTGTATCCTTGTACTTTAGCAAAATCCCAGTTTATGCATCAAAAACTCATTTTCATCCAGGTTTTGAATCCATAGTTCTGCCTCGAGCTAGGTCATTGGTCTAGAGAATACAAGTTCATCTTCATTCACCATCTATAGGTCCAAGGGTTTTGAGATGACATACGGTAGAGATAGAGGGAGATACACACAATAGTTTTGAAAATAGGTTTTTATTTGTGGCTCTCGGGAAAAAATACACACAAATGAAAGCCCACAAATCATCATATCTAATGTGAGTATACAACAGGGGTTTGGTCTTCTAGGGGGCATAACATCTTGGAAATTCTTCATGGTCTTCAATTTCTTCAGGTCTTTATAGTCTTCAATATTTTTGTAGATCTTTCCATATAAAAATTCCATTTTGCCTGAGTTGGTCATCAGTTGTCTAATATCTTGTCTTGTTTGAAGTGACATTAGTTGATTCCTCCAAGTGGTCGATGGGACAAGGGTATTGTCTAACTATTTGGGCTAAGAGGAATATTTGATGAAACTCAGAAGGATAAGAAGCAAAAGATATTTTTGAGAATAGAGCTTTGAGAGATATCTTGTCCTAGGGCTTTCCATTTTCTAGGGTCACGGCCTATAGTCACCATGTGCTCTGGTACCATATCTGTAGCGTCCCGACTCAAGATGAGTCAAGTCTTTGTGTGTTAGTGCCATCCCTGGATTAGTATGCTGGCACACACAGTACATCAATGTATATATCAAAGTGAAATCACATGTAAATAATGTAATGTTGATATATACCTATTAAGTCTTAGTGGAAACAGTCAACGGGAGTGTAGTCCCAATAACACCAACGGCAGGTTGAGTGTAGACCGTAACCCTGAATCGTACTCTTACTCATCGTAGAAAAAGTATCTGTAGCATGAGATGTTGCAGCCGTGTAGGTCAGTACATTGAATGTACCATCAAGATCACCATAGAAATAATGATAAAGTCTATTCTATATGCAAAAGGCTTTATGGCTCTGTGTCTGAGTTTTTGGAGAAAAGTTGGTTTTGTTTTCCCTACAACAAAGCGGTCAAAAGGAATATCACTACAAAAGTTGGTTGTTAATGAGATGGTTCCACCAACCAATTCTCATGTCCCAAATATTATTAATAGACCCAATCATCATAAAATTTATTAATTGTGTTGAGAATGGCTGATAGTACCATCTCCGGTGCTCATGTTGTCCGTGACCGAGGACACGGCTAATCGATTAGTTTGACACTTTACAAAGGTTTATGCGCTTTATCGTTAAGATTCAATCCCTCTTGTTGTGTCCTCGCACTGCCTGGTGTTTGATAATGATACGATCGAAACATGGTCTTCCAAAGTGATCCTCTGATAGAAAGTCAGTGCCTATCCAGTCCTATCGTTCTTCTACATCTCATAGCAATCTGACCTACCAGAGTCACCACTAAGGTCAACCAAGCGAGAGCCCATATTGACCTGTGGTTTCACACGTAAGCTTTCTGGCCTTGAAGTATCCATCCATATGTTTGAGCTTAGGTGCCATTCTGTTGGGATGATCACTAGTAGATACCAGGATCCCCGGCATAAGCATGATAGATATCAGGCTGCCAAAATGCATGTCCAATCCACCTAGAGGTATATTGAGTCCTTGAAGTCTCGAAGTCTTGATCATCATGTAGGTCTTGAAATAATTAATTAACCACACAATACTCCTGAATCTCACAACCAAACCCCGTCTACTAAAACGTAGCAATTGTGAAGTAACGTCCCTTCCCGGGCAATGGTAACAGGAAGTTGGGTTTCTCCTACCTCATCATACAACCAAAAGTTCAAGCTCAATATCCTACTGGATGTATGATGGAAATATTTATTCTAATGCAAGTAAAACATAGGTAATTTAAGATGATCAAATTGAACTTGCCTCGTAAGGTTAATGAAGATAGAATCGCTCTTAGAAAATAACTTGATAGAACTATTCGTCACTCTCCGATGAAATCTATATAATCAAACACTAGACTCACATAATCATTCACTCTAGCAATCAATACTAAAAAACAATAAGTAACACAAAACCAAACACAAAAGGGTTGTGATGAAGGAAATATTTAAGACAAAAGTTAACACACAAAACTTCATCAAAACAACCAAGGGTAGTTTTCCCTACAAATAACCTATTAATAATAGAAACAAAACACAAAGTAAAAATCTATCAAAAGTAATTTAGTAAATATTTTACTAGCAAAAAGAATTACTTTTGAAGAACAACTAAGAATTATGAAAACCAACACACTAAACACCATAAGTTTTCTAGTTAATAAACTTAACAACAAGTAAAACAAATAAAATAATAAAATAATAAGATAAGAGAAAAAAATATAAAACAACTAAGTTAAGAGAAAGTAAAACTTATAAAAATATTTCATGCTATAAAAATAATAAATGACAAAAAAATAAACTTGGTTGAAATACCACTGCTGACTAACAGAAAACAAAAAAAACTTGTCAACTAATATAAAATGAAATAAATTAAAACAATCTAACACAAAAGAAATAGAAATAAACCTAAAGAGAACTAATTTAAGATATTCTAAGAATTCCCAAATTGAACAGGGTGATAAATATAACTAATACACACTAGTAGCAAAAAGAATCACCCAAAAATATATTTTTAAACTCAAGTTATTCAAATTCTAGTGATTTGATCAAATTTCAATGAATTCAAATTTTCAAATTTCAAATATGGTCAAACTTGATATCTACAAAAACTAGAAAAAAATTTGAAATAAAAGAATCAAATTAATACATTTTAAAACCTAAAAGATATAGCTAAAACAAAAACAGATATATTTCTGTTTTTAAAACAGAAAACAGAAAAGAAAAGACAAACTTAAATAGCGAATGGGCTACATGGTCGAATGCCATTGGCCATGGGCATGCGTTGCGGGAGCTAGTGGGCGAACGTTCATAGATAACAGGAAAATGGTTCGGGTTTATAACTACTCTAATCTACTTTGGATCGGATGGTCAGGGGGGTCCCGACGACTTACGGGGGGGAGAGGGGAGCTTTAGCGATGTCTGATAGCGAGGCAAAGGCACGATGGTGCTCAAGGACAGATCTTTGGTGGTCGGGGACGACGACAAAGATGACCAGGCGACGGTGATGAAGCTCTGGCATGGATTGGTGCTGTCGGAGGAGCACGGGGACGTCGGTGATGAGCTCCACGAGCTCAGTGAGCTTCGGGTTCGAGCCGAACTCCAACGAGGTGTCGGGGAGGGGTCTCTTGTTGTTGTTGGCGGCGGCTGAGGGGTCCAGAAGATGGAGGTGATTCACCGGTGTCGATCTTCGGCATCAACGGAGCTTGGGGCGTTGGAAATAACTTGCATGGGTTCGAGTTGCTCCGGGAAGTGGCAGAACTCCGGCGAGGTGGATGTGGTGTCTCTAGTGCGGGAGCGATAGTGTTTATGGGCGGAACGGGGTGCAGGGGCTGGGCTTATATAGTCCCGGGACTCAGGGGTGTGGGAAGGAAGGGACCACGGCAGATTTGGCTCCCTCCAACAAGATCTCATCGGAAGGAAAGAGGAGGGGGAAAGGAAGGAGGAGTGTGTCGGGCGAGGGGAATCGGTCAATGGGTGATAGTCTCCAACGTATCTATAATCTTTGCTTGTTCCATGCTATTATATTATCATTCTTGGATGTTTTACCATCATTTTACCATAGCTTTACATTATTTTTGGGACTAACCTATTAACCTAGAGCCTAGTGCCAGTTCCTGTTTTTCCCGAGTTTCTAGGTTTTACAGAAAAGGAATATCAAATGGAGTCCAAACAGAATAAAACCTTCGATATGATTTTTTTCTGGACCAGAAGAGACTTGCGGAGCATCAAAGTTGGGCCAGAAGACTCCCGAGGAGGCCACAAGCCCCAGGGGCGCGGCCACCCCCCTGGCCGTGGTCAGCAGGCTTGTGGGCCCCTTGGGTGTCCACCGACCTCCCTCTCGGCTCTATGAATCGTCAAATATTCCAGAAACCCCAACACTGAACCTAGATTGGGAGTTCCGCCGCCGCAAACCTCTAGAGCCATGAAAAACCAATCGGGAGCACGTTCCAGCACACTGCCGGAGGGGGAAACCATCACCGGAGGCCATCTTCGTCATCCTGACGCTCTCCATGACTAGGAGGGAGTAGTTCACCCTCGGGGCTGAGGGTATGTACCAGTAGCTATGTGTTTGATCTCTCTCTCTCTCATGTTCTTGAGATGGCATGATCTTGATGTATCACGAGCTTTGTTAATATAGATTGAATCATATGGAGTGTTTCCCCTCTCTATCTAGTTGTCATGAATTGAGTTTTCCCTTTGAAGTTTTCTTATCGGATTGAGTCTTTAAGGATTTGAGAACACATGATGTATGTCTTGCGATGGGATATCTATGGTGAGAATGGGATGTTCTATTGATGAAGTTGATGTATGTTTTGCTGGTCAACTTGCGGGTTCCGTGACCTTGGGAATCTATGCATAGGGGTTGGCACACGTTTTCGTCTTGACTTTCCCGTTGAAACTTTGGGGCACTCTTTGAAGTTCTTTGTGTTGGATTATTGAATTTGAAATTATCCAATGCATATCGTATAATCAAACCCACGGGTACTCGAGGTGACATTGGGGTATCTAGGTGACATTAGGGTTTTGGTTGATGTGTATCTTAAGGTGTTATCTTAGTACGAACTCTAGGGCTTTTCGTGACACTTATAGGGATAGCTCATAATATTGATCAGAAAAGATAACTTTGAGGTGGTTTCATACCCTACAATAATTTCTACGTTTGTTCTCCGCTATTTGTAACTCTGGAGTGAACTCGTCGTCGCACGTGAGCGATTTACATATGATTCAACTATGTTAGTCTTGTTGAGGGAAATTTCACTAGTCAAAGTATGGACCGTAGGCCTTGTTTCCAAGCATTTATACAATGTTTTTCTCGCGATTTACTATTTTTTACCTTGTTGTTTTTATATTTTCGGATTACAAAAAACTATATCGACCATCCATATTGCACTTGTATCACCATCTCTTCGCCGAACTAGTGCACCTATACAATTTACCATTGTATTGGGTGTTGTCACACCCTATGTTTGTAGCACATTGTTATGTTTGGGTTTATAAAATTTGGAGCGAACTAAAACTTTTTCATAGTGCTTATGCTTGTTTGCTATCTTGTTTGCTTGCTTGATGATTGTGTTATATGGCACTCCTAGATTCTATTCCACTTCATCCTCATCTTTAAATTCCCAAACCTCTTGCCTAATGATCATGCCATGTGAATAGTGTCCAAAACTATTTTCATTAAATTTTGTTTTAACTAAAAAATTATTTATTTAATTTAAGTTTCCAAAACCCCCTGAAATGAGGTTTGCAATACAAGTCCTCAAATCAGGTGGACCCTTCTTCCCCAAAGGCTTTATTTCAAACCTACTATATGTATGACTTCCCAAAACCACCAAATATTACTTTTAAAGATTATTTTCATAATTTATTTAAAGGCTTTCTCTTACGGCGAGAAATGGTTTTTCTTAGGGAAAAATTATCTAAATGCTTTAAAAATAATTGAGAAATTGTAGAGAAACTCAGTGGACATATATTTTACATATATATGGGTTTCAACACTAGGGCATGATCAGATCATAGGCAAAACCCCTCAAAACCCTTTCTGTTAAGATCAAACTTTTGGAATATTTCTATAAGAAATGTTCTCAATAAATTCCAATAAAATTCCAACAAGTCAACACTATCTTGGGTGATGATCTTACAAAGTATCATCTCAATCCAAGTTGGCTTGGTTCATCAACCATCCCAAAACCATTCATGTCCAGAATCAAATTTGAGAAACTTTACATTGTGAAGTGCGTCCCCTTGGCCTCAAACTTTGTGGGCATGCTCTAATGGCCAAATAGTGATGATACACTAAGTGGTGAATCAACGGTAAAAACCTAGCATCAATGGATCTATAGAAATCTGATTTTGCTAATTTCTAGGGTTTATCAAATCTCCATTGTCAACTTCTTCCTCTTAAGCTCAAACTTGGTGAATCCCCTCATTTCTACCTATCGCTTGACCCTGGTAAGTATATCAGTAAGGTGGTAGAGTTTTCTTGCTAAATCATTACCAAACACCTTCTAGTGAATTGGTGAAACCATCATCTCCCCACCGTATCCTTTTACCCTTGGCCCCAACTTTTTACCACAGCCTGTGGTAAGTGCCTTGCACCTCTAGTAAAAGTCCCAAGCTATCTGGCCATGGTGAGGTGGGGTAAAACCCCTATTTTCACCCCTGGACAACATCTTTTTCTATATTTCCCTTTCCCTTTTTTCTCCCTAGCCCTGCTTAGCCTCTAAGGCATCCAAAGAGCATCTCCAGGACTTCCAGCAACTAGTGGACAAGGTGGGGCACCACAGAGCGCGCAGGCAATGGCAATGCCAGCCATATGCATGCTCTGGAGCGTGCTACAGTGCGCTCCCACACTGTAGCCACCGCCCAATGGCCGGCCCCAACCACCTTGGGCCTCTCCCGCATGTCCCTCGAGGCACCCTCGGCGTCCGTGACACGCCAAGCTGTTGAACCCTCTCTCTCTCTCCTGTCTCCTTCGCCCTCCCACACGCGTGCCCGGCGCCTCTCGGTTCAGCTAATCGGGGAGCTCACACACGCAGGCATCTCTCCCTCTCTCTTTCTTCCCTCTGGCCTAGACCGACCCCGGGAACGCCCCTGGCTTGCCCTCTCTCTCTCTCTCTTGGCCTCTGGCTCGGCCACGAGCTCGCCGGCGCACCAGCATTTGGTGGACTCGCCCCCGCCTATAAAAGGGCCTCCCGGACCCCTCTCTCCCCTCTGGCCCCCTCTTCTCTCCCCAGAAACCTACCTGAGCCCCCTTGAGAGCCCCCGACGTCTCTGCGCTCGGGATCGACCTGTGGGTCGCCGCTTGCTGTGGATGTGGCCAGCCAGGACACATCTCTAGGTTGTGTCCCAGCAACAAGCTAGATGCACCGCGCCCCAATGCGGCAGGTCAAGGTCAAGCCCGTGGAGCACCAGCAAGGAACCCCGCTCCCCGCAACCAGCCCAACAACAGAAAGGGTCGTGTGAATCATTTCATCGCAGAGGAAGCCTAGGAAGACCCAGACATCATACTGGGTACGTTCCTCGTCAACTCAACCCCAGCAACAGTACTGTTTGATTGTGGAGCTTCGCATTCTTTTGTCACCCAAAAGTTTGCACTAGAGAGTGGCATCAAACCTACACCCCTGGGTAGTCATATGTTGATACAAACCCCCACTTCAGTTATGAAGTCTGGGATAGGGTGTAAGGGAGTGAAGATTAACATCAATGGGGTAGACTTCCTAGCAGACCTTATAATTCTGGATTCACCCAACTTGGACGTAATCCTTGGCATGAATTGGTTGATCAAGCACCAAGGCATGCTGGACTGTGCCAAGAGAATTGTCACCATGACCAACAGCCAAGGAGTGAAAGTAAAGTATGTTCCTAACCCAGCCTCCACTCAAGCACCTCAAGCTAACTACCTATTGGGAGTTGAGTTGGATCAAGTGCCAATGGTATGTGAGTACCCGGATGTGTTTCCTGATGAGCTGCCTGGAATGCCTCCTGACCGCGACATTGAGTTCATCATTGAGCTTATGCCCGAACCAAGGCCCGTCTATAAGAAGGCCTACAGGATGGGATCCAAAGAGTTGGCTGAGTTGAATAAGCAACTAGTAGAGGAGCTCAGAAAAGGATTCATTCGCCCAAGTGCCTCTCCTTGGGGATCACCTGTCTTATTCGTGTCAAATAGGGACGGAACTATCAGACTTTGTGTCAATTACCGTTCTCTCAATGAAGTCACAATAAACAACAAGTACCCACTCCCCAAGATTGAAGACCTGTTTGATCAGTTGAATGGAGCCAAGGTGTTTTCCAAGATCGACCTCAGGTCTTGGTACTACCAGCTGAAGATCAGACCCCAATATATCCCGAAGATGGCATTCATAACCCGGTATGGCATGTATGAATACACGGTCATGTCATTCGGGTTAACTAATGCCCCTGCCTACTTCATGTACCTCATGAATAAAGTCTTGATGGAGTACTTGGACAAGTTCGTTGTTGTCTTCATTGATGACATACTCGTCTTATCCAAGTCTGAAGAAGAACATGAGGAACACTTGAGATTGGTCCTAGAGAAGCTTCGAGAGCACCAGTTTTATGCCAAGTTCAGCAAGTGTGAATTTTGGCTGCATGAAGTTGGATTCTTGGGTCATGTGTTGACTGCAGAAGGATTGTCAGTGGATCCTGCCAAGATTGAAGCCGTGACTGAATGGCAAACCCCAACCACCATGAAGCAAGTCAGGAGCTTCCTCAGACTCGTGGGTTATTACCGCAAGTTCGTGGAAGGGTTCTCAAGCATTGCCCGACCCATGACCCAGCTTTTGAAGAAGGACGAGAAGTTTGAATGGACTGCTAAGTGCGAGGAAAGCTTCCAAGAGCTCAAGAAGACATTGACCACGACCCCAGTTTTGGCCACCCCTGATATTCACAAGGAGTTTGTGATATATTGTGATGCATCAAGAACCGGACTTGGAGGATTTCTGATGCAAGAAGGCAAAGTCGTAGCATATCTATCCACGCAGCTACGTGCTCATGAAGAGAACTACACCACTCATGATCTTGAGTTAGCCGCCGTGGTTCATGCCTTGAAGACATGGCGACATTACCTTCTGGGGAAGCGATGTGAGATTTTCACAGACCACAAGAGTTTGAAGTATATCTTCACTCAAAGGGAGTTGTACATGAGGTAGCGAAGATGGTTGGAATTGAACAAGGATTACGCCCTCAGTGTTCAATACCACCCCGGAATGGCCAACGTGGTAGCAGACGCCTTAACACTACTGGAATCAGACATTTTGTTGTCTGCCAGCGCTTTGCTGTCAGCTAGTAGACGACAAAGAGTCTATTTGCCGTCTATTTGCCGTCTATCTTCCCAAAGCAGACGGCACAGAACCAACTGATGGCAAAGACCCACTTTGCCGTCTGGAATTCTTTGTCGTCCGCTGGCGGACGGCAAAGAATTCTTTTTCGTCCCAACGAACGGCAAAGAATTCTTTTTCGTCCCAGCGGACGGCAAAGACCAGAGTGGGCCCCATGGGGCACGGCACTGGCTAGGTCAACCTCCTCACTTCTTTGCCGTCTGCTGGCGGACGGCAAAGAATTCTTCGCCGTCCGCTAGCGGAGGACAAAGAAGTGAGGAGGACCCACAAACGTCACGGCGTGGGCGGGTTAACTACAAGGGCCCTCCCCACCTCTTTGCCGTTTGCTAGCGGACGACAAAGAAACTTTTCCATCCGCTAGCAGACGGCAAAGAGAATAACTCCTATAACGGGTTGTTAACCCCCTCCTCTCTCTCTCTCTTCTCTCTCTCCCTCTCTCTCTCCCGCTGCCGCTGCTGCCCTCCGCTCCCCGCCCCTCCCCTCCGCCGCCCCGTGCTGCCCCCCTTCGCCGTCCCACACCGCCCCCCAACACCCGCCCCATCGCCGGCCTCCCTGCACCCCCCCCCGGAGCCTGCCCCGTCGATCGCCCCTACGCCACGCGGCCCCGACCCGCCTCCCGCCGCGTGCCGCCACCGACGCCCCCCGACCACCAGCCGCCCCACGGCCGAGCGGCCCGCCGCCCCCGCCGCCCAGCACCCCCCCAGAGCCTGCCCCAACGATCGCCCCTACGCCACGCGGCCCCGACCCGCCTCCCGCCGCGTGCCGCCACCGACGCCCCCCCGACCACCAGCCGCCCCACGGCCCAGCGGCCCGCCGCCCAGCCGCCTCGACGCCCTCGCCGCCCCGGTGCCCCGCCGCCCCACTCCGGTGAGCTCTCTCGGCCCCTGTTTTTTTTCTTTTTTTACTGTTAGTTAGGTTAGTTACTACTGTTAGTTAGGTTAGTTAGATTAGTTCTAGATTTGTTAGGTTAGTTCTTGGTTAGGTAGGTTAGTTTCTACATCAGTTAGGTTAGTTCTTGAGAAAAATTTATTAGGAGAAGAAAAGAAGAAGAATAATAAGAATAAGATGAAGAAGAGGAGGAGGAAAAGAAGAAGAAAAGGGGGAGGAGAAGAAAAGAAGGAGAAGAAGAAGAGGAGGAGGAGGAGCAGGAGGAGAAGAAGAAGAAAAGGGGGAGGAGAAGAAAAGAAGAAGAAAAAGAAGAGGAGGAGGAGAAAGAGGATCGAGGGGTCGAGGGTCGTCGAGGGGTCGAGGGTCATCGAGGGGTCGAGGATCGAGGGGTCAAGGGTCGAGGGTCAAGGGGTCAAGGCTAGAAGAAGAAGAAGAAGAAGAAGAAGAAGAAGAAGACCCATGACCCCCCGACCACCAACCCAGACACGACACCCCTGACACCCCGACACCCCGACCCTGACCCGACACCCCGACCCCGACATGACACAGCAGACACCACGACACCCGGACATGACACCCCCGACACCTTGACACCCCGACACCCTGACCCCGACCCCGAGCCTGACACCCCAACCCCGACACGACACCCCGACACCCCGACACGGCACACCGACCCCGACACCTGAGACCCCGACACCCCGACACGGCACCCCCGACCCCGACACGACACCCCCGACACGCCAACCCCAACACGACACTTGACACCCTGACATGACACCCCCGACGCCACTAACCCCCAACCTCGGACGCCACCGATCCTCAACCCCCGACGTCACCGACCCCAACCCCCAACATGACACCATGACACCCCGACACCATGGCACCCCGACACCCTGAAACGACACCCTGACACGACACCCCGACCCCGACACGACACCCCCCACACCCCGAACCTGACACGACACCCCCCACCCCCCAAACCCGACACGACACCCCCCACACCCCGACACGACCCCCCCACACCCCGACATGACACCCCCGACACCCCGAGCCCGACACGACACCCCCGACGTTGATGGAACCCTAAATAGCAAGTATCGTTGGTGCGAGATACATGTGGTCGTCAGTGTCGAACACTGCATCCATCTCCCACAAGTTATGCTGGCATCCGTCGTCCCGCAGCAACAATTCTCGGGGTCGATGGCGGTTGAACACCTATGCGAATTTGTCTTGTAGCCTCTGCAATGACGATTAAAAGCCAAGTGTTGAAACTTGAAACACCCTAACTGACTCAAGTCGGTTTGGTTGTTTGAAGTTTCAAAACTTGGCTTTGATCCTCATCGCAGAGGCTGCCAGACAAATTCGCATAGGTGTTCGACCGTCATCGGCCCCCAGAACTATTGTTGCGCGCGGGACACTGGGGACCGGCGTCACTTGTGGGATGTGGATCTAGTGTTCAACGCCGAGCGCCACATGTATCTCGCATCGATGATACTTGTTATTTAGGGTTTCATCGACGTCGAGGAACCCCCTACCCCGACACGACGACACGACACCCCCGACCCCCGAGCCCGACACGACATCTCGACCCCGACACGACAACGCCGACACCATGACACGACACCCCCCACCCCCGACACCTCTTCGACCTCTTGTTGACGGAAAGGGTGCTCTTCGGCCTTCCAGAGGCCGACGGGGTCATATATGTGTGAACTATGAGTTAGGTCATATAATTTCCGATTTTGTAATGAAAAACATCATATATATATTTGTGTTCATCGGGTGGATTTAAATGTGCAGTTGTTTCGTCGCTGCGAGGGTTTGGTGTTCGACAACCTCCCCGTGCGTTCAACGAGCTACGCCCCTGCGTTCGTGGGTGAGCACAAATGACATCTCCTCCCCCTTCATTTGCTCTGTTCCGGTCTTCGTGCCGATGAAACTTGCTAGCTGTAGGTAGATTGAATCATCAATATGCATGAACACTATGTACCTCCCATTCGAAAGGGTTACATCTATAAATATGCATACATTTGCATATTTATAACCATGATTCTTTCGAATTGTCCAACGTTATCCATGGACAGCCCGAGTATGTGTAGATTGGGTTCATTTTCCCATATGCTCTGCTTCGGATACGATGTAGAATTTCGTCAATGCCTCCCTGTTGTTCTCCGGGTACACATCCTCTCTGCTTATTGCCGAGACGTATATCAGGAGAACAACGGGGAGGTTCTGCCGAAATTTTGCATCAGATCCGGAGAAGAGCATGGGAAAACGAACCCAATCTACACATACTCGGGTGGGAGTAGGACCTATCTTTACCTACTAGCGTCTAGGTTGCATTGACGTAATGAAACTGACAATCTCTATTAACTGATAAATATGGTTTGTTGAATTATGTATATATTTTGTGTGTGTCTAGTAGCTAGGCAGGATGAGTGATCGTGGGTGGATGTACACCGGTCACACTAGTCAGAAAGACATGACCCGTGAATGGTTAACAAAAACCAAGGAGTTTGTGAGAGTCGCATTTGCAAATGGACAGAAAACAACTTGGTGCCCTTGTGTCGATTGCGACAACTATAAGAAGTCAGAGTTTGAAATGATCAAACACCTACAGAAGTGGGATTTTACGCCTAATTATACGGTCTGGACATTTCATGGTGAGTCTGCCCAATGTGCCAGAGCTGAGGTGCTTCGTCGTCGCACCGACGAGCATGGTACTGGGATCGAAGACATGGTGCAAGACTTTGATGATGCTCGGGATTCGGACGATGAGATGGAGGAATCTGCAAAGGCCTTTTATGAAATGTTGGAGTCTTCAAAACATCCTCTCCACGAGCACACTGAGCTTTGTCAGCTGGATGCCATCGCGCAAGTAATGGCTCTAAAGGTTCAGTTCAACCTAGGCAGAGAATGCTACGACGCGATTTATGACGATATTTGGACGCTTTCTTCCCAAAGGCCATGTATTGCCACCAAACCTATACCAGTTGGACAAAATCCTGTGTGCACTTAAGATTCCCTATGAGAAGATAGATGTCTGTGAGAATGGATGTGCCTTATTTAGGCTTCAGTATGCAGGCTTGAACTATTGCCCCATTTGCAATGCTTCCAGATATGTTCTGGTAGACAACGGTATGGGTGAGAAGAGTCAGACCAAAATCCCCATTAATGTTCTTCGGTATCTGCCAATCATACCAAGACATCAACGGCTTTTCATGGTTGAAGAGACGGCTAGACAGAGGACGTGGCATAATTGGGCAAAAGAACAGAACTGGATGCAGATGGGAATCCGATGTTGGGACACACTTCGGACGCTTTTGCGTGGAAGCACTTCGATGCATTACATAAGGCTAAAGCGGCAGAACCAAGGCATCCTCGAGTTGCCATTAGCATTAATGGCTTCAATGTGTATGGTATGACGGCAGCACAATATAGTTGTTGGTCTGTATTTGTCATTCCACTCAATCTCCCCCCCCCCCCCCGGAGAGATTATGAAAAGAAAGAACATTTTCCTGACCCTAATAATTCCAGGGCCCAAATATCCGGGGAAGAATATGAATGTGTACATGCATCTGCTTAAGGATGAATTACAAGAAGCCTAGGATAATGGGATCAAGACATACGGCGCCGCTACAAAAAAGAACTTCAAAATCCATGTGTGGTACATGTACTCGATGCATGACTTGCCGGCATATGCGCTATTCGTTGGCTGGTGTGTGCATGGAAGGTTTCCGTGCCCCACATGCAAGGCAGCTCTTCGGTTCCGTTGGCTGGAGGCGGGTCGCAAGATTTCTTGCTTCGACATGCATAGACAGTTCCTGGATCCTGACCATAAGTTCAGAAAAGACAAGAAGAATTTCATCAAAGGTAGAGTTGTCAAAAACATTGCACCACCTGCGTAGATAGGCCAACAGATCCTGGATCAGATAAACGCGCTCGAGCCGGATCCAAATCGTCCAGGGTATTTCAAAGGGTATAATACGGAACACGCCTAGACTCACAAGATATGTTTGTGGGATCTGCCTTACTTCAAAGACCTCCTTTGCCCACACAACATCGACGTGATGCACACTGAAAAGAATGTCACAGAGGCCCTTTTTGGAACATTGTTCGGCATAGAGGGGAAGTCGAAGGATAATCCTAAGGCTAGAGTTGACCGGGAGGCTCTATGTGATAGACAGTTACAAAACATTCGACAACCAAAAGGAAACAAGAACTGGAGGAAGCCAAAGGCATGGTTCAATCTTAGAAGGCCAGCTATGAGGGAAATGATCTTGTGGGTGCAAATGCAGTTGATGTTCCCCGATGGGTATGCAGCGAATCTAAAGAGGGGAGCGAGTCTTGAAAAATTGAAAATATTTGGTCTCAAGAGTCATGATTGGCACATATGGCTTGAGCGGGTAATGCCGGTGATGTTGCGTGGCTTTATCCCTAAGGATGAATGGCTAGTACTGGCAGGGCAGAGCTATTTCTTCGGTGCTCTTTGTGCGAAAGAACTATCGCCTGACATGCTAGACGAACTGGAAGAGTTGGCACCGGAGTTGACCTGCAAGTTAGAAAAGATCTTTCCACCGGGCTTCTTTAATCCAATGCAGCATTTGATTTTGCATCTCCCGACTGAGGCAAGATTGGGGGGGCCCATGCAAAATCGTTGGTGCTTCTCAACTGAGAGGATGCAGAAGACACTTCGAGCAAAATGTAAAAATAAACGTAGAGTTGAAGCATCGATGGCCGAGGCATTCATTACTAAGGAGGTGGCAAACTTTGTGACAGCACACTAGACAGCCCAGAATCGTCATTTGCATAATCCGAAGCCTCGGTACAATGATGGCGACCATGAAAAAGGTCGATCCAACCTCAGCCTATTCAAAGGGAAGCTCGCACCAGCCGGTGCTTCGAAATCATTAGGGTTGGATGTCAAAGAATGGTGGACCATTTCGTTGTATATCCTCAACAACCTAACAGAAGTGCGGCCATACATCGAGTAAGTTCTCGGTACATTGTTTCGCAACTTCTAATTCCTTTGAAATGATCTTATTCCCGGATATGTGATATAGTCGATACTTTGCCAAATTCTCGGCTGGAGCGGTGATCCAAAAGGATTCCATCGAAGAGTATGAGCTTCTGGCAAAGCATGGAGGCGGCTATCCCGGTTTCATCTCTTGGTTCAAGCAAAGGGTAATTTCCATTCATTAGACGATTTCATTTCTTCGCCTAGTTTGCGGCTAATGCAACAATCCTTTGGTATTAAACCTGTAGGCTAATGCAGAGTCTATGGACTCCGAACTGAGACAAGTCGCTAATGGTTTTGACTTTAAGGTTCGTTCATTTGACAAATATGACATCAATGGGTATCTCTTTCGTACTTTGGGCAAGAGCTATCTATGGCCGACCGAAAGACTACAAATTGTTGTGTCTCCGCTGTCGGCGAAGGAGGGGTCGAGTATTATGGAAGAGTTGAAGCAATTTATGAACTTACATTCTTTGGTGAAAACCCACCAAACGTCGTAGTCTTCAAATGTTATTGGTTCCAGCCGAAGGAGACTAGAAGGACTCATGAACATATAGGGCTAGTCGAAATCAAACAAAGCACCCAAGTTTTCGATGTCTATATTACGGCTCAACAGGCGACCCAAGTTTTCTATCTACCATGGGCCTGCCAAACGGATCCAAATTTGAAAGGTTGGGATGTCGTTTATGATGTGCCGCCACATTTTAGACCACCTCCCCTCAATGAAGATGATTATGAACCTCACATTAACCCAGACACATATGAAGGAGAATTCTTCCAAGAAACACGTGTTTCCAAAAAACTCTTCAAGAACCGCTCTACTTCACCCCAGAACATTGAGGTCGACGGCGACAGTGAACCTGACTTCACCCCTAAGCAGGAACAAGAAGAGACGGAAGAAGAAGAGGTTACTGTTGTGGATGACCTGATAATGCTTGACCAATTACATAGAGGCCTTCCACATGTTGATGCACTTATTGATGATGCTGATGAGCACGTCATTACATATAGTGATGATGATTATGCATTTATTGATTCCGGAGCATATATAGACGATGAAGATTAGGATTAGTAATGTGAGGTATTCAATTATTATTATGTACATATATATTACTAATTAGTTCATGTTATTAGGCATTCAATTTTTTCATGTTGAACTAATTTCGTTCACTCTTTGTCATTGTAGGTGCTGACAGATGGTGGGCGGGGGTCGAGAGCGCTCTAAGCCTCCTTCCTCGGCGCGTGCTAGTAGGGGTGCTATTATTCCACCTCAACAACTCCGGAGAGCGCTGGTACACAGCATGCAGACATCGGTGGGCGCTTCTTCTTCGACCGGGAGAGGTCGGGGGAAGACGAAGAGAGGTGCTAGAGGTAGGAAGGCTGCTGCGCCTTCCTCGCCGCCACCCCCAGCTGATTCTCCCGACCATAGGAGTGCTCCGTCTCGGGTGGACCCGTCTGACTTGGACCCGTCTCGGACTCCGGTCCACGAGCCTCGGGTCGACGAGCCTCGGGTCACCGAGCCTTCGTCCTAGGAGACTCGAGTCCCAGAGTCTTCGTCCCAGGAGACTTGGGTCCCAAAGTCTTCGTCCCACGTGACTCCGGAGACTAGTCTCCATGCTGATGGTGGCGAGGACAATTACTCGTTTGAGGACACCTATAGCGAGAGCAGCTGGTTGAGGAGGGCAAGAAGGTCTACCAGCGTGGTTGTACAAAGCTGCCTCCCGTACCAACGACCCGCGAGCAGAGGTGGTTGATTGCGCTTAATGCGGAGAAGTAAGTGCATTTACTCTTTTTTAACCTTTTGCCTTCATGTTTCTTCAAATTAATATCTAATGTGTTGGCCTTGTCCTACTGTAGGGGTTGGAAATACGAGTGTGGTGGTGTCTGCAGGCCCAACCGGGTCCTTGGTGTGCTTCTCCGGTACCACTTCTCGGGGAAGGTCCAGTTGCCCGGTGAGGGTGAGTCTCCACAGGTAGCACTGACCTGGGAGTGTACAAGGCTGCCCCGGCCCCGCCGGAGGAGATGGTCGACGGTGTCTTGTGCGAGACGGTGACTGACATTGTGATCCGTCGCTTTTGGGTAATTTCTCCTTTACAGAATTAAAAATCAATAACACCTAGTGATTGTACTAATCAGTGTCTAATGTCTTGTCTTGTTTGATTGTAGACCTTCTATAGGTGTCTTAAGGAAGACGAGGCGAGAGCGGCTATTGTTCTCGAAGCCGAGTGCAAGTGCCTACTTCAGAACTTACCGCACGAGACTCAGGTGCAGGCTATTCGAGACTACTATGCCTTGAGTAACATTAAGAGGGCCAAGAAGAAGTGTCGTGGAAATTATCTGAGTAAGGAGAAGTCTATGAAGGTAATTATCTATTCTTAAGGCCTTGTACTTAGTTTCTTTGATTTGATTCGTAGGCGTAGCGCTGAAATTTCTCTTGTCTAACTTAGGTGCCCTCGAGATGGTGTGCGGATAGGATGGACCATTGGGAGGCATTGGTGGATGAGTGGTGCTCTCCCGAATGGCTAGCCGAACATAACAAGGCCAATGAGAAGCGTGCCCAAATGAGAAGTGTGCCACACCATCAAGGGAGCTCCAACCTGTTTGAGTATGGGGATAACTGGGTATGTGGTTTGCTTCATGATTCATGCAATTTCATTCTTCATGCTAGCTTGAGCCCTTAACTAATATTTTGTTCACCTCTTTTAGGCGCGAGAAAACAAGAAGGAGGTGCCACCTCTGTTCGACCTCTAGGCCATGGCCCATACTGCCTCGTACAAGAAGGCCAAGGCATTCTATGAGGATGACCTCGATCATCCAGAGAGCTTCAGCAACCTCTCCTCCCACAACAAGCTCGTGAGGTACAGAGATGAGGGGAAGGCGAGGAAAGGGGAGGACTTCAACCCGAGCCAGAGTCCTTTTGATCCAGAGCTCGTGATGATATCTGGTGGTGGGAGGCCCCATGGCTCGATAGCCATTGGGGATGGACTGATATGTTGTCCTAGAACTCTCCCAGAGATCAAGAAGCGCCAGACAAGCTCTGATCCTGAGATAAGGCCTCGTCCACGGCCAATGGAGCACGCCATTGAGGCTAGGGCCCAGGAGCTTCTGGCGGAGGCAAATAGGCAGGCGGCACAGAGGGAGAGGGAGATGGAGGAGAGGACGACTAGGCTATTGGAGGCGGAGAGGAACCGGAACGACGCGTCTCACCGGGCCCTATACGAGCTCCTCGTGGTAAGTTTCTCCTGCATATTAGCCAAATCATGCATGTAATGTTCGTTTCATCACTAACTAATATGAATGACTCGTGAAAACAAAATGTGCAGACCATGTGCGAGAACAATGGTCAGACCCCTTCGTCGATGCCCCATATTGCTATAGCACCCACGGTGAGTTTCATTTAAATGGTCATTAGTGACTAGTATTCATATTTGAGTTGCATCATGCTAAGGAGACATTGCAAATGATCTTTGGTGCAGCGTGCCTCCCGACAAGCATCGACCGATCCTTCTGCGTCTGCCGCAACCCCGATCGGTCCTTCTACGTCTCACCCTGGCCCAAACCCTACCGGTCCTTCACCTCCATGTTGATGGTAAGTTTTCCCAAGTGTTCTCATTAACAAATGCATACTTAGCTTAAGAAATGAACTACTTAGCTCCAAAATGACCTATACTTAGCTTATTTTCATCAAAAATGACTTGATATGCTTAGTTAGCTAGAAAATGGTATGTTCTACCTAGGATAGCTATAAAATGACATATACTTAGCATTTTTTCCTCCAAAATGACTTGACATGCTTAGTTAGCTAGAAAATGGCATTAGTAGCTAGTATAGATCAATAATGGTCTATAGATAGTTCATTTATGACATAATTAGCTCACTTAGGTACAAAATGGCATAACTACCTAGGATAGCTTAATAATGATCTATAATTAGCTTAGTTAGTTCATTTATGATATAATATGCTCACTTAGGTAAAAAATGGCATAATAACCTTGGTTTACCTCCAAAATGACCTATACTTAGCTTATTTTCCTCAAAAATACATAATAACCTTACTTACCTCCAAAATGATATATTCTACCTAGGATAGCTATAAAATGACCTATACTTAGCTTATTTTCATCAAAAATGACTTGATATGCATAGTGAGCTAGAAAATGGTATATTCACCTAGGATAGATATAAAATGACCTATACTTAGCATTTTTTCCTCCAAAATGACTTGATATGCTTAGTTAGCTAGAAAATGGCATTAGTAGCTAGTATAGCTCAATAATGATCTATAGCTAGTTCATTTATGACATAATTAGCTCACTTAGGTACAAAATTTCATAACTACCTAGGATAGCTCCATATTGATCTATAGTTAGCTTAGCAAATTCATTTATGACATAATATGCTCACTTAGGTAAAAAAATGGCATAATAACCTTGGTTTACCTCCAAAATGACCTATACTTAGCTTATTTTCCTCAAAAATACATAATAACCTTACTTACCTCCAAAATGATATATTCTACCTAGGATAGCTATAAAATGACCTATACTTAGCTTATTTTCATAAAAAATGACTTGATATGCTTAGTTAGCTAGAAAATGGTATATTCACCTAGGATAGCTATAAAATGACCTATACTTAGCATTTTTTCCTCCAAAATGACTTGATATGCTTAGTTAGCTAGAAAATGGCATTAGTAGCTAGTATAGCTCATTAATGATCTATAGCTAGTTCATTTATGACATAATTAGCTCACTTAGGTACAATATTGCATAACTACCTAGGATAGCTCAATATTGATCTATAATTAGCTTAGCTAATTCATTTATGACATAATATGCCCACTTAGGTAAAAAAATGGCATAATAACCTTGGTTTACCTCCCAAATGACCTATACTTAGCTTATTTTCCTTAAAAATACATAATAACCTTACTTACCTCAAAAATGATATATTCTACCTAGGATAGCTATAAAATGACCTATACTTAGCATTTTTTCCTCCAAAATTACTTGATATGATTAGTTAGCTACAAAATGGCATTACCACCTTGGAGAAGAGGAGAGGAGAGGAGAGGAGAAAAAGAAATAGAAGCTAAATTCTTCTTATTTTTTTCTACATTTTCTTTTTCTTCTTCTAGCTAGTCTTCTTCTTCTTCTAACTATATCTTTCCTACTTTGCAGATTTGCTATAGATGAGGAAGAGTGCATTGATGGACCGTACTATTCTACTTTTGCTACCTTTATGTTTATGGAAAACTTGTTTTGGATACATATGTATGGATATGTTGTTGGAAACCATATTGTGTGTTGTTGGAAACTTGTATATATCTTGGACTTGTATGTTGGAAACTTAATTATTGGTATATGCTTGTTTCAACTTATTTGGTAGGCTTGTTGGAACTTGTTGAATGATATGTATGTTCTGGATATGTATGTTGGATATGTATATGTTTGCTATATATGAATATTCTATCAAATTGAATGATTCTAAGAAAAAACAAAAAAAAAACAGGGGCTATATAGCCACTTTGCCGTCTGACGGCAAAGTGGCCACATGGCAGCTACCTATGCAAACTGGGGCTGGCCTAGGTTGATTCTTTGCCGTCCGCTGGCAGATGGCAAAGAACCTTAGGTCTTTGCCGTTTGCCAGCAGACGGAAAAGCACGCCGTTAAGCCCCCTAACGGAGCTAAGTGTCCATGTTTGCCTTCCAGGATCTTTGCCGTCCGCTGGCGGATGGCAAAGAACCTAAGATCTTTGCCGTCCACCAGCGGACTGGCGAACGGCAAAGCGGCCTTTACCGTGGATTATTCAGCCGGACGGTTTGCCGTCCGCTGGCGGACGACAAAGCCTTTGTCGTCCATGTTTCATGCCTTTGCCGTCCAGGATGGCAGACCACAAAGTACCTGTTTCCTGTAGTGTAAGCAGAAAGGCTTGTTCCTTGAATGCTATGATTAAGGAAAGGCTACCCGCCCTGTATGAAGAACTTGAGAGCTTCGGCTTGGAACTGGTTGGACCAGGATTCCTCGCCAATCTTGAAGCAAAGCCTACCTTGATGGATGATATCAAGGAAGCCGTGAAGGTACACAAGAGCATTGAAGGCATCAAGAGAAAGATCAAGGCAGGCAAGGCCCCATGATTCTCGATGGACGAACAAGGAGTTGTATGGTTTGGGAATCACATTTGCGTACCCAACAAAGAAGAGCTCAAGAACCTATTCTTGCAAGAAGCTCATGACACCCCCTACTCCATCCATCCTGGAGGAACCAAGATGTATCAGGACCTCAAGGCAAGATTCTGGTCGCATGGCATGAAACGGGAAATAGGCATTTTTGTCGCCAAGTGGGACATATGCCAGAGAGTCAAAGATGAGCATCAGCGACCCGCTGGACTATTACAACCTCTCAAATTTCTTGAATGGAAGTGGGATAAAGTCAGGATGGATTTCATCACCGGTTAACCGGCGGCAAACAAAGGACATGACTCCATCTAGGTCATTATTGATCACCTGACCAAGGTAGCCCACTTCATCCCTGTCAGAACCACCTATGATGGAAGCCAGCTCGTGAACCTCTACATCAACCGCATCGTGAGTCTTCACGGAGTTCCATGGGAAATCGTATCAGATCGAGGAACGCAATTCACCTCAAGATTTTGGAAGAAGTTTAAAGAAGCTATGGGAACCAAGCTCTCCTTCACCACTACTTTCCATCCCCGAACCGGTGGGCAAACGGAACAAGTGAATCATATACTCGAAGATATGCTCCGCACTTGTGTTTTGACGTGTGGAGCCAACTGGGAAGATTGCCTACCATTCGCTGAATTCTCCTACAACAACAGCTATCAGTCAAGTCTTCAGATGACACCATTTGAGGTGTTGTATGGATGCAAGTGTCGTACTCCCCTCAACTGGTCAGAGACCGGAGAAGGATCAACTTTTGGACCGGACATCCTCCACAAAGCCAAAGAGCAAGTTCAACTTTTCAGAGAGCGCCTTGAGACCGCCAAGTCAAGACAGAAGAGCCACGCCGACTCTCACTGTCGAGAACTGAACCTCAACGTCGGAGATTATGTCTACCTTCGAGTCACGCCTCTCAAGGGAACCAAGCGTTTCCATGTCAAAGGAAAGCTCGCACCCAGATACATCAGCCCCTTCAAGATCACCGCAAAGTGAGGAGAAGTTGCATATCAGCTAGAGTTACCTTCCACGCTGTCAGATGTGCACAACGTCTTTCTTGTGTCACAACTCCAGAAGTGTCTGCAAGTTCCCAACCGCCCCTACAAGGACATCGACCATCAAGCCATAGATCTTCAGCCAGACCTCACTTATCGTGAGATGCCAGTTCGCATTTTGGATGAAGCCAAGTACTGCACCCGAAGCCGCACCATCAAGTACTTCAAGGTCCAGTGGAGCAACCACACTGAAGCAGAAGCAACCTAGGAGCGTGAAGATTATCTTAGATCGGAGTTCCCTTATCTTTTTAGCGCTTAGCCTAGGAATCTCGAGGAAGAGATTCTTGTAAGGGGGAAGGTCTGTCACACCCTATGTTTGTAGCACATTGTTATGTTTGGGTTGATAAATTTGGAGCCAACTAAAACTTTTTCATAGTGCTTGTGCTTGTTTGCTATGTTGCTTGCTTGCTTGATGATTGTGTTATATGGCACTCCTACATTCTACTCCACTTCATCCTCATCTTTCTTGTCCCAAACCTCTTGCCTAATGAGCATGCCATGTGAATAGTGCCCAAAAATATTTTTCTCAAATTTTGTTTTAACTAAAAAAGATTTATTGAATTTAAGTTTCCAAAACCCCATGAAATGAGGTTTGCACTACAAGTTCTCAAATCAGGTGGACCCTTCTTTCCCAAAGGCTTTATTTCAAACCTACTATATGTATGACTTCCCGAAACCACCAAATATTATTTTTAAAGATTATTTTCATAATTTATTTAAAGACTTTTTCTTAAGGCCAAAATTGGCTTTTTTGAGGGAAAAATTATCTAAATGCTTTAAAAATATTTGAGAAAATTTAGAGAAACTCAGCGAACATATATTTTCGATATATGTGAGTTTCAACACAAGGGCATGATCCGATCATAGGAAAAACCCCTAAAAACCCTTTTTGTTAAGATCAAACTTTTGGAATATTTCTATAAGAAATGTTCTCAATAAATTCGAAGAAAATTCTAGCAAGTCAAAACTATCTTGGGTGATGATCTTGCAAAGTTTCATCTAAATCCAAGTTGGTTTGGTTCATCAAACCATCCCAAAACCTTTCTGGTCCAGAATCAAATTTGAGCAACTTTACATTGTGAAGTGCCTCCCCTTGGGCTCAAACTTTGTGGGCATGGTCTAATGGCCAAATAGTGATGATACACTAAGTGGTGCATCAAGGGTAAAATCCTAGCATTAATGGATCTACATTAATCTGATTATGCTAATTTCTAGGGTTTATCAAATCTCCATTGTCAAGTTCTTCCTCTTAAGCTCAAACTTGGTGAATCCCCTCATTTATACCTAGCCTTTGACCCTGGTAAGTATCTCAGTAAGGTGGTAGATTTTTCTTGCCTAAATCATTACCAAACACCTTCTGGTGAATTGGTAAAACCATCATCTCCCCACCTTATCCTTTTACCCTTGGCCCCAACTTTTTACCACACACTGTGGTAAGTGCCTTGCACCTCCAGTAAAAGTCCCAAGCTATCAGGCCATGGTGAGGTGGGGTAAAACCCCTATTTTCACCCCTGGACAACATCTTTTCTATCTTTCCCTTTCCCTTTCTTTTCTTCCTAGCCCTGCTTAGCCTCTAAGGTATCCAAAGAGCATCTCCAGGCCTTCTAGCAGCTAGTGGACAAGGTGGGGCACCCCAGAGCACGCAGGCAATGGCAATGCCGGCCATACGCACACTCTAGAGCGCGCTACAGTGCGCTCTCACACTGTGGCCGCCGACCAATGGTCGGCCCTGACCATCTTGGGCCTTTCCCGCGTGTCCCCCGAGGCACCCTTGGCGTCCATGACACTCCAAGCTGTCGGCCCCCTCTCTCTCCTCTCTCCTCCGCCCTCCCACACGCATGCCCGGCGTCGCTCGGTTCGGCTAACCACGGAGCTCACACTCGCAGGCATCTCTCCCTCTCTCCTTCTTCCCTCTGGCCTAGACCGACCCTAGGAATGCCCCTGGCTCGCCCTCTCTCTCTCTCGTGGCCTCTGGCCTCGGCCACGAGCTCGCCGGCGCACCAGCATTCGATGGACTCGCCCCCGCCTATAATAGGGCCTCACGGGACCCTCTCTCCCCTCTAGCCCCCTCTTCTCTCCCTAGAAACCTCCCTGAGCCCCCTGAGAGCCTCTGACATCTCTGTGCTCGGGATTGACCCGAGGGCCTCCGCGGCCATCTCCCCATCGATCTCCGGATACGAAGCTTCTCCAACCCCCATTTCTCTCCCGTTGGTCCTCCCTTGCCCTCCTGATGCGATCCCCCTCCTTCCCATCCTCTTTGCAGGCTGAATCGGACCTAGTGACCACCTTCCAAAGCCACCTCCGCCGTGGGTACTCTCCGCGAGCGACTCCGTCCACCTCCGGCCTCCGTTCCACCTCCAGGAGACCGGGGACTCTTCCCCGAGCCCGTTCCCACAATCACCCGCCGTCGTCGTGCCCCGTGCCGCTGCTAGTGAGCAGGTCCCCTCCCTGTCCCGAGGTGGGAGAAGGACCCGATAGGTGGGGCCCACCTATCGTCCTCTCTTTCCCTCTCCCGCTCTCTCTCTCCCCGAGTCATTGACGATCGGGTCCCGCATGTGAGGTTTGAACCTGACACCGCGCGAGGCCGGCTGGCAGGCCAGCTGGGCCAACCCAGCCTCTAGCCACCTCTGGCCCATAGATTAGCATTTTTATTAGTAGCTTGAGTCCTCTGTTTTTGTGTGTTGATTATTTTTATCGTAATTTTATCGCAACGATAGATTGCGCTATTGATGAAGAAGTTGGACCCGAAGACTTCGAAGGCCCTAGAGACTTTGTTGAGCCAGGCAAGCAGCCCTTTGACCATGATGAGAAACCATTTTTATTGCATGTCATATAGCACTTTAATTTCATCATATTTGATCATGTGATGTAGTGTTCCCCTTTCGGTGGGATGCCTCCGGTACTTCTCCATTGACACTTGCATCATGCATGACCCTACCACCTTATGAGGGTTATGCGGGTGGGTGTAGTTAGGATGCTAGTAGATGCTACGCAAGTGGGGGTGGACTTATGCATGGTGATGGAAAGAAAATGAATGATTTCAAAGACTCTTTCAGAAAAACCGTTGGGTGCCACTAATGCCCGAGGGAGATGATGATGAGAAGGGTGACCACTTGAGAAAGAAGTGGTGTATCGGAACAAGTTGAGGGTGTGTTTTCGAAAACGGAATAGATTTCAGAATTGTCGACCATCCCAACCTTACATGCGCAACCACGATGCCCCTTATGGGACGAGGCTTTGTTGATTACTATGGATGATGCTAGCAAGGATCCCGCATTACCAGTGGCACGAGTGAATTGGTCACTCTTGAGACGGGGTCGTCCCTGAGTGGAAGATCATGCGCTGTCTTTACAGGCATCGGGCACACCGTTGCATGCCCTAATGGATGATACGAGTGATGTATATAATGAGGGATGGCACCAACGAGTGGACTCTTTATTTAGTATCACCATGGGAAAGGCATTGTTCGGGTGCTTACCTCTGGTATGTTACATACCACGAGTCGTGGATGACATGGAAGTTCCTCGAGTCTTGTGGGTAAAGTGTGCAACCTCTATAGAGTGTAAAACTATTTGAATAGTCGTGTCCACGGTTAAGGACAGTTGGGTGGTGCTGCTTAGACTACGTTCGGATGTTTTCGTGAAACTTGGTGTGAGTATGGATGTGATGGTGACACAAATATCACATGAACTAAGTCTGATGACTTAGCATGAGTATTGAACTAAGTTCGATGACTTAGCATGATGAATGAACATGAGGTGTTCAACCCCTACTTATGGTGATGTCTGTAACTTGTTCACATGGACATCTGTTAACTGTTGATGCATGCTTACTAGTTACTAGATCATGTCATTTGCATACAAAATTAGCTTTCCGCAAACTTACCTACTTAGTGCTATATCATGCATCATTGTTACCTTGTTCCACAACTTGGGTTGCTTGCGAGTACATTCAAAGTACTCATTGGCTTGCCACTGGTTATTTTTAATTGGCCAGGCATGGAAGAACAGGAGTATGCTGAAGAGTTCGTTGGGGACAAACATGCGAACTAGGACGCTTCCTAGTCAGAATGCCTGTAGGTTAAGGCAGATGGCATGGGTTCACGCTTTCGACCAAGATTTCCATTGTTTGTTCTATTTTAAGTGCTTGGCCGTGTGGGCCTACCTATGTAAGACTAAGACCTTCGTGGTCATTATTTGTGTAAGACGTTAAATGTGGATGTAAGACTCTTGTTATCCAGCTTCTGTGTGTTCAGTGAGCATTGATCTCTGGGATCACTGTACACGTGCATTCGGTGACCACGACTTATGAGTCGGGGTCCCCACAGAGCTGGTACCAGAGCCATCCTGACTGTAGGAAGCCCTTAGTTAGCATGGACGTTAGCTAGGATAAACCGACTTTCAAAACTACACCTAGTATTTGTACTTAGGAATTCTACACTATTTACCTCTTCTTATCTTCACCACACCCAGGAGCTACTTCGGCAAGCCAAGACGAAGCCAGACAAGATCAAGAAGGATGGAGCCCCCGAGGGACGACCAGTTGTCGCTTAGAGAGGAGGAGTACCCCTAGCTAGTGATACACCCACATGTCGTCGTCGCATGAGTGCGAAGGAGTACCGTGAGCTCTTCACCGACATACCAGCAAACCGTCATCGGGATGGACCTCCTCGTTCCCTCACCCCTTCGACCGGGAACGACGCATGTTCAGATGATGAACAGGACGAAGACCCAGAGGAGTGTGACTACGGGACCGAGCACTCCACCACCTGAGTCCGAGAACCCCCAAGGTAGGATCAGTCATGTATCCCTCATGCGAAGTCGAGTCTGTGTAATGGTTCATATGAAACCATGTGTGCTTGTTGTTTGTTTTGTTGTTTGTGTTCCGATGCAAGTCGCACTTTTGCCTTAGGCAACATGTAAGCGACTCCATCATCTATCTTAATATATGTTGGTCTTTCAACCTTTGTTTCAACACACTTGCACTTGACCGACCCCTTAGGCGCGCTTTTTCGTTATTGCTTATCCTCTTGTCAATCCCAGTTGTTTGACTTGGCTGCTCCAAATAGGATGGTGACTGCTACCCGCAACAGCTCCTTCACCAACCCTGAACCCGGAAACTCGAGCCAGCAACAGGGAGTTGGTGAGGCTGCTCACAGTGTAGGACACCAGGAGCAGCCACAAGGTGACATTTCCCGCCACCACCTCCACCGGAGAACATGATCGTAGGTCGGTTTCTCCAAGTTCTCTGGGAGGAGCGCCAAGCCAACAATGCTGCTATCCAGCAGATGGCTCAGGCCCTTGTGAACAACCAGCAGCAAGGCAGGAATGGCAATGGCCGCTCCATGTTGTCTGAGTTCATGAGGAACTCACCCCCAACCTTCACCGAGACTGTTGAACCATTGGATGCTAATGACTGGATCTGCACCATCAAGGACCTCCTTGCACTGGTCAATTACAATGAGGATCATGAGAAGGTGCTTTATGCCTCTCACTGCCTCGAAGGTACCGCCCGAGCTTGGTGGGGTGGATTCAAGGTCATGCAAGGGGAACGTGTGATCACGTGGAATGACTTCAAAGAAGGATTCCGCACTACCCATATTCCTTATGGGATCATGGCTATCAAGAAGAGAGAATTCCGAGCGTTGAATCAAGGAAGTGGCTCTATCAAGGAGTACCTGCAGAAGTTTAACCTGCTGTCAAGATATGCACCTGAAGACGTCAGCATAGAGGCTGCCAAGAAGGAACGCTTCATGGAAGGACTTCAACAGGTCCTGCAGTATCAGCTCATCGTCTGCGACTGTCGAACCTTCTTCGACTTGGTGAATAAGGCCCTCATACTGGAGGACAAGCATCACGCCATCGACGACACTCACAAGCGCAAGATGATCAGCAAGGGTAGCCCCAGCAACCAGAAGCCTCGCCCCTGGCAGCCAGTCCCAGCCAAGCCGACCTATCAGCCGCAGCAGGCCAGACCTCTTGCACCTCGTCTGAGCTACCAGCCTCAGCAGTATGCCAGTCCCAGGCCAGCCTACAACAACAATCCCAATAACAACAACAGTGGCAGGAACTTCAACAACCACCCTGGGCAAGTCGCTTGCTTTGGATGTGGCCAGCCAGGACAAATCTCTAGGTTGTGTCCCAACAAGAAGCCAGATGGACCATGCCCCAATGTGCCAGCTCAAGGTCAAGCCCGTGGAGCACCACCAAGGAACCCCGCTCCCCGCAACCAGCCCAACAACAGAAAGGGTCGTGTGAATCACGTCGTCGTGGAGGAATCCCAGGAAGACCCGGATGTCATATTGGGTACGTTCCTCGTCAACTCAACCCCAGCAACAGTACTGTTTGATTGTGGAGCTTCGCATTCTTTTGTCACCCAAAAGTTTGCAGTAGAGAGTGGCATGAAACCTACACCCCTGGGTAGTCATATGTTGATACAAACCCCCGGTTTAGTAATGAAGTCTGGGATAGGGTGTAAGGGAGTGAAGATTGACGTCAACGGGGTAGACTTCCTAGCAGACCTTATAGTTCTGGATTCACTCGGCTTGGACGTAATCCTTGGAATGAATTGGTTGACCAAGCACCAAGGCATGCTGGACTGTGCCAAGAGAATTTTCACCATGACCAACAACCAAGGAGTGGAAGTCAAGTATGTTCCCAACCCTACCTCCACTCAAGCACCTCAGGCTAACTGCCTATCGGGAGTTGAGTTGGATCAAGTGCTAGTGGTATGTGAGTACCCGGATGTGTTTCCTGATGAGCTGCCAGGAATGCCTCCTGACCGTGACATTGAGTTCATCATTGAGATTATGCCCGGATCAAGCCCATCTATAAGAAGGCCTACCAGATGGGATCCGAAGAGTTGGCTGAGTTGAAGAAGCAACTGGCAGAGCAACTCGGAAAAGGATTCATTCGCCCAAGTGCCTCTCCTTGGGGATCACCTGTCTTATTCGTGTCAAACAGGGGCGGAACTATCACACTCTAGGTTGATTATCGTTCTCTCAATGAAGTCACAATAAACAACAAGTACCCACTCCCCAAGATTGAAGACCTGTTTGATTAGTTGAATGGAGCCAAGGTGTTTTCCAAGATCGACCTCACGTCTGGTACTACCAGCTGAAGATCAGACCCCAAGATATCCCGAAGACGACATTCGTAACTCGATATGGCCTGTATGAATACACGGTCATGTCGTTCGGGTTAACTAATGCTCTTGTCTACTTCATGTACCTCATGAATAAAGTCTTCATGGAGTACTTGGACAAGTTCGTTGTTGTCTTCATTGATGACATACTCGTCTTCTCCAAGTCCGAAGAACAACATGAGGAACACTTGAGATTGGTCCTAGAGAAGCTTCGAGAGCACCAGTTCTATGCCAAGTTCAGCAAGTGTGAATTTTGGCTACATGAAGTTGGATTCTTGGGTCATGTGTTGACTATAGAAGGATTGTTAGTGGATCCTACTAAGATTGAAGCCGTGACTGAATAGCAAACGCCAACCACCGTGAAGGAAGTCAGGAGCTTCCTCGCACTCGCGGGTTATTACCACAAGTTCGTGGAAGGGTTCTCAAGCATTGCCTGACCCATGACCCAGATTTTGAAGAAGGACAACAAGTTTGAATGGAATGTTAAGTGCGAGGAAAGATTCCAGGAGCTCAAGAAGAGATTGACCACGGCCCCAGTTTTGGCCACCCCTGATATTCACAAGGAGTTTGTGATATATAGTGATGCATCAAGAACCGGACTTGGAGGAGTTCTGATGCAAGAAGGCAAAGTCATAGCATATCTATCCAGATGGCTACATGCTCATGAAGATAACTACGCCACTCATGATCTTGAGTTAGTCGCCGTGGTTCATGCCTTGAAGACATGGCAACATTACCTTCTGGGGAAGCGATGTGAGATATTCACAGACCACGAGAGTTTGAAGTATATTTTCACTCAAAGGGAGTTGAACATGAGGCAGCGAAGATTGTTGGAATTGATCAAGGATTACGACCTCAGTGTTCAATACCACCCCGGAAAGGCCAATGTGGTAGCAGACGCCTTAAGCAGAAAGGCTTGTTCCTTCAATGTTATGATTAAGGAAAGGCTACCTACCCTATATGAAGAACTTGAGAGCTTTGGTTTGGAACTGGTTGCACCAGGATTCCTCGCCAATCTCGATGCAAAGCCTACCTTGATGGATGATATCAAGGAAGCCTAGAAGGGACACAAGAGCATTGAAGGCATCAAGAGAAAGATCAAGGCACGCAAGGCCCCGGGATTCTCGATGGACGAACAAGGAGTTGTATGGTTCGGGAATCGCATTTGCGTACCCAACAAATAAGAGCTCAAGAACCTAATCTTGCAAGAAGCTCATGACACCCCCTACTCCATCCATCCTCGAGGAACCAAGATGTATCAGGACCTCAAGGCAAGATTCTGGTGGCATGGCATGAAACGGGAAAGAGGCACTTTTGTCGCCAAGTGTGACATATGCCAGAGAGTCAAAGCTGAGAATCAGCGACCCGCTAGACTATTGCAACCTCTCAAAGTTCTTGAATGAAAGTGGGATAAAGTCAGGATGGATTTCATCACCGGTTTACCGAGGTCAAACAAAGGACATGACTCCATCTGGTTCATTGTTGATCACCTGACCAAGGTAGCCCACTTCATCCCCGTCAGAACCACCTATGATGGAAGCTAGCTCGCGAACCTCTACATCAACCGCATCATGAGTCTCCACGGAGTTCCAAGGGAATCATATCAGATCGAGGAACGCAATTCACCTCAAGATTCTGGAAGAAGTTTCAAGAAGCTATGGGAACCAAGCTCTCCTTCAGCACTGCTTTTCATCCCCAGACTGGTGGGCAAACGGAACGAGTGAATCATATACTTGAAGATATGATCCACACTTGTGTTTTGGCATATGGAGCCAAGTGGGAAGATTGCCTACCATTAGCTGAATTCTCCTACAACAACAGCTATGAGTCAAATCTTCAGATGGCACCATTTGAGGTGTTGTATGGACGCAAGTGTCGTACTCCCCCCAACTTGTCAGAGTCCGAAGAAGGATTAACTTTTGGACCAGACATCCTCCACGAAGCCAAAGAGCAAGTTCAACTTGTCCGAGAGCGCCTTGAGACCGCCAAGTCAAGACAGAAGAGCCACGCCTACTCTCACCGCCGAGAACTGAACCTCAACATTGGAGATTATGTCTACCTTCAAGTCACGCCTCTCAAGGGAACCGTTTCCATGTCAAAGGAAAGCTCGCACCCAGATACATCGGCCCCTTCAAGATCACCGCAAGGCAAGGAGAAGTTGCATATCAGCTAGAGTTACCTTCCGAACTGTCAGATGTGCGCAACGTCTTTCATGTGTCACAACTCCCAATGTGTCTGCAAGTTCCCAACCACCCCGACCTCTATAAGGACATCGACCATCAAGCCATCGATCTTCAGCTAGACCTCACTTATCGCGAGATGCCAGTTCCCATTTTGGATGAAGCCGAGTGCTGCACCCGAAGCCGCACCATCAAGTCCTTCAAGGTCTAGTGGAGCAACCACACTGAAGCAGAAGCAACCTAGGAGCATGAAGATTATCTTAAATCGGAGTTCCCTTATATTTTTAGTGCTTAGCCTAGGAATCTCGGGACGAGATTCTTATAAGGGGGGAAGGTCTGTAACACCCAATGTTTGTAGCACATTGTTATGCTTGAGTTTATAAAATTTGGAGCCAACTAAAACTTTTTCATAGTGCGTGTGCTTGCTTGCTATGTTGTTTGCTTGGTTGATGATTGTGTTATATGGCACTCCTAGATTTTATTCCACTTCATCCTCATCTTTCTTGTCCCAAACCTCTTGCCTAATGATAATGCCATGTGAATAGTGCCCAAAACTATTTTCATCAAATTTTGTTTTAACTAAAAATGATTTATTTAATTTAAGTTTCCAAAACGCCGTGAAATGAGGTTTGCACTACAAGTCCTCAAATCAGGTGGACCCTTCTTTCCCAAAGGCTTTATTTCAAACCTACTATATGTATGACTTCCCAAAACCACCAAATATTATTTTTAAAGATTATTTTCATAATTTATTTAAAGACTTTTTCTTAAGGCCAAAATTGGCTTTTCTGAGGGAAAAATTATCTAAATGCTTTAAAAATATTTGAGAAAATTTAGAGAAACTCAGCGAACATATATTTTCCATATATGTGAGTTTCAACACAAGGGCATGATCCGATCATAGGCAAAACCCCTAAAAACCCTTTTTGTTAAGATCAAACTTTTGGAATATTTCTATAAGAAATGTTCTCAATAAATTCGAAGAAAATTCCAGCAAGTCAAAACTATCTTGGGTGATGATCTTGCAAAGTTTGATCTCAATCCAAGTTGGTTTGGTTCATCAAACCATCCCAAAACCTTTCTGGTCCAGAATCAAATTTGAGCAACTTTACATTGTGAAGTGCCTCCCCTTGGGCTCAAACTTCGTGGGCATGGTCTAATGGCCAAATAGTGATGATACACTAAGTGGTGCATCAAGGGTAAAATCCTAGCATTAATGGATCTACATTAATCTGATTATGCTAATTTCTAGGGTTTATCAAATCTCCATTGTCAAGTTCTTCCTCTTAAGCTCAAACTTGGTGAATCCCCTCATTTCTACCTAGCCTTTGACCTTGGTAAGTATCTCAGTAAGGTGGTACAGTTTTCTTGCCTAAATCATTACCAAACACCTTCTGGTGAATTGGTAAAACCATCATCTCCCCACCTTATCCTTTTACCCTTGGCCACAACTTTTTACCATAGCCTCTAGTAAGTGCCTTGCACCTCCACTAAAAGTGCCAAGCTATGTGTCTATGGTGAGGTGGGGTAAAACCCCTATATTCACCCCTGGACAGCATCTTTTTCTATCTTTCCCTTTCCCTTTCTTTTCTCCCTATCTTTTCTTAGCCTCTAAGGCATCCAAAGTGCATCTACAGGCCTTCCAGCAGCGAGTGGACAAGGTGGGGCACCCCAGAGCGCGCAGGCAACGGCCATGCCGGCCATACGCACGCTCTGGAGCGCGCTACAGTGCGCTCCCACACTGTAGCTGTCGCCCAATGGTCGGCCCCGACCACCTTGGGCCTCTCCTGCATGTCCCCTGAGGCGCCCTCGGCGTCCGAGACACGCCAAGCTGTTGGCCCGCTCTCTCTCCTCTCTCCTCCGCCCTCCCACACGCGTGCCCAGCGCCTCCTGGTTCGGCCAACCGGGTGGTCACACGTGAAGGCATCTCTCCCTCTTTATTTCTTCCCTCTGGCCTAGACCGACCCAGGAATGCCCCTGGCTCGCCCTCTCTCTCTCGTGGACTCTGGCCTCGGCCACGAGCTCCCCGGCGCACCAGCGTTCGATGGACTCGCCCCCGCCTATAAAAGGGCCTCCCGGGCCCCTCTCTCCCCTCTGTCCCCCCTCTTCTATCCCCAGAAACCTCCCTGAGCCCCCTGAGTGCCCCTGACGTCTCTGTGCTCGGGATCGACCTGAGGGCCGCCATGGCCATCTCCCTATCGATCTCCAGGTACGAAGCCTCTTTGGCCCCCATTTCTCTCCCGTTGGTCCTCCCTTGCCCTCCTTATGCGCCCCCTCCTTCCCATCCTCTTTGTAGGATGAATCGGCCCCGGCGACCACCTCCCGAAGGCACCTCCACCGTGGGTGCTCACCGCCGGCAACTCCGACCACCTCCGGCCTCCGTTCCACCTCCAGGAGACTGGCGACTCTTCCCCGAGTCCGTTCCCACCATCGCCCGCCGTCGCCGTGCCCCATGTCGCTGCCGGTGAGCATCTCCCCTCCCTCTCCCGAGGTGGGAGAAGGACCATACTGGTGGGACCCACTTTTCGGCCTCTCTTTCCCTCTCCCGCACTCTCTCTCTCTCCCCCCGAGTCGCTGACGATCAGGCCCCGTGCGTCAGGTTTGAACCTGACTGCGCGCGAGGCCAGCTGGCTTGCCAGCTGTGCCGGCCCAGCCTCAAGCCACCTCTGGCCCAGGTGCCGTGGCTTTTCCTTTTCTTTTTACTTTTTCTTTTTCTGTGGACTTTGCAAAAATCCCACAGAGCGCAAATAAAATCCTATGACAAAACTTTTTGCACCTAAATTCTTAGAATATTCCGTAGAATATATTAGTTCCATTTGTAAAAATGTTTGGAAAACTTTTTAGTACTGTTTTTAATTAAAAAAACCCTATTTGGCATTTCCTCCCTCTGTTTAATAGTTTTTAAAAATATTTTTCATAATAAAATATTAAACAAACATTTTTATTATAGTCCTTATATTTATCGGAATAGATTAGCACTTTTATTAGTAGCTTGAGTGCTCTGTTTTTGTGTGTTGATTATTTTTATCGTTATTTTATCGCGATGATAGATTGCACTGTTGACGAAGAAGTTGGACCTGAAGACTACGAAGACCCCGGAGACTTTGTTGAGCCAGGTAAGCAGCCCTTTGACCATGATGAGAAACCATTTTTATTGCATGTCATATAGCACTTTACTTTCATCATATTTGATCATGAGATGTGGTGTTCCCCTTTCGGTGGGATGCCTCCGGTACTTCTCCATTGACACTTGTATCTTGCATGACCCTACCACCTTATGTGGGTTATGCAGGTGGGTGTAGTTAGGATGCTAGTAGATGCTACGCAAGTGGGGATGGGACTTATGCATGGTGATGGAAAGAAAAGAAATGATTTCAAAGACTCTTTCAAAAAAAACGTTGGGTGCCACTAATGCCTGAGGGAGATGATCATGAGAAGGGTGACCACTTGAGAAAGAAGTGGTCTGCCGGAAGAAGTTGAGGGTGTGTTTTCTAAAATGGATTAGATTTAAGAATTGTCAACCGTCCCGACCTTACATGCGCAACCACGATACCCCTTATGGGACGGGGCTTTGTTGATTACTATGGATGGTTCTAGCAAGGAGACTGCATTACTAGTGGCAAGAGTGAAGTGGTCACTCTTGAGACGGGGTCGTCCCTGAGTGGAAGGTCATGCGCTGTCTTTACAGGCATTGGGCACACTGTTGCGTGCTCTCATGGATGATATGAGTGATGTATATCATGAGGGATGGCACCAACGAGTGGACTCTTTGTTTAGTATCAACATGGGAAAGGCATTGTTCGGGTTCTAACCTCGGGTATGTTACATATCGCGAGTCGTGGATGACATGCAAGTTCCTCGAGTCTTATGGGTAAAGTGTGCAACCGTTGCAGAGTGTAAAACTATTCGAATAGACGTGTCCACGGTCATGGACAGTTGGGTGGTGCTGCTTAGACTACATCCGGATGTTTTCGTGAAACTTGGTGTGAGTATGGATGTGATGGTGACACAAAGATCACATGAACTAAGTCCGATGACTTAGCATGAGTATTGAACTAAGTCCGATTACTTAGCATGATGAATGAACATGAGGTGTTCAACCCCTACTTATGGTGATGTATGTAACTTGTTCACATGGACATCTGTTAACTGTTGATGCATGCTTACTATTTACTTGATCATGTCATTTGCATACAAAATTAGCTTTCCGCAAACTTACCTACTTAGTGCTATATCATGCATCATTGTTACCTTGTTCCACAACTTGGGTTGCTTGCGAGTACATTCAAAGTACTCATTGCCTTGCCACTAGTTATTTAATTGGCCAGGCATGGAAGAACATGAGTATATTGAAGAGTTCGTTGGGGACGAACATGCGAACTAGGATGCTTCATAGTCAAAATGCCTGTAGGTTAAGGCGGATGGCATGGGTTCACGCTTTCGACCAAGATTTCCGCTGCTTGTTCTATTTTAAGTGTTTGGCCGTGTGGCCCTACCTATGTAAGACTAAGACCTTCGTGGTCATTATTTGTGTAAGACGTTAAATGTGGATGTAAGAATCTTGTTATCTAGCTTTTGTGTGTTCAGTGACTATTGATCTCTGGGATCACTATACACGTGCATTCGGTGACCACGACTTATGAGTCGGGGTCCCCACAGGTGTGTTGGGGACACAAGAGACTCTTTGTTATTTGGTTTCAGGGTTGTTTGAGAGAGACCATCTTAATCCTACACCTCCCACGGATTGATAAACCTTAGGTCATCCACTTGAGGGAAAATTGCTGCTGTCCAACAAAACTCTGCGCTTGGAGACCCAACATGAGTCTACAAGAAGAAGGTTGTGTAGCAGAGATCAAGCTCTTTTCTGGCACCATTGCCGGGGAGGTGAGTGCTTGAAGGTATATCTTTAGATCTTTCAATTGAATCTTTTAGTTTCTTGTTTTTCACTAGTTTGGTTTTATAAAAGAAAAATGGAATTGAAGTTGCCTCATATGCTTCATCTTTTTAATGTCTTTCGTGAAAATGATGGAAAGGAAAATTGTGCTCAAGTGTTAGAAGAAGAAGTTATTAAAATGTTTGGCACTAAACATTTCAGTGATGAGCATGATAGTGATATTGTTAGTATGAATTCTTTGAATATCCATAGTACTAATGGTGATTGCACTAGTCATGATAAAAATATTTCTTATAAGCATGTCAATTTTTCTGGAGTGCATAGAGTTTGTCAAGACATGATTAAAAGGGAAGATAGATTTTGTAAGAGGCATAAGTATTTAGAAACTAAATGGTTGCAAGAGAGGATATATGTTCGTGTTGAAAGACTTCATATTTCTTGCCGTCATTGTGAACTTTCCAATGAACATGCTCATTATAATTTCCAATGTGAATTATTTCATGATCGAATTGTGTCCAAAAATTGTGATAACCTCATTACCCTAGAGCATCATAATGAACTTAGTCTATTTTTGGGGTATGAAGAAATGAAACGTGAAACTAAGGATGTTCCGGCATGGGCTCTCATGAAAGTGATTGATTTTGATATAAATGACATCTATATGTATTGCGTGGTAAATTGCATTGAGAATCCTTATATTGCCAATTACTTGAAGACAAGAAAATAATTAGAAGAGGAAGATAATACTAATGAAGGTGAAGAGGTTTCCCAATGTCCTCCTATTTGTTCTTATGATGAATCGGGTAACAAGGAGGAGCTTTTTATTCAACCAGCCTCTTCAAAAAAAAGTTTGGAGGAATTAAATAAATCCACACATAATGTGGTGAAGAAGAAGAAAAGAAGGAAAAGTAAAGGTAAAGAGGTATATCTCCCAAATAATGTTACCCCCATTATTCATAGACATCATGAGAATGAATCAAAAACAGTTGTGGAAGATGATACACTTGAGGATGATTTTGTTATGCCTATTGATTGTTGTGATAATTATTATTGGGAAGATAATGATACTTCTTATAATCTTGAAAATATTTATGTCACCAGCTTGGAGGATGATGATAATAATTGCCATACTATTGGTGCTATTCATACCATTAATGATGAGAGTGATTATGTTTATGATATACAAAGCCACAAGCTTGGGGATGCTATGTTTGCTGAAAATTAAATGTTTGAGAATTTATTTGCTACAAATGTTTGTCCCAAGCTTGGGGATGCTATGCTTAATTAAGATGATCTTTTTATTCCCCCTACTTTGAATTGTCAAATTTGTTATAATGATTGCATGCCTCCTACTTATGATGATTATTGTGATGATACTTATGCAATGAAAAAGAGTGATGATCACTATTATGATACTTGTAATAATTATGAATATCCTTTTACTAAATATTACTCTTTTAGTGTGGAACCAATTTGTAATATTCAAGTCTTTTATGATTCTCCCACTATTAGTCATGAGAAGAAATTTTCTTATGAGGAGGTTAGTAAAATGTCTATGCTTGTAGATAATCAAAAGAATGCTTTATGTGCTAAGTATACTGTGGGATTCCTTCATTATTCCAATGAAAATTATTATGAGGGAGAAACATATGCTTGTAGGAATTGCAATAATATCAAGTTTCCTCTCTATGTGTTCAAAGTTTTGAAGTTATGCCTGTTTTGCCTTCCTATGTTAGATGATTCTTGTTCCCATAAATTGTTTTATCACAAAATCCCTATGCATAGGAAGTGGGTTGGAATTAAATGTGCTTGTCATGAGATTCATGATGCTCTTTTGCATGTTTCAATTATAATTCCTATGTGAGCATCATTGAAATCATCATGCCTAGCTAAAAGGCATTAAAAAAGCGCTTGTTGGGAGACAAACCAACACTTCAACCTTAAATTTTCGTATGTTCACATGATTAATATACAGTAGTAATCCTTTTTTGTGTCTCTTATTTCAATAAACTGCCAAGTAAAGCCTTTGGGATAGTGTGGATACTTGCTTGTTTGATTCTGTGCAAAAACAGAAAGTTTTGCGTCCAGTATATGAATTATCTGATTTTAATGGAGCATCAAAAAAATTCTGAAGTTTTAATAAAACTTTATATGAAAATTCCTTGAGTTTTCATAATTTTTCTGATTTTTTAGAGTCAAGGAAGATTGGTGATCATTCAGATCTTTAAAGACTGTTCTGTTTTTGACAGATTCTGTTTTGCATGCATAGTCTGCTTGTTTCAAGTGTTCCTATAGCTTATATTGAGTAATATAAATTGTGGTAATAATGTAATACAGTATGTATCATGTGGTAACAATTACGAATCTTCTCTTGACAGTACCTAAGGGAATGATCTATATTTACTACACTAACCCATCTCATGGAGTTCCGTTAAGTTTTGTGTGATTCAAGTTTTCAAGTTTTGGGTGAGACACCAATATGAGGAGAATAAGGAGTGAAAACAAACTAATATTTGGGATTCCCAAGGGACCCCCAAGGTAATATTAAAGGAATACTCAAGCGTCTAAGCTTGGGGATGCCCCAAAAGGCATCCCCTCTTTCGTCTTCAACACTATATATATCTTACTTGGAGCTATATTTTTATTCATCACATAATATGTGCTTTGCTTAGAGCGTCATATTATTTTGTTTTTATCTGGTAGGTGTTATTTATAATCTTGTTTTTCAATAAAAAGTTCCAAGAATTTCCCTGGGGATGCTTGCATTGCATGTTTTGATGAGTGCTGTGTAAAAACAGAAACTTTTGCTGTAGTGTTTGAATTTTAATATTTTACTGGAACATGGAAAGTTTCTGAAATTCTTAACAAGTATGGTCATACAAATTTTATAGCATTTACTAAATCTTGATAATTTTTTGAGTTATATAAGTACACTGTTTTCATAAATTTCTAGAGGTTGTTCTGTTTGGGCAGATTGCTTTCATAGTTTCGTTATCTACTTATCCTATAGTTTCCATAGGCTATATTGGTAGATATAAATTGTGCAAATGATATTATACAGCACCTAATATTTGAAATTTATTATGGAACTTGTCTTGGCAGTATATAAAGAGTTGATTTATTATTATGTGTACTAACCTATCTCACGAGTTCTTTTTGAGTTTTGTGTGGATGGAGTTTTTGAGAATAGGTGAAACCGTGGTATGAGAGGATTTAAAGAGATAAAAAGGCTAAAGATTGGGTATGACCAACCCAAAGTAAATATTTCAAGAACTCTCAAGCATCTAAGCTTGGGGATGCTACGCATCCCACCTCTCTTCATCAACAATTATGGGTTAGCCTATGTTGAGCCTAAATTTTTATTCGTTCACATGATGCGTGCTATTCTTGGAGTGCTATTTTTATTTTTCTTTCTGTTTGAATAAATTATTCATATCTGAAAATATTTATTGAGGGAAAGAGATTCTTCACACAGCTACTTAATCGTTTGACTACTCATTAATCTTCACTTATATCTTTTGAGAGTAGCTTGTCATTTGCTCATGTGCTTCACTTAAATTTGTTTGAGCTTGTTGAAAAAGCAATGGCAATACATGAAACTAGTCCCAAGGTGATAGATATCAGAGGAGGATATAATAAAAACTTTCATGAAGATCATGGGACAAATTAAATTTGATTCTTTGTAATAGTTTTAAACATGATGATAGTAATATGTGAGTCATGTTAGTGAGTAATTATGCTTAGTAAGAATGGTGTTAAGGTTTGTGATTCCCTATGAATGCATGAAAGCAAATAGTTATACAATGAAGTTACATCCTACTGGTGGTGCATTATTCGGTGTTAGTTATGACTCAATCCTCACTTATGTGATTTTTCGTTCCTCGGTTTGGTTGCTTCCCAATCTATTTAATAGCCTTCATTTGTACTAAGTAGAAATACTACTTGTGCATCCAAAATCCTTAAACCAAGTTTTGCCTTATGAGTCCACCATACCTACCTATATGTGGTATTTCCATGCCGTTCCAAACAAATTTGTATGTGCCATCTCTAAATCTTCAAAATAAATTTTCTCTTTTGTGTGCCCGTACCACTCATGAAATGGGGGGGAGTATCCAATACTTTTCCATGATAGGAGGTTTATTCTCACCATATGTGTTGATTCACAATCATTCACGAGAAAGTGGCTGGTAATAGGGTTCCTAGTCTCGAAATCAAAGAAAGAAAAAATGCAAATAATTAAACAAAACTCCCCCAGGAATGTTGTTGGTATGGACGGTACCTGTGGATTCGGATCGCCTTGGAGTGTGATTGATTGGTGGAGGGGGAGTAAAAACTTTACTATTCTATTTGGGAACCACCTATAATGTATATAGCATGGAAAGTATTGTGAGCTACTTCGTCGTTTTCGTTGACAGGAAAAGCATGCCACTCAAAATATCTTTCTCTCTCAATATAAACCTTGAGCTCTGGCACCTCTCCAAATCCCTACTTCCCTCTGTGAAGGGCCTATCTATTTACTTTATGCAATTTTTATTTTTTACTTTGAGTCTCCATCTTCTCTTATAAGCACCAACTAGGGGGCACTATGATAGTACTTGAGCATTGGGCATAGCTAATATTTGAGTGTGTTTCATGAACGGATCAATGATTGAGCATGACGGGCTAGGGATAACTTTCTTTAGTGTTGATATTTTGAAAGACATGGTTGCTTGTTGAAATGCTTGAGTATTGAAGTCATTATGTTAAAACTAGACTATTGCTTTGAATCATTTATAAGTCCAAATGTACTTGCTATACATAGAAGAAAATAATATGATGAACATGTTAGGCAGCATTCCACGTCAAAAATTATTTGTTTGTATCATTTACCTACTCGAGGATGAGCAGGAATTAAGTTTGGGGATGTTGATACGTCTCCAATGTATCTATAATTTTTGCTTGTTCCATGTTGTTATATTATCATTCTAGGATGTTTTAAAATCATTTTACCACAGCTTTACATTATTTTTGGGACTAACCTATTAACCTAGAGCCTAGTGCCAGTTCCTGTTTTTTCCGTGTTTTGGGGTTTTATAGAAAAGGAATATCAAATGGAGTCCAAAGGAATAAAATCTTCGATATGATTTTTCTGGACTAGAAGAGACCTATGAAGCATCAGAGTTGGGCCAGGAGACTCCCGAGGAGGCCACAAGCACCAGGGGCACGGCCACCCTGCCTGGCCGTAGCCATCAGGCTTGTGGGTCCCTCGGGAGTCCACCGACCTCCCTCTCAGCTCTATAAATCGTCAAATATTCCAGAAACCCCAACGCAGAACCTAGATCAGGAGTTCCGTCGCTGCAAACCTCCAAAGCCACAAAAAACCAATCAGGAGCCCGTTCCGGCACCCTACTGGAGGGGGAAACCATCACCGGAGGCCAACTTCATCATCCCGATGCTCTCCATGACGAGGAGGGAGTAGTTCACCCTCGGGGCTGAGGGTACGTACCAGTAGCTATGTGTTTGATCTCTCTCTCTCTCTTGTGTTCTTGAGATGGCATGATCTTGATGTATCGCGAGCTTTGTTGATATAGATTGAATCATATGGAGTGTTTCCCCTCTCTATCTAGTTGTGATGAATTGAGTTTTCCCTTTGAAGTTTTCTTATCGGATTGAGTCTTTAAGGATTTGAGAACACTTGATGTATGTCTTGCGATGGGATATATGTGGTGACAATGGGATGTTCTATTGATTCACTTGATGTATGTTTTGGTGATCAACTTGCGGGTTCCTTGACCTTGGGAATCTCTGCATAGGGGTTGGCACACGTTTTCGTCTTGACTTTCCGGTAGAAACTTTGGGGAGCTCTTTGAAGTTCTTTGTGTTGGATTAATGAATCTGAAATTATGTGATGCATATCGTATAATCAAACCCACGGGTACTCGAGGTGACATTGGGGTATCTAGGTGACATTAGGGTTTTGGTTGATGTGTATCTTAAGGTGTTATCTTAGTACGAACTCTAGGGCTTTTCGTGACACGTATAGGGATAGCTCATAAGATTGATCAGAAAAGATAACTCTGAGGTGGTTTCGTACCCTACAATAATTTCTATGTTTGTTCTCCGCTATTTGTAACTTTGGAGTGAACTCGTTGTCGCATGTGAGGGATTTACATATGATTCAACTATGTTAGTATTGTTGAGAGAAATTGCACTAGTGAAAGTATGGACCCTAGGCCTTGTTTCCAAGAATTTATAAAACGTTTTGCTCGTTGTTTACTATTTTTTACCTTGCTGTTTTTATATTTTCAGATTACAAAAAACTATATCTACCATCCATATTGCACTTGTATCACCATATCTTCGCCGAACTAGTGCACCTATACAATTTACCATTGTATTGGGTGTGTTGGGGACACAAGAGACTCTTTGTTATTTGGTTGCAGGGTTGTTTGAGAAGACCATATTCATCCTACACCTCCCACGGATTGATAAACCTTAGGTCGTCCACTTGAGGGAAAATTGCCGCTTTCCTACAAAACTTTGCGCTTGGAGGCCCAACACGAGTCTACAAGAAGAAGGTTGTGTAGTAGACATTAGTGGGCCCAGCGTGTTAGTGGGGGAGGGAGAGAGGGTGGTGGATCGGTGGCCGATGCGAAGGATCTCGCAATGGAGGTTCGGGCCAAAACTTCCAAATTGGCCTCGGGGTTTCCTAACGCATGCGGCACAAATTTCCTATTTAAAGCACTTCCCAAATAAAAAATAATAGGAGAGTAAAAGTGGAAAGGAAACAAATATGTGCCCGAAAATAGAAGTTTTATAAATCACAATTATCAGAAAAATATGGGAAATACGATGAACATTTTTCCACGGCCAATATAGTAACTTAAAAAATTATTTTTTCAGAAAATACCTAAATTGGTTTTATTTTTATTTTTGCAAGTATTTTTCAAATAACCCCTTGGGTTTTATGGTTCAAATATTTCACAGAATTACCCCTAGTTTGGAGGGTCATGTTCCTCCTCTCAAAATCTTGGAATTTGGGCAAGTGAAATTTTAATTCTTTCAAATTTTGAAATAGAACCAAATATGCAATGAATTCCAAATAGGAAATTTCGGAAGTCTTTGCAAATCAACTTTTTAAATCCTTTTATTTGAAGAAGTCTTTTCATCTTCTCTCATTGATTTGAATTGGATGAATTTGAAATCAAACCCAAACGGGGAAGTCATTTTATTCCCTCTCATTCAAAGTTTTAAAAGATTAACTTTTTCACTCAAATTCAATCACTCAATCGATCAAACAATCATTCAACTATTTATTATAACATTCCAAAATTTGGGATGTTACAATCGACTTAAGGGTTGGCCACTAGCCATCAGGGTGCGCCCCCCATAGCCATCAGGATCCCTTTGTCATCGCCTTGCGTTGATTCCGACTCCTAAAATTCACATATATTCCAAAAAAACTCTCCGTAAGTTTTATCGTGTTTCGACTTTGTTTGATATGGAATTTCTGCGAAACAAAAACACACAAAAAAGAGGAACTGGCATTGGGCACTGGGTAAGTAAGTCAGTCTCAAAAATAATATAAAATGTTGCCGAAAGTATATGAAAGTTGTATAATATTGGCATGAGGCAATCAAAAATTATATAGATGACGGAGACGTATCAGCATCCCCAAGCTTAATTCCTACTCATCCTCGAGTAAGTAAATGATAAAAAGATATTTTTTTATGTGGAACGCTACCTAACATAATCCTAAACAAATGTCTAATCATGGCATGAATATTAATATACAAGTGATTCAAGGCAATAGTCTGACAAAAGGACTTCCATACTCAGGTTTACTAGCAAACTATCATGTCTTTTGAAAATAACAATGCCAAACAATGTTACCCCTACAGAATCTTATAGCCTGTCTTGCTTGGTCTCCCTAGCATAAAGAATATATCATGAGCACCCCAGTGTCAAACCAAGCAATTAGATCGTACTTCTACAATGCGCATCAACTTTTTATTCTTCACGCAATACATGAGCGTGAACAATGGACATAGCATAACGATGGAATAGAATATGGTGGTAGATATCAAAAGGGTTCAAAGTGAAGAAGAAATTATTGCATCAACTCGGCATATCAACGGGCTATGGAGATGCCCATCAATAGATATCAATGAGAGGAGTAGGGATTGCCATGCAACGGATTCACTAGAACTATAAGTGTATGAAAGTTTGAATGAAGCTAAGTGGGTGTGCATCCAACTTGCTTGCTCATGAAGACCTCGAGCATTTGAGGATGCACCTCATCAGAATATACAATCCAATTTCTATAATGAAAAGTTCCCACTAGCATATGGAAGTGACAAAACAAGAGACTCTCTATATGAAGAACATGGTGTCACTTTTAGGCACAAGCGTGGTAAAGGATAGTAGCAAAGTCCCTTTATTTTTTTCTCATTTTTTTCATGGTGGTTTTTTTTTCTTTTTTCCGCCTCCCCCATTGTTTTCTTTATGGTGGGATCATTTGGCCTCCCTCATTTTTCATTTTTCATCCGGAGTCTCATCCCGACTTGTGGAGGAATCATGGTCTCCATAATCCTTTCGTCACTGGGACAATGATCTAATAATGATGATCATCACACTTTTATTTACTTATAGTTCGATATGAAAAACTTATAGGATGATCTGACTTTATATGAATACCTTTGGCAGCGTACCAGGATGTACAATGATCTAGCATAGCAAAAGATATCAAAAACGGACAAGCCATGTAAATATCATGCTAGCTATCTTATGATCATGCAAAGAAATATGACAATGGAAATACAAGTCATATGAAGTGACGGTGGAAGTTGCATGGCAATATATCTCAGAATGGCTCTGGAAATGGCATGATAGGTAGGTATGGTGGTTGTTTCGAGGAAGATATAATGAGGCTTATGTGCAATAGAGTGTATCATGTCACGGGGTTTGGATGCACCAGTGAAAGTTGCACCGATCCTCGAGGTGAGAATGGGCAATGCACGGTACCGAAGAGGCTAGCAAAATATGAATAGGTGAGATTGCGTGTGTCCATGGATTCACATTAATCATAAAGAACTCATATACTCATTGCAAAGTTTTATTAGTGTTATCATAAATCAAAGTACTACTCGCATGCTTATAGGGAGGAGGTTAGGAGGAGTTAACCATCACGCGACCCAATTCAACAACACAAATGATTTCAATCAAGGATAAATTATGCTCCAATCTTCATCGCATAACTAGAGACTATATATGCATGATTCGGGAATCACAAACCTTAACAACAATATTCTCGCTAATCCACAATCATCAACAAGTGAACCCACATATTACTATCTTAATGTCGCAAAACTATTGCACGGAATAACACCTATCATATTCAGTCATCTACAAGTTTTATGTAGGATTTTATGACTAATCATGTAAATGGCCAATTCCTGTTGACTCTCTAAATAGGTATAAGTGAGGCATGAGAGTTTAATTATTTCTACAAAATACCTGGACATGCTCTAATAAATATAAGTGAAGCAAAACAGCATTCTACAAATAACGGTTTTCTGTATGTAGAGAAACAGACGTCCAACTTCAAATGATATAAGTGAAGCACATGAAGCATTCTATAAGGCCACCCTCAAAAGATATAAGTGAAGTGCAAAGAGCATTCTATAGATCAACCATGGACTTTCCCAAACCAGCATGGTGCATTTCTTAAAGAAAAATAAAAGTCACACGATGCTCCAAGAATTTACGCATATCATGTGAACAAAACAAAAACTGAGACATACCAATAATTATTGAAGAATAAAGATGGGATGCCTTACGAGGCATCCCCAAGCTTAGATTCTTGAGTCTCCTTGAACAATTACTTTGGGTGCCTTGGGCATCCCCTAGCTTGAGCTCTTGTCTCTCCTTATTCTTCGCATATCAATACCTCCTTGATCTTCGAACACTTCATCCCCACAAAACTTGACAAAACTTTTATTAGAAATGTTAGTACATAATCATCAAATATCATCATGTCCTACCATAAAATTATTGCATAATTATAATCTAACATTAACCATTGTATGCTATCACAATTCTATGGCTCCCAAGTCAATGAGCTTTAACAAGAATTCAAACATAAGTACGCAAAGCAACTACAACAGCAATCTGTGAAAAAACATGACAATATATAAAGCTGTAGATGGATACAATACTTTTGTAACTCAAACAACTATGAAAAATTAGGACGTGGTAGAAAATTTGTATAAAGGTACTTTTTAAAAAATCCAGAAGCTTTTGATGTTCCAGTAAATATGAAAAATCAAACACAACAGCAAAAGTTTCTGTTTTTGCACAGCACACATCAAACAAGAAATTTAAACATCCTAAAGGTAATTATTGGCACATTATTTTTATCATACAATTAATTTCTATAAGGGTAGAATTATTTTTGTTGAAAAGTTTCTATAATCAAGATTCAAAAAATTTCGATGGGCATGAACAAAAGTTCAAGGCTAGCCCACACTTCAATGATGCTCGTCTTTCTCACTTTCACTTATGTTTTTGAAAATTTTTAAGTTCCCCACTTTATTTTTTTTAATTATTTTAAAATCAAACAACATAAATAAATTACTCTCTAAAACTTCCGGGCTGTCTCCCTGGCAGCGCTTTCTTTAAAGCCATTAAGCTAGGCATATAATGCTCAAGTAATTGATCCACCCGGATCCCAAGGTATATCAAAGCCAATTTTAATTAAAAATGATTTGTAATTAAGTAGTGAGAACAAAGTGATATATATGATGTGACAACAAAGTCTAACTCTCTTCCTATGCACTATTATATCATAATGGAACAATTCATGCACATCAAGTAAAGGCCAATACATAACATAAGTAGTTTCTTGAAATTTTATAGTATTTGGAACATAGAGAGGTGAAGATTTGGTTACTGTATAATAATAATTGCAAGTAGTAGCATAAATAACATGCATATTATATTCATCAAAATCATCATGTGTGATAGTAAGACGCAACCCACATATATATAATCCTTAATAAGTCCAAACTTATCCAATATAGTGTAGTTTGGAGAATTCAAAAAGATAATAGGAGTATCATGTGTGGGTGCAATAGAAACAATTTCATTCTAACATAAGGAACTGTAGCAAGTTCATATCCATAAGGATAATTCTTATTGGCATCATGGCCACAAGCATAGCAAGCATCAAGTTCATCAAAACGGGATATTCAAAATCAATCCAAGGGATCATAATAGTCATCACAACATTCATCCTTCGGTATGTACGAAGGGTAATTAAACAATGTATGATTTGAATATTTACTCTCATTAGAAGGCGGGAACGGGTAGCTAATCCACTCTTTGTCATTTTGTTCTTCGCTCCCCTCCTCATCTTCTTCATCTAATAAGCTCACAGTTTCAGCAATTTCTTCTTCCATAGATTCCTACAAGATATTGATCTCTTCCAAGGCAACAGATATTCTCTCAGTAAATTCGATAATATCAGCATTGTATTCATAATTCTCATAGAAATATTTAAGTATGGCAAAAAATTAGACCTATAAACAGCATCATCATAGTTATCATACTTTTCAAAGAACAATTCAATTTCATAAGCACCCTTAAAAGCAACAAATTCTTCTATTTGTTCCACATCATAGTAATCATATATACCTTAGCATAAGAATCCAAGGTTTCATTATCATTAAATTCACATTGAAAGGGAAGGTGTAACCCTTAATCTTAGAGCGACAAGCATAATCACATCTCGCGCATAAATCCCAGGCATACCAACGCAACATTTTAATTTGATCCCATAAGTGTTTGCCTTTCTGAGACAAGCAATAATCCCTAAAGTACTCAAGTTGATCCAATGTGTCTACCATAATCAAGTTGAATGGGGATTTCTCAGGATTATCAAAGTAGTAATGAATGTTTTCCACATAACTAGTATCGAGGGTTTTAGGAGGTTCCCCGTCTCCATGAGTAGCAAGTACAACTATTTTTTGGTGTTTTGTGTTTCATATAAATAACAAAAGATTAAAAACAACTAATAACTGAAAATAAAACAGCTAATAACTGAAAATAAAAATTACTTAGTGATAAAGCAATCAAGCACACATCAGAAGACCAACCACTACGCTATTGCTCTATGGCAACGGCGCCAGAAAAAGGTCTTGATCATTTGTAGCCTTTTTGATAAGTAAGAGTGTATAACCCAATGACTATCTAAAGGTATAATTAATACTTTGTCAAGTTCTATCGACCACCGATAAAACTCTACGCCCGCTAATGCTTACTTTACCTAGAACAAGTATGAAACTACTTTGCGGGAATAAAACTAGAAGTACTTTGTAGTGTCATAGATAGTTTTGCAAGATAATAAGGAACATGGAAATAAAAGTAATATGTTGTTTTAATAAAAGAACAATAAAATTAAATAGTTTAGTAGAAATATTTTTGTGTAACGCAAGAGAAATATTGTCCATAGGCAATTGAATATAACATGATAGATACTTGTCATATGCAATGAGGGACAGGCATACGCTAACACACTTTCTCTACTTGGATCATGTGCACTTATGATTGGACCTCTAGCAAGAATCTACAACTACTAAAGATCATTAAGGTAAAACCCAACCATAGCATTAAATATCAAGTCCCTTTTACTCCCATACGTAAACAATCCCCTCACTCGGGTTTATGTTTCAATCACTCACCAACCCACTATAAGTGAATCATGAACATATTCAAACCCTCCAATGAGATTCCTTCACATGTGCGCCTCATGCAAGGCACCTTAGGAGAGCGCCATATCAACATAAAACTCATATCAATAACATCATACCACAATTAACCCATAGGACAAAAGAAATCTACTCAAACATCATAGGATAGCCACACATCATTGGATAATAATATATAGCATAAAGCACCATGTTCAAGTAGAGAATACATCATAAGAACAGGTTTTACACCGCTGCATAGAGGGGGAGAGAGTTGGTGATGATGATGGTGAAGTTGTTGGTGTAGATCGCCATCATGATGGTTGCCTCGGCGACGCTCCGGCGCCACGGGGAGAGGGGGAGAGACCCCCTCCTCCTCCTTCTTATTCTTCTACCTTGGCCTCCTACCTAGGTGGGAGGAGGGTTTCCCCTATGATCCATGGCCACCATGGCTCCCGGAGGGCAAGACCCCCCGAGATTGGATCTCTCTCTCTCTTTGTGTGTGTGTGTTTCTCTTCTATTTTCACGACTGTTTTCTGACCCCTTCACTATTTGAGGGGATTTTTATCACAAAAATATCTTTCTTGCGCCAGAAGGAGAGCCTCAACCAATTTAAGGGATGGCCACCAGCCATCAGGGAGCCCCTTGGCCGCGCCCTGTTGCTTGGTGGGTCCGTCAGGCATCATATTGCATTGATTACGACTCCCAAAATTTACATATATTCTAGAATAATCTCCGTATTTTTTTATCGTGTTTGGACTTTGTTTGATATGGAATTTCTGCAAAACAAAAAACACACAAAAAACAGGAACTGGCACTGGCACTTGGTAAGTAAGTTAGTCCCAAAAATAATATAAAATGTTGCCAAAAGTATATGAAAGTTGTAGAATATTGGCATGAAGTAATCACAAATTATAGATACGACAAAGACATATCACCAGCCAGGGTGGGCGACCTAGCTCGCTCGGGCATGGGCGACCCAACTTGTTCGGGTGCACGTGTCCCAGTAGGGGCGACCCAGGTGGGGACATGCCACTTCCATGTGTTGCATGGATGTGACTACGTGCTGGTACATGCACGTAACACATCGGACAACCTAGAGTGTCTGAAGCTTCCAATTCGTCCAGCAGCTCGAGGCGAGCACCACGGCCAGTACCTGCACCATGATTAGGAAACCAAAGAGATGAGTGTGCAATATCTTCAAATTGGTCAGAGAAAAAATTGGTAGGACACAAGGATTGTGGGATATCAGATGCGACGGAAAATTTGGTAAATGGAAAAGAATTTTCATCAAAGATGACATCAGAGAGATGTAGACTCTATTAGTCGGTACATGAAGACACTTACATTCTTTATGGAGTGAGTTGTAGCCAAGAAAGACACAATTTTTGGAGTGAAACTCAAGCTTACGGTTGTTGGCCAGGCGACGATAGGGCCAACAAGGACACCCAAACACTTTCAAAAAGTGTAGTCAGGAACTTCATGAAGGAGTACTTCAAGAGGATTTTTCATATTAAGCACACATGTAGGAATGCAGTTAATAACAAAATAAGCAGTAAAGAAGGCATCACTCCAAAAACAAAAGGGAACCGAAGCATGAGCTAGTAGGTTAAACCAGTTTCAACCACATGACGGTGTTTGCGTTCAGCAGCACCTTTTTGTTGATGTGTATGAGGGCAAGACACTCGATGGGAAATCCCAAGCATCTAAAAAAAGTGTTAAGGTTGCGATATTCGCCGCCCCAATCTGACTGAACATGTATTATTTTATGCTTGAGAAGACGTTCAACATGCAATTGTAACTTAATGAGGATGTCGAACACATTGGATTTGCTCTTAAGAACATAAAGCCATGTAAAGCGACTATAAGCATCAACAAAACTGGCAAAATAGTTATAACCCCTAACAGATGTTTGGGAAGGGCCCCATACATCAGAAAAGACAATCTCTAGAGGATTGTTGACAACTAGACTTGACGAAGAAAATGAAAGTTGATGACTCTTGCCCTGTTGACAGGCATTACACACTGCTATTTATTTATTAATAAACACCACAAGAGGATCATGATGATGAAGAACATGACGCACTATCGGAATAGCAAGATGTCCAACACAGGAATGCTACTGAGACGGCGAAACATGAAACCCACTAAAGACTTGAGACATGTGTGGCATATCCAAACGTTAGATACCACCGCAATAGCAACCTCTAAGGAGTACATGCCATGTGGCTCAATCCTTAATAAAGAATAGAATGGGAGAAATTAAACACAGACATTATTATCATAAGTAAGTCGAGGAACAAAAAAGAGATTACAGGTGATAGTTGGAACTTGAAGAACATTAGATAGTTGAAGTTGGCGAGATGTTGATGTGGGAATAGAAGATTGACCAATATGAGATATATGCATACCTCACCTGCTTGCTGTATGAACCTTGTCATGACCCAGATAGGTCTCATGTGCACCAAGCTTGTTGATTTCGCTTGTCAGATGGTCTGTAGCATTGGTGTCCATGTACCAGCAAGGATCAACTGGGTAGGACAGAGTGCGTCCTTGTGTCGCCATGGTTGCTTGACACTCATTATTGTGCCAACCATTGCCGATGTCAAGTAAGTCACGCTAAAAGCATTTATGGAAACGGGAGGCAAGGTGACCAGGGATACCACACAACTGGCAAGGAGGACGATTTGAAAGCACATATGCTCCCTTGGTGGTTTTGATAATTCATGACAACATACATTATCTCTTGGACTAATAGTTCTACCTAGCTTATTTCAGGTTTAGTCCTCAAAGAGTGTTGTCGAAGGATTGTGAGGAGTTTCCCCAAGAAGAAGAAGAAGAAGAAGAAGGAATAGGATTGCCTAAGCTACAAGCATGAAGACACATTTTACTTTGTGAGAAATCACTTTGAGTCCATAGGAAAGATAATACTATCAAAAGGGGGTGAGGTAATAATGGTGAATGAAATGCTCAAAATGATCAACTGTTAGCCACCAAAAACACTCAAAAGTTCTCCCACAAATATCTTGTCTTAGACCCTACCACTCAAAATCGTTGCCACCAAAAATATCATTTTGGCTACACCGAGTCAAAACCCCAGACAGAAACCCTAGCCAAAACTCTCTTCTTGGTACTACCAAGTTCCATATCGGCGCAACCGAGTTTCAGTGACCAACTACCTGTTGCCTCATTCACATGAATTAGAATTTATGAGAATTGTGAATCAGTCTCACCGAGTTGTGTAACTGCTCTCAGCCACTCATATCGGTACCACCGAGAATTCTATATCGGTCTCACTGAAAACGTGAAAGTTGCCACATTTTGCACTAGTTGGTGCAACCGGGTTTTCACTTTGGTTTCATCGAGTTGGGAAATAATGTTGTAACGGTTGGATTTTTGGAGATGGCTATATATACATGTCCACCACATCCCACTCATAAGAGAAACACTCAGAACACATATCTAAATTGCGTTTGATCTTCCTATCTCTACTCTCTTACATATGCTTGTCTTACTTTCTACTGCCATACTTGTTGACTAGCATGTGTAGGGTGCATTAACTTGTTATAATTGCTAAAATCTGCCAACCAATGAACTTGGGAAAAGGTTAGATTTTAATTTTGTCAAGTAGTATATTCACCCCCGCCCCTCTAGAAGCCCCTTCTATCGATCCCTCAATTGGTATTAGAGCTTGATCTCCATAGCTTGGGTTTCATCACCGTTGAAGGAAGATGGATGTGTCTAGTTTGGGGAGTATTAGTTGAAGAGTGCCCGTTCTCGATGGGGCGTACTATAGTCAATGGAAATATGAGATGCTTGAGCTATTCAATGAATTCCATCGATCATTTGAAAAGTATGTTAAGAGTCCCTATGTACCTCCCATTGATCCCTTGCATCCCACACACGAAGAAGAAATTGATATGTTTGGCAATCTTAGAACTGGTAATCTCATTATCAAAGGATTGCCTAGATTTTTTTTCATCAAATGAAGAATTTTGAATGTGCTTATAATTTGTGGAATTATTTGGAGAAACCCTTAAATGGAACAAGCCCAAAAGTTACCTGGCACAGACCAATAAAAAGTCACCTGGCGGCCATGCCGCTGAAGAGTCGAAGCTGTCATTGTAGCCTGATCTTGTACCTCCACGAGCACGGCCCTCACGGGCCCATCGTATCTGGGGGCTCGAGACCCATGCTCGGTCCAGGCATCTCCTCCAACCCCTCGGTGCGTATTAGCAGAAAAGGTGCGAGCATGGTCCGGGAGAGGCACTAGAACATGACACCGGCATTCGCTTGGCCAAAGGGCATGCAGACGAAGTAGTGCAGGTAGACCCACCCATGGTCGGCACGCATCGGCCAAAAGAGGCCCTGGGACGAGGCCCTATTGATTGCCAGCGTGTTGACACAAACACACGGCTGGTCGACCGGGCCGATGATGGCGGTTGCGATTGGTGATGCAGGGCAGTCCCTTCCTTGCTCGGCCTGTGCCTCCTGAAGCTCCTCGATCGCCTTGATGACTGACTCTTGTGAGCTCGGCACCTCATGTCGTGCCCCTGGACCTAGTAGTCATGCGTTAGGACCCGCCTTCAGGTTGTGCCCGAACACCTCCCTTGTGTCACCGGACAAGCCTAGGGCCTCCTGGGTGGAAGCCCTCGAGCCCGACCCAAGGGTTCGCCGAGCGCGCTTTCCTATGCAATGGAAGGTGTGGCCCCGTCCTCGAATGCCGAGCGCGAGGCTCTGCCCTTGGAGGTTCCAGCCCCCTGGCGCTCGGTGGGGGTGAGCTACTTATTCTTCTTGCATGCATCCTCGTGAGGCAAGGCATCCTCCTCATCATCTGAGTGCTCGGCCACAACATCATGGTAAGAAAGCTCAAGGGAGTAGACGACATCCTTCTCATCGCAGGCGACGGTGATGACACCGCCATTCCCTGGCATCTTGCGGACATTGTAGCCGTGATGAGTCACTGCCATAAACTTGGCAAGAGCCGGGTACCCCAGGATCGTGTTGTACGGGAGGTGGATGTGGGAGACATCCAAGACGATCTCGGTGTGGTAGTTCTTGCGCCCGCCGAAGGTGACGGGCAGGCATACTTGCCCAATGGGAACTGTGGACCCATTAGTGACTCCCGAGAAGGTCTTGGTTGGCATGAGCTGGCCGTACGGTATTTGGAGGGTCTCGAACGTCTCACTGGAGAGGACATTGAGTCCCGCTCCACTATCGATGAGGGTCTTGGTGACGAGGACATTGCTGATGGTCGGAGTGCACAACATGGGAAGCTTGAAGGCCATGGCCGAGCACCTGAGCTGATCCCTCGAGTCAAAGGTGATGGCAGTCTCGGACCACTTGAGAGGACAGATGGCCTCAGGCTTTGGGAGAGCCGTGTTCACCTCCCGCGCAAACTGCTTGAAGACGCGGTTCGATGCTGGGGCCTGGGCGCCGCCCAGGATACAAGCTACCGCCATGACCTCCTGGAAGCCCCCAGCCCCATCATCTTGCCTGTCCTCTTCCTTCCTTCTAGGTGGAGGCGGTAGTGGTGGTAGGCCAGCCTCACAAGGGCGAACCTCATGAGGCTGGTCACGGCGTGACCCCTTCTGAGGGTCATCGCGCCAGCGGTCCTCCAGAGCCTGATCATGCCAGCAGTCCTCCCGAGCTTGATCGCGCTAGCGGACCTCCTGAGGCTGGTCTCGCCACCCCTAACGCAGTTCCCAGTTGTCCCAACGGCCTCCACCACGACCTCCACCATGTCCGAAGCCGCGGTCAGTGCGTCCGGGGCGCCAGCCAAAGTGTTCAGCACGGACCGGCCTGAGTTCCTGGCAATCGGCCGTGTCGTGGTTGTTGGTGCCATGGAAGATGCAGGTCAGCCTCCCCCCTACGAGATGCTCCTCGCCTCGGCTGCGCTTCGCCTTAGGCTCGGTCGTGAGTACCGCTGGGGCCTTGCGCTTCACCTCCTTGGCTTTGGTATTCTTTTCCTCTGGCTCTACCGTCGGAGGCTCACATAGTGACAGACGGCCCTCTTCGGCCTTGCCGCACCTGTTCGCCAGGTTGAACATCTCCATGGCGAAGCATAGTTCATCGTTCATGGCGAGCTCTTCTTTCATCTTGAGATCCGTGATGTCGTCGGTGAAAGCAGAGATGATAGCCTCATCCGACGCCTTCGGGACCATGAAGCGTGTGGTTGTGAAGCGTTGTATGAACTTGTGTAGGGTATCTCCGTCATGTTGCTTCACACGCCGTAGGTCATTCACGATGAGCGCGCGGTCGCAGGTACCTTGGAAGTTGGCGATGAAGCGCTTGTGCAGGTCGTCCCAGGAGGTGATGGACCCCTCCGGGAGGTTAAGGAGCTAGGAGAGCGCGTCGCCCTTGAGCACCATGGGGAACCAGCATACCATGACCTTGTCATCTCCACTGGCCGCCGGGATGCTCAGCGAGTAGAGCTATAGGAACTCGGCAGGATCCGGTGTGCCGTCATAGCGAGGGGGTAGATCGGGTTTGAACTTGCAGGGCCATGTAGTTGGATGGAGCTCCGACGCGATGGCGAGGTAACCCACAGGCTCAACGGGTGCTGCTGCATGTGCGGGCGAGGCCTGATCTTGACGCTCCTGAGGGACCGCCCCGAGTGGTGCCCAGTTGCGATGCCGGTTCGGCAGTGCTGGGAGTGCACGCGCGTTGACGCATGGCCGGGGCACCACCTAGCAGCTTACTTCATCTCTTGCCCTTGCCTGCAGCTCGCGGGGCTGGTCGCGCGGGTGCACTTCACGCCTAGGCTCAGGGTCGACGTCGCATTGCGGAGGAGGTGGCAGTGCATCGGGGGCCGCATCGTCTGCTAGGAAAGGTCGAGGTCAAAGCGAGTAGGAGAGCGCTGAAGTGTCCCCCAGCAACAGTGACGAGCTCCGCGATGTGTTGAAGCCAGTCGTCGTAGCGGTCAGGGGTGGGGCGGTAGCGAAGCAGCTCGTTCGCCATGGCGAGTGTGCCCGAACCGCGCGCCGGCCTGGTCCGGACATGGGAGGACGACCCGATAGCTAGGACGATCGACGGAGTGGCGGTGTGGCCTTCACGCTGCGCGGTGACCAGCTGGGAGGAGTCTTGTTGTTCATGGGCATCCAGTCCCGTGGCGGCGTTGGCTGTAGGCGAGGGGACCGCTGTATTCCGGCGCTTCCCATGGGTGTCGTCTGGGCAACGAGGGCATCTCGACGCTTGGCGCGAGCTTGGCGGGCGTCAGAGATTGGATCGGCAAGGTGGGAGAAGAGCTTGGCTCGAGGAAGGCTTCTACACGCCCCCTACCTCGCGTGCCAAATGTTGGATTTCAGGCTCCGCAAAACCCCGAAGGTTCGAATATAGGGGTGTGTGTGAAGATCCCCTCCATTTTCGCCCTACTTAGCTCGCTACTCAATGGCTACTAGGGCAAACTCGCACGAAGATGGGGAAGAAGATGAACACGGTGGTTTACCCAGGTTCGGGCCGCTGGGAAGTGTAATACCCTACTCCTACTTTGGTGGATTGCCTCACTGGGAGGTGTGGTGGATGAACTATTACAGTGGTTTCGAGCCTCGCGAGGGTGCTCTAAGGGTGTTCTTGGCTCTCTACCTTATCTTGTGGTTCGTCGAGTGGTTCCGTCGGATCCCCCTCTATGATGCGGCCTAGCCTCTATATATAGCAGTGACCCGGGGTCCTCTTCCCTTATCAGAATGGCGGGAAGGGATCCCACAATGGAAAATTTTGAAGGGAGACGCGAGTACATCTGTGCACTGTCCAAAGGTGGTCTTCGCCTACAAAGTAGTTGTCGATCATGCAGAGGTGGGCTCGGCGATGACATTCGCCCTGCGGGGCTCGTGGTCGTGGTCTTGTCGCACTGGAATGAAAACCTTTGGGAGGCGCTTCGGGAACCCGCATACGTCCTTGCTCCCTTTGCAGCAAATGGGAAACTACACCGCCTGCCGCGCTGGCGCCCGCCTGTCCTACCCTGCGTCATCTTTGACTCCTGAGGCCGGGTTCTGCATAGAGATCTCCACCGCTCCGGTGGGGACCTGAGGAGGCCTATCCTTGCTTGTATTGGTGTCATTCTTCCTTGCAAGCCTGGGGTCCTCGCAAGGGCCTTATCTTGAGCGGAGCCATGCCAGGCCGCGTCTGGCTGACAAGGTGGGCCATGTCTTGGGCCGCAGGTAGGCAGGTGTGGGTACCCCCATTACCAGAACGCCGATAGTAGGTGCGAAAGATCTTCAAAAACTTCTCTCGCAAAGCGCATAACCAATTTGAAGTGAAGATCAAGAAAGTTCAGAGCGACAACAGATCGGAGTTCAAGAACACCAATGTGGGTACCTTTCTTGACAAAGAAGGGATTCTACATGAGTTCTCCGCTACGTACACACCTCAACAAAATGTAGTTGTTGAGAGGAAGAACCAGGTTCTTATAGAGGTGTCAAGAACAATGCTCGACGAATAAAAGATGCCAAGACACTTTTGGGCGGAATCCATTGAGACAGCTTGTCATGCCACGAACCGACTCTATCTTCACAAGCTTCTCAGCAAAATAGTATATGAGCTACTCACCGGTAACAAGCCCCAAGTTGGATACTTTCGCGTATTCGGCTCCAAGTGTTACATTCTTGATAAGCATCGTCATTCTAAATTTTCTCCTAAATCTCATGAAGGTTTCCTACTCGGTTACAAATCAAACTCTCACACTTACCGTGTCTATAACAACTTCACACGAAAAGTTCAAGAGACGGTAGATGTGAAGTTTGATGAATCTAATGGCTTGTGATGTGGCTTGACACTGTGTCAGCATTTCCCCAAAGAGGAAGGGATGATGTAGCACAATGACAGTAAGTATTTCCCTCACTTAAGAAACCAAGGTATCAACCCATGGAGGAAGATGAAGCAACTATGTCAACGCCACCTCCACACAAAGAACAAATACTTGCAATCTGACACGTAAGAGAGGTTATCAAGATCTCAACAACAAAAAGATAGATTAGATTGTAATAGGTTGGGCAAACAGATCTTGTAAGAACACAAAATAAAAGAAGTAAACAAAAAGTGCAGCAAGGTATTTTTGGGTTTTTTGATTAACAGATCTAAAACCAAAACGGCAAAAATATAGATCGAAAGCAATATGTTGGAAAAGTAGACCCAGGGGCCGTAGGTTTCACTAGTGGCTTCTCTCATGAATGTAGCACACGGTGGGTGAACAAATCATTGTGGGGCAATTGATAGAAGATCAAATAATCATGATGATATCCAAGGCAATGATCATTATATAGGCATCACATTCAAGAAAAGTAGACCAAAACGATTCTGCATCTACTACTATTACTCCAGACATCAAGCTCTATCCAGCATGCATCTAGTCTATTAAGTTCATGGAAAAATGGAGTAATGCAATAAGAACAGTGACATGACGTAGGCAAGATCCATTCATGTAGGAATAGAACCCATCTTGTTATCCTTAATGGCAGCTATACATGCGTGCCTTGCTGCCCCTTCTGTCACTAGGAAAGGCCATCGCAAGATCGAACCCATCACAAAGCACCTCTTCCCATGGCAAGAAAAATTGATCTAGTTGTCCTAACTAAACCAAAGATTCGAAGAAGAAATACGAGGCTATAAGTAATCATGCATATAAGAGATCAAAGAAGACTCAAATAATATTCATCGATAGAAACTCATCATGAACTAAAAAATCATCGGATCCCAACAAACACACCGCAAAAAGTCATTACATCAAATAGATCTCCAAGAGACCATTGTATTGAGAATCAAAAGAGAGAGAAATCCATCTAGATACTGCCTACGGACCCGTAGGTCTATGGTGGACTACTCACGCATCATCGGAGAGGCACGCATGAAGACGATGCACCCCTCCGTGATGGTGTTAGATTGGATCTCGCGGTTCTGGAACTTGCAGCGGCTGGAATTGTGTTTCGTCAACTCCCTTAGTGTTTTGTGAATATTTGGGTATATATAGAGGTGATAGTCAGTGGAGGGGGTTCCCGAGGCGGCCACAACCCATCAGGGCGCTCCTAGGGCCTCTAGCGCACAATAGTGGGTTGTGGGCGGCCTGGGCTCCCTCCTGGTTAGTTCTTTGGCCCAATGGCCTTCTTCTGGTCCAAAAAAATCTCCAAAAAGTTTCACGGTGTTTAGGCTTCATTTAGGCTTCTGGTCCAAAAAATCTCCAAAAACAACAACTAGAACTTGGCACAATGTGAGTAGGTTAGTCCCAAAAGTGATATAAAGTTTCTATAAAATGATTCAAAACATCCAAGATTGATAATATAACAACATGCAACAATCAAAAATTATAGATACGTTGGAGATGTATCCGCATCCCCAAGCTTAATTCCTACTCATCCTCGAGTAGGTAAATGATAAAAACAGAAATTTTTATGTGAAATGTTGCCTAACTAGTTCATCACATATCCTTTTCTTTTGTAGCATGGGCATTTTCGACTTTTAGATGGTTCAAAGCAATAGTCTAGTTTTTAAATAGAGACTTTAATACTCAAGCATATCAACAAGCAACCATGTCTTCCAAAATATCAACACTAAAGAAAGTTATTCCTAGCCCATGATGCTCAATCATTGATCCATTCATGAAACACACTTAAATATTAGCTACACCTAATGCTCAAGTACGATCATAGTGCCCCCTAGTTGGTGCTTTATAAGAGAAGATGGAGACTCGAGTAAAATAAAAATTGCATAAAGTAAATAGATAGTCCCTTCGTAGAGGGAAGTAGGGATTTGTAGAGGTGCCATAACTCAAGGTTTAAATTGATAGAGAAAAATATTTTGGGTGGCGTGCCTTTCCTGACAATGAAAATGACCAAGAGCTTTCAATACCTTTCCATGCTAGATATATCATAAGAGGTCCCCAAATAGAAAATAAAGTTTATTCCTTTTTCCACCATTCTTTCACTTTCCATGGCTAGCCCAATCCATGGTTGCCTTCTATACCAACACTTTCCAAGGAATTTATTATTTGACAACATAAAGTAACTTTGTTTTTTTATTTCGGGATTGTGCATCCCTATTACCGCCATACTCTCGTGTAATGACAAGTGAATAAACACTCATCTTGAGAATAACACATCTAGCATGGAAAAATATCTATCACCCCCTTCCGCTTTATGAGCGGTACGAGCACACAAAAAGGAAAATTCATTTTGAAAATTAGACATGGCACATACGAATTTGCTTAGAATGGCATGGAAATACCGCATATAGGTAGGTATGGTGGACTCATATGGCAAAATTGAGTTTAAGGATTTTGGATGCACAAATAGTATTTCTACTTAGTACAAGTGAAGGCTAGCAAATAGATTGAGAACCAACCAACCAAGAAACGAAAATTCACATAAGCGCGCATTAAGCATAACTAACACCGAATAATTCACCATAAGTAGGATGTAATTTCATTGCACAACTATTGACTTTCGTGCTTGCATAGAGAATCACAAACCTTAACACCAATATTTTTACTAAGCATAATTACTCACCAACATAACTCACATATTACTATCATCATGCCTCAAAACTATTAAAAAGAATCAAGTTTAATTTTTTTCAATGATCTCCATGAAATTTTTTATTATATCCCTCTTGAATATCTACCCCTTTGGGACTAGTTTCATAAATTGTCATTGCTTTTGACAAGCTCACATACATTTAAGTGAAGATCATGAGGAAAAAAAGTGTCATCTCTCAAAATAATATAAGTGAAGCATGAGAGGATTTCTTCAAAATTTACGAACTCTCAAATTAATCTAAGTGAAGCATGAGAGTATTTCTTCAAATATGTAAAAGCACGCCATGCTCAGAAAGATATAAGTGAAGCACTAGAGCAATTCCATAGCTCAGAAAAAAAATAAGTGAAGCATATAGAGAAATTCTAACAAATCGTAGCATAATTTTGGCTCTCTCAAATAGGTGTGTCAAGCAAGGATAAAAATAAAATCAAGTAAAGACTCAAATAATACAAGACACTCCAAGAAAAATTCATGATATGTGACGGAAAAAAATATAGCTCCAAGTAAAATACCGATGGTTGTTAGAAGAAAGAGGGGATGCCACTCGAGGCATCCGCAAGCTTAGTTGCTTGATCCTCTTCGGATATTATCTTGGGGTGCCATGGGCATCCCAAAGATTAGGCTCTTCTTACTCCTTGTTACTTCATCCATCATGATCTCACCCAAAACTTGAAAACTTAAATCACACAAAACTTAACAAAATTTTTGTGAGATCCGTTAGTATAATAAAGCAAATTACCACTCTAAGTATTGTCGCAAACCCACTCATATTTTATTATTGCAATACATCTACTGTATTCTAACTTTACTATGACTTATAACCCCTGATACAAGCCATAGATTGAAAAAAATAAGCACATAATGCAACGAAAACACAATATGTCTCAAACAGAACAGTCTGTAGTATTTTGTCCTCTAGCCATACTTCAGAAACTCTTAAAGTTCTAACACATTAATACAATGTAAAGGATTTGTATATAAATATTAAAATTTCAGATCATGATCATGCTCCAGTAAAAAATGAAAATTCGTGCACTGGAGTCAAAGTTTCTGTTTTAGATTCAGCATTGTTTCTACTCATCTTATGAATCATCCTAAAGGTTCTACTTGGAACAAACACTAAATAAAACATATAGATACAATCATAAAATAGGCATAATTGCGTAAACACTCAAAAACAGAAAGCAAAAGATAAAATAATTTTTATTCATTGGGTTGCCTCCCAACAAGCGCTATCGCTTTACGTCCCTAGCTAGGCTTACACAAGGATTCAAGTATTGCCATCTTTCCTCTTTTTCTTCATAGACGTATTTTCGTCAAGAGGCTTTGTAAATATAACTTGAAACACATTATCCGTAGAAGTTATAGCACTATAAAGTTGTCCATATATGTATCCTCTTTGGTTACTAATGTCTACTACACAACTTTATTCTTGTAGACTTTGTTGGCCCTCCAAGAGCAGAGTTTTGTAGGACAGTAGCAATTTTCCCTCAAGAGGATGACCTAAGGTTTATCAATCCGCGGGAGGTGTCAGATGAAGATGGTCTCTCTCAAACAACCCTGCAACCAAATAACAAAGAGTCTCTTGTGTCCCCAACACACCCAATACAATGGTAAATTGTATAAGTGCACTAGTTCGGCGAAGAGATGGTGATACAAGTGCAATATGGATGGTAGATACAGGTTTTTGTAATCTAAAAATATAAGAACTGAAAGGTAACAAGTAAAAAAAGTGAGCACAAACGGTATTGCAGTGCTTTAAAACAAGGCCTAGGGTTCATACTTTCACTAGTGCAATTTCTCTCAACTATACTGACATAGTTGAATCATATGTAAATAGCTCTCGTGCGACAAAGAGTTCACTCCAAAGTCACAAATAGCAGAGAACTAACGAACAAATTATTATAGGGTATGAAACCACCTCAGAGTTATCTTTTCTGATTCATCTTATGAGCTATCCCCATAAGTGTCGAAGAGCCTTAGAGTTCGTACTAAAATAACACCTTAAGATACACATCAACCAAAACCCTAATGTCACCTAGATACTCCAATGTAACCACAAGTACTCAAGGGCTTGATTATACGATATGCATCACACAATTTCAGAATCATCATGTCTAATCCAACACAAAGAACTTCAAAGAGTGCCCCAAAGTTTCTACCAGAGATTCAAGAAGAAAACATGTGCCAACCCCTATGCATAGATTCCCAAGGTCACGGAACCCGCAAGTTTATCACCAAAACGTACATCAAGTGGATCAATAGAACATCCCATTGTCACCACGGATATCCCACAGCAAGATATACATCAAGTGTTCTAAAATCCTTTAAAGACTCAATCCGATAAGAAAACTTCAAAGGGAAAACTCAATTCATCACAAAAAGATAGAGAGGGGAAAACTCCATATGATTCATCTATATCAATAAAGATCGCGGTACATCAAGATCGTGTCATCTCAAGAACACGAGAGAGAGAGGGAGAGAGAGATCAAACACATAGCTACAAGTACATACCCTCAGACCCGAGGGTGAACTACTCCCTTCTCGTCATGAAGACCGTCGGGATGATGAAGATGGCCTCCGGTGATGGTTTCCCCTTCGGCAGGGTGCCGGAATGGGATCTCGATTGGTTTTTCGTGGCTCTGGAGGCTTGCGGCGGCGGAACTCCCAATCTAGATTTCTTTTCGGAGGTTTGGATATTTATAGGAGTATTTGGTGTTGGTCCCACGTCCATAAGGTTCCCAAGGAGGTCAACAGCCAGCTAGGCGCCCTGGTGGCTTGTGACTCCCTCGGGATTCTTCTCTGATATCTTTTCTCTTCAGTATTTTTTATATTTCCAAAAATATTCTCCGTAAATTTTCAGCCCATTACGAGAACTTTTATTTTTGCACAAAAACAACACCATGGTAGTTCTGCTGAAAACAGCATCAGTACGGGTTAGTTCTAATAAAATCATACCAAAATCATATAGAATTATTGTAAAAATGGCATGAATACTTCATAAATTATAGATACGTTGGAGACGTATCACTTATCGGCTACAATCCATGAGTATTGTTGATTAACATCATTAAAAGTTTGTTGGATCATATCTAAAACGGGGACTTCCTTTTTAAGGTTTTCATCAATAAAATTATTATTCCCAAGCAAATTTCTTAACATGTAGTCGCTTTTGTAAAGGATCTCATCTATTAGCGGTTTTTTCATGGCTCTTACCAAAATGGTCAAAAATTCCCCTAGCTTCTCGTACTATGTGATCAAATTCATTCATAAGAATAAGGGTACCTAACTTTTCAGAATTATGATCCTTTAAAATGGGTAGCTCATAAAACAATCTTTGCAAGGTAGAATGTGTTTGGATAAAGCTATTTTCAAGTTTTGGAACCAGTGTTGAAATAGCTTCCGCATAAGCTTTAGTTCTTTTAAGTATAGGAGCATCATCAAGAGTGAAATTTCCATCACAATTGAAATAGTGTTGGATAGTTTCTTTTCCTGTAACGTTCCCTTTCCCCAGAACAAAAGTTTTAGAATCCATATTACCATAACGTCCAATTTTAGGAGTCCTTCCATCATCTGTTTTTGCCATACCAAAATCACTCATGGCGACAAGTAAGCAAAAGATCGAACGGTAAATTGGCAAATGAGACAGAGGGCGAATAAAATGAAAAATTTGCGAAGTTGGGGAGAGGAAAACAAGAGGAAAATGGCAAATAATGTAAATTGCAAGGAGATGAGATTTTTGATTAGGAACCTGATAGGTGTTGATGATGTCTCCCCGGCAACAGCGCCAGAAATTCCTTTGACGTGGCTTGAGGCTGCGTCAGTATTTACCCAAAGAGGAAGGGATGATGCAGCATAACGACGGTAAGTATTTCCCTCAGTTAAGATACCAAGGTATCAATGTGGAGGAACATCAAGCAACTATGTAAACAACACCTGCACACAAAGAAGAAATACTTGCAACCCGACGCATAAGAGAGGTTGTCAAGCTCTCAACGATAAAAAGATAGATTAGATTGTAATAGGTTGGGCAAATAGATCTCGCAAGTACACAAAATAAAAGAAGTAAACAAAAAGTGCACCAAGGTATTTTGGGGTTTTGGGTTTAATAGATATGAAAACAAACACGACAAAAAGATAGATCGGAAAGCAATATGTTGGAAAAGTAGACCCGGGAGCGTAGGTTTCACTAGTGGCTTCTCTCATGAGTATAGCACACTGTGGATGAACAAATTACTGTTAGGCAATTGATAGAAGATCAAATAATCATGACGATATCCAAGGCAATGACCATTATATAGGCATCACGTCCAAGATAACTAGACCAAAATGATTCTGCATCTACTACTATTACTCCACACATCGACCGCTATCTAGCATGCATCTAGTGTATTAAGTTGAAGGAAAAACGGAGTAATGCAATAAGAACGGTGACATGGTGTAGACATGATATATTCATGTAGGAATAGGCCCCATCTTGTTATCCTTAATGGCAACGATACATGTGTGCCTTGCTACCCCTTCTTTCACTGGGAAAGGACACCGCAAGATCGAACCCATCACAAAGCACCTCTTCCCATGGCAAGAAAAATCGATCTAGTTGGCCTAACTAAACCAAAGATTCAGAAAAGAAATACGAGGCTATAAGTAATTATGCATATAAGAGATCAAAAAAGATTAAAAATATATTCATGGATAGAAACTCATCATGAACTCAAAATTCATCGGATCCCAACAAACACAACGCAAAAAGTCATTATGTCTAATAGATCTCCAAGAGACCATTGTATTGAGAATCAAAAGAGAGAGAGAAATCCATCTAGATACTACCTACGCACCCATAGGTCTATGATGGACTACTCAAGCATCATCAGAGAGGCACCCATGAAGACGATGCACCCCTCTGTGATGGTGTTAGATTGGATCTTGCTGTTTTGGAACTTGCGCTGGCTGGAATTGTATTTCGTGGACTCCCTTAGGGTTTTCCAAATATTTGTGTATTTATAGAGATGATCGTTGGTAGAGGGGGTTCCCAAGGCGGCCACAACCCATCGGGGCGTGCTTGGGGCCTCTGGCGCGCCCTGCTGGGTTGTGGGCGGCCTGGGCTCCCACCTGGTTACTTCTTTGACCTACTGGCCTTCTTTTGGTCCAAAAAAATTTCTTCAAAAAGTTTCACAGTGTTTAGCCTTCGTTTGTTAATAATTTTCTGTGAAGTAAAAAACAAGCAAAAAACAACAACTAGCACTTCACACTGTGTCAATAGGTTAGTCCCAAAAAATGATATATAGTTTCTATAAAATGATTGTAAAACATACAAGATTGATAATATAAAAGCATGGAACAATCAAAAAATATAGATATGTTGGAGACGTATCAGTTCGCAAGTTGAACAATTGTCAAATGATGTAGGACATAAGGAACCTTCGGAAGCCATCCAAGACTTGTCCATTGGCAAGATCCGTCCCATGGAGGTGAAGGAAAGTACTTCATCATCCCAAGTGGAAGCTCCTACATCGCGTCTAGGCAAACCTCAACAAAGCATGGAAGAATCCATGATCCTCGACAAGATGAAGAGGAGGAAGAAGTACATCATGATGATCCAACTCAACCAACTTCACCACGACTTCAAGGCAAGCACATCTTCGACAACAACAATGAAGAAGAAGATGATGATGAGGAAGCTCTGCCGTCCAACAAGCAAAAGCTACCTCGAGGTCGAACAAGAGTGAACAAGAATCATCCCTTAGAGAAAATCTTTGGTGCCATTCAAAACAGGAGAATCACTCGCTCTAAAACCCGCTTAGCTAACTTTTGTGAACACTACTCATTCATCTCAAGTATTGAGCCTATGAAGGTGGAAGAAGTGCTCGACGACAGGGATTGGGTGAATGCTATGCATGAAGAGCTACACAACTTCGAGAGGAACGAAGTGTGGACACTTATGGAGAATCCAAAAGACGAGCAAAGCATCATCAGAACCAAATGGGTGTTTCGAAACAAGCAAGACAAAGATGGTCAAGTCGTCCGCAACAAGGCACGTCTCGTGGCTCAAGGCTACATGCAAGTCAAAGGTATGGACTACGGTGAGACCTATACCCCTATCGCTAGACTTGAAGCTATTTGTATATTACTTGCTTATGCCAATCACCATGACATCACACTTTACCAAATAGATATTTAAAGTGCATTTTTAAATGGGAAGATTCAGGAAGAGTCTATGTTAAGAAACCCCTCGGTTTTGTGAATCCTAAGAAACCCAACCATGTTTACAAGCTTCGTAAAGCTCTTTATGGACTTAAGCAAGCCTCTCGTGCTTGGTATAAATGTCTAAAGAAGTTTTTACTTGTAAAGGGTTTTGAGATTGGTAAAATTGACGCAACCATATTCACTAAGAGAGTTAATGGTGAATTATTTGTGTGCCAAATTTATGTGGATGATATTATCTTTGGATATACTACCCATAATTTAGTGAGAATTTTGGAAGGTTGATGTCTGAGAAGTATGAGATGTCCATGATGTGTGAGCCAAAAAAATTCCTTTGTTTGCAAATCAAGCAAACGGGAGAAGAAACTTTCATCACTCAACCCAAGTACACCAAGGACTTGATCAAGAAGTTCAACATGCAAGGGTGTAAAGGTATGAAAACTCCTATGCCTACTAGCAGACATGTTGATATCACCAAGGAGGACAAACCGGTTAATCAAAAGTTTTATGGATCATTGATCGGTTCATTGCTATATCTATGTGCCTCCCGTCCTGATATCATGCTTAGTGTGTGCATGTGTGCTAGATATAAGGCTGATCCTAAAGAGTGTCATCTTAAGTCCATGAAAACAATTGTGAGATACTTGACACATACACCAAACTTTTGCATTTGGTATCCCAAGGGATCTTCTTTTAACCTTGTTGGATATTTCGAATTGGACTATGCCGGAGACAAAGTTGATATAAAATCCACCTCGGGTACATGTCAATTTCTTGGTATATCTCTTGTGTCTTGGTAATCCAAGAAACAAAACTTGGTATATCTATCTGCCGCCGAAGCAGAATACATTGCCGCCAAATCATGTTGTGCTCAATTGCTATGGATGACTCAAACTCTTAAGGATTATGGCATACATGTGAAACATGTACCATTGTTATGTGACAATGAGAGTGCAATCAAAATTGCACATAATCCCGTGCAACACTCTCAAACTAGGCATATTCAAGTTCGGCATCATTTCATTTGAGATCATGTTGTTAAAGTAGATATCAATATCAAGCATGTTAGTATTAACAAACAATTGGCCGATATATTTACTAAGCCACTTGATGAGAAAGATTTTTCTCACTTGAGGAGCGAGTTGAATATCATTGATGCTTCAAACTTGAGCTAGACTCACTTGGTTGCATGCAATGGCATGAGCTTACATGACTATTCCATGATGCACTTGATATGATACTATATTATACCTTGAAAATATATGTTCCCTTGTATTGCAACTAACCTTTTGTAGGTACTTGGAGAACTACACTCCACAAGATTGCCAACAACTCATATCACAAGCAATCTTGTCATGGCCAAGTACCCTCAGTCCTTCTTTGATGATGGAAGGAAGAAGACAACACAAAACATATCCTTGACATATATTTGATAAGATCACAATTCACAATTGGTACCATGTTATTTGGATATATCTTGTTTTTCCTTGCATGACTAACCCATGTAGGTGAAAAGAGAACCCAAAAAGATCAAGGATAGCTCCCAACTCAAGATGATCTTCATCAACTTCGAGCATCCACAACAAGTTTTCCTACATGTTACGTCATCAACATCACTCAAAGGTATGTGATCATATCCTAGAAATAGCATTACACCAAGCCATGGGATAAAGCAACTCAAGTGATATGAAAAGGTTAAAATGCTTAATCAAAAAAAGGTAACCCATTCTGAGCTTAACAATGAGTATGACCTATGATCAAGTATGCTTGGCTCTTAAGTCAATATACTCTAATATAGGTGACCTAGTCACCGACCATCACTAGATGAAGTCTCTCGTTTAGTTCATCTTATATTTGCTTTCTTTCTTGGAACCACACAATCCTCATCTAGTTGAAAATTCCTTGCAAATCTTTCTGAAAACTCATTACAAATTTTCTCAAATTATTTGGGACTTTCTGAAAGTTGCCTTGACAAATATTGCCAAGTTTCTGTTTAACCCTCGGATCCATTTGTAAAAAAAGGGAGAAATTTTAAAGAGCCTTTTCACATGTTCAAAAGGGGGAGAAAATATACTCAATGATCCCTTAGTCTCAAATGCTCTCTATGATCCTTATCTTCTATGATCCCTACATTCAATGACCCTTGTTCTCTAGGATCCCTTCTCATTCAATGACCTCTTTATGTGACCCTCTGTATGAACTGTTTTGGAAATTAATGCCAATGGGGGGAATACCAAAGCTTCAAATCTCTTACTCACACCAAAGGGGGAGATATAAAATTAAGAGGGAGAATATCAAGCTAATGCTTGAATACAAGGGAGAATGCCAATAAAGGGGGAGTATGCCTATACATAGGGGGAAAGAGTATATCAAATATTATTCTATCATTTAAAGAGAGAAAATATATTTTATTATGTTTGCCTACTCATGTTAGACTTGAGCTTTTAGTCTCCCCCTTTTTGGTAATTGATGACAACATATAGATCAAAGCTTCGACAAAGATATAATCATGGAATATAATCATCGCTTTGAGAAGTATGTGATAAGCAAGAGCTCCCCCTAAATTTTTACATTATTTTTATATTTGCATTTGAATGCAAATGCACAATCGATTAGGTACATGGGTTACTTCTTACAAGTCACATACCACTTGGTGGTGTGCGAGGGTAATTGGAATGAATATCATAGCACAACACAATCAACCAAAGATGAATGATCATCACATAAGCATTAAGATGATAGGAAATAGTAACATCACACATCAAAGCGTATGATCAAACATTATCAAGTGTGTATCACAAGCAAAACAAACAAGTATCACGACAACCAAAAGCAGTTGTTTTGAAAAGGAAACAAACACCAAACGCTCTCTCACTCTAAGCCTAATGATCTATATACACTTCTCAACCTTTGGCAACAAGTTATCAAAAAGTTCAAAGGTATATAACTAATTGTTCTTGAGCTGATCTCCTCCCGTTGTTGATGAAGGATTCTAGATAACGGCGTCGGCGAAGATCTCTACAGATGTCGTGGAAGGAGCTCGAGTGGTCACGTGAGGAACTAGAGCTGATGGAGCAGGAGTTGTGCTGACGGTAGCAGGAGCTGATGAAGAGGGCCTCAAGTCTGGTGCAGGCACTATGGTTGATCTCATCTGAGTGGTCAACTGGGTGCCTGGCCTGAGAGGTGATTCATCCTCATCATCATCATCATCATCATCTGAAGTAGAAGAGACCCGAGGTATGTGCACGGAGTCAACTTCCTTCTGAAGCTCTATGACTGTCTTGGACAACTTATCCACCTTATCACCAAGAACCTTGATTCTTGTCTCGAAGATCCTCACTAGACTATTCTGGTTGTCCAAAATCCCCTTGATATCCTTCTGCATGCCCTGGACGGCTGAGATCAGAAGATCCATTTGCTCGTTCCTGGATCTGGGGGCTTGAGCACTAGCGGCTTGAACTGCTTCTGCTTCTACCTGTGTTATAGCAGATGTGGGATGATTTGGGTCCATCACCACGACATTATCCTCAAGATCTGGCTATAGGGGCAGATGTGGACGATCTAGAGCAAAAATGTGCTTCTCCAACTGAGAGTTGATAAGCAACTAGATGTAGGGTGCATAACAACAAGAGCGCTTTTGGTCAACAGCAACCCTCTTGATTGTCTCAACAATCAAATCCATGACTCTAATCCTGGTGTTCCTGTCAAGGTGGATCAGCATGCTAATGGAGTAGCCTCGGATCATCTTGTCATCTCCTGACTTGGGCATCAAGGTGTGCCTCAAAATGGTCTTCATTGTATGGAGGCCTGCTTGCAGATAATAGATGGATCCTAGCTTGTGTGATTGCACCTTGTTAGTAGGGATAGGAGTATACATATCTTCCATGGCATTGTGACTTGCCTTGGGTTCTGAGTACACATCCATATCACCTTCCTGAGCTTCTGGAACCTCTAGAAGTGTAGCGCACTCCTCAACAGTGGATTCATACCTTGCACCTTCAGTCATCCATACAATTCTACCATCTCCGTAGAAATGAGCAGTGGAGTAGAATTGCATGATCATCTCGTCGTTCCATGCAGTAAGCTCTCTGCCAATGAACTTGTCCAGACCAATGCAATGGAAGTTGTCTTGGACACTTGGAAAGTAGTCCACATTATCCTTAATGAACTTCCAATCGACGTATCTCATGTCGCTAACAGCTGGGCTCTTGTTAAGCAACACTGTCTCATAAAAATCATGTTGCTCTCTTGTGTAGAACATGTAGTCAACAGTAGTTTTCCTCCTGTGATCATAAGGATCTATGGCTCTCTAGGCTCTCAATCCTGAGTCTTTCCTCTTCTTCATGTCCTCACCAACTAAGTGGCTAGCATCATGCATTGGAAGATGTGGTATGAGCTTCATCAAAGTAGTCAAGTCATCATCATCTTCAGTTCTGGATGCAGTCCCCTTGTTCTTCTCAGAAGCTGGAATGTCTCTAGTAGTCCTCTTGGACTTTTGTGCAGCAGCTTTCTTGGAAGTAGGCCTGGTGCTCTTGGAAGTGCCAGTCTTAGGCATAGCATCAGCCATCAACTTCTTGGCTTTCTTCTTGGGAGGAGCTTTCTCAATATGTTGTTCCTCCTCTTCCTCAGTAGCAGCACCAGCAGTCTCCTCTGGATCTTCATACATAGAGGTAGGCCTATCAATCACATGGACAATCCTCTTCCTCGACTTCTTCTCCCCTGCCTTCTTAGACATAGCCTTCCTTGGGGGATCAACAGAAATAGTGGATCTACCACTCTCATGTGCCTTGATAGTCTCTGAGATGGCATAGACCTTGCTGACAACTCTTCTAGATGGAGTAACTTCAATTGCTGACTTCTTGGCAGCCTTTTCTTACTTCTTGGCTAGAATGTCCTCAGGAATGCAATCTGAATCTTCTTCATCAGAGTTGAGCTTCTTCCTGGTCCTGGTGGCAGCCTTGGGCAACCCATGAGAGCTAGGGGTGCCTGGATCTGAAAAAAGAACTGGCTTCTGGCCTTGTGCCAGAACTCATGTCAACTACTTGCTTTGCCAAATTCTAACTGTCCTCTGAGCCTGACATACTGACCCTGTGAATAGAGTATAGGAGAGCAGAAGTAGACGAGTCATCACAAAATGAGGCTAGTTTTTGAAATTTGAACAATGAATTTTCAATATTTTTGCATTGTGTAAAATAAATATTGATACAGCCAAAACAGAATTTTTGGTGGGGCCGAGAGTGACTGACTCTCTAACCGAACCTTGGCACCCTTTTTGGTCAGACCGAAAAGAGCAACTCGGTTCCACCGAGTCAGTTCTCAGCCACACAGAAAAGCACATCGGTGAGACTGATATGTTAGTATCGGTTCCACCGAGATTTATCGGGTGGACGGAAAAACCCTAGAAAATTCGTTATTCAAAAGATTTTGGAGTTTTGAGTGGATAGGAATACGTGCAAAGGGTGTATCAAAGATAAACATGAATCTAATGTGCAAGAATCAGACGAGCAGCGCAATAGAGATCGAATTCGTACCCTGGCTTGGCGCGGATCCTCTACGGCGGCGACGAGGGAGTGGATTTCGTAGTCGACGGCTATTCCGAGCGCCGAAGGAGCGCAGGGAGACAAGGGTGACGACCAGGGGTCTCGGGGCGGCAACTTAGGGTTCTGAGGCACGACGAATGAGATTGAAATTTAAAGCGTCGGGGTCCACAGCTTATATACCCACCACTATCAACTGTCAGCTGACAGGGACACTCGGTGTAACCAAGAAAATGGAATTGGTGGTACCGAGATTGAAAACCAGATCAACCCTAGGCATTCGATGAGACCAATATTTTGTGGTTGGTTCCACCGAGATGCACTTGGGAGGTTTTAATGGTCAGTCCTTGTCGATACGGAACTCCGAGTGCTCCACACAAAAAGGGATCAAAAAGCACTTGTTCAAATTTTGTGATGCAGCATGAATAGAGTATGGGGTGAGAAAGCATAGATAGCTAAAGAAGTGGTCCTAGGCATTCTTGTATATCCAACTGGCAAAAGATAAATCAAAATCCAAATGGCAACAATTGGATATCCTCGAATGAGAAAATAAATGCAGACCAACATGCTCACACAATAAGATGTCAAATGAAATCATGGCAAACATGCACAAACACTCTAGCATCTAACAAGCACTTGGGTGATGACGAAGTCATCTATATATGAGTATTTGACTTAGGAGCCAAGTAAGAGTACTTGATCATAGGTCATACTCATCGTTTAAGCACAAGTGGGGTTACCACTTTTACATAAAGCATTTAATGATGTCACATACTAAGAGATGCTTTGACTCAAGTCTTAGAGTAAAGCTCCCCCTTAATGTGACATCCCCCCATAAGAGGGATAAACTAACCTTGGGTTTTTTCTATGAAGACTTCATGTTGGTGAGGTAGTGGTGGATGCTCAAGGTTGATGAATATCACCAAGAGTTGGGAGCATCCTTATTGTTTCCTTACTCTTATCACCTACATGGGTTAGTCCCAACACACAAGAGAAAAATACAAGGATATCTGTGGACATGGAGTGCAAATCATGTGTAATGATGTCCATTGATTTGTTGATTACCTTGTCCCTTGCTTACCTTTGAGGGAATGTGTGACACCTTGATCTATTGCATAGGGTTGATGTTGATTACAAATAGATCTTGCCAATAATGAATATAAGTGAATTTCATTGGCGGAGTCACCCCTGAAGAACTCTCTAGTTCTTCTTCTTGGGAATCCATATCAAGTTGATGGGGATCCTTGGTGTTGAAGTAGAACTTGTAGAAGCTGAGCTTGTAGTATCCTTGGGAACCCACTTCACCAAAGCTTGGGATTCATCTTCCAAAGAGTCAAAGTCCTCTTGGAGCTTTTTCTTGCCATTGAGCTTGGTGTCTTGTGGTGGAAGGTCATCTTGAGTGTTTGTACCCTTGGGAAGAGTATTTTCATACTTCTCCTTTTGAGGAACCAACTTGGTATTGGAATATTGACCTTCTTCCCATTCAACTCCATTAGTGTTGAAGTAGCCAACACCACGATTCTTCCGCTATCCTCCATGCTTGCGTACAATCTCATCAAATTGTTTGTACCCTTCAAGACTCTTGTGGATACCTTTATCTATAATTCCTTTCAATAAAGCATTTTCTTGCTCAAGTGTAACTTGGCTAAGAGAATAATCATTAGTGGAATCAATAGAACTACTAGGAGCAACATCATTGGATTTAGCATTTTTATTGTTGCTACTAGATGAAGAACCTTTCTTTCCTATGTTACTAGTTTGCTTAGATTTGACTTGTGGCATGAATGTAGACAAGAGTAGTCGTTTGGCAATATAAGATGAAGTCTTCTTTCGGAGATCGTCATTGATAGCTTTAAGAAATTCATGTTCTTGCTCCAAATTGAGCTTCTCGAAATGTAGTTACTCATGAGTTCTTACAAGCTCTCTATGATCTTCAAGAGTAGATTCATGAGCTAAGTTAAGAGTGTTGAGTTCTTTAGTTAGTTCTTCTATTTTCATATTATCATCATCAATTGACTTATCTTGACTAGTATGAGAATTATCAAGCTCATTATGATTAACATCAATAGTTTTATCACATAGCAAGTCATCATCGTAAAGCAAATCATCTTCATCACTATTGAAATCAAGATATTCAGGGTGTGATACCTTGGGGCCTTTAAACATGTAGCAACTTCCACCTCCTTCATTTGGTGAATCAAATAGATCATAGGAATTGGTTGTCACTAGTGCAATTCCGGCAACACCATCATCTTCACTATAGTCGGAGTTGGAGTGATATCTTCTCTCGGAGTGGTTGTCGGAGTCGGAGCCAGAAACCCATTCACCAACATGAGCTTGATGCTTTCTTCTTGAGTAGCTATTGGTGTTCTTGTCCTTCTTATCTGAGTCCCTACTTCTCCTTGAGGGTCTTCGTTCATAACGATCATCCCTACTCCTTCTCTCTCTTCGAGGTGATTCATCTCTTGAGCTTTGTCTTCTTGGTGACTCTTCTCCTCGTTTGTAGGGAGCCGAGCACTCATTGGAGTAGTGTCCGGGCCTCCCACAATTGTAGCAGTTTCGGTCATGACTTGACAAATGTATCTCTTCATATCTTGAGTTGGAGCTGCGATCTTTGCTTCTATTCTTGTATAACTTGTTGAATTTCTTGACCATGAGGCTTATCTCTTCATTTGTGACAAGGTTGTTGCTTGAGGTAGCGGGAGCATCACTTGTGGCTTTGTAAGCACCACTAGACTTGTGATGAAGGTCTTCCTTGTCTTTTAGTGTCATCTCATGAGCAACAATTCTACCAATCACTTCCGTTGGTTTGAGATCTTTGTAGTTGGGCATCATTTGGATCAATGTGCACACGGTGTCATATCTCTCATCCAAAACTCGAAGTATCTTCTTGATGATGAACTTGTCAATCATTTCTTCGCTTCCTAAGCCGGAAATATCATTGGTGATGAGAGCTAGCCTAGAGTACATTTTAGCGACTCCTTCACCATCCTTCATCTTGAACTTGTCAAGTTGACCTTGAAGAACATCTAACTTGGATTCTCTCATGGACTCAGTTCCATCGTGCATATCAACCAAAGTATCCCAAATCTCTTTTGCGTATTCAAGGCGGCTGATTTTGTTGAATTCTTCAGGACATAGGCAGTTGAAAAGAATGTCACATGCTTGAGCATTGAGTCGCAACATCTTCAATTCATCCGCACACGCTTCGATCTGGTTCCTTTCCATCCGCAAAGAATTCACCTTGCAAGCCAACACGAACAACAGCCCAAATGGTGGGATTGTGACCAAGCAAATGCATTTTCATTTTATGCTTCCAACTAGCAAAATCAGTGCCATCAAAGTACGGACCTCTATGGTGATAATTTCCCTCACTAGATGCCATACTTCTCCTAGGTTGTGAAACCAATGCAATGGAGACCAAAGCTCTGATACCACTTGTAGGATCTAAAGTAGGTCTGGAGGGGGGTGATTAGACTACTTGACCAAATAAAAGTTTTGCCTTTTCCCAATTTTAATTCTTGGCAAGTTTTAGCATTCCTAGCATATAAAGTAACACCCTACACATGCATGTCTAAGAGTGTATCAGCGGAAAGTAAAGACATTACACATGTAAGTAAAGAGAGGGTTAGGAAAGCAAACACAAGTGATGACACGATGATTTTTCCCGTGGTTCCGATAGGTGGAGCTATCGTACGTCCATGTTCCTGGATTCTTCAACCCACAGAGGGTAAAGGTCACGAGAGTCCACGGAGGGCTCTACCCATGGAGGGTTCCATGGAAAAGCAACCTTGACTATTCCATGTGGCTTCCGTCCATGAAGGACTAGCCTCACTATGGGTATATCTTCATGAAGCAGGCGGTCTACTTGCCCTTACAAACTTCTTGGTTCACTCCACAACACAAAGTAGGTGGCTCCCAAGCGACACCTAACCAATCTTGGAGGCACCACCCTCCAAAAGGTAGTAGGCTCGGTAATGACGATCAACTCCTTGCTCTTGTGCTTCAAGATGATAGACTCCTCAACACACAATCACTCTCTCATAGGTTTGGCTTGGTAGAAGAGATGGGATTGGTGGAAAGCAACTTGGGGAGGCTAGAAATCAAGATCCATATGGTTGGAGTGGAAGATCTTGACCTCAACACAAGGGTAGGTGGTTCTCTCTCAGAAAACTGAGTAGGATAGGTATGGAATAGTTCTGAGTGCTTTTCTTTTGAGTGGGTGGTGGTGAAGGGGTATATATAGGCATCCCCAAAAATCCAACCATTACACACAATAAGTGAGACTCGATGACATCGATGTGTAAATCTCGGTGGTACCGAAGTGACTAAAAGTGGCAACTTTTGAATCTTGGAAGGACCGATATACAATTCTTGGTTGCACCGACTAGGTGACCAACGGTCAGATTTACCAATCTCGATGACGTCGATTCACCATTTTTGGTCAGACCGAAAATGAGAACTTGCGTAACAGAAACTTGGCAACCCAACTCGGTGGCACCTAGTGTAGTGTCGGCTGCATCAAAGTGTTAGGGTTTAGCTTGAGTCTGTCTAGGGTTTAGAATCGGTGGCACCGGGATAGAAAATTTGGTTGCACCGATTTTGCATATTTGGCTTAGGACAAACTTTGGTGGGAGAGTTTGTGGATGTTTTGGTGACTGTCACTTGTGCACGTTTGAGCATATTGTTCACCATCAAAACTTTACCCCCTTTTAATAGTATTGGCTTTCCTATGGACTCAAAGTGATTTCTCACAAATGTAAAATGTAGAGTCCTCTTGCTTGAAGCTTGGCCAACCTATTTCCTTGAATCTTCGGGTAATTCCACAATCCTTTAGACATCCCTATCATTGAACTTGTCCTGAAATATACTTGGTGGAAACATTAGTTCGATGACTTATATGTTGTTATTAATTACCAAAACCACCAAGGGAGCAAATGTGCTTTCAGAGTTTCCCCAAGAACAAGAAGAAGAAGAAGAAGGAGAAGAATAGGAAGGAATAGGATTGGCTAAATGACGTGGTTTGAGACAGGGTCGGTATTTCCCCAAAGAGGTAGGGATGATGCAGCACAGCTACGGTAAGTATATCCCTCAGTTATGAAACCAAGGTTATCGAACCAGTAGGAGAACCAAGCAACACTATGTAAACAGTACCTGCACACAACGAACAAATACTTGCAACCCGATGCATAAGAGAGGTTGTCGATCTCTCCATGGTAAAAGATAGATCGGTTTGCATGAGATTGTATAAATAGATCGCGTAAAAACACAGAATAAAAGATGTATATAAAAAGTGCAGCCAGGTATTTCTGGGGTTTGGAATAATAGATCTGAAAGCAAAAGCGGAAAAGGAGAGATCGGAAAGCAAGATGGTAAAGGATAGACCAGGGGGGCGTAGGTTTCACTAGTGGCTCCTCTCATGAGTATAGCACACGGTGGGTAAAAAAATTATTGTTGGGCAACTGACAGAAGATCAAAAAATCATGACGATATCCAAGGCAATGATCATTATATAGACATCACATCCAAGATTAGTAGACCAAAACGATTCTGCATCTACTACTATTACTCCACACATCGACCGCTATCCCACATGCATCTAGTGTATTAATTTCATGGAGAAACGGATTAATGCAATAAGAAGGATGACATGATGTAGACAAGATCTATTCATGTAGGAATATACCCCGTCTTGTTATCCATAATAGCAATAATACATGCGTGCCTCACTGTTGAAAATATGCCCTAGAGGCAATAATAAAATGGTTATTATTGTATTTCCTAGTTCATGATAATTGTCTATTGTTCATGCTATAATTGTGTTAACCGGAAACCGTAATACATGTGTGAATACATAGACCACAACATGTCCCTACTGAGCCTCTAGTTGACTAGCTCGTTGATCAATAGATGGTCTCGGTTTCATGACCATGGACATTGGATGTCATTGATAACGGGATCACATCATTAGGAGAATGATGTGATGGACAAGACCCAATCCTAAGCCTAGCCCAAGATCGTGTAGTTCGTCTACTAAAGCTTTTCAATGTCAAGTATCGTTTCCTTAGACCATGAGATTGTGCAACTCCCGTATACGGTAGGAATGCTTTGGGTGTGCCAAATGTCACAACGTAACTGGGTGGCTATAAAGGTGCACTACGAGTATCTCCGAAAGTGTCTGTTGGGTTGGCACGAATCGAGACTGGGATTTGTCACTCCGTGTGATGGAGAGGTATCTCTCGGCCCATTCGGTTAGATATCATCATAATGAGCTCAATGTGACTAAGGAGTTAGCCACGGGATGATGTATTACGGAATGAGTAAAGAGACTTGTCGGTAACGAGATTGAACAAGGTATAGAGATACCGACGATCGAATCTCGGGCAAGTATCATACTGATAGACAAAGGGAATTGTATACGGGATTGATTGAATCCTCGACATCATGGTTCATCCGATGATATCATCATGGAGTATGTGGGAGACAACATGGGTATCCAGATCCCGCTGTTCGTTATTGACCGGAGAAGTGTCTCGGTCATGTCTACGTGTCTCCCAAACCCGTAGGATCTACACACTTAAGGTTCAATAACGCTAGGGTTATAGGGAAATGGTATACGTTATTACCGAAGGTTGTTCGGAGTCCGGATGAGATCCTGGACGTCACGAGGAGCTCCGGAATGATCCGGAGGTAAAGATTGATATATAGGAAGACCAGTTTTGGTCACCAGGAAGTTTTCGGGCTCATCGATAGTGTACCGGGAGTGCCGGGAGGGTGCCGGAGGACCCCCGGGAGGGGTGTGACGGCCATAGGACTTTGTGGTCCCTTAGAGGAGGTGTGACAGCCCTTAGTGGGCTGGCCAAGACCTTCTAGAAAGGCCCATGCGGCTAGGACCAAGAGATAAAGGGCAAAAGGCTTTAAAAGGAGGAGATCCACCTCCCTTGTGGGAGGTGGACTCTTCCCCACCTTCGGCCGAAGCTCTCCTCCTTTGAGGAGGGGCCAAGGCAGCCCTCCCTCTCCCTCCTCCTATATATATGCAAGGGTTTGGGCTGATTTGACACATGACTTCTCTCTCTCGGTGCAGCCCTACCCTTCCTCTTCCTTATTCTCCGTAGCGCTTGGCGAAGCCCTGCCGGAGTTCACGTAGCTCCACCGTCACCACGCCATCGTGCTGCCGGAGCTATCGCTCAACCTCTCCTTCCTCCTTGCTGGTTCAAGGTGTAGGAGACGTCATCGGGCTGAACGTGTGTTGAACGCGGAGGCACCGTTGTTCGGCGCTGAGATCGGAATCCACCGCGATCTGAATCGCTGCGAGTACGACTCCACCAACCGCGTTCTTGTAACGCTTCCGCTTAGCGATCTTCAAAGGTATGAAGATGCAATCTCTCCCCACTCGTTGCTGGTTTCTTCATGGATAGATCTTGGTGATCGTAGGAATAATTTTGATTTACTACTACGTCTCCCAACCATGGCATCATGAGCTAGGTCTATGCGTAGAATCTATGCACGAGTAGAACACAAGTTGTTGTGGGTATCAATTTTTTTAATATGCTTACCACTACTAGTCTTATCTTCATTCGGCGGTATTGTGGGATGAAGCGGCCCGGACCGACTTTTCACGTACGCTTACGTGAGACTGGTTCCACTGCCTCACATGCACTTGTTGCATAAGGTGGCTTGCGGGTGTGTGTCTCTCCCACCTTAGTCGGATTGGATTCGTTGAAAAGGGTCCTTATGAAGGGTAAATAGCAATTGGCATATCACGTTGTGGTTTTGGCGTAGGTAAGAAACGTTCTTGCTAGTAACCTATAGCAGCCACGTAAAAACTTGCAACTACAAATTAGAGGGCGTCTAACTTGTTTTTGCAGCATATGCCTTGTGATGTGATATGGCCAAAGAATGTGATGTGATGCATTGTGATGTATGATATTTATCATGTTCTTTTAATAGGATTCACGACTTGCATGTCGATGAGTATGACAACCGGTAGGAGCCATTGGAGTTGTCTTATTTTATTGTATGACCTGCATGTCAATCATAAACGCCATGTAATTACTTTACTTTATTGCTAAACGTTAGCCATAGTAGTAGAAGTAATAGTTGGCGAGACAACTTCATGAAGACACAATTATGGAGATCATGATGATGGATATCATGGTGTCGTGCCGGTGAGAGTGATGATCATGGTGCCCCGAAGATGGAGATCAAAGGAGCAAGATGATATTGGCCATATCATGTCACTATATTGATTGCATGTGATGTTTATCATGTTTACATCTTATTTGCTTAGAACGACGGTACTAAATAGGATGATCTCTCAATAAAATTTCAAGAGAAGTGTTCACCCTAACTGTGCACCATTGCTAAGGATCGTTGTTCTGAAGCACCACGTGATGATCGGGTGTGATAGGTTCTAACGTTCGCATACAATGGGTGTAAGCCAGATTTACACACGCGATACACTTAGGTTGACTTGACGAGCCTAGCATGTACATACATGGCCTCTGAACACGGAAGACTGAAAGGTCGAACATGAGTCGTCTAGAAGATACGATCAACATGGAGATGTTCACCATGGATGACTAGTCCGTCTCACGTGACGATCGGACACGGGCTAGTTGACATGGATCATGTGTCACTTAGATGACTAGAGAGATGCCTATGTAAGTGGGAGTTCATTAAATAATTTGATTATGTGAACTTAATTATCATGAACTTAGTCTAAAATTATCTTTACAATCTATATTGTAGATCCAATGGCCAACACGAATGTCACCCTCAATTTCAACGCGTTCCTAGAGAAAACCAAACTGAAAGATGATGGAAGCAACCATGTGGACTGGGTCCGTGGCTTGAGGATCATCCTCATAGCTTCCAAGAAATTATATGTCCTTGATGCACCACTAGGTGACCCACCCCTTCTCCCAGCAGAGCAAGATGTTGCGAATGCTTGGCATTCTCGCTGCGATGATTACTCCCTTGTTCAGTGCAGCATGCTTTACAGTTTAGAACTGGGGCTCCAAAAGCGTTTTGAGCAACACAGAGCATATGAGATGTTCCAAGAGCTGAAACTGGTTTTCCAAGCTCATGCCCGGGTCAAGAGATATGATGTCTCCGACAAGTTCTTCAGCTGTAAGAGGGAGGAGAATAGTTCTGTCAGTGAGCACATCCTCAAGATGTCTGGGCTACACAACCGCTTGACTCAGATGGGAGTTAATCTCCCGGATGACTCGGTCATTGACAGAATCCTCCAGTCGCTTCCACCTAGATAAAAGAGCTTTGTGATGAACTACAACATGCAAGGGATGGAGAAGTCCATTCCTGAGTTGTACTCGATGCTGAAATCAGCGGAGGTCGAGATCAAAAAGGATCATCAAGTGTTGATGGTAAATAAGACCACTAGTTTCAAGAAAGGCAAGGGTAAGAAGAACTTCAAGAAGGACGACAAAGCTGTTGCCGTGCCCGGTAAGCAAGTTGCCGGGAAGAAGAAGAACAAGAATGGACCCAACCCTAAGACTGAGTGTTTTTACTGCAAGGGTAACGGTCACTGGAAGCGGAACTGCCCCAAGTACTTAGCGGATAAGAAGGACAGCAACATTAAAGGTATATGTGATATACTTGTTATTGATGTGTACCTAACCAACGCTCGTAGTAGCTCCTGGGTATTTGATACCGGTGCAGTTGCTCACATTTGAAACTCCAAGCAGGAGCTGCGGAATAAGCAGAGGCTGGCAAAGGACGAGGTGAGGATGCGCGTCGGGAATGGTTCCAAGGTCGATGTGATCGCTGTCGGCACGCTACCTCTACATCTACCTTTGGGATTAGTGTTAAACCTTAAAATTGTTATTCAGTACCAGCTTTGAGCATGAACATTTTATCTGGATCTTGCTTGATGCGAGATTGATACTCATTTAAATCTGAGAATAATGGTTGTTCCATTTATATGAGAGAGATGTTTTATGGTCATGCCCCGCTGGTCAATGGTTTATTTTTGATGAATCTCGAATGTGATGTTACACATGTCCATAGTGTGAGTACCAAAAAGTGTAAGGTTGATAACGATAGTCCCACTTACATGTGGCACTGCCGCCTTGGTCATATAGGTGTCAAACGCATGAAGAAGCTCCATACTGATGGACTTTTGGAGTCTCTTGATTTCGAATCATTTGACACGTGTAAACCATGCCTCATGGTCAAGATGACCAAGACTCCGTTCTCCGGAACAATGGAGCGAGCAACTGACTTGTTGGAAATACTACATACAAATGAGTGTCGAGGCTCGTGGTGGCTACCGTTATGTTCTCACCCTCACTGATGACTTGAGTAGATATGGGTATGTCTACTTAATGAAACATAAGTCTGAAACTTTTGAAAGGTTCAAGGAATTTCAGAGTGAGGTAGAGAATCAACGTGACAGGAATATAAAGTGCCTACGATCTGATCGTGGCGGAGAATATTTAAGTCACGAGTTTGGCACGCACCTAAGGAAATGTTGAATTGTTTCACAACTCATGCCGCCTGGCACACCTCAGCAAAATGGTGTGTCTGAACGTCGTAATCGCACTCTATTAGATATGGTACGATCTATGATGTCTCTTACCGACTTACCGCTATCATTTTGGAGATATGCATTAGAGACTACCGCATTCACTTTAAATGGGGCACCGTCAAAATCCATTGAGACGACACCATATGAATTATGGTTTGGAAAGAAACCTAAGCTATCGTTTCTAAAAGTTTGGGGATGCGATGCTTATGTGAAGAAACTTCAACCTGAGAAGCTCGAACCCAAAGCAAAAAAGTGCGTCTTCATAGGATATCCCAAAGAGACTACTGGGTATACCTTCTACCTATGATCCGAGGGCAAAGTCTTTGTTGCCAAGAATGGATCCTTTCTCAAGAAAGAGTTTCTCTCGAAAGAAGTAAGTGGGAGAAAAATAGAACTTGATGAGGTAATTGTACCTCCACTCGAACCGGAGAGTAGCACAGCACAGGAAATTGTTTGTGTGGAGCCTACACCGGCTGGAGAGGAAGTTAATGATCATGATCATGAAACTTCAGATCAAGTTACTACTGAACGTCGAAGGTCCACTAGGACACGTTCTGCACCAGAGTGGTATGGAAACCCTGTCCTAGAGATCATGTTGTTAGACAACGGTGAACCTTCGAACTATGAAGAAGCGATGGCATGCCCGGATTCGAACAAATGGCTTGAAGCCATGAAATCCGAGATAAGATCCATGTATGAGAACAAAGTGTGGACTTTGGTGGACATGCCTGATGATAAGCGAGCCATTGAAAATAAATGGATTTTTAAGAAGAAGACTGACGTGGACGGTAATGTGACCGTCTATAAGGCTCGGCTTGTCGCTAAGGGTTATCGACAAGTTCAAGGAGTTGACTACGATGAGACTTTCTCACCCGTAGCGATGCTGAAGTCTGTCCGAATCATGTTAGCACTTGCCGCATTTTATGATTATGAGATCTGGCAAATGGACGTCAAAACGGCATTCCTTAATGGCTTCCTCAAGGAAGAACTGTATATGATGCAGCCGGAAGGTTTTGTCGATCCTAAAGATGCGAACAAAGTATGCAAGCTCTAGCGCTCCATCTATGGGCTGGTGCAAGCATCTCGGAGTTGGAACATTCACTTTAATGAGGTGATTAAAGCGTTTGGGTTTATACAGCTTTATGGAGAACCACGTATTTACAAGAAAGTGAGTGGGAGCTCTGTAGCATTTCTCATATTATATGTGGATGACATACTGATAATGGGAAATGATATAGAACTCTTGGAAAGTATAAAGGCCTACTTGAATAAGTGTTTTTCAATGAAGGACCTTGGAGAAGCTGCTTACATATTAGGTATTAAGATCTATAGAGATAGATCGAGACGCCTCATAGGTCTTTCACAAAGCACATACCTTGAAAAGATATTGAAGAAGTTCAATATGGATCAGTCCAAGAAGGGGTTCTTACCTGTGTTACAGGGTGTGAGATTGAGTACGACTCAATGCCCGACCACGGCAAAGGATAGAGAAGAGATGAGTGTCATCCCCTATGCTTCAGCCATAGGCTCTATTATGTATGCCATGCTGTGTACCAGACCTGATGTGAACCTTGCCATAAGTTTGGTAGGGAGGTACCAAAGTGATTTCGGAGCGGAACACTGGACAGCAGTCAAGAATATCCTGAAGTACCTGAAAAGGACAAAGGACATGTTTCTCATATATGGAGGTGCCGAAGAGCTCGTCGTAAAGGGTTATGTCGATGCTAGCGTCGACATAGATCTGGATGACTCCAAGTCGCAAACCAGATATGTGTATGTTTTGAACGGAGGGGCAGTCAGCTGGTGCAGCAGCAAGCAAAGCGTCGTGGCAGCATCTACATGTGAAGTGGAGTACATAGCTGCTTCGGAAGCAGCAAAGGAAGGAGTCTGGATGAAGGATTTCATCACCGACCTAGGAGTAATTCCAAGTGCGTCGGGCCCGATGACTCTATTCTGTAACAACACTGGAGCTATTGCCCTTGCGAAGGAGCCCAAGTTTCACAAGAAGACAAGACACATCAAGCGCCGCTTCAACTCCATCCGTGATTACATTCAAGAGGGAGATATAGATATTTGTAAAGTGCATACGGATCTGAATGTTGCAGATCCGTTGACTAAACCTCTCTCACGAGCAAAACATAATCAACACCATATTGCTATGGGTGTACGATTCATCACAATGTAACTAGATTATTGACTCTAGTGCAAGTGGGAGACTGTTGGAAATATGCCCTAGAGGCAATAATAAAATGGTTTATTATTGTATTTCCTAGTTCATGATAATTGTCTATTGTTCATGCTATAATTGTGTTAACCGGAAACCGTAATACATGTGTGAATACATAGACCACAACATGTCCCTAGTGAGCCTCTAGTTGACTAGCTCGTTGATCAATAGATGGTCTCGGTTTCATGACCATGGACATTGGATGTCATTGATAACGGGATCACATCATTAGGAGAATGATGTGATGGACAAGACCCAATCCTAAGCCTAGCACAAGATCGTGTAGTTCGTCTGCTAAAGCTTTTCAATGTCAAGTACCATTTACTTAGACCATGAGATTGTGCAACTCCTGGATACCGTAGGAATGCTTTGGATGTGCCAAATGTCACAACGTAACTGGGTGGATACAAAGGTGCACTATGGGTATCTCCGAAAGTGTATGTTGGGTTGGCACGAATCGAGACTGGGATTTGTCACTCCGTGTGACGGAGAGGTATCTCTGGGCCCACTCGGTGAGACAACATCATAATGAGCTCAATGTGACTAAGGAGTTAGCCACGGGATGATGTATTATGGAATGAGTAAAGAGACTTGCCGGTAACGAGATTGAACAAGGTATAGAGATACTGACGATCGAATCTCGGGCAAGTATTGACGGGGATATACCCCATGGTATGACCCGGCCTAGCGACTCACAGGAGACCCGGCCGAAGACATGACATCTTATTTATGACCCGGCAAGCGGTTCACCGGATGACCAAGCCCAAGACTCAGCGGGTGAGCCGGCGCCAGGGCGGCTCACAGGAGAAGGCCCACAAGAGAGAAGTATTCCCTTAAAGGAAATAAGACCCGGAGTAGGATTCATGAGAGACTAGTCCTAATCCTACTCCTAGTAGGACTCTATTTGTAAACCTACCCTCTCCGCTTATATAAGGAGGGGTAGAGCACCCCTAGAGGGAGAAGTTCTGAAGAGACACAAGTCTACAAGTTTAGACAGCACAAGAGATTAGGGGACAAGTGATTAGAGGTAGAGATTAGCACCCTTGTAACCGAGAGATCTTCATCGTCATCAATACCAGACAAGCAGGACGTAGGCTTTTACCTCCATCGGAGGGGCCGAACCTGGGTAAAACTCCGTGTCTTCTCGATTCTGATCAACCCCTTCAAGCCGCCACGTAGTTGCGTCTCGCCCCGAACCTAAGTCCATTCACCCGGACATCTGCCGTGACAAATCCACGATAGTTGGCACCCACCGTGGGGCCGCACACGGTGTGGTTGTGTTCTTGAAGGGATCTTCACAGGGATCGAGGAGCTTACGATTCACTGGATAAAGAAGAGCCGGCATGAAACAATCGCATAAGAGATTTATCTGAGTTCGAGACAAGATCTAGGGTTGTCCGTACCACCGCACACAACCAGGCGATCCGTACGGATCGATTTTCACTACGAAGAAGTCGAGTTCGACAAAATCTCTGTTGAAGCCGTGCGTCGTACGCCACCGCACACGTATGCTCCTCTCGACGACCCACCGAATCCGAGGGCAGATTGTATTCTACTGCAGCGAACGCGGAGTTTTGCAAGAGCGGCTTTGTCTCTCCGTCCACCTGCAGCCGTGCACGGAAGCGCTTCAAGTCCCCACGCAAGTACTAGTTGCAATCACCTCCAGAATCGAACGGGGTTCAGACAATTGTTTTCTGCTGCTATACCTCCTAAAGTCACGCATACCTGATCTGCTGCAAATCCATGTGATGCGTCGAGTGCTGCTGATCGCATAAGTCCCGAGGCAATCACTGTTCCGATGTAACTCCAGAGTGCGGATGGACCAGCCGTCGCTTGCCTGGGTGGAGCCCGAATCCAAAATTGATCATCTGATTACAAGTTACGACTTCTCCTGTGGGCTATTTGTAATCAACGCATTTACCGAGGCCAGATGTTGTTTACGTGAGAGGCTACAAATCCAAAGGGATACTACTACTTGATGGCACGAGCTCCAAGGGCTGGTCATATCTCATGTGGAGGCCAAACAAGTGACAATTTTGATTATCAAGTGCCATGCAGATTTTGTGATCAATAACCATCCGGATCCCACCGATGTGCACCCACGGCACCCCGCCTCCAACGCGCCTCCACCGGCTCTCACGCCGGCAGCATTGGCTTGTTGCCCACTTGCCCGCTCCAGCCTGGCCACATGCCCGCGCACATGCCTGGCTTGCTTGCCACCCGCGCGCCGCAGCACCGCAACGCCGCCCCGTGCCGGCCGGGTCGCCTGCCCGTGCTCCACTTTCACCGTGGCCTCACTTCGTTGGCTCACTTTCTCCGTGCTAGCCGCGCTCCTCCACTACGGCCACTATGGCCTCGACGCCGCCGAGCCGCCACCGTGAGCTCCGCCTCGGCCATGGCCTCGAGAGCCGCCCTGATCGAGCTACTGCCACGAGATTTGCCTGTATGAGCCACCCCGACCCGACACTATCTCGGAGCCGCCGTGGACGAATTGGTGCGGCCTCGAGAGAGTACCTCAATTGCTGTTGAAATTACGGGAGGTGATCCACAGACGATGTATATGACTTAGCTGGTCGTCGAGACAAAACAGGTGCTATCCACCCAATTTGTTTTATCTATACATTTTTTCCTTCGAAGAACAATTACTTCGTCTTTGTAATATTTTTTATACAGGACAGATATTCAAGTGGCATTGTACCACGGAGATGGAGCGCACAACAACATCGTTTTGTACTGGTGCTCATCGGAGGCATGTTATTCGCTGGACGCACGTGAGTCGCCGCCCCCGTGGACGGTCTACATCGACTCGCCGGTACTGCGCACTCTCACCTGCCAGTAGGAGCCGCCCAATGGACGCGGCAAGCCGCTGCATTCGCGATATGGTCTTCACCAACCACGCCATGGCTGACTCGTTGTTTTCGCCGGCTTTCAACGCCACTACTGACTCACCTATCTATGCCGGTTTACAATGCCGTGGCCGTCTCCCGCCACCGCGCTGGCTTACAACGCCGTGGCCGTCTCTCGCCGTCGTGCCGACTCACAACGCCACGGCCGATTCTCGCCTCCCGCGCCGACTTACAATGCCATGGTCGTCTCTCATCATCCGCGCCGGCTTACAATGTTGTGGCGTCTTTTACAACATCACCAGTTTACAATGCCGCGACCGTTTTCTACGTCTACGTCAACATATCGGTGCAGTGCTCGCCTGTACGAGCCACCCAACGGGCATGTGCAAGACACCACCCACAATTTGATCTACATCAATATATCGGTGCAGTGCTCATCGATATGAGCCGCCCAACGGACAGACACACGAGTCGCCAGCACTACAATTTGGTTCACTTCAACAAACATCCGGAACGACCATCGATCGGATCATTGAAGCAATTCATGCGGGATCATTTATAACCCGCCACGGCCAACCTCAAACTTCCAGTGAAGATTCTCAAGCCGCCTCTTCGAGTCAACTTAAGACTCGGGGACTGCAGACATGGCGAGACATATTTGGTCATTTTTAACGAGAACCCCGGGTCTTTGCAAGAGAAAACCCAATCCTAGGGGCTACTACATTATTGGCGGACGATTAAAAGTTGCCCAAGAGGATGGACCGCCGTGATGCACCATTCAAACATGGGTGCCCGGATCATTGGATCATCATAAAGACACTTGGAGCTTCTGTCGTTTCTTCATACAAGATGGCGGCTTACAAGATTGATGCTGCTCCGCTATGTGACCCGCCTGCCTTACCGGTTAATCTCGCCTAGAGACCCTGATCCGGTTCAAGAAATTGATGGCCAATTTCGATAGAGACCCTGTACCAGCTAAGATTGAGGTGACCCGCTGAACTCTTACCAGTCAATCTCGCCTAGAGACCCTGAACCGGTTCAAGAAATTGACGGCCAATCTCTCCTAGAGACCCTGAGCCGGTTCAAGAAATTGACGGCCAATCTCGCCTAGAGACCCTGAGCTGGTTCAAGAAATTGACGGCCAATCTCGCTTAGAGACCCTGAGCCGGTTCAAGAAATTGACGGCCAATCTCGATAGAGACGCTGAATTGGTGTGAGTTAAACGGCTGATCTATCATCCGGCTTTATGCCCTATCAAGCGCTGTTGCAGGGAGGCTTCTTGCCTTCGGGTATAGCTTACATCTCCCCTGCATAGTCTGCTTTTACGCTGTTGCAAGGAGGCTTCTTGCCTTCGGGTATAGCTTACATCTCCCTTGCACAGCGGGCGTTATGCCCGATTAAGCATTGTTGCAAAGAGGCTTCTTGCCTTCGGGTATAGCTTAAATCTCCTTTGCACAGCTAGCTGTTATTAAACTATTGCAAGGAGGCTTCTTGCCTTCGGGTATAGCTTACATCTCCCTTGCACAGTTGGCTTTATGCCTAGTTTGGTTACATTAAGCGCTGTTGTTGATGGAGGCTTCTTACCTTTGGTATAGCTTACATGACCCTAAGACAAGAGCGTGTACACCAAATTCTAGTTGCTTATCAACTACGGCCATCGAAGGGGGCTTCTTACCGACGGGTATCGCTTATCTCACCCTAATGGCCGGCTTTATGCCACTTCCGGTTACTTATTAACCGCGGTTGTCGAAGGGGGCTTCTTACCGACAGGTTCGCTTATCTCACCCTAACAACCGGCGTTTACACCAAAACTCAGTTGCTTATCAACTGTAGCTGTTGAAAGAGGCTTCTTGCCTTCGGGTATAGCTTACATCTCCTTTCAAACAGCCGGCTTTATCAGTAAGCCGTGGTTGTCGATGGAGGCTTCTTGCCTTCGGGTATAGCTTACATTACCCATCGACAGCCGGCGTCCGCGCCTACAACTATAGCTGTTGAAAGAGGCTTCTTGCCTTCGGGTATAGCTTACATCTCCTTTCAAATAGACGGCTTTATCAGTAAGCCGTGGTTGTCGATTGAGGCTTCTTGCCTTCGGGTATAGCTTACATTACCCATCGACAGCCGGCGTCCGCGCCTACAACTGTAGCTATTGAAAGAGGCTTCTTGCCTTCGGGTGTAGCTTACATCTCCTTTCAAACAGACGGCTTTATCATTAAGCCGTGGTTGTCGATGGAGGCTTCTTGCCTTCGGGTATAGCTTACATTACCAATCGACAGCCGGCGTCCGCGCCTACAACTATAGCTGTTGAAAGAGGCTTCTTGCCTTAGGGTATAGCTTACATCTCCTTTCAAACAGCCAGCTTTATCAGTAAGCCATGGTTGTCGATGGAGGCTTCTTGCCTTCGGGTATAGCTTGCATTACCCATCGACAGCCGCGTCCGCGCCTAAAACTGTAGTTGTTGAAGGAGGCTTCTTGCCTTTGGGTATAGCTTGCATTCCCTTCAAACAACCGGCTTTATGCCGTTTCGGCTCATCAGTAGCCACGACTGTCGATGGAGGCTTCTTACCTTGGGTATAGCTTACATTACCCATTGACAGCCAACGTTCGCGCTTACAATATTTGCTGTCAACAGGCGGCTTCTTACCTTTGGGTATAGCTTACATTACCCTAAAAACAGCCGGCTTTATGCCATTCCGGTTGACATGTCAGCCGTGGATTATTCAAGGGGGCTTCCCACCTCCAGGTAACATGCCGACTTATCAAGCCGGGTCAGAGAAAGGTTATGAGAAAAGGAGAAATGTTATGAAAGGTATACATCTCCGGGTTGAGCTTCTTTAAGCCGCCCTCACAACAATGCAGAATATATTCTGTCTTGTTCATTTTTACAGGTTTTATCTCTTAAGATGAGCCGTCGTTAAAGTATTCTGCAAAAGCAAATGGATTTTTTAATAGCCAACATGGCTGGATCTTCATGGTTTATCATAACTAGTAATGATTGGGATATTTTCAAACCAGCTCGGAGAGATTATTATCTTTGAAGAGACGCCCTATCAGATATAATGATGTGTCATCTAATTGGCCGGTTCTCGGATTTCTTTAATTGTGCTCTGTAGTAATCTACAACACTCACGGATGTCTCAAACTTATATTTGCCGGGTGGCACCGCAACCACGAGCAGGAATTTCATGTCAAAGACAAAGGAATTATTGTAGGATATTCATTTCGGGTTATATTACGACCACGGTCAAAGATTCATTCAACAAATTATGGTGAGACGTATTATTCTCACATAGTCCCGAGTCGCCGCAGGCAGACGACCCGGCACTTGGGGGATACATTATCCAAGTCCAAGTTTATATCAATTATGCAAGTCCCATGTCGCTGCAAGCATGCACCACGGCACTTGGGGGCTAATGCAAGCCGGTTTTCAAACCATTACATTATCAGCAAGACCATATTATCTCAAGGAGTCGAGCCGGCCCTTCTATATTTTTCTAAAGTCCCAGCCCAGTAATTCTCACTGACCTGGCACTTAGGGGCTACAGTATTCAGCTGTTCCAATAGATTAAGAGATTCAAATTGAAGACCCGGCGCATCACATTCTGATGAGCCAGCCCTTGGGGGCTACACCCGCCGAAGCTTTCTGATGAGCCGGCCCTTGGGGGCTACACCCGCTGAAGCATTATAAAATATAAGGCAATTATAAGTCCCAGGTTGCTGCAGGCAGGACAACCCGACACTTGGGGGCTACACAGTCCAAAATGTTATTTGCAAAGCACCAAGTTATCATGGATAATCTCGGAGCTTGGGGGCTACAGATAATATGGACATATCAAAAACTTTGAGGAGAATTTTCAAGATATTAAATATAGAGTTCAGTTGTTAGACCCGGCGTCACAACCACTTATGACCTGGTGTTATCAAAAGATCATAACCCGCCAGAGTTTATATAAGCCGCCCTGCTTCACAACATTGGAAGTCCGATTCTACATCAGATGGATTTTCATCCCAATATTTATCAAGTCAGCAGGATTCTAGTTATTTAACCCGGAGTCACCAACGATAATGACCCGGCATCATCAATGATTATGACCCGGCGGAGATGACCCGCCAAGAGTATTGGAAGCCGACTCAATGGCACATGGGGGTTCTATTCTCAATATCTTTTCAAAAGACATTGACAAGCAAGATGGTTATCAAGACGACTCATTCATATGGAGAAAAGACCCGAATTTCTGAGAAGCCATTTTATAAGCCGGCCAAAGGAGCAAGCCGGCCACTTAACATATTTGTTACTCTTATTTCAGGAGATTACCATGAATAAATTCAAGCTAACCTGGGGGCTAATGACGGGGATATACCCCATGGTATGACCCGGCCTGGCGACTCACAGGAGACCCGGCCGAAGACATGACATCTTATTTATGACCTGGCAAGCGGGTCACAGGATGACCAAGCCCAAGACTAGGCGGGTGAGCCGACGCCAGGCGGCTCACAAGAGAAGGCCCACAGGAGAAGGCCCACAAGAGAGAAGGATTCCCTTAAAGGAAATAAGACCCGGAGTAGGATTCGTGAGAGACTAGTCCTAATCCTACTCCTAGTAGGACTCTATTTGTAAACCTACCCTCTCCACTTATATAGGGAGGGGTAGAGCACCCCTAGAGGGATAAGTTCTGAAGAGACACAAGTCTACAAGTTTAGACATCACAAGAGATTAGGGTACAAGAGATTAGAGGTAGCGATTAGCACCCTTGTAACCGAGAGATCTTCATCATCATCAATACCAGACAAGCAGGACGTAGGCTTTTACCTCCATCGGAGGGGCCAAACGTGGGTAAAACTCCGTGTCTTCTCGATTCCGATCAACCCCTTCAAGCCGCCACGTAGTTGCGTCTCGCCCCGAACCTAAGTCCGTTCACCCGGACATCTGCCGTGACAAAATCCATGACAAGTATCATACCGATAGACAAAGGGAATTGTATACAGGATTGATTGAATCCCCGACATCGTGGTTCATCCGATGATATCATCATGGAGTATGTGGGAGCCAACATGGGTATCCAGATCCCGCTGTTGGTTATTGACCGGAGAAGTGTCTCGGTCATGTCTACATGTCTCCCGAACCCGTAGGGTCTACACACTTAAGGTTCGATGACGTTAGGGTTATACGGAAATGGTATATGTGATTACCGAAGGTTGTTAGGAGTCCCGGATGAGATCCCGTACATCACAAGGAGCTCCGGAATGGTCCGGAGGTAAAGATTGATATATAGGAAGTCCAGTTTTGGTCACCGGAAAGTTTTTGGGCTCATCGGTAGTTTACCGGGAGTGTCGGGAGGATGCCGGAGGACCCCCGGGAGGGGTGTGACTACCATAGGACTTTGTGGGACCTTAGAGGAGGTGTTCCAGCCCTTAGTGGGCTGGCCAAGACCTTCTAGAAAGTCCCATGCGGCTGGGACCAAGAGATAAAGGGCAAAAGGATTTAAAAGGAGGAGATCCACCTCCCTTGTGGGAGGTGGACTCTTCCCCACCTTCGGCCGAAGCTCTCCTCCTTGGAGGAGGGGCAAGGCATCCCTCCCTCTCCCTCCTCCTATATATATGCAAAGGTTTGGTCTGATTTGACACATGACTTCTCTCTCTCTCTCTCGGTGCAGCCCTACCCTTCCTCTTCCTCGTTCTCCGTAGCGCTTGGCGAAGCCCTGCCGGAGTTCACATAGCTCCACCATCACCTCGCCGTCGTGCTGCCGAGCTCTCCCTCAACCTCTCCTTCCTCCTTGCTGGTTCAAGGCGTAGGAGACGTCATCGGGCTGCACGTGTGTTGAACGCGGAGGCGCCGTTGTTCGGCGTTGAGATCGGAATCCACCGCGATCTGAATCGCTGCGAGTACGACTCCACCAACCGCGTTCTTGTAACGCTTCCGCTTAGCGATCTTCAAAGGTATGAAGATGCAATATCTCCCCACTCTTTGCTGGTTTCTCCATGGATAGATCTTGGTGATCGTAGGAAAAATTTTGATTTACTACTACGTCTCCCAACACTCACTGCCCCTTCTGTCATTGGGAGAGGACACCGCAAGATCGAACCCATCACAAAGCACCTCTTCCCGTGGCAAGAAAATTTGATCTAGTTGGCCGAACTAAATCAAAGATTCGAAGAAGAAATATGAGGCTATAAGTAATCATGCATAAAAGAGATCAAAGAAGACTTAAATAATATGCATGGATACAAACTGATCATGAACTCAAACTTCATTGGATCCCAAAAAAAACACCGCAAAAACTCATTACATCAAATAGATATGCAAGAGACCATTGTATTGAGAATCAAAAGAGAGAGATAAAGCCATCTAGATACTGCCTATAGACCCGTAGGTCTATGGTGGACTACTCACGAGTCATTTGAGAGGCACCCATGAAGACGATGCACCCCTCCGTGATGGTGTTAGATTGGATCTCGTGGTTATGGAACTTGCGGTGGCTAGAATTGTGTTTCGTTAACTCCCCTAGGGTTTTTCGAATATTTGGGTATTTATAGAGTTGATAGGCGGTGGAGAGGGGTCTCGTGGAGGGCACAACCCACTAGGCGGCGCTAGGAGCCTCTGGTGTGCCCTGGTGTCTTGTGGCGTCCATGGCCCTTCTCTCAGGTGCTTGTTTGGTCCCCCAGTTGTCTTATGGCCCAAGAAAAATCTCCAAATTTTTTTGCGGTGTTTGGGCTTCGTTTGGTATTGATATTCCGCGAAGTAAAAAACAAGCAAAAAACAACACCTGGCACTTGGCACTATGTCAATAGGTTAGTCCCAAAAAATGATATAAAGTTGCTATAAATGATTGTAAAACATCCAATATTGGTAATATAATAGCATGGAACAATCAAGAATTATAGATATGTTGGAGACGTATCACTAAGCTACAAGCATGAAGACCCTACATTTTACTTTGTGAGAAATCACTTTGAGTCCATAGGAAAGCCAATACTATCAAAAGGGGTAATGTAATAATGGTGAATTAAATGCTCAAAATGATCAAGTGTTAGCCACCAAAAACACTCACAAGCTCTCCCACAAATATTCTGTCTTAGACCACCCATATTGATGCAACCGAGTTTTAGAGACCAACTTCATGTTGCCTCATTCATAAGAATTGGAATTTCCGAGAATTGTGAATCGGTCTAACCGAGTTGTGTAACTTCCCTCGGCCAGTCAGATCGGTACCATCGAGAATTCTATATCGGTCTCACTGAAAACGCAAAAGTTGCCACATTTTGCACTAGTTGGTGCAACCGATTTCTCACTTTGGTTTCACCGAGTTGGGCAAAAATGTTGTAACGGTTGAATTTTTGGAGATTCCTATATATACCCCTCCACCACATCCCGCTCATAAGAGAAGCTCTCAGAACAGACCCACACTTCCCATATCCAATTTTCTGAGAGAGAACCACCTACCCTTGTGTTGAAGTCAAGATCATGCACTCCAACCATATGGATCTTGATTTCTAGCCTCCCCAAGTTGCTTTCCACCCAATCAATCTCTTCTACCCAAGCCAAATATATGAGAGAGTGATTGAGTGTTGAGGAGACTATCATTTGAAACACAAGAGCAAGGAGTTCATCGTTACTACCACATCTATTACCTTTTGGAGGGTGGTGCCTCCTAGATTGGTTAGGTGTCTCTTGAGAGCCTCCTAGTTCGTGTTGTGGAGTTGAACAAAGAAGTTTGTAAGGGCAAGGAGATCGCCTACTTCATGAAGATCTACCACGAGTTAGGCTAGTCCTCCATGGATGTAGGCCATCTTGGTATAGACAAGGTTGCTTCTTCGTGGAACCCTTCGTGGGTGGAGCCCTTCGTGGACTCTCGCGATTGTTACCCTCCGTGGGTTGAAGCCTCCATAAATGTGGATGTACGATCAATAGCACCACCTATCGGAACCACGGGAAAAATCTTCGTGTCTCCAAATTGTGTTTGATCTACCTATCTCTACTCTCTTACATATGCTTGTCTTACTTTCCACTGCCATACTTGTTGACTATCATGTGTAGGGTGCATTAGACTTGTTATAATTGCTAAAATCTGGCAACCAATTTACTTGGGAAAAGATTAGGTTTTAATTTCGTCAAGTAGTCTATTCACCCCCACCCCCTCTAGACGTCCCTTCTATTGATACCTCACGGTTGCCCTGATTACCACACACTAGACAACCGCCCGAGCGAGAGGAGCCCCCCTGCCCCCCTTGGCAACCACCATTGGCGTCGTTGGTGGACGGCACCTGCTAAGATGGTGTAGAGAGAAGGGGCGGCTTGCCAGTGGATCAGTTGTTGAAACGAACATCAAAGTTGGAGCAAGGGCCGCCCCGGTACGCCGCATTGGTAGAGGAAGTGTCGTGGTAGACCTCTGCGACCCGGCGAGTCTCTATGCGTTGTTTCGTCCCAAGAAGACGAGCATAGAGATCGCGAGGGGCGATCGGTGTCTCGTGGTCATGGACCGCCTCAACGAGAGAGTCGTAGTCATTGTCAAGACCGTTGAAAACATACGAAGTAAATTCCTCATCGCTGAGTGGTTTGCCAATGGAAGTGAGCGTGTCGGCGAGGGACTTGATCTTTTTGAAGTAGACCAAGGCAGAGAGGTCGTGTTTCTCTAAGTCCTGAAGTTGGCCACGAATCACCATAGAGCGTGCCGTCGACTGAGATGCAAAACTCCCATCAAGAGTAGACCACACGTCCCGTGACGTGGTGGCGAAGAGAACCATGCTGGAGACAACGTTGGTGAGAGACGGTCGGATAGAAGAGAGAATTTCTTGATCCTGGGCGACCCAAGCACGGTACACCGGGTTAAGCACCATGACAGGAGCACCGACGGCCGTAGTTTGCGATAAAAAACTGTGTGGGGCATGGCAGTGTCCCATCAACAAAACCCTCGAGGTAATGGGCGTGAAGGAGAGGCAGGAGTTGTGCATGCCAGTAAAGATAATTATCAACTGAGAGCCTGACGCTGAGAAGGTGTCCAAAGTGAAACGGTGACGACAGGGGTGCCTCGGCCAATGGCAGGACCGAGACATCACTAAGAGTCGGGGTAGTCAGATGGGATTGTCCGATAGGAGAGGCGGTGAAAGGCCGCCCCGTAGAAGCATAAGCCTGAGGTGGCCTCGTGCAAACTGGAGTCCACCTGCATGCTGGAGAAGTATGTCGGGGCTCACGCATGCATGCTGGAGTTAGAAATTAATCCTATACGACTCTGTTAGGAGCGACCCAGCAAGTGGACCACGCCCTGCTTCACACACGTGGCGAAACACAAGCTTTTCGGCTAACTGAAATCCCGCTAATCAAATCTGACGGTGATCAATTGGGTCCACGGCTGGGTCGCTCCTCACATAGGATTAATTTCCGCTGGAGGGAAATTAATCCTATACGATTCTGTGAGGAGCGACCCAGCAAGTGGACCACGCACTGCTTCACACACGTGGCGAAACACAAGCTTTTCGGCTAACTGAAATCCCGCTAATCAAATCTGACGGTGATCAATTGGGTCCACGGCTGGGTCGCTCCTCACAGGCTAATCAAATCTTACGGTGATCAAACCTGTACGCTGGAGATCCTGCATGCATGTTGGAGTAGTACGCTGGGGCTCCCGCATATGTGGTGGGAAGCAAGTAAAACGCTATGATACCATATTAGGTTTAGATAATTTGGTTGGGTGAATCGCACACACCAAAGGTTGCATTGGTTTATATTTATATGACATGTTACGTAAGCTACAAGTCTAATAAGCCCCCATGTAATATGTCGCACAACTCATAGAGGAGCTACGCCCTATGGGCCCCAACGGGGGATGGGCCTTGGCCCCTTTGTTTTATGCCGACACAAAAACTCCTCACTATTTTTTTTATAGAATTTTTGTATGGTGATATCCTATAAAATTCCAAAAACAGCAGATACAAGAACTGAAATTAGCCACTTGATTAATATGTTAGTGCAATAAGAACTGAAAAAATAGCCAAAAGTGTATAAAATTAATAGCAATGTAGCACAAATTGTACAAAATTTATAGATACGTTTGAGACGTATATGCTACTTTTTTGCAAATGACATCTATCTTCCATGGTCCACATTTGTTATGAGAATCACACGTCCTCGTGGCAACAAGAGACCTCATTTTACAATGCATCAAGCGTCGGCAAGAAAGGATATGGAGAGAGTTTCAGCGTGCTTCAAAAGAGCTTTACCATTTCATGACCCTTCTGAGTATTGGAATCCGCAGGTCCTATGACAAATATTTACATGTTGCATCATCTGCATAACACGAGCATTTAAAATGTGAGACATATGGCAAAGAACTTTTAGTATATCTCAAATGGGGTTAGATAGATTCCTAGCAGTGTGTTGACGTATCAAAAACCAAGAAGTGCATACCCACTCCAAGAGGATTTTGTTTGTGTGGTTAAATTTGAATAATTTCATTTTCTTTAAAAAAAACACCAATTTTGTGGCGGTAGTTTTCAAAAAACACTAGACGGTCAATTAGAACCATTTAATGCGAAACCTGACGGTTGGGTCCAACCATAAATAGTGACGTGGCATGAAAACAACTCACATCGTTTGTCTCAAATATTAGACTGGTGTGGGGCCCACGCGTAATCCTCTCCCTCGCCCCTCTTCCTCCTCTGACCAACACGATCTCACAGTCATGAATGAACCTGTGTCCTCACCAGTGTCGTCACAACCACGAGTGCTTGCCAGGAGAATCGGGAGAGCGGGACAAGGGGGAAGGAGGAGCTCACAGGGAGCTCGTAGTCAATGCGGGGGTGGCAGGGGAGCTCGAGGACGGTTGCCTGGGGCGCCGCGGCGGCTGCCGGAGTAGGGCGACAACGGGACGTGGCAGGAGGTCGCAGGGATCGTCGTGAAGATATCCTGAGGCATCGTCTCGTCGAAGCGAATCCTCTAGTGGCGACGATGGGGGCTGGGGCTCTCCAGAGTTTGAGTTCGGGCGGTGGCGAGGTGTGGTCAGATTTGGAGATCACGTCCATGACACGGCCGATTCCGAATGTCCTAGTCCAATTCCTTAGGTGCGAAGAGGGAGAAGGTCGTGGTGGGCTAGTTGTCATGACGGTGTTGTGAGATTCGGCCGTTGGCCACGAGCTCCATGCGAGGGCGGCGACGGGCGCGATGGGGCGCCGCTGCAACCTGCAAGAGGGAGGGAGAGAGAGGGTCGCGGCGCAGGGAGGGGCAGTGAGGTCGAGCGCGGAGCCGGGGGCATTGGGCGGCGGCTCCGACGGATGGTAGCCGCCCTTCACTTCGCCACACACCACCTGTCGGCCATATTCTCCACTTCGTGACCTCGTTGGCGTCTTCGGGCAGCTCCTGGGCATGAGAAGGTCCAGCCCTGCTCGGTCACGACTGGCCACCTCGCCGGGTCCGACACCATCAGCCGTCGCCACCCTTGCGCCGACCCCTGGATGAGCAGCTGGAGCTCACTGATGGAGACGGCAACAACAACAGTGGCGCACGGGAGGTGTTCGTAAGAATGCTAGAGAAAGAAAGAGGAGCAAACACATTGTTGGGTGGGTCCTACGTAACGTCCAGCTAAACTTTCTAACGGCGTGTACCGAGCACCGTCTTTACCCGGCAATGTAGCACCTGACAAAGGGCCCCACCGGCCAGAAATCCACTCAAACGACACAAATCATTCTATCAGTGTTTTTTGAAAATTGTCACCAAAATTTTGGTGGTTTAGAAAAAACGAATGGTGACGGTTTTGTGAATTAGGGTCCCCAATTGTGGTGGGTTTTGACAATTTACTCATTATGTGAACCTTCATTATCAAGTTTGAATTTAATATTGTGCAAATATATGTTAAAATGAAGTACGTAAACTAAAAATTACAAATATTGATGACGAAATATTTTTTAGTGAGTTAAGTTTTAGAGGTAAGGCAAGAAACCATTTTGTTTAGCTCCTCAAATTTGAGGACATAAGGTCTGAGGGGCTGTTTGATGAGCTAAATTACGGAAGTTCGGCTAGGGCTGCTCTTATCTTTTCCTAATAATAATAAAGGACATAGTGCTTCTGTCCGGACGTCATCGAAATTACTGTTAAAGTTGCAAAATGTTACCCATCAATGTCACTTATAGGTGATAAAAAACGTTTCACACAAAGAAATCTCGGCATGGGCCGGTCCATGTAGGAACCTCCTATACTGCGCTCTGGGTGTTCGAAGATGACACACATCGTCTGTTTTAAAAAATGTATATTAATTTATTAATGTTTATAATTCAAAAAATGTTTACGATTTTTTAGAAATGTTCGTATATAGAAATTTTTTCTAAAATTTTAATACAAATGCTAGGAAAAATTATAATACTATTTATATGTTTCTAAAGTTATTGAATTAAAAATGTTAATGAAATTCAATAATTTTTTGCCAATTCAAAAAACATTCATGAATTGTAAAACGTCCTAAAAAATTCGAAAACTTTCCAAATATTAAAAAAAATACTGATTCATAAGATATTCCTTTATTCAAAAATATCATGCATTTCAAAAATGTTCATCAATTTCGAAAATTGTTCCATAAAAAATGTGTTCGTCGATACTAGAAATGTTCGCCGACTCAAGAAAAATGTTTTTAAAGTTTTTTACAATTTTTGAAAAAATGTTTGCAAATAGTGTAAGATGTTCAAGAATTTAAAATATGTTAATAATTTTAGAAAATGTTTGCGAATTTAAAAAAATGTTTACATGATTTTCAAAAATTCTTCATGATTTTACGAAAATGGGAGTGATAGTGTATCTTGATGTTTATAAGTAAAATATGATCATTAGTATTGAAAAAAAATTCCCGTTGCATCGCACGGAACGTTTTGCTAGTTGGATTAAACTGCCCTTGAAGTAAAAGAAAATTCCCATATAAGATGTCCATTTTACCCAAGAAACCAACAGTGGATCTGCACAAAAACTACTCTCTCCTACCACTAGTAACTGCGGGACTAACTTAGATACATGGCCTGCACACGTATCCGATTTCCTTAATTTCGTATGTATGTAGGTGAGTATATACAAAATATCATAGGAATACTTGCAGCGCGGTTTTGATCATTTCGTCCGCTAAAAGCTTGTATGTCCTCTGGGAAGGATGGACCGAATCAAAGAATACATACTTATCAGCATCCTGACACGTGAACGCCTCGTCCATGCCGCAAAGGAAAGTCGTCTCGATGAGCCCCGTGCCGCAGCAGCCTTGCGCGACGTTCTCGAAGCCGTACTCCGACGGGTTGGCAAAGATGGCGGACGGCAGATCGTACACGTCCAGGTACACCACCCGCGCGCCGGTGAGCTCGGCGCCGAGCCTCCCGACGGCGTCCCGGATCCCGGCGTTGTAGCTCAGCGCCACCCGATTGTACTCCTCGTTGCACTCCCCCGGCGCCTCCCAGTTCATCGTCCTCGCGGCTGGCACGCACCCTAACGGCGGGATGCCGCTGAGCATGACCTTGCGCGCGCCGAGCTCGTAGGCTTGGCGGACGGCGTCTTCGGCCAGGCCGACAAGGTAGGCGGCGTACTCCGTCGGCGTGTACTCCGCGGGCCGGAGAGGCATGCCGTAGTAGTTCACGAAGAAATCGTTTGTGCCGATGCTGAAGATGTACAGCGCCTCGGCGATGATCGCGTCGGCCACGGCCTGGCCCTTGGCCTGCTTCAGCCTCTCCTTGTATTCCTTGAAGTACTCCAGCTGCTGACTCATTGATATCACTGACTGTAATCAATAAATTGAGTTAGAGAAAAAGTTACCATTTCTGTACCAAAATATAAAACGTGTTTGCTGTTCAAGAATAAAAGTTATAAGGACGTAGTCGAAAAAACGTATAACATTGAGTGAGTCTATACCATCAAACAGACCTGATGTATTATTCACACGGGTTTTGAGACAGTTTGGCTTATTAATCTGGCGTAAGAAAGGATGGCTGGCGCGAACGGGGTATTGTAAGTTTTAGTGTATGGGTGGGTGGCAGGGGTTGGTAATTTTAGAAAATGCCATAGCAGTTGTTTAATTTTACCTGCAAAAGAGGCCTAAAACTGCCAATCATCGGATCGAAATCCAGTGGTTCCGTGGAACTCGTCAGTACTGGGCTCTTGGCGAACTTTGTCAGACATCATTTTTGTGAAAAATATAGGTTTAACTTTAAAATTTCAGGGCCGGCCAAGAATTTGCTCGACAATATGTGGAGTATGTCTCACAAAGTTAACATTGTTGGAATTTTGCATGGCACCGATTTTGTATCAGATAATCGACATATAGTTGGACCACTTGTCATTGGAAGTTTAATTTTTAAAAAACGCATGCACCAATTTTCAAGAACATATTGGGGAAGCCAATCCTTTGTTCTAAATAGAACATAATACTAGAACACTTTATAGGACTGGAGTCCTACAAAACTGCTCGACTTTTTAGTTACCTAAAATGAAGCTTCATTTTTCTCAGAAAATAGTTTCTCAAACAGAACCCATAAGACATGCACACATACACACCATGACACACAAACACGCAAACACACATACCGATAGACATGAATGCCTACTGGTGACCAAACTCATGATGGTAGAAGATTTTGAAATCACCACATATGCTTGGTAGTGACGTGTATGTTGTGTATCACTAAAACAGAAGTCAACATCGGTGTGAGGTGACAGCATGGACTGCGGCACACCCACCCTCCTAATACCCTCGAACAACATTTCTGTCTTAAAACTGTTTATCGATAGTCATTGTTAATGACATATACAACAATGCAATATTACTTCTCCGTAAAAGATTTTTAACATGTATGAGGTCAAAAGAGAGGAAAGGGCATAGGGGAGAATAAGGATGCCGTTGTTTACAGACAATTTGTAACACCCTATAGACAACTTATGGACGATGTGCTTATTTGCTATTCTTCAGATGGTGTATGTATTTCACACTAAAAGACGCGAAGTTATAGGGTATCTTTACTTATAAGCCAATGTGTGCATTACCAAAATACTGGCCCGCCCACAACTTTTGGCTAGCGTTTGATGGGCTCCAAATTTTTGGCTTGCCAAGTTGAGCCCGTGTGCCGTTTCCACCCATTTATGAGCGAGACAACGTGGTGGAATATACTGCTCACAGACCATTTTATAGACTGTATACCTATTTAAGTTTGCTGATGAACATAAATGGTGATGCAAACAACCCGTCGTACCTTCGTACATGTCCTAATATCACACTTGTCCTTCTCAAATAGTTCCATTTTAGAAGATGAAAAGATAGTTATAATATGTAGTTTAATTGTTATATAACATGTAGGGAACGTAGCTGTCAGAAGAAATGTGGCGTATTGCATAGTACTCTATCATAATCAGGAGTAGCGCCCCACCTACAAAATTTATTGTAGCATAGTGAAGTATTACTGTCAAGAGTACGGAAAATGAAATAAAACGAAATAAACGTTTTTGAAAAATGGTTAATGTTTTCTCGACTCATATCTTTCATATTCTCTTTAAGTGAACACTTTCAGCAACGTAACTGAATTTATGTCCAAAATAATGCATTCTCTATTTCGTAATATAAGACGTTTTGACAGTTCGCCAAAACTTCTTATATTTCGGAACTGTGGTAATATTAATTAAATGCTAATGGACATAATTACCAGAATTGCAATGTGAATATAACCGAGGATAGAAATGTTTGATTTTGTCCCCTTGCAAATCTTTTCTGTAATGACATTGGTATCATGTATTCAACAATTTCCCAGATTTTTTGTGAGTTTTTAAATAGTACTTCTTTGTTCTTTTGTTTACAAATATAATATTTCTATTTTTTTGTGAATTTGATATATATAGACATTTTTAGTGCGTTTCTTCATTTTTCAGTCCGTGTGTAGTCTATATTGAAACATCTAAAACAACTTTTATTAGTGCATAGAGAGAGTATATATTTAAAAACAGCACGTAGATTTCATGTATTTTGTGACTTCCTTACTTCTATGAATATATCCAAATGCTAGCAATGACATCATGATGTTTCTTATGATATACTAACCGAACTGTTTGACCAATAGACCTAAACTTATCTATACAAATTATCCATCAGATCAACACACGCTCTAAATATGGGAACACATTGTACGTACAACACTGCTAGCACTATACTGTACATATCGTAAAGGAAGACACTGATTCCGTTGCAAATTGTCCTTCATAGAATTCAGGTCCTTTGATTACTTGAAAGCATCTATGTATGAACGCACAGACATACCACCTCGTGGTTCAGAAACATATGAGGTTTTTTGAGTTATCAATAATTTTGATTGTGTATCATAAGATTTGTTACGAGAAAAAATGTAGATTTCCGTCCATCAAGAACGTAATAACCTAAAAAACTCCACCGAGCTGAGTCTGAGCAGTAGCTTTTAGAAGAACCGAGGTAGTTTCGAGTAGTTATACGTCAGTCATACTAGTAATACTGAACTGAAATGTTCTAGACGCAGTTCGATATTCAGAGCCCAACATCAGCTGGCCTTGTTACTGACGTGCAATTTTGCCGGCCAAAACTAATCTAGACGGTGTAAAAAAGATTGCCAGATAACGATCAGTAGCTTACTGCGATTTTTGCCGTCATAGCGTCCAGCCCGGTGCCTCCTGAAGCGAAGCTGACGCCGCGAGCGAGCTGGTCGACGGTGTAGCTGCCGTCGAGGTAGGCCGGCACGGAGGATGCCAAGCCGAGCGCCTCCGACATGAAGTCGGTGACGAGTCGGCCGTTGGTGAACCGGCCGGTGGCGACGCCGCCGTCGAAGTCGCGCCCGTACGGCGGGAAGTTGCCCCTGGCGACGGTGGGGATGTAGTCGTTGTTGCCGGGATCCACCGTGGAGTCCCCGAACACGATGATCGCGGGGACCTTCCCGGCCGTCGCCCCGCTGCCGGATGACAGCAAGAGGTGCATCAAGATCAGTGGCCAGCACCGCACGACTTGTGAGGACATCTTCGCCGCTGGGTCTTAATTTGCAGGCCACGACGATCGAGATGAGGTTTGTGTTGGGATATATATGTAGTGGCTGCAGGTGTGACAGTGGAAACGATAACATCGATCTAGTTGGAAACTTTAAGATCGAATTGAGTTTTTATTCTGTGCTGTCATGCATGTATTTTCCAGTTCACATGCTTTGAAACCATTAGGCAAATCAATATTATAATGTCCTCCCAATACAAAGGAGATGTTGATTTGCACATGCGTAATGTATGTCCCTGCCCAAGTGCTGACATTTTGGGGCCCATGCAGCAAGATGTACGGGCAGGTTTTTATTGGTTGTGCATAGCGACGTCCTACCCTACGCAATACCAAGAGACTGACGGGGAGTAAACGCGATGCTGTCCCTGTTACACAAAAGATATTCCTACATATTTTGTGTTTGAACGTAGGCGACGTTCCTGCACGACTGCCCGGACCGAGTCCCACAGGGGTGGACGACAGCCCAACCCACGGCCAACGGGCACAGTAGGAACCGAGCAAGAGTTTTTTGCCTGTCCGGGGCTCACCTCAAGGTGTTTTGGGTCACGTTTTTTATAAAGAGTATTTCCTAGTTGAATTAGTTCATATTTGTTCATTCACTGATTTTTCCATTTTGATTGGGGGATTTTAATATTATAAGCAAAGGCGGAGAGTCTAATAAATAATAAACCTTTGAATAAATGGTATCTTTTATTTAATGCAATCAATTAAAATTGGGAGTTCAAAGAGATAGAATTAGCTGGTAGAAGTTTTACTTGGTCAAATAATCAAGAGGATTCAATTTTTGAAAAGTTGGAAAGAATTTTGATGTCTATTTCTTATGTAATGTTTTTTCCCTCTAATGTTTCTTAGAGCACTGCCTGAAGTGCTTTCTGATCACTCCCCTTCAGTGCTAGATTTCGGTTTGAATATTCCAAAAAATATTAGACCTTTTAAATGTGAACGTTGTTGGTCTTTTAGAGAAGATATTCATGATGTAGTGATTAAAGTTATGTGCGATGGGTATTGCGGTAAAACTTTACATGACCAGTGGCAAAATAGAGCTAGAACTCTTAGGAAAGTATTGAAAGGATGGAATCTTAATTATGTTGGACTTCATGAAAAACAGAAAGTTTTTCTCACAAAAACTATAGATGATATTTACACGGAGAGTGATATGATAGTATTGAATTCATGCTCTAGTCAGTTGCTCCAAAAGTCCGAACTGATGAAGAGAGACGGGTAATATATTTGAACACTCTCCCTCACGTCTAGGCTATTTTAGTCCTTAGAGGTGGTATCGATGTAGGTTGCAGAATCAGTTTTTTCAATTGTGCGTTGGCAAAGTCTTGAACTCAAGATCTCTTGGCTCGAATACCATATTGAATTCATGATTCAACCAATTGCTTCAAAAGTTCGAACTCATGGAGAGAGACAGGTAACATATTTCAACCGATAGGTCTGACTAGGGATAAGTATGTCTTGAGGAGAAGTTTAGAAGAGGAATTATCTAAAGTAAACAAAGAAAACGAAATTAAGTGGTTAGAGAGATCTAAAGAAAAAGAATTATTAGAAGGAGACACTTTAGCTACTTATTTTATGTCTAGAGCAAGTAGTAGGAAGAGAGAGAAAATAGAATTGTTGCTTTAAGCAGTTGTGCAAATATAGCGTGGGGGGATAGAGTCCTTTTATTATATGCAACCTCTTTTTATAAGAATATTGTTGGTCCTGCTGAGCATGATAGTGATTTATCTCTAGATCTTGATATGCCTTTTGTTTTAGATGATGTAGATAGAGCATCCTTGGATAGGGAATTCACTTTAGAACAAATAAGAGTTGTTGTTTTTTTGCTCCTGGCCCTAATGGCTTTCCCATAGAATTTTATCTGAAGTATTGGCACATAATAGGGATGGACTTATTAGATTTTTTAGCGATTTCTGCAAAGGAAAGTTAGATCTAGCTAGATTCAATTATGGAGTTCTTTATCTTCTCCCCAAATATATTGATGCTCAAACTTTGCAAGAATATAGACTTATTTGCTTGTTAAATGTTATTTTTAAATTTTTCACAAAAGTACTTAATAATAGGGCCATTTGTGTAGCTGATAAGGTGTAGCTCGAGTCCAGAATGCTTTTTATTAAGGGTAGGTATATTATTGATGCTATAATTGTGCTTCATGAAGTTCTTCATGAGATACATAGGAAGAAGGAGAGTGAAGTATTTTTTCAGGTAGTATCGGATTTCGGGCTCTGCAAAACCCAAAGAAGTTCGAAAACAGGGGCGTGTGCAAAGATCCCCTGGAGCCTCGCCCAACCTAGCTCGCTACTCGATGATTTATACGACGAACTCACATGATGACGAGGAAGCAGATGCACACGATGATTTACCCAGGTTCGGGCCGCTGCGAAGCGTAATACTCTACTCCTGCTTTTGTGGATTGCCTCACAGGAGGTTTGTGGATGAACTAGTACAGTGGTGCTTTGCCTCGCGAGGGGGCCCTAGTGGTGTTGCCTCTCTGTTGTGTTGTCTCCTCTACTGTGCAGCCTATCCTCTATTTATAGTGCCCCGGGTCCTCTTACCTTATCTCTTTGGTGGGAAGGAATCCCACAACGGACAAATTCGAAGGGGACATGAGTACATCCCTGCCCTTCCCAAAGGTGGTCTTCGCTTACAAAGTAGCTGTCAGTGATGTAGAGGTGGGCTCGTCGATGACATCCTTCCTGTGGGCCTCGTGGTCGTGGTCTTGTTGCACCAGAATAGAAACCTTTGGGGGACGCTTTGGGAACCCGCGTCTGTCCTCGCCCCCCTTTGCACCAAAGGGGAAATTGTCCGCCTGGCGCGCTGGCGCCTGCCTGTCCTGCCTTGTGTCATCCCTTGGCCTCCTGAGGCGGGGCGCTGGATAGAGATCTCCGCCGCTCCAGAGGAGACCCGTCTTTCGCTGGTCTCGAAGATGCCTCCCTCGCGAGCTCAGACCCTCGCGAGGGCCTTTCCTTGAGTGACTTGCCAGACCGTGCCTGGATGACAAAGCGGGCCATGCCCTGGGCCGCAGGCAGGCAGTTCTGGGTACTCCCGTTCCTAGAATGCCAACAGTAGTCCCCGGGCCCAAGGCGCGCACGAGTTGGCTTCCGGGCGAAGCCATTGAGGACGACCCAAAGCACCGCGGGCCCAACGCGTCTGCGGGCCAGGCTCGACATGCGTTGTGCGCCCCGCGAATGTCGTCTCCACTCCTGAGGTCGTCATGGACCTCCCAAGTCAAACTGATGCGACGCCTGCACACTGCACCGGCCATCATTACCTTTTCTTGAATGCGGTTACTCCCTTGGCCTTCTCCCTTTGGGCCGCGCGGATGTGATCCTTTGGGGGCTGATGAATTGACGTGGAGGAGAGACGCACGCCACCCAGGCTTGCTCCGCGGCGCCCGAGGAGCGCCCGATGCCCGTACTCTCCACGACGCTCTGTATGACAGGGGCTGGGCCGCGCAGCAGCGTCATCAATGCCCAGGATGCGAGGGGGCGCTGGTTAGCCCATAGTCGTATATAAGTGGGTGAGGGCGAGAAAACCCTCAGCTCATCTTCATCTTCTTCGCCTCCTAGTCTCCGAGCCGCCGCTCTCCCAGTCATGGCTCTAGTGAGGAAGTTCTCCGCCGCCAAGAAAGGGAAGGCCTCCGAGGAGAGCCCTGCCTCGCCACCGCCCAGGAGGGGCCGCGGTAGTCCCCCGAAGTCCATCATGACGCCGGTGGTGGTTCCCCGCGGGTGTGGGCGTGCTCCAACGCGGCCCGGGATTACCATCGGCAACCACGGGGAGGCTCCGTCTAGCACGGGCGGCTGAAGTAGTCGTGGTGGTGGTGCCCATGGTGGCAGGTTGGCGGTGGCCACCCGGCTGCTGTACCTGCGGCCCCATTCAGCCGACACAACTCGGGAGTTCGTGGCGTGGGTGGAGACGGCCAGCGAACGCTTGGTTACAACTCCCTGGCTCCTTCGTGGAGGTGCTGCCGGCTGGGAGGCCTGCTAGCCTATGGCTGCAGGACGAGGGCTGCTGCAGCGCGACCTCATGAGTGGAGGTCAAAGTCACCCCCGGGGGCTACGTGTACCTAAACTGCGGGTGGTAGACGTTTGCCCGTGCCCGTGGCTTGGAGGGGAGGTGCACCCTTCACTTCAAGTATGACGGGTTGGCGGTGCTCTTTGTCAATATCTTCGGAGGAGAGGGCGAGCGCCTTGGGTGTTTCCCAGAAGACGCCGACCACGGCGATCTTGGAGATGAGCTTGCCCTTCACGAGGGTGCCGCGTCTCCAGCAGCAGCGACACCCCCTCCGAGGATATACCGGGTAACAGCAGCGACAGCAGCTATGTCGCGCCACCACGCCGGCGCGCCCGGACCTCCGGGGGGAGCCAACCGCTGCGGCGTCGCTCCTCTGCTCTAGAAGTAGCCACGCCGGTGCGCCTCCACAGGATCGTCAAGGAAGACAAGGCCTCCGACTAAGTGCTGGTGCACCAACGCTAGGGCTCCCGGAGCAGCAACCCTCGGGGGGACCTCCTCACTTTCTTTCTCCTCCTCATCTTCCTTTCCTATAATCAAAGAACCAAGGGGGCCTATGGGCGTGTAATGAGTTTTGGCGCTTGCGCCCTTGTTAGTACCCTTATCATGTGTCCTGGTTCTTGTGTCATTGCTAATCAAAACATTCTGCCGATCATGGTTAGGGTACTTAGCTTGACGTGCTCGTGGTAGGATTTTCGTCGTGGAGGTTCGGCTATGCCGCTTGGGGAGCCCGGACGTCCTGGGGACTTCTTCTTCTTACAAGTGAGGCAGGTTGGGATCCCTTTCGGCACTTTGTGTCTGCAGGCCCCAGTCTGACCACCATAGGATGCCACCAGATCACCAGGACGCAACTACGGGGGGAGACCTCGACACCCTTGATACTGACCGGATCGCCGGGACGACATCAAGGGGCGAGTGACTATATGACCGGTAAGGCTCCTGAGGTGCGCTGCTCAGGAGCCCCCTTTGACGCTCAAGTAGCTCTACATCGATAGGTCCTAGTCCCGCACATTCCTCGACCACCATAGGGTGCGACCGGATCAGCAGGGCTCAACTATGGGGTGAGACTTCGATACCCTTGATACCGACAGGATCGCCAGGACGACATCAAGGGGCAAGTGGCTATATGACCGATAAGGCTCCAGAGGTGTGCTTCTCAAGAGCCCCCTTTGACGCTCAAGCAGCTCCCCAAAAAAGAATTTGTTTCCTACCCTGGGAGGTTCACGCCTCCCGAGGCTCCGAGATGGCACTTCGGGTCGTGGGCGAAGCCCCCGAGCAAGTACGAAGCGACATGTGCCTACTGACTCGCCCGAGAGCGCCACGTGAGGATCCGGGCACCAAGGCCTTGGTGAGGTGCGAGCAATGTGCCCCCTAGCCCCCACTCGCAGGGTGCGAGAGGGAGGGGAGCAGGCAAGTGCTCGACTTGAAGAGAGAGAAAATCAAGATAGGAAACGATGATGAGAAGAAAACACTGACCCTTTTCTTTAAAACATGATTGGGCAAAAGCCCCCGGGTTTTGTTCCAGAAAATTTGGCAAATGCGAAATCCAGAAAATCAAATAACAGCCTCGTCCGGCGCCTAGGCTAGTCTTCATCTTCATCTTCCCCCATTGCGGAGCGTAGGGCATCCACGTTGCGTGGGCATAGACATTGGAGGGCAGTGTTGTCCGCCAATGCAGAGCATGGGGCTTCCACTTGGGCGTGGGTGGGAACCCCTCCGCATCCTCGGGGGGCTCCGGGCGTATACAACCCACTCATTATTACGTGAGAGTGTCACGGGTAGAACTTCCGGAGGTGCTGGTGTAGGAGATATGCCCTAGAGGCAGTAATAACAGTTATTTTGTATCTTCGAGTTTGTAATGAACGTTTATGTTCCATTCTATAACTACAATGATTCTCGAGTCTGCTATAACCACGAGGCTTGAAGGGAAACTCATGTGCACGTGTGGTATAATAAACGGTAAATTGTATTCCTAGTCTTGCCTCTAACACTGGCTCAAGTATTGCATGATGTGTTGGAAATATACCCTAGAGGCAATAATAAATTAGTTATTATCATATTTCCTTGTTCATGATAATCGTTTATTATCCATGCTATAATTGTACTGATCGGTGACTTAGATGCATGTGTGGATACATAGACAAAACCATGTCCCTAGTATGCCTCTAATAGACTAGCTCATTGATCAAAGATGGTTAAGGTTTCCTAGCCATTGACATGAGATGTCATTTGATAACGGGATCACATCATTAGGAGAATGATGGGATGTACAAGACCCAAACTACAAACGTAGCATATGATCGTGTCAGTTTAATGCTACTGTTTTCTGCATGTCAAGTATCTGTTCCTATGACCATGAGATCATGCAACTCACTGACACCGGAGGAGTGCCTTGTGTGTATCAAACATCGCAATGTAAATGGGTAACTATAAAGGTACTCTACAGGTATCTCTGAGGGTGTCTATTGGGTTGGCATGGATCAAGACTGAGATTTGTTACTCCGTGTGACGGAGAGGTATCTCAGGGCCCACTCGGTAATACAACATCACAACAAGCCTTGCAAGCAATGTGACTAAGTGTTAGTCACGGGATCTTGTATTACAGAACGAGTAAAGAGACTTGTCGGTAACGAGGTTGAACTAGGTATGGAGATACCGACGATCGAATCTCAGGCAAGTAAACATACCGAAGAACAAAGGGAACATCATACGGGATTAACTGAATCCTTGACATAGAGGTTCGACCGATAAAGATCTTTGTAGAATATGTAGGAATCAATATGGGCATCCAGGTCCCGCTATTGGTTATTGACCGTAGAGGTGTCTCGGTCATGTCTACATAGTTCTTGAACCCGCAGGGTCTGCACACTTAAGGTTCGGTGACGTTTCAGTAGTATAGAGTTGTGTATGGCGGTGACCGAAGGTTGTTCGGAGTCCCGGATGAGATCCAGGACATCACGAGGAGCTCCGGAATGGTCCATAGTTTAAGATTGATATATAGGAAGTCCCATTTTGGTCGCCGGAAAAGTTTTGGGCTAATCGGTAATGTACCGGGAGTGCCGGTAGTGTACCGGGAGACCACCGGGAGGGGTATTTCGACCCAAGAGGCTTCATGGGCTGTGGGAGAGTAAATACCAACCTTTTGTGGGCTGGTGGAAGTCCCACAGAAGGCCCATGCGGCTGGGAGAAAAAGTCCAAAGGGAAAAAGGTGGAAAAAGGCCAAAAAAGGAGGAATCCTAGTCCTACTAGGATTGGAGGAGGAGTCCTCCTCTCCTCCCCACTTTGGCCGACCCAAGGGCTGGCCTTTTGGCAGACAAACCTCCTCATCCTCTCCTCCTATATATACTAGAGGACTTTAGGGTTTTGGCACAGAATTTTCAGCCACGTGCTACCCGTTCCTCTAGTGCATAGTTTCTCCTCTAGATTGGTTTTCTGCAGTGCTTAGGCGAAGCCCTGCCAGAATAGCTCCACTACCATCGCTTCAGCGTTGTCACGATGCCAGAGAAATCTTCTACCTCTCCGCTCCCTCTTGCTAGACCAAGAAGGCGGAGATCGTCATCAAGCTGTATGTGTGCTGAACGCGGAGGTGCCGTCCGTTCGGTGCTAGATCGGAAGGACCGTGACGAGATCGCGGGATGGATCGTGATGAGTTCGTGGGACGGATCATGATGAGATCACGGGACGGATCATGATGAGTTCACGGGATGGATCGTGATTGGATCACGAGACGGATCATGATGAGATCGCGGGACTCTCGGCGATTTGGATCGCGAAGACGTTCGACTACACCAACCGCGTTTCTTAACGCTTCCCGCTTAGCGATCTACAAGGGTATGTAGATCCACTCTCCCTCTTGTAGATGCTCATCACCATGGATAGATCTTGCGTGTGCGTAGGAATTTTTTGTTTCCCATGCAACGTTCCCCAACAGTGGCATCATGAGCTAGGTCTATGTGTAGATGAGATCTCGAGTAGAACACAAAAGGTTTGTGGGCGTTGATGCTTAGATTGCTTCCTCCCTTGGTAGGATTTTTGTTCAGCAGTATTGTGAGATGAAGCGGCCTAGACCAACATTACTCGTACGCTTACGAGAGACTGGTTCCCTCGAATGCAACTTGTTGCATAGATGGCTTGCGGGTGCCAGTTTCTCTCACTTTAGTTGGATCAGATTCGACAAAGGCGGTCCTTGAGAAGGTTGAAAAGCAACTAGTGTATCACCGTTGTGGTTTTTGCGTAGATGAGGATTGTTCTTGCTAGATACCCGTAGCAGCCACGTAAAACATGCAACAACAATTAGAGGATGTCTAACTTTTTTTTGCAGGGTATGTTGTGATGTGATATGGCCAATTACATGATGTGATATATGTGATGTATGAGATGACCATGTGATGTATAGATTATCACGACTTGCATGTCGATGAGTACGGCAACCAGCAGGAGACATAGGGTTGTCTTTAATTATTGTATGACCTGCGTGTCAATCATTAAGCGCTATGTAATGCTTTACTTTATCGCTAAATGGTAGCAATAGTAGTAGAAGCATGGTGGGCGCGACAACCCCGATGGCGACACGTTGATGGAGATCAAGATGATGGAGATCATGGTGTCATGCCGGTGACGATGGAGATCATGCCGGTGCTTTCATGATGGAGATCAAAAGGACAAGTTCATGGCCATATCATGTCACTTATGATTTGCATGTGATGTTAATCCTATTATGCACCTTGTTTTGCTTAGGACGATGGTAGCATTATAAGGTGATCCCTCACTTAATTGCAAGATAAATTGTGTTCTCCCCTAGTGTGCACCGTTGCGAAAATTCTTCGTGTTGAGACACCACGTGATGATCGGGTGTGATAGACTCTACGTTCACATACAACGGGTACAAACCAGTGTTGCACATGCAGAACACTCGGGTTAAACTTGACGAGCCTAGCATGTACAGACATGGCCTCGGAACACAAGAGACCAAAAGGTCGAACATGAGTCATATAGTAGATATGATCAACATGATGATGTTCACCATTGTAACCACCTCAACTCACGTGATGATCGGACTTGAGTTGGTGAATTTGGATCATGTATCACTCGAATGACCGGAGGGATGTCAATTTGAGTGGGAGTTCTTAAGTAATATGATTAATTGAACTCATTATCATGAACATAGTCAGTAGTGTCTTTGCAAATTATGTTGTAGATTACTTGCTCGCGCTGTAGCTCCCTTGAATTTTTATATGTTCCTAGAGAAATAGAGTTGAAAGATGATGGTAGCAATATTGCGGACTAGCTCCGTGATCTGAGGATTGTCCTCATTGCTGCACAGAAGGCTTATGTCCTTAATGCACCGCTCGGTGCACCAACCCCTCTAGCGTCGTATGTAGATGTTGTGAACATATGATAGACACGTTCTGATGACTACTTGATAGTTTAGTGTGTCATGCATTACGGCTTAGAATTGAGGCTCCGAAACGTTTTGAACGTCACAGAACATATGAGATGTTCTAAGAGCTGAAATTAGGATCTCAGGCTCGTGACCGTGTTGCGAGATATGAGATCTCCAACAAGATTCTTTGCCTGTAATATGAAAGAGAATAGCTCAATCGTTGAGCATGTGCTCAGATTGTCTGGGTGCTACAATCGCTTGAATCGAGTGGGAGTTGATCTTCCAGATAAGATAGTGATTGATATAGTTCTCCAAGTCACTGTCACTAAGCTACTAGAACTTGGTGATGAACTATAAAATGCGAGGGATAGAAATAAGGATCCCTAAGCTGTTCGTGATGTTTGACACCGCGAAGGTAGAAATCAAGAAGGAGCATCAAGTGTTGATGGTTAGTCAAACCACTAGTTTCGAGAAGGGCAAGAGCAAGGAGGGAAGCTTCATGGATAGCAAGTCAGTTGCTGCTCCAGTGAAGCAACCCAAAGTTGAACTCAAACCCGAGACTAAGTGCTTCGATTATGAGGAGAGCGTTCGCTGAAGCGGAACAACCCTAGATACTTGGTAGATAAGAAGGCTGGCAACATCAACAGAAGTATATTTGATATACGTGGTATTGATGTGTACCTTGCTAGTACGCCTAGTAGCACCTGGGTATTGGATACCGGTTCGGTTGCTAAATGTTAGTAACTTGAAATAAAAGCTACGGAATAAACGGAGAACTAGCTAAGGGTGAGGTGACGATGTGTGTTGGAAGTGTTTCCAAGGTTGATGTGATCGACATCACACGCTCTCTCTTCCTTCGGGATTAGTAACAAACCTAAATATGTGTCATTTGGTGTTTTGCGTTGAGCATGAACATGATTAGATCGTGTTTATTGCAACACAGTTATTCATTTAAGTTAGAGAATAATGGTTATTCTGTTTACATGAATAATACCTTCAATGGTCATGCACCCAGTGAGAATGGTTTGTTGAATCTTGATCGTAGTAATACACATGTTCATAACATTGATGCCAAAAGATGCAAAGTTAATAATGATAGTACCACATACTTGTGGCACTACCGCTAAATGTCATATTGGTATAAAACGCATGAAGAAACTCCATGCTGATGGATCTTTGGACTCTTTCGATTTCGAATCGGTTGAGACATGTGAACCATGCCTCTTGATCAAAGATGACTAAGGACTCCGTTTTCTAGTTTGACAGAGCGGGCAAGTGATTTATTGGAAATGATACATGTTGATGTATGCAATCCAAGAGTCTTGTAGCGTGCGGTGGATACCGTTATTTTCTTACCTTCACTGATGATTTGGGTAGATATAGTGTATGTTTACTTAATGAAACACAAGTCTGAATCGTTTGAAAAGTTCAAGCAAATTCAAAGTGAAGTTTAAGATCATCGTGACAAGAAGATAAAAATATCTGCGACATGATCGTGGAGGTGAATATCTGAGTTACGAGTTTGGCATACAACTTTAGACAATGTGAAAGTTGTTTCACAACACACGCCACCTGGAACACCATAGTGTGATGGTATGTACGAACGTCATAGTCGTGCTCTATTGGATATGGTGCATGTTATGATGTCTCTTATTGTTTTGCTACTATAATTTTGGGGTTGTGCATTAGAGACAACTACATTCACTTTGAATAGAGCACCATCTAAATCCATTGAGATGACACCGTGTGAATTATGGTTTGATAGAAACCTAAGCTGTCATTTCTTGATGTTTGGGGCTGCGATGCTTGTGTGGAAAATGTTTTCACCTAATGAGCTCGAACCCAAAGCGGACAAATGCATCTTCGTAGAATACCCTAAAAACAGTTGGGTGAACCTTCTATCTCAGATCCAAGCATAAAGTGTTTGTTGCTAAAACGGGTCCTTTCCCGAGAAAAAGTTTCTCTCAAAAGAATTGAGTGGGAGGAAGATAGAACTTGATGAGGTTATTGAACCTTTGTTTCAACCAAAGAGTAGCGCATCACAGAAAGATGTTTCTGTGGAACCTACGTCAGTTGAAGAGGAAGTAAATGATGATGATCATGAAGCTTCAGATCAAGTTACTATCGAACCTCATAGGTCGACAAGGATGTGTACTTCTCCTGAGCAATACGACAACCCTGTCTTGGAGGTCATGTTGTTGGACAACAATGAACCTACGAGCTGTGGAGAAGCGATGATGGGCTCGGATTCCTTCAAATGGTTAGAGGCCATGAAATCCAGGAAAGGATCCATATATGAAAACCAAGTATAGACTTTGGTAGACTTGCTCGTTGGATGGCAGGTCGTTGAGTACAAATGGATCTTTAAAATGAAGACAGACGCTGATGGTGAATGTCACCATTTATAAAGCTCGACTTGTCGCAAAGAAGTTTCCGGCAAGTTCAAGGAGTTGACTGCGATGAGACTTTCTCTCGTAGCGATGCTAAAGTCCGTTAGAATTATTTTAGCAGTTGCTGCATTTTCAATTATGAAATCTGGCAGATGGATGCCAAAACATCGTTTCCTTTCTTGAGGAAAGGTTGTATGTGATACAACCAGAAGGTTTTGTCAGTCCTAAGGATGCTAAAAGGTGTGCAAGCTTTAGTGATCCTTCGATGAACTGAAGCAAGCATGTCGGAGTTGGAATATACACTTTGATGAGGTGATTAAAGTTTTTGAGTCTATACAAAATTTACGAGAAACTTGTATTTACAATAAAGTGAGTGGGAGCACTGTAGAGTTTCTGATAAGCATATGTGGTTGACATATTGTTGATCAGAAATGATATAGAATTTCTGGAAAGCATAAAGGGTTGTTTGAAAAGAGTTTTTCAAAGGAAGACCTGGAGAAATCTACCTAATTGTTGAGCATCAAGATCTTTAGAGATAGATCAAGATACTTGATGAGACTTTCAATGAGTACATACCTTGACAAGATTTTGAAAGAGTTCAAAATGGATCGGTCAGATAAAGAGTTCTTGCCTGATTTGTAAGGTATAAAGTTGAGTAAGACTCAATGCCCAGTGACTGCAGAAGATAGAGAAAATATGAGTGTCATCCCCTATGCTTCAGCCATAGGCTCTATCATGTATGCAATGCTGTGCACAAGACCCGATGTCAGCCTTGCCATAAGTATGGCCGGAAGGTTTCAAAGTGATCCTGGAATGGAGCACTGGACAGTAGTTAAGATTATCCTTAGTAACTAAAAGACTAAGGAGATCTTTCTCGATTATGGAGGTGATAAAGAGTTCGTCGTAAAGAGTCATGTCGATGCAAGCTTTAACACCAATCCGAATGACTCGTAGTAGCAATCTGGATACGTATAGTGGAGCAGCCATTTGGAATAGTACCAAGTGGAGTGTGGTAGCAGTGTTTATGGTTTGACATAGAAATTTGCAAAGTACACACGGATCTGAATGTCGCAGACCCGTTGACTATAAGACCTCTCTCACATGCAAAGCATGATGGAGCCCCAGAACTCATTGGGTGTTAGATTCATAACAATGCAAATCACATGGTGATGTGAACTAGATTATTAACTCTAGTGCAAGTGGGAGACTGTTGGAAATATGCCCTAGAGGCAATAATAAATTAGTTATTATCATATTTCCTTGTTCATGATAATCGTTTATTATCCATGCTATAATTGTATTGATCGGAGACTTAGATGCATGTGTGGATACATAGACAAAACCATGTCCCTAGTATGCCTCTAATAGACTAGCTCATTGATCAAAGATGGTTAAGGTTTCCTAGCCATTGACATGAGATGTCATTTGATAACGGGATCACATCATTAGGAGAATGATGGGATGTACAAGACCCAAACTACAAACCTAGCATATGATCGTGTCAGTTTAATGCTACTGTTTTCTGCATGTCAAGTATCTGTTCCTATGACCATGAGATCATGCAACTCACTGACACCGGAGGAGTGCCTTGTGTGTATCAAACATCACAACGTAAATGGGTAACTATAAAGGTACTCTACAGGTATCTTCGAGGGTGTCTATTGGGTTGGCATGGATCAAGACTAAGATTGTTACTCCGTGTGACGGAGAGGTATCTCAGGGCCCACTCGGTAATACAACATCACAACAAGCCTTGCAAGCAATGTGACTAAGTGTTAGTCACGGGATCTTGTATTACAGAACGAGTAAAGAGACTTGTCGGTAACGAGGTTGAACTAGGTATGGAGATACCGACGATCGAATCTCAGGCAAGTAAACATACCGAAGAACAAAGGGAACATCATACGGGATTAACTGAATCCTTGACATAGAGGTTCGACCAATAAAGATCTTCGTAGAATATGTAGGAACCAATATGGGCATCTAGGTCCCGCTATTGGTTATTGACCGTAGAGGTGTCTCAGTCATGTCTACATAGTTCTCGAACCCGCAGGGTCTCCACACTTAAGGTTCGGTGACGTTTCGGTAGTATAGAGTTGTGTATGGTGGTGACCGAAGGTTGTTCGGAGTCCCGGATGAGATCCAGGACATCATGAGGAGCTCGGGAATGGTCCGAAGGTAAAGATTGATATATAGGAAGTCCCATTTTGGTCATCGGAAAAGTTTTGGGCTAATCGGTAATGTACCGGGAGTGTCGATAGTGTACCGGGAGACCACCGGGAGGGGTATTTCGATCCAATAGGCTTCATGGGCTGTGGGAGAGTAAATACCAGCCTTTTGTGGGCTGGTGGAAGTCCCACACAAGGCCCATGCGGCTGGGAGAAAAAGCCCAAAGGGAAAAAGGTGGAAAAAGGCCAAAAAAAGGAGGAATCCTAGTCCTACTAGGATTGGAGGAGGAGTCCTCCTCTCCTCCCCACTTTGGACGACCCAAGGGCTGGCCTCTTGGCAGCCAAACCTCCTCCTCCTCTCCTCCTATATATACTAGAGTACTTTAGGGTTTTGGCACAAAATTTTTAGCCACATGCTACCCGTTCCTCTAGTGCATAGTTTCTCCTCTAGATTGGTTTTCTGAAGTGCTTAGGCGAAGCCCTGCCGGAATAGCTCCACCACCATCGCCGCAGCGCCATCACGCTGCCGGAGAACTCTTCTACCTCTCCGCTCCCTCTTGCTAGATCAAGAAGGCAGAGATCGTCATCAAGCTGTACGTGTGCTGAACGCGGAGGTGCCGTCCGTTCGGCGCTAGATCGGAAGGACCTTGACGAGATCGCGGGACAGATCATGATGAGATCGGGGGACGGATCGTGATGAGTTCGCGGGACGGATCGTGATGAGATCGCGGGACGGATCATGATGAGTTCACGGGACGGATCGTGATTGGATCACGAGACAAATCGTGATGAGATCGCGGGACGCTTGGCGATTTGGATCGCGAAGACGTTCGACTACACCAACCGCGTTTCTTAACGCTTCCCGCTTAGCGATCTACAAGGGTATGTAGATTCACTCTCCCTCTCGTAGATGCTCATCACCATGGATAGATCTTGCGTGTGCGTAGGAAATTTTTTGTTTCCCATGCAACGTTCCCCAACATGATGATCATGTTTTCCTGATCATGGGCATGGCTATGTCGACAATTTTGAGGGCACGGTGTTGGTAGAACACTTGTGTTGAATCAACCCATATTGATGTTATGCTATGAGATACATTCGTCACAAGTTAATGGTTAATAACACAGAGATAGTTAATGTTTGCATAGTTCCTTAGACCATGAGAGTATCAAGTTCCTTTGTGCTTGCTTCGTGAACTTTGGGGTTTGTTAAACGTCATCCGTTACTGGGTGGCTATTACGACGGCTTACAGGTTCACGGAAAAGTATGGCAAGTAACAAGATAGCTCAAGATTGGCATTTTCTCCTCCGATGATGGAGAGATATTCTCGGGCCCTCTCGGTGTTACGATATCCATCATCGTCTAGCCAGACACAGTGTGATTTGATCACAGGGATGCCGGAACACGAAAACGAGAAAAGAGAACAAAACCGGTAACAAGGTAACTTGCATAGTGGACAAGTTGTTGATCCACGGGGATGCGGAAAATCTCACCTCATGTGTTTGTAACATATTGTGAAGCAACAGGAATAGCACACGGCAACTGGAGGTTCACTCGAATATTCATTCGTGTGGGTATAGGGGTCAATAAGGGTTTCCACGACTCCGATGTTGATCATTGATCGGAAGGGGTTCCGGTCATGGCTATACTTCACCGAACCTATAGGGTCACATGCTTAAGGGTCATCTATCTGCTGAATACTAGACAGGGAGTCGAAGAGAAAGTTTCCAGAAAAAGTTTTCGGTGACAGCGGAAAAGTTCCGAAGAGAGAGGTCACCGGATGAGTTCCGATGAAACTGAAAAGTTGTTTCAGGGGATACCATAAAGTCAAATTGATTTCGGCACATGCCTGATAATTCTTGGAGGATGCCAGAATCATTCTGGAAACTTTCTGGAATTTTCCGGAAGAAAAACCGGAAATGTTCCGGACTGCCGGAACCGCTTTGGTTGCTTTTCACAGATGAAAATTACTAATCTGAAAATGTTTCTTATGATGTCCAGAATTGTTTTGGTGGGTACCTGAATTATTCTAGGACCCATAGAAATATTTTCGTATTTATCAATCACGAAAAATTGGTTTCATGAATACTGAAAATGCATTTTTGGTTATGGTTGGAAGTTAGCTTTCCACAAATATCTTCCCAAGATCTTTTGGGATGACATGGAAGGATATGGGCTGCCCACTTGTTTTACCTTTGTGCCCTTGTGAAGGGCATTTTGGGTATTTCAAGTATCACCCTACCCCTTGGGTTTTCCTATAAATAGAGGTGGAGATGCACTCTCCACTCTCATCCCTTACTCTCATACACATGCTATGCTTTGCTAGCTCTCTCTCTCCCTCCCACGAAAAGAGTTTTTCATAGAGCCGAAAGGCTGTCTGGGTTTTGGCAGGAACTAGTTCTGGACGGCGAAGCCCTGCCGGATAGATGACACCGTATGTGTGCAACTCTATAGAGAGATTGTAGTTTCGGTCTTAGTTTAAGAGGTCCTCCCGAAGGGCTGTCCGGGTGACCGTCCGAGTTTCGAAGGTCCTCCCAAAGGGCTGTCCGTGACATTGTCCGAGGGACTGTCCGACCGCCTCCCGAAGGGCTGTCCGAAGAGGGAGTACATCCTCGCGGTTGGGAGGTTGTAAAATCCTAGCTGCGGGGATCTGCACCAACAATCTCCATCGACTCTTCTTTCGCTACGCTTCGAGTCGGTACAGATCAGATCAAACCTTGTATGCAGTCTCCATAGTGGTCCTGGGCATGCTTGCTATACCAGAAATTTTTGTTTTCTGTCACGTTCCACAACAGCTAGATGTTCCAAGCATTCTGGATGGGGACCCCGTCTTGAGTCTCCAGGCGCATGGCTCTAGGCCTGGAGACGTTAACGACCTTGAATGGGACCTCCCACATGGGCGAGAGCTTGTGCAAACCTTCCCTGGAGAGGACCCGCCTCAGGATGAGGTCCCCGACTTTGAGGGTCTTAGTGCGTATGTTGCGGCAATGGTAGCGCCGCAGCGCCTATTGGTACCTCACAGCTCGGAGCAAGGCTCGACGACGGGCCTCCTCCCTGAGCACGAGGTCTGTTCCCCGCGTGGCATCGTGATGCTCCTCGTTGAATGCTTAGACCCGCGGGGATCGATTCTTGACCTCATGCGGGAGGACGGCTTCGGCTTCGTAGATGAGGAAGATTGGGGTTTCGCCGGTGGGCTTAGTCGCAGTGGTGCGGATGGACCACAACACGAACTGAAGCTCATCAACTCAACCCCTGCCGCAAGCTTCAAGCTTCTTCCTAAAGCTTCTCGCCTTGAGGCCCTGCAGGACCTCCGCATCAGCACACTCTGCTTGGCCGTTGCTCCGTGGGTGGGCTACCAAGGCGTAGCATATCTATGTTTGAAGGTTAGCGCAATACGTCCTGAAAAGGTTACTCGTGAACCGTGAACTATTGTCGGTGATGATGCGGTTGGGGATGCTCAAATGGCTCACGAGGCCCTTGATAAACTTGACGGCCGATCCGGCCGAGATGGTGCGGACGGGCTCCACCTCCGCCCACTTGGTGAACTTGTTGTTGCCGACGTATAGGTAGAGATACCCACCTGCCGCCCGCGGGAAGGGCCCCGGTATGTCCAGCTCCCAGAACGCGAAGGGCTAGGGGAGCGGGATGGTTTGTATGCCCTGCGTGGGCTGGTGAATCTACTTGGAGTGAAACTCGCAGGCCTTGCAAGACCAAACCAGCTCGATGGCGTTGTTCAGTGTCGTGGGCCAGTAAAAGCCGAACCGGAATGCTTTCCATGCAAGGGTGTGCAATGAGGAGTGGTGCCCGTAGTCTCCTTCGTGGATGTCGGCCAGGAGCTCGCACCCCTGCTCCTTGGAGATGCACCGCAGCATGGCGTCATTCGGGTGCTTAGAGTATAGGTCACCATCTTGCAGGTAGTAAGCCGTAGCCTGCCGCGCCACGCGCTCCGCATCTTCCTCCTATCCCGGCAGCGTGACATGAAGTAGGTACACCCTGAACTCCTTCGTCTAGTCGTTGGCCCGGGGCTCCAATGCCAGGAGCAGTAGGGCTCCTGAGGCCTGGCCACACTCCAGAGCCCCCGAGGGCGGCGCTGGGGGGAGCTCCTCACTTCGTGGCACCTGGTCCTCGGTCGATGGCGCTACATATGTCTTGAAGATCTTCTCCTTGAAGATGCCCGGTTCCTGAGGCTCGCGGTGTGACGCGCTCTTGGCAATGTCGTTGGCCTCCTTGTTTGCGCTGCGTGGGATGTGCTGCAATTCCAGGCCCTGAAAACGTTTTTTGGTCTTACATACCTCTTCCCAGTATGCCTCCATGTGCTTGTCCTTGGGTGTATACTCCTTGTTGAAGTGTTGACGAGGAGTTGGGAGTCGCCCTTGAGGTGAGTCGCCGAATCGCCAACGCTGCCGCTGCCTTGAGGCCGATGATAAGGCCCTCGTACTCCGCGATGTTGTTGGTGACCTTGTCACCGTGCTAGAAACAGAGCTGCACAGTGTAGCGAAACTTGTCCCCTATTGGGGAGATGAGCACTACACCGGCCCCTGCTCCCATGCATGCGAAGGCCCCATCAAAATGCATGGTCCATCCCTCAGGTGCCTCATTGCCAAGGGTGAGGGACTGGCTCTCGTCCATCTCCCGGCCAGGAGCGTCTGTCCATGCCGCCACGAAGTCTGCTAGGGCCACCCCCTTGATGACCCTGGTCATGTTGAACTCTATGTTGAAGGCCTGTAGCTCGACATTCCATTCAGCAACTCTCCCCGCCGCGTTGGGGTTATGCAACACCTTCTCCAAGGGGTATGTAGAGATGACCTTGCTGGGGTGCCACTAGAAATAGTGGTGCAGCTTCCTCGAAGCGACGAGGAGTGTGAGTAGGAGATTTTGTTGCATGGGGTAGCGTGAACATGCGTCCCACGGCACTGTACTGATGTAGTACACTGGGTGTTCAACGAGGGTGTAGCCCCCTGTGGTGCCTTGCTTGACTGTGGTCCCGTGAGGTTCGAGCGCCTCGGAGGCCACCGGGACGGCCGGAGCCTCATGGGGGTCGAGTGCCTTAGGGGCCTTCTGAGTGGCCAGGGCCTCATGAGAATTGAGTGCCTCGAGGGCCGTCAGAGCGGCTAGGGCCTCATGAGGATTGAGCGCCTCGGGGGCCATCAGAATGGTCGGGGCCTCATGAGGATTGTCTTGTGGAGGATCGGGCTCCTTGGAGTCGAGCATGCACCCTTTCTCCATGTTGGAGGGCCCTCTTGTGCCCATGGATGTGGTGCATGCGTTGATGCACTGCTCTTTGACTGCCACCAGCACGGCACTAGCAGAGTGGGGGTGGCAGCCAGGTATAGCAGCAGGGGTTCCCGAGGATGAGGCGCTACCATTACGAGCGGGCTCGTGAGGTATCGCTTGAGTTACTCGAACGCCGCGTCTGCCTTCGGAGTCCATTCGAAGGGGCCCTTCCTTTTTATGATCTTGAAGAAAGGCAGGGCCCATTCACCGAGCTTGGAGATGAATCGCCCCAATGAGGTCACACTATCTGCTAGCTTTTGCATTTCCTCGAGGGTCTGGGGTGCACTCATCTTGTATATTGCGTTGATCTTCTCCGGGTTGTCCTTGATTCCCCGGTGTGACACCAGGAAACCGAGCAACTTTCCTAACGGGACCCCGAAGACGCACTTCTCGGGGTTGAGCTTCAGGTTTACCTCCCTTAGGCTGGCAAATGTCTCCTCCAGGTCCTTGACTAGGGTCTTGGCTTTTCGTGACTTGACCATGATGTCTTTGACGTAGGCTTCCGTGTTCCTCCCGAGTTGTGGTCCCACGGCGATGTGCATCAGCTGCTGGAAGGTTGCCCCAACCTTTCGTAGTCCGAAGGGCACGCATCTGTAGTAGAACACACCGCACGAAGTGAGGAAGCCCATCTTCTCAACGTCCTCCACCGCCATTTTGATATGATGGTAGCCCATGAAAGCGTCCAGGAAGCTCAGGAGGTCACACTCGTTAGTGGAGTCCACGATTTGATCGATGCGCGACAGTGGGTCCTCGGGACAGGCTTTGTTGAGGCTCGTGAAGTCTACACACATGCGCTGCTTTCCACACTTCTTCGGGATGACCACCGGGTTGGCAACCCACTCCTGGTAGCACACCTCCCGGATGACCCCTGCCTCCTTTAGCTTGACAACCTCCTGGGCGATGAATGCATGTTTCTCCTAAGATTGCCTCCTTGCCTTTTACTTCACCGGCCATGCATTCGGGCACACCATGAGGTGGTGCTCGATCATGTCCCTCGAGACCCCCACCAGGTCGAAGGCGCTCCATGCAAACGCATCCTTGTTTGCGCGGAGGAAGGCCACCAACACCACCTCTTGCTCCTGGGGAAGGCCGACGCCGATGGTAAAGGTAGGGCCCGGGTCTCCTTCGTCCACAGGCACCTGCTTCGTCTCTGCCTGGCTCTGGGAGAACGGCTGCCTCTTCTTTACCGGCATGACATCGAGGACACTCCCTGAGTCTCTATGGCCTTCACGGCATGCCCAGTGCTGGGGCGCGCCGCGGCCGCCACTTTGTAGGCGAGCTTGAGCGTGTCAGACGCGTCCTTGGTACTCCCCACGACGACGAGGATGCCGGCACTCCTAGGCATCTTGACGACGTTATAGCCCGGGTGCGTTGCTGCCATGAACTAGGCAAGGGCGGGGTAGCCAAGTATTGTGTCGTACGGGAAGTGGATGTGGGCGATGTCAAAGTCGATCTGCTCGGTGCGTAAGTTGGAGCGGGTGCTGAAGGTGACAGGGAGGCGCACCCGCCCCACGGGACGACGGAGGCCCGACCACCCGAGAGAAGGGACTTGAAGGTGCGAGCTGGTCATGGGGCAACTGCATCTCGTCGAAGGCCTCCACTGAGATGATGTTCAGGCCGGCGCCATCATCTATGAGGGTCCTAGATACAACCACACCCTTTATGGTCGGCGTTCACAACATGGGGAGCGCTCCGGCAGATGTCTTTGTCTTGGGGTGGTCGTCGGGGCTGAAGGTGATGCCGGTCTCCAGCCACGTCCGAGTCGGTATGGGATCAGACTACGGCCGAATCGCTCCTAGGCAGCGGAGGAACTTTTTGACCTGGCAGTCCGACGAGGGTGCCTATGACCCACCGAGGATGCACGCGACCACGGGGCCGGCCCTGCGCGCCTTGGCGCCACCACGCGCCAAGGGCCGACCGGCATCGGGGATCTCGTCCGCCATGGGACTGTTGAGCCAGGGCTCGATTGTCACTGTGGGTGGGGAAGCTTCTACACGAGCCCTACCTGGCATGCCAAATGTCGGATTTCTGACTCCGCACAACCCAAAGAAGTTCAAACACAGGGGCGTGTGCGAAGATCCCCTGCAGCCTTGCCTAACCTAGCTCGCTACTCGATGATTTCTATGATGAACTCGCATGATGACGAGGAAGCAGATGCACATGATGATTTACCCAGGTTCGGGCCGCTAGGAAGTGTAATAACCTACTCTTGCTTTGGTGGATTGCCTCACGAGGAGGTTTGTGGATGAACTAGTACAGTGGTGCTTCACCTCGCGAGGGGGCTCTTATGGTGTTGCCTCTCTTTGGTTGCCTCTCTGTTGTGTTGTCTCCTCTACTATGCATCCTATCCTCTATTTATAGTGCCCCGGGTCTTCTTACCTTATCTCTTTGGCAGGAAGGGATCCCACAATGACCAAATTCGAAGGGGGACAGGAGTACATCCCTGCCCTTCCCAAAGGTGGTCTTCGCCTACAAAGTAGCTGTCGGTGATGCAGAGGTGGGCTCGGCAATGACAACCTTCCTGCTAGCCTCGTGGTTGTGGTCTCATTGCACCGGAATGGAAACCTTGGGGGGACGCTTTGTGAACTCGCGTCTGTCCTCACCCCTCTTTGCACCAAAGGTGAAAATGTTCGCCTCGTGCGCTGGCGCCCGCCTGTCCTGCCTTGCGTCATCCCAAGCCTCCCAAGGCCGGGAGCTGCATAGAGATATCCGCTGCTCCGGAGGGGCCCTGAGGAGGCTCGTCTTTCGCTGGTCTCGAAGATGCCTCCCTCACGAGCTCAGACCCTCTCACGAGGGCCTTACCATGAGTGGGGACTTGCCAGGCCGTGCCTGGATGATGAAGCGGGCCATGCCGTGGGCTGTAGGCAGGCAGTTGTGGGTACCCCCGTTCCTAGAACGCGTCAGGTAGATTTCAAAAAAGCTTGACAAAATCAATTGTAAATTTAATATTTTTTATTGAAAAGAAAGGATTTTCTCCTATGTTTATTGGCTGGGTAATGTAGAGAGTGGAGAGGGGTAAAGTAGGTGTTATGGTCAATGACCATACTAGACCTTTTTTAGACAAAAAGGCCTAAGACAGGGGATCCCCTTTCCCCTATTATTTTTAACATTGCTATAGATATACTCATTTTACTCCTAGTGAAAGCTCGGAACCTAGGTCTAGTTAAAGGTTAGTTCAGAACTTAATTCTGAATGACATTTGTATGCTATAGTATGCACACGAGATTGTCTTTATTTTTAAAGATGACCAAGAAAACTTGAGGCTTATTTTTTGTTTGTTTGAGAAATTGTCCGGGCTTAAAGTAAATTTTCATAAGAGTGAAGTGTTCTGTTTTTGTGAAGCTAAAGATAAACAATATGGCTACTCCACGATTTTTACGTGTGCATTCATAAAGATTCCTTTTAAATACCTAGGGACATCTATAAATGATGTTAGGTTATGTAATAGTCATTGGAATTTTCCTACAGAAAAATGCAAAAGAAGTTAAGTGTGTGGAAAGGTAGAAATATATCATATGAGGAAAGATTAATCTTGATTACTTCTAGTTTAAGTAACATTCCCCTTTATATGATATCTCTTTTTGAATTAGCTAAGGGTGCCAGTAATAGGATGGATTTTTACAAGAGAAGGATGTGTTGGAAAGAAAGTGAAAGTGTTAAAAAACATCATTTGGTAAAATGGGAGGATGTTTGTAGACCCAAAGAAATGGGTGGGCTAGGTGTGTTAGACTTACATACTATGAATGCCTATCTTCTTTGTAAATCAATTTAGAAGTTAGAAAATGAGAGAGGAATGTGTCAAGATCTAGTGACAAAGAAATATTTAGATAAATGTACCTTAAGAGATTGTAAAAAAAGAAGTATGGACAATCTCATTCTGGCGGGTTTGATGAATGTTAAACCCATTTTCTACAGTTTAGCGGGAAGATAGCAGGAAATGGGGAGAGAGCTCTGTTTTGGAGTGATGTGTGGCTGGGTTTCAAACCTCTCTATGTTGAATTTCCTAGTCTATTTTTTCTTACATTGGTGCTAATTTTACCGTATCAAAAGTTTTGTCTGAAAATATGAGCTTTATTAGATTTACAAGAATTTTCTGGGGAGATACAACATAAGTAAGAAAGGAGCTAAAGGTAGGGGATCGTTTGTAGACTTTTTGATAAGTAAGAGTGTCAGATGCAACAAGGAGCTAAAGGTAGAACAAATATTCCCTCAAGTTCTATCGACCACCGATACAACTCTACGCACGCTAATGCTTTCTTTACCTAGAACAAGTATGAAACTACTTTACGGGAATAAAACTAGAAGTACTTTGCAAGAAAATAAAGAACATGGAAATAAAAGTTGTGTGCTGTTTTAACAAAAGAATAATAAAAGTAAATAAGTTTGTAGAAAGCTTTTTGTGTAACAGAAGTGAAAGATTGTTCATGGGCAATTGAATATGATACGATAGATACTTGTTATACGCAATGAGGGAGAGGCATGAGCTAACGTACTTTCTCTACTTGGATCATATGCACTTATGATTGGACTGCTAGCAAGCATCCGCAACTACTAAAGGTCATTAAGGTACAACCCAACCATAGCATTAAGTATCAAGTCCTCTTGACTCCCATACGCCATAACCCACCTACTCGGGTTTGTGTTTATGTCGCTCACACAACCCACCATAGGCAAATCATGAACATATTGCAACTCCCTACAGCGAGGATCGCTCCGCTTGCGCGACATGGAGGGCACCGTAGGACAGCACCATATCAACATGCAACTCATATCAATCACATCATACCACAATTAACCAATAGGAGAAAAGAGATCTACTCAAACATCATAAGATAACCAAATATCATTGTGAAATAATATATGGAGTTGAGCACCATGTTTAAGTAGAGATTACAATGGGGAAGAGAGGTGTTACACCGCTACATAGAGGGGGGAGAGTTGGTGTTGATGGCGGCAAGATTGTTGATGTAGATCTCCGTCACGATGCTTCCCCCGGCGGTGTTCCGGCGCCATCGGGAGAGAGGGGGAGATATCCCCCCTCCTCCTTCTTCTTCCGTGGCCTCCCCCAAGATGGGAGGAGAGTTCCCCCTATGGTCCATCTCCTCCATGGCGGCGAAGGGGCGGGAGCCCCTCCGAGACTGGATCTCCCTCTCTGTTCTCTTATGTTTCGCGTTCCTATTTTCCGGCCGAAAACAGTTTCTTATATTCCCGGAGATCCATAATTCCGACTGGGTTGGGATTTTGAGGGGATTTTTATCCAAAAATTAGCTTACTTGCGCCCGAAGGAGAGCTTCAACCGATGTACGAGGTGGGTAGCACCCACCAGGTCACGGTTGGGCCCCCTGACCGTGCCCTGGTGGGTGGTGGTGGTTGTGGGCCTCCTCTTTCATTGATTCCTCTTCTGAAAACTCAAAAATATCCCAAAAATATCTGTAATTTTTTATCGTGTTTGTACTTCGTTTGATATGGATATTCTGCGAAACAAAAAACATGCAACAAACAGGAACTAACACTTGGCACTGGATCAATAGCTTAGTCCAATAAATCATATAAAATGTTGCCAAAAATATGTGAAAGTTGTATAATATTGGCATGAAACAATCCAAAATTATAGATACGACGGAGACATATCAACATCCCCAAGCTTAATTCCTTCTTGTCCTCGAGTAGGTAAATGATAAAAAATGTAATTTTTGATGTGGAATGCTACCTAACATAATCTTGATCATATATCTAATCATGGCATGAATATTAAGACACAAGTGATTCAAAGCAACAGTCTAGTTTTGACATAAAGACATTAATACTGAGGCATCCTTACAAACAATCATGTCTTTCAAAATATCAAGGCTAAAGAATGTTATCCCTACAAAATTGTATAGATTTGTCATGCTCTGTCTTCTTAACACAAAGTATAAATCATGTACTACCCCCGTGTCAGCCAAGCAATTGCTTCATACTTTTTAACGCGCTTCAGCATTTTCAACTCTCATGCAATACATGAGCGCAAGCCATGGATATAGCACTATGGGTGGAATAGAATGCGGTGGTAGGTTTCAAAGGGGTAAAAGTGGAGAAGAAAGTCTCGCATCAACTCAACGTATCAAGGGGCTATGGATATGCCCATCAATAGATATCAATGCAAGGAGTAGGGATTGGCATGCAACGGATGCACTAAGAACTATAACTGTATGAAAGCTCAATATGAAAACTAAGTGGGTGTGCAACTTAACTCTATATGAAAAATGCCCACTAGTATATGAAATTAAAAACATAGGAGACTCTCAATATAAGAAACATGGTGCTGCTTTGAAGCACAAGTGTAGAATTGGCATGCCCCTTCTCTCTTTGTCTCTCATCCATTTTTTTTATTTTTCTTTCTTTCTTTCTTTCTTTCTTTTTTTATTTTCTCTCCTTTTTCTCTTTTTCTTTTTTTCTTTGTCCGGAGTCTCATCCCGACTTGTGGGGGAATCATAGTCTCCATCATCCTTTCCTCACTGGGACATGCTCTAACAATGATCATCACACTTCTATTTACTTATAACTCAATATTACAACTCGATACCTAGAATAAAATATGACTCTATATGAATGATGTGCAAAGATCTAGCGTAGCAAAGCTATAAAAAATGTAGAAGTCATGGAAACATCATGCTAGCTATCTTACGATCCTATAAAGCAATATGACAATGAATGCTTGAGTCATCAACATAAAAACAGTGGAAGTTGCTTGGCAATATATCTCGGAATGGCTATGGAAATGCCATAATAGGTAGGTATGGTGGCTGTTTTGAGGAAGATATAGTGAGGCTTATGTGTGATAGAACGTATCATATCACGGGGTTTGGATGTAGCGGTGAAGTTTGCACTGACTCTCGAGGTGAGAAAAGGCAATGCGTGGTACCGTAGAGGCTAGCAAATTGCGGAAAGGTAAGAGTGTGTATAATCCATGGACTCACATTAGTCATAAAGAACTCATATACTTATTGCAAAAGTTTTATTAGCTCCCTCGAAGCAAAGTATTACTACGCATGCTCCTAGGGGGGAGGTTGGTAGGAGTTAACCATCGCGCGTTCCCGACCTTCACACAAATATAGGCAATCAAGGATAAATTGTGCTCCAACTTCCTAGCATAACGGGAGACTATACGTGCATGCTTTGGGAATCACAAACCTTAACAAAAATATCTTACTAAACACAATTATCCACTCGTACCTCCCACATATTATCATCTGTATATCTCAAAACTATTGCAAGGAATCAAACATATCATATTTAGTGATCCCTAAGTTTTATGTAGGATTTTATGACTAACCATGCAAATGACCAATTCCCATTGACTCTCTAAATAGATATAAGTGAAGCAAGAGAGTTTAATTCTTTTTACAAAATACCATGCTCCAATAAATATTAGTGAAGAAAAAGAGCATTCTTCGAATAATAGTTTTCTATGTGAAGAGAAACAGACAATCCAAACTTCAAATGATATAAGTGAAGCACATGAAGCATTCTATAAAGCCATACTCAGAAGATATAAGTGAAGTTCAATGAGAATTATATAAATCAACCATGTACTATCTCATACCATCATGGTGCATAAAATAAAATTGAAAACTAAACACAAAAGGCGCTCCAAGATTTGCACATATCACATGAATGAAATGAATCCGAAAATATACTGATACTTGTTGAAGAAAGATGGGATGCCTTCTGGGGCATCCCCAAGCTTAGACGCTTGAGTATCCTTGGATATTTACTTGGGGTGCCTTGGGAATCCACAAGATTTGACTCTTGCCTCCCCTTCTTCTCCTCATATCGAGACCTCCTCGATCTTCGAACACTTCATCCACACAAAACTTAACAGAAGACTAGTAAGACCCGTTAGTATAATAAAGCAAATTACTACTTTAGGTACTGTTGAAACTCATTCATATTTTAAATTTGAATTATCCCAGATGTTTTACAACTTTTCCATGGCTTATACCACCGATAAAATCAATACTTTCATCAAAACAAGCAAAACAATGCATCAAAAAACAGAATCTGTCTTAAACAGTACAATCTGTAGTAATACGTAATTTGACCATACTTGTGTAACTCCAAAAATTCTGAAACATTAGGAAGAATTAAAAAAATTGTATAAAAATACTTTGTAATTTTTTAGAAACTTTTGATGTTCCAGTAAAAAAATAAAATTCACGCACTACAACCAAAGTTTCTATTTTTACACCGCATATACCGACAAGCAATCTAATTATCCTAAAGGCAAATCTTGGCACATTATTTTTATAATACAATGGATTTATACAAGGGAATAATTATTTTTGTTGTAAAAGCTTCCGTGATTCAAGATTCACAAAGTTTTCATGGGCATGAACAACAGTTCAAGGACGTCCCCCACTTCAACGATGTTCATAATCTATTCTCACTTTCACCCTTTACTTTTGTAAAGTTTTAGATTCCCCTCTATATTTGTTTTGTTTTTAAACTTTATAAAATAAAAAAACAGAAATAAATTACTCTCCAAAACTTCCGGGTTGTCTCCCTGGCAGCGCTTTCTTTAAAGCCATTAAGCTAGGCATAAAGTGCTCAAGTAATGATCCACCCGGATCCCATGGTATATCAAATCCAATTTTAACTAGCAACGATTTGTAATTTAGTAGTGAGAACAAAGTGATATATACCATATTAATGAAGTCTAACTCTCTTCCTATGCATCGGCATGTCATACAAGAACAATTCATGCACATTAAGTAAAGGCCAATGCATAGTATAAACGGTTTCTTGTAGTTTCATAGTATTGGAAACATAGAGAGGGGAATATTTGGTTACTCTACCATAGTAATTGCAAGTAGGAGCATCAAACACATGCATATTATATTCTTCAAAAACATCATGTGTAGTGGTAAAATGCAACCCATCAATATAATCCTTAACAAGAGAAAACTTCTCCAATATAGTGTAGTCGGGAGAATTCAAAAAGATAATAGGACTATCATGTGTGGGTGCAATAGAAATGATTTCATGCTTAACATAAGGAACTATAGCAAGTTCATCTTCATAAGCATAATTCATATTGGCATCACGGCCACAAGCATAGCAAGCATCAAGTTCATCAAAAAGGGATATTTCAAACAAATCCAAGGGATCATCTCAATCATCATAGCATTGATACTTTGGTATGTGCAAAGGGTAATTAAACAATGTACGAGTTGAAGAGTTACTCTCATTAGAAGGTGGGCACGGGTGATCAATCCGCTCTTCCTCCTTTGTTCTTCGCTCTCCTCCTCATCTTGTTCATCTAATGAGCTCACGGTTTCAACAATTTCTTCTTCCATAGATTCCTACAAAATATTAGTATCTTACAAGGCAGTGGTCATCCTTTCAATAAATTCAATAATATTAGCATTGCAATCATTATTATCATAGCAATATTTAAGTATTGATAAAATTTCAGATTCATAATGAACACCATCATCATACTTTTCAAGCAAAGAAGCAATTTCATAAGCACCTTTAAAAGAAATAAATTCTTCTATTCGTTCCACATCATAGTAATCGTAAATACCTTTTCATTATCATTAAATTTGCATTGAAAGGGAAGGTGTCGATCTTCTATATTAGAGCAACAAGCGAAGTCACATCTCGAGCATGCATCCCAAGCAAACCATTCTAGCATTCTAATTTGACCCCATAAGTGTTTCCATTTTTGAGATAAGCGATTATCCCTAAAGTACTCATGTTGATCCAATGTGTATCCCATTATAAAGTTCTTTGAGAATTTCTCGGGATTACTGAAGGGGTAATTAACATGTTTCACATCACAAGCATCAAGGGTTTTAGGAGGTTCCCCATCTCCATGAGTAGCAAGTACCACTAATTTTTTTTGGTATTTCGTGTTCCATATCCATGCCTAAAGATATAAAAAAACTATCAGAAAATAAAAATTACTTAGTGATAAAGCAAACAAGCACACACACGAGAATATTCACCCCATGCTATTGCTTTTCGGCAATGGTGCGAGAAAAAGGTCTTGATAACCCACAAGTGTAGGGGATCGTTTGTAGTCTTTTTCGATAAGAATCCAACGAGGAGCAAAAGGTGGAACAAATATTCCATCAATTCCTATTGACTACCGATACAACTCTACGCACACTAATGCTTGCTTTACCTAGAACAAGTATGAAACTACTTTGCGGGAATAAAACTAGAAGTACTTTGCAAGGAAATAAAGAACGTGGAAATAAAAGTTAGGTGCTGTTTTAATAAAAGAACAATAAAAATAAATAACTTTGTAGAAAGCTTTTTGTGTAACGCAAGAGAAAGATTGTCTATAGGCAATGGAATATGATACGATAGATACTTGTTATATGCAATGAGGGAGAGGCATGAGCTAACATACTTTCTCTACTTGGATCATATGCACTAATGATCGGACCCCTACCAAGCATCCACAACTACTAAACATCATTAAGGTAAAACCCAACCATAGCATTAAGTATCAAGTCCTGTATACTCCCGTACGCCATAACCCACCTACTCGGCTTTGTGTTTCTCTCGCTCACGCAACCCACCATAGGAAAATCATGAACATATTGCAACACCCTACAGCGAGGATCCATCCGCTTGTGCGATATGGAGGGCACCGTAGGACAGCACCATATCAACATGCAACTCATATCAATAACATCATACCACAATTAAGCCATAGGACAACAGATATCTACTCAAACATCATAGGATACACAAATATCATTGTGAAATAATATATGGAGTTGAGAACCATGTTTAAGTAGAGATTATAGAGGGGAATAGAGGTGTTACACCACTGCATAGAGGGGGAGAGAGTTGGTGTTGATGGCGGCAAGATTGTCGATGTAGATCGCCATCACGATGCTTCCCTCGACGGTGTTTTGATGCCACCGGGAGAGAGGGGGGAGAGACCCCCTTCTTCTTGTTCTTCTTCCTTGGCCTCCCCCTATATGGGAGGAGAATTACCCTCTGATACATGGCCTCCATGGTGGCTGAGGGGGGAAGCCCCTCCGAGATTGGATCCCCCTTTCTGTTATCTTCTGTTTCGCGGTCCTATTTTCTGGCTGAAACCCGTTTCTTATATTCCCAGAGATCCGTAACTCCGATTGGGCTGAGATTTTGAGGGTATTTTTATCCAAAAATTAGCTTCCTTGCGCCCGAAGGAGAGCTCCAACCAACATACAAGGTGGGAAGCACCCACCATGTCGTGGTTGGGTCTCCTGGTCGCGCCCTGGTGGGTGGTGGTGGTTGTGGGACTCCTCTTTCGGTGATTCCACTTCTCAAAATTCACAAATAGTCTAAAAATAATCATAAATTTTTGTCATGTTTGGACTTCATTTGATATGGATATTCTGCAAAACAAAAAACATGCAACAAACAAGAACTGACACTGGGCACTGGATCAATAGGCCAGTCCAATAAATCATATAAAATGTTGCCAAAAATATGTGAAAGTTGTATCATATTGACATGAAACAATCAAAAATTATAGATACGGTGGAGACGTATCAGGGGTAACGCCGCTTTTCTGGTCTTTGTGGAAAGCTAGAAACACTGCTACTTTTCGTCATGTTTACCTGCATAACCCTAGTATGATATTCTTTCAAGTTTCTTCTTGGATGTCTTATTGATCTGGTTTACATAAAAGAGTAGGGAAATGATGCTGCGGGACATGGTGGCATTTCTCGCTGATGTTGTCAACTGGTTCTTAAACAAGAAAAGTGGATGGGCGTCAATGACCAAAAGACTAGGAGCAGGATCATGGAGTAGAGAATGTTTCATGTACTATTCTTTTTTAGTAGTGAGATATATGCTTGGAGGAATTTTCACAGGATGGAACCTTGCATGGTTACCTACTGTGTGTGATATCTACTTTTCTTCCTAATGTAGGTGTCGATCTTTTCTTCTCCCTGGGTCCCATGGTAGGGCATTGGCGGTTCCTGAAGATTTATGTCTTAAACATTATTATCGGTTTCTTTAATCAATGAAATAATATTGGAGGCATGCCAGTCAATTAAATAAAACGTTCTATCCTCTCCAAACCATAGACAAGAGATTTTTTGCACCGCACCCCTGCGATAGGTCATGGTTACCCTCCATTTGCACCGTCTCCATTGGTGTGAGAGTGCAAGGAAGCCTCAACTATCAGATGGAGATCTAATTGTTTTTCTCCTTCGGGATTTTTTATTGTTATGTGACGGTGCTTTGTTGGTGGTTGCAGTGCCGATTTGGTGAATAAACTTTCTTGAGCCTTTTCATCTCGACGGTGTTGCCTGCGAGGCGTCAATTCTCACTCACATAGATTCTTGGCAACCTTTTTGACTTAAATATTAGGGTTTTGTTGGCATATCGGTGACTTTGGTTTCCTAATTTGGTCCTTCGATCTCTTTCTAGCATGCGTTAGTGCTACCCCTAATGTCGACATCACGTGTGAATGTTTCTGAAGGTTGAGATCTTGAATATGTGAATATTCAAGTGGTGATGACTTCCATGGTTTTTTCTCCAGGGCATTGGTGCAGAACCATGGTCTTGATGAATTCCATTTCGAGATAAACAATGACTAGCTAGCTCCTACCATGGAAAAGCAGCAAAGCATCGCACCATCAGCTTCTAAGGGTGAAGAAGACGACCCCAAAGGACCCCAATGCATTTCTTTATTTTTTATGGATGTTTGTACTGCTAATTGCTCAATAGATTCGAGTCTACTTCACAAAAAAATGTTAAAATCAATTCCCACCTCTAATTTGCTTTTTCAGTTGGTTTACGAAATAGAAAACTGTCAACACAAACCAACGATAATCTGACCGGTACTCTTGAATATTCCAATTCAGAACCAACACACTAAGCACAATGAAATCATCATCCAAATCCTCCATGAGTACACCGTCTCAAGGGTGTCATGTCAAGTCACATGTCCACGCCATGGTAATATTAATAATATCATTCCCATAGTCATCTTTATTTAAAACTGAAGGGTTAACCTTAATGTTATCAAAGATATTGAGATTCACACCCACACACCCACAATGGAATGACTTGCATCGGTTGCATCATCACAACATACATCATGCTCATGGTGTCCCTATAGGTACTATATGTAGGGGGTGCCTCTAAGAATACAAATTATATTGGTACTATATGTTGAAATTACGAAGTTGTTTATGTGAAATTATAATTTTGTAGTGGAATTTACACAAAATTTGAATCAGCGCATTGAACTTATGTGGTCTATATAGTGTATATGTAAATTGTGGCACCCCACTAAAATCAATGTGCCTAGAGGCCATGCATGCCAACCTGTTGCAACTCCTTCTAGCCATGTGTTGTATATTGGTGTATACATGAACACGACATACATTCTAGGAAACAACACCTCATACATCAATGATATATGGAGAGCTCTACCTGTTTTCTTTGGGATGCAATAAACATTTGTTTAAAAGATAAAAAACATTTGTTCAAAGAACACTCAAAGTTTCAATGGAAATGAATTTACCAAGATTTAACTATGGAGTGTCGACTTTACTTCCAGAATGTGTGAAGGTCGAAGATCTACAACAATATAGATATATTTGCGTGTCTATTGTAATCTTTAAAATAATTACATAGGTATTTAACAATAGGTCGAAGAGAGTTGCAATTAATATTGTTAACCCTATTCAAAAAACATTTATTAAAGGGTGATGCATATTGGATGGACTTGTAATACTTCATGAAGTCATGCATGAAACACATACGAACAAATTAGATGATATCTTATTTAAAGTAGACTTCCAGAAAGCATATGATAAAATTAACTGGTCCATTCTCAAATTAATTCTATAAAAGAAAGTGTCATTGATAGACACGTTAGTTGGGTAATGTAGATTGTGACCTCTAGTAAAGTAGTTGTGATGGTCAACGACCAGATAGGTCATCTTCTCCCCACTTAGGAAGGTCTTGGACAAGGGGTCCCATTATCTCCTTGAATGTTTAACATTGTTATACGTATGATAAAAAAATTGTTAGATAAAGCTCAAGACGGTGGTTTAGTTACTAGTCTAACTCCAAATATGGTAAATGGTAGCATTTGTAAATTACAATATATGGACAATAGCATTTTTATGATTGAGGAATATGGATGGGGATAGAAACTTAAAGTTTATACTTTTTATTCGAACAAATATTTGTATTGAAGGTGAATTTTCATAGAAGTGAGGTAATGTGTTTTGGTGCAACTAAAACTAGACATATTGAATATGATACAATGTTTACTTGTGTTTTAGGTGGTTTACCTTTTAAATACTTAAGGATGATTGTTAATTATGTTAGACTATGTAATATGATTGGAATAGTAAGTTGGAACTGTAGAAAAATGGTAATTCCCTAGAAAGGTAGATTGCAGTCATATGATGGTTGACTGATATTGGGCCCAAATAATAATGTAAATATTTTTAGAAAACAAATCTAGGGAAAACTGAAGACAAAAAATATCATCTACTATAAGCAGTATGATATTTGTTCACCTATAGATATTGGTAGAAAGGCGCTTTTCCATCTTCTTAACCTGAAATGAAGGGGGTACCCTTGAGAAGAGATCCAGTGGACATAGTTGAGCCTATGGCTCAGAGGATTAGAGCACGTGGCTACGAACCACGGTGTCAAGGGTTCAAATCCCTCCTCTCCCACAACCTTCCAAAGGGGGAAGGGCCTTTACTTTTCCCTTGAGGGTAGGAAAATCATGGTGATTAGGTGTGATAGATCTCATGCATGGATAATTGCTTATTGTGTAAATGGATATGGAAGCTAGAGAATGAAACGGGAGTGTGGCATACCATTCTTCATGATGTATATGTCAGAGTTTCCTAAAGGTCCAAACAATGAACTAGATATTTTATGGGGAAACTGGGAGGAAGATGAAGACAAAAAATCATATAGTAAAAGTGGGATGATTGAAAGCACAACATGCTCCCTTCGTGGTTTTGATAATTCATAACAACATACATTTTATCTTGGACTGATACTTTTACCTAGTGTATTTCAGATACTGTCTATAGAGAGGATCTGCAAAAGGAGATTGTGGACATACCCCAAGATGCAAGGAAATAGATTGGCCAAGCTTCAAGCAAGAGGACTCTACATTTTATATTTGTGAGATATCACTTTGATTCCATGGGAAAGCCAATACCATTAAAAGGGGGTAAGTTTTTGTTGATGAACAATATGCTCAAATGTGCACAAGTGATAGTTGCCAAAAACATCCACAAACTCTCCCAGCAAAGTCTGTTCTATACCTAACACTCAAAATCGATGCAACCAACTTTCACATACCAGTGCCACCGATTCCAGAACCTAGACAGACTCAGCCAAACCCTAGCCACTTTGGTGCAACCGATTCCATACCGGTGCCACCGAGTTTAGGTTGCCAACTTTCTGTTACGCAAATTCACATTTTTGGTCCCATCGAGAATGTTGGATCGGCGTCACCGAGATTGGAAATCTGACCGTTGGTCACCTTATCGGTGCAACCGAGTTTCCTATATCGGTCTCACCGAGATTCAAAAGTTGCCACCTTTTGGTCACTACGGTACCACCGAGATTAACACATTGGTGTCACCAAGTTGGTCATTTTGTGTGTAACGGTTGGATTTTTGGGGATGCCTATATATACTCCTTCACCACCACCTACTTGAGAGAGAAGCACTCAGAACTATTCCATACCTATCCTATCAGATTTTCTGAGAGAGAACCACCTACCCTTGTGTTGAGGTCAAGATCTTCCACTCCAATCATATGGATCTTGATCTCTAGCCTCCCCAAGTAGCTTTCCACCAATCCCATCTCTTCCACCATGCCAAATCTGTGAGAGAGTGATTGGGTGCTGAGGAGTCTATCATCTTGAAGCACAAGAGCAAGGAGTTCATCATCATTATCGAGCCTATTACCTTTTGGAGGGAGGTGCCTCCTAGATTGGTTAGGTGTCGCTTGGGAGCCTCCTACTTCGTGTTGTGGAGTGAACCAAGAAGTTTGTAAGGGCAAGGAGATCGCCTACTTCATGAAGATCTACCCATAGTGAGGCTAGTCCTTCGTGGACGGAAGCCGTTATGGAATAGTCAAGGTTGCTACTTCGTGGACCCTTTTGGGTGGAGCCCTCTGTGGACTTTCGCGACCGTTACCCTCCATGGGTTGAAGACTCCATAAACGTGGATGTACGATAGCGCCACCTATCGGAACCACGGGAAAAATCCATGCATCTCCAACTGCGTTTGATCTACCTATCTCAACACTTTACTTCATATGCAATGTCTTTACTTTCTGCTGCCATATTTGTTGACATGCATGTGTAGGGCTGTTAGACTTGCTAGCTTTGCTAAAACTGTTAAAATCTGCCAACCAATTAACTTGGGAAAAGTTAGGTTTTAAATTCCTGCTAGTAGCTATTCACCCCCCCCTCTAGACACTCTTCTGGTGATCCCTCAATTGGTATTAGAGCATTGGTCTCCTTTGCTTCGGTTTAATCACTGAGGAGGAAGATGGATGTGGCTAGTATAGGGAGTTTGAGTTGTAGAGTGCCCATTCTTGATGGAGAGTACTATAGTTAATGGAAATCTTTGATGCTTGAGCTGTTTAATGAATTTCAATTGAGCAAATATGTTATGCACCCCTATGAGCCTCCTATTGATCCTTTGCGTCCCACACACGAAGAAGAAATTGATATGCTATGCAATCTTAGAACTATTAATCTCATTGTTAGAGCATTGCCTAGAAATATGCTTAACCAAATGAAGAATTTTGCATGTGCTTACACTTTGTGGAATGATTTGGAGAAACGATATCCAAATTATTCATTAAGTAATCTTGATGAAATTGTTCATAAAACCATTGCCTTTCACAAAATGTCGCCTAGTGATCCTAAATTTGATGCTTGTCTATTTGAGCTTAGAGACCTCATGCATGCTAAAGGAGATGTCACAACTATCAACAATATCATCATAGAGGCCCTTCGCATTCATAAACTTGAACATTGTCATGATCACCATCCTAATGAATCTCTTGTTCTTTATGACGAGGATTTTCCACTTGATGATGACAATGTGGAACATGGCTACTATGATGAAGATGAGCTGTTCGACATCGAGTATGAGAAGATTATGAAGAATCTAAGTCTCATGGCAAACTTCAAGGATTACATGTCCGGAGGAAAAGAGTGGATTCTCGATAGCGGATGTACCGATCATATGATCGGAGATAGAGAAATGTTTGGAGAGATTACACCAAACCATGGACCGCGGAGGTACATAACATTTGGAGACAACTCCAAGGGTAAGGTACTTGGTCTTGGTAAGGTGTCCATATCCCATGATAGTTCTATTCAAAATTTTATGCTTGTTGAATCTCTTGGCTACAATCTTCTTTCCATGTCTAGACTTGCCGACTTCGGTTTCAATGTGTTATTTACGAAAATAGATTGCCAAGTGTTTCATCAAGATAATCATAAAATGGTCTTTACCGGTATCTGTAGAGGTGATCTGTACATTGTCAATTTCACTAAGAGATCCAAACCTTGCACTTATTTAATTGCTAAATCTTCTAAAGGTTGGCTTTGGCATAGAAGATTAGGACATGTTGGCATGCGTAATTTAGACAAACTTATCAAAGGTGATCATATACTTGGTGTTAAAGATGTCGTCTTTGACAAAGATAGACTTTGTAGTGCTTGTCAAGCTGGAAAGCAAGTAGGTTGAAATCATCCTGTAAAGAATATCATGACTACTAGGAGACCACTCGAGTTACTTCACATGGATCTTTTCGGTCCCAATGTTTACTAGAGTCTCAGTGAAAATTCCTATGGTCTAGTTATAGTTGATGATTTTTCTAGATTTACGTGGGTATTCATTCTTGATGATAAGTTGCAGGTTCAAAAGATCTTCAAGAACTTCGCTCGCAAAGCGCAAAATCAGTTTCAAGTGAAGATCAAGAACGTTCGGAGTGATAACAGATCAGAGTTCAAGAACACCCATGTGGATACCTTTCTTGACGAAGAAGGTGTCTCACATGAGTTCTCGGCTACACACACACCTCAACAAAATGAAGTTGTTGAGAGGAAGAACCGGACACTCATTGAGATGGCAAGAACGATGCTTGACGAATACAAGATGCCGAAACACTTTTGGGCAAAAGACATGGAAACAGCATGTCATGCCACAAACCAACTTTACTTGCACAAGCTTCTTGGTAAAACGGCATACGAGCTACTCACCGGTAACAAACCCCAAGTTGGACACTTTCGGGTATTCGGCTCGAAGTGATACATTTTTCATAAGCATCATCGTACTAAATTTGCTCCTAAATCTCAAGAAGGATTCCTACTTGGTTATGGATCGAACTCTCACAGTTACCGTGTCTACAACAACTTCACTCGAAAAGTTGAAGAAACGGTAGATGTGAAGTTTGATGAATCTAATGGTTCGCAAGTCGAACAATTGCCAAATGATGTAGGTGATAAGAACCCTTAGGAAGCTATCCTAGATTTACCCATCGGCAAGATTCGTCCCATGGAGGTGAAGGAAAGTACTTCATCAACTCAAGTGGAAGCCCCTACCTCACGACAAGGTGAACCACAACAAGACATGGAGGCATCCACAAGCGGTACACGCCAAAATGATGAAGAGGAGGAATTGCATCATGAAGATCCACCACAACCTCCTTAACCACCACCTCAAGGGAACGACACCTTCAACAACAATGAAGATGAAGGAGATGATGATGAAGAGGAACCTCCACCAACCAACAATCGGAAGCTGACCCGAGTTCGAGCACAAGTGACCAAGAACCATCCCCTAAACCAAATCTTTGGTGATATACAAACATGGAGGATCACTCACTCTAAAACTCTTCTAGCAAACTTTTGTGAGCATTATTCTTTCATCTCTAGCATTGAGCCCTAGGTAGAACAAGCTCTTGAAGACGTGGATTGGATGAACGCTATGCATGAAGAGTTTACAACTTCGAAAGGAACGAAGTGTGGAAACTTGTGGAGAAGCCCGAGGATGAACACAACATCATCAGAACCAAATGGGTATTTCGGAACAAGCAAGACAAAGACGGTCAAGTCGTGCGCAACAAGGCTCGCCTCGTAGCTCAAGGATATACGCAAGTCGAAGGTATGGACTACGGTGAGACCTATGCCCCCGTCGCTAGACTTGAAGCTATTCAGATTCTTCTTGCTTATGCCAATCACCATGATATCACGCTTTATCAAATGGATATTAAAAGTGCATTTTTAAATGGTGAGATTGAAGAAGAGGTTTCTGTTAACCAACCACCTAGCTTTGTGAATCCTAAGAAAGCTAATCATGTTTACAAGCTTCGTAAAGCTCTTTATGGTCTTAAGCAAGCCCCTCGTGCTTGGTATAAATGTTTAACGAAGTTTCTTATCGAAAAAGGTTTTGAAATTGGTAAAATTGACGCAACCTTATTCACTAAGAGAGTTAATGGTGAAATATTTGTGTGCCAAATCTATGTGGATGATATTATCTTTGGTTCCACTAACCCTCAATTTAGTGAAAGGTTTGGAAGGTTGATGTCCGAGAAGTATGAGATGTCCATGATGTGTGAGCTGAAATTATTTCTTGGGTTGCAAATCAAGCAATCAAAATAAGGAACTTTCATCTCTCAAACTAAGTATACCAAGGACTTGATCAAAAAGTTCAACATGCAGGAGTGCAAAGGTATGAAAACCCCTATGCCTACTAGCGGACATGTTGATCTTACTAGAGAAGATGAGCCGGTTGATCAGAAAGTTTATCGATCTATGATTGGTTCATTGTTATATCTATGTGCATCTCGTCCCGATATTATGCTGAGTGTTTGCATGTGTTCTAGATATCAAGCTACACCAAAAGAATGCCATCTTTTAGCTGTAAAACGCATTGTGAGATACTTGATGCAAACGTCAAATTTTGGCATTTGGTATCCCAAGGGATTTGACCTTGTTCGCTATTCTGATTCGGACTATGTCGGTGACAAGGTTGATAGAAAATCCACATCGGGTACTTGTCAATTTTTAGGCAGATCTCTTGTATCTTGGTCCTCTAAGAAACAAAACTCAGTATCTCTATCGACTGCCGAAGCTGAGTATATTGCTACTAGATCTTGTTGTGCGCAACTACTTTGGATGACACAAACACTTAAGGATTATGAAATTCATGTTAAAAATGTTCCATTACTTTGTGACAATGAAAGTGCTATTAAAATTGGTCATAATCCTATGCAACATTCTCGAACTAAGCATATTCAAGTTCGACATCATTTCATTCGTGATCATGTTGCCAAAGGAGATATTAACCTTAAGCATGTACGCACTAACAAGTAGTTGGCCGATATCTTTACTAAGCCACTTGATGAGAAGACATTTTGTCACTTGAGGAGTGAGTTGAACATCATCGATGCTTCAAACTTGAGCTAGACTCACTCGATTGCATGCAAGGGCATGAGCTTTCTTGATATTTCCATGTATCTTAACATTTCGTCTTATGCCATGGAATTCTATGCTCCCTTGTATTTCATCTAATCTCTTGTAGGTACTTGGAAAAACTTCATTCCACAAGATTGCCATCAACTCCAATCATAAGCAATCTTGTCATTACCAAGTATCCACAACCCCTCTTGATGATGGAAGGAAGAAGGCCACTCAACCATATCCTTGACATATACTTGATCAAAATTGCACACTCTCAATTGGTATCATGTCAATAGGATATATCTATTGTTCTTCCTTGCATGACTAATCTTTGTAGGTAACCAGTGTACTAGAACAAGGAGGATTGCTCAAAACTCAAGATGATCTTCATCAACCTCGAGCATCCTCAACAAGGTCATCTACAAGCTACGTCATCAACATCACTCAAAGGTATGTAGCCATGTCCTTGAAAAGGCTTTACTCCAAGAAATGAGCTAAAGCAACTCAAGCGACATGAATACATTAAAACGCTTAATCGAAAAATGGTAACCCCATTCTGAGCTTAACATAGAGTATGACCTATGATCAAGTATTCTTGCTTGGCTCTAAGTCGATATACTCCAATATAGGTGACCTAGTCACCGCCCATCATCTAGTTAAGAATCTGGTGTGGTTTGCTCTCTATTGCATGATTTCTCATAACTACTCCAATCTTCTCTAGTTGATGTCCCTTGTAAAAACTTCATATTTCATTGAAAATCTTTCTCTTGACTCTACGAAAACAGAAACTTGGTTTCTCTTTCGGAGCCGTCGACTCAGATATCGCGGGTCTACCGAAATTTCAGACAAGCTGCACTGCAAAATCTTGGTACCACCAATCTATCTATCTCAGTGTCACGGATTTTCATTCTGTTTCATTTGAATTCATTTTAGCAATTCTGTGTTTTCTTAGTGATCGTTCTTGTAATACTTCTGTTACTTCGATGATCCTTTAAAAAAACTTTGTATTACTTAGGGGGAGAACTAAAGTTAATCTTGAGGAGAGAATTTTTGGTCTTCAATGATCCCTATCTTCCATGAAGATAGGAGGAGAAGAACAAAGTCCTACAACATCTCAAAGGGAGAGAAATCATTTTCCATAACTCTCTCAATTTTCATTTCTATGAATCCTACATTTCGACAACCTTTGTTCTCAAGGATCCCTTCTTAGTCAATGATCCCTGTATCTATCCATGTTTTAAACATTTTTGGAAATTAATGCCAAAGGGGGAGAAGACCAAAGCTTCATGCTAAATGGGAGATAAATGCTTATGCAAAGGGGGAGATATGATCAAGGGGGAGAGCCAATATCAATTCTCATACCTTTATAAACAGGGGGAGAATATCAAAGTAGGGGGAGAAGAAAATCTTTGACCTTTCTCACCTTATCCAACCCTAATATCTACATGCTAAGATTCAGGGAGAGAGGATAATCTATTTTCATATCTACGATCAGAAAATTCTAAATTATTTTGGAGACATATCAATTCTAAAGAATACTATCTTCTATATGTCCTCCATATCTTGGCAATTTTGAGTTCTATTGCCTTTGTTTGGTAGAATACTCTTGTGTTTCCTAACATTGTTTTCTCAAGTGTGTTTCTATTACCAGGATGCTCAAGAACTCAAGGTAAGTATATGCATCATATCCTTGGTCAAGATGATCTCTTTCTTCTTGCACATGTTGTTTGCAAGAGTGATGTCTTGAACAAAGATACATCTCATTCATATATATTTGATGCATATAGCCAAGATACACATGACCTAGTATATCCCTTCTACCTTATGTGTGTTCATGCATTCAAAAGCAACTATCCTTTAAAGGACTCCACACATTTAGGGGGAGCAAGTCTAAGTCATGTGTCTCTCAAAGTCTTCAGTATAACCATGCATATCTTTATTTGAAGCTTTGATTGTATGTTGTCATCAATTACCAAAAAGGGGGAGATTGAAAGCACAACATGCTCCCTTGGTGGTTTTGATAATTCATGACAACATACATTGTCTCTTGGACTGATACTTTTACCTAGTGTATTTAAGATACTGTCTATAGAGAGGATTGGAAAAAGGAGATTGTGGACATACCCCAAGATGCAAGGAAATAGATTGGCCATGCTTCAAGCAAGAGGACTCTACATTTTATATTTGTGAGAAATCACTCTGAGTCCATAGGAAAGCCAATACAATTAAAAGGGGGTAAGGTTTTGTTGGTGAACAATATGATCAAACATGCACAAGTGATAGTCGCCAAAAACATCCACAAACTCTCCCACCAAAGTTTGTTCTATACCTAACACTCAAAATTGGTGCAACCAACTTTCCCATACTGGTGCCACCGATTCCAGAACCTAGACAGACTCAGCCAAACCCTAGACACATCGGTGCAACCGATTCCATACCGGTGCCACCGAGTTTAAGTTGCCAACTTTCTGTTACGCAATTTCACATTTTCGGTCCCACCGAGAATGTTGGATCGGCGTCACCGAGATTGGAAATCTGATCGTTGGTCACCTTATCGGTGCAACCGAGTTCCCTATATCGGTCTCACCGAGATTCAAAAGTTGCCACCTTTTGGTCACTACGGTACCACCGATATTAACACATTGGTGTCACCGAGTTGGTCATTTTGTGTATAACGGTTGGATTTTTGGGGATGCCTATATATACCCCTTCACCACCACCTACTCTAGAGAGAAGCACTCAAAACTATTCCATACCTATCCTATCAGATTTTCTGAGAGAGAACCTCCTACCCTTGTGTTGAGGTCAAGATCTTCCACTCCAGTCATATGGATCTTGATCTCTAGCCTCCCCAAGTAGCTTTCCACCAATCCCATCTCTTCCACCATGCCAAATTTGTGAGAGAGTGATTGGGTGCTGAGGAGTCTATCATCTTGAAGCACAAGAGCAAGGAGTTCATCGTCATTACTGAGCCTATTACCTTTTGGAGGGTGGTGCGTCCTAGATTGGTTAGGTGTCGCTTGGGAGCCTCCTACTTTGTGTTGTGGAGTGAACCAATAAGTTTGTAAGGGCAAGGAGATCTCCTACTTCGTGAAGATCTACCCATAGTGAGGCTAGTCCTTCATGCATGGAAGCCGTTATGGTATATTCAAGGTTGCTACTTTGTGGACCCTTTTGGGTGGAGCCCTCCGTGGACTCTCACGACCGTTACCCTCCGTGGGTTGAAGACTCCATAAATGTGGATGTACGATAGCGCCACCTATCGGAACCACGGGAAAAATCCATGCGTCTCCAACTGCGTTTGATCTACCTATATCAACACTTTACTTCATATGCAATGTCTTTACTTTCCGCTACCATATTTGTTGACATGCATGTGTAGGGCTGTTAGACTTACTAGCTTTGCTAAAACTGTTAAAATTTGCCAACCAATTAACTTGGGAAAAGTTAGGTTTTAAATTCCTGCTAGTAGTCTATTCACCCCCTCTAGACACTCTTCTAGTGATCCCTCAATGATATTTGTTCACCTAAAGATAGGGGGATTGGGTGTGGTAGACCTCACATGTATGCATATTTTCTTATTGTGTAAATGGATATGGAAGCTAAAGAATGAAATAAGATTGTGGCGAAATTTATGGAGAGAAACCATAGATTAGGAATTCTACTTTATCTCTTTGTGAAGCTAAACCTGGTCAATACCACTTTTGACAGGGATTTATGAAATTTAAACCTATATTATTTAAGTACCATAGAAAAGTTGTAGTTAATGGAATGATAACTAGATTCTAGAGGATTTTATGTTTATGTAATAAACCTCTTTGTATTTAATTTCCTAGATTGTATTTACTAACTTTTAGTGTAGATTTCTCATTGCCTAAGGTAATTGGCAGTTGATGGGATCACCTACTAGTGTAGGGTCATGGACCTGACATCCAAGTCCCACCTAAGACTCCACACCATCATTGAGGTCCCAGGACCGTAGATGCATTCAGATGCAGATACCAGGATTCATTCGGATATACTAAGTCACTCGAGCGCCTCCCTGTGAGTCGGCCAGGTTCCAGCACTCGGACAGAGACAAAACATGGGCGACGTGGGAGCTGCAACAGCTAGAGGACTTAGTAAATACATCAACTACAGTCATAGCTACCATTACCAGTAACTGATGTAGTTATAGGCTGATGTTACCAGAAACTGCCATCATAATGGCATTAACTCACCCTTGTAATGACACCCAACGGGTCCTGGCAAACTCTATATAAGCCGCCCCGAAGATTCTGGACAAGGGTTCAACATTCTCGTGTAATCACACACCCCTGAGAAAACACAAGCCCCTAGGCAAGAGATGTAGGGTTGTTACCTCTCCGAGAGGGGCCCGGACTCATAAAATCCGAGTGTTACACTTGCGCCGTAGCTAGGCTCCCACCCTCGTTCATACCCCTAGTGCCCATTGTTAGGATCGTTGCCTCGATAGTTGGTGCCCACCATGGGGCAGCGCGTCTAGCGATATCTGGCGCAAGTGGGATTTTCATCTTGATCACCATGATCATCAACAGAGAGATCCTATTTGGATCCCTGACCTTCATCGTTGATGAATCGGCATGGATCCAAGAAGCGCCGCTAGATGTGGAGGTATTTCCCATCCGTGGGGCGGCACACTTCCGTATGTCTTCATTTGGAGTTCTACTCTAGCAGCCATCGGTCCCATTGAGGGAGTTCTAGATTAAGGGGTCCTCGGGGCGTCGGCCTATCTCCTAATAGGCCGTCTTGATGGGACGCATTCCGATCATCACAGGAGGGGCCGGATACATCAAGAGCCCTCATTCTAGAAGGAAGTCCCGAAGGTGCGTCGTGCACTCCAAATCAAGATGAGGAAATCGACATCTCCATCCTCGGCAGGAGACCTGCCATGTGTAAACCCTAGGTACCCCCCAGTGTGTATATAAAACAGGAGGGTTTTAAATTGTAGGGCAAAGAAACTCATCTAGGGTTCTAGTTATTTGATCTCGAGGTAGATCAACTCTATAACCTTCATACCATCAATACAATCGAGAAGGACGTAGGGTTTTACCTCCATAGGAGGGCCCGAACCTGGGTAAACATTGTCTCCTTCGCCCTTGTTACCATCGATCCTAGTCTCACAGCTCCGGACCCCCTACCCGAGATCCACCAGTTTTGACACCGACATGGGTGCTTTCATTGAGAGTTCAACTGTGATCGTCGAAGGAATCGATGGCCCGCGTTGTCATCAACGAAGAAGTCCGCAACCTGGACACCTTTGTCCCCGGATAGATCTTCGCTTTCGACAACTTTGTGCTGCACACTGACTCGAGCGGTCATCTTGGTCGGGTTAGGAGTTTTGCCCCTGATCAAGAGGTCAGATTCCGGATCCTAGAGTTCTTTGTGGACTCTCAGGGTGATCTTTCGCTAACCGGGCTCGCAATCTCACCAGTCGTGCCCGAAGACTCCGAGACCTTAACCTCGGATTCCGCTTTCGGTCCTATCCACGGGATCCACCCCGGCCGTGACCTGCCTTTTAGTCTGGATCCGGCCATCGTGCCAGACGGCCGGGGACCAGTTCCTGCCAAACACTCTCCTTGCACGGACGCATCAGAGGTTAACTCCGAAAGCTCTCAGCAGGTTGACCCAATCGAGTTCTCGACACTCAACGAGGCCCTAGATCAGATCTTGTCGATGAACATTATCGATGACCCAACCTCAATCCATGCTCAAATTGGTCTTAAGGTGGGTCAAGAGGAAATTTTCATCCTACCAACCACCCACTTGGTAGCCACTATCGAAGACTTAACCGACATGTTGGACCATGCCTTCGAGGAGGCAGAAGATATGGATGAGGAAGATTGCGCTCCCACCCCCATTAACACCGGGCGATGGGCCGCCACCTCCACCTACAACGTCTACATGGTGGACACTCCAGCCGATAACGGTGAGCACACACCCAAAAACAATGGTGATAAATTGGGTGAAGCACCGTCAAGGCACCGGAAGCCGTGCAAGCGATCAAAGGCAAAAAAGGGCAGGGAAGCTATCGCTGGCACTGGGGATGGTGATACCCCGGAAGACCTTGGCAACCCCGAAATCCCTGAGCATCCGGTAGAGGATCAGGAGAGACCGGAGGACTAGTGTGACCCTGACGATCTAAATGATTCCGAGGATGATAACTACCTCCCCCCTGTCGAGGAGGAGAACAACCCAGAAGCCGAGGACTTCGCCATCCCCGAAAACCTTGAATATCAAGAATAGTTCAGGTAACAGCTTATAGCCACGGCGCGAAGCCTGAAGGTAAAATAACAGCAGCTTAAGGCCGAATTGGACAACCTCAATGATAGATGTACGCGGGTCCTATAAGCTGAGGAAGGATATGGTACCGGTCTATTGGACCAACCCAAGAGCTATCCACGCCGATGGCTGCCGCCACAATTCAATGACGAGCTTACTGATACACTGTCTCCCAAACATACTCCATATGACAAGCTAGACCGCCCTCCTCGAGGAAGAGATAGGACGGCTGACGACACCGGCTATAGGCCAACGATACCCCGAAGAAGGGTAAAAGAGCCGATAGAGCCCGATGACAGGTTTGACCTGTGACATGACCTGGATTATAGAACAGGTCATATGAGATCCATCTACAGATCCAGAGGGTACTCACCCGATAGATGAGATAGGTACCGGCCTTGGCTCGACCACGATAGTAGAGGTCAAGAACGAAACAGGGCCAGAACAGACGTCGACTACCGGCGCGACATAGCTCGGGTCAGAGGTGCTGCTCACCCATTGTGCTTCACCGATGAGGTGATGCACCATTAGTTCCCGGAAGGATTTAAACCCATAAACATAGAGCAATACGATGAAACAACTGACCCAGCAGTATGGATCGAGGATTTCCTCCTCCATGTCCACATGACACGAGGAGATGATCTCCACGCCATCAAGTACCTACCCCTAAAACTTAAGGGGCCAACTTGGCACTGGTTAAACAGCCTCCCAGAAAATTCCATCGGGTGCTGGGAGGATCTAGAGGATGCATTCTGATCTAACTTCCAAGGCACCTATGTATGACCGCCAGACTCCTCTGACCTAAGCAACATCGTCCAGAAGGCAGGAGAGTCCGCTCGACAATTCTAGAATCGGTTCTTGACCAAGAAAAACCAGATCGTTGATTGCCTAGATGCCGAGCGAATAGCCTCCTTCAGACACAATATCCGGGATGAATGGCTGGCTCGCCAACTCGGTTAGGATAAACCTAGGACAATGTCCACCCTTACATCACCAATGACCTGCTTTTTCACGGGCAAGGATAATTGTCTAGCAAGATGGAGCCACAACCCCGAAGAACCCGGAACCTCCAAAGTTCAGGATGCAAACGAGAAACCAAGATGCAACAAAACTAAGCACCGACACAACAATAGTGATACCGACGACACGTCCGTTAACGTCGTCTTTCTCAATTCCCGACCCGATGTAATGAGACCACGACCATGAGCCCCGCTGGCCGGATGTCATCGCCGAGCCCACCACTGCATCACCAACAGCTACTTTGCAGGCAAAGACTAACTTTGGACAGTGCGCGGATGTACTCCTGTCCTCCTTCGAAATTGGCCATTGTGGGGTCCCTTCCCGCCATTGTGATAAGGGAAGAGAACCCGGGCCACCTCTATGTATATAGGTTAGGCCACACCGTAGAGGGGGTCCTGATCCAACACTTAGACACGCAACGCACCACCACTAGATAGCAAGCCAAGAACACATGTTGAGTGCCCTCGCGAGGCTCAAGCCCATTGTACTAGTTCATCCACCCAAACCTCCACGAGAGGCAATCCACCAAAGCAGGAGTAGGGTATTACGCTTCACAGCGGCCCGAACCTGGGTAAACTGCCGTGTTCATCTTCTTCCTCGTCATCGAATGAGTTTGCCGTAGTAACCATCGAGTAGCGAGCTAGGTTGGGTGAGGTCGCGGGAAACCTTCGCACACACCCTGTGTTCAAACCTTAAGGGTTTTGCGGAGCCCGAAATCCGACATTTGGCACGCCAGGTAGGGGGCGTGTAGAGGTCTTCCTCAAGCCAAGCTCTTTTTCCACCTCACCGCTCTGATGGCTGATGCCCGCCAGGCTTGCGCCGAGCGCCGAGCTGCCTGCGTCGCCCAGACCACACTCGTGGCCTGCGCCAGCATGTGTCGGTCCCCTTCGCCTACGGCCAACACCGCAATGGGTCCGGACCCTCACGAACAACAAGACTCCTCCCAGCCTCCCACCGCGCAGCGCGACGACCGCACCGCCACTCCTTGGACCGTCCAAGTGACCGGGTCGTCCTCCAGCATAAGACCTAGACCCGCACGCTTTGCGGGCCCACTCGCCATGGCAAACGAGTTGCTCCACTACCATCCCGCCCTCGACCACTACAATGATTGGCTTCGGTGCATCACACAGCTCATCAGCGCCGCTGTCGATGACTCGGTCCTCTCCTACTCGCTCCGACCCCAGCCCTCACTGGCGGATGACGGGGCCCATGATGCAACGCCACCTCCTCCACGTCGCGACGTCAACCCCAAGCCCGAGCATGAAGCGTGCCCGCACAACCAGCCCCGCGGGCTGCGAGCAAGGGCAAGGGACAAAGTAAGCTATCAGGTGGTGCCCCGACCGTGCGTCGACGCGTGCATGCTTCCCACACTCCCGAACCAGCACCGCAACCGGGCACCGCTTGAGGCGGCCCCTCAGGAGCATCAAGATCAGGTCCCACCCGCACGTGCAGCAGCACCCGTCAAGCTAGTGCGCTGCCTCGCCATCGTGATGGAGCTCTGTCCAACTACATGGCCCTCCAAGTTCAAACCCGATCTGCCGCCTCACTACGACGGTACTGCGGACCCTGCCGAGTTTCTACTGTTGGGGAACGTCGCATGGGGAAAAAATTCCTATGCACGCGCAAGATCTATCCATGGTGATAAGCATCTATGAGAGGGAGAGTGGATCTACATACCCTTGTAGATCGCTAAGCGGGAAGCGTTAAGAAACGCGGTTGGTGTAGTCGAACGTCTTCGCGATCCAAATCACCGAGCATCCCGCGATCTCATCACAATCCGTCCCGCGATCCAATCACGATCCGTCCCGCGAACTCAACACAATCCCTCCCGCGATCTCATCACGATCCATCTCGCGATCTTGATCACGGTCCTTCCGATCTAGCGCCGAACGGACGGCACCTTCGCGTTCAACACACGTACAGCTTGATGACGATCTCTGCCTTCTTGATCCAGCAAGAGGGAGAGGAGAGGTAGAAGAGTTCTCCGGCAGCATGACGGCGCTCCGGCGATGGTGGTAGGGCTTCACCTAAGCATTGCAGAAATCCAATCTAGAGGAGAAACTATGCACTAGAGGAACGGGTAGCACGTGGCTGAAAATCTAGTGCCAAAAACCCTAAAACCTCTAGTATATATAGGAGGAAGAGAGGAGGAGGCTTGGCTCCCAAGAAGCCAGCCCTCGGGTCGGCCGAACCAAGGAGTTGGAGGATTCCTCCTCCAATCCTAGTAGGACTAGGACTCCTCCTTATTTTTGCCTTTTTGCCTTTTTCCACCTTTTTCTCTTTGGGCTTTTCTTCCCAGCCGCATGGGCCTTGTGTGGGACTTCCACCAGCCCACAAAGGGCTGGTATTTACTCTCCCACAGCCCATGTAGCCTCTTGGATCGAAATACCCCTCCCGATGGTCTCCCGGTACACTACCGACACTCCCGGTACTCTATCGATGAGCCCGAAACCTTTCCGGCGACCAAAACAAGACTTCCTATATATCAATCTTTACCTCTGGACCATTCCGGAGCACCTCGTGATTTCCGGGATCTCATCTGGGACTCCGAACAACCTTCGGTCACTACCATACATAACTCTATACTACCGAAACGTCACCGAACCTTAAGTGTGCAGACCCTGTGGGTTCAAGAACTATGTAGACATGACCGAGACACCTCTACGGTCAATAACCAATAGCGGGACCTGGATGCCCGTATTGGTTCCTACATATTCTACGAAGATCTTTATCGGTCAAACCTTTATGTCAAGGATTCAGTTAATCCCGTATGATGTTCCCTTTGTTCTTCGGTATGTTACTTGCCTGAGATTCGATCGTCGGTATCTCCTACCTAGTTTAACCTCGTTACTGGCAAGTCCCTTTACACGTTCTATAATACAAGATCTGGTGACTAACACTTAGTCACATTGCTTGCAAGGCTTATTGTGATGTTGTTTTACTGAGTGGGCCCTGAGATACCTCTCCGTCACACGGAGTAACAAATCCCATTCTTGATCCATGCCAACCCAACAGACACCCTCGAAGATTGAGCGGGGTACGACACTTCTTGCCGTAGAGAATCTCGAAAGGGGCCTTGCCTGAGCTAGCCTGAAAGTTGTTGTTGTATGAAAATTTACAGTATGGAAGGCAGTCTTCCCATTTCATGCCGAACGAAATCACAAAGGCTCTGAGCATGTCTTCAAGGATTTGATTAACTCTCTCAACTTGACCACTTGTCTGCGGATGGAATGCAGTGGTCAAACGGATCTTGGTACCCATAGAAGTCTGGAAGGACTCCCAAAACTTGGAAGTGAAGAAGCTTCCACAGTCAGATGAGATGAGTTGAGGGATACCATGCAAAGAAACTATCCTTGACATATACAACCCTGCTAGCTGAGCTGCCGAGATAGATTCTTTGACCTGAAGGAAATGAGCAACTTTGGTCAGCTTGTCGATAACCATAAAGATGGCATCATTGCCCCTCTTGGACTTGGGAAACCCAGTGAGGAAATCCATCTCCACATGATCGAATTTCCACTCTGGAATAGGCAAAGGCTAAAGGAGACCTACTGGACGTTGATGTTCCGCCTTCACTATGCGACAAACATCACACTTGTTCATGAACTGAGCAATTTCACGTTTCATGCGAGTCCACCAGAAGGTTTGCTTGAGACCCTAATACATCTTGCAACTGCCTGGATGAATGGATAGAAGAGAATTGTGTGCTTCGTCCATGATAACTTTCCTAAGATCACCTTTTGGAACCACCAGACGGTCCTCAAAGAACAAGGTATCTTTGTCATCAAGGCGAAAGCACTTATACTTTGGAATGCCCTTGGCCACCCCTTTCTTCACTTTCTTCATCATTGCACCAAGGAGTTGAGCTTGGTGAACCTGATCTTCCAGAGTCGGACAGACTTGAAGATTGGCAAGAAATCCTTGCGGAATCATGTGAAGCTTGAGCTTGCGAAAGGCTTCACACAGCTCGGGTTGAAGAGGCTTCAGGATGAGACTGTTGCAGTACGCCTTTTGGCTGAGCACGTCTGCAATGAAATTTGCTTTTCCAGGAGTATACTCAATGCTTGGATTGAAGTCCTCAAGCATTTCCACCCAATGAGACTGCCGAAGATTGAGATTGGGTTGAGTGAAAATGTACTTCAAGCTCTTGTGATCGGGGTAGACCTCAACTGGTCTACCCAACAAAAAATTCCTCCAAGTCATCAAAACATGCACAACTGCTGCCAACTTGAGATCATGAGTGGGGTAGTTCTTCTCGGCAGGCTTCAACTGACGTGATGTATAAGCAACTATCTTCTTATCTTGCATGAGAACACCACCAAGGCGTTGGAGAGAAGCATCACAGAAAACTTGGAAAGGCTTTGATTGCTTGGGAGGAACAAGAACTGGAGCTAAAGTCAGTCTCTGCTTGAGCATATTGAACGCCACATCACACTCAGGATACCAAACATACTTGACATTCTTCTAGAGGAGATTAGACAGAGGCTTAGCAATTTGAGAGAAGTTTTCCATGAATCTTCTACAATAACTAGCAAGCCCGAGGAAGCTATGAAGCTGCTTCACATTCTGAGGAGGCTCCCACTTCAAGATTGCCTCAACTTTCTCAGGGTGCACTTTACTGCCCTCGGCAGAGATCACATGCCCAAGGTACACCACTTCATTGAACCAAAACTCACACTTGGAAAACTTGGCATAGAATCGATGCTCTCTTAACTTGTCAAGCACAAGCCGGAGATTCTCTTCATGATCTTCTTCTGTCTCCGAGAACACAGGGATATCATCCAGATAGACCGAGACGAACTCATTCTTGAAAGGAGAGAATATGAAGTTCATCATTCTTGAGAAGGTTGGAGGAGCATTGGCAAGACCAAACGACATGACGGTGTACTCATAAGAGCCAAAACTCATCCTGAAAGCGGTCTTTGGAATATCTTCTTCGCCAATGCGAATCTGATGATCTCCCATGCGAAGATCAAGCTTCGAGAAAACCTTGGCACCTTTCAGTTGTTAAAAAAACTCATTGATGTTAGGAAGTGGGGTACTTGTTTCTGATTGTCTTCTTGTTCAATGGATGGTAATCGACACAAATTCGGTCCGTGCCATCCTTCTTATTGACAAACAAAACACCACAATCCCATGGAGAAGAACTTGGTCTGATCAGACCCACACGTTCCTGTTCATCTAGCTGCTTCTTCAACTCTTTCAACTCTTTGGGGCCAAGTTTATAAGGACGCTTGCAAACCGGTTCAGTTTCGGGCTCGAGGTCAATCACGAACACGACTGGCCGGTGCGGAGGCATTCCTGGCAATTCTTCTGGAAAAACATCTTCATACTCACAATCCACCGGAATTTGAGAAATAGCCGAAATTTCACCCTTCTCATTAAGAGCAAAGAGACGGATTGTGTCATCGCGAGCTGCAAAAATAATCACATATTCTGAAGGATGAGTCAGCTTGACTTCTTTTGCTTGACAATCAACATATGCATTGTTCATTGCCAAAAAGTCCATGCCCAGAATGAGATCAATATCGGAATTACCGAGAACAATTGGAGAGGCTAGAAAAGAATAATTGCCCATATTGATGGAGGCATCCTGAACCACCATTTTTGATCTGAGATGCTTCCCAGGGGACACAACTTGCAATGAATTTGGCACAAACTCTGTTGTAAAACCATGTTTTGCTACAAAAGGATATGACATGAAACAATGCGATGCACCAGTATCAAACAAAACTTTAGCAGGAATAGAATTAACTGAGAGATTACCCATAATCACGTCGTGAGACTGCTCTGCTTCAGCTGCATTCACCATGTTCACCCTTGCTGACTTGGGATTATGCTTCACCATTGCATTGCCTGGAGGCCTGACTGGAGGAGGAGGCGTAAGACGCCGCTGGTTGCACTTGTTAGAGTAGTGACCCTTCTGACCACACTTGTGACAAGTAACCTCAGATAGCGGACGAGAGTTGCCTGGAGGAGGAGCAATAGCTGACTTTGGTGCCCGGGTTCTCTGCTGATATCTTGGGTTGGGTGGGTGGGAAGAACCACGGCTACCGAACTGTCTCTGCTGCTGAGGAGGAAGAAATGGAGGAGGATTAGGAACCCAATATTTCTGCTGCTTAGGGACCATCTGAGAGCTGGAAGAAGAATAGGAATCCCTGGAACGCTTCCTTGAGTTCTCCAACTTGAGCTGCATTGCCTCGACCTTCAAAGCCATGTTGTACAACTGATCAAACTCACGAGGCTCTTGAAGGACCAGACCCGGCAAAAGCTCATCCTTGAGTCCACCTCTGAACTGATAAATCATGGACTTGTCATCTGGAACATCTTGCTTAGCATAGCGGGCCAGATTCTAGAACTCGATGTTGTACTGATAGACAGACTTGCTTCCCTGCTTCAGGTACCTGAACTTCTCACGCATCTCCTCGGCAAAGCTTGTCGGAATGTAATGGGCCCTGAAGTCACAACAGAAATCATCCCAAGTAACAACACAATTGCCCCTGGAGTCCTTGTACTGTTGCCACCAATCTGCTGCCTCACCCTTTAGCTGGAACGACGCGAATCTAACATAGTCCTCTAGTCTAACATTTCTGCACTCAAAATGCTTACTCATGTCATGGAGCCAATTATCTGCATCAAAAGGTTGATCACAACAGGTGAAAGACTTGGGCTGGTTGGCAAGGAACTGGTTGAGCGTCGCCAACTAAGGTTGATTCTAAAAATTCCCTTGAAAGTCTTGCTGACACTGATCTCTTTCTTGCAACAGCCTGAGCAACATCTGAGTATTCGCATTGGTTGCGGCCATCACAGGTTGCCAAGATTTTGGAGGAGGAGGCGGTGGCGGGGGTGGTGGAACATCAGGCTGCTCCTCACCATGACCCGGATTCCTGCGAGTTGGTGGAGCCATCCTGGAGATGGACAAGAACATCAGCACCTCATTGACAAGATGAATTCAAAAGCTGAATCAAATGCTTCAAAGAAATTGAACGAATAACATCACGGCCTTCCTACTGAAAAATTAGTAAGAATGCCTTCTTCGGTCTTGCGATAACACCATCAGATATTAGAAGCCACTTGCAATAACACAAAAGTATTGAGCTAGCTGCTCGGAACAAATGTATATGCCCTCATAAATCTGAAGAAGATAATCCTATATAACTACATGAGTTCCCACATAAGAACTTTCGAAAACTTTCTGGTTATGCAATCTGGTGTGGGGGATACAAGGAGGAAATTTCTCACACAACTAGCAAACCTACACCCCAACTGTATCCATCCTTCAACACATAACCAGAGGCTTTCGCAAATCCATCTAACTCGAATCCTCGAAAGCACAACGACACTAACCATGGTGGTACCCCAGACGCCTCCCCAGTACTGGGTGCCTCCAACCTTATCTCACCACAACAAGTATTGAAGTAATTCCGAACACCCTTCGTCCTGAGATACTAAGGAAGCTGAATGATAATGATGTGCCAAGAAATTCCTAGAGCTCAACTCCCTGGAAGAAATCAAGTTAGATAGGAGGCACCAAGACAGAACTTCGTCACATCGGTATCATATAGTTTCCAAAATACCCGTGTGATCCTAAAAAAATTGAGTGAGAAGAGGAGTAGAATGAAAATTCCTAAGTCAAACACCTCACTACAGTATAGAAGAGGAGTAAAAAGAAACCTACTCTCTGATATAACTAGACTCAAAATACTTTTTCCTAGACTCGACTCGGCCAAGTTCGATCAAGCAAAGGGCTCCTATGGTCGTATGGCTCTGATACCAACTTGTCACGCCCAAGATGCGCGCCTATCCATATTTAGGCACGGGGCCTCGACAGGGATAGAGGCGCATCATGCCGTTTGCAAGTACAGTATCATTACATACATTTATGAAGAGAGGAGTATATGAGTTGGCTTACACTCGCCACATGCTTAATTACAATTCCACACAGTTTATTCAAACATCAGTCCAAAGACAGGGTCCAGCTACGGACGAAAACAAATGATAAAAGGATGCAATGACACTGGCTTGCTAGCCCCAAAGATCACGACCAAGGCCTCTCTACTCATCTGGATAAGTGACGTACATCCTGCCACGCTCCTCATCATACTCCCATTGGAGCTGCGTCGCATCATCTGGCACAATCTCATCTACACCTGCACATGTATTTGTTGTAGTAATCTGTGAGCCACGGGGACTCAGCAATATAGCGCCCGGGTACCAAGACTATTCAAGCTTATAGGTTGTATGGGGGATAAGTGTTTAGTTTGTAACAACACTAAGCATTTATGCTGGCTAATCTTACGAGAACATGAATGTAAATATGTGGTCTACGATAAACGAGCGAGAACTAGCATGATCGCTAAGCGATACTGAACACCTACTTACGTCAATCATAAACCCACCATGTTCTCTCTCGGATCATGTCCACAAGTAGAGACGATCACGGTTACTCACACAGTTGATGTATTTTATTAGAGCCTACTACAAGTTAACTATAACTGGGTGTTAAACAAATATCCAAGTTGACACATAACCGCGGGCACGGCTTTCCGAAAGTTTTAACCCTCCAGGGGTGCTCCAACTAGTCCATCATAAATTAACCACACACCGCGGGAATAACCTTGACCACGGATCTCGTGATCATCCTAGGCAACTCCAAAGGAATTCCGACACCTCGAGATAGCCCGAAGAAAATCAGAGTCCCTCACGCAAGCCACTGGAGAAAGGTAAAACAAGTTCAGCAAGACCACCCGGCAGGCCAGATCCCAATAGGAGCCGCACGTATCTCTGTCTCAGGGCACTACCAGATGGGACTAGCTACAAGGAAAACCAATCCTCAAGTTTCCTCAAGGCGGCCCTGCAGGCAGCCCGTTTTGGACCAACACTCTTAGGGAGCACTGGCTCGGGTGGTTGATTTATTATCCACGGGGTAGCTAATCCCCATGCATTTTTATTAAGTTGTTTAAGAAAATATTACCAATGCCGGGTCTTGCCAGACAAGTTTTAATCTCAACCGAATAATCAGGGGGTCCCCATAACAACCCCGAGCATGTTAGGAGCGCAAAGTATGGAAACATAACACCGGTAACAAGAAGCTATGATGGTAAAAGTGGAACAAAACACCAAGCAAAAGGCCAAGCCTTTCACCATACCAAGATATATATGTGCATTAAATTAAATAGCAGTTAATATTGTGATATGCCATATATCCATGTTATCACATGGAAACAACCTCCACCTGCAACTAAGAATGCTATAAGAGGGGCTGAGCAGTGGTAACTTAGCCAAACAAGGTTTGCCAGGATGTGGAGGGGTTAGAGGCTATAATGGCAATGTAGGAGGCTTGACATTCAAGTGGTAGGTAGCGCATATGTAATGATAAGAGAGATACATCTAGCAAAGCAAAAATAGTGTCAGGATCGGGGTACGATCATCTTGCCTGTTGGTTCTTTAGAGGGACAAAGAGCGGGGTCCTCATAGTGGTACTCTCCTGGATCCTCATACTCAGGTTCAACACTCGCGTCCACCCAAGAGAAACAGCAACAATAAACAACCAACCAAGGTGTAATGCATAAACAAGATGATGCATGATTCATTTGAAGTATTTAGCATGGCAATCCTAAACTAGTCATGTTTCACATGCTATAGTTAAGTTATTTACAATTCTGGACAGAACCTAATGTTAAGTTGTATGAACATGCATGATCATGGCAAATATGGATGCTTCATGCAAAAACGATGCAAATGCATATGTAGAACGTCGGAACGGAATTAAGGTTCTCACGCTACGCTCACGACAAGTTATGAAGGCAAAATACAAGACAATGAAGGCCATGGGCTATTCCTTGGCATTCCAAGGTAGCCACTGGTTAGGCAACGAAAAACCAACCACAATAGAGTCAAAGAACAAGAAAAACCATAGAGCATAGCTCCCACAAGGCACAAATCACTAAAACAAACAATCTGCCTCCAAACAGCAACATGACAATTTTCACAGCAATTATCTAGTGCTACAGGAAGTTTCCAACCACAAACAAAGCATTCATTGAAACTACATAGCATGCTTATCAAATCATCCAACTACACAAACTAGAAAGAAAGCACATATCAATAAGCATGAAGCTCACAGGTTGGCATGATGAAACAGATTTTAGGGAGACGGTGAAAATCACAGTTTTCTGGAATCTAAGTTAAGTTGATAGCAAGTTGACAATAGAAACTAATGGTGATAGAAACCACCTCATGGCATGAAAATTAACAGGATGGTAGAGGACAACATCTACTTCAAAACACTAGCACTAAGCTTGAGCTAAATCACAACATATCACTTGGTAGCATCCACTCTTCATGGCATAAAGATATTAACAGATTCTCAAACTTAGAAATATTTAGCATGTTGAAAACAACAACATTTTAATAGCCACTTTGGAGCATGGTTACCACATATATGCAGGCTTATCATTTCAAAAGAAAATACTATGTTGACCCAAAGATCATAGCAATCATGGATCAATTACAACTAAAATGACAAAATGGCACTTTGCTACAAAATGACATTTTGTCAAATTTGCTCAAATGACCAAACAAGTTGCACCAATGGATTCCTTGGGTGATTCTACCCCAAAATTATATATCATACCCATATACTTGCATGTAACAACATAGCACAACACTAGCTCGAAGAATGCCAACCATTCCTATAAGTTGAAACTTACTAAAAATGCTCATGTTCATATATGCACATATCCAGTTTTAGTAATATTACCAGAAATGGAAATAATCTATTAAACAGTAATAAACACAAAGCAAAACTAAAAGAAAACAATAAATAGGAGCGGGACCCACCTGGCATAGGCACTAGGGCCCCCTAGTGGATCACAAGTGGGGCCAGGGCCCACTTGTCATACACTCACAACCACGCATACGCACATACACACCTACCACACACACACACTCTCTCTCTGGTTCTGCTACCACAGCAGATCCAACACACACACTCACACACGCAGGCACACACACAACTGCATAGCCACACCAGATCCGGGCCATGGCCACACGGGATCCACCACACACACACATCCACCGGCCAATGAAAAAAAACAGGAAACAAAGGGGCTAGCCAGGAATATGATCCCACGACCACGAGGTCGTCGGCCCAAGTCGATTGCCACTTCGATAGGCGGGAACTACTGACCGAAGGGGGGTCTCACACCTCTTCTTGTAAAACGCACGGGCTCACACCGACAAAACTGAAGAAAGACAGCGGTAGACAGAGGCACGACGGCGACGATCCCGGCGACTACAGGGCTCTCCGGCAGCGCGGGCTAGCAGAGAAGAAAGCAGGGAGATTGGCGAATCCGTTCCCCTGCTCGTCTCACGACGAGGGGGGCGGAGGCGACGGCCTGAAGGCCATGCCTTGCACTATACGGCGGCGACGCGAGGAGCTACGGTGACCGGAGCTACGCAACGGCAATGGTGAGGAAAAGGATGTGCTGAGCGCTCACAGGGGGGTCGAAGAGCAGCCGGTCCTCCGATGGTCGAGGGTGAGGAAGAAGACATGAAGAGGCCGGCAATGAGGCTCTACTTGCAGACGATGGTGACGACGGGACGGCGCTGCAGGGGTGCTCCTCACTCTCTAGCATCGGGAACGGGACGCGAACGGCACCCGCGAGCACCATGCCATCTCCGACGGCGACAAGCGGGCCACCGGAGGCGACGACGATGACCCTATGGCCCCGACATTCTCTCTCTCTAAAACTCACCTCTCTGAACTTACCTGACAGAAGAGAGGGGAGGAAGGAAGGAGGGAGATGGGAGCGGCGGTAGTAGGAGCGGAACGCGGAACCCTAGGTGAAGGGGCACACACGCCGAGGGACTAAATAGGTCGCGGAGGGACGGACCTTGACGTTCGTGACCTCACGGCGACGCGAGCTCTCTCTACTCTATCACGCGAGCTAACTGACAGAGGAGGACGAGGGTTAGGTCTCCGCTACCTTGCGGGCTGGGCCGATGGGGAAGGAAAAGGGCTAGCTCCCCTCTCTCTCTCACAGAAAAAAATAAAATAGAGGGATTTCTTTTAAAATAACAGTAACACAAGAAAAAAAACGAGCGGAAAAGAAAAGGATTTTATTCAAAACAAAAATACTTTGACATAGAAGGGAATATGCCCTATTTAATAAAATTACAAAGATGATTTTCAGAGCAAGTAAATTAAATACATTTCAAATAAACAGCCCCTTTTTATTGCAAATCCCCAAGAGTCCAAATCTCAAACACCAAAGAGAGCAACACACATAAACCCAAAATAATATTCCCTAAACCATGAACATTTTTAACAGAATTATTTATCAAGTTTTCACACAGTGGGAATTAATTATGATACAAAGGGTTTTTTGAATATGTTTGAAAAAGAAGGAGAGGGGGTGGTAAACCACACTTGCACACATCCACACATCACACAAGTTCTACTAACAGCATCACAACAATGTCACATGGAAGCACACGACAAAATATATTATGCAAGACATGATGATGAGATGGCATGATGCATGATTCATGAGATGGAATGGAAATGAGCAACATCATATCATTCAAACACATGACAACATAGGTCACAAGAGTTACATGCCCAAAATGGCAAGGGCTGCACTTGGGCTATTACACAATTCTTCCTAGATCTATTTACCGTCTTTTGCAAGATCAATTTAATTACTCTATTGCTTAATTCTACTTGACCACTAGAGTGAGGATGATAAGGGGATGCAATTCTATGGTTAACATCATACTTAGCAAGCAATTTACGGAAAGCATCATGAATAAAATGTGAACCACCATCAGTCATTAAATATCTCGGGACTCCAAATCTAGGGAAAATAATTTCTTTAAGCATCTTAGTTGAGGTGTTATGATCAGCACTACTAGTTGGAATAGCTTCTACCCACTTAGTAACATAATCAACAGCAAGTAAAATATGACTATACCGGTTGGACGTTGGAAAAGGCCCCATATAATCAAAACCCCAAACATCAAATGGTTCAATAACAAGAGACTAATTCGTAGGCATTTCCTGACGTCTACTAATATTGCCAATTCTTTGACATTCATCACATGACATGACAAACTTACGAGCATCCTTGAAGAGAGTAGGCCAATAAAAACCAGATTGTAATACCTTATGTGTAGTTCTATCTCCAGCGTGGTGTCCTCCGTAGGCCTCGGAATGACACTTCTGTAGGATATGTTTCTGTTCATGCTGAGATACACAACGTCTAATAACACCATCTACTCCTTCTTTATAAAGGTGTGGGTCATCCCAGAAGTAATGTCTTAAATCATAGAAGAACTTTTTCTTTTGTTGGTACGTGAAACTAGGCGGTATAAATTTAGTGACAATGTAATTAGCATAATTAGCATACCAAGGAGCATTACATGAAGTATTTATGACATCTAAATGTTCATCAGGAAAGCTATCATCAATAGGTAGTGGGTCATCAAGAACATTCTCTAACCTAGACAAGTTATCTGCTACGGGGTTATCAGCACCCTTTCTATCAACAATATGCAAATCAATTCTTGTAGCAGAAGAACCCATCTCATAAGTCTAGATTTAGCATCCTTATTTTCCATAAGATACTTAATAGTAGCATGATCAGTGTGAACAGTTACTTTAGAATCAACAATATAAGGTCTAAACTTATCACAAGCAAACACAACTGCTAAAAATTCCTTTTCGGTGGTAGCATCATTTCTTTGAGCACTGTCTAGAGTTTTGCTAGCATAATGAATAACATTTAATTTCTTATCAACTCTTTGTCGTAGGACAGCCCCAACGGCATAATCACTAGCATCACACATAATTTCAAAGGGCAGGGTCCAATAAGGTGGTTGAACAATAGGTGCAGAAATCAAAGCATTCTTAAGAATTTCAAAAGCTTCTACACAATGGAACTTCCTTTTGCAAAAGATTAGTGAGAGGCCTAGAGATCTTAGAGAAATCTTTAATAAATCTCCTATAGAAACCAGCATGACCAAGGAAACTTCTTATACCTCTGATATCCGTAGGACGCGGCATTTTTTCAATAGCATCAACTTTAGCCTTGTCAACTTCAATACCTCTTTCGGAAATTTTATGTCCCAAGACAATGCCTTCATTCACCATAAAGTGGCACTTCTCCCAATTCAAGACAAGATTAGTTTCTTCACATCTCTACAAAGCTCGATCAAGGTTGCTCAAACAATCATCAAAAGAAGTTCCGTAAACAGAAAATCATCCATGAAAACCTCAACAATCCTTTTCACAAAAATCAGAGAATATAGCAGTCACACATCTTTGACAGGTAGTAGGTGCATTGCATAAACCAAAAGGCATACGTCTACAAGCAAAGGTACCAAAAGGGCAGGTAAAGGTGGTCTTCTCTTGGTACGCTTTTGAGACAGGTATTTGAGAGAAACCAGAATAACCATTTAGAAAGCAAAAAATGTGTGTGTTTGGATAATCTTTCTAGCATTCAATCAATAAAAGGCAAAGGCTAATGATCTTTCCTAGTAACTTTATTCAATTTCCTAAAATCAATTACCGTTCTATATCCTGTAACAATTCTCTGCGGGATCAATTCATTTTTATCATTAGGAACTATGGTAATACCTCCTTTCTTAGGGACACAGTGAACGAGACTAACCCATCTACTATCAGCAATAGGGTAAATGATACCTGCCTCCAGAAGCTTTAATATTTCATTTCTTACCACTTTCTTCATTTTAGGATTCAACCGTCGTTGGTGACCAATGACTGGTTTAGCATCAAGCTCCATTTTAATTTTGTGCTGACATAGAGTGGGACTAATGCCCTTAAGATCATCAAGAGTATATCCAATAGTAGTATGGTGCTTCCTCGGAGTTTTCAATAATCTTGGTTCTTCATGCTCTGAAAGGTTAGCACTAATAATAACATGATATATCTTCTTTCATCAAGATAAGCATATTTCAGAGTATCTGGTAATTGTGTAAGCTCAAACACGGGATCACACTTGGGTGGTGGAGGATCCCCAAGTATTTCAATGGGAAAGTTGTGTTTTAAAATAGGACACTGATCAAAGAAAATCTTATCTATTTCATTCCTTTCATTCATATGCATGTCATTTTCATGGTCTAGCAAATATTGCTCTAAAGGATCAGTAGGAGGAACAACAATAGAAGCAAGACCAATAATTGCACCTTCGCGGAGCACCACAGGGACGGAACCTCCAAAGGAGGAGCCTCACGCTCTGCGTTCGGGGACGGGGCCTCCCCTCCCATGGCATACGAAGGCACGCTTGGCGCCCCCCTTGGGTCAAGCTCGGGGGCTTCCACCCGGGAGGCACCCGGCTTGGCCGGTCAGACAAGGGAGGCGTTCGGGCACGACCTCAAGTCACGTCTTAGCGTGCAACTGCCAGAACCAGGGGCACACCGCGAGGCACCAAGCTCACAAGAGTCGGTCATCAGGGCGATCAAGGAACTTCAGGAGGCACAGACCGGGCAAGGGAGGGGTTGCCCTGCACCACCAATCGCAGTCCCCATCGTCGGCCCGATCGACCGGCCATGCGCCTACGTCAACACGCTCTCCATCAACAGGGCCTCATCCCAGGGCCGTTTTTGGCCGACATGCACCGACCACGGGTGGGCTTACCCGAACAACTACGTCTGCATGCCCTTCGGGCTGGCAAACGCCAGAGTCACATTCCAGCGTCTTGCTCGGGCCATGCTCGCACCCTGCCTGCCGAGGCAGGACGAGGAGTTGGAGGAGATGACTGGGCCAGGCGTAGGTCCCGGTCCCAGGGAGACGACGGGCCCGTGAGGGCCACGCTTCTGGAGGCACAAGATCAGGCTACAACGGCAGCTTCGGCTCTTTAGCGGCATGACCATCAGGTGACTTTTTGTTGACCTATGCCAGGTAACCTTTTGGCTTGTTTCGTTTAGGGGGCCCTCCGGGCCGTCTCGTCCTCGGGCAACTAGGGCATACCCCTGTAGCCGTTGTATCTACTCATATTTCAGTAATTATTCCATGTATGCAACCTGATTCCTAACGTTTCCCCTTTGTCGACATAGCATTTTGCCGGTGTGAATGTCATCACTCCCGAGCGGGCCCACCTTTGGCCGCCTCACGAGAGGGCAAGCACAACGACTTTGCTCTGGTGCGTCCCTGCAGCATCAAAAAATCCAGTGGCTGAGCTCTGTTTGGCCGGGACAGTCCTGTTCACTTCATCTCCTGGGGTCACTGGTGCTTGACCCTCTCATGGCCTTAAGGAGGTCACTCGATGCAAGCTGCAATGAAGACTCCAAGACCTTAGATAAATCCATCAACAAGAAGACCCAAGCGCAACCCGCCTTGAGGTAGGGACCTCGCGAGGCCAAAGCGCCCTCATGAGCTCCCATATACACATCCCAGTTCTACCGTGCCAACCACGCGTATGAACTCAATGGGTTGTACACGCCCAGAGCCCCCTAAGGACGCGGAGGGGTTCCCTCCCATGCAATGTGGCAGCCATAGCTTCATGCTGGCAGAGAAGTCAACACTGCCCACCAATGGATATGCCCATGCAATGTGGAAGCCACAGCTCTGTGCTGGCGGAGAAGTCAACAATGCCCACCAATGGCTATGCCCATGCAATGTGGAAGCCCTATGCCTAGTGTTGGGGATAAACAATTGAGGGCACCCCAGTGGTCGCATCCAACCTCAGGAAGGCTCCTTGCGGCCCCGCCTCGCTGCATTCCCTGGGATGTACGTGTGAGGGGGCTGCATGGGGGCTTCTACCGGGCCGGGCCTGGTACTCACCACCTTCCCAGGTCTGCCAAACCTGGTCTTCACACGCCCATCTCAGGAAAAGCTGGCGAGGAAAGGTATGGGAGCCGCTCGTATGTCAAGGGGGACTCCTGAGCATCGCGACTCAGGAGCCTCACTAGCTCCATAGCCCCTCACTCCTTGGGGTCGTCCTTGGTGATCCGGTTGGCCCCAACGACGGTGAGGTGTGCACGGGGCCGGGCCCTACCAACGCAGAGCTCAGTGCGCTCAAACTCGAATCATTAAGGAGGACGCTGGAGCTCATACGTCAAGGGGGACCCCTGAGCATCACGACTAAGGGGCTTCACTGGCCGCGTAGCCCCTCACCCCTTGGGACCGTCCTTGGTGATTCGGTCGGCCCCAATGGCGGCTGAGGTATGCGCGGGGCCGGGCCCTACCGAAGCAGAGCATAAGGTGTTCAAAATTTCCAAGCTAAACCTATCTTCACCATGTTCCCTTCATGAGGACTACTCGTACGTCAAGGGGGATCCCTGAGCATCGCGACTCAAGGGCCCCACTAGCTCCGTAGCCCCTTAGCCCTTGGGACCGTCCTTGGTGATCCGGTCGGCCCCAACGGCGGCTGAGGTATGCATGGGGCCGGGCCCTGCTAACGCAGAGCAACATAGCAAGCAAGAAGGAAACAAGGAGAAGAGGGCAATCATGCAGTTCCACAATTATTACAAACATTAAAAGTTTTTGCGGATACAACCAGTTTAATGCCTCCAAGAGGCATGTCGAATGTTGCAGGAAAGAAATAGGAAAGAGGAATAAGGAGGAGCCTTCATCACCGCGTGCCTCGTCCGCAGAGAACTTGTTGTCGACACCGCCGGCATCATCCTCCACACCACTAACTTCTGCAGTTTCATGGGGCGGCTGAACGGTGATGCGGGTGAACCTCTTCACCAGCGTCTCCACGACAGCCTTCACTGCTTCCGCGGCGCTGCTGCGGACCTCAGGGGTGGCTGGGCGAATCATGGTGTTGAAGTCGAACCCTGGCTCGTGGAGGTGAAGATGGCTGAAGACGCGCATCGCGGATCCAGAAAAGAGGTTGTGGCACTCGCTGTCTAAGACCCCTTCCACCTTGGGGACGGCGCCCTCCAGCGCCTCGACGAACCTCAAGGCAAGCTCTGCAAAGATGCTCTTTGGAGCTACCAGGGTTCCTCAAACCCTTCCTGACAGAGGGAATGGAGAGCTCGGCGAATCTTGAGCTCGATCAAGGGAAGGGGACTAAGCTCCGCGGCCCTTCTCCTCTCGGCCTCAGCTCAAGCCTTTTCCACGGTCTCGAGCCAGGCTCACTCCAGGGTGCCTCCTTCTCCCGTGCATCCAGGCGCCCCTACGTCGCGACACCATCATCCGTCGACTGAGATAGCTCGGAGTCCCGGTTGGCGAGCTGGGCCTTCCAGGTCTCGAGGGCCACCCTCTTCCCATGCAGTTCTTCCTCGAGAGCGGACTTCTCTTCCTGAAGGACCTTCAAGCAGGACTCCGCCTTGTGGTCGCGCCCTTAAGTAGATGCTGCGCCGGCTAGCGCTGCCTCAAGGGACGCTTTGGCCGACGCGGCCTCCTTCTCGCTCCTCTCCACGGCGGCCTTGGCTTGGCCAAAGGACGCCATGATATAGGCATTGGCCCGAAGCCACCCGAAAAGGAGCCCTAGAAGCCCGCTCACGAGGTGATCAACAGCACCCGTGAGGGCATCCCGAACTTCATCTAGGATGTCAAGACCACACGACAGGGGCACCATGGCCCCCTCTAGAGGAGTCACCTACACGACCGCAGGCGGTGCCTCGTGGGAAACGGCAGCACGAGGAGCAAGAGGCTCCGAGGGGTGCTCAACGACCAAGGGCAGGTGATGACCCACAAGTATAGGGGATCTATCGTAGTCCTTTCGATAAGTAAGAGTGTCGAACCCAACAAGGAGAAGAAGGAAATGGCAAGCGGTTTCCAGTGAGGTGTTCTCTGCAAGCACTGAAATTATCGGTAACAGATAGTTTTGTGATAAGATAATTTGTAACGAGTAACAAGTAACAAGTCTAGCAAAGGTGCAGCAAGGTAGCCCAATCCTCTTTGTAGCAAAGGACAGGCCTGGAAAAACTCGTATATAAAGCAAAGCACTCCCGAGGACACATCGGAATTTCTGTCAAGCTAGTTTTCATCATGCTCATTTGATTCGCGTTTTTACTTTGATAATTTGATATGTGGGTTGACTGGTGCTTGGGTGCTACCCTTACTTGGACAAACCTCCCACTTATTATTAACCACTATCGCAAGCATCCGCAACTATGAAAGAAGAATTAAGCTAAACCTAGCCATAGCATGAAACATATGCATCCAAATCAGCCCCTTATGAAGCAACACATAAACTAGGGTTTAAGCTTCTGTCACTCTAGCAACCCATCATCTACTTATTACTTCCCGATGCCTTCCCCTAGGCCCAAATAATGGTCAAGTGGTATGTAGTCGACGTTCACATAACACCACTAGAGGAGAGACAACATACATCTCATCAAAATATCGAACGAATACCAAATCCACATGATTACTTATAACAAGACTTGTACCATGTCCTCAGGAACAAACGTAACTACTCACAAAACATGTTCATGTTCATAATCAAAGGAGTATTAATTATCATAAAGGATCTGGGCTTATGATCTTCCACCAAGTAAACCAACTAGCATCAACTACAAGGAGTAATCAACACTATTAGCAACCCAGAGGTACCAATCTGAGGTTTGAGACAAAGATTAGATGCGAGAGATGGACTAGGGTTTGGAGAGGAGATGGTGCTGGTGAAGATGTTGATGGAGATTTACCCCCTCTTGATGAGAGGATGATTGGTGATGATGATGGCTTTGATTTTCCCCTTCGGGAGGGAAGTTTCCCTGGTAGAACAGCCCTGCTGGAGCTCTAGATTGGTTCTGCCCAAGTTCTGCCTCGAGACGGCGGTGCTTCGTCCCGAAAGATCTCTCTTGATTTTTTCCTGGTCAAAACCCAACATATAGGAGAAGATGGGCGTCGGGGGCCAGCCAGGTGGGCCACAAGCCTGCTAGGCGCGACCAGGGGGGTGGTCACACCTGGTTGGCTTGTCACCTCTTGGTGGCCCCCCTTTGGTATTTGTTTCTCCTAGTATTTTTTATATATTCCAAAATAATTCTCCATAAATTTTTAGGACTTTTGGAGTTGTGTAGAATAGGTATATCAGATTTGCTCCTTTCCTAGTCCAGAATTCCGGCTGCCGACATTCTCCCTCTTCATGTAAACCTTGTCAAATAACGTCGAAATGGGTACTTACTTCTCAACGTCAACCCACTTCCTCTTCCCCTCTGCTCCGACGACGGCAACGCCCTCGCCCCCCTTGGTGAGGGCATCGCCGTAGCAGGGGACAGGGGCAGTATGCGGTAACACCACCGCCGAAGGGGTCGTCGTGGCTGCGGCCTCTCCCACCTAGCCCGTGGGCTGCAACTCGGGTGGGGGCAAGGCTGGCACCTCAACCAACATGCCCGCTGAGGAAGGGTGCACTGAAGGAGACTCGTCCCCTCACTTCCTAGGGATCGTCAAGCAGGCGGACCGCATGGCACGAGGGGCTGGCGCGAGCCTCCTGGGAACCATGGCGAGACGCGTAGAGCCTCCGACAGAAATTTCATGAGCATCATCGTCGTCCTCAAGATCATGCAGGAGCACGCTCTATGACGGGGGGACACCCTTGTCGGGTCGCTGTCTGACGTCTTCTCTGAATCCTCCCCGCTTGAGGTGTCGCTAGAGGACACCGTCACCGGGGAGCCAAGGCCCTTGACTAGGGAGAGCCCCCGTTCATCAAAGGTGGGTAGCCTGGAAACCAAAGCGGCTGCGTCGTCATGACGGTACAGCGGGGCGTAGGCCTCGGGGAGATCGTCGGGATCGCTGTTGAGTAGGGTCGCCACAACCCTGCCCAGCTCCTTAGGGGTTATGGGTGCGGATTAAAGCCTGAGGTTGTCACCGCAGCCCTGATAGTCCCACAAGGGCTTAGAGTGAGACTGGAGGGGCACTAGGCGCTCCTTCAAGAACTCCTTCACTATCATCCCCCCAGTCAGCTTCCAAGCACTAATGTCGCGGGAGATCCGCTCCAGGACGGGCTTGGCTCGGGGTTTAGAAAGCTTCACGGATCTCCAAGCAGCAGTCTTCTCCGGCAGCCCCTTTGGAAGCTCCAAGCAGGAGTTGGGACTCACAGGATCCATGAAGACCCAATGGTGCCGGAAGTTCTCCACCTTCTTCCCGGCCTTTAAGAGCATGTTGCTGCTCTGGACCACGATGAAGGAGACGCGTACCGACCGTTGAGCACTATCGTGCACGCGCAAACTGAAGAAATGCTAGAAGAGGGCCACCAAAGGCTTCACGCCCACGAAGGCCTCATGGTAAAAGGCAAAGACGGACAAGAGAAGGATGGAGTTGGGCTGAAGGTGAAGGGCCTGGACACCGTAGTGATCGAGGATGGCGATGAAGAATGCAGAGAAAGGCGGGATGAGCCCAGCAAAGACGCTGTGGAGGAAGAAGGGGTAGGCTGACCTTGATAAGGGCCGCCTCTCTAAGGAGCCGACCCATATCAGGTTCCTCCCGTGCTTGTTGGTCCCGTCTGCCATCGAGGGGAGCACTAGAACTGGGTCACCATCCTTGGTGATGGTGGACTCGGAGAGCGCTGGCGAGATGGTAGTAGAGGCCGAACCCTGCGCCTCTAGCTTCGACTTGCTAGCGGGAGCCATTCGTAGGGAGAACGGAGCGACACCAGGTCTGGAGGGGTCTCAACTAAGGCCGGGATCTGAGATCAAGAGCAAGTGCGTAGAAGAGGAAAGCAATACTGGCCCGACGCTAGAAGTCAGGCTTTTGTTGATTCGGGCGGTGGCCACAAGGATGCCCCACATCAGACGCACGACGCGGGCCAGTCCTGGCCCCGCAGGCATCTGGGGGCCGCGACACTCTGGCCATCCTCAAGGCTTCCCCCAGAGGCCGGCTCGAGCGCGCCTTGGGCCCGGGGGCTACTGTCGGTGTTCTGGGAATGGGGGTACCTAGTCCTACCTACCTACGGCCCCGTACATGGCCCACTTCGTTAGCCAGGCATGGCCTGGCACGGCACTACTCAGGACAAGGCCCTCACGAGGACCTTGAGCTCATCAAGAAGGACAATGTCAAGACCAGCAAGGATGGGCCTCCTCAGGCCCCCTCCTGAGCAGCAGAGATCTCTATGCAAAGCCCGGCCTCAGGAGTCAAAGGTGACACAAGGAAGGACAGGCGGGTGCCAGCATGCCAGGCGACGCAGTTTCCTGTTTGGTGCAAAGGGAGCAAGGAAGTACGCGGGTTCCCAAAGCACCGTCCAAAGGTTTCCTTTCCGGTGCAACGAGACCATGACCACAAGCCCCGAAGGATGGATGTCATCGCCGAGCCCATGAGTGCATCACCAACAACTACTTTGCAGGCAAGACAACCTTTGGACAGGGCGTGGATGTACTCCTGTCCCCGTTCGAAATTGGCTGTTGAGGGATCCCTTCCCGCCATTGTGATAAGGGAAGAGGACCCAGGCCACCGCTATATATAGAGGCTAGGCCACACCATAGAGGGGATCCTGATCCAACACTTAGCCACTCAGTGCACCACCACCAGATAGCAAGCCAAGAAAACATCTTGAGCGCCCTCACGAGGCTTAAGCCCACTATACCAGTTCATCCACCCAAACCTCCACGAGAGGCAATCCACCAAAGCATGAGTAGGGTATTATGCGTCATAGCGGCCCGAACTTGGGTAAACTGTCGTGTTCATCTTCTTCCTCATCATTGAACGAGTTTGCCGTAGTAACCATCGAGTGCCGAGCTAGGTTGGGTGAGGCCGCGGGAAACCTTCGCACATGCCCCTGTGTTTGAACCTTAAGGGTTTTGCAGAGCCCGAAATCCGACAACCGTGAATATGATATACACCACTCACATACCCAAAATGGAGAGGAAGAGCGCCCTCCGAGAGGTTTACGCCCTAGAGCCTGTAGCCCCGAAGTATAACCCATGGTCGGCGTACCCGATCACCTTCGATCGACGGGACCACCCGACCAGTGTCCATCATGGGGGTCTAGCCGCCCTCATCCTAGACCCCATTATAGATGGGTACCACCTCACTAAAGTCCTAATGTGCGGAGGAAGTAGCCTTAATCTAATTTACTCAAACACGGTAAAAAAATATGGGTATAGATCCATCAAGGATCAAATCTAGCAATACTACCTTTAAAGGAGTGATCGCAGGCGTCGAAGCCCGGTGCACGGGCTTTGTGAGCGTGGAAGTAGTGTTTGGTTCACCCGATCACTTCTGAAGTGAGGACTTGATCTTCGACATTGTACCTTTCCACATTAGTTATCACGCCCTGTTAGGTCGTACAGCGTTGGCTCACTTTAACGCCATCCCACACTACGCATACCTCAAGCTCAAGATGCTCGGGCCCAAGGGGGTCATTACTGTCAACGGCAACACAAGGCGCTCCCTCCGAACTGAGGAACATGCATTGGCCTTGGCGGCCGAATTCCATTACAATGATGATCAGAAAACGCTGACATCTGTCGTAAAGGCGTGTAAAGTTGAGAAGCGAGATCGGTTTCAGCCCGAACTCCCAGAACCTTCTTGTCCCCAAAAATTGGGACTCGCTCCCCATTGCATAGCCCTAATGCTAGCGAAACATGTGCCAAGAAGGCACAACTTTGCACTCAAGATTCCATGGGCAGCAGTGGGGAACAACCTTCAAAGCGTAAGTGTTCGGCTGGACCGAACTACTACAAATATAAGTCTTCGGACATACTACAGGTACCATCAAGGACCTGCCAAAGCGTCAAGCAAATCCATACTTTGGCGACTTCTCAAGACCCTCTTTCCAAGGTCCGCTCGCTGACAGGATCAACCATAAAGGAATGCAACCCCCCTAGGAGGCACAAGAGTAGACAGGCGACAAGGCATATCAAGGACGGTAGGCCACCCATCAAAGATCCCTGGTACAACCCCTCCTGTAAAATTTATATTTCATCTTCAAGTACCTGTAAACAGTTGCTTTAGCAATTTGAGCTATAAGAGTTACTGAGCAAAATAGAAGACCGTTATGCATGGTCGCTTTGCTTTATTTTTTGGTACATACTCTATTTCCTCCCTCCTTAACACTTCTTGCGAACCTGTTCGGTACACTTCATGACGCAACCGGCTAATAGTCTGGGGCCTAGAATTTAAAATATCACCCTAAGAACAATCGATCATGTGTTCGGCGCCTTGGACTTTGCTTTACATGCATTGGTTCTGAACTATGTGTGAGGTCAATAGTTGGGTTGCCCGGCTCATGTGCTTGCCCCTTTACATTCCGCTCGTTCGGCTAAAAGGGCAAAGGGAGAACCACTGCGATTGTGTTCCAGCTAGCCTGGTCAAGCACCTCAGGGGAGAAAGCCAAAAATTGACCATCATAGTATGCGAGAACCGGTCTGTGAATCCGAGCATAAGTGTTATACTAAAAACTTAGTTAGAGGTTACTCCATGTCATATGATGGGTTTCGTACTAGTACAAACCATGTGATACTGGCTTTAGCCGTGGTTCATCCGAACATCACAAACCACTAGGGGCTAGTCATTAGCCCCCGCGTTCCTTTTTACGCTCCTACGGCTAAGTGAAAGAAATAAAGCATTATAGTCTGATTACCTTGTCCCCCTCACACTACCGCCTTTGGGTACCGATAGCTCGGCTAAGGGTCACAGTGCGGAGGCAAAGACACCTCGTGTAGTATCTACATGGAGGTTGAAGCCGATGACTCGCAACTTTCGGTTTAAACGGCCACACGGGAGTCATAGCTAATGCAAAACATAGAAGACATGATAAACCATGCATCATAACCATAAAAGCGTTAAAAGGTCTTCGTACATATTACAACGCACTTACTAATAAAAGTTATCTTTCGAGCACTAAGTCTCTATCGATCGAGCACCCTCCATCACTATGAAGAAGTATCGCTCAAGGCAACTATGTTCCTTTCCAGGGGGGAGGAGCGATAGCTATCTTCGTCGGATCAAGCCCCGGCCAGTTAACCTTGGCCCTTGCAAAGGCCATCCGAGCTCCCTCGATGCAGGAAGAATGCCTTAGCGCATCAATCCGAGGCGAAGCATCGCTCAGCTTCCGCACCAGGCCAAAGTAACTGCTCGGCAATGGCTCGTCGGGCCATAGCTTGATGCAGAGATCCTTCATGGCCGGCTCCACCATAAGGTGTAGCTCCATTAGCTGCTTCATCTGCTTGATGAGGAGAGGAGAGCACTCGGAGGCTTCAAATTGCGCCCAAAAGAGCCAAGCCTCATCTCCCTCTTCTCGCAAAGTGTAGAACTGGTTCACGTCCGCTACAGTCTTCGGGGGGTCCAAGTTGACGCCTGAGGAACGCCACACCTGGGTGAGCAATGTGAACCTGCTATCACTGAAGGCACACTGTAGTAAATACGGCTTACCATCTGTGATAGCCTTGACTTCGTGAATTTGTTCTTCATAGAACCACCTATCCACCTACTCCTTCTGGAGGTCGGCTTTCAGCGCAGATGGCTCCATGGCTTGTTCCTTGCCCTTCTGCTCAAGGTCCTCGCATTTTTGGCTGGCGTCCTTGAGCTCCTGCTGAACCTCCCCACCCGAGCCTCATGCTTATCGCGTGCGGTTTTTAAGGTGGAGAGCACGGCTGTTGCCTGTTCTGCTACTGCCTTCTTGTCTGCGGCGTCTTGCTTGATCCGTTGCAGTTCAACCTAGAGCTTCTCGACCTCTTTCGACAAGGTTGTGTAAGAAATAAACATATATTTATACTAAGTCAATAGTGTGAATCACTAATGATGAAGCACTCGGATATTACAATTCGGCTTACCTTGCGCCTCATCGAACCTCTTGTTCAGAGCATCAAGCTCCTCTTCGAAGCTCTTGAGCTTCCAATTTAGCTCGTCAAGATCTACGACATTCAGGGCCGCCGCTGATGACGAAGCCTGCGAACAACACATATTTATCAGTTTATATAGGTTCAAACCCCCGAACTGTCAAGACCATGACCTTATGTTCGGTCCTCTTAAGGGCTGTTAGAACATTATAGGATAAATAATGTCTCATACATTGTTTGGTCATTTCTTTGTATTTGACCCCCGGGTGAGTTTTTCTAAACTCACCCAGGGCTCGGGGTCTGCTATATTTAATGATAGCTCAAACCAAATAAATTAAAACTTTAGGAAAAGAACATTATGTGGCTCACCTGGAAGCCCGTCAAGAGACCGTTCAAGGCCTCCTTGAGTCTGCTATCAACGGACTGAATGCCTAGCAAAACCGCACCCATAAGGGTGTGGTGATCCTCGGAGATGGAGGCGCTCGATAAAGCCTCCTCCATGACCGGCCACCCAGTCATCGGTGGCGCCGGTGGTGATCGGTTAGCCCGATCTCTAACTGGGGATTGAACCGGTAGCTCCGGAGGTGTGCTGTGCTCCGGAGATGTCCTCGGAATGGACTGGACAACCCTTTGTCCAGTCTCCTTAGTGGCTGGGAGGGGCTCCTCCTCCCGGTCTTTGGTGGCCGAGGCATTAACCTCGGCCATGACATAGTCACCCCCACTGCTTGTGTTCGGCTCCAAAGCAGCCTCGTGGGATGACACCTCTGTGACATCCTTCGCGGCCCCCGTAGGTGTGTGATGCGACGCAGTCCCACTCTCGGCCAGCTCGGTGGGTGGAGTCTCCCCATCCGAAACTTGGTCGGTGGGGAGAACGCTTGGTGGGCTGCGGATCAGTCGGCGCTCACACATTAATAACATTAGAAACTTGGCATAAATAGCTCAGGGAGTCTTTGGATTCTTACCTTCGAGCTGGGGGTTGATCCTTAGGTTCCTTTGAGGAACCTTCTCAAAATCCTTGGACTTGGTGTCCGAGTCTGTGCTGTCATCGAGCAGGACCAACCTTGGTCGACATGCCCTCTTTGAGGCTGGAGGAGGTACCTCCTCCACAGTGTCTGGTGACACTGCCCTCTTTCTTGTGAGGGGGAGTCCCGTTCCTCCTCGTCCTCATGCTCTTCCTCATGGTTAGAGGAGGCATGGGTTTCCTTAGACGCAGCATCCGGCTGGTCCCTTGTGCGGAGACCTTCTTATGCTGAGACCTTCTCTGCTCTTTTTATTCTCTTTCTTTTCTGGCGCCTTGTGCGGCGCCACGACGAGCATTTCCTACAACAACTTTGACCTAGGGTCTTCGGGCTATGGTGTCGGGTAGTTGATTCCTTTGGCTTGGCTCAACCATTTTTGCAAAGATGAGGGGAAAGGTGTTTAGATCTTTTTTTCAGAAAACAGATACGATCGATTGAAATTATATTATACCTAGGTAGGAGAGTTATCGGCATGTAGGCCCGAATCCTCCTCCTCGACTGGCTAGCTCTTTTGGGGCTTGAACAACGCCTTCCACAGTTTCTCCGGAGTGGTGCGGAAGAGCTGACGAATGGTAGGATCATCATCAAGATGATAAGCCCACATGGGGGAGTACCGGCGCTAGCAAGGGAGGATGCAACGTCGAAGCATGATCTGGACCACGTTAACCAGCTCGACCTTGGCCTTGATCATCGAGGTCATGCACTTCTGCAGCTTGTCCACCTCCACATCCGACCCCCAGTCAAGGCCTTTCCTGAGCCATGAGGTCAATCTTCCAGGGGGTCTAGATATGAACTCGGCTGGAGCAACCTAACCTTCTTCCCTAGGCTCGGTGATATAAAACCACTCCTTTTGCCAGATCTTGATGGTGTCGATGAAGGTGCCAGTTGGCCATCCGACGCAGGTGATTTTGCTGATTACCCCCCCCCCCCCCCCGCAGTCCACGTGCTCGCCCGCAACAGTCTTCGACTTGATGTTGAAGACCATGAGCCACAGGCCTAAGTGCGGTTTGACCCGCAAAAAGGCCTCACAGACGGTGATGAATGCTGATATGTGCATGAAGGAGTTCGGGGTAAGGTAGTGGAAGTCCAGTCCATAGAAGAACATGAGACCCCTGACAAAGGGTTGGAGCGGAAAGATCAGTCCCCAGATGAAGTGGGGGACGAACACCACCCTCTCGCCTGGCTTAGGGGTGGGGACCACATGGTTCTTCTCCGAAGCATGGTGGAAGACGTTAGCAGGGAGGTAGTCAGCCTACTTTAGGTCCCAGATGTCCTGGTCTACGACCGTGGAAACCTCCCACTTGCCGTTGGAGCCTGAGCCTGCCAAGGCTGAGCTCGGAGGAGAAGTCAAGGAAGAACTGGATCTGGGCTATGGGAGCTTGGAGATATTGTGGAAGCAGAGGATGCGAATGGAAGCATGAATAGGCTTTGGACTTTTTTTCCTTTTTATGAGGTGTGCCACCGATTAGCCTCCCTTACTACGCCGCGAATTTCTCTGCTTCCCATGACGTGCGTACCATTATACGCGCATGTAGTAAGTCGAGATATTAATCATATCCCGTGTGAAACAGAGCATGATTTAAGCATTGATGAGTCGTGTCAATGAAAAAATAGCCTCGAACCGCGAATCGAGTTTTCATAACTGGTTCAGCGGTTGTGGTAGGCCACGACTCTTCGTCAGAAAGGTCGTTAGAAAACATTATTTACACCTTGACATTTGGCCTTCGGGATTAAGCAATTCATCACTAGTTCATATCACATGAAGCTACCAGACCGGAGACAATTCATCGGGATTAAGCAATTCATCAATTCATCAAAAAGGTCATCACCGGAAGCCGAACTAGTCTCGGTCGATTATTAGTGGGAAGAAGAACTCACCGCGCAAGCCGAAGATTCTGATCACATGAAGCTACTAGACCGGAGACCCTTGGCGTTGAGGGCTAGTTCGGGGGCTACTGAGGGAGTCTTGGATTAAGGGGTCCTCGGGGCGTCGACCTATCTCGTAATAGGCCGGTTTGACGGACCACATTCCGATCAACGCAGGAGAGGCCAAATACATCGAGAGCCCTCATTCTATAAGGAAGTCCCGAAGGTGCATCGTGCACTCCAATTCAAGATGAGGAAATCGACATCTCCATTCTCGACAGGAGACCTGCCATGTGTAAACTCTAGGTACCCCCCCCCCCGGTGTCTATATAAACCGGGAGGGTTTTAGATTGTAGGGCAGAGAAACTCATCTAGGGTTCTAGCTATTCGATCTCGAGGTAGATTAACTCTGTAACCTTCATACCATCAATATAATCAAGCATGGCATAGGGTTTTACCTCCATAGGAGGTCCCGAACCTGGGTAAACATCATCTCCTTCGTCCCTTGTTACCATCGATCCTAGTCTCACAGCTCGGGACTCCCTACCAAAGATTCGCCGGTTTTGACACTAACACCCGTACCGTTCATTGTCTTCTCTTTTGGCCGAACTCCATCGCAAGCGCTCCGGACACTCACAGCTCCAACGTTGGATCAAGCATGTTGTGGCTCTCCAAACCACACCTGAGCAGGTGGCGATGCTCAATTAAAACGAGCACACCCTCGATCGATTCTCCACACCGCACGAGTACTCCTCAAATGAGTCAAAGTGCGAGAGCAACGAGTCCGCTGCAGAAGTCCTGATGGAGGGAACTGAGGAGCAGAACGGACCTCCCGGATATGTCACGGTCTCCTCCCTCGGACGAGCGGGCCACAACCTAGGCGGTGGCCTCAACGTCAGCGCTTAGCCATACATCCCGCAATCCCCTCAATCGCTAGCAGCGGGAGGAACTTAGGAAGCGGAATGAGCAGACCCTACTCACCCCGATCACGGGGACTATTGGAAATATGCCCTAGAGGCAATAATAAAATGGTTATTATTGTATTTCCTTGTTCATGATAATTGTCTATTGTTCATGCTATAATTGTGTTAACCAGAAACCGTAATGCATGTTTGAATACATAGACCACAACATGTCCCTAGTAAGCCTCTAGTTGGCCAGCTCGTTGATCAATAGATGGTCACGGTTTCATGGCCATGGACATTGGATGTCATTGATAATGGGATCACATCATTAGGAGAATGATGTGATGGACAAGACCCAATCCTAAGCATAGCACAAGATCGTGTAGTTCGTGTGCTAAAGCTTTTCAATGTCAAGTATCGTTTCCTTAGACCATGAGATTGTGCAACTCCCGAATACCGTAGGAATTCTTTGGGTGTGCCAAACATCACAATGTAACTGGGTGACTATAAAGGTGCACTACGGGTATCTTCGAAAGTGTCTGTTGGGTTGGCACGAATCGAGACTGGGATTTGTCACTCCGTGTGACGGAGAGGTATCTCTGGGCCCACTCCGTAAGACATCATCATAATGAGCTCAATGTGACTAAGGAGTTAGCCACAGGATGATGTATTATGGAACGAGTAAAGAGACTTGCCGGTAACAAGATTGAACAAGGTATAGAGATACCGACGATCGAATCTCAGGCAAGTATCATACCGATAGAGAAAGGGAATTGTATACGGGATTGATTGAATCCCCGACATCGTGGTTCATCTGATGAGATCATCGTGGAGCATGTGGGAGCCAACATGGGTATCCAGATCCCGCAGTTGGTTATTAACCGGAAAGGTGTCTCGGTCATGTCTACATGTCTCCCGAACCCGTAGGGTCTACACACTTACGGTTCGATGACGCTAGGGCTATAGGGAAATGGTATACGTGATTACTGAAGGTTGTTTGGAGTCCCGGATGAGATCCCGGACATCACGAGGAGCTCCGTAATGGTCCGGAGGTAAAGATTGATATATAGGAAGTCTAGTTTTGGTCACCGAAAAGTTTTCGGGCTCATCGGTAGTGTATCGGGAGTGCCGGAAGGGTGCCGGAGGACCCCCGGGAGGGGTGTGACGACCATAGGACTTAGTGGCCCCTTAGAGGAGGTGTACCAGCCCTTATTGGGATGTCCAAGTCCTTCCGGAAAGGCCCATGCGGCTGGAGATAAGGAGATAGGGCAAAGGAGTTTGAAAAGGAGGAGATCCACCTCCTGTAACATCCCAAAATTCCATTTTGGAATGTTATGAATATAGCTATGCATCTATTATCATCATTGCTTGATTGTATGAACTAGTTGAAATGCCTCTTCTGGTTTTCAGAAAGTCCCCTTCTACTTTTCCCTATGTTGCTTCCTCTATTTAAAATTTTTGGTTAAAAGTTCAAATAAGAGAGGAGGAACATGACACTCCACACCAGGGTCTAATTGGTGAATTATTTGAACAAAAATAACCAGGAGTTATTTTGAAAATATTTGCAAAAAGGGTTTAAAAACAATTAGGACATTTCTGAAATAATATTTTTTTCAAAGTGTTCAAATGACAGAATAGAAATGTTCATTAAATAGCATTTATTATTCTGTTAATTTTGATATATAATACCCCTATATTTACAAACGATTTGAATGCTTTAAAAGCTTTTGAATGTCTCCGGAAATTATTAAAAAGAAACGGTAACCGTTTCCGGTATTAAACGGGCCGGCCCACCGGCTTTAAAAGCCGAAACCGTTACCGGTCGGCCGACCGAGCGCAGTAATGCTCCCGCTCTCTCACTGACACCGGGTCCCACCCCGTCCGACCGTTGCCCCGGAACGGTCATCGTCTTCACTCCCCGCGCTCGCCGGATCCGACGCCGGCCGTTACTCCCCCTCACCGGATCTCTCCCCTCTCTCCTCCCCGCACCCCCCCGAGCGCCTATATAAGAGCCCCACGGCCCCGCATCCATTCCCCCCCCGAGCCCCCTTCTCTCTCTCGCCGAGACGCCGTCGATTGCTCGTCGGAGTTCCACCACCACCGGAAGTCGCCGTCGATCGTAGCCACCACCTCCGACCATCATTCGCCACGCCGTCGCCACCAATCGCCTCCGGAGGACCGTCCCCGTCGCCAGGACCACTTCCCCGTCCTCCCCGACCACCGGAACACCTCGCCGTCGCAATCGCCGCTACCGGACTCGCCGGAGTACCCCGACGCCGGCAACCTCCCTCCGTAAGCCCCCTCGACCGTCCGATCCAAATCCCACGGTCCAGATTAGAACGAACTTAAGTCCGAACCGTTTTCTTCTACCGAACGGTCGCCCGCTCTAATTCACCTACCGAACGCCCCCCTTAGCCAATCGGATCGCGCCACGTAGCCCCCTGACCGACGCAAACTTTTTTTCATTTTCTGTTTTGTTTTAATTAACAGAATGTTTTCCAATTTTGTTTTGCTTATATCTTTTAATCTGTTTAGAGTTTTGAGTTGATTCTTTTTGCAATAGCTCACAATTTTCATGTAGTTTCACCCTGTACTTTTAAATTTCAAATTTGAACTATGAAATTTGAATTGAATCAAATTTGCTTAAAATCTTCAAATCTGAATAACTAGAGTTTGAAAATAGATTTTGATATGAATCTTTTTGCTACTGTTTGGTATTAGTTAGGACTATCTTCAGGTATAGTTTGAGGATTTTCATGATATATTTGATTACTGTTTTACCCAAAAAACAGAATCTGCTTATTATTATAATATAGTTTTATAAACTTAATTTTGATTAGTTTGATTTAGAATTTGGTTTTATTTGTTTATTAGGTTCTGTTAGTAAACATTTAGTGTTTTCACTTACTGTTAATAAAAATATAAATTTGCCTAGTTTAATTTTATTTAACATAGGAATCAAAATTTCTTTTCAATTAGGCTTAATTTGACTAAAACAACTAACTAGTAATAGTTTGTTTTCAAACAAAGTTTTCTATATTTTGTTTCTGTTTTCTAAGACAGATTTAATAGTAAATTATTTTTTTTCTGTCAAGAACATGTTTTGTTAACAAATTATAAGTTTAGTTTTACATTCTTTTGTTAATATAACTATAGTTGATTCATATAGTGTTTATCAAAACTTGTATAAACTTCACTAAACTTTTCCCAACAAGCTTAAATTGATTATTCTGTTTATTAATAAAATATTCTATTGTTTTCCTTGTTGTCAACAATTGTTTTGCTAATTCAAAATAGTTTTATTATGTAGTAGTGTTTTCATCATCCCCTTTGGAAAAAACAAAACTTTGTGTGTTTTACTTGCTAGAGACTTTTGTGCATTGTTTGCCTTGTTTGTTTAGTACTTCTTTGCTGAATGTTATGAGTACTTATTTTGGTTGTATGCTTATTTAAGTGCATTGTTTGTTTCGTTAGATTATCCGGAGTGCGAAACTTGTTACCTAGAGTTACTCAAGTACGAAGATCATCAATCAGGCAAGTCACTTTGATCATGTTTTACCCATGTTTTATATGCATTAGTTCTACCATCTCCCCAGTTGCATGCAAGATAGGTTAGTTGGAAACTTGGTTACATAGTAGTAGTATCATGTGGTAGATACCCCTCTCAACCCCTTTGACAACATTGGCCCCGGGAAACGTTGTTTTACCTTTTGCTATGCTATTAGTAGACGGGGTTGGTTGTGTGATTCATGAGAGTTGAGAGAGTTAATAATTTCAAGACCTACATAATGATCAAGATTTCAATACTCCAAGTTTTCAACATACCTCTGGGTGGATGATGGTTGAACGGCGCCCTGGAGAAACCAGTGGTTAGCCTAGGTGATGCTGGAGGTGGCCAGTATTCACGCGGAAAGGTCCACCCAGGCACAAAGGGATGGATGGGTGCTTCAAGACCCAAGGCTTACCTGCACAGCCACAAGTCATTATGGGCTCTGGCTTGGTTGGATATCGTGGTGACCCTGGACAGGCGGTGCTACGAGAGGTAGAAGAACGGTAGGAAAGGATGGGCATCGTCAGAGTCGCAGGGAAACCCTTTGGAAGACCATGTTTTGGTCATCCGTTTCTCAAACACCCTGAAGTGCGAGAAATCAAACGGAGGCGACCAAATCTTGTGGGGAACGTGTGCAAAAACTCTGCAGAGTACTTAAACCTAATCGATTAGCCGTGTCCACGGTTATGGACGACTTGAGCCAAAGGGATTGGAACTTCCGGAACTCTCAACACAAATAATATGATGATGTGGGAATTTAATAATTTTGGGTATGAGAATTGGTTGATGGAACCATCTCATTAATCAACCAACTTAGTAATGCTTTGCTTAGCCCTTTTTCTAGATGTAGGAAAAATTGGCTTTACGCAAAACTTACCACCCCACCTGCCATATAAGCATATAGACTAGCTGATTATTTTCACCCCTCTCTTGTGACTTTGCCGGCATACTCCATATGCTGACCTACACGGCTGCAACGTATCATGTTGCAGAGTATTTTTCCGACCAGGAGTGAGGACACGTTCTATGCTCAGTGAGATGCCCTTGGAGTCGGATGGACTCATCTACCTTCGACGCTTCCGCAAGATTTAGATATTCTCATGAGTTGGCCTTTGGCCACTTTATTGTAATTTTTATCGTAATAAAGAACTCGATATGAGATTTCGATTAATATAATGCTGTGTGATTTACCTTTGATATATACATTGATGTACCGTGTGTGTACCAGCATGATCTTGGGATGGTACGGAAACACCGGAGACTTGACCTTCCAGGTCGGGTCGTTACAGAAATGGTATCAGAGCACACGCTGACCGTAGGACGTAACCTCTAGGATTGGAAAGCCTTAGGATTGTTTCTCTTTGTCTTTAAATATCTTATACTCTCATCTATTCGTTTCTGACTCCTCTCCGATTATTTCAAAATTTATAGATGGCCACCTTCATCCCAGTGTTGATCACAGAGTTTTGCCAGCCTGACGCAACGATGCCCTTTGGTAAGGAGCTGATGAGGATCGTCAAGGACATAAGGATTGCTTTGCCGAGCATCACCGGGATTCCTATCATGTCATTTCCCCAAGATGGACGCTACAGGATCGAGGTGCATATTCCAGGGAAGACCTTTGGGAATCGGAAGGAACCCATAGATCTCAAGTTCGTGGCACCCAGTTGGATACTTGGAAGAGACATGGCCATTCATCGTGCCCTTGGACGTATCCAGGAGGAATACAGAGGTGGAACCATTTCACCAGGACTCAGCATGGTTTGCCGCAGAGATGCCCATGGCAACATCATCACCAATCCCACTGCAGACACCAATATCTCCTATATCCAGACCTTGGAGACTCACATCAGGACTCTGGAGCTTCGAGTTCGTGCTGACACGAAGACTATCAAGAATCTGATGAATCGTGAGCTGGACCTTGAAGCTGATCTGCGAGAGGCCAACTATGAACACGAGCATGAAGTGAAGGACTTCTTAGAGAGGATTGATGAGCAGAATGCACGCATCGCCACTCTGGAGGAGCATCTAGACATGGGAGAAAACCTTCACCCCGAAGGAGACATGGCACCCTTCATCAGCGACGATGAAGACTATGAGGAAAGCACCACCGGAGGACCTACGACTATGCACTTTTGAGGAGAACATTAGTTATGCCCTCCAATGTATCTTTATTTTAGTCGTTAAAGCGTAGGTCGATGTTTAGTTGTCTGAGATTTGTATTTTCCGATGTTTGACATTGATTGAATAAATGAATGAGTGTTTCGTGTGATATGTTTGTTGCATTGCATATGGGTAGTGAATTTCTTCCAGACCCTAGTTCTATTCTAATTCTCATCCCTCTGAAAACAGCAAGATGCCTCCACGACGTGAGACCGATTTCACTTTTCCACCGGAACTCACCCAACTCCTTCAGCAACAGAATGCACTGATGCAACTATTGATTCAGAATCAGACCAACAACCAGAACAACAACAACAACCACCATCCACCCCAGACTGACAATCTCACCCGTTTTCTGAGGTTGAACCCTCCAACTTTCTCCAGCAGCACTGAGCCCATTGTGGCAGATGACTGGCTCCGCAAGATGGAGAGAGAACTTGTCACCGCTGGATGCACTGACGCTGAGAAAGTGCGATTTGCCGCACATCAACTGGAAGGACCAGCAGCATCATGGTGGGAGAATTATACCACCACTTATCCTATTGCAGATGTGACTTGGGAGCAGTTCAAGCTTGCTTTCCGCACCGCTCATGTTTCAGCTGGAGCCATGAGTTTAAAGAAGCGCGAGTTTCGCAACTTGCGCCAGGGTAATCGTTCCGTGGCCCAATATGTGGACGACTTCAACACATTGTCACGTTATGCCCCAGGAGATGTGGCCGATGATGCGGCCAAGCAAGAAAAGTTTCTGGAAGGACTCAATGATGAGTTGAGCATACAGCTGGTAGTGGCTAATTTCAACAACTACCAAGAGCTGGTGGATAAGGCACTTATTCTGGAAGGTAAACAGCAGCAGATTGAGAACCGCAAGCGGAAGTACACTCAGGGGAAGTTCAACTCTGGAGCTCATCAGAAGCCTCGTTACTCCCCGTACTCCGGGAATACCGGATCAGGAAATGGTAAGTTTGGAAAGCACACTCATACTGTGCACAACCATGGAGGTCACCATCATGGAGGAAATGGGAATAACCGTCTCAACCATGGTAACTTCAAGAGTGACAATGGGAATGGGAACAACAACCAGCACCGTCAAGTTCCTGCTCAGAAGGATCTGAGTCACATTACCTGTTTCAAGTGCCAGAAGACAGGGCACTATGCTACTGAGTGTCCCCAGAGTAAGCAAGGCACTGGAAACGGCACTAACAACGGCAACTCCACAGCCAAGAAGCCCAATCCGTTTCCCCGTGCTCACGTGAATCACATCAACGTGGAAGAAGTCTATGATCAGCCCGAGACTGTGGTTGGTAAGTTTTTATTGCATTCACGTCCTGTTACAGTACTTTTTGATTCGGGTGCAACTCATTCATTCATATCAAGGGTAGTTGTGGATAAGTATGGTTTGCCCACCAAAACCCTTAGTCAGCCAATTCAGGTTAGTTCTCCAGGAGGTATGATGATGGCAGGGATAGGATGCCATGCCTTGAAACTCAATATAGGGAACCATGTTTTTTCCACCGACCTCATCGTCTTAGAGTCACACGGATTGGATGTAATCCTAGGCATGGATTGGATGACCAAGTATGAAGGAAATCTTGATTGCCCTAGCAAGTCTGTTTCACTCACCACCCCGGAGAACAAGAGGATTAAGTATGTATCCCGACGCACACGTATGAGTGCTCGGTTAAATTCTCTCACAGGAGTTGTTCAGGAGGAAGTACCTGTGGTAAAAGAATTTCCAGATGTATTTCCGGAAGAATTACCAGGAATGCCACCAGATAGGGAGATTGAGTTCTTAATAGAGCTACAGCCAGGGACAGCCCCAATTTCCAAGAGACCCTATCGGATGCCCGCAAATGATCTGTTGGAAATCAAGAAGCAAATTAAGGAGTTATTGGACAAAGGTTATATTCGCCCAAGTTCTTCACCTTGGGGAGCCCCAGTTCTTTTGGTGGAGAAGAAGGATAAATCTTTGAGAATGGTAGTGGACTATCGTGCCTTGAACGAGGTGACTATCAAGAACAAGTACCCTCTACCGATGATTAATGATTTGTTTGATCAGCTCGTAGGAGCCAAAGTATTCTCCAAGATCGATCTTCGATCAGGGTATCACCAGTTGAAAATTCGTGAACAGGATATACCCAAAACAGCTTTCACCACGAGGTATGGCTTGTATGAGTATACGGTCATGTCTTTTGGATTGACTAATGCTCCTGCCTACTTCATGAATTTGATGAACAAAGTATTCATGGAATACCTAGACAAGTTTGTTGTGGTGTTCATCGATGACATTCTGATATTCTCCAAGAACGAGGAAGAGCATAAGCAACATTTGCGTTTAGTTCTGGAAAAGCTAAGAGAGCATCAGTTATATGCCAAGTTCAGCAAATGTGAATTTTGGTTGACGGAAGTCGGATTCCTTGGACATGTTATTTCCGGAGAAGGAATAGCCGTAGACCCCGCTAAGGTTGAAGCCGTCACCGAGTGGAAGTCACCCACCTCAGTTAAGGAGATCCGCAGTTTCCTTGGACTTGCTGGATATTACCGGAGGTTCATTGAAAATTTCTCCAAGGTTGCCAAGCCCATGACAGAGTTGTTGAAGAAAGAATCCAAGTATGTTTGGACTGTGGAATGTGAAGCCAGTTTCCGGGAGTTGAAGGAACGTTTGGTCACAGCCCCAGTGTTGATCTTGCCCGATATTCGGAAGGATTTCCAGGTTTATTGTGATGCTTCACGTCAAGGACTTGGAGGAGTACTTATGCAGGATGGAAAAGTTGTAGCCTATGCTTCCAGACAGCTACGACCTCATGAGTTGAATTATGCCACGCATGACTTGGAGCTAGCAGCCGTAGTGCACGCACTCAAGACTTGGAGACATTTCCTTATCGGAAATAGTTGTGATGTTTACACCGACCATAAGAGCCTGAAGTATATCTTCACGCAGAAAGAGTTGAACCTCAGACAGAGGAGATGGTTAGAGTTAATCAAGGACTATGACATGAGATTACACTACCATCCAGGTAAGGCTAATGTTGTAGCCGATGCCTTGAGTCGGAAAACTTATGTGAACACACTCACAGCTGGAGGATTACCTCAAGAGTTAGTCGATGATCTCAGAGAGCTCAAGCTAGAGATAGTTCCAAGAGGATATGTTGCTACACTGGAAATTCAGTCCACCTTGACCGAAAGAATTCGAGAAGCCCAGAAATCGGACAAGGAGATAGCTGAGATTAAACAGAGAATGAAAGATGGTAAAGCTAAAGGTTTTCGTGAGGATGAACACGGAACTTTGTGGTTTGAGAACCGAATCTATGTGCCCAATGAACCAGAGCTCAGGAAGTTGATACTTCAGGAAGCCCACGATTCACCTTACTCGATACACCCAGGCAATACCAAGATGTATCTGGATTTAAAGGAAAGTTATTGGTGGACAGGTATGAAGAAAGATATTGCAGAGCATGTTGCGATATGTGATGTTTGTCAGCGAGTAAAGGCAGAACATCAGAAACCAGCAGGGTTACTCCAACCTTTGCCGATACCCGAGTGGAAATGGGAAAAACTTGGTATGGATTTCATCACAGGATTGCCCAGGACCCGTTCAGGTTATGATTCCATCTGGGTAGTGGTAGATCGCTTGACCAAGGTAGCACACTTCATTCCAGTAAAGACCACCTATACCAGTGCTAAGCTAGCCAAGATATACATGACCAGGATCGTATGTCTGCATGGAGTTCCGAGGAGTATAGTGTCAGATAGAGGAACACAATTCACTTCAAAGTTTTGGCATCAGTTACATGAGACTTTGGGTACGAGACTGGAGTTTAGTACAGCTTTTCATCCGCAGACAGATGGCCAGACTGAGAGAGTCAATCAGATTCTGGAAGACATGTTGAGAGCTTGTGCGCTAGATTATGGATCTAGTTGGGACGAAAACTTGCCTTACGCAGAATTCTCATACAACAACAGTTATCAGACCAGTCTAAAGATGGCCCCTTTCGAAGCTTTATACGGAAGAAGATGTAGAACACCACTGACGTGGGATGGTGTTGGAGACCGACAACTTTTTGGTCCCGACCTTATCCGAGATTCTGAAGAGAAAGTCAAGTTGATACGTGACAGACTCAAAATAGCTCAATCTCGACAGAAGAGCTATGCTGACAACAAGCGCAAGGAAGTGACGTATGAAGTGGGAGACCGAGCATATCTTCGTGTGTCCCCGCTTCGAGGAACCAAGAGATTTGGTGTTAAAGGAAAATTAGCACCCAGATTCATAGGCCCCTACAAAATTCTTGAACGTAGAGGTGAAGTTGCATACAAACTGGAATTGCCGGAAGGATTATCCGAAGTTCATGATGTGTTCCATGTTTCCCAGCTGAAGAAATGTCATGCTGAGATGGTTGACATCCCTTTGCGAGACACCGTGCCCCTAGAGGCCATACAGCTTGAAAGTGATCTGACTTATGAGGAGAAGCCTGTCAAGATCCTCGAGACATCCAACAGAGTTACCCGCAGCAAGATTATCAAGTTCTGCAAAGTTTTGTGGAGTCACCATACTGAGGAAGAAGCCACCTGGGAACGCGAAGAAGATCTTCGTAGAGACCATCCGCACCTATTTTCTAGCCAACCCGAATCTCGAGGGCGAGATTCATCTTAAGGTGGGTAGGTTTGTAACATCCCAAAATTCCATTTTGGAATGTTATGAATATAGCTATGCATCTATTATCATCATTGCTTGATTGTATGAACTAGTTGAAATGCCTCTTCTGGTTTTCAGAAAGTCCCCTTCTACTTTTCCCTATGTTGCTTCCTCTATTTAAAATTTTTGGTTAAAAGTTCAAATAAGAGAGGAGGAACATGACACTCCACACCAGGGTCTAATTGGTGAATTATTTGAACAAAAATAACCAGGAGTTATTTTGAAAATATTTGCAAAAAGGGTTTAAAAACAATTAGGACATTTCTGAAATAATATTTTTTTCAAAGTGTTCAAATGACAGAATAGAAATGTTCATTAAATAGCATTTATTATTCTGTTAATTTTGATATATAATACCCCTATATTTACAAACGATTTGAATGCTTTAAAAGCTTTTGAATGTCTCCGGAAATTATTAAAAAGAAACGGTAACCGTTTCCGGTATTAAACGGGCCGGCCCACCGGCTTTAAAAGCCGAAACCGTTACCGGTCGGCCGACCGAGCGCAGTAATGCTCCCGCTCTCTCACTGACACCGGGTCCCACCCCGTCCGACCGTTGCCCCGGAACGGTCATCGTCTTCACTCCCCGCGCTCGCCGGATCCGACGCCGGCCGTTACTCCCCCTCACCGGATCTCTCCCCTCTCTCCTCCCCGCACCCCCCCCGAGCGCCTATATAAGAGCCCCACGGCCCCGCATCCATTCCCCCCCCGAGCCCCCTTCTCTCTCTCGCCGAGACGCCGTCGATTGCTCGTCGGAGTTCCACCACCACCGGAAGTCGCCGTCGATCGTAGCCACCACCTCCGACCATCATTCGCCACGCCGTCGCCACCAATCGCCTCCGGAGGACCGTCCCCGTCGCCAGGACCACTTCCCCGTCCTCCCCGACCACCGGAACACCTCGCCGTCGCAATCGCCGCTACCGGACTCGCCGGAGTACCCCGACGCCGGCAACCTCCCTCCGTAAGCCCCCTCGACCGTCCGATCCAAATCCCACGGTCCAGATTAGAACGAACTTAAGTCCGAACCGTTTTCTTCTACCGAACGGTCGCCCGCTCTAATTCACCTACCGAACGCCCCCCTTAGCCAATCGGATCGCGCCACGTAGCCCCCTGACCGACGCAAACTTTTTTTCATTTTCTGTTTTGTTTTAATTAACAGAATGTTTTCCAATTTTGTTTTGCTTATATCTTTTAATCTGTTTAGAGTTTTGAGTTGATTCTTTTTGCAATAGCTCACAATTTTCATGTAGTTTCACCCTGTACTTTTAAATTTCAAATTTGAACTATGAAATTTGAATTGAATCAAATTTGCTTAAAATCTTCAAATCTGAATAACTAGAGTTTGAAAATAGATTTTGATATGAATCTTTTTGCTACTGTTTGGTATTAGTTAGGACTATCTTCAGGTATAGTTTGAGGATTTTCATGATATATTTGATTACTGTTTTACCCAAAAAACAGAATCTGCTTATTATTATAATATAGTTTTATAAACTTAATTTTGATTAGTTTGATTTAGAATTTGGTTTTATTTGTTTATTAGGTTCTGTTAGTAAACATTTAGTGTTTTCACTTACTGTTAATAAAAATATAAATTTGCCTAGTTTAATTTTATTTAACATAGGAATCAAAATTTCTTTTCAATTAGGCTTAATTTGACTAAAACAACTAACTAGTAATAGTTTGTTTTCAAACAAAGTTTTCTATATTTTGTTTCTGTTTTCTAAGACAGATTTAATAGTAAATTATTTTTTTTCTGTCAAGAACATGTTTTGTTAACAAATTATAAGTTTAGTTTTACATTCTTTTGTTAATATAACTATAGTTGATTCATATAGTGTTTATCAAAACTTGTATAAACTTCACTAAACTTTTCCCAACAAGCTTAAATTGATTATTCTGTTTATTAATAAAATATTCTATTGTTTTCCTTGTTGTCAACAATTGTTTTGCTAATTCAAAATAGTTTTATTATGTAGTAGTGTTTTCATCATCCCCTTTGGAAAAAACAAAACTTTGTGTGTTTTACTTGCTAGAGACTTTTGTGCATTGTTTGCCTTGTTTGTTTAGTACTTCTTTGCTGAATGTTATGAGTACTTATTTTGGTTGTATGCTTATTTAAGTGCATTGTTTGTTTCGTTAGATTATCCGGAGTGCGAAACTTGTTACCTAGAGTTACTCAAGTACGAAGATCATCAATCAGGCAAGTCACTTTGATCATGTTTTACCCATGTTTTATATGCATTAGTTCTACCATCTCCCCAGTTGCATGCAAGATAGGTTAGTTGGAAACTTGGTTACATAGTAGTAGTATCATGTGGTAGATACCCCTCTCAACCCCTTTGACAACATTGGCCCCGGGAAACGTTGTTTTACCTTTTGCTATGCTATTAGTAGACGGGGTTGGTTGTGTGATTCATGAGAGTTGAGAGAGTTAATAATTTCAAGACCTACATAATGATCAAGATTTCAATACTCCAAGTTTTCAACATACCTCTGGGTGGATGATGGTTGAACGGCGCCCTGGAGAAACCAGTGGTTAGCCTAGGTGATGCTGGAGGTGGCCAGTATTCACGCGGAAAGGTCCACCCAGGCACAAAGGGATGGATGGGTGCTTCAAGACCCAAGGCTTACCTGCACAGCCACAAGTCATTATGGGCTCTGGCTTGGTTGGATATCGTGGTGACCCTGGACAGGCGGTGCTACGAGAGGTAGAAGAACGGTAGGAAAGGATGGGCATCGTCAGAGTCGCAGGGAAACCCTTTGGAAGACCATGTTTTGGTCATCCGTTTCTCAAACACCCTGAAGTGCGAGAAATCAAACGGAGGCGACCAAATCTTGTGGGGAACGTGTGCAAAAACTCTGCAGAGTACTTAAACCTAATCGATTAGCCGTGTCCACGGTTATGGACGACTTGAGCCAAAGGGATTGGAACTTCCGGAACTCTCAACACAAATAATATGATGATGTGGGAATTTAATAATTTTGGGTATGAGAATTGGTTGATGGAACCATCTCATTAATCAACCAACTTAGTAATGCTTTGCTTAGCCCTTTTTCTAGATGTAGGAAAAATTGGCTTTACGCAAAACTTACCACCCCACCTGCCATATAAGCATATAGACTAGCTGATTATTTTCACCCCTCTCTTGTGACTTTGCCGGCATACTCCATATGCTGACCTACACGGCTGCAACGTATCATGTTGCAGAGTATTTTTCCGACCAGGAGTGAGGACACGTTCTATGCTCAGTGAGATGCCCTTGGAGTCGGATGGACTCATCTACCTTCGACGCTTCCGCAAGATTTAGATATTCTCATGAGTTGGCCTTTGGCCACTTTATTGTAATTTTTATCGTAATAAAGAACTCGATATGAGATTTCGATTAATATAATGCTGTGTGATTTACCTTTGATATATACATTGATGTACCGTGTGTGTACCAGCATGATCTTGGGATGGTACGGAAACACCGGAGACTTGACCTTCCAGGTCGGGTCGTTACACCTCCCTTGTGGGAGGTGGACTCTCCCCCTAGTTTGGCCGAACCTCTCCTCCTTGAAGGAGGGGCCAAGGCAGCCCTCCCTCTCCCTCCTCCTATATATACCCAAGGGTTTGGGCTGATTTGAGACACGACTTCTCTCTCTCGGCGCAACCCAACCCTTCCTCTTCCTCGTTCTCCGTAGCGCTTGGCGAAGCCCTGCCGGAGTCCATGTAGCTCCACCGTCACCATGTCGTCGTGCTGCCGGAGCTCTCCCTCAACCTCTCCTTCCTCCTTGCTGGATCAAGGCGTAGGAGACATCATTGGGCTGCACGTGTGTTGAACACGGAGGCGCCATTGTTCGGCGCTGAGATCGGAATCCACCGCGATCTGAATCGCTGCGAGTACGACTCCACCAACCGCGTTCTTGTAACGCTTCCGCTTAGCAATCTTCAAAGGTATGAAGATGCAATATCTCCCCTCTCGTTGCTTGTTTCTCCATAGATAGATCTTTGTGACACGTAGGAAATTTTTTGATTTACTACTACATCTCCCAACAGTGGTATTAGAGCCAGGTTTATGCGTAGAATCTATGCACGAGTAGAACACAAGTTGTTGTGGGCGTCGATTTTGTTAATATGCTTACTACTACTAGTCTTATCTTGATTCGGCGGTATTGCGGGATGAAGTGGCCCGGACGGACTTTACACGTACGCTTACGTGAGACTGGTTCCACCGCCTGACATGCACTTGTTGCATAAGGTGGCTAGCGGGTGTCTGTCTCTCCCACCTTAGTCGGATTGGATTCGATGAAAAGGGTCCTTATGAAGGGTAAATAGCAATTGGCATATCACGTTGTGGTTTTGGCGTAGGTAAGAAAAGTTCTTTCTAGAAACCTATAGCAGCCACGTAAAAACTTGCAACTACATATTAGAGGACGTCTAACTTGTTTTTGCAGCATATGCCTTGTGATGTGATATGGCCAAAGAATGTGATGTGATGCATTGTGATGTATGAGATTGATCATGTTCTTGTAATAGGATTCACGACTTGCATGTCGATGAGTATGACAACTGGTAGGAGCCATAGGAGTTGTCTTATTTTATTGTATGACATGTGTGTCAATCATAAACGCCATGTAATTACTTTACTTTATTGCTAAACGTTAGCCATAGTAGTAAAAGTAATAGTTGGCGAGACAACTTCATGAAGACATAATGATGGAGATCATGATGATGGAGATCATGGTGTCATGCCGGTGACAGTGATGATCATGGTGCCCCGAAGATGGAGATCAAAGGAGCAAGATGATATTGGCCATATCATGTCACTATATTGATTGCAGGTGATGTTTATCATGTTTACATCTTATTTGCTTAGAACGACGGTAGTAAATAAGATGATCTCTCAATAAACTTTCAAGAGAAGTTTTTGCCCTAACTGTCCACCGTTGCTAAGGATCGTCGTTCCGAAGCACCACGTGATGATCGGGTGTGATAGGTTCTAACATTCGCATACAACGGGTGTAAGCCAGATTTACACACGCGGAACACTTAGGTTAACTTGACGAGCCTAGCATGTACAGACATGGCCTCGGAACACGGAAGACCAAAAGGTCGAACATGAGTCGTATAGAAGATATGATCAACATGGAGATGTTCACCATGGATGACTAGTCCTTCTCACGTCATGATCGGACACGGGCTAGTTGACATGGATCATGTGTCACTTAGATGACTAGAGAGATGTCTATCAACTGGGAGTTCATTAAATAATTTTATTATGTGAACTTAATTATCATGAACTTAGTCTAAAATTATCTTTACAATATATATTGTAGATCCAATGGCCAACGCGAATGTCACCCTCAATTTCAATGCGTTCCTAGAGAAAACCAAGCTGAAAGATGATGGAAGCAACTATGCGGACTGGGTCCGTAGCTTGAGGATCATCCTCACAGCTTCCAAGAAATTGTATGTCCTTGATGCACCACTAGGTGACCCACCCCTTCTCCCAGCAGAGAAAGACGCTGCGAATGCTTGACATTCTTGCTGCGATGATTACTCCCTTGTTCAGTGCAGCATGCTTTACAGTTTACAACCAGGACTCCAAAAGCGTTGTGAGCAACACGGAGCATATGAGATGTTCCAAGAGTTGAAACTGGTTTTCCAAGCTCATGCCCAAGTCAAGAGATATGACGTCTCCGACAAGTTCTTTAGCTGTAAGATGGAGGAGAATAGTTCTGTCAGTGAGCACATCCTCAAGATGTCTAGACTACACAACCGCTTCACTCAGCTGGGAGTTAATCTCCCGAATGACTCGGTCATTGATAGAATCCTCCATTCGCTTCCACCTGGCTACAAGAGCTTTGTGATGAACTACAACATGCAAAGGATGGAGAAGTCCATTCCTGAGTTGTACTCGATGCTGAAATCAGCAGAAGTCGAGATCAAAAAGGAGCATCAAGTGTTGATGGTCAAGAAGACCACTAGTTTCAAGAAAGGCAAGGGTAAGAAGAACTTCAAGAAGGATGGCAAAGTTGTTTCCGCGCCCGGTAAGCAAGTTGCCAGGAAGAAGAAGAACAAAAATGGACCCAAGCCTGAGACTGAGTGTTTTTATTGCAAGGGTACTGGTCACTCGAAGCGGAATTGCCCCCAAGTACTTAGCGGATAAGAAGGACGACAACGTTAAAGGTATATGTGATATACTTGTTATTGATGTGTACCTAACCAGCACTTGTAGTAGCTCCTGGGTATTTGATACCGGTGCAGTTGCTCACATTTGTAACTCCAAGCAGGAGCTGCGGGATAAGCGGAGGCTGGCAAAGGACGAGGTGATGACACGCGTCGGGAACGGTTCCAAGGTCGATGTGATCGCCGTCGGCACGCTACCTTTACATCTACCTTCGGGATTAGTGTTAAACCTTAATAATTGTTATTTAGTACCAGCTTTGAGCATGAACATTGTATCTGGATCTCGCTTGATGCGAGATGGCTACTCATTTAAATCTGAGAATAATGGTTGTTCTATTTATATGAGAGAAATATTTTATGGTCATGCCCTGCTGGTCAATGGTTTATTTTTGATGAATCTCGAACGTGATGTTACACATGTCCATAGTGTGAGTACCAAAAAGTTTAAGGTTGATAACGATAGTCCCACTTACATGTGGCACTGCCGCCTTGGTCATATTGGTGTCAAACGCATGAAGAAGCTCCATACTGATGGACTTTTGGAGTCTCTTGATTTTGAATCATTTGACACGTGTGAACCATGCCTCATGGGCAAGATGACAAAGACTCCGTTCTCCGAAACAATGGAGCGAGCAACTGACTTGTTGGAAATAGATGTATGCGGTCCAATGAGTGTCGAGGCTCGTGGTGGCTACTGTTATGTTCTCACCCTCACTGATGACTTGAGTAGATATGGGTATGTCTACTTAATGAAACATAAGTCTGAAACTTTTGAAAGGTTCAAGGAATTTAGAAGTGAGGTAGAGAATCAACATGACAGGAAAATAAAGTGCCTACGATCTGATCGTGGCAGAGAATATTTAAGTCACAATTTTGGCACGCACCTAAGGAAATGTGGAATTGTTTCACAACTCACGCCGCCTGGCACACCTCAGCGAAATGGTGTGTCTGAATGTCGTAATCGCACTCTATTAGATATGGTACGATCTATGATGTCTCTTACCGACTTACCGCTATCATTTTGGGGATATGCATTAGAGACTGCCGCATTCACTTTAAATAGGGCACCGTCAAAATCCGTTGAGACGACACCGTATGAATTATGGTTTGGAAAGAAACCTAAGCTGTCGTTTCTAAAAGTTTGGGGATGCGATGCTTATGTGAAGAAACTTCAACCTGAGAAGCTCGAACCCAAAGCGGAAAAGTGCGTCTTCATAGGATATCCCAAAGAGACTATTAGGTATACCTTTTACCTACGATCCGAGGGCAAAGTCTTTGTTGCCAAGAATGGATCCTTTCTCGAGAAAGAGTTTATCTCGAAAGAAGTAAGTGGGAGGAAAATAGAACTTGATGAGGTAATTGTACCTCCACTCGAACCGGAGAGTAGCACAACATAGGAAGTTGTTTCTGTGGAGCCTGCACCGGCTGGAGAGGAAATTAATGATGATGATCATGAAACTTCAGATCCAGTTACTTTTGAACGTCGAAGGTCCACTAGGACACGTTCCGCACCAGAGTGGTATGGTGACCCTGCCCTGGAGATCATGTTGTTGGACAATGGTGAACCTTCAAACTATGAAGAAGCAATGGCGGGCCCGGATTCCAACAAATGGCTTGAGGCCATGAAATCCGAGATAGGATCCATGTATGAGAACAAAGTATGGACTTTGGTGGACTTGCCAGATGATAAGCGAGCCATTGAAAATAAATGGATCTTTAAGAAGAAGACTGACGCGGACGGTAATGTGACCGTCTACAAGGCTCGGCTTGTCACTAAGGGTTATCGACAAGTTCAAGGAGTTGACTACGATGAGACTTTCTCACCCGTAGCGATGTTGAAGTCTGTCCGAATAATGTTAGCAATTGCTGCATTTTATGATTATGAGATCTGGCAAATGGACGTCAAACCGGCATTCCTTAATGGTTTCCTTAAGGAAGAACTGTATATGATGTAGCCGGAAGGTTTTGTCGATCCTAAAGATGCTAACAAAGTATGCAAGCTCCAGTGCTCCATGTATGGGCTAGTGCAAGCATCTCGGAGTTGGAACATTCGCTTTAATGAGGTGATTAAAGTGTTTGGGTTTATACAGGTTTATGGAGAACCCTATATTTACAAGAAAGTGAGTGGGAGCTCTGTAGCATTTCTCATATTATATGTGGATGACATACTGATAATGGGAAATGATATAGAACTTTTGGAAAGTGTAAAGGCCTACTTGAATAAGTGTTTTTCAATGAAGGACCTTGGAGAAGTTGCTTACATATTAGGTATTAAGATCTATAGAGATAGATCAAGACGCCTCATAGGTCTTTCACAAAGCACATACCTTGAAAAGATATTGAAGAAGTTCAATATGGATCAGTCCAAGAAGGGGTTCTTGCCTGTGTTACAGGGTGTGAGATTGAGTACGACTCAATGCCCGACCACGACAAAGGATAGAGAAGAGATTAGTGTCATCCCCTATGCTTCAGCCATAGGCTCTATTATGTATGCCATGCTGTGTACCAGACCTGATGTGAACCTTGCCATAAGTTTGGTGGGGAGGTACCAAAGTGATCCCGGAGCGGAACACTGGACAGCGGTCAAGAATATCCTGAAGTACCTGAAAAGGACAAAGGACATGTTTCTCGTATATGGAGGTGCCGAAGAGCTCGTCGTAAAGGGTTACGTCGATGCTAGCTTCGACATAGATCCGGACGACTCCAAGTCGCAAACCGGATACGTGTATATTTTGAACGGAGGGGCAGTCAGCTGGTGTAGCAGCAAGCAAAGCGTTGTGGCGGCATCTACATGTGAAGCGGAGTACACAGCTGCTTCGGAAGCAGCAAAGGAAGGAGTCTCAATGAAGGAGTCCATCACCGACCTAGGAGTAATTCCAAGTGCGTCAGGCCCAATGACTCTATTCTATGACAACACTGGAGCTATTGCCCTTGAGAAAGAGCCCAGGTTTCACAAGAAGATAAGACACATCAAGCGCCGCTTCAACTCCATCCGTGATTACATTCAGGAGGGAGATATGGATATTTCTAAAGTGCATATGGATCTGAATGTCGTAGATCCGTTGACTAAACCTCTCTCACGAGCAAAACATGATCAACACCAGAATGCTATGGGTGTTCGATTCATCACAATGTAACTAGATTATTGACTCTAGTGCAAGTGGGAGACTGTTGGAAATATGCCCTAGAGGCAATAATAAAATGGTTATTATTGTATTTCCTTGTTCATGATAATTGTCTATTGTTCATGCTATAATTGTGTTAACCAGGAACCATAATGCATGTGTGAATACATAAACCACAACATGTCCCTAGTAAGCCTCTAGTTGGCTAGCTCGTTGATCAATAGATGGTCATAGTTTCATGGCCATGGACATTGGATGTCGTTGATAACGGGATCACATCATTAGGATAATGATGTGATGGACAAGACCCAATCCTAAGCATAGCACAAGATCGTGTAGTTCGTCTGCTAAAGCTTTTCAATGTCAAGTATCGTTTCCTTAGACCATGAGATTGTGCAACTCCCGGATACCGTAGGAATGCTTTGGGTGTGCCAAATGTCACAACGTAACCGGGTGGCTATAAAGGTGCACTACGGGTATCTCCGAAAGTGTCTATTGGGTTGGCACGAATCGAGACTGGGATTTGTCACTCCGTGTGACGGAGAGGTATCTCTGGGCCCACTCAGTAAGACATCATCATAATGACCTCAATGTGACTAAGGAGTTAGCCATGGGATGATATATTACGGAACGAGTAAAGAGACTTGCCGGTAATGAGATTGAACAAGGTATAGAGATACCGACGATTGAATCTCGGGCAAGTATCATACCGATAGACAAAGGGAATTGTATACGGGATTGATTGAATCCCCAACATCATGGTTCATTCGATGAGATCATCGTGGAGCATGTGGGAGACAACATGGGTATCCAGATCTCGATGTTGGTTATTGACCGGAAAGGTGTCTCGGTCATGTCTACATGTCTCCCGAACCCGTAGGGTCTACACACTTAAGGTTCGATGACGCTAGGGTTATAGGGAAATAGTATACGTGATTACCGAAGGTTGTTCGGAGTCCCAGATGAGATCCCGGACGTCACGAGGAGCTCTGGAATGGTCCGGAGGTAAAGATTGATATATAGTCCAGTTTTGGTCACCGGAAAGTTTTCGGGCTCATCGGTAGTGTACCGGGAGTGCCGGGAGGGTGCCGGAGGACCCCCGGGAGGGGTGTGACGACCATAGGACTTCATGGGCCCTTAGAGGAGGTGTACCTGCCCTTATTGGGTGGGCCAAGTCCTTCCAGAAAGGCCCATGCGGCTGGAGATAAGGAGATAGGGCAAAGGAGTTGGAAAAGGAGGAGATCCACCTCCCTTGTGGGAGGTGGACTCTCCCCCTAGTTCGGCCGAACCTCTCCTCCTTGGAGGAGGGGCCAAGGCAGCCCTCCCTCTCCCTCCTCCTATATATACCCAAGGGTTTGGGCTCATTTCAAACACGACTTCTCTCTCTCTCGGCGTAGCCCTACCCTTCCTCTTCCTCGTTCTCCGTAGCGCTTGGCGAAGCCCTGCCGGAGTCCACGTAGCTCCACCGTCACCACGCCGTCGTGCTGCCGGAGCTCTCCCTCAACCTCTCCTTCCTCCTTGCTGGATCAAGGCGTAGGAGACGTCATCAGGCTGCACGTGTGTTGAACGCGGAGGCATCGTTGTTCGGTGCTAAGATCGGAATCCACCGCGATCTGAATCGCTGCGAGTACGACTCCACCAACCGCGTTCTTGTAACGCTTCCGCTTAGCGATCTTCAAAGGTATGAAGATGCAATCTCTCCCCTCTTGTTGCTGGTTTCTCCATAGATAGATCTTGGTGACACGTAGGAATTTTTTTGATTTACTACTACATCTCCCAACAGGGACGACCGCCAGGCACTAGACCTAGAGGCCACGTGCCTGGCCACTTTGACCGAGCAGGATCAACTCGAGCGTCTACAAAAGTATCTCGACGACCTGGCTTCTTGGCATCAACCCAGCTCTAGTCAGAACCATCAGACATTGTTTCGGAATGACCGCCTGCAAAGCTACGGAGTGATGAGCACCCCATTGCAGAACTTGGCTGCAACGACGCGGATAGATGACTCCATCCAGCCATCTGGTTCTGCAGCAGGAGAAGGCATTTGGCAGATCCAGGCGCTCATGAAGACCACCTTAGATCACAATATGTGTGTGTCCCAGTCCCATAACCGCATCCATAGCAAGTCAGTCCAGGAAGACACGATGTACTTGGCTCATGGTCCGACTGTGAGCAGGAGGAGTCGATATTCTCCCCCATCGATGGATCTATACGGGGATAGGAGGCATGATCATATCACTCCCCCACAGCATCGTGATGATCTGCGTCGCAATCAGTCACACCTTTTGAGGGACACCATGTACGGATGCCAATCTTACGATGGTAAGCAGTCGTACGAAGATGATAGTCTAAGACAAAGACTTGGTTGGAAGATTACTGAGTATCCTTCCAGATTGACGGAGGCAACGAATACATTGCGATGAAGCATCTACCTCTAATGTTGGAGGGGTCCGCAAGAGCCTGGCTCAGCCAACTCCATGACGACAACATATACTGCTAGGAAGACCTAGCCCGAGTTCTCTTCGAGGGCACGTACAAATGGCTGGGTGGACCGACCGAGCTCCAAAACTATCTGTAGAAGAGCGATGAGACCCCCCGCGAGTACATTCATCATTGGACCACTCTGCACAACTCAGTGAAGAACATCACTGAGCACCAGGCGATCTTGCCTTCCAAGCCGGAGTGAAGTACCGGGAGCTCATCCTCAAGTTTGGCCGAACTGAAGCTCCGACCCTGACTCGAGTGATGAGTTTGCCAACCAGTGCGCTAATGGCGAGGAAGAAGATTGACTGAGGAATGACAAAGGCTGGACCAGTGACACCCACAAGTCGGGAGATAAATCCAACAACAAGCAAAAGCAAAAGGATGACCAAGCTTTTAACTATGAGGATGCGGCTCTGGCCGGGTAAGGCAAATGCAAAGGGAACCAGAAGCAGAAGAAAGACTAGCCCACCAAGAAAAAGAGTGCCCCTAAAGGCGATGTCCTGGATCAACCCTACGAGATTCATACTAAAAGAGATGAAGATGGAAATCTGGTTCTCCCAGGCACGCCACTCGGGAGTGCCAACTGCACAAGCATGAGATGCGCGAGAATCCCTCTAGGAAGAAAGATGAGGACGAAGATGACAAAGAGGGAAAGAATGGCGATGGCTACCCTCAAGTCCAGAAGGTCATGATGATTTTCGTGGACGTCGAGAGCAAGAGCCGGCTGAAGGTTATAAAGGAAGAAGTCAACATGGCGGTTTCGGATGTCACCAAATATCTGGATTGGGAGAATACGCCCATCACATTCTATTAGTCTGATCACCCAGCCCACATTCTAACTCCCGGGTGATAGGCGCTAGTGGTTGATCCGGCTCTCAATGGGGTCTGAGTGCACAAGGTCCTCATGCATGAAGGCACTGGACTTAACATCATCTACGCTGACACCATGCACGCGATGGACATACGATTGTCCCGACTGAGCCAAAGCAGCATGCAATTCCACGGAGTAATCTCCTGGAAGAAGGTGAGATCACTCGGTCAAATCGCACTGAATGTAGTGTTCAGTGGCAAGAAGAACTATCGGAAGGAATGCCTGACTTTTTAAGTGGTGGACTTCCATAGTGCGTATCACGCCATCCTAGGTAGGCACGCCGATGCATGTTTCATGGCCAGATCATGTTACGTGTATCTTAAACTAAATATGCCAGGTCCGAGAGGTGTGATCACCATCACAGGTAACCAGAAGATAGCCAAAGAGTGCCTACAGAAGGGACCTCAAATCTCTGATGAGCAAATTTTAGTGGCAGAGCTGGATGAGTACAAGATAGTGGACACAGACGACCTTCTCATTGATAACCCACAAGTATAGGGGATCGCAACAGTTTTTGAGGCTAAAGTATTCAATCCAAATTTATTGATTTGACACAGGGGGAGCCAAAGTATACTTGAGAGTATTAGCAGTTGAGTTGTCAATTCAACCACACCTGGAGATAAATATCTATAGCAAAGTGATCGGTAGCACAGTAATATGATAGGTTTGATAGCAATAGCAATAGAAACAGTAGCGGTAACAGCTGTGGCGAAGCCACGTTATACTTGTGTAGTCGCTTGACTACACGGGATTTTCATATGTAGTTGACCCCAGCTCAGCATAGGACATGCTGAATTTGCAATTTCAGTACATAGGCCCATCTACCGTGTCATTCTCTGCTTACGTAACAATAGGTTGGGCCGCTACTAGGTCATAGCAAGAAGTCCAAAATCCCTTACATGTGTTGATCCTCAAATTACCTGATCTCCTTCAACTTATACCATACTAACGCATGACTATGGACAGCCGCCGTAGCACAACGTCTTCCCTTCCTTCGCCCGGCGCCTCCGATCTTTGGCCAGGACTCTGGACGTGAGGCGTCAGGCATCACCACCTCCGGCCGTCTGGCAAGCCACAAGCGGCACACCCGCGGCTGCACACGCATAGCGCTTCGGAATCAATTGGTCAATACTGCTGTACCAGTCACTAGTCTATCCGATCCAACATCAGGACAAGGCCCACCACTTATATTTGTAAGTTTTATTTATTTATCTGCCAATGCTGCAATACTCTTTTTTATCTTCCATTTTTTCTCTCACTAGAAATATTAGGACTCAGGAAGCAAGATATTTTTTTTATTAAGAATAAGAATTGCATATTTTATTTTTCTTAGCAATATATTTATTTTTCAGGTCTTTGGTTTGATATAAATGGATAAATTTGTAAACAAGTGGCAGTCCAAGTCAAATGTTGCAAACTCCTCACAACAATCACCTAAAAATGGGGAAGAGCAAACTCCTATTGATGCTCACAACATGTCAAAGTATGCATGATCGCAAAGCACTACTACCATAGATATGTTTGTTGGTAGTAAAGTGTGATATTTCTTTTTTTGTTTATGATCTAAAAAGTTCATTAGTAAAGCTTGACATCACAAGGTTTTGATCCTGGCACCGCCACTGGGCAACAGTAGTAGCAATAGTTTTGTAGTAGTAGGAACAACAGCAACAACAGTAGTAACTTAGCAAGAACAATAAGTGGAAAGGTCGTAGGCACTGGATCGGTAACTCATTGGATGATATTCATCATATAACAGTCATAACCTAGGGCAATACAGAACTAGCTCCAGTTCATCAATGTAATGTAGGCATGTATTCCGTAAATAGTCATATGTGCTTATGGAAAAGAACTTCATGACATCTTTATTCCTACCCTCCCATGGCAGCGGGGTCCATAAGGAAACTAAGGGTATTAAGGCCTCCTTTTAATAGAGAACTGGAACAAAGTAGTAACACATGGTGAATACAAGAACTCCTCAAACTACAGTCATCATCGCGAAGTATCCCAAATATTGTCACTATGGGGTTGACGGATCATAACACGTAATAGGCGCATATGACTAGGCAAGATCAGATCAAGAACATTGATATAGAGGTGATAACATAAACGGTTCAGATCTGAAGTAATGGCACTCGGGCTCTAGTGACAAGCATTAGGCATAGCAAAGTCATAACAACATCAATCTAAGAACATAGTGGATACTAGGGATCAAGCCCTAACAAAACTAATTCGATTACATGATGAATCTCATCCAACTCCTCACTGACCAGCAAGCCTACGAAGGAATTACTCACTCCCAATGGGGAGCATCATGGAATTTACGATGGAGAAAGGTTGATGATGACGAAGACCAAAGATTCCCCTCTTCGGAGCCCCAAACGGGCTCTAGATTTGGCCTCCCGATGAAGAATAGGAGGTGGCGGTGGCTCCGTCTCGTGAAACACGATAACTCTTTCTCTCCTATTTTTTCTGTAAATTTAGAAATTTATAGTGGTGGAAATAGGTCAAGTGGGGCCCCAAGGTGACCACCACCCACCAAGGGGCGTCGGGAGGGGGCTGGCGTGCCCTAGTGGGTGTTGCGCACCTTGGCCCCCTCTCCAATGGTTTCTGGATCCAGTATTTTTTATATTTTACAAAATAAATCTCCCGAAAGTTTCATTCCATTCCGAGAACTTTTATTTCTGCACAAAAACAACACCATGGCAATTCCGCTGAAAACATCGCAGTCCGGGTTAGTTCCATTCAAATCATACAAATTAGAGTCCAAAACAAGGGCAAAAGAGTGAGGAAAAGTAGATACGTTGGAGATGTATCACTCATGTCAAATAAGCCGACTGTGGAATCCTCTTTCTAGTCGGCTGGAGAGACGAAGACAGTTCACATCCATCCGACTGATCAAGAGGCGGCGCCGACCAACATCTCCACCACACTCAATAGGAAATAGGAAGACGATCTCATCCAGCTCCTCCGTGAGAACTGGGACATCTTCGCATGGAAGCCTTCTGACATATTGGGTGTTCCCAGGGAACAGGCTAAGCGTAGACTTCGTGTCGACCCGAAGGCCAAGCCTGTGAAACAGTACCTATGTCGCTCTTCTATGGATAAGCGCAAGACGGTTGGCAAGGAGATCACTGGGATCTAGCTGGCAAGTTTATCAGAGAGGTCTACCACTCCGAGTAGCTTTCCAATGTTATCATGGTGCCAAAAATAATAACTCTCGATGGATGTGCATTGATTTTAAGCACATCAATCGGGCCTCCCTGAAAGACCACTTCCCCCTCCCCGCATAGATCAGATAGAATATTCTCATTTCTAGATGTGTACTTTTGGTACCACCAGATCTAAATGTATGGGCCTGACAAAATAAAACAATGTTCATCACCCCATTATGGTGTTTCTGCTACATCACTATGCCATTCTGACTCAAAAATGCCGGAGCCACTTTCCAACATATGATCCAAAAAAATTTACAATAACAGATCAATCGGAATGTAGAGGCTTACATGGATCACGTCGTGGTTAAGTCCACGAAAGGTTCCGACCTTCTGACTGACCTCACTGAGACCTTTGCAAACCTATGTTGCTTTAGGATAAAGCTCAATCCAGCCAAGTGCACATTCGGGGTACCAGCAGGCAAATTCCTCAGTTTCCTCAATTCCAAACGTGGAATCGACACCAACCCAGAGAAGATCAATGATATAGTTTGAATGAAACAGCCAGAGCGTCTCCACGACATATAGAGACTCACGGGCTTCCTAACAACCTTGAGTAGATTCATCTCACGACTCGACGAGAAGGCCCTGTCTCTCTACCGACTCATTAAGAAATCAAACAAGTTCGAGTGGACAGACGAAAAGCAGACTGTGTTCCAGTAACTTAAAGCTCTGCTTCCACCAGTCGCTGCTTCCTGCTCTGGGCAGCCAATAGCCTTTGCTCTTGTACATTGCGGCCACAAACCAAGTGGTTAGCATTGTGCTCAGTGTGGAACATGAGGAGCAAGGCAAGACGTTCAAACTCTAGCGACCAGTCTACTACATCTGAGAGGTTTTGACCCCATCAAACAGAGGTACCCACATTACCAAAAAAGGTTTATGGGATCTATCTGACTATGAAAAAGGTGGTGCAATCTTTCCAAGACCACTCAGTCATCGTCATCAGCGATGCACCCGTGTCTAAGATCTTGAACAACAAGGATGCTGCCAACGAGCGACAAAATGGGCTATTGAGCTCCTACCTCTGGAAATCATATTTGACGCAACGAAGGCAATTAAGTCCCAGGCCCTGGTCGACTTCTTGGCCAAATGGACCGAGCAACAATAGACAGTCCCGAGCCTTTGTGAGCACTAGACCATGTTCTTTGACTGTTCCAAGATGTTGAACGGCTCGAGGGCTAGAGTGATCCTTGTTTCCTCCAAGGGAGACCGATTGAGCTACGTGCTCCAAATCCACTTAGATTCCTCCAATAACAAGGTCGAATATGTGGCCCCTTGTAAGGGCTCTGTATGGCTATCTCAATCGACATTCGTCGAATGATGGTTTACGATGACTTGGACCTCGTGGTGAATCAAGTGATGAAAGAATGGGACACTCGGAGTCCAGTGATGACAGGATACTAGAATGCAGCCATGAAGCTGGAGAAGAACTTTAAGGGGCTAGAGCTGCACCATATTCCCAGACTGGATAATCAAACGGTTGACGACCTAGCCCAAATCGGCTTCGCTCAAAGAGAAGTTCCAAAAGGTGTGTTCCAAGAGCACCTGCATTCCCCTACAATCAATGGATACCCTTTCATAGAAGATCCCCCACAACTAGCCGGCCTTACCAATCCTACTAAGGTCGAGGTCCAACGGTGATCGATTTGGTACACGAGGTACTAGTGATAATCCCGAAGTGTCCGAACCATACATAGCATACCTGCTCAGGCGGAGCTCCTTGGAGATGAAGTTGAAGCCCGACACATCGTCCGTCGGTCAAAGGCATACACTGTCACGGGAGATAAACTCTACAAGAAAAGTTCCTCTAGAGTCACTCAGCCCTGCATATCACCTAAAGAGGGACAACAAATCCTGCAGGAGATCCACTCAGGAACATGTGGCCACCATGCATCCTCATGGACCTTGGTCGCTAAGGCATTTCGAGCATGCTTTTATTGGCCCCGAGCTAACAAAGCAGCCAGAGACATTGTGGAGTTGTGCGTCGGTTGCTATTTTAATGTGAACTAGTCGCACAAATTGGCGTCGGCGCTGAATACCATCGCTCTCACTTGTCCATTCGCGGTCTAGTGTCTCGACATAGTTGGCCCCTTACGGATTGGGTCTAGTGGATTCACTCATCTACTAGTGGTAGTGCATAAGTCCACCAGATCGATAGAGTCTAAACCTATCAAGAACCTTAACTCAGAGACTGCAATCAAATTCATCAAGGAGATAATCTTCATGTTCGGAGTACCCCCACGGCATCATCGCCAATAATGGAAAGGATTTTGTCTCTAAAGAGTTCTGCGTGTTCTGGTACTCTCATGGCACTCGGGTCGATTATGCCTCAGTGGCTCACCCAGAGTCGAATGGACAGGTAGAGTGAGCGAATGGATTAATACTTCAGGGGTTGAAGTCGTGCCTCATCCACAACCTGGAGCATGCAGCAGGAGCATGGGTCTACGAGTTGTCCTCGGTCCTATGGGGATTGCAGACGACCCCAAAACGGTCCATGAACCGCACTCCCTTCTTCATGGTGTATGGATCAGAATCAGTCCTGCCGAGTGATCTAGTCCACAACTCTTGTCATGTGGAGTTATATTCGGAGGTCAAAGCCAAATAAGCATGGAATGACGGATTAGATCTTCTAGAGGAGGAACGAGAGTCGACACTTATTAGGTCAACACTCTACCAGCGGGACTTGAGGCGATATCATGACAGGCAGGTCAGAGGTCGCGCCTTCCAGGAAGGTGACCTCATCCTCCAACTGGACAAACAGAAGCCTCACAAGCTAGCGCCCCCATGGCAAGGGCCCTTTGTGATATTAAAGGTCTTGAATAATGGAGCCTATCGGCACTATGATTTTGAAAACGATAGAGAGGAGCACAGATCTTGGAACACGGACCTGCTCCGCAAATTCTTTACTTAGGATTAAATTTTCCCTATTGTAATAGTTTTCGATTGAATCTCGATGAATAAAAGTATTACTTTGTCTATATTTCATCAAATTTGTTCTAATTGTTTTCTTTTGTTCAATCTGGTGATTTGCAACACTTAAAAACTTCTGCATGCCCCCAGTCTGTGAAAGACTTAGTTGCGATCCAGAAATCGCCAAAGTTAAAAAATACCCCGAGTGAGGAAATGATCCGCATCGAGGGCTGAGCTGCAATACAAAAATCGCCTAAGTTAAAAAATACTCTGAGTGAGGACATCATCCACACTCAGGGATTTAGTTGCGATCCAGAAATCGCCTTAGTTAAAAAAATACTCTGAGTGGGGACATCATCCACACTCGGGGGCTTAGCTGCGATCTAGAAATCGCCTAAGTTAAAAAATACTCTGAGTGAGAACATCATCCACGCTTGGGGACTTAGCTGTGATCCAGAGTCGCCTAAGTTAGCTACGATCTGAAAATCGCCTAAGTTAAAAAAATACTCCGAGTGAGGACATCATCCACACTCAGGGGCTTAGTTGTGACCTGGAAATCGCCTAAGTTAAAAAAATACTCCGAGTGATGACATCATCCACACTCGGGGGCTTAGCTACGATCCAGAAATCAGATAAGTTAAAAAAAACTCCGAGTGAGGACATCACCCACACTTAGGGGCTTAGCTGCGATCTAGAAATCGCCTAGGTTAAAAAATACTCCGAATGAGGACATCATCCAAACTCAAAGGCTTAGCTGCGATCCAGAAATTACCTAACTTGGAAAATACTCCAAATAAGGACATCATCCCCACTCGGGGCCTTAGCTATGATCCAGAAATCGCGTAAGTTAAAAAATACTCCAAGTGAGGACATCATCCACAATCGGGAACTTAGCTGTGATCAAGAAATCGTCTAAGGTAAATAAACTCACTGAACATTTGTCATTTGGATGAAAGCAAACCAAACAGACTGCAGATTGCTCAAAACAAAGGGTCAATTAGTAGAAACCGAGGCTCGAATGAAGTTTAAACGGTTACATTAACAACTTGGCATTCTGAGGAAAATTGAGTAAAACTTAAAGTTTTTCCTAGAGGATCACTCTGCGGGCGATGGACCAGCAGCTTCGACGAAGGTATCCAGGTCAATGTCGTCGGCGATTTGAGTGGCGCCCTTGATGAATGTCTCTATGCAGTCCTGAAACTTGGCCTTCTTCCTGTTGACGACCTTGAGGGACTTCATCTTCTCCTTGACCACATCCTTGTAGTGGACTCTAGCGAGAGAGAGTGCGACGTCCGTGCCCCATCGATTCGTAGACTTTTTTCATGACTGCACTTGGCTGGGAATGTCATTCAGGCGAACCATGCTCGACTCCAGGTCATTCAGGAGTTCCTCCTCGGGCATCAAATCCTTGTCGATCTTTGCGATGGCGGAGCGCAGCCGAATGATATAGCCCATCGCATGCTCAAAGCGCTCGTCCAGCCGAAGGAGGGCTAAAGTTGAGTTGTCCCTAATGAGCAGCCGAGTGGGATATAGCTCCTGTTCAATCATGTCGGTCTCTGTCTCGACGTCGATGCAGAAGTTTGACCACATAAAAGTAGCAGGGATCAAAAGCAGAGAAAAAGCACCAAGACAAAACTATGGTCACTCAGATAGACGACTTAACCTTAAGCCTCATGCCCAGCTCCTTGCCGAACTCCTCAATGTACTAATCCATCTTAGTTTTCTTGGTAGAGAGAGAGTCTATCTTCTTCTCTGCATCGAGAACGTCTGACTAAGTGTTGTACTTTCTCTCTCATTCGGCATAATGCTTCCTCAACTCTAAAATATTTGTGTTGACTTCTCGACAACAATCTTTAGGACCTTGTTGTCCTCCTCAAGCTTCCCTATGGTCCTGAGCTTCTCCTCGACCTCCTTGGTCTTGGCCTCTTTCCACGTTGACGCCAGCTTGGTGTCCTTTCTTGAGAGTCTGTTTCATGGCTTCTAAAGAACTAGAAGTCCTTAGCCTCTTTACAAGTTGAAGGTTTTCACTACGAACGTCTGATAAGGAAAATCCAGTCAGATTTGATGGGAAGATAATTGTTGAAACTAGGCAATCGGGATGCTTACCTCATAATGAGCGCTTTTCTTGTTCGAGGCGCGCACTCTTGAGCTTCTCGGCCTCCAGGTTTTTCAGAAGGTCTAGCACCTCCTTCTCCAGCACGTTGTATCGAGCCCTGAGCTCACAAGCATTCTGCTAAAGGGAAGAGACGGAAATAGTGAAGTTCTGTTAGTCAAAACCAAAGGAAACCATCACTCGGCCCGACGAGCAAGAAGCAATATTTAAGTGAAACAAAAAGACTCTAAGACTCATGTTGACTGCTTTAGTCAACAATAGTCTTGGGGACTACACCCAGTGGTTGCGCCTAGCGCGCCCCCACGGGAAAGTAGCAAAAAGTCAAATATTAGTGCCACCCTAGCTACTCCAGCATGGGTATGTGCTACTTCCACAAGCTCACTTGACTACTTTGTCAAGGTGGGTATGTGCTACTTCCACAAGATCAATTGACTACTTTGACAAGGTGGGTATGGGCTACTTCCACAGGATCACTTTACTACTTCGTCGAGGTGAGTATGCGGTACTTCCACAAGTCCAGCAAGAAGCATCCAGGGAGTCGTGGTCACTCCGGAGATATCCGTTACAAAAAGATATAAAAGTTCTAAGACTCCCACCGACTACTTCAGTCGACGGTAGTCTCGGGGATTCCACCCAGTGGGTGCACTAAGCGTGCCCCTACTAGAAACAAACAACATCCAGTGGGTGTGCCCCTCAAAAACCCACTCGGAAACAAAAACCAGAAAGCAATTCATGCACAAAGACCAAGAAACTTCAACAAAATTGGTACTTATGATAGTACTTACTCGAACATTGGTCCTCAAGGCCTTGCTAGCGTCGTATGCCTCCTTCAATCATTTGTTCATCAGCTCAACCTAGATCATGGCCTCCTTACTCGCTCCCAATTGGTCCTAAGTGGTTCGGTACATAATGAAGAGGTTGGTCATAGCAGGGGATGGTGTAGGGGCAGGTGTCGCGACTTCGAGTGTGACGCCAACCCTTGACGCGACACTCGAACCAATGGTCTTGGTGACGGCCTTGATGGGAGAGGCCCGGAGCATTCAGATAGATGGAGCATCCTGCATCACGACATTTGTGTCGATCGTGGGATTCGGCCGGACCGCCTTGTTGTCCTCCTCAATCTCGATCACTTCAGTCGGCCCTATAGGCATTCAGACAAGGGGAAAACCAATGGACAAGTCATTCAGGATTCAAACAGAATAGGATCGCCAAGTACCTTTGGAGGATGCCGCATCCACCTCCTCTTAGCTCTTGTCCAGACCTTCGGGTGAAGGGATGCAGTCGAAGTGTCGGCATTGCAATCAAGAAGTCAATTGGGCATCAGGCACAAACGAAGTACATGAAGCAAAATGAATCAGTCATGATACTTATGCAGACGCCACCGGCATGGTCACCTTAGTCCTCGGTCAAGCCATCTTCCGAGGCTTGGCAGCAAGAATCTTGGGATGCTTGACTTCCTTCTCTGTCGACCCCGCGGACTCGAATCACCCGCAGTTCGAGAGTCGACTAATAGGGGCCGCTGTAGTTGGCTTGGGACCACTCAGCCCCTTGGCACTCCCCAACCGGGCACTTGGGTCATGTCACATCTTGGAGAGGCTTTCAGTCGGGGCGCTCTCCGACGGAGAGGATTTCGCTTCATCTCTGTCCTTGGAGTCGCTTGCATTGTCATCCTCCTTGTCGTTGTCTCCCTCCTCATCACTCTCGTCCTGTTAGTCCTCGGGGTGCTCGGTGTCACTCGCCACATCCTTGGGCGTGCGGTCCACCGTCGACACCTAGCTATCATCTCAGTGAAGCTCTATTGATGGAGACTAAACATATAAGTCAGCAACGACAAAGCACTTGTAAAATTATTCGGACCGGAAAAGTTCAGGGTTACCTCAATCGGCATATGCTCCTTATAAAAGGAAGCGATCACCCTCATGCCCTGGAGGTTGCCGAGCTGTGAGGTAATGGCTATGAGCTTGGCCTCGAGCATATTCTTTGTGAGATCCTTCGGATGAACCTGAGTGGAGTCATTAGGACCCTCGTACTCCCACATGGAATGGCTCTCGTCTGCATGGGCTGGATCCTCCACTAGATGAAGACCCCCAGTAGGTCCATTCCGTTGATCCCTTTCCTAACAATGGCCATGACTGCCATCACAAGGATGTCTACATCTATCTCCTCCTCCATGGACACGGCCAAGGATGGAGGGGATTTCACCCGTTCTATCGAGTATGGCGGGAGGCCCGACTAACTACCGGCGAGTGGAACATCTTTGTAATAAAACAAACTATCCTGCCAACCCTTCACCGAATCGGGAAAGGACATGGTAGGCAAACAGCCCTTCCCTCTAAATTGAATCCCTAAGCCCCATACAACTAGTTCACATTAGTTTTCTCCCCACTCGGGAGGCCTTCTTCACCATCATCGAGCGACAAGTGAATAAATGTTTGAAAAGCCCCTAGTGGGGATGACAGCCTATGAAGTTCTCGCATAGGGACACGAAGGAGGACAGATAGGAAACAACATGGGGTGGAAGGTGGTGGAGTTGCGCCCCAAAGAAATCAAAGAACGCACAGAAAAAGGGTGAAGAGGCAAGGAAAAATCTCTCTCCACATGGGTCACCACGAGCATGTGCTCGTCCCCTTGTGGCCAAGACTCTTTCTCGCCCGTGCCCGGCAACCTCCAGCTCCCAGCGGCCACAAGGCCCTGGTTCTCCGACTTCAGCAATCGTGTTTGTGTGGCCCGCGAAGGGGTCCATTCGCCCTTGAGCCATGCCGTCGAGCCGCGGGCGCTCGACGCCTTATTTTCCCTCTTGAGTATCGCGGTCGACTACTTCACCATCTCATGCGAGAGGACCGAGCTGAGAGACGGAATGCATGGCGGAGAGCATGGCAGAGTGTGGCAGAGTGGCGGAGGAGAAAGCGGGAGATAAAGGGGATCTGATGTGATTTCGTTCAAGGGTTTCCGTGTATTTATACCCTGGAAGAATCTATAGGAAAGATCTCCACCATCGAGTGCAAATCAGACGCAATACTCTCGTGCAGAGCAAATCACGCACATGGCGGACCCCATGGTGGAAATCAAGGCATTATGCCCCACTTTCCCCACTATGTCGTGGCGCAACCACTTTCGCACACACATCCTGCGTTCAAATCCGCAAAATTCTCGCCCCTCATTAACCCGATTGATTGTCTACACTTTCATGTTTGGGAAAAATACCTCGGTCCAGCCGAGTGCATCGACAAGGGGTCTCCGGACACTCGGACGTATAAAATCCTTTGATTGAAGTCACCTTCAAGATTGCAATGGGACAGACTCGACACCCCTCCGTGGGTCGACTCGGCCCTTACCTCAACGCCAAGGCGAATGCTTCGTAAATTTGGACTCTAAGCGACTGATACATGAGTTCCCCTAGGTCCAGAGAGGATCTATCCTCACTCCTGCAATGTCGCTCGAGTTTCATGGCGTGTACACACTAGGACCACCAGTCTGCCTCTCCCGAGAGGCAACTGGATGCCACCAAATCTTTCCCAGCAATTATTCCAATCCGATCACTCAGAAATTCACAGTCCTGAATCCGCTGCCGCTTACATTTAGAAGAAGTGGATAATCTCTTGGAATCGAACTTCGGGCGCCTCCGAAGCACCCGAGTCACTTCAAGGATCCCGTTCATTCTTCTTCTGAAACCCCAACCGATTCAGGGGCTAATGATGGGGTCACCTACTAGCGATAGGGTCATGGACCTGACATCCAAGGCCCACCTAGAACCCCACACCATCATTGAGGTCCCAGGACCGTAGATGTATTCGGATGCATATACCAGGATCCACTCAGATGTACTAAGGGCCTGTTCGGTAGTCATCCGTCTTCGCAAAATCCTGAACTCCAGCACCAGCTTCCGATCGCTAGCTTCTCACCCAAGTGTCCTGATCGAGCGATCCGTTCGGTAGCATAGCTTCTCCATCACTAGCACCAGCCTAGGCTGGCAGCCCATTTTGGCTGGATATGGCCCGACTAGGGAGGAAATCACTTGGTGCTTTCTGGATGTGTCGATCATGAAACAAAAATAGAACCGGTACACTCACTTGACGGTGGCTTCTCCAAGTAATTTTGAGCGAACTCCAACTCCTCAAGAAGTTGGGAGCCCGGAATGAGCAGCTCCGCAACTCCTCAAAAATACACTGCGCTCCGCGTCGAATTCTCTTGCTAAACTCCCGGAGTGGACACGTTCGTCTGGACCCCACGCGTGGAGTCAAGGATTTGAGAAGCCAGGCGACTACCGAACATGCCCTAAGTCACTCGGGCGCCTCCCTGTCAATCGTCCAGGTTCCAGCACTTGGACAGACACAAGACGTGGGTGACTTGGGAGCTGCAACGGCTAGAGGACTTACTGAATACATCATGTGTAGTCATAGCTACCATTACCAGTAACTGATGTAGTTATAGGCTGGTGATACCAGGAACTGTCATCATAATGGCATTGACTCTCCTTTGCAATGACACTCAACGGGTCCTAGCGAACTCTATATAAGCCGCCCCCGAGCTCCTAGACAAGGGTTCAGCATTCTTCCGTGATCACACCCCCATGGGAAAACACAATCCCCTAGGCACGAGGCGTAGGGTTGTTACCTCTTAGAGAGGGGCCCGAACACATGAAATCCAAGTGTTACACTTGCGCCGTAGCTAGGCTCTGTCCCTTGTTCGTACCCCTAGTACTCATTGTAAGTATTGTTGCTCTCTAGTGTTATATTTTCAAGGGAATTTATGGGGTGAGACAACTGATATATGGAGCATGATATTGGTTACTGAAATGGAATTATTATTGTTAAGTCTTTGTTTGAAAGCTAGGCAGGTGTAGTGGGAACATAGAGATGATTCGGGAGTTAAGTCACCTTTAAAAGTTAAAGTGTTCATTTGGTTGGTTTTGAAAAAAGAAGTATATTAACTAGAGATATATCTAGAAGGAATTGGGCTCGTAAATATTTGAATTGTAGCTTTTGTGATTGTGCGAGATTACATCATTTATTCTCGGAATTTAATATATCTAGATATATTTGGAGTGTGGTTAGTGTGGTGACAGGACTAAATGATATACCTAGAGATGTTGAACAGTTTAGTGCTTGTATTGTAAAATTTAGAGAAAAAATAAACATATGTTGGTTGTGGGTGTGATGACTATGATTGGGACATATGAAAAGCTAGAAACACTGCCACCATCAATCACATTTACACTAGTGATCCTACTATGTTAGTGTTTCGTCTTGCTTACTGGATTGCCTGGTTGGTTGGTTTACGGATAAAGAAACTAAGTGGGAGCTACAAGACGTGGCTATGTTGCTCATTAGAGTGGCTACGGATTTATTAAAGATGGACTTGGGCAAGGGACAAGGGCATAGGATTGGAGTGAGATAATGGTTCTTGTCGTCATTTCCTTGCCCCCTCCCCCCCCCCCCCCCGCCGCCGGGAGTGAAGACATCAGTCCGGTGCTGCAATATGCGAGGGTATGATATGCTGCTGGAGGTACTCATCGCCAAACTAAAGATCTTTGTTCAATGAAAGACTCTCTAGGGGGTTAGCTTCTGACCACCCATGGGAAGAAAAAAGTTTCTAGTACTTATTATAGTTCGCATGCGATTGTTAGGGCGGCTACTATACTTATGGTCTTTTTGTTCCTTTGCCAATCTTGACGGTTTACCCCAGTTAGGTGAATGGTTCGTTCTTCGGTATGTTTTTTTAAATGAAATTGGAGGCACGACACTCCTCAATGCAAGAAAAAAATTACATGTGGATTTTGATGTTCCCCTCTTTCTCTATCCTTTGTCCATGCAAGTGACGATTGACACTAAAATTTCGATAATGATTTGTGGCACGCACGACCAAGAGCATGTGGATTTTGGGCCGCAAGATTGCATCAAGATTCGGTAATTGTTTTGGTCGTTGCACGTGATTTAGCCCTTAATAACCTTAGATGGGATCCATGCGTGCAGCTTTTGGCAGCTCCACCCATTCCATCTCACATGTTTTTTCTTCTCACATCCAATTTTAATTTGTTATATCTTTTCAACTGAAAGTCCAATTTATATTTCAGTTGCATATTCATGTTCCTTGTAACGAGGACTTTGCAACACGACCACTCTTGAATACGTTTTGACAAGTTTTAAAACTTCACCAAGTTTCATCTAGTAAAACTTGATAAAAACGAATAATTATTCACTAAGTTTCCAAAACTAAAACTTAATTCCTAAACCCTAACCCTAAGCGGCAAACCCTAAACCCTACAAGCACATGAAACTTTGTAAAACCTGATGAAAGTTGGTAAAAGCTTAATATTACAATTATCAAGTTTAGTATTTGAAACTTGGTAAAAAAATATAAAGTAGTCAAAATGTATTAAAAATGATCTTGTTTGAAAGTTCTCAATGAACATAAATGTGAAAAGAAACTTAATTTGCTCGAGAAGTTCAAACTATCTAAAAGATTCAAATTACGAGATGAAATAGAAGGGAAAAATAGGTGTGGTTTTTTTTTTCTTTGCGAATCATATGAGAGGTGTGGTTGGTGGAGCATGGCACTCTGCCACAGCTTTGCCAATAGTTGTCAACAATTTCGTGCATGAACCAGTCCAAAACTGATTAAAGACCAAACATATGTAGAAAATCAAACGCGTTTGCGGGCTGCGAAGTAATTATGCGGCCGGCTATGTGGCCCTGCGAATTTGTGCTAAGAAATCCTGTTTTTTTCTCCTATGTTTAGCATCGACATTAGCTGGACAGAGAGTGAAAGGACTACCAACTACTGTTTGATTTTGATTGACACACAGTGCGTCCAGTGCCCACTTTTTCGTTTGCTTGTATTTGTGTCGATGGTTGGCTGCCTTGACGGTACACGTACAGATGGGAAGGTATTTGACGCCAATAGGCAATGCTCTCGAGAGTGATAGCTGAGCTTCTGTGGCTGCGCTGTTTTATCCGATTTTCAGGCGCTTAAAACTTGAACCGCATCGAAAGCCCCGTCCAACCGTCATCTGGGAATGCATCTTGGTTTCCGTCCCTTTCCCGTCACGTTATATACTGCTTTCGGTTTGTTGTTGGTCGTTGCGAGCTGCTGAGCCGTGACACCGTTGCAACTGAATTCCTGTGAACCATTTTAAACCCTGTAGTGAGGAGTGAAGTCCATTTTAAACCCTGTGTTTGTAGGCATGTTCGAAACTAAACGCTAAACTTCATATCACTGAATTATGTATCCTGTATTCTGCGATTACTGTCAGTTTCGATCCTAAGCCTATTTGTGACACCGGGAAGAAGACAATCACGATTGGAATAATTGTTTCTCTCACTGATTATTAGACCCACACGTCGTATCCGTCTTCTTTCCTTTTTCTTCCCCTCTCTCACCTGACGACGGATCCATTGAAGAACCTTCCTTGCCTCCACGCCTGCTCGGGTCCAGTGCGGTCACGATAGCTAGAGAGGTGGCACCACAAGAGCCGGTGTACGTCTGTGATCGGAGGGGAGCGCCGAATATAATCGGAACCACCTGGAGCAGGTGCTCTCCGGAAGTCGGGCACCTGTAACATCCCAAAATTCCATTTTGGAATGTTACAATATATAGCTATGCATCTATCATCATCATTGCTTGAATACATGTATTGTTGAAATGCTTCTTCTGACATTCTGAAAGCCCTTTCTACTTTCAATGTGTTGCTTTCACCTATTTGTAAATCTTGGTAAAATGTTCAAAATAAGAGGGGAGTAACATGACACTCCACACCAGGGACTATTTGGTGATTAATTTGAACAAAAACAACCAGGAGTTGTTTTGAAAATATTTGCAAAAAGGATTTAAAAACAATTAGGAAATTTCTGAAAATATTATTTTTTTCAAAGTGTTCAAATGACAGAATAAAAATGTTCAATAAATGGAATTTATTATTCTGTTAATTTTGATATATAATACTCCTATATTTAGAAATGTTTTGAATGTTTTTAAAGACGTTTTACTGTTCTGGTTATTAAAAACAGTAACGGTTTTGTAATTTAACGGGCCGGCCCACGGGCATTTATTAGCGAATTGATTTCCAGCCGGTCGACCGACGCGCAGTAACTGTTGGGGAACGTCGCATTGGAAAAAAAAAAATTTCTACGCACATGCAAACCTATCCATGGTGATGAGCATCTACGAGAGGGAGAGTGGATCTACGTACCCTTGTAGATCGCTAAGCGGGAAGCGTTAAGAAACGCGGTTGGTGTAGTCGAACATCTTCGCGATCCAAATCGCCGAGCGTCCCGCGATCTCATCACGATCCGTCCCGCGATCCAATCACGATACGTCCCGTGAACTCATCACGATCCGTCCCGCGATCTCATCACGATCCGTCTCACGATCTTGATCACGATCTGTCCCGCGAACTCATCACGATCCGTTCCACGATCTCATCACGAACCGTCTCGCGATCTCGATCACGGTCCTTCCGATCTAGCGCCGAACGGACGGCACCTCCGCGTTCAGCACACGTGCAGCTTGATGACGATCTCCACCGTCTTGATCCAGCAAGAGGAGGTGGAGAGGAGAGAGAGTTCACCGGCAGCGTGACGGCGCTCCGGTGATGGTGGTGGAGTGATTCCGGCAGGGCTTCGCCTAAGCGCTGCGGAAAACCGATCTAGAGGAGAAACTGTGCACCGGTGAAACGGGTAGCACGTGGCCGGAAATTCTGTCCAAAAACCACCCAATCCACTAGTATATATAGTAGGAGAGGAGAGGAGAGGCAGCCAAGGCCTTTGGGTCGGCCAAAATAGGAGGTGGGAGCAATCCTACTTCACCTCCAATCCTAGTTGGAGTAGGATTGCCTCCTATTGGCTGATTTTCTACTTTTTGCTTTAGGACTTTCTCTCCTGCGCCATGGGCCTTTGTGGCTGTTTTCCCAGCCCACTAAGGGATGGTTATTATTCTCCCACAGCCCATGGACCTCTTGGGGTCGAAATACCCCTCCCGGAGGTCCTCCGTTACACTGCCGGCACTCCCGGTACAATACCGATACTCCCGGTACACTACCGATGAGCCCAGAACTTTTCCGGAAACCAAACTGGGACTTCCTATATATGAATCTTTACCTCCGGACCATTCCGGAGCTCCTCGTGACATTCGGGATCTCATCCGGGACTCCGAACAACCTTCGGTCACCACCATACATAACTCTACACTACCGAAACGTCACCGAACCTTAAGTGTGCAGACCCTGCGGGTTCGAGAACTATGTAGACATGACCGAGACACCTCTACGGTCAATAACCAATGGCGGGACCTGGACGTCCACATTGGTTCCTACATATTCTACGAAGATCTTTATCGGTCGAACCTCTATGTCAAGGATTCAGTTAATCCCGTATATCGTTCCCTTTGTTCTTCGGTATGTTACTTGCCCGAGATTCGATCGTCGGTATCTCCATACCTAGTTCAACCTCGTTGCCGGCAAGTCTCTTTACTCGTTCCGTAATACAAGATCCCGCAACTAACAATTAGTCACATTGCTTGCAAGGCTTATTGTGATGTTGCATTACCGAGTGGGCCCCGAGATACCTCTCCGTTACACGGAGTAACAAATCCCAGTCTCGATCCATGCCAACTCAACAAACACCATCGGAGATACCTGTAGAGCACCTTTATAGTCACCCAGTTACGTTGCGACGTTTGATACACACAAGGCACTCCTCCGATATCCGTGAGTTGCATGATCTCATGGTCATAGGAACATATACTTGACATGCAGAAAACAGTAGCAATAAACTGACACGATCATATGCTATGTTTGTAGTTTGGGTCTTATCCATCACATCATTCTCCTAATGATGTGATCCCGTTATCAAATGACATCTCATGTCCATGGCTAGGAAACCATAACCATCCTTTGATCAACGAGCTAGTCCATTAGAGGCATACTAGGGACATGGTTTTGTCTATGTATCCACACATGCATTTAAGTCTCCGATCAATACAATTATAGCATGGATAATAAACGATTATCATGAACAAGGAAATATGATAATAACTAATTTATTATTGCCTCTAGGGCATATTTCCAAGAGTCTCCCACTTGCACTAGAGTCAATAATCTAGTTCACATCACCATGTGATTCGCATTGTTATGAATCTAACACCCAATGAGTTCTGGGGCTCGATCATGCTTTGCATGTGAGAGAGGTCTTATAGTCAACGGGTCTGCGATATTCAGATCCGTGTGTACTTTGCATATCTCTATGTCAAACCGTAAACACTGCTACCACACTCCACTTGGTACTATTTCCAAATGGCTGCTCCACTATACGTATCCAGATTGCTACTACTAGTCATCCGGATAGGTATTAAAGCTTGCATCGACGTAACTCTTTACGACGAACTCTTTATCACCTCCATAATCAAGAAACATTTCCTTAGTCCTCTGGTTACTAAGGATAATTCCGACCGCTGTCCAGTGATCCACTCCTGGACCACTCTTGTACCCCTTGACAGACTCATGGCAAGGCACACATAGGTGCGGTACACAGCATGGCATAATATAGAGCCTATGGCTAAGGCATAGGGGACGACGTTCGTCCTTTCTCTTTCTTCTGCCGTTGTCGAGCTTTGAGTCTCACTCAACTTCACACCTTACAAATCAGACGAGAACTATTTCTCTGGCTGATCCATTTTGAACTCTTTCAAAATCTTGTGAAGGTATGCACTCATTGAAAGTCTCATCAAGCATCTTGATCTATCTCTATAGATTTTGATGCTCAACAATTAGGTAGCTTTATCCAGGTCTTCCTTTGAAAATCACTTTCCAAATAACCGTTTTATGCTTTCCAGAAACTCTACATTATTTCTGAACAACAATATGTCATCCACATATACTTATCAGAAATTCTATAGTGCTCCCACTCACTTTATTGCAAATACAAGTTTCTCATAAACTTTGTATAAACATCAAAACTTTGATCACCTCATCAAAGCGTATATTCCAACTCCGAGATGCTTGCTTCAGTCCATGGAAGGATCACCGAAGCTTGCACACCTTTTAGCATCCTTAGGCCTGACAAAACCTTCTGGTTGTATCACATACAACCTTTCCTCAAGTAAACCATTAAGGAAACGATGTTTTGACATCCATTTGCCAGATTTCATAATTGAAAACACAGCTTGTTATCCTTTTAGGTTCGGTTGACCGCCCGTAACCTCGCTCGCACACCCCCCCTTAGCCACTCGCAGGCTGCCACGTAGCCCCTGGTCGTCCGGTAGTTTTCTGGGTTTTTTTTCTGTTTTTTTTTAGTTAACAGAAACTTTTCAAATTTGTTTTAGCTATAACTTTTAATCTGTTTAATGTTTTGAGTTGATTCTTTTTGCAATAGCTCACATTTTTCATGTAGTTTCATCTTGTACTTTTAAATTTTAAATTTGAACTATAAAATTTGAATTTAATCAAATTTGCTCAAATCATTCAAATCTGAATAACTAGGGTTTGAAAATAGATTTTGATATGAATCTTTTTGCTACTGTTTGATATTGGTTAGGATTATCACCATGTTTAGTTTGAGAATTTTTAGGATGATTTTGATTAGTGTTCTAGCTATAAACAGAATCTGCCTAGTATTATAGTATAGTTTTATTTACTTAGTTTTCGTTAGTTTAATTTAGATTTAGTTTTAATTTGTTTAGTAGGTTCTGTTGATTAAACATTTAGTGTTTTACTTATTGTTAATAAAAAATAAAACTTTTTAGTTTATTTCTTTGTTAATATAGGAATCACAACTTCTTTTCAAATAGGTTTAATTTGATTAAAACAACTAGTTTAGCAATAGATTTCTTTGAACAAAGTTTTATATAATTAAATTCTGTTTTCTAAGACAAGTTTATTTGTAAATTCTTTTCTGTTAAGAACATGTTTTGTTAATAAATAATAAGTTTTGTTTTGCTCTTTTGTTAGTAAAACTATATTTGTTCCATATAGTGTTTATCAAAACTTTTAAAAACTTTACTAAAGATTTTCCCAACAAACTTTACTGAATTCAATTCTGTTATTAATAAAATATTTTTATTTGTTTTCTTGTTGTCAACTATTGTTCTGTTATTACAAATAGGTTTCATTATGTTAGTAGTGTTTTATCAATCATCTTCTAGAAAACAAAACTTGGTGTGTTTTTCTTACTTGTGATTTGTGCATTGTTTTGTCTTGATTGTTTACTAGTTCATGGTTGATGGTTGTGAGTTACAATATTTTGTTGTATGCTTATTTGAATGCTCTTGTTTGCTTCATTAGATTATCCAGAGTGCGAAGCTTGTTACTTAGAGTCACTCACGTACGAAGATCATCAATCAGGCAAGTCACTTTGATCATGTTTACCCATGTTTTATATGCATTAGTTCTACCATCTTCCCCAATTGCATGCAAGATAGGTTAGTTGGAAACTTGGTTACATTGTAGTAGTATCATGTGGTAGGAACCCCCTCTCAACCCTTGACACATTGGCCCCGGGAAATGTTGTTTTACTTTTTGCTATGCTATTAGTAGACGGGGTTGGTTGTGTGATTCATGAGAGTTGAGAGAGTTAATAATTTCAAGACCTACATAATGATCAAGATTTCAAGACTCCGAGTTTTCAACATACCTCTGGGTGGATGATGGTTGAACGGCACCCTGGAGAAACCAGTGGATTTGCCTAGGTGATGCTGGAGATGGCCAGTATTCACGCGGAAAGATCCACCCAGGCACAAAGAGATGGATGGGTGCTTCAAGACCCAAGGCTTACCTGCACAGCCACAAGTCATTATGGGCTCTGGCTTGGTTGGATATCATGGTGACCCTGGACAGGCGGTGCTACGAGATGTAGAAGAACGGTAGGAAAGGATGGGCACTGACAGAGTCGCAGGGAAACCCTTTGGAAGACCATGTTTGGGTCATCCGTTTCTCAAACACCCTGAAGTGCGAGAAATCAAACGGAGGCGACCAAATCTTGTGGGGAACGTGTGCAAAACTCTGCAGAGTACTCAAACCTAATCGATTAGCCGTGTCCACGGTCATGGACGACTTGAGCCAAAGGAGCTGAAACTTCCGGAAACTCTCAACACAAATAATATGATGATGTGGGTATTAATGACTTGGGTATGAGAATTGGTTGGTGGAACCATCTCATTAATCAACCAACTTAGTAATAATTTTTTTTGCTTAGCCTTTCTCTTGATGTAGGAAAAACCTGGCTTTACGTAAAAACTTACCACCCCACATGCCATATATGCATATAGATTAGATGATTATCTTTTCACCCCCTCTTGTGACTTTGCCGGCATATTCCATATGCTGACCTACATGGCTGCAACGTATCATGTTGCAGAGTACTTTTCCGACCAGGAGTGAGGATACGCTCTACGCTCGGTGAGATGCCCTTGGAGTCAGATGGACTCATCTACCTTCGACGCTTCCGCAAGATTTAGATATTCTCATGAGTTGGCCTTCAGCCACTTTATTGTAATTTTTATTGTAATAAAGGACTCGATATGAGATTTCGATTAATATAATGCTGTGTGATTTCCCTTTGATATATACATTGATGTACCGTGTGTGTACCAGCATGATCTTGGGATGGTACGAAAACACCGGAGATTTGACCTTTCAGGTCAGGTCGCTACAGCACCAAAGCGCGCCGGAGCCATCGTCGAGGTGTATTCTCAGCCTTTACGATCAACATGACGAGGGGAGCAACGACGGACGCTTGGGCCGGCGCCGATGTTGGCGCGATCCTCCGACAAGACGCACATACGAGTCAGCTACGGTTGTTTGCATTCCGGCGGGATACTATACATACGTTGGCTAGTGTCGGTTTTGTACAGGAAGATGCTAATGCCTAACTAGTGCCTAACCAGCTGAATCGATTTCTTTTTCATGGACTCATGGAGTATGTGGCTAGCTTTGCAGTACAAAACTACACGCACGTACACGCCTGGGTGCAGATCGGTTGATCTTGTCGGAACACGCGTGGCACGAGCAACACTGTTGCTTGTCTTTCCACCGTTGTTGGTGAATACTGGTGTGGTGATGTGTCGTGCAGGATCATGTCTTGCTGCCGTGGTTGTAGCATGGCCGATGCAAGCGGGCGTGTGCGAGGGGACCATCTATAGCCGCACACTCCCTACGATCGGCTTGACCTGTCTTTTCTTTTTCATGAAGTTATTTCACGGGGTGAGAAAGGAGGGGGGAGATGGATTGAGTAGGACAGAAGATAAGTTTGACATGTGGTTCAATGTAGTCAGCGAGAGTAGCAGGGGATCCTGACCGGGATCGCCTTTTTCCCGGTGTGCCAAACAATATACTCCCTCCGTACAAAAATACTTGTCCTAGAAATGAATAAAATGGATGTATCTGTAACCAAAATAAGTCTAGATACATTCACTTCTAGGACAAGTATTTCCGAACGGAGGGAGTATAACAAATTGGGGGTTGATATTGACCAGAATCATTGAGTTCAGGGTACTGATTTTTGGGATTCAGAATTCAAGGTTTGATTACGACTATCTCTATAAACTCAAGGTTTAAAACCGACTTCACTCTGTAGTGAGCGTCGAGCTTTTGTTTTGAGTTCTGTCACATGAACTACCCAACTGACCGAGTCCCGTCATATGTTGAAATACGAAATATGACTGATGTTTTTTATTAATAATACTAACAAAAGTCTAAAGGAAACAGTGAAACAGTTCATGAGAAGCACCGATGTAGAGGACGTATCAATTGTTAGAGCATCTACAACCGGACCTCTCAAACCTGTCTCATACGTCGGGGTAGGCCGTCCAGTCACTGCCCGATCACTGTTTTTTTTACCCACACAGACCCCTCGAACGTCCCTCATATGCCCGGGCCGACCGGCACCCCCCATATCCAGCCCAAATATGGGACGAATATGGGACACCCGGGCACGCCCACCACGTCGGAGCCGACCCATGTTGGCCCACCACTACCCCACATATATTCGTCCACATCCGTTCGCCGGACCAAACCCTAGCCACTTCACTTCCTCCCCTCCACTCCCCTCCGCCACCCGACCTCTCCCCTAACGGATTCCGGCCATCTCTGGCATGGCAGGCAGTGGATCTGAGTCCTTCAACTCTAGATCCATCGACCCCGATCTCATCCCATGTGACCCCGAGGAGGAGATGGCCGTCCGGCTTGCGCTCCGCCACGCCCGGGATGATGCCCGTGGATGGCTCGGTTCAGACTCCCTTCATCGGTAATCGATTGCGTCCACCCAAATGGCGCATGGATCCGGCGTTAGGCAGGCCGCCACAGCCACACCGGAGACCGTGCGGTCCGCCTGGCGTCCGAACGCACTGGCGGACGCACAACCCCTCCGGTGGCGTGCTGATTTTCGGGACACTTCCGAAGAAGGCATGGCTCGACGTGGACGCCATGCAAGGCAGCGGGCGCGGGAGGCGGCCGAAGCCCTCGTGACGGCGGACATCGGCGAGGTAGAGTCGCATTCTCCGACGCCCCATATGGCGCATCAGTCCAGGCACCGCAACGACGTCGAGGGCTCTTCCCCGGACGGATCCATCATCGCTCTGACGTCCACCGACACCGTTCGGGCTTCGGTCTCTGACGAGGAACAGTAGGGCATGGGAGATGGTGGGGCCACGAGTCCCGTGAGCAAGCTCATGTCCCATGCCCTACTCTACCTTGCCGGCGACGGGACCAACACTCTGAGGATTGCAGCCGGCCGCCGGACATGCCCACGGCAGAGGGCGAGCTGGGAGCGAAACCGGACGAGCTCCACTCAAAGATCGGATCACGTTGCATGTAATAATATGGATTTAAGGTTTCTAATTTGAGATGTCCAGATGTGAAATATGTTTTATGAGAGGTGACCGATCACTGTCCACGAACACGACCGGGCCCGTCCACGAAAGTTTGAGTGGTCGAATTTACCAAATCCGGCTGTAGATGCTCTTAACGTGCAAGCCTCGTCACAGAACAAGTCCTTCTCCTACCGGCCGGGACGTACAGATGACTATGATACATTGGACTTTTTTCTTTTCTTTTTTGGACTTTATACATGTGGCATATGCCTAAGTACTCTTGTCCTTCGATACCGGCATGTGGATCCATAATTTCTGTTTTTCGAACTGTACTCAACATAATTGGTCAGTTGATTGTTTTGTTTCCTTGAGCAGTACTCAACATTGGCAGAGGACCCCGATGGGCAAGGTCGCCAGACCTTGAATCAGTGTTAAATTTTTCTTATACCTATGCATACGCATCTTTCGGCTAGCACGCGTTTTTAATTCGTCAGTCGCGGCGAGTTCTCCATTGAGATCGAACTTTCAAGGAAGATCGATCAAGCTGCTAGCTTGCTTGCTTCTTCTAGCTTTCCACGTACATGTACGCGTACAACTTTAGGTAGATTTGCTCTAACGTTCTAAAAGCTAAGACCTAGCTTCGTATCCTTCACGTTCTTACCCAATAGAAGATGAAGAGGAAAGGAAAAGGGATAGCAAAGCCAAAAGGGTGAGGTAAATCCCTGGATTTTAGTACTCCATTTGTAACTTAATAAGACGTTTTATTGTCGTAGACTCTAAAAATGTCCTATAAAATATTACAGAAGTAATAATAGCATTTTTAATAGCTTGTAATATGCAGTTGTAATGATTTTCGATTTTTAGTGACCATTTAGTGTTATCAACTGCATATTCGTTATCAGTACGTTTTAGATTGCTTTTCTATTTAAACATGTTTAGATTTTCATTGTCCTTGGTTATTCTGTCGAGGTTCACAAGAAATTATTAATGTGCATGGTTAGTGTATACTATTGACTATTATGGTTTTGCATAGTTTTTTTACTTCAAAGTTTGCCACGTCTTAAAAATATTTTGTCCTCCGCCTATGGTACTCAACATGGGTTCCCATCCAAGACGCTCATCGCGGTAGCATTTCATTAATTTCTGGGCCGTTTGGTTCTTTTTATCTCATTTTTTCTGGTTTTTTCTTGGTATTCTTAGTTTTTTTTTCAGTTTTTTTTCTTTCTATTGCATGGAAACTGTTTCCCACTTTTTTGCATGTTTTTTCTTTCTTTTCTTTTCATTTCTTTGATGGTTTCCCTCGGTTTTCTTTGTTTAATTCTCAATTTCCACTGCTTCCACTCGTTTGTTTTTTTGTTTTTATTTGTTTTCTCATTTTTTCTTAGATTTCTCTTTGGTTTTTATTTTTTTGTCTTTATACTTCGGTTTTTATTCTGGTTTTCTTTTGATCTTTCAAGGTTTTCATCGGTTTGTCTAGTCTTTTTCATTGTCCTTTTTTTTGTTTTCAATTTCATTATTGGTTTTCAACAGGTTATTTTCTTTGTTTCTGTATCGGTTTTCATTTATTTACATTCTTTTTCTGATTGTTTCTTAGTTTTTCTTTGTTTCTTTTGTTTTTTCATTCTATATTTTTTGTACACGTCAAGAACATTTTTATACTACATGCTCAATATTTATAAAGTACAAGTTTAGCCTTTTTAGTACATGGTCATAACATTTTCTATAGAAAAAAATATACATATATATTCAATTCTTGAAAATATATATTTAAATACAATATTAACATTTTTAAATACAGGGTCAACACTTTGTCTATGCATATTTAAACTTTCACAAATGCTTTAATAACATTTTCAGATACAAGGATAACATTTTTTAATACAAGTTCAACATTTTTTCTATGCACATTTAGCATTTTACAGTCGCTTAGTTACATTTTTCCAATACTTGTTTAACAAGTTATCAAATGGTTAATTAACATTTTTTAAATATGGGCTCAATTTTTGCACACATATTTTATTCTTTCTATATACATTAGAAATATTTTCTTTAGAAAAGATAAACATTTTTCAAATGCTTGATTATTTTTTTACGGAAACGTTTCCCGATGGCAAGTCGGCCGAACGCTTTGGCCGGTCCTGCGCGCGTCGTGCAATCCCGTGCGTGGACTCCTTTTCTTTTTTGCTACGAGGCTTCATTTTCGCTGCAACTGTTTTTTTTTTTTTTTGCTATCACCAACAGAATTTTTGCTGCAATCGTTGGTGATTTTTGCTACATTCTTGTTCACTAAAAAAGTTGCATCCACGTTTAGTTACAATCCGAATTCGTCGGTTTCTTTTGCTACAACCGGTGTTAATTTTTGTTACAACCGGTATCTTTTTTGCTACAATCGTTCACTAAAAAAAATCTGCATACACGTTCCTCACAGTTGCAACCCGAGTTCACCGGATTGTTTTGTTACAACCCACATTTTGTTTTGCTACCACGCATCATCAACGTCGTTTTTTTACTACGACCACATTTATATTTTTTGCTACAATCATATTTTTGCTGCATCCGTGACCGAAATTTGCTACATCGTGGTCGAAATTTGCTGCATCGAGAATTTTTGCTGTATGGACAGATCTAACGATCAAACTAGATCCAATCTGACGGATTGGACGGCCCGCGTGCGGCCGGCCGAAAGTTTTGGCCGGCGTGCCGGCACGGAGCACTGGCCATTTTTTTAACATATGGTCAACATTTTTTAACATTTTCAAATGCGTGATAAAAATCAAATACATTAACTTTTTTCAATACATGCTCAACACGTTTTCTATACAAATTTTAGGATTTTCTAAATGTTTGATTAACATTTTTCAAATACAAGTTCGACATCTTTTGACTACATGGTCAACATTTTCCGTATCACATTTAACATTTTTCAAATGTTCGGTTACCATTTTTCAAATACTTGTCTAACATTATTTTTAAATGCTTTATTAACAGTTTTAAAATACATGATCAACTCTCACACATTGTATATTTTCCATATACTTTTTTCATAATGTATACATGAGAAGCATTTTTCTTTATAGACATTTCATATTTTCAAAATTTTGGTAAATATGTTTTTCAAACAAAAAAAGTATAATAGAAGTACAAACAACAATAAAAATGAAATCATAAAAACTACAAATAAAAACAAGAAACAAGGCCGTCACCTCCCACGCACCTGGACTCGCTCAATTAGGGGTTCGCCTCACGCGAGAGCACTCAAGTCCCATTGTAAGCAAGACATAGTGCTTCCCACCCCGGTGAGCGGGCTTTCTGGCGCGATCCGTATGTGTAGGAATCGCCCACAGGCGACAATAGGCTAGCCAATTTTGTTTGGTAATCGCTATCGCTGTTACTGGTCCGTCCTTAGGTTCGCTGGGTCTGGTTTCTGTTGTTCATTTTTTTTTTGCTTTCTTTTGTTTTTTGTATATTTTATTAGTTTCTTCATAGTTTCCTCTGGGTTTTCTTTTGTTCTTCATTTTAGTTTGGTTTTCTTTGTTTCTTCTAGGTTTTCCTTTGTTTCATTGTTATACTTTTAGTTTTCTTTGATTCTCTCTTGGGTTTTATTTTGTTATTTTCTTGTTTTTTGGTTTATCATTTCTTTCTTCTGAACTCTTATCTACTTTTTCTCAGATAGAATGTACATTTTTAGAGCACACATGAAATATTTTTCAGATAAACGTTCGATATTTTTTTACATGTTTTGAACACTTTTTTGTATCTATGGCAAAAAATTAAAATACACATTGTATATTTTTAGTGCCAATAAACATTAACTTAAAGTACACAAACATTCTATGTACATCGTATAAACATTTTATACAACCATATTATTTTTGGAAACATGTTACTACTTCTTTAAAAAATTACGTCAATTTTGTTATGCGAAATAAACATTTGTTAACCTACGTGGACTCTTTTGACTTTGTATATAATAGTTTAAAATATGAAAAGACTTTTTTTAAACGCAGGAATATTTCATAAAATGTCACGTACATTTTTAAAATGCTATGAAACAATTATTTTATCACTACAAAAACCTTTTTTATTGGATTCCATACACATTTTTTCAAACTTTTACATACATTTTTTGTGTAACACAAGAACATTTATTTTGAAAGCTATCAACATTTTTTTAAAGTGTTCAGAACACATGCATTTAAAATATAAATAAGAAAATGGAACAAAGAAATTTAGTGAGGTCCTGATGTTGACGTCCTATTGAGCTGGCCCACAAGCGGCTCCTTGTAGAGGCAGGCTTCTAAATTACTAGCAAGTTTGTACTTAACATCAACAAAGGCACATGAGAATTTTCTGGCATCGGGAAGGAGATCAACACTACAACAACCCGGCTATCGTGAGGCAAAGAGGCATATAGCCTTGCTCAACTCTTTTTAGGACTCTCTTCAGGATGCCATGTGTGGCTCCTTAATGCTCCCGATATAAATTGTATTTCCATGTTTTTGGACCTTGATTAATAAATGAAGTGTGTTTAGACTCGAAAAAAAAAGGCAGGACATAGCCACACACATTTTCCTTTGCAGCCAAGCATGTTCCAACGAGCAGGTTTTTGAAATATCTGAACACTTTTTGAAACTCTGAACAATGTTTTAATTGTTGAAATTTAAGAATGGGCTTTAGGCTCATAAGATAATTTCAGGAAAATCTTTAAGGGCCCATGTAGGTGGCATGACAAGAGAGGTGGAAAGTTTAGTCCCACCTTACTAGTGAAAAGGGAGTTGCATCTCTTTATAAGGGTCTTTCTTCCACATGCTATTAGAGCATGAGAAGAGAAAAGGCCCTCGTGCACTCCTCCTCCTCCGCCCGCCTCGTCACGACGCGCCGCGGGTTGCGGGAATGAGCCGAGCCGAGCTCATACCTACGTCCGCGTCGCCTCCATGCATGTTTGAATATCAGTATGTTTGCGCTTATGTCAATGCCATGTTTGTTATTATTTCGTGGATTAATCTGATCGAAAAATTGCCTATATTCTCAACAATCCAAAAACCTAATTTGTGTAGGAATTTTACGAGTAATGGTTTTACTGCTGCACTGAAACCGGACAAGTTTACCGATACATACTTTAAGCGTTGGCAGACCAAAACCACCTTATGGCTCACGGCTATGAACGTGTTTTGGGTAGTCGGTATCACTCCCACAGGAACGATCACTCCTGAAAAGGAGAAGGCGTTCAAGGAGGCCACTTTCTACTTTATTGGAGCAGTCCTTTGCGTGATCGGAGATAAGCTGGTTGACGCATATGTACATGTGGGGGTCACCAAGGACTTGTGGGAGGCGCTCGAATCTAAATTCGGGGCCACCGATGCTAGGAGCGAGATGTATGTTATGTAGCAGTTCCATGATTACAAAATGGTTGACAACCGTTCTGTGTTGGAACAAGCTCATGAGATAATATGCATTGCTAAGGAACTAGAGGTTCTTAAGTGCAATTTACCGGGCAAATTTGTCGCGGGATGTATAATTGCTAAGCTCCCTAATTCCTGGAGGAACTTTTCTACCACTCTGAAACATTAGAGGCGTGAATTCTCAGTAGAGGATATCATCGGCCATCTGAGTGTTGAGTAGTGTTGGAAATATGCCCTAGAGGCAACAATAAATTAGTTATTATCATATTTCCTTGTTCATGATAACCGTTTATTATCCATGCTATAATTGTATTGATCGGAGACTTAAATGCATGTGTGGATACATAGACAAAACCATGTCCCTAGTATGCCTCTAATGGACTAGCTCGTTGATCAAAGGATGGTTAAGGTTTCCTAGCCATGGACATGAGATGTCATTTGATAATGGGATCACATCATTAGGAGAATGATGTGATGGATAAGACCCAAACTACAAACATAGCATATGATCGTGTCAGTTTATTGCTACTGTTTTCTGCATGTCAAGTATATGTTCCTATGACCATGAGATCATGCAACTCACGGATATCGGAGGAGTGCCTTGTGTGTATCAAACGTCGCAACGTAACTGGGTGACTATAAAGGTGCTCTACAGGTATCTCCGATGGTGTCTGTTGAGTTGGCATGGATCGAGACTGGGATTTGTTACTCCGTGTAACGGAGAGGTATCTCGGGGCCCACTCGGTAATGCAACATCACAATAAGCCTTGCAAGCAATGTGACTAATTGTTAGTTGCGGGATCTTGTATTACGGAACGAGTAAAGAGACTTGCCGGTAACGAGGTTGAACTAGGTATGGAGATACCGACGATCGAATCTCGGGCAAGTAACATACCGAAGAACAAAGGGAACGATATACGGGATTAACTGAATCCTTGACACAGAGATTCGACCGATAAAGATCTTCGTAGAATATGTAGGAACCAATGTGGAAGTCCAGGTCCCGCCATTGGTTATTGACCGTAGAGGTGTCTCGGTCATGTCTACATAGTTCTCGAACCCGCAGGGTCTGCACACTTAAGGTTCGGTGACGTTTCGGTAGTGTAGAGTTATGTATGGTGGTGACCGAAGGTTGTTCGGAGTCCCGGATGAGATCCCGGACATCACGAGGAGCTCCGTAATGGTCCGGAGGTAAAGATTCATATATAGGAAGTCCCAGTTTGGTTTCCGGAAAAGTTTCGGGCTCATCGGTAGTGTACCGGGAGTATCGGTATTGTACCGGGAGTGCCGGTAGTGTACCGGGGGACCTCCGGGAGGGGTACTTCGACCCCAAGAGGTCCATGGGCTGTGGGAGAATAATAACCAGCCCTTAGTGGGCTGGGAAAGCAGCCACAAAGGCCCATGGCGCAGGAGAGAAAGTCCTAAAGCAAAAAGTGGAAAATCAGCCAATAGGAGGCAATCCTACTCCAACTAGGATTGGAGGTGAAGTAGGATTGCTCCCACCTCCTATTTCGGCCGACCCAAAGGCCTTGGATGCCTCTCCTCTCCTCTCCTCCTATATATACTAGTGGATTGGGTGGTTTTTGGACAGAATTTCCGGCCACGTGCTACCCGTTTCACCGGTGCACAGTTTCTCCTCTAGATCGGTTTTCCGCAGCGCTTAGGCGAAGCCCTGCCGGAATCACTCCACCACCATCACCGGAGCGCCGTCACGCTGCCGGTGAACTCTCTCTCCTCTCCATCTCCTCTCGCTGGATCGAGACGGTGGAGATCGTCATCAAGCTGCACGTGTGCTGAACGGAGGTGCCGTCCGTTCGGCGCTAGATCGGAAGGACCGTGATCGAGATCGCAAGACAGTTCGTGATGAGATCGCGGAACGGATCGTGATGAGTTCGCGGGACAGATCGTGATCAAGATCGTGAGACGGATCGTGATGAGATCGCGGGACGGATCGTGATGAGTTCACGGGACGGATCAAGATTGGATCGTGGGACGGATCGTGATGAGATCGCGGGACGCTCGGCGATTTGGATCGCGAAGATGTTCGACTACACCAACCGCGTTTCTTAACGCTTCCCGCTTAGCGATCTACAAGGGTATGTAGATCCACTCTCCCTCTCGTAGATTCTCATCACCATGGATAGGTTTGCGTGTGCGTAGGAAAATTTTTGTTTCCCATGCGACGTTCCCCAACAGTGGTATCAGAGCTAGGTTGATGGTTCGATGAGATCTCGAGTAGAACACAAAAGGTTTGTGGGCATTGATGCTTAGATTGCTTTCTCCCTTGGTCGTATTTTGGTTCAGCAGGATTGTGAGATGAAGCGGCCCGGACCAACATTACTCGTACGCTTACGAGAGACCGGTTCCCTCGACGCAACTTGTTGCCTAGATGGCTTGCGGGTGACAGTTTCTCTCACTTTAGTTGGATCGGATTCGACAAAGGCGGTCCTTGAGAAGGTTGAAAAGCAAACTAGTGTATCACCGTTGTGGTTTATGCGTAGGTGAGAATCGTTCTTGCTAGATACCCATAGCATCCACGTAAAATATGCAACAACAATTAGAGGACGTCTAACTTGTTTTTGCAGGGTATGTTGTGATGTGATATGGCCAATTACATGATGAGATATATGTGATGTATGAGATGATCATGTGATGTATAGATTATCACAACTTGCATGTCGATGAGTACGGCAACCGGCAGGAGCCATAGGGTTGTCTTTAATTATTGTATGACCTGCGTGTCAATCATTAAGCGCTATGTAATGCTTTACTTTATCGCTACGGTAGCAATAGTAGTAGAAGCATGCAGGGCGTGACAACCCCAATGGCAACACATTGATGGAGATCAAGATGATGGAGATCATAGTGTTGTGCCGATGACGATGGAGATCATGCCGGTGTTTCGAAGATGGAGATCTTAAACACAAGTTCATGGCCATATCATGTCACTTATGAATTGCATGAGATGTTAATCCTTTTATGCACCTTGTTTTGCTTAGTACGGCGGTAGCATTATAAGGTGATCCCTCACTTGAATTTCAAGATGAACTGTGTTCTCCCCGAGTGTGCACCGTTGCGAAAGTTCGTCGTGTTGAGACATCACGTGATGATCGGGTGTGATAGACTCTACGTTCACATACAACGGGTGCAAGCCAGATTTGCACGCGCAGAACACTCGGGTTAAACTTGACGAGCCTAGCATGTACAGACATGGCCTCGGAACACGAGAGACCGAAAGGTCGAACATGAGTCATATAGTAGATATGATCAACATAATGATGTTCACCATTGCAGCCACCTCAACTCACGTGATGATCGGACTTGAGTTGGTGAATTTGGATCATGTATCACTCGAATGATCAGAGGGATGTCAATTTGAGTGGGAGTTCTTAAGTAATATGATTAATTGAACTCATTATCATGAACATAGTCAAAGTGTCTTTGCAAATTATGTTGTAGATTACTAGCTCGCGCTGTAGCTCCCTTGTATTTTTATATGTTCCTAGAGAAATAGAATTGAAAGATGTTGGTAGCAAAATTGCGGATTGGGTCCATGATCTAAGGTTGTCCTCATTGCTGCACAGAAGGCTTATGTCCTTAATGCACCGCTCGGTGCGCCACCCCCTCTAGCGTCGTCTATAGATGTTGTGAACATCTAACAGGCACGTTTCGATGACTACTTGATAGTTTAGTGCGTCATGCATTACGGCTTAGAATTGAGGCTCCAAAACGTTTTGAACGTCACGGAACATATGAGATGTTCTAGGAGCAGAGATTGTGATATCAGGCTCGTGCCTTTGTTGCGAGATATGAGATCTCCAACAAGATTCTTTGCTTGTAAGATGAAGGAAAATAGCTCAATCGTTGAGCATGTACTCAGATTGTCTGGGTACTACAATCGCTTGAATCAAGTGGGAGTTGATCTTCCAGATAAGATAGTGATTGATATAGTTCTCCAAGTCACTGTCACTAAAGCTACTAGAACTTAGTGATGAACTATAATACACCAGGGATAGAAGTATTGATCCCTGAGCTGTTCGTGATGTTTGACACCGCGAAGGTAGAAATCAAGAAGGAGCGTCAAGTGTTGATGGTTAATCAAACCACTAGTTTCGAAAAGGGCAAGAGCAAGGAGGGAAACTTCATGGATAGCAAGTCAGTTGCTGCTCCAGTGAAGCAACCCAAAGTTGAACTCAAACCCGAGACTAAGTGCTTCTATTATGAGGTGAGAGGTCGCTGAAGCGGAACAACCCTAGATACTTGGTAGATAATAAGGTTGGCAACATCGACAGAAGTATATTTGATATACGAGTTATTGATGTGTACCTTGCTAGTACTCCTAGTAGCACCTAGGTATTGGATACCGGTTCGGTTGCTAAATGTTAGTAACTCGAAATAAAAGCTACGGAATAAACGGAGAACTAGCTAAGGGTGAGGTGACGATGTGTGTTGGAAATGTTTCCAAGGTTGATGTGACCAACATCGCACGCTCTCTCTACCTTCAGGATTAGTGACGAACCTAAATAAATGTTATTTGGTGTTTTGCATTGAGCGTGAACATGATTAGATCATGTTTGTTGCAATACGGTTATTCATTTAAGTCAGAGAATAATAGTTATTCTGGTTACATGAATAATACCTTCAATGGTCATGCACCCAGTGAGAATGGTTTGTTGAAATCTTGATCGTAGTAGTACACATGTTCATAACATTGATGTCAAAAGATACAAAGTTAATAATGATAGTACCACATACTTGTGGCACTCCCGCTAAATGTCATATTGGTATAAAGCGCATGTAGAAACTCCATGCTGATGGATATTTGGACTCATCGATTTCGAATCGGTTGAGACATGCGAACCATGCCTCTTGGGCAAGATGACTAAAGGACCCCGTTGGATGGAGCGGGCAAGTGATTCATTGGAAATGATACATGTTGATGTATCCAATCTAGTGAGTCTTGTAGCGTGCAGTGGATATCGTTATTTTCTTACCTTCACTGATGATTTGAGTAGATATGGTGTATATTTACTTAATGAAACACAAGTCTGAATCGTTTGAAAGGTTCAAGCAAATTCAGAGTGAAGTTTAAAGATCATCGTGACAAGAAGATAAAAGTGACCGCGATATGATCGTGGAGGTGAATATCTGAGTTACGAGTTTGGCATACAACTTAAGACAACGTGAAATTTGTTTCACAACTAACGCCACCTGGAACACCATGGTGTGATGGTGTGTCCGAACATCATAGTCATGCTCTATTGATATAGTGCATACTGTGATGTCTCTTATCGTTTTACTACTATAATTTTTGGGGTTATGCATTAGAGACAACTACATTCACTTTAAATAGGGCATCATCTAAATCCGTTGAGATGACACCATGTGAATTATGGTTTGATAGAAACCTAAGCTGTCATTTCTTAATGTTTGGGGCTGCGATGCTTGTGTGGAAAATGTTTTCACATAATAAGCTAGAACCCAAAGGGGACAAATGTATCTTCATAGAATACCCTAAGAACAGATGGGTATGCCTTCTATCTCAGATCCGAGTGCAAAGTGTTTGTTGCTAGAACTCGGTCCTTTCTCGAGAAAAAGTTTCTCTCAAAAGAATTGAGTGGGAGGAAGATAGAACTTGATGAGGTTGTTAAACCTTTGTTCAACAGAGAGTAGCGCAGCGTAGAAAGATGTTTTTGTGAAGCCTACGTTAGTTGAAGAGGAAGTTAATGATGATGATCATGAAGCTTCAGGATCAAGTTACTATCGAACTTCGTAGGTCGACAAGGATGTGTACTGCTCCTGAGCGGTACGACAACTCTGTCTTGGAGGTCATGTTGTTGGACAACGATGAACCTACGAGCTATGGAGAAGCGATGATGGGCCCGGATTCCGACAAATGGTTGGAGGCCATGAAATCCGAGATAGGATCCATGTATTAAAACCAAGTGTAGACTTTGGTAGACTTGCTCGTTGGACGGCAGGTTGTTGAGTACAAATGGATCTTTAAAATGAAGACAGACACTGATGGTGAATGTCACTATTTGTAAAGCTCGACTTGTTGCAAAGATGTTTGTGACAAGTTCAAGTAGTTGACTACGATGAGACTTTCTCACTCGTAGCGATGCTAAAAGTCTATTGGAATTATGTTAGCAGTTGCTGTGTTTTCAATTATGAAATCTGGCAGATGGATGTCAAAACATCGTTTCCTTAATGGTTTACTTGAGGAAAGGTTGTATGTGATACAACCAGAAGATTTTGTCAGGCCTAAGGATGCTAAAAGGTGTGCAAGCTTCGGTGATCCTTCCATGGACTGAAGCAAGCATCTCGTAGTTGGAATATACGCTTTGATGAGGTGATCAAAGTTTTGATGTTTATACAAAGTTTATGAGAAACTTGTATTCGCAATAAAGTGAGTGGGAGCACTATAGAATTTCTGATAAGTATATGTGGATGACATATTGTTGTTCAGAAATAATGTAGAGTTTCTGGAAAGCATAAAACGGTTATTTGGAAAGTGATTTTCAAAGGAAGACCTGGATAAAGCTACCTAATTGTTGAGCATCAAAATCTATAGAGATAGATCAAGATGCTTGATGAGACTTTCAATGAGTGCATACCTTCACAAGATTTTGAAAGAGTTCAAAATGGATCAGCCAGAGAAATAGTTCTCGTCTGATTTGTAAGGTGTGAAGTTGAGTGAGACTCAAAGCTCGACAACGGCAGAAGAAAGAGAAAGGACGAACGTCGTCCCCTATGCCTTAGCCATAGGCTCTATATTACGCCATGCTGTGTATCGCACCTATGTGTGTCTTGCCATGAGTCTGTCAAGGGGTACAAGAGTGGTCCAGGAGTGGATCACTGGACAGCGGTCGGAATTATCCTTACTAACCAGAGGACTAAGGAAATGTTTCTTGATTATGGAGGTGATAAAGAGTTCGTCGTAAAGAGTTACGTCGATGCAAGCTTTAACACCTATCCGGATGACTAGTAGTAGCAATCTGGATACGTATAGTGGAGCAGCCATTTGGAAATAGTACCAAGTGGAGTGTGGTAGCAGTGTTTACGGTTTGACATAGAGATATGCAAAGTACACACGGATCTGAATATCGCAGACCCGTTGACTATAATACCTCTCTCACATGCAAAGCATGATCGAGCCCCAGAACTCATTGGGTGTTAGATTCATAACAATGTGAATCACATGGTGATGTGAACTAGATTATTGACTCTAGTGCAAGTGGGAGACTGTTGGAAATATGCCCTAGAGGCAATAATAAATTAGTTATTATCATATTTCCTTGTTCATGATAACCGTTTATTATCCATGCTATAATTGTATTGATCGGAGACTTAAATGCATGTGTGGATACATAGACAAAACCATGTCCCTAGTATGCCTCTAATGGACTAGCTCGTTGATCAAAGGATGGTTAAGGTTTCCTAGCCATGGACATGAGATGTCATTTGATAACGGGATCACATCATTAGGAGAATGATGTGATGGATAAGACCCAAACTACAAACATAGCATATGATCGTGTCAGTTTATTGCTACTGTTTTCTGCATGTCAAGTATATGTTCCTATGACCATGAGATCATGCAACTCACGGATATCGGAGGAGTGCCTTGTGTGTATCAAACGTCGCAACGTAACTGGGTGACTATAAAGGTGCTCTACAGGTATCTCCGATGGTGTCTGTTGAGTTGGCATGGATCGAGACTGGGATTTGTTACTCCGTGTAACGGAGAGGTATCTCGGGGCCCACTCGGTAATGCAACATCACAATAAGCCTTGCAAGCAATGTGACTAATTGTTAGTTGCGGGATCTTGTATTACGGAACGAGTAAAGAGACTTGCTGGTAACAAGGTTGAACTAGGTATGGAGATACCGACGATCGAATCTCGGGCAAGTAACATACCGAAGAACAAAGGGAACGATATACGGGATTAACTGAATCCTTGACATAGAGGTTCGACCGATAAAGATCTTCGTAGAATATGTAGGAACCAATGTGGACGTCCAGGTCCCGCCATTGGTTATTGACCGTAGAGGTGTCTCGGTCATGTCTACATAGTTCTCGAACCCGCAGGGTCTGCACACTTAAGGTTCGGTGACGTTTCGGTAGTGTAGAGTTATGTATGGTGGTGACCGAAGGTTGTTCGGAGTCCCAGATGAGATCCCGGACATCACGAGGAGCTCCGGAATGGTCCGGAGGTAAAGATTCATATATAGGAAGTCCCAGTTTGGTTTCCGGAAAAGTTTCAGGCTCATCGGTAGTGTACCGGGAGTATCGGTATTGTACCGGGAGTGCCGGTAGTGTACCGGGGGACCTCCGGGAGGGGTACTTCGACCCCAAGAGGTCCATGGGCTGTGGGATAATAATAAACAGCCCTTAGTGGGCTGGGAAAGCAGCCACAAAGGCCCATGGCGCAGGAGAGAAAGTCCTAAAGCAAAAAGTGGAAAATCAGCCAATAGGAGGCAATCCTACTCCAACTAGGATTGGAGGTGAAGTAGGATTGCTCCCACCTCCTATTTCGGCCGACCCAAAGGCCTTGGCTGCCTCTCCTCTCCTCTCCTCCTATATATACTAGTGGATTGGGTGGTTTTTGGACAGAATTTCCGGCCACGTGCTACCCGTTTCACCGGTGCACAGTTTCTCCTCTAGATCGGTTTTCCGCAGCGCTTAGGCGAAGCCCTGCCGGAATCACTCCACCACCATCACCGGAGCGCCGTCATGCTGCCGGTGAACTCTCTCTCCTCTCCATCTCCTCTCGCTGGATCGAGACGGTGGAGATCGTCATCAAGCTGCACGTGTGCTGAACGCGGAGGTGCCGTCCGTTCGGCGCTAGATCGGAAGGACCGTGATCGAGATCGCAAGACAGTTCGTGATGAGATCGCGGAACGGATTGTGATGAGTTCGCGGGACAGATCGTGATCAAGATCGTGAGACGGATCGTGATGAGATCGCGGGACGGATCGTGATGAGTTCACGAGACGGATCATGATTGGATCGCAGGACGGATCGTGATGAGATCGCGGGACGCTCGGCGATTTGGATCGCGAAGATGTTCGACTACACCAACCGCGTTTCTTAACGCTTCCCGCTTAGCGATCTACAAGGGTATGTAGATCCACTCTCCCTCTCGTAGATGCTCATCACCATGGATAGGTTTGCGTGTGCGTAGGAATTTTTTTTTTCCTATGCGACGTTCCCCAACAAGTAGAACTCGAGAACAAAGGACTCGCATGGAAAAGCGGTTGAAGGCCCTTCGGTTGCCAATATGGTACAACGAAAAAACTTCAATTCCCACAAGCCCAAGGGAAAGAATTCTGTCCAACAGAATATCGACTTCAAGAAGAAGGGAAAGAAAACCTTCAAGAGGAATAAGAAGCACGATGGCTGCTTCAATTGTGGTTTAGAGGAACATTGGGCCAGCAAGTGCCCAAACAGGTACAAGAAGCCAGCGCGGGACAATAAGTCTGCCAATATGATTGTGGGTAACAATGAAAGTGGTGCATCTGGGTACGGTAATTTATTTACTATATTTTCAGTTTGTCAGTCCACCGAATGGTGGGTGGACACAGGTGCAAATATTCATGTGTGTGCTGACATCTCATTGTTCTCTTCTTATCAGGCCACAGACCGAGGGTCCGTATTGATGGGGAATGGCGCGAGTGCTTCTGTTCTTGGTGTTGGCATGGTCGATCTGAAGTTTACTTCGGGAAGGATCGTGCAGCATGTCCCCGACATCAAGAAGAAGCTCGTTAGTGGCTCCCTTCTGTGTAGAGAAGGGTTTAAGTTGGTTTTCGAGTCTAATAAAGTAGTTGTTACGAAATATGGACTTTTCGTTGGAAAAGGTTATGAATGTGGAGGTCTGTTCCGCCTTTCCCTAGTAGATTTTTGTAATAAAGTCGTGAACAATATTCATTTGAATGTTAATGAATTTGAAGTTTGGCATTCACATCTTTGTCACATTAGTTTCGGTGTTATGACGCGGCTAGCAAAACTGAATTGAATCCCGAGTTTCACTTTAGCCAAAGGTTCTAAGTGCCATTCGTGTGTGCAAGCAAAGCAACCTCGCAAGCCCCACAAGGCTGCTGAGGAGAGACACCTGGCGCCCCTAGAACTCATACATACAGATCTCTGTGAGATGAATGGTGTGTTGACTAAAGGTGGAAAGAAATACTTCATGACATTGATAGATGATTCTACTAGATATTGCTATGTGTATCTGTTAAATATTAAAGATGAGTCTCTACACTACTTTAAAATCTATAAGGCGGAAGTTGAGAACCAACTTGAAAAGAAAATTAAACGAGTCCGGTCTGATCGTGGTGGAGAGTACTTCTCAAATGAGTTTGATTCTTTTTGTGCGGAACATGGCATTATTCATGAGAGGACGCCTCCCTATTCGCCCTAGTCAAATGGGGTTGTCGAGCGGAAAAACCGTACTCTAACTGATTTGGTTAACGCCATGTTAGATACATCGGTTTTATCCAAGGCATGGTGGGGGGAGGCTATATTGACTTCGTGTCATGTCCTGAATAAAGTTCCGACAAAAGATAATGAGGTCACTCCCTATGAGCAATGGTCGAAGAGAAGGACGACGCTCTCCTAATTACGTACTTCGGGCTGTTTGGCAAAATTCAACGTGTCGATCCCTAAAAGGCGTAAGCTTGGATCAAAGACCGTGGACTGCGTTAATTTGGGCTACGCTAAGAATAGCTTTGGCTATAGATTTCTAGTAGTGAAATCTGAGGTACCTGACGTGAAGGTCGGTACAATTATGGAGTCTAAGGATGCTACATTCTTTGAGGATATATTCCCCACGATAGATATGTAAAGCACTTCTAGACAGGAATCAGAGGAGACTCCTGAGCCAGCCATTCCTATGGAATATTATGAACAAACACATGATGAAAATCCTGAGGAGGATGACGAGGAAACCCTTGGTAGGGGCAAGAGACAAAGGACTGCAAAGACCTTTGGTGATGACTTCCTTGTATACCTCATGGATGATAACCCCACTTCTATTTCAGAAGCCTATGCATCTCCTGATGCTGACTACTAGAAAGAAGCGATCTGTAGTGAGATGGATTTCATCATGGCTAACGGAACATGGGACATAACTGAGCATCCCTATGGGTGCAAACCATTAGGATGTAAGTAGGTGTTCAAAAGAAACATTAGGCCCGATGGTACAATTGAAAAGTATAAGGCTAGGCTTGTGGCCAAGGGCTATGCCCAGAAAGAAGAAGATTTCTTCGATACTTACTCACCTGTGGCCAGACTGAACACCATTCGGGTACTACTCTCGTTGGCGGCCTCGCATGGTCTTCTCGTCCATCAAATGGACGTCAAGACGGCTTTCCTTAATGGAGAGCTAGAGGAAGAACTTTATATGCAACAACCAGATGGCTTTGTGATAGATGGTCAGGAAGGAAAGGTGTGTAAGTTGCTGAAATCTTTATATGGCCTAAGACAAGCACCTAAGTAATGGCATGAGAAGTTTAATACAACTCTGACATCTGTTGGCTTCGTTGTTAATGAAGCTGACAAATGTGTATACTATCGCCATGGTGGGGGCGAAGGAGTCATATTGTGCTTGTATGTTGATGACATACTGATATTCGGAACCAATCTCAAAGTGATTGAGGAGGTTAAGTCTTTTCTGTCTCAAAACTTTGAGATGAAGGACCTTGGAGTGGCTGATGTTATCTTGAACATCAAGCTATTGAGAGATGATAAGGGTGGGATTACACTTCTGCAATCCCATTACGTTGAGAAGATTTTGAGTCGTTTTGGATATTCAGACTGCAAAGTTTCTCAAACACCATATGATCCTAGTGTGCTGGTTTGAAAGTTCAAAGGCACAGCTAAAGATCAATTGAGATACTCTCAAATCATTGATTCACTTATGTATCTAGCTAGCACAACGAGGCCTGCCATCGTGTTTGCTATGAGCAAACTGAGCCGGTTTGTTGCCAATCCGGGTGATGTTCATTGGCGTGCTGTTGAGAGAGTTATGCGCTATTTGAAAGGTATTATGAACCACAGACTTCACTATAACGGATACCCGTCGGTACTTGAAGGGTATAGTGATGCAAATTGGATTTCTAATGCTAATGAGATGATGGCCACCACTGGGTATATGTTTACCCTTGGAGGTGGTGCTGTTTCCTGGAAGTCTTGCAAGCAAACGATCTTAACGAGATCGACAATGGAAGCAGAATTAACAACATTAGACACCTCTGGTGTCGAAGCAGAATTTCTTTGAGATCTTTTGATGGACTTGCCAGTGGTTGAGAAGCCAGTTCCGGCTATCCTTATGAACTGCGATAACCAGACAATCATTGTCAAAGTGAAGAGTTCAAAGGACAACATGAAGTCCAACAAACATATAAGAATGAGATTGAAAGCTGTCAGACGTTTAAGAAACTCCGGGTGATAGCGTTGGATTACATCCAAACGGCTAAGAATCTGGCAGACCCCTTTACTAAAGGGCTATCACGTGCTGTGATAGATAATGCATCCTGGGAGATGGGTATGAGACCCACATGAGTTGCCATGGTAGTAACCCAACCTATGTGATCAAAGATCCCGTGAAGTAGGACCTGGGAAAACAAGCAAGTGGTGAACTGAGGAGAGTAACCTTACTAACCCACTCCGTTGGAGATGCAATACTCTAGGTTACTGTATGGTAGGATGACTACTGTCTTAATGTGTTCTTAAGCTTATCTGAAAGCAAGATGTTGTCCTACAGAGCGATCTTTCGAGGAACACACCTATATGAGCCCGACTGCTGGCCACGGTCTATGAGATTGGGGTGATCTCTAGTAAGCTCACGAATAGGCCAGAAGTGTGACTAATATGCTCCACCCGAGGGGTCAGCCTTCGACAACCTAGTACTAGTAGGACTTGTGCTGAAACTTCTTGTCGCCAAACTGACAATTCAAGGCATAGTCCATTGTTCAGTTGTGAAGGAGTGTAGCTACTTGTTCTAGCTGAAGCTCAACCTTAACAGGTCTTCATTGAAATACTTGTATAACAAAACAGTAATTGGAACAAATGACGAAATGGGCCCTTGAGATCTGGTGGGGGATTGTTGAAATTTGAGAATGGGCTTTAGGCCCATAAGACAATTTCAGGAAAATCTCTAAGGGCCCATGTAGGTGGCATTGCAAGGGGGGTGGGAAGTTTAGTCCCACCTTGCTAGTGCAGAGGGAGTTGCACCTCTTTATAAGGGTCTTTCTTCCACATGCTATTGGAGCATGAGAAGAGAAGAGGCCCTCGTGCACTCCTCCTCCGCCGCTCGCTTCGCCACGCCACGCCTCATCACGACGCCACGCGCCGTAGGTTGCAGGAATGAGCCGAGCCTAGCTCATACCTATGCGCTTATTTTTGCCGGTCGGGAACGAAGAATATGTAACGTCGCGATCTGAGACGTTGGATCGTGGGCTACCAACTCGGACGTGGGTTCAGCCCACGTCTCTCCATGCAGACGCCGCCTACATAAGCAGGGCTTCGGCCAACCCTAGCCGCCACGGAAAAACAGATCACATCTGCCTCCACGTCGTTCCTTTTGCTGTTGCTGCCACCGGCGACTCCGTCCCGTTCACCGCGTACACGGTCGATGGGAGAGCAGGCCTCCGAAACCACGCCTCTCCGGGTCCTGTACGGGGAGAGGGGCAATTAGGTTTTTGGGGAGCGACTACGCGACTGCTCACTTCCGTTCGTCTACTTCATCTACGTCCGCGTCGCCTCCATCGTCTTCGTCATGTCGTCCCCAACCGACGTCAACCGCGCTGCTACCGAGAACGCCGAAGCTAACAAGAAGGCGGTCGAGGACGCTGTCGTCGCCAACTCTGCTGCTACGGCCAACTGGCCTATTAGAGGGTATAACACGTTTACCCCGCTCCTGTTTATGTTAATTGTAGCACTACTAGCATTATGCGTAGATACATCTACTGTTAGCGTAGTACGTGTTTGCATGTTCGAATATCAGTATGTTTGCGCTTATGTCAATGCCATGTTAGTTATTATTTCGTGGATTAATCTGATCGAAAAATTGCCTATATTCTCAACATTAATACTCCAATATTTTTCGAAATTCCAAAATAGTTTTAAAAGTCTGATCATTTTATTGAAACCACGAACATTGTTTAGAATTTTTTGTGTAATTTCGATTTTTTATAGATTTTTACGAAATCTGGAACATACTTATGAAAACGCAATTGTGTTTAGAATTTGTGTCAAAATTTTAAAACGTGAACACTTTTGGAAAAAAATGAAAGATTATTTTGAAACCGCAAACATTATTTGAAATTATTATTTTCCTCTAAAACATAAACGTTTATGAAAGAGTGAAGATTTTTGATTCTTGAGCAACTTTTAAAACCGCGGACAATTATGTAAACCATGAACATTTGAATTCCCGTTAATTTTTAGAAAAAAGTGAACATGTTTTCAAAAATAATGAACATTTGTTGATAAATGTGAACTATTTTTTAAAATCAAATTGATTTTTCAACCGGTGAATGTCTCTTTCATAAAACTTGAATAGTTATATAAATTTGTGAAGATTATTTAATAGAAGAAGCGAGAGAGATAAATTAAGAAAATAAAATGAAAACAAAAGGTAAAATAAAAGAAACGGGAAGGGAAGATGAAACAGAAAATATAAACCGATAAAAACATTAGAGAAAAACAAAATAAGTCATATCCAAACATTCTAGAAGGTTCCTATAACTGCATAGACAAGAGATGGAACTCTTGTCAAAACATGTAGTCTCACATCTATGTATGCTAGCCGTTCTTTTCGGTCCCTCGACAATTAGACACAGAGAGCGCTGAATTGGTATCTCCTGTTAAGCACCATGTTCTAAAAGCATATACAAGTGGGTCAGTTGGCGAACAATACCTATTATGGTATGGCCCACTCCAGGACGAAGGCCTAAGGCTGCTAGGCGCATCAGGAAGGTGGCCCATGCGGGGCAACTAAGACCAGTCCTAAGATGGTGTAAAAAATGTCCTGGGAACGCAAGGGTGGATGTTCTATCAAGATGTTAAAGTGCTACCACTTGGCTGCTATGATCTAATATTAGGTGTTGATTGGTTACAAGACCATAGTCACATGTGGGTGCATTGGCGCAAGCGGGCCATGCGATTCACACATTAGGAGCGTCACACTACACTGACAGGCATTTAAGACAAGGTTATGTTGTGCCACTCCATTTCAGTGTGCAAATTACGAGGCATGTTTTGCAAAGGAAACATTCAACATGGGTTCAGGTTTAGGCGTTCAGCCTCTGCCCCAACACCAACAAGAGCCGATGTAGTTGAGTAGTGATATGCCCTAAGGCATTCCCATTCTTGATCAAGTTGTGGTTTTATGGCCGAGTTCAGTACACTATTTCAAGCTCCTATGTCATTGCCTCCCATACGACTACAAGATCATAAGATTCTGATGATTCCAAGAGCACAAGTTGTTAGTGCATGACCCTATGGGTACATGCCTCATCAGAAAGATGAAATTCAATGAAAAATTAAAGACATGTACCATCACGGTACGATCCGACCAAGTTCAAGATTGTGTGCTTCACCTATTTTGTTGGTGCACATTAAAGATGGAACCTAGAGATTTTGTGTTGATTACCATCTCCTCAGTGCAATCACTATTAGAAACAATCATCCATGTTCATTGGACGAATTACTTGATGAATTGTTTGGTGCTCAATGATTTGCCAAATTGTACCCTCTTTTTGGCTATCATCCGATATGTGTGGATAAAGGGGACACGTTCAAGACTGCGTTCATAACACATCCGAGGCTATATGAATTTCTTGTCATGCCTTTTGGCTTGACGGGAGATTCCACAACTTTCCAAAGGGCGATGAATTACCTGACAACATGTTGCATAAAGGGGTGCTAGCGCTTGATGTCTACTATGCTTTATTCTTGTAGATTTAGTTGGGCCTCCAAGCGTGGACTTTTGTAGGACAACAACAAACGCTAAAAAATCTTCCATGATAATACATGTTTTCCATAGTAGGTCATGTTTCCTATCACACATGTATGCCCATGATGATTTTACGATAGAATGAAGATAGTCATACATGTGCGGTCGTAGAAGTGTCCCATGACAATACTCAAATTATCGTCATGAAGAGGACACTTCCATGACTATAAATGTTGTGTCATAGAAGTGAATTCATCAAGGATAACCGGCACATGGCAGCCACCATAATGGGTCGTCGCTAAGCTGTCGGGTGTCCATTTTGGCTCTGATACGAGTTAGCAGCCCTGACCAATGATGATTTTCCATGTGTCATTTTGTCATTCGCCAAAGGATCCACGTGTCAGCTATACGTTGTGACAGATGTCATCCGCCCTATGGACAAGACACGCCTATCAAACATCGACACATGAAACAGTCTTAAAGTGGCCCATTTAGGTTAAAAGGTTGACGTAGTGAATGCTAGCAAGTTGTCCTATTAACGACCTGCTTGCACAAGGCCAATTTATAGGTGTAGCTGGTAACAATACTGTCAATTCGGCCCGTCACCAATCCGTTATGGATTTCTAATCATTGAGTCCCATGGTCCCTTCAGCATGTTAAAGGCCTAGGTCGGCACATTTGCGGCCCAAATGTAAATAGGCCACCTTGGATGAGATACATTTCGGTCTGCTAATGGCCAATGGGCTATTTGGCACACTTTACGCCCAATCATCTTTCGGCCTGCTACAAGCCCTGAGTATCTTCTAGACAAATAAATGCCCAATTTGTGTTTCGACCTGTTAACATCCCGTGGCATTTGTGGGACAAATAAGCCTGCAAGATATTTAGACATGTTAAAGCCCATTATTACATTTGGGCCTATTAATGGCCCACTATGGTCATAGGCCTACCAATGGGACGATTAGAAATATGAAGAGTTTACGCTGATTTAGGTCCAGTTATTATCTATGGTTATGACCCTTACTCATTTTTAGTTGCATTTGAGTTGTGGATCGGTCAAATATTGGCCCTTTGGGATCCAACAATGCTTTCATCCTAAAGGAGACCGATGATACCAAATACATTATGGTCACAGGCATGCTTTCCCTTGTCGGTGCGCTGACACCGGCTAGAGCCCAGGTCGTCTGCCATCTTGCCATCCTCGACAACGGTGACCTGGCGGCCGCCATAGTGGGGGTCCGGCTGGTCGTTCTTACGCTTGTTATGTTCGTCCTGGTGGTGCCTGGAGGAGTCGTCACCGGCCAGCTGGGCGGCAGCCGGTCGGGCTGGGGTCGGCTTTCCCACTGCGTCTACCTGGACCAGAACCTTCATAGAGGACACGCCCATGGCATATTCACCAACCACAGCCATGAGTTGCTCCAGGGTGGCTAGCTCCCGACACATGAGCTTATGCTTGAGGAGGGTGCCGTCTCGGTAGTTATCAACAAAGTACTGGATGGCATGTACCTTGTGAACGCCCTCGCAAGAGTTGCAGAGCTCTGTCCATCACATGAGATAGTCGGGAGGGACTTGGCCAGGCCCTAGATCGAAATGGCCAGGTAGCGGGGCCGGCCAGGATGCTTGTATGTGCTGGTGAGGTTGCTCATAAATGCCTTCTAGTAGTCCAACGAGCCATTGACTCCGTTGGATGGAACATTGTTGAGCCAGGTCCGGGCTGAGTCGAGTAGCATGGGGGTGTGTAGCGCACTGCCACACGCTTGTTGCTCACGGCAATGTCAACGATGATGGTGTAGTCGGTGAACCAGTCCTCGGGCTTGGTCGAGCCGTTATACTTGGGGGTGCCGTGGGCCAAGGTGAAACCCTTGGGGAAAGGTTCCTTCAGGATGCATGGCCTGAAGCATGGCGGACCGGCAGTGTTCTCTTCCTCTAGGGCCTCAAACTCCACCAGCCGCTCAAGGAGGAAGCGGGCATCCTAGTCTTCAAGGAGGTGCGGGCCGACACGCTCGCTTGTTGGGTGCCGGACGGCCGACTGCTCAGTCGTCAGGCCACGGTCTCATCTCCCGTGCTGGTCATTGCACGCTGACCGGTAGTTACCTCAACCAATCGGCTCATTTGCATGGCTATCCAGAGCCGACGGGATGTGGTCGTGCCGGCTCCGTCTGCCCATGCACCGGCTATCGCGGCGGCAGTTGCTGGTGGTAAGCAAAGATGCTTGTTACGTGTCCACCCGATCGCTTGTCGGCCGACGGGGATCCAGCGTCAATGAGCGGGTTCTCAAGCGCGAACCGGCCGAGTCCTGAAGTGACCGAGCCAGCTGTTGCTAGTTTGCAGCTTCCATGAGGGCGTGGATGCGTAGCTGCTGTGCTTCACATGTCGGGCCATCGAGGTCCTCTAGCTCGTCGAGGGCGGCCCGCGCGGCCCTCGTGTTCTCAACAGAGGTGCTGTAGACGGGTCACGCGTCGCCCAACACTTCTCCAAAGACGCTGATACTTGTGGTCTGTGTTGGGTTTTTGTTGAAGAGGAATGGGTGAAGCAGCACAATATAGGTAAGTATTTTCCTCAGTATAGAACCAAGGTTTATCGAACCAATAGGAGTAACAACCAACCCCCGTCTTTAGCGACTACACCCAAAAGAGCAAACACTTGCACCCAACGTGGGCAAGAGGGTTGTCAATCCTCTTGGACTCGTTATTTGCAAGCTTGTAAGTAGGGTGGTTGGTATTAGATAATTGTAAATTGCAAAATAAATAGAAAATAAATAAATGTCAGCAAGATATTATATCGTTTGTAAACTTATAAGTGAATGGACCCAGGGGCCATAGTTTTCCCTAGTGGCATCTCTCATGAAAGTAAGCATACGTGGGTAAACAAATTACTATTGGGCATTTGATAGAAAAGCGCATAGTTATGTGATATTTACAGGAATGATCATGTGTATATAGGCATCACATCCATAAGCAAATATGTCGACTACTGCCCGCACCTATTACTATTACTCCACCCATCGACCGCTATCCAGCATCCATCTAGAGTATTAGAGTAATGCTTGGAGAACAATGACATGATGTAGACAAAGAGAATTCAATTAATATGAACTAACCCCAACGTTTTATTCTTAGTGGAAACAATACAAAGACATATCTTGTCCCCTTCTGTCACTGGGATATAGAAACCCGTCAGATTGAACCCACTACAACACAGTCCTCTCACTAAAGATAGATCAATCTACTTGGCCAAAGAAAATCAATAGATCAGAGAGATTTACGAAGCTATGATGATCATGCACATAAGAATCATAATATATTTCAGGGAAGACTCAAATATTTTTCATAAATAATCTGAACATAAATCCACAATTCATTGGATCCCAACAAACGCACCGCACAAAAGGATTGCATCATATAGATCAAAGTGATGATGTGATGATCATTGTATTGAAGATTGAGAGAGAGAGAGAGATAGGTACTAAATACGGACTTGTAGTTCTGTGGGGAACTACTCACACATCACCATGGGGGCAACAAGGTTGATGTAGAGGCCCTTTGTGATTGATCACCCCTCCGGTAAGGCACCAGAACAGGGCTCCAGATTGGCACACGGCGGAACAGATACTTTCGGAGGTGGAATAGTGTTTCGGGAGGCTCTCTATGCTTTTTGGGGTTAATGAGAATTTATAGGCCATAGAGGGGCACCGTGAGGCACCCAAGGGGGACACTAGGCAACAGGGCGTGACCTACCCACCTGGGCGTGCCCTGTTGGCTCGTGCCTCCCTCATTTGGCCTCTAGTCTCCTCCCAAAGCTTCCAGATATTCTTTTGGACAAAAAATTCATATTAAAGTTTTAGGGTAATAGGACTTCGACTGGTACTATAGACCTGAAAAGCCAAAAACATGCAGAAAACAACAACTGGCACTGGGCACTGGGTTAATAGGTTAGTGCTCAAAAATAACATTAATTGGTAATTAAACACCCAAAAAGTATCATAGAATGATAATATAATAGCATGCAAAAATCAAAGATTATAGATACATTGGAGACATATCAACATCCCCAAGTTTAATTCTTGCTCGTCCTCGAGCGGGTAAATGATAAAAAAACAATTTTTGATGTGGCATGCTACCCAACATGTAATCTATTGCAGGTTTGATCATTAAGACACAATGAATTAATAAGCATCAACGTAGTAATACTTATAAACATAAGCAATATAATCATCAAGTTTCAAAGCATACGATCCTTAACGAATGTTCACCCCATATTCATTTTATCATATTAGTATAGCATGGCTCCGTCCTCACCGCATAAATACGAATGTTAAGCACCACAGTGTCAAGTCAGGTAATTGGATTGTACTTTTTAACGCGCTTCAACCTTTTATTACTTGCGCAATGATGAGCGTGAATCATGGATATAGCATAAAGGTGCAATAGAATATGGTGGTAGGTTTCAAAGGGGTGAAAGTGGAGAAGAAAGTCTCGCATCAACTGGGCGTATCAACAAGCTATGGAGATGCACATCAATAGATATCAATCCGAGGAGTAGGGATTGTCATGCAACAGATGCACTAGAGATATACGTGTATGAAAGCTGAACTGAAGCTTAGTGGGTATGCATCTAACTTGCTTGCTCATGAAGACCTCGTGCATTTGAGGAAGCCTGCCCACAGAATATACAAGCCAAGTTCTATAATGAGAAATTCCCACTAGCATATGGAAGTGACAAAACAAGAGACTCTCTATATGAAGAACATGGTGCCACTTTGAGGCACAAGTGTGGAATAAGAGGTAGTAGCACTATCCCTTCTCTCTTTTCTCCCATTTATTTATTTATTTATTTATTTTTATTTACTTTTTTCTTTTTTCTTTTTCGTCCAGAGTCTCATCCCGACTTCTAGGGCAATCATTGTCTCTATCATCCTTTCCTCACCGAGAAGTGCCCTAAATAATGATTATCATCCCACATTTATTTACTTACATCTTGATATGAAATACCGATAGGATGTTATGACTCTATATGAATGCCTCTGGCAGCGTACCAGTATGTGCAATGATCAAGCGTAACATGTATAAAATATGATGAGCGGTGGCTTTGCCACAAACACCATGTCAGCTTATATGATCATGCAAAGCAATATGACAATGGAAGTATAAGTCATATGATGTGACGATGGAACTTGCATGTCAATGTATCTCGGAATGGCTATGGAAATGCCATGTTAGGTAGGTATGGTGGCTTTTTTGAGGAAGATATGATAAGGCTTATGTGCAACAAAGTGTATCAAGTCATGGGGTTTGGATGCACCGGCGAAAGTTGCACCGATCCTCGAGGTGAGAATGGACAGTGCACAGTACCGAAGAGGCTAGCAAATATGTGGAGTTGAGAGTGCATATATCCATGGATTCACATTAGTCATAAAGAACTCACATGATTATTGCAAGGTTTTATTAGCTCTCTCGAAGCAAAGCACTACTCGCATGCCCCAAGGGATGAGGTTGGTAGGAGTTAACCATTGCGCGTCCCCAACTTAAACAACACTAGGATTTGAACGAGGAATAAGTATGATCACACATCATCACCATGTCATAAAATATTTGGATGAAAAGAAATTTAACAACCTCTAATTCACGATGCTCTTATTGACCAATGCTCATGCACTCATGCTCTTTCACATTATCACATTAATATCATTAACCATCATTTCTCTTTTATGTGCTACATGTGGGCTTGATTATGCACTCATTGAGTACCTATTATTTTCGGACTAGTCTTTAACCCATGCAAATTATCATCTCTATTTATTAATTCTCAAACAAATATAAGTGAAGAATGATAGTGCAATTATTTCTATAAAATCTATACGCCACCGTGCTCTAAAAGATATAAGTGAAGTACTATAGAACATTATTTCTATAAAATCTATACGTCACCGTGCTCTAAAAGATATAAGTGAAGTACTAGAGAAACTGCTAAGCTCAAAATATATAAGTGAAGCACATAGAGTATTCTAATAAATCATGGTGATAGTGAGTCTCTCTCAAATACGTGTGTACAACAAACAATGATTGTGGGGAACTAAAACAAAAGCAAACGACGCTCCAAGTAAAAATCATATCATGTGATGAATAAAAATATAGCTCCAAATGACATACCAATGGATTGAGACTAAAGAGGGGATGCCTTACGGGGCATCCACAAGCTTAGATTCTTGAGTCTACCTAGAATACTACCTTAGGGTGACTTAGGAATACCCAAGCTTAGGCTCTTTCTGCTCCTTATTCCTTCATCCATAGTGATAGCACTCAAAACTTGAAAACTTCAGCACACAAAAGTCAACAGAAACTTCATGAGATCTGTTACTATTATAAACATATCAAATACTTCAGGTACTGTTGTAAATTGATTATTATTTTATTATTGCATAAGGTACTGTATTATAACTTCCCCATGACTTATACCCCCGATACAATCCATGGCATCATCAAAACAAGTAAACGATGCAAGCAAAAACAGAATTTGTCTAAAACAGAACAGCCTGTAATGATCTGTAAAAATAAACCATATTATGTAACTTTAAGAATTCTAAAAAATTGGGAAAACATGGGGAATTTTTATAGAAATATTGTGTAAAAAATTCAGTTCAAAATGACGTTCCAGTAAAATCAGAGAAATTATGCACTGGACGCTAAAGGTTCTGTTTTTGCACCGTATCAATTCTACTCATCATGCAAGTCATCCCAAAGGCTTTACTTGGCACAAACACTAATTCAAACACAAAAACATAATAATTACAATATCAATAACCATGTTATCAAAAACAAACAAAATGTAAAAAATCAAAATTAAAGATAACTATTGGGTTACCTCCCAACTAGCGCTATTGTTTTACGCCCCTAGCTAGGCATAATGCATATGATCAAGTGTTGTCGTCTTTGACATTCAACCCATAAGTAGACCCCATGATAGATTCATAAGGTGGTGTAATTCCCTTTATAGAAAAGTGTTCCATCCCTTTCTTTCATGGAAATTGGAACCTTATATTTCCCTCCTTCATATCAATAATTGTACCCACTAGTGCAGAAAAGCCTAGCTATGGCATGGCGAAAAATGTTGTGCTGGCGTGGTAGTCCGACACCACCTATATGGTGCCATTTTTAAAAAATAATGGTGGTGGTGGGTCCCATACCAGCGGTATTCTATGCTCTGATGGCATGCCATGTAGGCTACGCGACCACTATAATCGCTAACCTAGCAGCGTGCAATGTACATTGCACATGAGGAACGTTTTGTGGAGCCAAAAAAATCACATCACATAACATTTAGCACTTTGCATTGCACATTACATTTCGTATTTTGCATTGCACATGAGGAATTAGCCCAATAGAACAATGCATCCAGTTAATAATAAGAGTCAATCTCACAAGCAGTACTAGCTATCTAGAGTTAATAATAAGTACCTATTATATAATCCTCACAAACACGAGCAAACTAGCTATAGCATAGTTAAAGGATGTCGAAAACGATCATCATCCTCAAGTCATGGCGTGGGGTGTTCCTGATAGTGACTAAGACGACGTGTCCAACCCGGAGATTCTTGGCAGTGAGGAAGTTGCTCCACCCATCCGCACTGAAGATAGTGCGCTCGTCCATATCCACTGCGTAAGCACATGTGGTGACATTGCCCCTTGTGGTAAGACGTAGTCCAGCAATGCCTTCTTCATCCAGCTCGATGCCACAACTCACATAGCCTCTTAGGTAATTTCTGAAAAAACATGATGATCATATCATCATGTTACAACACTATAATCAATATATCACATTACTAAGCATATCGCATTACTATACACTAAGCATATCATCACATTACTATACTAAGCATATCATTGCATTACGATACGATACTATAAGCATAGACCACATTACTATATATACTAAGCATATTGCATTACTATACACTAATTAAGCATATCATCACATTAAGATACTAATCATATCATCACATTACTATACTATAAGCATAAATAACATTACTATATATACTAAGCATATCACTTTACTATCTACAATAGTAAGAAACATACCATGATATGGCGGTTAACCATCGTCCGTGTCCGGCGGGTCATGAATAGCACCACGGTGTAGGCATCACGTGGCGAAAGCTTTTGCTAGAGCGTGTCCGTTTCATCCTCGCTTAGCCTAGTCATTCTTTGGGCAAAGAGTTCTTCATCAAGTGGTTCATCATCTTGTTCGTCATAGTTGAGATAGATAACAGCCAGCCTTGGAGTTTCTCTTCTAAACGAGAAGCTGATCAATTCACCCCTAGTGAGATGCATGTGGGCGTTGAAATGACCCCATTAATCTCCTCCAATCTCGTTTATGTTCCTTCCCTTATGGACCTCGATAGTGTAGGGCCCCCAGGAGAGTCGAAGATGATAGTGTCTCCAGCAATGAGCTCATTGAAATCCAATCTCACATTGCAAGGGACGATCTGTGTAAGAAAAAACAAAACACCCACACAATGCATTAGTGGAATTTTCAAGAAAATCAAAAGAAAAAACTATTAGAAGGTTCATATAATTTGTTACCGCTGCAGCAACAAAATACGGCTGGAAGTAAATGCCAAACAAGGTGACAGTTGCAAGGCTAGTTGCGCACCTTGACTTGCACACTCGGCATGGTGTTGGTTGCACCATACTACACAAAAACATATTGAAAACTAAGTATATAATCGGATTCTAAACATATTGAAAAGTAATGTCTGTATAATTCTACACTAGTAACATGTATATACACAAGTAACCAAAATCCATGGAGGGAGACACAAATAAACAAAATCTACTCAAAATGCTACACTAGGAGTTGATTATATTTATTCCTCTGGCATTCCGTACTAAACTACACTAATAAATCGGATTTTATGTCGGATTATGACTGACATTTCTACACAAAGCAATCCAGGGAATCAAATTTCGATTCTACATCACATTAAGCAATCCATTATATGTATGTACTAAAATTTCTACACAGAGCAATCCTAAATCAACTTATGGATGAATCCCTCATATATATGGACGGAGAGCCGAGGAAGGAGATGCAGAGGACGAAGGAAGGAGATGGAGAGGCCGGAGAGGACTGAACCTTGTTGGGCGGCGAAGGGGCATGAAGGGCAGCGACGAGCGACGACGGGGTGGCAACGGGAGGCCACGAGTGGCTGCTGGTCGAGGGGGAGTTGAAATGAGAGGGCGGCAGCGACTAGGTCTTTTACTATGGGCCGGTAGTTGACTCAGGTGGGCCGCTGCTGGCGTGGGCCTAAACAGCAATGCCATAGCTAATAACAAGCCGAATAAAAAAAGACTAATTAGGTTTAAAAAATATTAAACATAATTATGTCTGGCGTAAACATAATTTATTTTCAGATTATTAAACAAATATTCAATAGGGGAAGTACCAAGCATTTTAACATCTTCATCATGATTTCGGTAAAAACCGGGTGGAAGAGCTTTTTCTAGGAATTCACGCTTAGCTTTCAACTTGGCGAACATATCCCTACTTCCATACATAGATATTTGGACAGACATAATAGTCTCATTGAAGTCATGCTTTGGTAGAATTTTTATTTTTAAGAGTTTCCACATCAAGAGCAATCATATCCATGTTTCTAGCCAAATCGTCAATTTTATGCAACTTTTCCTCTACCATCGTATTGATTTTTTAAAATGAATAAATTATTTAATGGTGTTTTCAATATGAGAGGATAAATTATTATTATTGGTGGAAGTATTTACATAATAATTGACATAAGTGTTGCCATAATTATTAGAGGAGTTACCGGGATACAGTCTAGAATCGAAATTTCCTCTATATGCATTGTTGTTGAAACTATTTAGCGAGATAAAGTTCACATATATAGCATCATTATTTTTATAAATCAAAGTAGACAAATTCATATCATTGGGATCAACATGAGCATTTTTACTAGCAACCATATTCATAAGAGCATCCACTGTTTCACTCAAAGTAGCGATTTCTTCGACACAGTTTACCTTCTTACCAGTTGGATCTCTTTGGTGTGCCATTGAGAGTAGTTTGTCATGATGTTGTCCAAAAGTTTGGTGGACTCTCCTAAGGTCACATCCATGAAGGTACCACCTACAACAGAATCTAAAAGATTTCTCGACACAAAGTTTAGTCCAGCATTGAAGTTTTGGATAATCATCCACAAGTTTGAACCTTGAGTAGGATAATTCCCAATCATCAATTTCATCATCTCCCAAGCTTGTGCAACATGTTTGTGATCATTATTTTTAAAATTCATTATTCGATTTCTAAGGGAGATGATCTTAGCAGGAGAAAATATTTGGCAATAAAAGCATCTTTACACTTATCCCATGTTCCAATACTATTACATGGTAAAGATGAAAACCAATCCTTAAATTTATATCATAGTGAAAAAGGAAATAATTTTAATTCGAACACACCATTATCCATATCCTTTTTACTTTGCATGTCACATAATTCAACAGAGGTATTAAGATGAGCAGCGGGATCCTCATTAGGACTTCCCAAAAATTGTTCTTTCATGACAAGATTCAGCAATGCAACATTAATATCATAAAATTCCGCACTAGTGGCAGGTCGTATAGGAGTACTAATAAAATCATTGTTATTAGTATTTAAAAATTCACACAACTTAGTAGTATCGTGAGACTTGTTCACTGAGCAAGCGAAATAACAAGCAAGACAAGTAAACTAGCAAGTACGACAAGCTAAGAAGTAAAGTAGCAACTAGCAAATATAAATATTTTTGTATTTTTTATTATATAAATCCAAAAAATATAACAGAAAATGAAAAGAATAACAAGTGAATGATAATTTGTGTGAAGTTACTTGATAGTAGGTTGATGATACTCCCTGGCAACGGTGCCAGAAATCCTTCCTGATAGTTGTGATTTGCGTTGGGTTTTCCATGAAGAGGAACGGGTGATGCAGCACGATATTGGTAAGTATTTACATCAGTAGAGAACCAAGGTTTAGCGAACCAATAGGAGTAACAACCAACCCCCGTCTTCAGCGACTACACACAAAAGAGCAAACACTTGCACCCAACGCGGGCAAGAGGGTTGTGAATCCCCTTGGACTAGTTATTTGCAAGCTTGTAAGTATATTGTATAATAGTTTGGTTTTCTGTGATTTTTTTCCATTCCTCTATGTAAATAGCCTAATATGGGTTCACAATCAATAACATCCTCATCATCGATAGTAACAATCAGTTGAAGAACACCATGCATTGATGGGTGTTGAGGGCCCATATTGACTATCATGAGATCTTTTCTTGTAAGCAGTAGACTCATATCCTTTCTTCCTTAATTCATTAGTCCATGAAATTGGATTATTCCATGAATTCCTCAAAGTGAAGCTCATCAAAATTAAAAATCTAAGACTACTATAAAGACTGCTAAAAATAATAATAAAACAATGTGGTTGGTAGTAGATAATTGTAACTTGCACAATAAATAGGAAATAAATAAATGGAAGCAAGGTATTGTAGCGTTAGTAAACTTATAAGTGAATAGACCCGGGGGGCATAGTTTTCCCTAGTGGAATCTCTCATGAAAGTAAGCATACGGTGGATAATCAAATTAATATTGGGCAATTGATAGAAAAGCTCATAGTTATGTGATATTCATGGCAATGATCATGTGTATATAGGCATCACGTCCATAAGCAAATAGGCCGATTCCTGCCTGCACCTATTACTATTACTCCACCAATCGACCGCTATCTAGCATGCATCTATAGTATTAAGTAAAACAGAGTAATGCTTGGATAACAATGACATGATGTAGACAAAGAGAATTCAATTAATATGAACGAATCCCATCATTTTATCCTTAGTGGCAACAATACAAAGACGTATCTTGTCCCCTTCTCTCACTGAGATATAGAAACCCTTCATATTGAACTTACTACAACACACCCCTCTCACTGAAGATAGATCAATCTACTTGGACAGAGAAAATCAATAGATCAGAGATTTACGAAGCTATCATGATCATGCAAATAAGAATAATAATAGATTTCAGAGAAGACTCAAATATTTTTCATTAATAATCTGAACAAAAACCCACAATTCATCGGATCCCAACAAATGCACCGCACATAAGGATTACATCGGATAGATCAAAGCGAAGATGCAATGATCGTTGTATTGAAGATAAAGAGAGAGAAATAGCCATCTAGGTACTAACTACAGATCCATAGGTCTGTGGGGAACTACTCACAAATCACCATGAGGGAAACAAGGTTGATAGAGAGGCCATTCGTGATCGGTCCCCCCTCCGGCAAAGCACCGGAACAGGGCTCCAGATGGGCACACGGAGGAACAGAGACTCTTGGCATTGGAAAATGTGTTTTGGGAGGCTCTCTAGGGTTTTGGGGATTGATGAGATTATAGGTCAGAGAGGGGCACCGGGAGGTGCCCGTAGGGGGCACGAGGCAACAGGGCGCGACCTACCCCCCTCGGCGTGCCCTATTGGCTCGTGCCTCCCTCATGAGGCCTCAGGTATCCTCCCAAAGCTTTTAGGTCTTCTTCTGGTCCAGAAAAAAACATATTAAAGTTCAGGGCAATTGAACTTCGATTGGTACTGTAAACTTGAAAAGCCAAAAACATGCAGAAAACAACAACTAGCACTGGGCACTGGGTTAATAGGTTAGTGCTAAAAACTAATATTAATTGGTAAATAAACACTCAATAAGTATCCTAGAATGATAATATAATAGCATGCAACAATCGAAAGTTATAGATACGTTGGAGACGTATCAGGTGCCTCCACGGTGTTGCACTTCTGCCAGCCGGCTCGATCCCACGCTAGCTGGCATGAGGCCATGAGCCGCATTGAACTCGTGATGTCCGGCCTTGAGCTCACGTGGGGTGGCCTCCAACGCGCGAGACTCTGCGAGCAGGCACTGGTGGTGTCCCTCTAGTTCTTCGGCCGTGGTAGCTGGGGTCGGTCACGGGCATGATGGGCGCATGCAACATGTCCACCATCGCGCATAGCCGGGTTTGCCAAGCCGAACCGCCAGCGAAGGAGGCAGTGGTCATCACGTCCACACAAATGCAGAGGTTGTTGATGTCGCTAGAGAGGTTACTTTTGCCGGCTAGCGGTAGCTCGTTGTAGTTGAGCACCTCCGTCATGTACTCATCGGGCACAACCGCGACGTCGATGCCGTGGGTGCCCAAGGGGATGATGGAGCTGCCCTCAGGGAAGGCCACGTCCTGTAGGCGGCTAGTGTTCTCATTGACGTAGTCAAGTGCGTCGTAACACTCAACAAAGCCAGGCGCGATGCGTGTGCCGGAGGAGGTGATGGGTCCCGCCCGAAACATAACTCCGTCTGGCATCCCTACCGGCCCCACGGTGGGTGCCGACTGTCATGGTATTTCTTCGGCAGATGCCAGGGGCGGCTTAAGTTGTGATTTGGGGCCGATGGGCGCCAGCAGCATTTTGAGACGGGTGAAGGTGCGAGCCACATGACGTAGGCTTACCTAGGTTCAGGGCCCTCCTATGGAGGTAAGACCCCTAGTCCTACCAGAGTGACTATAGGTTGTCACGTACAGGGTGTTCCTTGAGCTGTTCATGAGGGGGAAGATGGAGATCTCGCTACCAGCCTTGCTACCTCATGTGTGTGTATGAGTGGGAAAAGAGTTGACCCCCTCTCAGGGGTTATGGGGGTGGCTTTATAGTGTAGCGGTCAATTATAATATCGGGGATAAAATAGGTGTAGTCCCTGACTGCCATCCTCTTAGGCAACGATAAGACCTGCCTGCTGCCGGGTCTTGTCGAGCATGGGGCCCATCGGCTGCACGCCACTATGGCCCGCACGCGCCGCCATCATGGAGTAGGTAGGGGTACGCATGCTATAGGGCCAGGGCCAGACCGCCTGTACCGGCGGCCCTCTAGCCTTGTCTTGCTCATGTAAGGAGTCTCATAGCCATGCGTGCTCTGTCAACGCGTCCTATAGCCACGCGGGCCTCATCATGGAGGGCATGTCTTGTCATTGTATGCCAGTACGGGCGGATGGTACGGGCGCTGACGTCTTGTCCGGGGTACTGTGTTTAGGACATGGTGCTTTGAGCGCCTCTTCATAGTTGCGAGGCTTATTCCTATTGTAAGCCCCTCCAGGGCGGCCATTACAATGTTGGTTTTGAAAACCAACATTAGTGTTGGCAACGAAACCCGACTCGCCATCTGGTTGCTTCCTTTTAATACTGTTACTCTAGTGCCCTTGCTTACCACCATGGTTATGCTGGCCCTTGCTGCCTTCACCCTTCCTGCCTTTGCTAGTTTTATCTTCATATGAACCGAGATCCATTGTGCCATCTGACTCGGCGTACCTGGTGAGGACATCCATTAAGACGCCCATATCTTGTACCTTTTGTTTGAGTCACCCGAGCTTCAGGACCAGCGGCTGGAAGTGGCAATTCTCTTCCAGAATCAGGACGGCTTGAGCCGTCGTCATGTTGTCTAATGAATGTGTAATCTCCGTGACCCGGCAGGTCTAGTGATGGGCCGACACATCGACTCGTTGGACTCAATGTTGAAGGTCCACAATTGTCATTTGCCTTTTGCATGTTCCTTGGAAATTCTTTATGAAATCCTCTTTAAGTTCCGACCAAGTATCAATGGAATTGGGTGGTAGATTTTTCAACCATGTTCGATCCGGCCCCACAAGCATCATGGTCAGGTACTTGGCGCACACGGCGTCACTGACATCAAGCATATCCATTGCCAACTCGAAGCTTTCGATCTAGGCCGCTGGCTCAACATCCGCTGTGTAATTCGACACCTTACGAGGCTCTTTGAAATCTTTAGGCATACGCTCCGCGCGGAGAGCCGGTGACAGACAAGGTATCCCAATTGTCCTACTATCGGTCCCAGTTTCCATTTGAGGAGGTGGCATACGCTCCGGTGATCTAGATCACCTGTGTTTCTAACTCCGCCTCTGCTTGTCGTGTCCTCCTAGCTGCGTCAACAACTTCCTATGCTCCTGGTAGTATAGGCTGGGTTGGGAGAGTTTGGGGCTGTTGCTTGCACCCACTACTAGAGATAGCTGGAGATTCCAAGTGGCGATTCTGACCATGGCTGGTGTACGGGGTGGAGTGCATCCAATCGCGGCCATAGGAATACTGTGCTTGATGCACCACCACTGTTTTCAGCATTGTTGGAATTAGGGCTCCGCGGACCCAACGAGGTTCGAACACAGGGGTGCGCTCCTTCTCCAGTCCGTTCCTCGTCATAGCTTCCCAACGGACCTCCGACGATTCACTCAAGGGAAAACGAATGAAGACACACGATGTTTACCTAAGTTTGGGCCACCTTGCGTTGTCAAACCCTACTCTTGCTTTTGGTGGATTTGCCTCACGAGGAGGTTGTGGATGAACTAGTACAATGGTTGAGTGATCTCGCGAGGTCTCTTTGTTGGGGTTGAACTGGTGTGCCGAACCCCCCTCTACGGTGGAAGCTAGTCCCTACTTATAGTGGCCAAGGTCCTCTTCCCACATTGCACGGGTGGAAAGGGATCCCACAACAGCCAAATTTGAAAGGGGACAGGAGGTACATCCTATCCTGACTAAAGGTGGTCTTCGCCTACAAAGCTTTTGGTCATGACATAGTGGTGGGCTCGGCGATGACATTCGTCCTGTTGAGCTCGTGGTCTCGGTTTTGTTGCACTGGAAGGGAAACCTTTGGGGGGTTCCTTGGGAACCCATGTACGTCCTTGCCTCCTCAGCATGAAAGAGGAAACTATCCTCCTCTACGCTGGTTGGCACCCGCCTCTCCTCGGTCGTCAGAGTCCATGTCATCCCGGCCTCATGAGGCTGGGTACCTGCATAGGAATCTCCGCTCCTCAGGAGGCAGCTTGGTGGGATGCCACTCCTCTAGAGGTCTTGGTGTTGTTCTCCTAGCGAGGCAAGAGCTCTCACTTGGGCCTTGACTTGGGGGGTTTGCTGCCTGGCCATACCGGGCCATCATGATGGGCCACGCGCTGGGCCGCGGGCAGGCAGGTCTAGGTACACCCGGTCCCAGAACGTTGACAAGCATTTCGATAGCGTTCCTTGCCTCAATATCAACAGGGTGTTCCCCAATATGGGAAATGTTTCCAAGTGCCGGGTTGCAGCCATCATATTGACAACAGGGTTAGAAAAATGACCACGTGGTGTCTGAAAACACTGTGCTAGCAAAGGAACAAGAAGTGGTTGGGGCGGCTCCTTCTGTTGATTCGTTAGTGGTTGCCCAGCCCCCACTGTCTGTTGAGGGGTGTTGAAGAGTCGTTGCGGCTCAAGGTTTGGTGGCAATCATCTTTGCTGTCTCCTTCGGTAAACCGCCTTAGATGCCTCTCTCTGGCGTTCAAGCTGCCAAGCCTCAGCCTTAAGGCGCTCCGACTCATCATGTATGCGGGCATGTAGTTCTGCCATCCTGGCATTCTCAGCATCAATTTCCCTTTGTAACTTATTCATCTAGTCTCTTAGCTCGGTCAACTCCATGTTACGCCCTTCTTGGTTTTCCTCTGTAATGGGACTCTCCACAAGCTTTGCCATCTCGGCTATCAGATCTTCCATTGCTCGAGCCGGCGTCTTGCCCGACCCGCGTGACCCGGAAGCCACTCCGGGCACGGATGGGTTTTGAGCCGCCGTGACTCCTGCCATGTAAATGGCGACTTGACTAGTTGACTCATGGACTTCCTCAGGGGCTTCGACCTCTAGAGGCCCTCCAAGTCTACCATCGTAGAGAGGACAGATCAACTCAGTTTATCCTATAGCGGAGTTACCATCTGAATCGTCGAGAACACCATCGTTGCTTGGCGGCTCATCCGTGAGGGAAACTCCATGAGTGAAGCCAACGAAAACGTGATGTCGACTGGCTTGATCCCAATCGAGTCATGCGGGCCAAGCCGGCTAATTAGTCTCGATGTAGAAGTCTGGCTCGGCGATAGTAGTACCAAACCCATCCAAGGGAATCGGGTGCTCATAATTGGACGAGCCTCCCTAGATCCCTCGGATTGGATCATCGATGCAGATCTTGTTGCGGCGGCTTTTGATCATCTGATCAACCGTGAACTTCCTGAACCCTAGACAGGTTCCCTCTAAGGACTCAATCCCACTAGACGAAGGCCCCATGGTGGGCGCCAACTGTCGTGGTTTTGTCACGGTAGGTGTCCTTGTGCAAGGACTTAGGTGTGAGGCCATCGCCGCTGGGTGGCAACTCAAAGAGATCGAACAAGAACGGGAGGCGAGTTTACCCAGGTTTGGCCCCTCCAATGGAGGTAATATCCTACTTCCTACTTTGTGTCTATATTAATGGAGATCTCGATTACAAGGATGCAGGATTGCTAACCTAGCTTTCAAGGGTGTCTAACTTGCCCCTTTTGGCCCTGGGGGCTTGCCTTTATATATAGGTCAAGACCCTAGGATTTACAACAGAGTCCGAGTCATATCATGGCTCGTAATATACCATATCTCTAACAAGCCTTGTCTTTCAAGCAAGGAAATCTTCTGGCGTGGTCCAGCTCGCGCCATTGAACTGTTGTATCCTGATCCATGGGCTACCCGGCGGCTTGTTTAGCAGCCGCCGCAATGGTCTTGTCTCCTTGACACGGCCCATCTTTGAGCATCTATGAGGCTGCAAATAAGTTAACCCGTCCCAATAGGGCGAGTTACACCGCGGCATTATATCCCCGACACCGGGGGAGAGTAGATAGGCTTTTACTTGAAGAAAGCATTCTACAAGTTAAGGATTAAGTATTTCTCCGACCAAGATGATGAGCTTGACGACGATGATGCTGAGGATTCCCAGGATGATGATGAGATCCAAGATGATGATGATGCTATCGAGGATGACGATAGTAGCTCAGAGGAAGAGGGTGAGGAAGACGATGAGGGTAGCGGAGATGATGACGATGATGATCCATACAATTATGCAATTTTCTCTCAAATAATGAAAGAGCTTAATGAGGATGAGAAGGCCAAACTCATCGCAATCCTACCATCAACTATGCAGTACATGGGGAGGCCATTTGTGCATCGTTTTACCAAGACCAGCATAGTGAAACATACCATGGTATGTTTTGTATGTTTCCCTTTTTTTATGTTCATAACACTATATGGAAATATGTCTAACATTGTGTGTTCTATTTTCTTCTTAATCACGGGGATCATAGAAATTAGCTATGAAGATGATTTGTGCTGATGACATCCCTACCGCCAGCATGGCTGGAGTAAGCCTTGTAGCAGGAGGTCATGTCACCAGCGTTTGATACAAGACGGACAAAGATGGCCGCATATTGTTCTATGAAGTTGGTTGGTGGGAATTCCTGAAGGGAAAGAGACTGCAACTAATGGTTTACACAACAATGTTCATCACCATAAGGAACAATAACTTCCAGATGATGGTTGTTATAGATCTTATTTAGAAATAAGGTCTAGTCAAATATCTCCTAGCCGATGAACTCGTAGTTACATTGTTAAGATGCATGTCATACTTTGATGTTGGTTTGTTAACTCGAACAAACTTGAAGTGTTACTTGTTGTTATGAAGAGTAATAATTACCATGTGAACTTGCATGCCTAAGCATACAATGCGTGCTTAATTTTCTTTTATATTAGATTTATGCAAAACGCATCCATGGAAGCACAATTGGTGCAAATTGTGATTCCCATCAGGCCGCAGTGGCGGGCGAGCCACTACGATCACCATTGCAACATGGATAAGTAGTGGCGGGCAGGAAAGCATTGCACCCCACTGAAGGAAGATAAAAGTGGCGTGCAAGTTCACGCGCCCGCCACCGCAGTGATCGACCAGTGGCGGGACGCCCGCCCACTAGTGATGCCATAATAGCAATGGCAGGAGGTCAGTGGCAGGCGGCCCTGAGAGCTTCGTGCGACACAACTAGGCTTTTTGCACCCGCCACTGCTATGCATTCCTGTAGTAGTGTAGGTCCAAATCTAGTAGCTAGATCGCCTTTTTCTCTCTCTTTGATCTTCAAAACTAAGTTTTTTGTGATTCTCAAGAAGATTTATCCGATGTAATCTTTTTTGAAGTGTGTTTGTTGGGATCCGATGAATTATGGGTTTATGATCAGATTATTCATTGAAAGTAATTGTGTATTTTCAGAAATTTATTATGCATGATTGTTGTAGCTTTGAAATACTCTTTGACCTATCTTTTTGGTTTGGACAACTAGATTGATTTATCATCAGCGGGAGGAGTGCATTGTAGTGTGTTCAATCTTGCAGTGTTATATGTCCGAGTGACAGAACATGACGAGATATGTATTGTATTATATGTTATTGCATTGTTTCCATTAAGGATAAAATGGCAGTATCTGGACATATTGCTTGTCTTACTTTGTCTACATCATGTCATCTTGCTTAATGTGTTAATCTGTTTGTCATGAACTTAATACCATAGATGCAGGCATGAGTCGGTCGATTGGTGGAGTAATAGTTGTAGATGTAGGATTGTTTTGGTCTACTTTTCGTGGATGTGATGCCTATATACAAGATCATTTCCATGAATAACATCATAATTATGTGTTTTTCTATCAATTGTCCAACTGTAATTTGTTTACCCATTGTATGTTATGTGTTCGAGAGAGAAGCCTCTAGTGAAAACTATGGGCCCTGGGTCTATTTAAATCATATTGCAAAAACCCTAAATACCTTGCTACCATTATTTAATTTGTATCTACTTTTACTTTTCATATATCTTTCAGTATCATAATTAATCCTTGCAAGTAACGAGTTCAAGGGGATCCACAACCCTCTTGCCCGCGTTGGGTGGAAGTGTTTGGTTTTGTGTGTGTGGATGCTGACGACGAGAGTTTGCCTTGATTCTCCTACTAGTTTAATAACCTTCGCTCTCACTGAGGGAAATACTTATCACTACTATATTGCTTCACCCGTCCTCTTTAGGGAAAAACCCAACGCAGCTCACAAGTAGCACAAAGAATTTATGGCACCGTTGTCGAGGAGATATCATCAAATTCTCATCACATCCGTGCATAAAAACTATCATTCACTTGTTCTAATTTTTATTTGCCTTGTTATTTTGCCTTATATTTGCTTCTATAAAAAAATCAAAGACACAAAAAAATCGATTTTCTTTTCTACTTGTTAGTTTGCTTGCTTCGTCGCTATGTCTGAAGATAGATTCTACGACAATACTTATTACAAAAGGTTGGCTGAAATTGAGAACTCTATGAAAAATTTCATGTTTACACAACATCAACACAATAAATTATTTGCTGAAGAAATTAAGGAACACTCTACCATGCTTGATTCTATTAGTAAACAATTTGATGAAGTGAACCGAGAAGTAGCCAATCTTCAATCTCAACTTGCTCAAACTGAAGACTTATTAGGAAAGATTTCTGATAAGCAGACCACGCTAGTAGATAAGATGGCCGCTAAACCAGACTCACATCCTCTTGCTAGTAAGGACAAAGATATTAAAATGATTGGTGTTAACCTATTGAATCTTTATTTACTAATATATAACTTGATGAAAAAGGTACTGGAGATGAGCCAACTTTAGCTAGAAGGCGTCCCATTTGTTCGGAGGGTGGTGTTATTAAACATAAAAAATGAAAAAGGTGGGTTTGGAGAGGTCAAAACATTACATAGTGATGCACCCATTACTTTGGATTACAAGTAATTGAATTATGATAGTTGTTATTTGATTGAATGTATTTCCTTGTTGCAATCCATGATAAATTCACCTAATGCTTATGAACAAAACAAAGCTTTTACTAAACATATTGTAAAAGCTATGATAAAAGCTCATGAAGAGAAACTTGAATTAGAGGTTTCAATACCTAGGAAGTTGCATGATGCATGGAAACCCACTATTAAAATTAATCTTAAAGATTATGAATGTAATGCTTTGTGTGATGTTGGTGCTATCGTTTTTACTATACCTAAATCCCTATGTGATGTGCTAGGACTCACCGGTATAAATGAATGTTACCTCAACTTGCATTTGGCAGATTCTACTATTAAGGTAGAATAAATGATGTGCTTATTCTCGATAATATAAATCATGTACCCATGGATTTTCATTATGGTTAATATTGAATGCATTCCATCTTGCCCTATAATACTTGGTAGGCCCTTCCTACAAATTATAGGTGCTATTACTGATATGAAAGAAGGTAATATAAGGTTCCAATTTCCATTAAAGAAAGGGATGGAACACTTTCCTAGAAATATAATTAAGCCATCATATGAATCTACTATGAGATCCACCTACAAGATTATTTTGAAGGATTACAATACTAGAACAATGTATTATGCCTCCCTAGGGACATAAAACAATAGCGCTTGTTGGGAGGCAACCCAATAGTAATCTTAATTGTTTTTCTTCTATATTATGTTTTGGTGTGCTGACACGATTATTGCTTCTTTAATTATTGTTTTTCATGACTTAATTAGTTTTTATGCCAAGTAAATCCTTTGGGATGACTTGGATGATAGTTGACTCGATTCTGTGCAAAAATATATGCTTTTGTGCCCAGTACACAATTTCTCTAATTCTACTTGAGCATATTTTTATCCGAAATTTTTACGCAGTATTTCTATACAAATTTCCAAGATTTTTCTATTTTTCAGAAATTTCGGAGCACATATCATTACAAAATGTTTTTGTAAACAGATTCTATTTTTTGCTTGCATAGTTTGCTTGTTTTGATGATGCTAACGATTATATCGGGGGGTATAAGTCATGGAGAAGTTAGAATGAAGTACATATTATGAAATAATTAAATATGAATCAGTTTACAATAGTACCTAAAGTTTTTTATATGTCTATCATACTAATGGATCTCACGAGGTTTCTGTTGAGTATTGTGTGCTGAAGTTTTCAAGTTTTCAGTGAGACCGAGATGTGTGAAGGAATAAGGAGCGAAAAGACCCTAAACTTGGGGATTCCCAAGGTTCCCCAGGTAGTATTAAAGTAATACCCAACCATCTAAGCTTCGGGATGACCCGGAAGGCATCCCCTCTTTCGTCTCCAATCTATCGGTATGTCACTTGGAGCTATATTTTTATTCATCACACGGTATGAATTTTTCTTGGAGCATTGTGTATTATAGTTTGTTTTCCTTTTAGTTTGCCACAATCATTTTTTGTAGGACACACCTTTTTACGAAGACATAGTTTATCGTAATTTGTTTGAATACTCTATGTCCTTAACTTATATCTTTTGAGATAGGTAGTTGCTCTAGTGCTTCACTTATATATTTTAGAGCACGGCGGTAGTTATAGTTTATAGAAATAGTTGCACTCTCATGCTTCACTTAAATATTTTTGAGTGTACAAGAAATATGAATGGTAATTTGCACGTGTTATAAGACTAGTCCAAAAAGGATATGTATTCAAGGGGGATATAACAAAAAAATTCATGTAGCTCATCAAGTAAGAAGTGTATGGTTTGGTTATATTGATGTAGTAATATGAAAGGATATAGGTTCATGATCATTTTTTATGTAGATATATTGGTATTGAATGTTTTATTTACTTATGATCTAAATATTGGTCATGGCATGGTGATAAGGTGTGAGCATTTTTATGTCTGAAATGAAATTCTATCGTGTTCTTCGAATCAGGAGCACGAGATGGTTAAATGCTCCCAACCTCCTCCCTAGAGGCTTGCGGTAGTACTTTGCTTTGAGAGAGCTAATAACGCTTTACAATAAGTATATCAGTTCTTTATGAATAATGTGAGTCCATGAATATATGCACTCCCACCTTTCCGTAATTTGCTAGCCTCTTCGGTATCATGCATTGCCCTTTCTCACCTTGAGAGTCAATGCAAACTTCGTCGGTGTATCCAAACCCCGTGATATGATACGCTCTATCACTCATAAGCCTCCCTATATCTTCCTCAAAATAGCCACCATACTGACCTATTATGGAATTTCCATAGCCATTACGAGATAAATTGCCATGCAACTTCCACCGTTTTGTCGCATGACTTGTGTGTACATCATAATATTGCTTTGCATCTTCATATAGACATGACATGGTATTTTTGGCAAAGCCACGATTTATCATTAATCACATGTTATGCTAGATCATTGCACATCCTGGTACACTGCCAGAGGAATTCATATAGGGTCATCTTGTTCTTTATTGATTTTTAATTTTGAGTTTTACGTAAATAAAAGTATGATGATCATCATTACTAGATCACTGCCCAAGCGAGTAAAGGATGATGGAGACTATGATTCCCCCATAAATCAGGGTGAAACTCCGGGCGGGAAAAAAATGGGGAGGCCAAATGAGCCCACCATGAAAAAATGAGAGAAAAGAGAGAAGGGGCAGTGTTTTTACCACAGTTGTGACTTAAAGTGGCACCATGTTTTTCATATAGAGAGTCTCGTGATTTGTCGCTTTCACATACTAATGGGAAATTTTCCATTATAGAACTTGTCTTGTACATTCCGATGACGGGTTTCCTCAAATGCCGGAGGTCCTCATGAGCAAGCAAGTTGGATGCACACTCACTTAGTTTCATTGAGCTTTCATACACTTATGTCTCTAGTGCATCTGTTGCATGACAATCCTTACTCCCTGCATTGATACTAATTTATTGTCATCTCCATAGCCTATTGATCCGCCTAGTTGATACGAGAATTTCTTTCTTTTTGACTCCTTTGATCTCTATCACCATACTCCATGCCATCCATATGCTATATCGATGGCTAACACTGATGTATTGCATGAAGTTGGAAATGATGAAGCGCATTAGAAGTACGATCCAATTGCTTGGTTTGACACTGGGGTGCTCATGATTTATACTTATGCGATGAAGATGGAGTCATGCCATGTTTAATATGATAAAAATGAGTAGGGGTAACATTCTTTAAGGATCGTATATTTTGAAACAGTAATGAGTATGCTCTTATGTTCATGGATATTATCATGTTGATATCAATTACTTGAAAGAGATTACATGTTGGGTAGCATGCCACATCAAAAATTCTGTTTTTATCATTTACCTACTCGAGAATGAGCATGAATTAAGCTTGGGCATGCTCATATGTGTCTAACGTATCTATATATTTTTATTATTTCATGGTATTATATTATCAATCTTGGACACTTTATATGCAATTATCTTGTGGGCCCCTTGTGCACCCTTGTGACCTAATTCCACTTCTATATATCTTCAATTACCCCCAAAATCAATAGAGAGACACTCGAAACCCTTTTTCCGTCAACGCAAGCCTCTACTCGTTCGTGATCCTCTCTATAGGCCTTTTTTGGTACTATGTCGGAGGGTAAATCGATCATGGAGGCCATATACATAAACCTTGTTGTCTCCATGATGATTTGTGAGTAGTTCAGCATAGACCTACAGGTCCATAGCTATAGCTAGATGGTTTATTCTTTCTCTCTTTGATCTTCAATACCATGTTCTTCGCGATTCTTGTGAAGATCTATCCGATGTAATCTTCTTTTGCAGTGTGTTTGGTGGGATCCGATGAATTGTTGGTTTATTACATAATATTCATTGAAAGTAATTGGGTATTTTAGGAAGTTTATTATGCATTATTGTTATATCTTTGTAATCCATCCGACCTATCCATTTGGTTTGGCCAACTAGATTGATTTATCCTCAACGCGAGAAATGCATTGTAGTGTGTTCAATCTTGCAGTGCTCTATATCCTAGTGACAAAAGGGGACAAGAGATGTATTGTATTGTTTCCATTAAGGATAAAACGGCGGGGTCTGAACATATTGCTTGCCTTACTTTGTCTACATCATGTCATCTTGCTTAATGCATTACCCTGTTTGTTTACACACCATATAACTATGCGCTTTTCAATCAATTGCCCAACAGGAATTGGTTTACCCACCGTATGATATACGTTCGAGAGAGAAGCCTCTAGTGAAAACTACGGGGGCCGGGTCTATTTAAATCATATTGCTAAAACTCTAAATACCTTTCTGCAATTATTTTCTTTTTCTTTACTTTTACTTTTTATATATCTTTCACTATCTAAATTAATCCTTGCAAGTAACGAGTTAAGGGGATTGACAACCCTTTTGCCCATGTTGGGTGCAAGTTTTTCATTTTGTGTGTGTAGGTGCTGACGATGAGAGTTTTCCTTGATTCTCCTACAGGTTCGCTAACCTTGGTTCTCACTGAGGGAAATACTTATTGCTACTAGATAGCTTCACCCTTCCTCTTCGGGGAAAAACCCAACGCAACTCACGAGTAGCAACAATCACTGAATTTTGCTCAATGCATCCCCTGCTTTGCAAGAGACAAACTTCTCAAGAAGCTGAGTATAAACAGATATGTCAGTATCACTGTACATGTCCCACTGGAGACAAGAGAAGGCTTTTGTTTTCTATGCAAGATCATGAACGAAGAAGATAGTTTTTCATAGGATGTACTTGGATTTTTTTGCCAAACTGAACCAGTTGGAAGTAGGTATGGAAACGTCGCTCAGACTACTTGGAAAACATAAACGTCACCTTCGAGTACATTTGAAAACTAATCGAATAACTCATCTGTGTAAGTATTCTATGAAACATCAAGAAATTTTAACTAAATTTTTTTCATAGGGATGCTATATTTAACAAATATTATTTACGAATATTTCCATAGCTTAGTATGAGGTGGATATTGTAACAAAACAATTTATAGAGAACATGGAGGTTACTGTAGGTAGTAGAGTAATCTGGGAAGAGATGTGGTTTGTCGTCGGCTTTGCTGATCAAATTTGGATGCTCATGAATGGTAACAATGTTGGACCAAGAGATCATCCCTATGTGCCCCTCCTCCCCACTTTGAACAAGACCAACATTGATGACAGAAACATGGTTAGAATTGTATCTACTCTCATTATCTTCAGATAGTCAGGTACTTAAGTAGATTTCTTAAAGTATTCAAATTGTGTTATGCCACTAGATACTTCTGCAATGTGTTGTGCCTAAGGAGATGGGTGCAAATGGAGAGCTAACCATTGTTCTCTATCCTAGAGTGAACATTAGTTCCACTTCATACTCGTCTTCGGGATAAGGAGAAGGAAGCAACGTCCTTAATGGGTGCAGAAAAATAGCCGACATGTTGGACATGGATATTGGAGACATGATGATCTTCGTGCTACACGATGGACGTGCAATGAACTTTCTGTTCCTCGATTTAATTATTGCTGAACCAGATGAGGAGTACTTCTGATGCTCTGTCATGTTGTCTCGATGATCGTCCATATCTGTATGTCATGTTTTATGCTACTGTTGGTACTGATGTGATGATGATTGATACGTCTCCAACGTACCTATAATTTTTGATTGTTCCATGCTGGTATATTATCATTCTTGGATGTTTTACAATAATTTCATAGCAACTTTATATCAATTTTTGGGACTAACCTATTGACATAGTTCCAAGTGCTAGTTGTTGTTTTTGCTTGTTTTTACTTTGCAGAATATTAGTACCAAACGGAGTTGAATTTCCACGAAATGTTTTGGAGATTTTTTGTACCGGAAGATAACTTGGAAGCCAAGGAAGTGCCTAGAGGGAGGCTCGTGGGGCCCACAAGACACAAGGGCATGCTAGAGGCCCCAGGAGCGCCTTGGTTGGTTGTGGGGCCCAAGGTACCCTCCTCCACCACCTCTCAACTCTATAAATTCTCAAAAATTCTAGAAACCCTAGGGGAGTCGACGAAACACAATTCCAGCCGACGCAAGTTCCAGAACCACGAGATCCAATCTAACACCATCACGGAGGGGTTCATCATCCTCATTGGTGCCTCTCCAATGATGTGTGAGTTGTCCACCATAGACCTAAGGGTCCATAGGAAGTAGCTAGATGGCTTTCTCTCTCTCTTTTTATTCTCAATACAATGGTCTCTTTGAGATCTATCTGATGTAATGACTTTTTGATGTGTGTTTTTGGGATCCGATGAAGTTTGAGTTCATGATCAGTTTCTATCCATGAATACTATTTGAGTCTTCTTTGATCTCTTATATGCAAGATTACTTATATCCTCATATTTCTTCTTAGAATCTTGAGTTTAGTTAGGACAACTAAATCGATTTTTCTTGCCATGGGAAGAGGTGCTTTGTGATGGGCTCGATCTTGCGGTTTCCTCTCCTAGTGATAAAAGGGGCAAAGAGGCACACATGTATCATTGCTATTAAGAATAACAAGACGAGGTCTATTCCTACATGAATAGATCTTGTCTACAACATGTCATTGTTCTTAGTGCATTACTTCGTTTCTCCATGAACTTAATACACTGGATGCATGCTGGATAGCGGTCGATGTGTCGAGTAATAGTAGTAGATGCGGAAGCATTTTGGAGTAATAATCTTGGACATGATGCCTATATAATGATCATTTCCTTGGATATCGTCTTGATTATTTGATCTTCTATCAATTGCCCAACAGTAATGTGTTTACCCACCGTGTGCTATTTTCTTGAGAGAAGCCACTAGTGAAATCTACGACCCCGGGTCTATCTTTTAACATATTGCTTTCCGGTCTATCTTATTCTATATCTGCTTCCACATCTATTATTCCAAAAACCCAAAAATACCTTGATGCACTTTTTATTTGCATCTTTTATTTTGTGCTCTTGCGCGGTCTATTTATCCAATCTCATACAAACCAATCTATCTTTTATGATGGAGAGATTGACAACCTCTCTTACCCTTCAGGTTGCAAGTATTTGTTCTTTGTGTGCAGGTACCATTGACATAGTGTTGCTTGGGTCCCCTACTGGTTTGATAACCTTTCTTTCATAACCGAGGGAAATACTTACCGTAGATGTGCTGCATCATCCCTTCCTCTTTGGGGAAATACCGATGCAGTCTCAAGCCACGTCAAAGGAATTTCTAGCGCCGTTGCTAGGGATTCATCATCAACATCTATCAGGTTCCTAATCACAAATCGCATCTCCTTGCAATTTACATTATTTGCCATTTGCCTCTCGTTTTCATCTCGCCTACTTCATAAAAAATTCTGTTTTATTTGCCCTCTTTGTCGTTTGCCTTTTTCCCGTTTGATCTTTGTTTGCTTGTCATCATGAGTGATTTTGGTATGGACAAAACAGATGATGGTAGGACTCCTAAAGTTGGATGTACTGGTAATCTGGATGCTAAAACTTTTGTTTTGGGGGAAAGGTGTTGTCGTTTTCTCACGGGGGTTCACGCAACATGGCAGATGCCATGGGGTGGCTTATCGAGGTGAGGGCAAGGTCGTCGTGGATGATCCGGGACGAGTATGCGAACATCACACAGTGGTTTACCCAGGTTCGAGGCTCTCCAGAGAGATAATACCCCTACTCCTGCATATCTGTATAACTGAGGTACATTTGGTACAGGGTTGCTCCTGGAGCTGTTTGGGGAGGAGAGCCATGAGGCTTCTTGTCTCATACATGAGTGTGAGAGTGCGGATGAGAGGATGTGAGGGAAGCTCCTTCCCTTGAGAGAGTGAGAGGGGGCCTTTATATAGGCACGGATGGGTAGCTTGGGATGTAAGCCATAGTGGGTAGCTTACATCCCAACCAGCTTGAGGTGTAAGCTACCATGGGTAGCTTACATGTCAAGCCACATGTAGCTTGTGGACTAAGCTATGTCTGTCCCCTGGTACACTTTATACATCAGTGTCCAAGGGGCAGGTTACACTGTAGAGAGTACTGCATGACGTGCGTATAGTGTGCTCCTGCTCGCCAATAGCGCACTGCCATGAGATATGGCCATCTGGTCCGCGCGTGTCCGATGGGACGTCGAGAGCTGACTTCATCAGGCCATAGCCGGACAGGAGGAGCCAGACAGGAGGAACCGGACTGGAGGAGCCGGACAGGAGGAGACTGACAGGGGGAGCCGGACAGGTGGAGGCCGCCGAGCCGGACGGGAGGAGCCGGACAGGTGGAGGCCGCCGAGCCGGACGGGTGGAGGCTGCCGAGCCGAACGGGGTGGAGGCTGCCGAGCCGAACGGGGTGCAGGCTGCCGAGCCGGACGGGATGGAGGCTACCGAGCCGAACGGGGTGGAGGCTGCCAAGCCGGACGGGGTGGAGGCTGCCAAGCTGGACGGGGTGGAGGCTGCCAAGCCGGACAGCTATAGCATTGTCAGCTATAGTGTCGTTAGCTCGCTTCTTTGTTTATCTTGTTGATTCGTGGGGCTTCGCATACCGGGGGTGGGTCCCCTGATGTTTTAAAATGTTGAGCCGTCTTCTTGAGCCTACCCGGGGGTAATCCCCCCGACAGTAGCCTCCGAGCCTCCGGGCGACTAGGAGAGTCGGGCGGAGGGTTTATGCCGGTGGAGTTGTTTGTCGCAGAATTTGTTGATGACGGTCGATCGCGGGTCGGGGACGACGTGGCTTGCTTCTAGCGGGGGCGCACCGGCGCACCCGCTGGGTGTAGCCTCCGAGCCTCCGGGCGACTCGAAGAGTTGGGCGGAGGGTCTTAGCTATTGCTGAAGTAGACGTAAGCGTCGAGGATGTCGGGCATGGACGTGGGGTCCGCTGGCTAGTGGCTTCCAGCGGGGGGCGCACCCGCTGGGTGTAGCCTCCGACCCTTCGGGCAACTCGAGGAGTCGTGCGGAGGGTCTTTGCTGTTGCTGAGGCAGGCGGTGGTGTCAGAGATGTCGGGCGTAGGCGCGGGGCCCACTGTCTGAAGGGAGCCAGGCACTGCCGAAGGCGGACGCGGGGTTCGCCGGCTGATGGGCGTGGAGCCCCTCCGAGGGCGGACGCGGGGTTCGTCGGCTGTCGAGCACGAGGCGCTGTCGGGCGCGGACGGAGGGTCCGCCGGCTGGTGGGCGTGGAGCCCTCCCGAAGCCGGACACAGGGTCCGCCGGTTGTTGAGCGCGAGGTGCTGCCAGGCGTGGACGCAGGGTCCGCCGGCTGATGGGCATGGAGCCCTACCGAAGGCAGACGCGGGGTCCGCCGGCCGTCGAGCGCGAGGCGCTACCGGGCGTGGACGCAGGGTCCGCCGGCTGGTGGGCGTGGAGCCCTGCCGCAGATGGATGCGGGGCCCGCCGGCTGTCAAGCGCGGTGCCCTGCCAGGAGTAGCCTCCGAACGAGGAGGTTCCTCATGGAAATGAAAGTGCAAAAGACAAGGTTAAGTCGGCACAGGTATATCAAATATTTGATTTTGGCAGTGCAAGTTGATCCAGAGGGTGCCGACTCGGCTTTGTCCGAGTCCCCTTAAGTCTTTTTCTTGTTCTCTCCGCTCTTTGGCTTTTGCTCTTGCTAGCCAGATAGCCGGGAACCGGTCTGTAGCTGAGACAAGAGTGGGCCGTGGAATGGAGCGTACAGTACTCGGACTTTGGGAGAAGACTCGACCGAGCAGATACTCATAAATGAAACGACCGGGTCACCCAAGCCGTTTTCTCCCTGGACACTTTTTGCGTGTGGTGACCTCTAGCTTTCGCTCTCGCTAGCCGAATAGCCGCGGTGCGGTCTGTAGCTGAGACAAAGAGTGGGCCTTCGGTCATGTGCACGCTACTAAGCCATCCCGTGGGAACGAACGTATGGGGTGAACAGTAAAGTTGCAGAATAAATGCCGAGATGGCCCCCGAGGGTCTCTTGGGGTTATTTGTTTTGCATGTATGGTGCAAGGGTATGCGCGTGGAGATCTCACATTGCTTTTGGGTGCCGGCGAGGCGGTTTTGTCGATGTCGCCCAATGTGGTTTGTAGCCGACGTGGTCCTCCTGAAGTGCGCGACGCGCTACCAGGCGCTGACTTGGGGTCCGCCGGCTGATGGGCGCGAGGCACTGCCGGGTGCGGTTGCGGGGTCCGCCAGCTGCTGAGCATGAGGCGCTGCTGGGCATGGATGCGGGGTCCACCGACTATCGAGCGCGAGGCACCGCCAGGCGCAGACGCGGGGTCCGCTGGCTGATGGGCGTGAGGCGCTGCCGAGGGCAGACGTGGGGTCCGTTGGCTGATGGGCGCGAGGCAATGGCGAGGGCGGACGCGGGGTCCCCTGGCTGGTGTGCGCGAGGCGCTGCCGAGGGCGGACGCGGGGTCCGCCGGGTGGTGTGTGCAAGGCACTGTCAAGGGTGGATGCAGGTTCCGCCGGCTGGTGTGTGCGAGGTGCTGCCGAGGGTGGACGTGGGGTCCGTCGGCTGGTGTGCAAGAGGTGCTGCCGAAGGCGGACGCGGGATCCGCCGGCTGATGAGCGCGAGGCGCTGCCGAGGGTAGCCTCCGAGCCTCCGGACGAGGAGGTTCATTGCTTTTTTGACGTCGCTGAGGTGGTTGTTGACAAAGACGGCCGGCGTGGCCTTGCGCTTGCGGAGCACCGGCACACCCGCTGGGTGTAACCTTCGAGCCTCCGAGTGCTTGAAGGGGGTCCCGGTCGGTCAGACCTGACCGAACGGGTGTCGAAGTGAACGGGCGGCCGGGCTGGCTCCTCAGCCGGCCAGGCGTCGAGGGCGGCAGGAAGACCGGTCGGCCAGACAGGGTGGGCCACTGCGGGCCGTCCGAGTGGCGAAGCAGGCAGACGGGCATGCAGAAGTTTTTTTTAGGCCAGCCGACCTCTAGCTTTTCTTTTTTCTGTTTCCCGTGATAGCCGACAGGAGAGCCTTCGGAACGCAGCCGGTGTGAGCATCCGGCGCGGGGTAGCCGGGGGCGCACCCGGCTACCGCGGGTTGGTGGACAGCGAGCGGGAGGGAGCCATGATGGGGACTACCGAGTGGAGCGGACGGGGGGCAGCCGGCTAGAGCAGTGAGCCGGCGGGCGGGATCCAGTCGCGATGGTGCTGGCGTGCAGCCGGTGCATGCGCGGGCCGTCAGGCGAAGGCGGCTACCTAGCAAAGTCGTTGGGAGCTCGCGAGCGAGGCAGAGTCGGCGAGCGAGTCGAGGGTGTGGGGGGCCCGGAGGGGGCCCGACAGCGGCAGTAGGCAAGGCGAGGTGGAAGCCAGCGCGCGGGTGGGGACTTGGCGGCTGTGGGCGGAGGCGGCCTAACATGGGAGCCGGCGGGCACGGAGCCGGACCCGACCGAGGCGCGAAGGTAAGAGGAGTCGGCACAGAGGATCTGCGAGTCGGCAGCCGGTCAAAGGTGCGCGGGCTGGCGCGCTTGGGAAGACCGGTTGGTCGGGCGAACCGCCAGTTGAGCACAGGAGCCGACGCGCGGAGGGAGGCCGACGTGCGCGGGAGAAGCGGCCGGCAGGGCGGCCATCTAGCCGGGCACAGGAGGAGCCGGCCGGCCGGCAGTTGGGCATGACGATGGGGGCCGGCCCACGAGAGAGGGCAGCGGGAGCCGGTCGGCATCCGGAGTGGAGCCGGTGCACGGGCGGCAGGACTGCGTCGCGGCAGGGGAACTCGAGCGCAGGTGGGCGAAGCCGCCGGCTAGCTGGGCCGGGGGCAAGGCCGAGCCGGCATGCGGGGCGCAGATGGGCAGCCGGGCGCGGCTAGGGCGGGCAGAGCCGGACGGATACGGCGGCGAACCTGGAGCCGGCACGAGGCCAGCGTGGCAGGCGGCGGCCGGAGGGCCGAGCCGGCCTGCGGGGAGGTGGAGCTGGTCACGAGGGCGCGCGGCAGGCAATGGTCAGTCATGGCGCACAGGAGGCAGAACAGCCGGCCGATGAGCGCGTGAAGGCGGGGCCAAGACGGAGCAAGGGCGCGTGAAAGGAGGTGCGTCGAGGCGACCGAGCCGTCGACGCGAGGGTGCGGCTGCAGGAGCACGAGGTTCGAGCCGGCGCGTGGAGCCACGGGAGGCATCGGCCAGCCGGAGCGGTGTCCGACGGGCGCATGGAGGCGAGGCCGACCGAGCTAGAGGCGAGGCCGGGCCGGAGCGGATGGCTGGCGTGGCGAGCCGGCAGGGGCGCAATGGTGCCGCGAGCACGGACGCGGCGTAGAGGAAATCGGAGCGACCGACGCGCGGGTCCGCGAACAGGGCCATCAGTGAGCAGCGACAGCCTGGGTTCCACTCGGAATTGGAGGCATTCGGCCAGCCGCGAGGCGGGTCGCCGGGCCATAGCTGGTCGGACCCGAGCATGGGCATGACCGGCAGATCGACATGTTCCGGTGAAGCAGCGCGGTTGCCGGGACCTAGGCGCTGGGGAGAGGACGGTCAGGCCGACGCAGGGTGTCGGCGCCGGCACGGTCGAGCCTTGCGGAGGAGGTCGAGGCGGGGTCGACCATCGCCGTGGGCACGACCGCGCGTGGGTTACGGATGCGCAGGGTTGCGGGGCGGTGTATGACGAGCATGGCTGGAGCATGGGGAAGAGGTCGTGTCGCGGTCGGGGGTGGAGCCGGCGAGGATGGCGCGTTACGCGCGCGGACACGCAGGACAAGGCCACCCACGGTAGGAGCAGCGAGGGACCCCACCCGCGGGCACGGAGGAGTGGCAACAGGGCAGCGATGCTGGGCAGTATGGCAGCCCCGAGGGCATGTTAGCGTCGAGCCCCCGAGCGTCGCTGGAGAGACAACGGCAGCGTCATGGTGGTGATGATGAGGCTGGTGGTGAAGATGCGGCGTCGCACGCATTCATCCCGGGGGCGAGTTGGAGTCGAGCCCCCAAAAAGATAGAGGCCACGCCGTGGCGGCGGCGACGAGACCGACAACGAGGACGCGGCATTGCATGCATTCACCATGGGGGCGACTTGGAGTCGAGCCCCCGGAAAGATAGCGGTGACGCGGCGGCGGCGACGACGAGACCGTTAGCGGGGACACAGTGTCGCACGCATTCGTCTCGGGGGCGAGTTGGAGTCGAGCACCCGAAAAGATAGCGGCAACGCTGCGATGGTGATGACGAAGAGGGCCCTGCCCGAATCGTGGTTCCAACAGCGGCGGGCCCATGGTGTGCGCCAACTGTCGTCGTTTTCTCACGGGGGGTCATGCGAGACGGCAGATGCCATGGGGTCGCTTATCGAGGTGAGGGCAAGGCCGCCGTGGATGATCCGAGATGGGTACTCGAACAGCATGCAGTGGTTTACCCAGGTTCTCGGCTCTCCGGAGAGATAATACCCCTACTCCTACATATCTGTATAATTGAGGTACATTTGGTACATGTTTGCTCCTAGAGCTGTTTGGGGAGGAGAGCCATGAGGCTTCTTGCCTCATACATGAGTGTGATAGTGGGGATGAGAGGATGCGAGGGAAGCTCCTTCCCTTGAGAGAGTGAGAGGGGGCCTTTATATAGGCATGGATGGGCAGCTTGGGATGTAAGCCATAGTGGGTAGCTTACATCCCAACCAGCTTGAGGTGTAAGCTACCATGGGTAGCTTACATGTCAAGCCACATGTAGCTTGTGGACTAAGCTATATCTGTCCGCTGGTGCACTTTATAAACTAGTGTCCAAGGGGCAGGTTACACTGTAGAGAGTACGGCATGACGTGCGTATAGTGTGCTCCTGTTCGCCAACAGCGCACTGCCATGAGATATGGCCGTCCATTCTGCACGTGTCCGATGGGACGTCGGGAGCTGACTTTGTCAGGCCGCGGCCGGACAGGAGGAGCCGGATAGGAGGAGCCGGACGGGAGGAGCCGGACAGGAGGAGCCGGGCAGGGGGAGCTAGACAGGTGGAGGCCACCGAGCCAGATGGGAGGAGCCGGACAGGTGGAGGCTGCCGAGCCGGATGGGGTGGAGGCTGTCGAGCCGGACGGGTGGAGGCTGCCGATCCGGACGGGGTGGTGGCTGTCGAGCCAGACAGCTACAGTGTCGTCAGCTACAGTGTCGTCAACTCGCTTCTTTGTTTGTCTTGTTGATTCGTGGGGCTTCGCATACCGGGGGTGGGTCCCCCAATGTTTTAAAATGTTGAGTCGTCTCCTTGAGCCTACACGGGGGTAATCCCCCCGACACAAGGTAACGTTATAGGAAAAGAAACTATCCAATAATTCTTCAATTGTGTTGGAAATTTAACTCTTGATGATGCTCCAATAGGTAAAAAAACTAAAACTTATGGAGAAGCTATTTCAGCACTAGTTTTGAAACTACAAAATAGGTTTATCCACACACATCCTACCTTGCAAATATTATTTTTTGAGCTGCCCATCATAAATGATCCTCAAGCTAAAAATATAGCTACTGTTTTTCTTATGAATGAATTTAAATACACGGTTCGAGAAGATAGGGAAATTTTTGATTTTTTTGGTCAGAGCCATGAAAACCTGGTAATAGACGAGATCGTTTATGATAGTGATTACATGTTTAGACAGCTGCTTGGAAATAATGAAATTTTTATGAGAACCTTACAAACAAAGTCCCCGTTTTAGATATGATCCAACAAGTTTTCAATGGTGTTAAACAATATTCTTGGATTGTGGCCAAGAATCGAAGAGGGTACATAGATGTACAACTTGATAGTGCTAAGATTTCTATGGATAATGTGGTTCAAGTTATGTTTGCAAAACTTCTTGACAAAAATACATCTATGGAAAATAATAAGAAAGATGACATCACTTGAATCTATGCAGTCTGCCTAGCTAGGGGCGTAAAACGATAGCGCTTGTTGGGAGGCAACCCAGTGAATAAAATTTACTTTTACCTTTTTCTTTATGTTCTTGAGTGTTTGCAAAATTATTTTATTTTATTATTGTGTTTTTATGTCTTAATTAGTGTCGGTGCCAAGTAAAGCCTTGAGGATCTGTTGGGTGATAGTTGATTTGATCTTGTTGAAAAACAGAAACTTTTGTGTCCAGCAGCAGAATTTTTAAAAATCAGATAAGGGACAAAATATTCTGAATTTTTTACACAATATTTATATACAAATTTATGATGTTTTACTAATTTTTCAAAAAAATGAGTTACAGAAGTATGGTTAGAGTACAGATTAATACTCAATGTTCTGTTTTTGGCAGATTCTGTTTTCGTTGCATTGTGTGCTTATTTTTATGAATCTATGGTTTGTATTGGAGGGTATAAGCCATGGTAAAGTTAGAATACATTATATATAATTCAATAACAAATTATGAATGGGTTTGCAACAGTACTTATAGTGGTGATTTGCTTTATTATAATAACGGATCTCAGGAAGGTTTTGTTAAGTTTTGTGTGATTGAAGTTTTCATGTTTTGGGTGAGATCACAATAGATGAAGGAATAAGGAGTCAAAATAGCCTAAGATTGGGGATTATATGACACCCCAAGACAATATACAAGTAGAAACAAGCAACTAAGCTTGGGGATGAGCTGAGTGGCATCCCCTCTTTCTTCTAACGACCAACGGTATTTTATGTGGAGCTATATTTTTATTTGTCAAATATCATGAGTTTTAATTGGAGCATCTTGTATTATATGAGTCTTTGCTTGCTTTTATTTCTATTTTTTCAAAAGTATCCTTGCTATACACACCTATTTGAGAGAGCCAAAATTATGCTATGATTTGTTAGAATTGCTCTATATGCTTCACTTCAATTTTTTGAGATATGGATTTGCTCTAGTGCTTCCCTTATATATTTTTGAGCATGGTGTGCTTTAATTTTTTTAATAAATACTCTCATACTCCACTTAGATTAATATGACAGTTAGTAAATTTTGAAGAAATTCTCTCATGCTTCACTTATATTATTTTGAGAGATGAAATTTTTATGCTCATGGTCTTCACTTAAATTTATTTGAGCTTCTCAAAAGCAATGCCAATATATGAAACTAGTCCCAAAGTGATAGATATTCAAGAGGGATATAATAATAAATTTCATGAAGATCATTGGAGAAATTAAACTTGATTCCTTGTAATAGCTTTGAGACATGTTGATAGTAATATGTGAGTTATGTTGGTGAGTAATATGCTTTAGTAAGAATATTGGTGTTAAGGTTTGTGATTCCCTTTGCAAGAACAAAAGTCAATACTTATGCAATGAAATTACATCCTACTTGTGTTGCATTATTGGTGTTAGTTACGCTTAATGCATGTTTATTGGAATTTTCGTTTCTTGGTTGGTTGCTTCTCAATCTATTTGCTAGCCTCCACTTGTACTAAGTAGAAAAAACTACTTGTGCATCAAAAATCTTTACACCTAGTTTTGCCATATGAGTCAACCATACCTACCTATATGCGGTATTTCCATGCCGTTCCAAGCAAATTTGTATGTGCCATCTCTAATTTTCAAAATGAATTTCCTTTTTGTGTGCTCGTACCACTGATGAAGTGGAAGGGGGTGACCGATATGTTTCCATGCTAGATGTGTTATTCTCAAGATGAGTGTTTATTTACTTGTCATTGCATGAGAGTACTGAGGTAATAGGGATGCCCAGTCCCGAAATGAAAAAGAAATTTACTCTATGTTGTGAAATAATAAATTCCTTGGGAAGTGTTGGTATGGAAGGCAACCATGGATACGACTAGCTATGGATTGTGAAAGAATGGTGAAAAAAGGAATAAGCTTCATTTTCTGTTTGGGAACCGCCTATGATATATCTAGCATGGAAAGGTATTGAAAATTCTTGATCGTTTACGTTGACAGGAAAGGCATGCCACCCAAAATATTTCTCTCTCTCTCAAATTAAACTTTGAGCTTTGGTACCTCTACAAATCCCTACTTCCCTCTGCGAAGGGCTTACCTATTTACTTTATGCTATTTTCACTTTTATTTGAGTCTCCATCTTCTCTTATAAAGCGACAACTAGGGGGCACTATGATCATACTTGTGCACTGGGTGTAGCTAATATTCGAGTGTGTATCATGAATGGATCAATGATTGAGCATGATAGGCTAGGGATAACTTTCTTTAGTGTTGATATTATGAAAGACATGGTTGCTTGTTGGTATGCTTGAGTATTTAAGTCTTCATGTCAAAACTAGACTATTTCTTTGAACCATCTAAAAGTACAATGTCCATGCTACAAAACAAAAGAATATGTGATCAACATGTTAGGCAACATTCCACATAAAAATTACTTTTTATCATTTACCTACTCGTTCAAAGGAATTTATAAAATCATCATTAACATCATTTTCATCATAAGGATCTTCATAAAGAGCATGGACTTCATCACTAATAGGTTCTCTAATAATATTTTCATGCCAATCATCACTAAATCCTTCATTAATTGACTTAGCAATCCATTCAAATTTATCACAAGTGTAGACAAATAGGTATTGTGTCAATTATTTGGGAAGGACATTTCTTCTCATATTCTCATCAAATCATGGATAATAATTAGATTCCATCCTACGCAATGCATCTCTATTATGAAGGATTACTTCTATAGGATGATGTTCAGATTTTATTCCATAGAAAGAAAAAATATCATTAGCTTCACGCACAATATAATCAAATTCATGCATAAGGATGTTGGTGGAAATTTTCTTAATCACAAGATTATCTATACTAGGAAGTCCCAAAAATATCTTTTGTAGCATAGGATGGAGGTGCACAAACTTTCTTTCCAATTTCAATATAAGCATAGTAATAGCATCTTCATAACAATTTGTTTCATCAAGTATAGATCCTTTAATATGATGAGAAACTGTTGAATGCTCAAAACATTCTTGAATAGCATGTTTCCCAATGATGTTCCCACTACCCACATGATAATTTTTAGAGTTTAGTACAGTGTGAGTGTTGGTAATGGGGACTTGAATTGTAGGAGTATCATGAGTAAAATCAATAAAAATTTTCTCTCTTCATGCAAGTCACTAGCACTACCTCCACTAGCACTTTCAACGATAACTTTCTCAAACCCAGACATGATAGCAAGTTTTAGGCAAACTAGTAACAAGAAAATGTAAATATTTTTGTATTTTTTATTTTTATGAGACAAACTAAATATAACAGAAAATAAAAAGAAGAACAAGTGAATGAAATTTTGTGGAAAGTTACTTGATAGTTGGTGATGGTACTCCTCGGCAACGGCGCCAAACATCCTTCCTGATACTCGTGATCTGCGTTGGGTTTTCCGTGAAGAGGAACGGGTAATCGCAACACAAAGTGGGTAAGTATTTACCTCAGTTGTGAAACCAAGGTTTGTTGAACTAATAGGAATGCCAATCCTCAAACGTCTTCAGCGGCTGCACACAAAAGAACAAACAACTTGCACCCAACGCCAGCAAGAGGGTTGTTAATCCGCTTGATCTCGTTATTTGCAAGCAAGTGAATTGTGTAGATAATTGTAGATAATAGTAAATTGCAAATAAATTAAAAGTCAATAAATAACAGCAAGGTAATGATAGAGTTTGTGAATTTATAAGTGAATAGACCCTGGGGCCGTAGAGTTCTCTAGTCGCATCTCTCATAAGCAAAGCATGCGGTGGGTAAACAAATTACTATTGGGCTATTGATAGAAAAGCGAATAATTATGCGATGTTCACGACAGTGATCATGTGTATATAGGCATCACATCCATAAGAAAATAGGCCAACTCCTGCCTGCACCTACTACTATTACTCCACTTCAAGAGCGCTTTTATGCTTGCCTCTCTACGTATTAAGTTCATGACAAACAAAGTAATGTTTGGAGAACAATGACATGATGTAGACAAAGTAAACTCAACTAATATGAATAAACCCCATCATTTTATCCTTAGTAGCGACAACACAAAGACGTAACTTGTCCCCTTCTGTCATTGGGATGTAGAAACTCGTCAGGTTGAACCTACTACAACGCACCACTCCCACTGAAGAAACATCAATCTAGTTGGCCAAACTATCTCAATGGATCGGAGAGCAATACGAAGCTATGATCATCATGCAAATAACAATCATAGTAATCAGGTTTGACTCAAATATTTTTCATGAATAATATGAAGATAAACACACAATTCATCAGATCCCAATAAACACACCATACAAAGGGATTACATCGGATAGATCAAGGCAAAGATGCGATGAACATTGTATTGAAGATCAAGAGAGAGAGATTGCCATCTAGGTACTACCTACGGACCCATAGGTCTATGGTGAAATATTCATACATCATGGTGAGGGCAGCAAGGTTGATGAAGAGGACCTCCGTGATCAATCTCCCCTACGACAGGATGCCAAAACGGAGGTGTAGATGGCCTCCCATCAGAACAGAGACTTACGAGGGCGGAAAACTGTTTCGGGAGCGCTTCTAGTGTTTCTAGGGTATATGCGAATTTATAGGCCTGATAACGACGCCGGGGGACGCTCCAGGGCCCACCACATATCTGGTCACACCCCCTCTAGGGCAGCGGCTGGATGTGTGGTGGGCCCCTAGTGCACCTCCTGGCCCTCCTACGAAGCTTCTAGGTCTTGTATTTGTCTAGAAAAAATCACCAAAAAGTTTCGTGGCAATTGGGCTCCGTTTGGTATGGTAACTCTGAAAAGGCAAAAAAACACAGAAAACAGGAACTGACACTGGGCACTGGATCAATAGGTTAGTGCCAAAAATATTATAAATTTATAAATAAATGCCCAAAAGTATCATAGAATGATAATATGTCAGCATGGAACAATAAAAAAGTTATAGATACATTGGAGATGTATCAATGGAAAAGAATCCTAGTAGCCGAAGAAGGGTACAACAATGAACGGCTGGATCAACACAAAAGTTACCTGCACCGAAGTTTTCTGCCGCAATTCGACGAGAAGACCCTTGAGCCCGCACCCCCTAAACACACTCAGGACAACCAGCCAGACCGCCTCGCTCGAGGATGGGACAAGACAGCTGGAGAGGCCGAAGATCGAACTGCATTCCCCCTCATAGGAAGGAAGGAGCCCATATAGCCTCATGACCCATACAACCTAGGACACGACCTAGACACTAGAGCAGGTCATACAAGATCCATTTATGGATCTAGAGGGTACACTCCCACTAGAAGGGATGGATACCAGACTTGGCTCGACCAAAAAGATAAAGCTCTGGAAGACACTGGGTCCGTATGACGGTCGACCTCTGGCGTGATGTAGCCCGGGGTAGGGGTGCCGCTCACCTAATGTGCTTTACAAATGAGGTGATGCATCATCAGTTTCTTGAAGGGTTTAAACTCGTAAACATTGAACAATACGACGGGACAACAGACTCGGTCGTGTGGACTGAAGACTTCCTTCTCCACATTCATATGGCCCGAGGAGATGATCTCCACGCCATAAAATACTTGCCTTTAAAGCTTAAAGGACCAGCATGACATAGGTTAAACAGCCTCCCTGAAAACTCCATTGGGAGCTGGGAAGAGCTTGAGGACGCTTTCTGAGCTAACTTTCAAGGCACCTATGTCCGGCCCCTGGACGCCGATGACTTGAGCCACGTCGTTCAATAGCCCGGTGAGTTAGCCTGGCAATTTTGGAATCGGTTCTTGACTAAGAAGAACCAAATCATCGATTCTACAGATGCCAAGGGAATAGACGCTTTCAGACACAACATCCCGGACAAAGGTCTGGCTCGCCAGCTCAACCAAGATAAGTTGAAAACAATGTCAGCCCTTACCTCACTCATGACCTGCTTTTGCGCAGGCGAGGACAGTTGGTTAGCTCGTCAAAGCAAAAATCCCAAAGACCCCGGCACCTCTGAAGTTTGGGATGGAAATGCGAAACCACGACACCACAAGAACAAGGGTCAACATAACGGCGGTGATGCTAAGGATGGGACAGTAAATGCCGGATTTAGCAATTCAAAATTAGGACCGTGGAAGAGTCCCTTCAAAGGGAATCGAGATGGACCTACCGCGCTGGGCAAAATCCTGGATAGGCCCTACCAGATCCACGACACCCTGAACAACCCCGCCACCCACACCAACCATAATTGTTGGGTGTTTAAATAGGACCCTGTAGCAAGGACGTTGACGAGCCTCGCGGGCCAAACAATGGAGGCCAGAAGCAATTCCCTCTTGAGGTAAAAATTGTGAACATGATCTACGTCATGCACATACCAAAGAAGGAGAGGAAGCGTGTGCTTCGGGACGTCCACACCATAGAGCCTGTAGCCCCGAAATTCAATCCATAGTCGGTGTACCGATCACCTTAGACCGCAGGGACCATCCGACCAATGTCCGTCATGAAGGATCGGTGGCCCTGGTACTTGAAAAGATTATCAATGGGTACCACTTAACTAGAGTCCTCATGGATGGAGTAAGTAGCCTCGGTATGATCTACTCAAATACAGTGAGAAAAATGGGTATCGATCTGTCAAAGTTCAAACCCAGCAACACCATGTTTAACGGGGTAATCCTAGGTGTTGAAACTCATTGCTCGGGCATCGTGACTTTGGAAGTAGTGTTCGTCTCACTCGACAACTTCTGGAGTGAAGACTTGATCTTTGACATCGTCCCTTTCCGTAATGGCTATCACACACTTCTCAGTTGTACAATGTTTGCTTGCTTCAATGCCGCCCCCAATTACGGATATCTGAAGCTTAAGATGCCCGGACCCAAAGGTGTTATCACCGTCAATCGCAACGCGAAGCGCTCACTCTGAATTGAGGAGCACACAGCAGCTCTGGCAGCTGAAGTACAACTCGGCAATGTACGATGAAGCCCAATCCGTCGTCAAGGCACGGGAGTCTAGCAAATGGGCCCAAGCCCTATTGCAGCTCCTGGAGTCTTCCCACGCTCAACATAAATAGGAACACGCTCCCCACAACATGGCCCCACCAGCCACAAGGCACGTGCCTCGGGAGCACAATTTTGCGCTCAAAATACCATGGGCAGCTGTGGGGACCTACTATCCAAACACCAAGTGTTTGGCTTGACCGAGCTATGGTCAAACACGTATCCGGGCATAAGAAGGTACCATCTAGGACCTACCCAGCATCAAGGTAACATATCATGGTGACCTCTCAAGACCCTCTCTCAAAGGTCCGTCTGCTGATTACTAACTCTTCTAAAGGATCACACCCCCTCCCCTCGAGAGGAAAGGCACAAACGTGCAGCAGGGCACAATAGGGACGTCAAACGACTAATAAAGGTCGTGTGTAAACCTTTCCTTTGTAAAGTTTATTTCCAAGCAAAGTATCTATAATAGTTGCTTCGCCAGTTCGGATTGTACGGTTGGACGTCACGACTTTGTCGAGAATAAAGACCATTATTTAAGGTCCCATTGCAGTCATTTATGTTGCATAACCTTTTTCCGCTCTTCGACACCGAAACAAACTAGTTCGGTACATATTTTCCTTAGATGTGGCCGGTTGATAAGATCGAGGTATCGACTATAAAACTCATCCCAACCATCATTCTGGCATTATTATTTATCTTAGGTGCCCAGCGTCTCGGATATTGCATTATATGAATCAGCCCTGAATTATGTCTTGGGTCAATAGTTGGGTTGCCCCACTCCTGTGTTTACCCTCTTATGTTCTGCATGTTCGGCCAGGAGGGTAAAGGGAGAACCACTGTGATTGTACTTCTTGCCTGGTCAATTACCTAAGTGGAGAAAGCTGAAAACTGACTGTCATAATAAGCGAGAACTGATCGGTGATCCGGTGACAAGTGTCAAACTAAAAATCTAGGGAGGTTATGCCATGTTATACGAAGGGTTTGTATTCACAAAAACCAAGTGATAATGGTTTCCACTTCAGTATACCCGAACATCACAAAACAATGGGGCTAGTCACTAGCACTAGCAATCAAGCTCATATGGCTAAGTGAAAGCACTAAAGTCACCTAGTCCGATTACATCGTTTCCCTTACACACTACCGCCTCCGGGCACTGACACATCAGCTAAGGGTCACCGTGTGGAGGTCGAAACACCCCTTGTAGCATCTACAAGGGAGCTGAAGCCGATGACTGGTAACTTTTAGATTAAAACGACCACAGAGGAGTCAAAATAAACAAAACAAAGCATGATATACCATGCAAAGCAATGACATCATAAAGCACAAGCGTTTAACTATCATCTAGTACATGATAGTACGCTCATTCATAAATCACATCTTTTGGGCACTGGACCTCTATTGCCCGAGCACCATCCCTTACAATGGGAAAGTACTGCTCGGGGCACCTATGCTCCTTCCCAGGAGGCGGGGGTCCAGTGGCCATCTCGGCCGGCTTGATCTTTGACCAGTGCACCATGGTATTCGCAAAGACCATTTGAACTCCCTCGATGCATGCGGAGTGCTTAAGGATGTCAATCTGGGGCGCAGTGTCGCACAATTTCTACACTAAGCCAAAGTAGTTGCTCGGCAGCGGCTCTGAAGGCCATAGCCTGACGCATAGGTCCTTCATGGTTGGCTCCGTCATTTGATGCAACTCCATCAGCTCCTTCATCTAATCAGTGAGGAGGAGAGGGTGCTCAGGGGCTTGAAACTGCGCCCAAAACAGCCTCTACTCGGCATTCCCCTCCCGGGACGCAAAGTGCCTTGCCGCATCCACCGCACTCCTCGAAAGATTCGCAAAAATGCCTGAGGAATGCCACACTCGTTTGAGCAACGTGAACCTATTACCACTGAAGGCACATTGTAGTAAGTACGACTTACCATCCACAATAAGCTTGACTTGGCGGAGCTCCTTCTGGCAGCCTTGCGCCTCCACCCATGCTTCGTGGATCGCGAATTCAACAAGGTCAGCTTGAAGGCCTGATCCTTACTCTTTTTCTCAAGGGAATCACATTTAGTGACGGCATCCTTGAGATCCTGCTGCACCTTGGCCACCCCGGCCTCGTGCTTATGACTGTCGGTCTTTACCAACGTTAATTAGGCGGCCGCTCGTTCAGCCGTCGCCTTCTATTCTATGGCCTCTTGCCTCGCCTTCTTCAGCTCGGCCTTGAGGTTCTCGACCTCTACGGTGATAGTTGTTGTTATAATGAGCACCTCATGCTTAGGGATAAACCCGAACACCTCACTTGATGAGGAAAACCACGATATTAAACAATACAGTCCGGACTTACCTTGCACATCATCAAACCGCTTGTTAAGAAGGTCGAGTTCCTCATCGGATCTCTGGAGATTTCGATTCACCTCGGCCAACACCATGGCGTTGGTGGCTTCCCCCAAAGAGGAGGCCTGCACAACATCTCATGCATGTCAAACTCTCGAGTTATCGGTTTTTGGATCCTCTACCAGGTTTTATTCAATCCTACTAGATTCTCGGGGGCTACGGCTCACTTTTACTATTATTAGTGCTTTTTGAGCTATTTGACCCCCACTTGAGTTTTTCAAACTCACCCAGGGCTCGGGGGCTACTATATAAGGATCGCATAACCCTATAAAATAAATTCTCTTTGTAAAAGGGTATTACATGATTTACCTTGAAGCCCGTCAAGAGGCCACGAAAGACTCATTTAGTCCGATGCCAACGGACCGAATGCTTTATAAAACCGCACTCATGAAGGCACGATGTTCTTAGGCGGTGGAGGGGCTATTCGAAGCCTCTTCCATCATGGCTGGACACTTAGTTTCGGCCCGCCCTGCCACGCGTGGCACTGGTGGGGACACCTCGGCTCCCCTTTGGTGGAGGCCGGAATGGACAACTCTAGGGGCCTGGGGGGCTCCGGGACCGTCTTCCAAGAGAGCTCGGACTGATCGGGCTCCCCCTTTTTGTTTGCAAGAAGGGATTCCTCCTCCTGGTATTATGCGAGCGAGGTATAAACCTCGGACATGATGTCATCACCCCCGCCCCCCATGTTCGGCCCAGGAAGGGTCTTCTGAGACAGCACCTCCTCGATCTCCTCCACAACCCGAGGAGGTGTAGTGCGTGACGCGGTCCTGCTCTCTGCTAGCTTGCTCGCGAAGAGTCCCCCTCTAAGGCTTGATCGGTGGGGAGGTCACGCGGTGTGCTACAACATGAAAGCCATGCATATGGTTAGTAACGAGTCTCCATATGGATGTACGAGAAAGTCTTCGGATTCATACATTTGGGCCGGGGACTTGGCCCTGGGATCCCTTTGGGGAACCTCTTCGGAAGCCTCAGACTCCTCGGTAGAGTCTGGGCTGTCATCGGACATGGCAACCTTGGCCCTACATTGCCTTTTCGGGGCAGGAGGAGGCAGATCCTCCTTGGCGTTATCGGACGCCACCCTTCTCCTTGTTCGTGAGGAGTCACTCTCCTCCCCGTCCTGTCCCTGCTCTCCCTCATGAGCGAAAAGGGTTTGGGTTTCCCCGGACTTAGGGTTCGGTGGTCCTCTTGGGTGGAGGCCTTCTCAGGCCTCCCTTTTCTTGCCCTTCTTCTTCTTCTTCTTCTTATTCTCTTTCTTCTTCAGCGCCTTGTACGACACCATGGCCAACATTTCTGCCAACAAGGCCATCCTAGGGCCCTCGGGCAGCTAGGCTGGGCCATCGATCCGCACAACTTTCTCTAGCCAGCCCAGCGGATGTGGGGAATAAAGGGTCAAGTTCCTTGTTAAAAGTCAGTATGCGAACATAAGAGTGAAACTTTATTGTACCTGCCATGGAGGATGTGTAGCGTCAAGGTCAATGTCTTCTTCCTGGGCCGGCCAGTCCTTTTGGGGCTTAAAAACACCTTCCACGGCTTGTTGTGGGTGATGCGATAAAAGTGGAGCATGGTGGCAGGGTCTCCAGGCTTGTAGGACCACCTTGGGGCGGCCCGATGCTGGCAAGGTAGGAGGTAGCGGCAAAGCATGACCTAAACCATGTCGGTCAGTTTGATCTTCTTCTTTATCATCTTGAAGATGCGCTTCTGTAGTGACTCCACCTCCGTTGTTGACCCCTAGTCGAGACCCTTCTTGATCCACGACACCAGCCGTGTGGGAGGTCCGGATCTGAATTATGAGGGTGCTACCCAGTCCGCGCCGCGTGGTTCGGTGATATAAAACCACTTCTTTTGATAGATTTTGATGGTATTTGTAAAGGTACCTTCCGGCCACTCAACCCGGGGAGCTTGCTGATCACCCCTCCCACACACACACACAGTCCGCCTGCTAGCTGTTGACTATCTTAGGCTTAACATTGAAGACCTATATCCACAAGTCGAAGTGTGGTTAGACTCGTAGAAAGGCTTCGCAGATAACAATGAAGGCCGAAATATGCAAGAAGGAGTTTTGGGCGAGATCGTAAAAATGCAACCCGTAGAGGAACATCAAACCCCTAATAAATGGGTGGAGTGAGAAGCCAAGTCACGTGATGAAGTGGGGGATAAACACCACCCTCTCTCCTTGCCTCTATGTGGGGATGACATGGCCCTTCTCTGGAGCATGGTGGATGACGTCGGCCGAAAGATAGCCGGCGCGCTTTAGCTCTTGGATGTTGTCATCGATGATGTTGGTGGCCTCCCACTTTCCCTTGGAACTGGAACCAGCCATGGTTGAACTGGGGATTGGCTTGAGGAGATTTATGGGAGGAATGGATCTGGGTGCTTAGTGCTCAATAGATTGGGAAGGCGATGGCAATGGGGGATTTGAGAAGCGTACGGAGGCTTTGATATAAGTTGTCGAGATACCAAGAGCCCTTTGCTGCGCCACATACCTCGCCACTTCCTGATATGATCATGTGCTTATGTGTGCGTGGGATAACCTGAATCACTAATCATATCCATTAGACAACAAGGCATGATCTCCATATTAATGGGACGTGCCAATAGAGGAACTGCCTCAATCACGAATCGAGTTTTCATAACTGGTTAGTTGTTATGACTAACCATGAACTTTCACTAAAAGTTGTTAGATGAAGGCATTGTTCACACTCGAGCGGTTGGCCTTCAAGGCTAAGTAACACATACTGTTCAAAAATCGGGAAGTCACCGGTGGCCAAACTAGTATCGGCCAAACATAGAAGGGGAGGAGAACTCGCCCGCAAGCCGAAGACTTTGGGCGCACGAGTTTGATAGGGGTCATGGACCTAGGCATTGGACGCTAGTTCAGGGGCTACTGAGGGAGTCCAGGACTAAGGGTCCTCGGGCCGCCGGTCTATCTCTTATGGACCGAGCAGGTGGGCCGCTCTATGACTGTTACTTGAAGGCCGAGCTAAAAGGTGACTCCGTGTTCATGAAGGAAATCTCCGAACCCTTGGTGTGTCCTTCAAGTCAATATGGTAGAATCGACATGTTTATTCCTGATGTCAACTCACCATGTGTAACCCTAGGTACCCCTGGTGTCTATATAAACCGGAGGGTTTAGTTCGTAGAGGGGAAGAACCACCATCCTACCCATCTAGGGTTTAGTTCATCTGATCTCGTGGTAGATTAACTTTGTAATCGTCATACGCATCAATATAATCAAGCATGGCGTAGGGTTTTACCTCCTCGAGAGGGCCCGAACCTAGGTAAATATTGTCCATGTGTTCCCTATTCCCCATTAATCAAAGATCCACAACTCAGGACACCTACCCGAGTTCTGTCGGTTTTGACACCGATAGGGGGTGCATGTTGTGCTCAGTGGCGAACCAAACATCCAAGTTGGGGGAGTCTAGCATGTACGCTGGGTCGTGGCGCTTCTCGTGCGATAGGAGATCATGCCACTTGCGATGCACGCGCGCGCTCCGACCATGGCATGACCGACATCAAAATGCGGTAGGGGTTCAAATGTCAGTCGTGTGAGAGATTGACATCCAACCACGACAACGGCACACGACACTCCTAGTGGTACTGCACGCGGTGCCCCGGGATATACATTTGTCTCGTGCCTGGCGAGCCCTTGCCTCCCGCGACACCAAAGTGAAGGCTTCCAGCCCCCGCGATGAGCCCACGTCGGCGTCATGCTTGGCCTTTCCCTTCACCTTGTTGAAGAAACACATGGCGACGGCGGGGGCTAGGATTTATTTCACTGGCATGGGAACGCGCCTGGCCAGATGTGGATGGGAAGAACAAATAGATGAGCTTCCTCCCCTCCATGCTTTAAAAAGAACGTGGACTCTAGGCGCTTCCAGTCTTTGTCGTGTGGGCCCGAGTTAGGTGGCACCATTGATTATGACCGCAGGTGGTAGTTGGCCAGCCAACAAGTGGGCCTTGGGTGGATACCTAGAGGATGTGCGATGTTTCCATCTCATATTTGTGTGGACGCAAATCATACGCAAATGTTGGCTAAAATTTTTTCAATACCAATAGTGTGTGGACATGAATTGGGTTTGAGTTGTTGCGTTGGGTCGGCGTTTTTGTCCATTTCAACTTAGAGGGGTACGCGTGGAAAAAATGTGGAGTTCCCCGAATGCGAATTGTGGAGTTGCCTAATGCGGCAAAATTTGGTGTTTTTATCCTTTTGTGAAAGATTACCCCGATCTGACCCCCATTTGAAAAAAAACGGGATTTGACCCTTTTCCTACCACATTGGACGTTGGCAGTAGGGTTGCATAGCCTACCTCCGTGCCTACCGGCGGTAGATTAACGAGAGCTGCCATCATCTAACAGTCTTGGTGTTGACGTGTCATAATGGTCATACCACCACAGAAGTCTATGGTAGGTTGTAACAAGCTATCGCCAGTGTCCTTGGCAGTAGGGTCTTGTGCATGTGCCATGTGCAGTAACTGGAAGTTGCATAAAAAGGGTCGGGTCTGCAACCCTACTGCCAGGGACTATGGTGGTAGGGTCCTATACCACTTACTTTTTGTGCAAAAATTGATCATTTGAGTTCCAAAAATTCTGCACACCAGTAATATAGTTTGCAAATCAAAATATGTTGATCTCACATCGCACATTATAACATGCATCACACATCGATACAAATGATAGTTCAACACATTAAACTTATCAAATAGGTTTACATGTCCAACATGGTAAATAAGTAGCAAATTAACAATACCAAGTAGTTGGACAAAAATATCAAATAGTTTAACTAAGCGAGTAGTTGAACTGTGACCATTTCACTTGCTCTTCCTTCCCCTCTTGCAGGTAGGCTCCTCATTCCTCTTTGAGTGGGTCTCATAAGGCTTTTTCATGCGATGATGATAAGGACACACTTTCTGAAACATGGATGGATGATACGTCTCTAATGTATCTATAATTTTTTTATTGTTCCATGCTAATATATTATAATCCTAGGATACTTTTTGGGCATTTATTTACCAATTTATAATATTTTTGAGCACTAACCTATTGACCCAGTGCCTAGTGTCACTTGCTGTTTTCTACGTGTTTTGACTTTTCAGGTTTACATTACCAAACGAAATCAAATTGCCACAAAAGTTTTTGGTGATTTTTCTAAACAAAAAGAAGACCTGGAAGCTTCAGGAGGAGGACGGGAGAGCCATGAGGGGCCCACAAGCCAATAGGGTGTGCCACTAGGGGGCTCACCCTGATGGCTTGTGCCTCCCTCATGCGCCTCCTGACGCCCTCTCTCGCCTATAAATTCACATATATTCCAAAACCCTAGAAGCGCTCCCGACACAGTTTTTCCACCGCCGCAAGTCTCTGTTTTGACGGGAGGCCATCTACACCTCCATTCTGGCACCCTATCGGAGGGGAGATCGATCATGGATGGCATCATCATCAACCTTGCTGCCCTCACCATGATGTGTGAGTAGTTCATGACAGACCTATGCGTATGCAGGTAGTACCTAGATGGAAATCTCTCTCTCTCTATCTCTTGATCTTCAATACAATGTTCATCGCATATTTGCCTTGATCTATCTAATATAATCCCTTTGTATGGTGTGTTTGTTGGGATCCGATGAATTGTCAGTTTATGTTCAGATTATTCATGAAAAGTATTTGAGTCAAATCCGAATACTAAGATTCTTATTTGCATGATCATCATAGCTTCATAATGCTCTCTGGTCTATTGAGATAGATTGTCCAACTAGATTGATATTTCTTCGGTGGGAGTGGTGTGTTGTAGTAGGTTCAACCTGACGAGTTTCTATATCCCAATGATAGAAGGGGACAAGTTGTGTCTATGTGTTGTTGCTACTAAGGATAAAACGATGGGGTTTATTCATATTGATTGAGTTTACATTGTCTACATCATGCCATTGTTCTCCAAGCACTACTTTGTTTTACTTAATATTTTAGATGCATGCTGGATAGCGGTCGACGGGTGGAGTAATCATAATAGGTGCAGGCAGGAGTCGCCCTATTTTCTTATGGACGTGATTCCTATATACACATGATCATTGTCGTGAAAATCGCATAATTATACGCTTTTCTATCAATTGCCCAACAGTAATTTGTTTACTGGTACGACTCCAACACTTCGATAATTAATGAAGTATTCATGCCATATTCACCTATGTTGCCAATACTTTTATATGGTTTTGATGCACTTTATATGATTTATATAGAACTAATCCAGACTGACGTTGTTTTCAGCAGAACTACCGTGGTGTTGTTTTTTGTGCAGAAATAAAATTCCTCCAAATGCAACGAAACTTTTTGATGATTTTTTTTGGAACAAAAGAGGCACTAGAAGCTTCGTGGGAGGGCCAAAAGAGCCACGAGGTACACACAAACCACCAGGGCGCGCCAACCCCCTTTGGCTTGCGCTGGTGTCTTGTGGGCTCCACGTAGCCCATCTTCGCGTGAAACCGACGCCCAAAATATTATATATTCAGAAACCACCAGAAATAACCCTAGATTACGCTGCAAGCCTCTGTAGCCACGAAAAACCAATCTACACCACATTTTGGCAACCTGTCAGAGGGGGAAATCTTTTGGAAATATGCCCTAGAGGCCATAATAAATTGGTTATTATTATATTTCCTTTTCTGTGATAATCGTTTATTATCCATGCTATAATTGTATTGATTGGAACCTAAATACATGTGTGGGTATATAGACAACACTATCTCCCTAGTATGCCTCTAGTAGACTAGCTCGTTGATCAAAGATGGTCAAGGTTTCCTAGCTATGGACATGAGATGTCATTTGATAATGGGGTCACATCATTAGGAGAATGATGTGATGGACAAGACCCAAACTATAAACGTAGGATATGATCATGTCAGTTTATTGCTATAGTTTTCTGCATTTCAAATATGTGTTCCTATGACCATGAGGTCATGCAACTCACTGACACCGAAGGAGTACCTTGTGTCTATCAAACGTCGCAACGTAACTGGGTAACTATAAAGGTGCTCTATAGGTATCTCCGAGGGTGTCTATTGAGTTGGCATGGATCAAGACTAGGATTTGTTACTCCGTGTGATAGAGAGGTATCTCAGGGTCCACTCGGTAATACAACATCACAACAAGCCTTGCAAACAATGTGACTAAGTGTTCGCCACGAGACCTTGTATTACGGAACGAGTAAAGAGACTTTCTGGTAACGAGATTGAACTAGGTATAGAGATACCGACGATCGAATCTCGAGCAAGTAGAATACCGAAGAACAAAGGGAACAACATACGGGATTAACTGAATCCTTGATATAGAGGTTCAACCGATAAAGATCTTCATAGAATATGTAGGAACCAATATGAGCATCCAGGTCCCGCTATTGGTTATTGACCGTAGAGTTGTCTTGGTCATGTCTACATATTTATCGAACCCATAGTGTCTGCACACTTAAGGTTCGATGACGTTTTAGTAGTATAGAGTTATGTATGGTGGTGACCGAAGGTTTTTCGGAGTCCCAGATGAGATCCCGGACGTCACGAGGAGCTCCCGAATGGTCCGAAGGTAAAGATTGATATATAGGAAGTCATGTTTTGGTCACCGGAAAAGTATCGGGCTCATCAATAGTGTACCAAGAGTGCTTGGAGGGTACCGGGGGACCATCGGGAGGGGTGTCTCGACCCAAGGGGCTACATGGGCTGTGGGAAGAGGTAAACCAACCCTTAGTGGGCTGGCCGAAGTCCCACAAGAGGACCATGTGACTGGGTGGAGAAACCCAAAGGAGGAAGGAGGATTCCTAATGGGAGAGAAGGTGTCCTAATCCTACTAGGATTTGAGGAGGACTCCTCTCTCCACTTCGGCCGAACCAAGGGCTGGACCCATGGGGAGCCAAGCCTCCTTCCTCCCTCCTCCTATATATACTAGAGGTTTTGAGGGTTTTTCACAACAGAAATTAGCTACGTGCTACCCTCTTCTCTAGATCGTAGTTTCTCCTCTAGATTGTTTCAGCGGTGCTTAGGCGAACCCCTGCTGGAATAATTCCACCACCATCGCCGCCACGCTGTCATGCTGCCGGAGAACTCATCTACCTCTGCGCTCCCTCTTGCTGGATCAAGAAAGCGAAGATCGTCATAGAGTTGTACGTGTGCTGAATGCGGAGGTGTCATCCGTTCGGCGCTAGATCGGAAGGACCGCGACTGGATAGCAAGACGGATCGTGATTGGATCATGGAACGGATCGTGATGGGATCGCAGGATGGATCATGATTGGATCGCGGGATGGATCGTGATGGGATCGCGGGATGCTCGGCGATTTGGATCGCGAAGATGTTCGACTACATCAACCGCGTTTCTTAATGCTTCCCGCTTAGCGATCTACAAGGGTATGTAGATTCATTCTCCCCCTCGTAGATGCTCATCACCATGGATAGATCTTGTGTGTGCGTAGGAATTTTTTTATTTCCCATGCAATGTTCCCCAACAGTGGTATCAGAGCTAGGTCTATGTGTAGATGAGATCATGAGTAGAACACAAAGGAGTTTGTGGGCGTTGATACTCAGATTGCTTCCTCCCTTGGTCGTGTTTTGATTCAGCAATATTGTGGGATGAAGCAGCCCGGACCAACCTTACTTGTACGCTTACGAGAGACCGGTGATTGACGTGTAACTTTGTTGCACAAAGATGGCCGGCGGGTATCTGTCTCTCCTACTCTAGTTTGATCGGATTCAACAAAGGCGGTCCTTGAGAAGGTTGAATAGCAATTTCTGTATCACTGTTGTGGTTTATGCGTAGGTAAGAATTGTTCTTTCTAGATACCCGTAGTAGCCACGTAAAACTTACAACAACAATTAGAGGACATCTAACTTGTTTTTGCAGGGTATGTTGGGATGTTATATGGCCAATTACATGATGAGATATATGTGATGTATGAGATGATCATGTTTTGTATAGAATATCACGACTTGCATGTCGATGAGTACGGCAACCGACAAGAGCCATAGGGTTGTCTTTAATTATTTTCGTCGTTTTTGCTTTACTTTATCGCTATGAGTTAGCAATAGTCATGGAAGCAACAGTCGGGGCGGCAACCCCGATGGCGACACGTTGATGGAGATCAAGATGATGAAGATCATGGTGTCATGCCGGTGATGATGGAGCTCATGCCGGTGCTTTGAACATGAAGATCAAAAGCACAAGTTCATGACCATATTATGTCACTTGTGATTTGCATGTGATGTTAATCTTTTTATTTACCTTTTTTTGCTTAGGACAACGGTAGCATTATAAGGTGATCCCTCACTTAAATTTCAAGATAAATTGTGTTCTCCCCGAGTTTGCACCGTTGTGAAAGTTCGTAGTGTTGAGACACGACGTCATGATCGGGTGTGATAGACTCTACGGTCACATACAACGGGTGCAAGCCAGTGTTGCACGTGCAGAACACTCGGGTTAAACTTGACGAGCCTAGCATGCACATACATGGCCTCAGAACAGAAGACACCGAAAGGTCGAACATGAGTCATATCATAAATATGATCAACATGAAGATGTTCACCATTAAAACCACCTCAACTCACGTGATGATCAGACTTGAGTTGCTGGATTTGGATCATGTGATGCTCAAATGACAAGAGGGATGCCAATTTGAGTGGGAGTTTTTAAGTAAGATGATTAACTAAACTCATTATCATGAACATAGTCAAAATATCTTTGCAAATTGTGTTGTGGATTACTAGCTCGCACTGTAGCTCCATTGAATTTTTGTATATGTTCCTAGGGAAATAGAGTTGAAAGATGATGGTAGCAATAATGCGGATTGGGTCCATGATCTGAGGATTGTCCTCATTGCTGCACAGAAGGCTTATGTCCTTAATGCTCCACTCGGTGCGCCACCCCCTCTAGCATTGTCTATAGATGTTGTGAACATCTGACAAGCACATTCCGATGACTACTTGATAGTTCAGTGCGTCAGGCATTACAGCTTAGAATTGAGGCTCCAAAATGTTTTGAACGTCACAGAACATATAAGATGTTCTAAGAGCTAAAATTTGGATCTCAGGCTCGTGCCCGTGTTGTGAGGTATGGGATCTCCAACAAGATTCTTTGCTTGCAAGATGAAGGAGAATATCTCAATCGTTGAGCATGTGCTCAGATTGCCTGGGTGCTACAATCACTTGAATCGAGTGGGATTTGATCTTCTAGATAAGATAGTGATTGATATAGTTATCCAAGTCACTGCCACTAAGATACTAGAGCTTCGTGATGAACTATAAAATGCCAGGGATGGTAACAATGATACCTGCGCTATTCGCGATGTTTGACACCGTGAAGATAGAAATCAAGAAGGAGCATCAAGTGTTGATGGTTAGTGAAACCACTAGTTTCAAGAAGGGCAAGGGCTAGGAGGGAAAATTCATGGATGGCAAAACAGTTGCTGCTCTAGTGAAGCAACCCAAAGTTGAACCCAAGCCTGAGACTAAGTGCTTCTATTATGAAGAGAACGGTCGTTGAAGCGGAACAACCCTCGATACCTGGTAGATAAGAAGGTTGGCAATGTCAACAGAAGTATATTAGATATACGTGTTATTGATGTGTACCTTTCTAGTACTCCTAGTAGCACCTGGGTATTGGATACCGGTTCAGTTGCTAAATGTTAGTAACTCGAAATAATAGTTATGGAATAAACGAAGACTAGCTAAGGGTGAGGTGATGATGTGTGTTGGAAATGTTTCCAAGGTTGATATGATCAACATCGCACGCTCTCTCTACCTTCGGGATTAGTGACAAACCTAATAAATGTTATTTGATGTTTGCGTTGAGAATGAACATGACTAGATCGTGTTTATTGCAATATGGTTATTCATTTAAGTTAGAGAATAATGGTTATTCTGTTTACATGAATAATACCTTCAATGGTCACGTACCCAATTAGAATGGTTTGTTGAATCTTGATCGTAGTAATACACATGTTCATAACATTGATGCCAAAAGATACAAAGTTAATAATGATAGTACCACATACTTGTGGCACTGCCGCTAAATGTCATATTGGTGTAAAGCACATGAAGAAACTCCATGCTGATGGATCTTTGGACTCGTTCGATTTTGAATCGGTTGAGGCATGCGGACCATGCCACTTGGGCAAGATGACTAAGACCCCGTTTTTGAATATGATGGAGCAGGAAAGTGACTTATTGGAAATAATACATGCTGATGTATGCGGTCCAATGAGTGTCGTAGCGTGCAGTGGATATCATTGTTTTCTTACCTTCACTGATGATTTGAGTAGATATGGGTATATTTACTTAATGAAACACAAGTCTGAGTCATTTGAAAAGTTCAAGCAAATTCAGAGTGAAGTTTGAGATCATCATGACAAGAAGATAAAATGTCTATGATATGATCATGGAGGAGAATATTTGAGTTACAAGCTTGGCATACAACTTAAGACAATGTGGAAGTTATTTCACAACTCACGCCATCTGGAATAACATAGTGTGATGGTGTGTCCGAACGTTATAGTCGTGCTCTATTGGATATGGTGCGACCTATGATGTCTCTTATCGATTTGCCACTATCGTTTTGGGGTTATGCATTAGAGACAACTACATTCACTTTAAAATAGGGCACCATCTAAGTCCGTTGAGATGACACCGTATGAGTTTTGGTTTGACAGAAACCTAAGCAGTCATTTCTTAATGTTTGGGGCTGCAACACATATGTGAAAAAGGGTTTTCACCTAATGAGCTCGAACCGAAAGCGAACAAATGCATCTTCATAGAATACCCTAACGTAACAGTTGGGTAAACCTTCTATCTTAGATCCAAGCACAAAGTGTTTGTTGCTAAGATGGGTCCTTTCTCGAGAAAGAGTTTCTCTCGAAAGAATTCAGTGGGAGGAAGATAGAACTTTATAAGGTTGTTGAACCTTTGCTTCAACTAAAGAGTAGCGCAGCGCAGAAAGATGTTTCTGTGGAGCCTACGTCAATTGAAGAGGAATTTTATGATGATGATCATGAAGCTTCAGATCAAGTTACTATCGAACCTCGTAGGTCGACAAGGACACGTATTGCTCCTGAGTGGTATGGTAACCATGTCTTAGAGGTCATGTTGTTGGACAACGATGAGCCTACAAGCTATGGAGAAGCGATGATGGCCCGGATTACAACAAATGGTTAGAGGCCATGAAATCCGAGAAAGGATCCATGTATGAAAACCAAGTGTGGACTTTGGTAGACTTGCTCGTTGAACGACAGGCCGTTGAGTACAAATGGATTTTTAAAATGAAGACAAACGCTGATGGTGAATGTCACCATTTATAAAACTCGACTTGTCACAAAGAAGTTTCTATCAAGTTCAAGGAGTTGACTACGATGAGACTTTCTCACCCGAAGCGATGCTAAAAGTCTATTGGAATTATGTTAGCAGTTGCTGCATTTTTCAATTATGAAATCCGGCAGATGGATGTCAAAACATCGATTCCTTCCTTGAGGAAAGATTGTATGAGATACAACCAGAAGGTTTTGTCAGTCCTAAGGATGCTAAAAGGTGTGCAAGCTCCAGTGATCGTTCCTACTTCTCGAGCATCCATTGGTTTGCGTGAAGAGCAATGGGTGATGCAGCAAAGTAGATAAGTATTTCCCTCAGTTGTTGAGAACCAAGGTATCAATCCAGTAGGGGATACAAGCAAGTCCCCAATAGGTGTACCTAGACAAGGAATCAAAGTCTTGCGCCCAACGCTATAAAGGGGTTGTCAATCCCTGTAAGGTTACTTGCAAGGATGAGATCTGATAGAGATAGATTGCTTGAACGGAAAGTAAAACAAAAGGTAAAAATAATGCAAAAAAATATTTTTGGTATTTTTGGTTTTAGATATGAAAGTATAAGATGGAAAATAGACCCGGGGGCCATAGGATTCACTAGAGGCTTCTCTCATGATAACAAGTATTACGGTGTTGAACAAATTACTGTTGAGCAATTGATAGAAAAGCGAATAATTATGAAGATATCCAAGGCAATGATTATGCATATAGGCATCACGTCCGTGTCAAGTAGACCGAAACGATTCTACATCTACTACTATTACTCCACACATCGACCGACTCCTGTCTGCATCTAGAGTATTAAGTTCATGAAGAACAGAGTAACGCATTAGGTAAGATGACATGATGTAGAGGTATGAACTCAAGAAATATAATGAAAACCCCATCTTGTTATCCTTGATGGAAACAGTACAATACGTGCCTCGCTACCCCTACTTTGTCACTGGGTGAGGACACCGCAAGATTGAACCCAAAACTAAGCACTTCTTCCATTGCAAGAATTACCAATCTAGTTGGCCAAACCAAACCAATAACTCGAAGAGACTTGCAAAGATATGAAATCATGCATACAAGAATTCAGAAAAGACTCAAATAATATTCATGGATAATCTGAACATAAACCCACAATTCATCGGATCTCAACAAACACACGACAAAAGAGTATTACATCGGATAGATCTCCATGAAGATCATGAAGAACATGGTATTGAAGAGCAAAGAGAGAGAAGAAGCCATGTAGCTACTAGCTATGGACCCGAAGGTCTATGGTGAACTAATCACGCATCATCGGAGGGGCAATGGAGTTGATGTAGATGCCCTCCATGATTGAATCCAACTCCGAAAGATTACAGGAAAAGGCTCCAAGATTGGATCTCTCAGGAATGGAGGCTTCTGGCGGCGTAAAAGTGTTTTCGTGGCTTGTTCTGATAATGATGGAATATTTGGGAATTTGTAGGTCGAAGAATAGGGTTGGGAGAGCTGCCGTGGGCCCACAAGCCTGCCCGGCGCGCCCTACCCCCTGGGTGCGCCCCTAGGGCTTCTGGCCCCACGGTGGATCTCCTGCATTGGTTCTCAAGTCTCCTGGTTTCCTTTCGTTCCAGAAAAAATCATTGCAAACGTTTTATTCCGTTTGGACTCCGTTTAATATTCCTTATCTGGAATTCTCAAAAACAAGAAAAAACAAAAAAGTGGCACTATGCTCTAGATTCATAGGTTAGTCCCAAAAATAATATAAAATAGCATATTATTGCATACAAAACATCCCAAACAGATAATATAATAGCATGGAACAATAAAAAATTATAGATACGTTGGAGACGTATCAGCATCCCCAAGCTTAATTCCTGCTCATCTTCGAGTAGGTAAATGATAAAAACGGAATTTTTGATGTGGAATGCTACCTAACATATTTATGCATGTAATATCCTTTATTGTGGCATGAATATTCAGATATGTAAGATTCAAAACAACAGTCTAATATTGACATCAAAACAGTAATACTTCGAGCACACCAACAAGGTAGTCGTGTCCTTTCGAAGTAACATGGCCTTAGAAAGTTATCCCTACAAAATCATATGGTCTGTCTATGCTCCAACTTCCCCACACAAAGTATCTAAATCATGCACACCCCCGATGAACAAGTCAAGCAATTGTTTCACACTTTTGGTGTTCTCAAACCTTTTCAAATCTCACGCAATACATGAGCGTGAGCCATGGAATAGAATATGGAGGAGGTGCAAGTTGAAAAAGGAGAAGATAGTCTCACATCAACTAGGCGTATCAATGGGGTATGGAGATGCCCATCAATAGATATAAATGTGAGTGAGTAGGGATTGCCATGCAACAAATGCACTTAAAGTTATAAGTGTATGAAAGCACAAAAAGAAAACTAAGTGGTCGTGCAAAATGAATATCCACTAGTTATATGAAAGTGACAAAATAGGAGACTCTCTATCATGAAGATCATGGTGCTACTTTGAAGCACAAGTGTGGAAAAAGGTAGTAGCAATTGTCCCTTCTCTCTTTCTCTCATTTTTTTCATTTTGGTGGGCTTCTTTGGCCGCTTTTATTTTTTTGTTTGGCTTCACTGGCCTCTTTTATTTTTTGTAAAGTCCGGATACTCATCCCAACTTGTGAGGGAATCATGGCTTCCATCATCCTTTTGTCTCACGGGACAATGCTCTATTAATGAAAAATCATCACACTTTTATTTACTTATAACTTCAAAAAGAAATTACAACTCGATACCTATGACAAAGTATGACTGTATATGCAATATGAAGTGATGGTGCAAGTCATGAAAAACTACATGGTGGAAGTTGCATGGCAATATATCTTGGAATGGCTATGGAAATGCCATAATAGGTAGGTATGGTGGCTATTTTGAGGAATATATGGTGTCTGTTTTGAGGAAGGGGGGTTTGGTGTACCAGCGAAAGTCGCGTGGTACTAGAGAGGCTAGCAAAGATGGATCCATGGACTCAACATTAGTCATAAAGAACTCACATACTTATTGCAAAAGTCTATTAGTTATCAAACAAAGCATTAGACGCATGCTCCTAGGGGAGAGGTTGGTAGGAGTTAACCATCGCGCGCTCCCGACCCTCACACAAAGGTCGACAATCATTAAACAAATCATGCTCCGACTTCGTTACATAACGGTTCACCATACGTGCATGCTACGGGAATCACAAGCTTTAACACAAGTATCTCTTCAAATTCACAACTATTCACTAGCATGACTCTCATATTACCATCTCTATTATCTCAAAACTATATGCAAGGAATCAAACTTCTCATGGTTTTTAATGCACTAAATATGAAAGTTTTTATTATATCCATCTTGGATGCCCATTATATTAGGACTAAATTCATAACCTAAACAAATTACCATGTTGTTTTAAGAAACTCTCAAAATAATATAAGTGAGGAACAAGAGTTCAATAATTTCTATAAAATATAAAAATACCATGCTCTATAAAGATATAAGTGAAGCACTAGAGCAACATTACCTAGCTCAAAAGATATAAGTGAAGAACATAGAGTATTCTAATAAGTTCATGATTCAGCGTGTCTCTCTCAAAAGATGTGTACAGCAAGGATGATTGTGGCAAAATAAAAATCAAAGACTCATATCATACAAGACGCTCCAAGCAAAACACATATCATGTGGTGAATAAAAATATATCCTCAAGTAAATTTACCGATGGATTGAAGACAAAAGAGGGGATGCCTTCCGGGGCATCCCCAAGCTTAGGATTTTTGGTATCCTTGAATATGACTTGGGTGCCTTGGGCATCCCCAAGCTTAGGCTCTTGCCACTCTTTATTCCATTGTCCATCAAATCTTCACCCAAAACTTGAAACTTCACAACACAAAACTCAACAGAAAACTATGAGATCCATTAGTATAAAAAGATAAATCACCACTTTAGGTACTGTTGTGAACTCCTTATTTAGTTGTATTTGTGTAATACCTACTGTATTCTAACTTTTCATGACTCATACCCCTCGATACGACCCATAGATACATCAAAATAAGCAAACAACACAAAGAAAACAGAATCTGTCAAAAACAGAATAGTCTGTTGTAAACTACGAATACTTCTAGAAATCTCAAATTTCTGAAAAATTAGGACAATCAGGGCAGTTTGTATATCAATCTTGTGTAAAATTTCATATCAATCGACGCACTGCAAAGTTTATAAAATTCCTAGACTGAGCGCAAAAGTTTCAGTTTTTCAGCAAGATCAAATCAACAACCACCATAGATCACCCCAAAGGTTTTACTTGGCTCAAACACTAACTAAAATACAATAACACAATTACTACACAAGTAATAATGTGCAAAACACACCAAAATAGAAGCAAAAATCATAAAGCAAAATAAAATTTGGGTTGCCTCCCAACAAGCGCTATTGTTTAACGCACCTAGCTAGTCAAAACGCAATAGATCTACGTATTGTCATCTTTGGTATTGGCAACTTTTGTGAGGACCTTCTCGAATCTAGGAGGTTTCTTGGTTATATCAATAACCATACTTCTAGGCAAAAAGTCAAGAAATTCTTTTGTAGCAATCGGTTCCCGAACAATATTGATAAAGTTAGGGTGAACACTTATCATCTTACGTTCTTCGTCTCTTTTACTAGAGGATCCACCCTTATTCTTGGGAACGTAAACAAACTTGGATGCCTTAGAAAGAGGAAATTTATGAGTGGTTTGAACAGTGGCAAAAGCGGAACCCAAGTTGGTAATGATGTCCTCTAGCTTTCCTATTCTAGAGGAATCTTGGTCCAATTTTTCATTAACTATAGGTTCCATTTACCTTAGGGTTTTTAGAGTAACCCCTACCTTAGATCCATATTGAGTGATATTATTATGGATCTTCTTATCCAAGTTTTCAATGAGATCTATAGTAGCAACTTTATTTTCAATGATATCTAGCCTTCGCATAACATGTTCCAAAGTTAAGATTGTTTATTTAACCATGAGAGGGGGTGAGCCTACCAAATTTATCATAGCATTATAGGAATCAAAGGTATTTCTTCCCAAGAAATTTCCTCACATAATGGTATCCAAAACATATCTATTCCAATGAGAAACACCCACATAAAATTTGTGAAGGAGAACGGTAGAAGATTGCTTACGAATAGATCTATTTTGAGCATTGCAAATTCTATACCAAGCATCCTTTCAGTTTTCTCCCTCACTTTGCTTAAAATTAAGAACTTTTCTCTCGGGAGTAATAGCGATAGTAGCAAGGCTATCCATGAGTCTGAGTGGTCTAACACACAAGCAAGCAAAAAGCAAACGAAAAGAAGAACGAAAAAGGGCGAAATAAAAAGGCAAGTCTTTTTGGTATTTTTTGAAAATCATTTTAGAAGTGGGGGAGAGGAAAACAATAGGCAAATGGAAAATAATGTAAATGCAAGAGATGAGTTTCTGATGCGTACTTGGTGGCTTGATGTAGATCTTCCCCGGCAACGGCGCCAGAAATCCTTCTTGCTACGTCTCGAGCATGCGTTGGTTTCCGTGAAGAGGAACGGGTGATGCAGCAAAGTAGATAAGTATTTATCTCACTTGTTGAGAACCAACGTATCAATCCAGTAGGAGATACATGCAAGACCTCAATAGGTGTACCTACACAAGGAATCAAACTCTTGCACCCAACACTATAAAGGGGTTGTCAATCCCTTTAAGGTTACTTGCAAGGATGAGGTCTGATAGAGATAGATTGCTTGAACGGAAAGTAAAACAAAAGGTAAAAATAATGCAGCAAAATATTTTTGGTATTTCTGGATTTAGATATGAAAGGGTTGTTCGAGAAAAAATCATTCCGAAGGTTTTATTCTGTTTGGACTCTGTTTAACATTCCTTATCTACAATTCTCAAAAACAAGAAAAAAACAGAAAGTGGCACTATGCTCTAGATTAATAGGTTAGTCTCAAAAATAATATAAAATAGCATATTAATGCATATAAAACATCCAAAATAGATAATATAATAGCATGGAACAATCCAAAATTATAGATACATTGGAGACGTATCAGCATCCCCAAGCTTAATTCCTGCTCGTCCTCGAGTAGATAAATGGTAAAAACAGAATTTTTGATGTGGAATGCTACCTAACATATTTATCCATGTAATATCCTTTACTGTGGAAAGAATATTCAGATCCGTAAGATTCAAAATAATAGTCTAATATTGACATAAAAACAGTAATACTTCGATCACACCAACAAGGTAGTCGTGTCCTTTCGAAATAACATGGCCTTAGAAAGTTATCCCTACAAAATCATATGGTCTTGCTATGCTCCATCTTCCCCTCACAAAGTATCTAAATCATGCACAACCCCGATGAACAAGTCAAGGAATTGTTTCACACTTTTGGTGTTCTCAAACCTTTTCAACTCTCACACAATACATGAGCGTGAGCCATGGATATAGCATTATAGGTGGAATAGAATATGGAGGAGGTGCACGAAGAAAAAGGAGAAGATAGTCTCACATCAACTAGGTGTATCAACAGGTTATGGAGATTCCCATCAATAGATATCAATGTGAGTGAGTAGGATTGCCATGCAACAAATGCACTTAAAGTTATAAGTGTATGAAAGCTCAAAAAGAAAACTAAGTGGTCGTGCAAAATGAATATCCACTAGTTATATGAAAGTGACAAAATAGGAGATTCTCTATCATGAAGATCATGGTCCTACTTTGAAGCAAAATTGTGGAAAAAGGTAGTAGCAATTGTCCCTTCTCTCTTTCTCTCATTTTTTTCATTTTGGTGGGCTTCTTTGGCCTCTTTTATTTTTTTGTTTGGGATTCGCTGGCCTCTTTTATTTTTTGTGAAGTCCGGATACTCATCCCAACTTGTGAGGGAGTCATGGATTCCATCATCCTTTTCTCTCACGGGACAATGCTCTATCAATGAAAGTTCATCACACTTTTATTTACTTATAACTTAAAAAAGAAATTACAACTCGATACCTATGAAAAAGTATGACTCTATATGCAATATGAAGTGATGGTGCAAGTCATGAAAACTACATGGTGGAAGTTGCATGGCAATATATCTCGGAATGGCTATGGAAATGCCATAATAGGTAGGTATGGTGGCTGTTTTGAGGAATATATGGTGGATGTTTTGAGGAAGGAGGGTTTGGTGTACCGGCGAAAGTTGCGTGGTACTAGAGAGGCTAGCAAAGATGGAAGGGTGAGAGTGCGTATAATCCATGGACCCAACATTAGTCATAAAGAACTCATATAATTATTGCAAATGTTTATTTGTTATGAAACAAAGCATTAGACGAATGATCCTAGGGGAGAGGTTGGTAGGAGTTAACCATCGCACGCTCCCGACCCTCACACAAAGGTCGACAATCATTAAAGAAATCATGCTCCGATCATTGTGCTTGCTGCGCTTCCCCACGATGCCCATTGAATGCAGGTAGTGGGATACGTGCATGGTGTGGCCGCCAATTTTTCAATTACTGTGTGAGGTCTTTTCCGCCACGCGTGCCGCGTGCATAGCGGGGAGCTAGCAATGGACGCCCGTGATATAAAGTCCCTGAGAAAAGGCAGTAACTGTGGCGCCATGGATTGGGGCGACGGGACGGTTGTTGTTCGCCCTGTAATCCAGGGCGCCGCTATTGGAGGAGGTGGGCGGCGTCCTTTGGAGTGGGGGAGAGCCAGCCCCGCGCTTCCTCTGATAAATTGGGGACAGTGGGGGCGGAGCTCATCCAGCCTTCTTCCGCCCTTTGAGTGCAAAACTCCGCAGTCCGCCTCACCCCTCGTCTTCTCAATCTTCTAGTAGCCCCCGCCCTTCGCCATGTACAGGGGGCGGGGGCGACCACCTTCCTCGTCTGCGAGGAGGAGCTCTTGTGGGGATCACGCCACCGCTTCAACCGCGGAGGCGGAGGGAGGCTCGAGTTTGCATGGTGGTGGAGGCACGAGGGACCATGGCCATCGTGGAGGCAGAGTTCGGGGGAGATAGAGCGCTGCTCCACCCCCTCCTCCGATGCCAGACATCTCCATCAAAGAGGCCCACGTCAAGGGGACGGTGCTGGACTTCGTCCTCGAGCTAGGCAGTCCCCTTCGGAGCCATCTGCGCCTCCCATGCCTCTTCACCAGGGTGATGGAGGACGACGAGCCGCCCTTCCTGTGGTTGTGGGTGGCAGGGTGTTGTAATGGCGCGACGTGGGTGGACATTGAGTACCCAGCACGCCGTGTCATGTTCCTTGGGCGTGGTTGGAAGACCTTCACCTGTGCCCATAATCTCCAGGTGGGGCACGTTCTTGCCACAACTGCTCTTGCTCAAGCTCATCATAAGCGAGCACTCGAGGCGACCCGTACATGAGTTCCGTGGGGAGAACTGCCTCTGCCCCATAGACAAGGGAGAAGGGTGTCTGGCCGCTAGCTCGATTTGGTGTCGTCCTGATTGACCAAAGAACCACTGGCAACTTATCAATCTAGTTCCTTCCACACTTGTGCAGCCTATTAAAAGTTCTTGTCTTGAGACCTCGCAGCACTTCAACATTAGCCCTCTCTGCTTGGCCGTTGCTCCTCGGGTGGGCAACTGAAGCAAAAAAGATTTTGCTACCAAGGTCTTGGACATACTTCATGAAGATGCGGCTCATGAACTGTGTGTCGTTGTCAGTGATGATCCTGTTGGGAACACCATAGCACCAAACTAGTCCCTTAAAGAACTTGATGGCTGACTATGATGTCACCTTTCTCACTGATTCCACTTCTGGCCACTTTGTGAACTTGTCGATCGTGACGTACAAGTACTCAAAGCCCCCGGCAGCGCGGGGGAAAGGGCCCAGGATGTCGAGCCCCATAACAAGAATGGCCAGGAGATAGGGATCATTTGAAGTGCTTCTGCTGGTTGATGTAATATCTTTGAATGAAACTGGCACGCTTCACACTTGGTTATTAATGTCGTTGCAACCTGGAGGGTGGTGTGCCAAAAGAAGCCTTGCCGGAATGCTTTCTCGGCAAGGGCTCTTGACCCTATGTGGGAGCCACATATGCCTCCGTGTATCCCTACCAACAGCTACAGTCCATCTTCCCGAGAAATGCACTTACGAGAGTTTTCTCGCTGCAAGGCGCTGGCCAACACGCTTCTTGCTGGACCCCTCAGCACCATCCAGATCCTTCTCCTTGTCTCGACTCTCATATTCATGTCGGGACCCCGATCCTAAGCCATAAGAATCCAACATGTAACACATCACATCACTTTGCAGCCACACGCACGGTTAACTCCACAGCTGCCACCTTACCTGGGTCGGGACCGTTTGCGTCTTTTGGCTCACGTATGTATATGTCACTAGCATACAAACGACAAAGAACCTGGGTCGACATGGCTAGTCATAGAACCCAAGTGGCACATCCGTACAGGAACAGGCATACATAACCCAACAATGCAGGTGTCGGCCTCTAGCGTGTGTAGACGAGTCATAGCAAGCTACAAGGACTCCATTACGTCGTGGGACATAAATGTCATCACCGCACGTAGACGAGTCGTAGCAGGCTACAAGGACTCCATTACACTGCGAGACATTTCCCCAAAGGGACAGACACAACAGCAAATAAGGATACATGCCGGTCAATCAATGTGTCCAAAGCAGTAGCAAGCTACCAAGGCTCGATGGAAGCACAAAGAAGCAGTTCCCTATAAAGAGTACTACTAAAGGCACACAACTAGGTGTCGAATCCCATACATATCGTTGCACGTCACGCGTACGCACGACATGCCCGATATGCATAGATACAACTATGGCATCACAACATAACCATACAACAACACAACATCTAATTAGGAGCCTCATAAGATCCAACATAGTGTGATATTACAAGCAGGGGTCACATGACCCAACACACAAATCATACACTCAACAAGCGGAAGCTTAACATGTCTGGGTACAGACATCTAAAAAAGAAGAAGGCTAAGGAAGCCTGTCTATCTACAAGGCCCTGTACAGGAACCAGACCTCTGACCGGGATTCCCAAGCTAAAAGACCAACATCGGTCTTATCGCAGAAACCACTAGCAAGACTGGAGTCTCCTGTGCAAAAACATAATTAAGCAACAGTGAGTACTGAGTACTCAGCAAGACTTACATCAGAACTAACTACTTATGCATCGGTTTCAACAAGGAAGTTGTGGGGTACAATACAGCAAGCCAGCCTTGACTCAGTGGCTATCCTATACTACGACTTTCATAACTTTGAAAAGTTTTGTGAAGCGTACACGAGTCCACTACACCACAACAATACACCACCATGGATCCGCTCTCGTCTTCCTACGAGAGTGCCATCCATGGTACTCACACTTGTCTTGAAGCTTTTATGAGTAACCTTTTAAATTGTCTATGAACCATATAAGTATCCAAGTAGTCCATATCCGCGGACGCGGCTATTCGAATAGATTGAATACCCTACAGGGGTGTACTTCGTCACACATGCTCTCGCCACTTACCGCCATGTGCTCGTAAAAGGCACCTCGGCAACCTTCAAGCGGAAGCCCAGCGAGGGAGTCGGCCACGACCTGACTAACCACACAAGACTCTTGTCTAGGTTTATCACCTATTCGGGACTGAACCTGCAAGGAAGTCCAGCCGAAGTTTCCTCAATGGCCCCAAACGATATGTACACGGTTCCCAAGCCCACCTTGACGGATGGTACTACGCTTGGTACACCGGGCCACAATGCCTAGTCTGTCCCAAGCCCACCTGTACGGGGTGCCACTCGGTAGACTACTAGCATATCCTAAAAACACCAGAAACTAGTTGCAACTCCTAGACAGAGATCAAGTCTGTTAATAAGTTGAGAGAGTCAATTAAGGATCCCAATGTGCGGTAGTAGCTAGTCTTGGACAACATACACAGGACTCGGTTCTTAAAGACGGTCCCAATAAGACAACCCGCCATGTACTCCTACATGGCTTATGATCGCTACCTTTACCAAATCGTGTTCACAACTTAACTCTCATTATCAGAACAAGTTCAGTTCACTCTGGTTCATCACCCAGATGAATCAGACCTGACACAACTCTAAGCATAGCAAGCATAGCAGGTTAAAGGCACAACATAGCTCAAGCATCTACCAGGTATGCTAGGTTGCATGGTTTAGCTATTTACTGTGACAATGATAGGTCATGCAGAGGAATGGGTTCAACTATCGGAACATGCAAAAGTTGAAACGTTTTGTCCTAATTCAATAAATGAGAGAAAGAGCGAGAGAGTGGGATTGTATCGATATTTTCAAGGGGGGTTGCTTGCCAGATAAGACGATCAAATGTTACTGCTCCTCAGATGGATACTCGACCGTATCCTCCGGAATAGTGCCTAACACGAAGAACAACCATTGAAGGGGGAACAAATCAATACACACCAAATGTCACAATATGATGCATGAATATGTCATGGCAATATGAGGTGTTTGAGATAATGCATCTAGCAACAAGTTTAAATGAAGTAGGTTTGAACTCAAGGTTCAAATTCAAATTCATATATGGATTCCATAATGTGTTTGAACTAAAATGTCCAAGTTCACCTATTTAGGTTGCTCTATGATGCATAAAATGGTACAGATGGATTCATTGATTTTTTGTGATCAATTTTCCTATATAAATTATTTTCATCTCATTTATAGATTATTTTCTATGATTTTTAGAAGTTTTTATTAGTTTCTGGAATCTATTTAGATCCAAAATTGAATTATTATGTCATCCTGACATCATGATGACATCAGCAGGTCAAAGGCGCCAGCCCAGGTCAAACCTGGCGGCTGGGCCCCACCTATCAATGACACAGCCATCTAACCATTTTTTAACTTAATCTAACTGCTAACTAACATGGCTGGGCCCACACGTCAGCTACTCAGGGTTAATTAACCCGGTGATTAGCCTTAGGCTAATCACCTAACAAGGGGGTCCCACCTGCAGGTGGATCGGACGACGGCTCATCGCCGGTGACCTCAGATCGCGGTGGCGTCCGCGTTGTCGGCCACGAGAGCGGCGGCCGGGGGCACTAGGGCGAAGCCCTCGCTCGCCCGCACCCGGGGGAGCTAGCTAGGGACGTGGGGGACGCCAGAGCTCGCGGCTGCAACGCCGGAGGCAGCGGCCGGAGCTAGGCCGAGGACGGCTATGGCGCTACAGGTTGCGGGAGGAGAAGCCGAAGGTCGGGGCGGCACCTACGGGTCTGCGCGAGCATGCCGGAGTGCTCAGCTAGGCACGATAGGTGCTCTGGCCACGATGGCCATGACGCCGATGGCGGGAAGCTCGGGCACGACGGGGAAATGTGCGGCTACGACGGCTAGGCAGCAGGGAGAAGAAGGGGGTCGACGGGGAGGCTCACGACGCATCGAAGGACGGAGCTCGTAGGCTCGGGGAGGCACCGGGGCGGCGAATCAACGGTGGCGATAACTTTGGTCCAACACGGGAGAGAGAGAGCAGGGAGGGGGAAAGAGCAAGAGAGAGAGGGAGCGACGACAAGAGAGAGAGGGGAAGGGCGACACAGCGAGGAGGGGGCGCGCGCTAGAGGCCCCAGAGGCCGCCACGGCAGGCAGCCAGGCAGGAGTTGGCCATGGCGCGTGCTGGCGCCCCCTGCCACACGCCCAATCCTCCTGGCGGGAGGTTGGGGGTGACTGGCAGCTGGGCCGGCTAGGCCAGCTGGGTCACCTCCTCCTGGGCTTCCTCTTTCTTTTTTTTAATTTATTACTTTCTGTTTTCTATTCTTTTTGTTTTTTTTGTTTTGATTTGATTTCAAAACCAAACCATTTTGTAATATTCTAAAATTTAATATGTGGCATGTTATATTATAACCAAAGGCACTCACAGACTTTCCAGAATTATTGGAACTGAAAAAAATATTTATAGTATTTTAAAACTCCAACCAGAATAGTTATTGTTTTATTTCAATACCCAAAATGACATTTTAAAATATGCACCATCCTTGGTTTATCTTGCCACATTATTCCAGAGAAGATGATCATTTTTCCAAGGTCACTTTGGATCATTGAAGAAAATATTCTGGTTGGGCCTATTGAATTCAAATGGTGCTAGGGTTTTGATCATCCCCATTTCAAGTTTTTAAAAACAAAATAAACATGATGCAATCACAAGCATGGATCCTAATGCATGCTAAAGCTAGGAATGTGAAAACTCACCCCCACTTAAAAGAATCATGTCTCGAGATTCTGGAGTCGATGGGAAAAGAGCCGGATACTCAAATCGAAGACGATCTTCACGATCCCAGGTAGCTTCATTCTCAGAATGACGCAACCACTAAACCTTTAGAAACTTGATATTCCGACGCCGGGTTAGACGCTCAGCTTGATCGAGAATGCGAACAAGATATTCTCGATATGAAAGATCATCTTGAAGATCAAGCGTTTCGTGCTCTACTTCACGGATAGGATCCTTGAAGCAATGCCTGAGTTGAGAAACGTGGAAGACATCATGAACTCGGGAAAAATGCGGGGGCAGTTCCAATTGGTAGGCAACCTCTCCTCATTTGGCAAGAATGCGAAAAGGACCAATTTGACGAGGAGCCAATTTGCCCTTGATACCAAAGCGATGGGTACCCTTCAGAGGAGTAACCCAAAGGTAAGCCTTTTCGTCCACCACATAAGTTACTTCCTTATGATGGCGATCCTACTGACTCTTCTGACGAGAGTGAGCTGTCTTGAGGTTCTCGCGAATAACGCGAACTTGCTCTTCTACTTCCTGGATCATATCTGGTCCAAAGAATTGTCTTTCCCAGTCTCTGACCAGTTCAAAGGTGTTCGGCATCGTCGTCCATAAAGAACTTCAAAAGGAGCTTTGCCCAGGCTGGATTGGTAGCTGTTGTTATATGCAAACTCTGTAAATGGGAGACACTTCTCCCAATTCATTCTGAATGAGATGACACAAGCTCTGAGCATGTCTTCGAGAATCTGATTGACTCTTTCAACCTGACCACTTGACTGAGGGTGAAAAGCAGTGCTAAAGGAAAGATGGGTTCCCATAGCATTCTGGAAACTTTCCCAAAATCGAGAGGTGAAAAGACTTCCACGGTCTGAATTGATTCCCAATGGAACACCATGCAGGGACACTATTCGAGAGATATACAAATCGTCAACTGACTAGCAGTGATACTCTCTCGGACAGGAAGGAAATGAGCCACTTTGGAAAGGCGATCAATAACCACGAAGATTGCATTATTTCCTTTATTTTTCTTGGGAAATCCGGTGATGAAATCCATTTCAACTTTATCCCATTTCCATTCAGGAATAGCTAAAGGTTGAAGGGTGCCAGCAGGTCTCTGATGCTTTGCCTTCACACGACGAGAAACATCACAATTAGCAATGAATTGAGCGATTTCCCTCTTCATTCTAGTCCACCAGAACCTTTGGCGTAGGTCCTGATACATCTTGGTGCTGCCAGGGTGAATGGTGAGAGGAGATTCATGAGCCTCCTTAAGGATCAACTCTCGAAGTTGTTTCTTTTTAGGAACTACCAATCGATTCCCAAAATATACTGCACCTCTTCATCAATGGAGAAACTACCAGCATTGCCCTTTTCAACATTATCCTTGATCCAGGTAACACCCGCATCATACTATTGGCTTGTTATAATCTGATCCTCCAGAGTAGGTTTGCAACCAAGGTTGAAAGGGATCCACGAGGAACAATGTGGAGGTTAAGTTTGCAAAATTCTTCATGAAGAAGGGGTTGACCTTGTTGTAGCATAAGATTGCTGCAATAGGATTTACGACTTAACACATCCGCCATGACATTTGCCTTGCCTGGGGTGTAGGTAATTCCTAAGTCGTAATCCATAATCAGTTCCAACCATCATCTTTGTCTAAGATTCAGATCTGGTTGAGTGAATACATACTTCAGGCTTTGGTGATATATGTAAACCTCACAACGATTACCAAGAAGGTAAGGTCGACATACCTTAAGTGCATGGACTACTGCTGCAAGCTCCAAATCATGTGTTGGATAATTTTCCTCATGTGGATGCAACTGTCGGGATGCATAGGCGATCACCTGTCGGTCTTGCATAAGAACACATCCAAGTCCTTGTCTCGAAGCATCACAATAGATGACAAAATCCTTGGAGAAGTCAGGTGGCACAAGCACGGGAGCATAGGTCAAACGTCTCTTCAGTTCCTGGAAACTGTGCTCACATTGTGGGATCCACTCGAACTTCCTATCTTTCTTAAGGAGTTCCGTCAAAGGCTTGGCAACTTTGGAGAAATTCTCCATGAAGTGGCGATAATAGCTCGCTAAACCAAGGAAACTTCTAACTTGCTTAACTGTTTTAGGTGGAGTCCAGTCGAGAATGGCCTGAACTCTTTCAGGATTGACTGCAATGCCCTTTTCGGAGATCACATGACCTAGATAGGTCACTTCAGGTAACCAAAATTCACACTTGGAGAACTTGGCATAAAGACGGTGCTCTCTGAGTTTTTCTAGCACAAGTCTGAGATGCTCAGCATGTTCTTCTTCATTCTTCGAATAAATCAAAATATCATCGAGGTAAACCACGACGAACTTATCTAAGTACTCCATGAAGATTGAGTTCATCAAACGGGAGAATGTTGCCGGAGCATTGGTTAGTCCAAAGGACATGACTATGTACTCGTACTAACCATAACGAGTGACGAACGCTGTCTTGGGGATGTCTCCATTCTTAATCTTGATTTGATGGTAGCCTAACCTCAAATCCATCTTGGAGAAAACTAAAGATCCAGCAAGTTGATCATACAAATCATTGATCCTTGGGAGTGGATACTTATTCTTTATTGTGACCAAATTGACAGGTCGGTAATCCACAACCATACGATCCGTTCCATCCTTTTTCTTCACAAAGAGGACGGGACAAGCCCAAGGATAGGAGCTAGGTCGAATGAAACCTTTTTGCAAGGACTCATCAAGTTTCTTCTTGAGCTCAGCTAATTCCAAGGGTGCCATCTTATAAGGTCTTCTAGAAATTGATACAGTTCCTGGGATGAGGTCTATCACAAACTCTACATCCCTGTCAGGTGGGATGCCTGGCAATTCTTCTGGAAATACATCCGGAAAATCTCTTACTACCGGTATATCTTCAAGCTCGGGAAGAGGGTTGGCATTGAGTGAATAGAGCTGACGCTTTGCAACTCGTGTTGAAACATGGACTATCTTGCCAGATGGATGCATAAGTTGAATAGACCTGGTGGAGCAATCGATCTTGGCATGGTGAGCTATCATCCAATCCATACCCAAGATGATATTAATATCTGAAGACTTGAGAGCTATCAGCGAAGCAAGGAATACAAGTCTATCAACACGGATTTCATTTCCATGGCTTATTCTTGTGGTCTGCCATCTAGACCCTAGAGTCTGAATTTCAAGAGCAGTTGGCATATCGCAAAATGACATGTCGTGCAACCGGGCATAGCCTTCTGAGATGAAGGAATGCGATGCTCCTGTATCAAATAGAACTGATGCTAGATGGCAATTGAGAAGGAGCATTCCAAGGAGGACTTCTGGATCATCATTAGCTTCTTTGGCTGAGACGTGATTCACACATCCCTGTTCAATGATGGTTGGCTAGGCAGGGATCACCTTGACTGGTGACTTATTACGGTCAGCAGACTTTCCAGACTGAGGTGATACACCACTAGACTGAGTGCAATTGCAAGAGATGTGGCCTGCTTCTCCACACTTGTAGCAAATCACAGAAGTATGATGTGGAATCGCATTGACAGGCGGTCCACTAGTAGGTCTGGGTGGAGCATTTGGCTGAGTTGGACGAGGCACCACATAGGATGGCCTCGGTGCATATCCAGGAGGAAGCGATGAGTTCGGAACCCAAATCTGACGCTTCTGAGATCCAGAACCGAAGATAGAAGCCAAATCACGGCTGTGCTTGCGAGATTCTTCATAGGTGAGCTGAGCTGTCTCTGCATTCATGGCCTTGTTCACAAGACCTTGGAAGGTGTCACAGTGATGCAGGTGAAGATCAGGACGCAACTTTGGGTTGAGACCCTTCCTGAACCTAGCTTGCTTCTTGGCATCTGTTGACCTCTTCTGTTGTATAATGTGCAAGGTTCTCAAACTCTCGATTGTAAACATCTACAGCCATCTTACCCTGGGTAAGGTTACAAAACTCTTCTCTCTTTCTGTCCATGAGACCCTGAGGAATATGATGCTCACATAAAACCTTTGTGAATTCTTTCCAGGTAGGAATCTGGCCAGCTGAAATTATAGCCTCATAGTTCTCCCACCATATACTAGCAGGACCCTCCAAGAAATACGTAGCATAGGTGACCTTATCAGCCTCGGCCATGTTCGTGGAATGCAGCTTGTTTGTGATGCTACGAAGCCAATCATCTCCATTGAGTGGCTCAATGGAGTGATGGAAGGTGGGTGGGTATAGCTTGATGAAATCACAGATTGTCACTATTCCAGCACATTGGTGTGGGGTGTTTTCCTGAATATGTGTTAGCAAGCGATTTGACTCACGCTTATCCTTCTCAATGTCTAACATGAACTGTGCCAATGAAGGTGAATCCTACAGAACTTTGGCATCTCTAGTTCCACGTCTCTGGTCCTTCTTGCGACCAATGCCAGCTTGGGTACTGTCGGACATCCTGATGATGGGGAACTAGAATTAGACATGGCGGCAACCAAAAGATAAGAGGCAATGCAAAAGCATTGATCTTCAAAGAAATCCTAGGGAAAATCGGACAGCATAACGGTTGCGAATGCTCAGAAATGAGACATCCTGCAAAAGATTTAGGTGCCACGACACCTTATCATGACCAACTCAAGATTCTGATTGAGCTAACAAGCTACACAGATAACACTCAAGGACTGGATGCAACTCAGATCAACCATTCCTATAAGTCTACGGAATAGTAACACGAGATCCTAGTAGATAGGTAAGAAGCCTAGTTCATAATCCCCGTAGAAAAGGAGAGGGTGACTCAGAATCAGAATAACATGGGGAAAGGAGTAAAAAGAGTCTTACGTTCCCTTCCACAATCAATTCCCTTATATAACTAAAGAGTTACTAGACTCAACATCGACCAGTTTGGCTTGGTAATCCTACAGTCAGTCAGCTCTGATACCAACGCTGTCGGGACCCCGATCCTAAGCCAAAAGAATCTAGCATGTAACACATCACATTGCTTTGCGGCCTCACGCACGGTTAACTCCATGGCTGCCACCTTACCTGGGCCGGGACCGTTTGCGTCTTTTGGCTCACGTATGTATATGTCGCTAGCATTCAAATGACAAAAAACCCGGGTCGACATGGCTAGTCGTAGAACCCAAGTGGCACATACGTACAGGAACAGGCATACATAACCCAACAATGCAGGTGTCGGCCTCTAGCGTGTGTAGACGAGTCATAGCAAGCTACAAGGACTCCATTACGCCGTGGGACATAAATGTCATCACCGCACGTAGACGAGTTGTAGCAGGCTACAGGGACTCCATTACACTGCAAGACATTTCCCCGAAGGGACAAACACAGCAGCAAAGAAGGATACATGTCGGTCAATCAATGTGTCTGGAGCAGTAGCAAGCTATCAAGGCTCGATGGAAGCACAAAGAGGCAGTTCCCTATAAAGAATACTACTAAAGGCACACAACTAGGTGTGGAATCCCATACATATCATTGCACGTCACACGTACGCACGACATGCCCGACATGCATAGATACAACTATGGCATCATAACATAACCATACAACAACACAACGTCTAATTAGGAGGCTCATAAGAGCCAACATAGTGTGATATTACAAGCAGGGGTCACATGACCCAACACACAAATCATACACTCAACAAGCGGAAGCTTAACATGTCTGGGTACAGACATCTAGAAAAGAAGAAGGCTAAGGAAGCATGTCTATCTACAAGGCCCTACACAGGAACCAGACCTCTAGCCGGGATTCCCAAGCAAAAAGACCAACATCGATCTTATCGTAGAAACCACTAGCAAGACTGGAGTCTCCTCTGCAAAAACATAATTAAGCAACAGTGAGTACTGAGTACTCAGCAAGACTTACATCAGAACTAACTACTAATGCATCGGTTTCAACAAGGAAGTTGTGGGGTTCAATGCAGCAAGCCAGCCTTTGACTAAGTGGCTATCCTGTACTACGACTTTCATAACTTTGAAAAGTTTTGTGAAGCGTACACGAGTCCACTACACCACAACAATACACCACCATGGATCCGCTCTCGTCTTCCTACGAGAGTGCCATCCATGGTACTCACACTTGTCTTGAAGCTTTTATGAGTAACCTTTTAAATTGTCTATGAACCATATAAGTATCCAAGTAGTCCATATCCGCGGACGCGGCTATTCGAATAGATTGAATACCCTGCAGGGGTGTACTTTGTCACATATGCTCTCGCCACTTACCGCCATGTGCTCGTAAAAGGCACCTCGGCAACCTTCAAGCGGAAGCCCAGCGAGGGAATCGGCCACGACCTGACTAACCACACAAGACTCTTTTCAAGGTTTATCGCCTATTCGGGACTGAAGCCGCAAGGAAGTCCAGCCGGAGTTTCCTCAACGGCCCCAAACGATGTGTACAGGGTTCCCAAGCCCACCTCGACGGATGGTACTACACTTGGTACACCGGGCCACAATGCCTAGTCTGTCCCAAGCCCACCTGTACGGGGTGCCACTCGGTAGACTAGTAGCATATCCTACAAACACCAGAAACTAGTTGCAACTCCTGGACAGAGATCAAGTCGGCTAATAAGTTGAGAGAGTCAATTAAGGATCCCAATGTGAGGTAGTAGCTAGTCTTCGACAACATACACAGGACTCAGTTCTTAAAGACGGTCCCAATGAGACAACCCGCCATGTACTCCTACACGGCCTCTCATCGCTACCTTTACCAAATCGTGTTCACAACTTAACTCTCATTATCAAAACAAGTTCAGTTCACCCCGGTTCATCACCCAGATGAATCAGACCTAACACAACTCTAAGCATAGCAAGCATAGCAGGTTAAAGGCACAACATAGCTCAAGCATCTACCAGGTATGCTAGGTTGCATGGTTTAGCTATTTACTGTGACAATGACAAGTCATGCAGAGGAATGGGTCAACTACCGGAACATGCAAAAGTTGAAACGTTTTGTCCTAATGCAATAAATGAGAGCAAGAGCGAGAGAGTGGGATTGTATCGATATGTTCAAGGGGGGTTGCTTGTCTGATAAGACGATCAAACGTTACTCCTCCTTAGATGGATACTCGACCATATCCTCCGGAACAGTGCCTAACACGAAGAACAACCATCAAAGGGGGAACAAATGAATACACACCAAATGTCACAATATGATGCATGAATATGTCATGGCAATATGAGGTGTTTGAGATAATGCATCTAGCAACAAGTTTAAATGAAGCAGGTTTGAACTCAAGGTTCAAATTCAACTTCATATATGGATTCCATAATGTGTTTGAAGTAAAATGTCCAATTTCACCTATTTGGTTTCTCTATGATGCATGAAAATGGTACAGATGGATTCATTGAATTTTTCTGATCAATTTTCATATATAAATTATTTTCATCTGATTTACAGATTATTTTCTATGATTCTTAGAAGTTTTTATTAATTTCTGGAATTTATTTAAATCCAAAATTGAATTATTATGTCAGCCTGATGTCATGATGACGTCAGCAGGTCAAAGGCGCCAACCCAGGTCAAACCTGGCGGCTGGGCCCCACCTGTCAATGACATAGCCATCTAACCGTTTTTTTGACTTAATCTAACTGCTAACTAACAGGGCTGGGCCCACACGTCAGCTACTCACGGTTAATTAACCTAGGCTAATCACCTGACAAGGGGGTCCCACCTGCAGGTGGCTCGGACGATGGCTCATCACCGACAACCTCAGATCGCGGCGGCGTCTGCGCTGCCGGCCACGGGAGCAGCAGCCGGGGGCACTGGGGTGAAGCCCTCGCTCGCCCGCACCCGGGGGAGCTAGCTAGGGATGTGGGGGACGCCGGAGCTCGTGGCTGTGACACCGGAGGCGGTGGCCGAAGCTCGGTCGCGGCACTACGGGCTGCGGGAGGAGAAGCTGGAGGTCGAGGCGGTACCTACGGGTCTACGCGAGCACGCCGGAGTGCTCAACTAGGCACGGCGGGTGCTCTGGCCGCGGTGGCCATGACGCCGGCGGCGGGAAGCTCGGGCACGACGGGGAAAGCGTCGGATACGGCGGCTAAGCAGCAGGGAGAAGAAGGGGGATCGACGGGGAGGCTCACGGCGCATCGGAGGATGGAGCTCGCGGGCTCGGGGAGGCACCGGGGCGGCAAACTGACGGCGGCCAACAGCTTTGGTCCAGCACGGGAGAGAGAGAAGGGAGGGGAAAGAGCGAGAGAGAGGGAGCGGCGGCGAGAGAGAGAGGAGAAGGGTGATATGGCAAGGAGGGGGAGAGCGTTGGCAGCCCCGGAGGCCACCACGGCAGGCAGCCAGGCAGGAGCTCGCCATGCCGCATGCCGGCACGCCCCTGCCACACGCCCAATCCTCCTGGCGGGAGGTTGGGGGTGACTAGCAGCTGGGCCGGCTGGGCTAGCTAGGTCACCTCTTCTTGGGCTTCCTCTTTTTTTAATTAATTACTTTCTGTTTTCTATTTTTTTGTTTTGATTTGATTTCAAAACCAAACCATTTTGTAATATTCTAAAAATTAATATGTGGCCTGTTATATTATAACCAAAGGCACTCGCAGACTTTCCAGAATTACTGGAACTGAAAAAAATACTCATAGTATTTTAAAACTCCAATCAGAATAGTTATTGTTTTATTTCAATACCCAAAATGACATTTTAAAATATGCACCATCCCTGGTTTATGTTGCCACATTATTCTAGAGAAGATGAACATTTTTCCAAGGTCACTTTGGATCATTGAAAAAAATATTCTGGTTGGGCCTATTGAATTCAAATGGTGCTAGGGTTTTGATCATCCCCATTTCAAGTTTTTAAAAAAAATAAACATGATGCAATTACAAGCATGGATCCTAATGCATGCTAAAGCTAGGAATGTGACAATTCGGCCCTCTGCTTCTCGGCAAGCTGCTCAACTTGCCGACAGTCTTGGAGGTCGTGGCCTTTGGTGCGATGGATCTTGCAATACTGCTTGCCGGGGTCTTCTAGCTTGCCGGCAGCCGCCAGGGCATGGCAGGAGGCGCACCTGGCAACATCGTTGCCGGGGTAATCGACCTTGCCTTTCTTGGCGGTGTCGGGGTTGCTGGATGTCGCGACGGCAAGCACGGTCTTGCCCATGAGCTTCTTGTTCCGTCGCCGGCCCTTCTTTGCCGGGACAGCAGTATCCTCATCTTCAGAGTCGACCTCTGCACTGGCATCTTCGCCGGGGAGTCTTCTCCCTTCTTAAGCCCGAGCGGACTTGTCTGCTAAAGCATAAAGCTTGGCGACGTCCCTGACTCTTTTCATCGCTAGCTCTTCCCGCATCCTGCAGTTGCACACGTTCTGATGGAACGCGCTGATAACAGCGGCAGGGTGAACGCCTCGGATGTTGTGGTGAACGCGACTGAACCTCTAGATGTACTTGCGCAGAGTTTTGCCTTCCTTCTGGGGGATGATGTGCAGATCGCTCTCCTGGCCAGGAGCTTGATGACCTTCGGTGAAGGTGCCAACGAACTCGTGACAAAGGTCTGCCCAGGAAGCAATGGACCCCTCCGGCAAGTGCATCAGCCATGACCTGACGTTGGGCTTAAGCACCAATGGGAAGTAGTTGGCCAATATCTTGTTGTCGCGGCCCTCGGCAGCCTGCACCGCAATGGTGTAGACCCTCAGGAACTCTGACGGATGGGTCTTGTCGTCATACTTCTTCGGGACTTCTGGTTTGAATGGGCGGGAGTTGAGCCACTGGACTTGACGCAGCTCGTGGGTAAACGCTAGACAGCCCACCTCGTAAGTTAGGCTGACAGGGTACCCCGGCGCGGACTTGTCTATATAATGGGCCCCGCGCGCCTGTCCGACTAGAGGCGCGCTTCCGGCCGCCGCTCGATCGCGGTTCAGGTGTCTTCCTTGCCATGTTCCTGAAGAACATGACGCTGATCGCGGCACGTCCGTGGTTTAGACGACACCGTTGAGTAACCGTCGTAGGCGTCGGTTTGTCGGGGCGGCGACCGGTGATGCTGTCGCGGAGGAGAGTGCGTCGAGGTCGTGCCGACTCCGGGCACTTCACCACTGGACTAAGGCGGCCCTGTGGGCCGAAGCTTATCTGCGAGGCTGAGGAGGCTCTGAATGGTGGCTCTCCATTCGTTGAGCTTCTCCGCGGTAGGAGGGAAGTTTAGGAGTAGCTCTGCTCACGCCATTGCTTCCTCCGCCATGGATGGCAGCGAGCGGTGCGAGGGACGCGAGGTACTCTGACTCCTAACCGTGTTAGAAGGAGCACCGCCGCAGTCTCGCATCGGCACACCACTCCTGCTTGCGTGCTGGTCTCACGCATCTTGGGAACGATGCACAAGAGGATTCCCATGGGGGTGTTGAGGACTGCGAGCGCTGCTACGCGGCTCCCCGTGCGCGTCCTGAGAAGGTCACGGCATGGGTGCCCGCATGGGCATCCTAGCCGATACCCTTCCGTCGACCCCAGAGTCCGCCGTACCACCCATAGGTGGCACCGCTCCGTCCCGGGGCCCAGCGGCACAGTATTTCCCACCGCTGCCATGGGCATCTCCGCACGAGCATTGCCGCTTTCTTGTTCTTGGTCATCGGAGTGTCACGGAAGTTCAGAGTTTCCTCTTCCACCTGTGTCTCTGTCGTCCTCTACTTGCACGGACGCAAGGGCAGCGAGCGTGGATGGGCCAACTGATGTCAGGCCCTTCCGCTTGGGGGCCATGGTGATGATGAAGCTGGGGCGTAGATTACGAGAACAGGTTCGCACCACTCATGCGCTCCCCTACCTGGCATGCCAAAGATGTCGTGGGAATGAACACCTATGGGATCATGGAGATCCCTTTCGGTTCAGCAGGGGCAGGCTCACATAAAGAGTCGGTCTGGTAAGCAGCGCATGGGGAGTTTTTACCCATGTTCGGGACGCATGGGTGTGTAAAACCCTACTCCTACTTGGTTATATTGATCGTGTTCTAAGGTTCTAGATACAGGAGCGCCATGAACGGCTGCTACGTGAGCTTGGCAACCTCCAGTTGTTTAACTGTCGGGCTGTCCGGTTGTCTAACTGCCCAACTATCTGATTGTCTAACCTTCTAACCTTTTACTGTCCAACCCCATCTCTGTAATGCCTTGGGCCTCCTTTTATACCTAAGGGGGTCCCAACAGTGGCATATAGTGTGCACACAGGATGCACAGTGCTATGGTGCTATCATACCTAACTCTGACAGAGTAGGACAAGAGCATTCAATGCACCGTCAGGCGCCTCAGTCCGTCAGTGGGATAGGACGGGGGCCCGTCCCATCGGTGCCGCTTAGCTCCCTCCAACGTCAACGTCATGACACGCGTCTAGGCAAATCGACACCTGGCATGTGTGTTGGCGGTGCTTGTCGGGACCTTGTCTTCCCGGGACCTTGCCTTGCCGGGGGCCTTGCTTCACCTGGAGGCTCTACAGCCCTCCCGACAAGGTCTTGCCGGTAGTCTCGAGTCTTCTGTGCTGGTGCTTGACAAGTCTTTGCAGGGCCTTGCCACCGGGGCGGCTACTACTGCCTGTGCACGAGTAAAGGGGCACTAGATGGCCCAAAAACTCTAGTGCACCGACAGATTTTGAAAGAGTTCAAAATGGATCAGTCAAAGAAGGAATTCTTGCCTGATTTGTAAGCTGTGGAGTTGAGTGAGACTCAAAGCTCGACCACGGCAGAAGAAAGAGAAAGGACGAAGGTCGTTCCCTATGCCTTAGCCATAGGATCTATATAGTATGACATGCTGTGTGCCACACCTGTGTGTGCCTTGCCATGAGTCTTTCAAGGGGTACAAGAGTGATCCAAGAGTGGATCACTGGACAACAGTCAAAATTATCCTTAGTAACTAGAGGACTAAGGAAATATTTCTCGATTATGGAGGTGATAAAGAGTTCGTCATAAAGGGTTACGTCGATGCAAGCTTTAACACTAATCCAGATGACTCTTAGTACCAACCGGATATGTATAGTGGAGCAGCCATTTGGAGTAGCTCCAAATGGAGGATGGTAGCAGTATCTACAATATGACATAGAGAGTTGCAAAGAACACATGGATCTGAATGTCGTAGACCCGTTTACTAAAGACCTCTCTCACATCCAAAGCATGGTCGAACCCCAGAACTCATTGGGTGTTAGATTCATAACAATGTAAATCACATAGTGATGTGAACTAGATTATTGACTCTAGTGCAAGTGGGAGACTGTTGGAAATATTCCCTAGAGGCAATAATAAATTGGTTATTATTATATTTCCTTGTTCGTGGTAATCGTTTATTATCCATGCTATAATTGTATTGATTGGAAACTAAATACATGTGTGGGTATATAGACAACACTATGTCCCTAGTATGCCTCTAGTAGACTAGCTCGTTGATCAAAGATGGTCAAGGTTTCCTAGCCATGGACATGAGATGTCATTTGATAACGGGGTCACATCATTAGGATAATGATGTGATGGACAAGACCCAAACTTTAAACGTAGCATATGATCGTGTCAGTATATTGCTACAGTTTTCTGCATGTCAAGTATCTCTTCCTATGACCATGAGATCATGCAACTCACTGACATCAGAGGAGTACCTTGTGTGTTTCAAACGTCACAACGTAACTGGGTGACTATAAAGGTGCTCTACAGGTATCTCTGAGGGTGTCTATTGAGTTGGCATGGATCAAGACTAGGATTTGTTACTCCATGTGACGGAGAGGTATCTCAGGGCCCACTCGGTAATACAACATCACAATAAGCCTTGCAAGCTATGTGACTAAGTGTTAGACACAGGATCTTATATTACGAAATGAGTAAAGACACTTGCTGGTAACGAGATTGGACTAGGTATAGAGATACCGACGATCGAATCTCGGGCAAGTAGCATACCGGAAAACAAAGGGAAAAACATACGGGGTTAACTGAATACTTGACATAGAGGTTCAACTGATAAAGATCTTCGTAGAATATGTAGGAACCAATATGGGCATCCAGGTCCCGCTATTGGTTATTAACCATAGAGGTGTTTCGGTCATGTCTACATAGTTCTCAAACCCGCAGGGTCTGCACACTTAAGGTTCAGTGACATTTTGGTAGTATAGAGTTATGTATGGTGGTGACCAAAGGTTGTTTGGAGTCTTGGATGAGATCCCGGGCATCATGACAAGCTTCGGAATGGTTCGTAGGTAAAGATTGATATATAGGAAGTCCTGTTTTGGTCATCGAAAAAGTTTCGGGCTCATCGATAGTGTACCGGGAGTGCCGAGAGGGTACCGGGGGACCATCGGGAGGGGTGTCTCGACCCAAGGGGATACATGTGTCGTGGGAAGAGGTAAATCAGCCCCTAGTGGTCTGGCCAAAGTCCCACAAGAGTCCCATGCGACTCGATGGAGAAACCGAAAGGTGGAAGGAGGATTCCTAGTGGGAGAGAAGGAGTCCTACTCCTACTAGGATTGGAGGAGGACTCCTCCTCTCTCCACTTCGGCCAAACCAAGGGCTGGCCCCTTGGGGAGCCAAGCCTCCTCCCTCCCTCCTCCTATATATACTAGAGGTTTGGAGGGGTTTTCACAACAGAAATCAGCCACGTGCTACCCTTTTCTCTAGATCGTAGTTTCTCCTCTAGATTGTTTCAGTGGTGCTTAGGCAAAGCCCTGCTGGAATAGTTCCACCACCATCGCCGCCATGCCGTCGCGCTGCCGGAGAACTCATCTACCTCATCGCTCCCTCTTGCTGGATCAAGAAGGCGAAGATCGTCATCGGGATGTACGTGTGCTGAACACGAAGATGTCGTCCGTTCGACACTAGATCGGAAGGACCGCGACTGGATCGCGGGACGGATTGTGATGGGATCGCGGGACGGATCGTGATTGGATCGCGAGATGGATCGTGATGGGATCGCAGGACGCTCGGCAATTTGGATCGCAAAGACGTTCCATCATCAACCGCATTTCTTAACCTATGTAGATCCACTCTCCCCCTCGTAGATGCTCATCACCATGGATAGATCTTGCGTGTGTGTAGGAAAAAAATCCCCATGCAATGTTCCCCAACAAAATCATCACCAGAGGCCATCTTCATCATTCCTATGGTCTCCATGATGAAGAGGGAGTAGTCCACCCTCGGGGCTGATGGCTTGTACTAGTAGCTATGTGTTCAATCTCTCTCTCTCTCGTGTTCTTGAGATGGCACGATCTTGATGTATCACGGGCTTTGTTAATATAGTTGGATCATATGGTGTTTTCCCCTTTCTATCTTGTTGCGATGAATTGAGTTTTCCCTTTGAGATTTTGTTATTACAGGATTGAATACTTTTATGCATTTGAGAGCACTTGATGTATGTCTTGCACGCAGATACCCATAGTGACATTGGGGTATTCAAGTGATTCACTTGATATATGTTATGGTGTCAACTTGCAAATTCGGTGACCTTGGGGATCTATGCATAGGGGTTGATTGTACGTTTTCATACCCTGTGCTCCGATACAAATCTGGGGCACTCTTTGAGGTTATTTGTGTTGGATTGACTATTATGAATTTGAAATTGTTTGATGCCTATCGTATAATTAACTCATGGATACTTGTGGTTACACTGGAGTATCTAGGTGACATTAGAGTTGGTTGATGTGTATCATATGGTGTTATTTTAGTATGAACTCTTAGATATATCAATCGGAGAGGATAACTTGGTGTTATTTTAGTATGAACTCTTGGATAGATTGATGGGACATGATAACTTTAAGGTGGTTTCTTACCCTACAAACAATTTCTTCTTATGTTCTCCGCTAGATAAGAACGTTGGAGTGATTCTTGGTTGCACATTGAGGGATGGTTATGTGATCCAATTATATTAGCATTATTGAGAGATTGCACTAGCGGAAGTACAAACCCTAGGCCTTGTTTCGAAGCATTTCTACAACATTTTGCTCCTTGTTTACCATTTGTTACCTTGCTGTTTTTATATTTTCAGATTACAAAAACCTATTTCTATTATCCATATTGCACTTGTATCACCATCTCTTCACCGAACTAGTGCACCTATACAACTTTCCATTGTATCGGGTGTGTTGGGGACACAAGAGATTTCTTGTATTTGATTGCAAGGTTGTTTGAGAGAGACCACCTTCATCCTACACCTCCCACAGATTAATAAACCTTAGGTCATCCACTTGAGAGAAATTTGCTACTGTACTACAAAACTCTATGTTTGGAGGCCCAACACGAGTCTACAAGAACAAGTTGTGTAGTAGACATCATTTACCCACCATACGTTATTTCTATGAGAGATGCCACTAGAGAACTCTACGGCACCGGGGTCTATTCACTTATATATATTCACAAACGCTTTCATTACCTTGTTTTTATTTATTTGTTTTTATTTTATTTTGCAATATGCAATCATCTACAATTCTCTACACAACTAACTTGCTTGCAAATAACGAGATCAAGGGGATTAACAACCCTCTTGCCGGTGTTGGGTGCAAGTTGTTTCTTCTTTTGTGTGCAGCCGCTGAAGACGGTTGAGCATTGGTATTCCTATTGGTTCGATAAACCTTGGTCATAACTGAGGGAATTACTTACCCACTTTGTGTTGCGATAACCCGTTCCTCTTCACGGATAACCTAACGCAGATCACGAGTATTAATGGACTCCTCCCATCATTCTTTGGATGTTTCCCCTATTGTCTTTGGTTGGCTGAGTTGGTGGAGGGCCATCATCGTTGTCATACTCCTCCTCGTCACTTCCTTCCTCTTCTTACTCTACTTTCCCCTCGTCCTCTTCTTCCTCATCATCTTCTTCCTTGGCCTCCTAAACAATGCGACACGATTGGGTTGCATGGCTAGGGGAAACTCTGCTAGCGTGGCTTGATGAAGCGAGGACACGCATCGACCCTCCAGTAACATGAGCATTGACTGAGCTAGCGCACGCAAGCATGCCCACTATCTTTCGACAACGAGTCATGGACTTCTACAATAACAAATAGACAAGAACATAATATGGAACAAGTTTAGGATTACAAATGAACAACAACATGATATGGATGAAGTTTAGGGTTACAAATAAACAAGAACATGACATGCATCCAATATGAGGTTACTCGAATGTAAGGTAATTCTAGGAGGCTCGATGTTACATTTCCTGTTCTACTAAGCATGTTCTCAGATTCCGGGGTTCCGGGGTCACAACTTAGCGCATCTGAGCCATCAAAAATGCTTATGTTTAGCTCTGAAGCCTGCAAATGAATAAGTGAGTGACACCGACTAAAGTAGATTTCATCCAACCCCCATCTCAAAACAAATGAAGAAAACCTACCACTATGTGCATCGGGGGTGCATACTCCATAAATTCACCTTTCCTCTCTCTAATGCTTCCATGGTAGGCTTCATCCTCGGAGTCATCCTCCTGCAGTGATGCGATATCTTCTGTCATCCACTGTGGCATGAGGCGCACACGTACTTCACACCATCGTACTACCAAATCATGTGTTTCTCGTACTCATCCAAGTCAACCCGTCTCCTCTCCCTGGCTTTGTGATAGCTCCTCTTGTTGCACGCCTGCACGTGATCCCTATGCCCGTGTCCCTAGTCAGTGATCAACTGACAATGCATCCTGCTCTTCCTACAAGGCTTAAAAAACAATAAAATATAAAACATCATAAGAACGACAAATAGAACAAAAACACGATAATAGAGAACGATGTCGTCACCAGTGGAGGTCAAAGCCACCGGTGTTGGTGAGGCATGCTTGTGGGGTATGTTGGAATATACCAAATTGCGTGGCTACACACTGTGGTAAGTGCCACTCAATGACATACACACATATCATTGGCACACTACACTACCAGGCAAGCTTGTCCTCAAAGCACATCACGTTCAACTCAAACCTGCAGTCTCAGTCATGATACAACCACGAGTGAACCTACAAAAAGATTGGTCAGCACCTATGAAACTGGCTATAGAAATATTGGTAAGCTCGTTTGTATACCTGGTAAGTTGTCAGAGTGTCTAGCTCGTTGGTGAAGACCTTGTACAACACATTGGCCTTGCCCGTGTAGACCTTCACCTTGTCCCAAGTGTATGTGGTGGTCGGGTATCGAGCATCGCCGCCATCTTCGTCATACTCCATCCATGGACACCATTTCGTTTTCTCGGTATGGCCCACCGGCAACCGCTCCGACATCAAAATAGAGAGAGCCCAAAAAATCCACACATGCCCGACTTTTCTTCTGTCCTGTACTGCGTCATCCAGCTACAAACACCAACTGATGATCATATGACACAATTTAAAGCAACATACGTACGTCCATAAACGAATAGTGAGATATTTCACTTACCGAACCATATAGGTAGGCAAGGCCAGCAGACCCCCAGCTGTCCCATGTATCCAAGTCGGCCAAGAAGTCGAGATACATTCGTAGGGCAGTATCCCCCAAGCATTCTGGAAAGACAACCACTGTCAGTTGATACAACAAATAGGCCCTCGTGTACTCCTCCATGGTTCACGCATCGGCATCTTTAGGGCATATGCACTGGTTGTTCTGGATCCAGATGAGTTGTACACTGTTCGGTTGTCCCTCATAGAGGGGCAGTCACTGATGAGGGTGATAACCCTCTCCCACCAGTTGTTCCTCTCCACTCGCCCAATGAGAGCCTGGCCCTGGATTGGCAGGGTAGTGATCATGCTGAAGACCTTGAGGGTCACCGTAATATCACCACATGAGAGATGGAAACTGTGCGTATCGAGCCGCCACCGTCCCACCAAAGTTTTGAGAGTTGAGTGGACGAGCGACGGTGGCACGCGCTTGAACTAAAGCATGAAACCCAACATCCTTGCTCTCCTGAAGTACTGCATGTAGCGGTGGTCATACTGCATCTGAACGGCCTTCGTGTGACCCCTCATTCGCAATGGCGGTAGCATATGTCAAAATGTAGGCAAAAATAGTTAGTAACTTATTTTAGCAAATCCAAAAAAATTATGCAACAACTTGATCGTAATTATTACCACTGCATTCTCGATATAACAGGCACGATGACCATTGTCGAACGCAGGGTCAAGCATGCATGGTGTACTTAGTGTCGATGTCTGGCGCAAGGGGGGCCTCCTAAAACAATTGCAAATGAATCGTGTGATATTCAACCAACATGCATCATATCATATTCATCAAGTATAGCATATTCAACGAACATCAACCAATAAATATGATCAATGCAATTCATATTCAACCAACATTCAACCAACCAAGATTTTTTATGAACATATTCAACCAACATCATTCATTCATTCAACAACATTCATTCATAACAAAATTGAAATATTCGTATATGTATATTAATTATTTATCAACATTGATATTAACCAACGCTTATCATATTTATCAATCTTAGGAAAAATTCTAAATAAATCTATAATTAATGATATTCAACCAAATATCAATCATATCATATTCAATATTTTGTAAATAAAATTGAAATATGCATATGAATAATTTACCAAAATCCATCATATTCAATCATTGTACTATATGCATATGAATCATTTACCAACATCCATCATATTTATCCACATCCATCATATGAACCATTTAAAAATAAAAAAACTATAAAGATGAACTAGGGTTCATCTTCAAACTAGATAGAATCAATAGACTAGTTACTACAAAATGAATTAGGGTTCATCTTCAACCACACACATCATATTGAATCAAACTAAACAAACCTAGGATCAACAAAAAATAAATTCTACTGGATGAAATAGGGTTCATCTAAGCCAAATAATGCATCGAATCGAAAGCTTTTTGACTAGAATGAACAGGAGGGACTGAGAAAGCTTACTTCTCTCATTCTTTGGAGCCACCTCGGTCCGCAAAACGGTGGAAAATGAAGGAGATCGAAGGTGGGGGGAGGGGATGAGAGGGGAGTTTCTCTCTGTTGTGGTGCAACCAGGGGTGAAGATGGGGACTGGGTTCATGGGTAGGCCTCGCGAGCCTGGCCTCGCGGGGTTATAACTCATTAAGCACCTACCGCCAGGGTCTTCGGCGGTAGTGTAAAACAACCTACCGTCGGGATCCGTGGTGGTAGGGCGGACGGCGGGGTCTGACGGCGGGATCCAATTGTCGTTTGCTTCCCCTGGCGTAGATGAGTTACCTACCGCACGGAGCCTCGGCGGTAGGCTATGCTACCCTATCGCCAACGACCCCGGCGATAGGAAAATGGATGAGATCTTGAAAATATTTCAAACTGGGGATAAATCTATGCTACCCTATTTTCTGTTTGGAACATGAGAGTGTACAACACCTTTTCTCTGACTGTTTAGTTGCCAAACTGATTTGAAAAGAAATAAGCTCATTCTTTTCCAAGCATTTAGGCACTAATATTTAAGATATTTCCTCTTGTTGGTTTGCTGGCAAGAGAATGGATACTATTAACTCTATTACAGCTGTTGTTTTATGGGCACTGTGAAAACACATGAATAACCTGATCTTTAACAATGTTGTTTGGCTTTCTATGAATCAGGTTCGGTCGATGATCTTAAGAACTCTCGGAAAATGGCGCCTACTGTTCAAGGAACACATGTTGGAAGGAATGGACCTCTTCTGCCTCCATGTGCGAGGCCTGCTGGGGAGACATGCGCAACTGGGATGAAGGTGATGCAGTCAAACCCTGATGGCGATCACTGGATCGCTTCCGTGCTGGGCGGGCTGGATCGGCTGAGTCCTACATCTACCCTTGAGAATGTCTTCTCGCCGCTTCCTCACCCCTCACCTACTGAAAATCCTTCCCGACAGTAGAGAAATGTTTTCGAGCTGTGTCTTGACAGTGATCATGTAATAAACTTTGAGATGTACGAGCTCGCTCTTGACTGCAGGCTGGAGTGGGCTGTAATCGCCTGTCGTGGAATGAGTTTTAGTTTTAGTTTCGTTTCCCTTAGATTTTCGGGTTTTCTCTGACTGTACCGAACAGCGTTTCCATTTCTTTTTTGGGCTTCTAATGATAATGGAGCCGGGGAGCTCCTCCCTGTTGATCTAAAAAAACTGGGGATAAATCTGACTAAACTTCGGGTTAAGGGTCAAAACACGGAATTTTGCCGCCTAATGCTCGTGAGCGAGGGACTGGAGAAGATGGTCCTGTCTATTAGTATCATCCCGGGTAATCCGTTATCATCGGTGGAAGGGAAAAAAGTTGATGGGAACTTCACACTGGTAGCGGGCACGCGCACGCATGTAACAACGACCCACCCAATCGCATCGCACCACCCACAGTTGCGCATTCATATTTCATATCCACACCCACACGGAAGCGCCGCCCGTACGATGATTTTACGTGGGCTACGTCTTGACATGTGTGTCAGCCGAAAGCCGTCCCACGCTGAACCTTCTTCAACACTCGAGATGATGATGTTGCGGGAACGGTAAAGCAAAGCGCGCCACTGGCACTGGCAGTGCGCCTGCCACTCACGCAATTTTATACAGCTTCATGCCTTGCTTTTCTTGTGATCGCAACAAAGGACGCCCTGTTTATTTTCTCAGCTTATCAAAAGGGGACGGAGAACAGCTCACGGGTCATGAGAAAACTGGGAGCACACCATCTGATGATTAGAGTAGCATATCGTAAACAAATCACGGAGAAAACAAATGGCTTAAGCTGCCAGAAAGATTGGCAGCAGTCAGCACTAACACCAGAGAAGTGGAATAAATTCTCTACTGTGAGTAGTCATATACAAGCACAGGTGGATGTCACCAAGCCTAACTCTGTCTCTCTCACATTCTCTCTCCTTCACCCACTAAGTCGAGAGGGTCGCACTAAAAAAAGCCAGAAAACAAGTTATTAATACCCCAAGCTGAAAGAGAAAACAATGCACCGATTAACTCCAATTGGATTAGCTTCTGACACTCTGATGACGGCTGCTCTGCTACTGGTAGCTAGGCTCTGATCGATCCAGCCTTTTCCAGCCCCAGGGTCCAATCTTGGCTCAGAGAATCCAACCGCGCCCGGATTACCAGGCCCGAATCTATCGTCTGGAATTAAATTAAATCAAATTCGTACTCCAACTCGATGAAAGGAGCTGGTTGCATCTGGCCATCTGCGAGAGTACCACCGGCATCAGCACGTTGCCTAGTTGCAGTTGGGTTGGGTTCAGTAGGCCGGCATGAGGTGTGAGATCTTGCCCTCCTCGCCGGGCGTGGCGGCCGTGCGGTCGGTGGAGCGGAGCCAGATGCAGACGGCGGAGAAGCTGAGCGCCAGGCTGAGCAGCCCACTGCCGAGGCCGATGCCGACGATGGCGAGCACGGACAGCCCGTGCCCTCGCATTGGCGGCAGAGGGTACCCGTACAGGTCCTTGTTCCCGGCGAACGAGCTGGCATTGAACCTCGCCGTCGTCCCCGCAGCCACCGCTCCACCGCCGCCGGCGATACTGCGGTTCGCGAGGAGCACGGGGATGGGGCCGGAGAGCCGGTTGTACGAGACGTCGAAGGTGGAGAGACGGACGAGGAGGCCCAGCTCGTCGGGGATGGGCCCGGAGAGCTGGTTGCCGTGGAGATCTATGACGTTGAGGTACGCGCAGCTCGCGAGCTCCCGCGGGATGGCGCCAGAGAGGGCGTTGGCGGAGAGGTTGAGCACGGCCAGGTTGAGCAGCTTGGATAGCTCCGTCGGGATGGCGCCGGACAGCGCGTTGGAGGACAGGTCCAGCGACTGGAGGTTGGTGCAGTTGGAGAGCTCCGGCGGGATGGAGCCGGCGAGGGAGAGCCCAGGGAGGGAGAGCTTGTAGACGCGGCCGTTGTTGCAGGTGACGCCCTGGAGCTTGGAGATGAAGCCGTCACAGGGGTCGGTGAAGAAGGACTTAGTCCAGTTGCGGAGGGAGAGGGACTGCTGGAGGCTCGACAGGCACAGCTCGTCGTTTGGGTCGGCGGCAGACGGTGGCGAGAGCAGGACTAGCACGGCCGCGACGGCGACGGCGACGGCAGACGGCGGGAAGTGGTGGTGTTGGCTTGGTTGGGACATTTGGGGATGATGGGGGTGGCGAAGGAACTTCGGGGGGTAGTGGGGATTTGGGGGAGCGTGTCACCCTAGCAATAAAAATGTTGCAAGACGGCTGTCCGTTTAGCTGGTTTTCCAACACGACCGGTGGCTTTATTTATTTTATTTATTTACTTTTACGTTAAATATTATACTCACAACTAGTTCTCTCCCAATACAAGTATTTAGGTACAGAGAGTACTTATGTAATGGATGATTTCTTTTTAACATAGTACACTCACTCTTATGAATGTACACACGCACATCATATCCTTATGAACATCTTCGAAAGACTGTGTCAGTATATCATGTTGAGAAGTTGAGATTTACTAAGTCGCCGTAGATCCTCTCACTGAATATGCATCGCCGAAAATACTGAAATAAATTCAGCAATAAATGCGAGCATCAGGGTTTGAACCCTACTGGGCAGTCTCTCCAACAATCCAACCACGAGTTGGTTTGCCTTTTGTAATGGATGCTGCAGTACCCACATTTTGAGGAGGCGAGAGTGGCATTCACATCCTTCGTTACCTGTGGCCTGTGGGGGGGCTCTCGCAGACTCTTTACGTCATTTGATATACCCGAACAGTGTGTTTTCGGGCGATCCACCTCGCGGGTCTATGACAGGTGAACCACGGACGTGCACGACCCTATCATCATGCGGTTGTTTCGGTCGCGCCCGCTTGTGGCGTCCCTCACGCCTGTTCGGGAGGCCGGACACGCATGTCAGAGTCTTTGCCCACTTCATGCATGATCGATCGCGTCATACGAGGCGTGCAGTGCGACTGCAAGTGCCAGCTCGCGCGTGTGCCGCACTTGACAAGTTGGTTCGCTCGCGCCACTCGGGTGCCTATGTTGTGTCCAGATATGTCTCCCGCTTATCGACTTTCCCAAACACTTTTGCTCTTAGTGCATATGAGGTTGTTTCGGAAATGATATGCGTTGTGTCCGATCTCATTTAAAATGCCTAGATGGTGTGGTTTATTTATACTTCACCTCTTGTCATGTTCAACAACATTTAAAATGGTTGTGAAAATAAACGAGAGTGAATTAAATGTTTCGAACATGTAGTTTCGTCAATATGCAACTCGTTGCATATTGAACTTCAGTTAATTTGTAGTGTTTTGATTGTTGCATCTCTCCATGCCTTGCATATTTAAACTTGACGTGCATCATCCTAGTTTGTGCATCATGAATATGTTCTGGTGTTTACCGTGTCATTTGTTTGTTTCCGGTTTGCTTCCCCTCGCTAGAGTTCCGACCCGTTTCGGAGTGTGAGGATCCATTCGACTACGTCCCATTCGTCTATTTCACGGATTCGTTATTCTTCCAAGCGAGATCAGACAAGATGACCATTTCCTTGGATGCCACTACTATCATTGTCATGCTAGTTGTCTCGTTTCTATCGCCATGTCTCGCTACCTACCACTTGTTTTTCAAGCCTACCAAAATGCCATGATAAGCATCTAACCTTCCACATCCCAGCAAACCATTGTTTGGCTATGTTATCACGTGCTTAGCCCTTCTTATAGCATTGCTAGTTGTAGGTGCAGGTTGTTTTCATGTGACAACATGGATATCTTGGGATATCGCAATATTCTTGCCATTTAATCTAATGCACAAATATACTTGGTAAAAGGTAGAAGGCTTGGCCTTTTGCTTGGTGTTTTGTTGCCCCTTTGCCGCCCTAGTTACTTGTGTACCGGTGTTATGTTGCATATTGAGCGCTCCTAACATACTTGGGGTTGTTATGGGGACCCCCTTGATTTTCATTTTGGGATAAAACTCTTCCGGCAAGGCCCAACCTAATAAAACTTGCATAGGGACTTTCCGGACCCCGTGGATAATTAATCAAAAACCCGATCCAGTGCTCCTCATGAGTGTTGGTCCACCTACGTACCAGTCGGCGGTGCCACCTCGAGGCAACTCGAAGCATTTTCTTCGGCTACCGTCCACTTCACATAGACGGATGATGCCTGTAGATAGAGAGCGCGCGGCTCTAGATGCGGATCTGGCTCACTGGGAGGCGTTGCTGGATTTGTTTTACCTTTCTTGAACGTCTTGTGTACCGGGATTTTGAGGATACTTTGGGCTATCTCGCGGTTGAGGTTTTCTGATGCAGCTTGTGTCTAGTTTGTGATGGATGAGTTGGAGCAGCCCTGCGGGGTTAAATCTTTCTAAGAGTCGTGGCCGCGGTTATGTGGCAACTTGTAAACTAGTTTAACACCCAGTCATAGGAAACTTGAAGTAAATTGAAATAAAATACATCAACCGTGTGTGTAACTGTGATTGTCTCTTCTTGTGATGTTTGAACCAAGAAGGGAACATGGTGGGGTTATGTTTGACTCATAAGTGGGTGTTGAGGATCACTTCTTCATCATTACTAGTTGACGTCCGTTTATGCATAGACCACTCTTCTTATTCTTGTACTCGTAAGTTAGTCAAATAAATGCTTAGTGCTTGTTGCAGCCTCACCACTTAACCATGCCTCACCCATTAAGCTTTGCTAGTCTTGATACCCTTGGAAATGAGATTGTTGAGTCCCTATGGCTCACAAATCACTACAACAACAGTTGCAGGTATAGGTAATGCGATGCTTTGACGTGAGAGCGATGATTGTTTGCTTTGGAGTTATTCTTCTTCTTCATCGATCATAGGATGGGTTCCAGGCCGGTAGCCTGGGATAACAAGGATGGATGTCGCTTTTATCGTTTGATTTCGTCTGTATTCGGACTCTACTCTTATGTACGATGGTTGCAATGGATGTTTGTATTGAGATGATGATGATGTAGCTTGTGGTGAGTGTAAGCCAATTTCATATACTCACCTCCACTTTACATGTACTTGTAACGATATCAATTCTTGCGAAACAACGAGATACACTACTATCCCTATCGAGGCCCTTGAGCCAAAATAAGGATATGACCATGCCTTGGCATTATAATCGCGTCCCCCAGTAGCCTGCACCACAATGGTGTAGATGTCGAGGAACTCCGATGGGCTAATCTTGTTGTCGTACTTGTCTGGCAGCTCTGGCTTGAAAGTCTTATTCGAGGGCCAGCGAACTTGCCGCAGCTCGTGTGTAAACACTAGACAACCCATATCGTTAGACAAGCTCCTAGGTAACCCTGGTGCGGGCTCCGGTCTAGCAAGGTCATCTGATTGATGGTGTGCTTCCCGGCGCCGCTCGATTGTAGTATGTGCATCTTCGACCCATCGGTCCCGCGAGATTTTGCACTAGTCTTGATATTGCCGCGGGCCCGATGACGCCATAGACATATCGTCCCGCGTGTCAGGCCACTAAGTTTGACGTTGTTGCTATAGAGGCAATTGCACCATAGGCGGCCTGCCAAAGCTACGTTCGCCGGCTGGTTTTATCGGCGCCATGGGGCGTGCTTGCGAGGGACCCGCCTGCCGTGGCTTGTCATTGTTGGTGAAGCTGAGGAGGCTTTGGGTGCTATCTCTCCATTCTTCCATCTTCTCCAGCACAGGAGGGAAGTCCAACAACGGCTGGGTTTGTGCCTGGTTTTCCACTCACGTCTTTGGCATAGAGCGATGCGAAGTGTGGGTGGCGCTTTTACTCGTGACAGTACCAGAAGGAGCTCCATCCTGCTCCTGCGTCCACTGTCGGTTCTCGTCAGCAGGTCAGTGATGTGTTTGCTCCTGCATTCTTGGAAATTATGCACATGGGTCTTGTCAGCATGTCGCCCGGGGTCGTTGCCGCCTTGTGGACGATTGTCGCGGCCATCTTGTGATGGACATGACATGCGTTTTGTCGACGATCTCATTGCAGACACAGTCGTGCCATCCTTGGATTTTGTCGCAGCATCCTTGGACATTATGGCTACACCCTTGGATGTAACAGTAACGGTTTCTGGGTCTTGACTCGTGGAACTCCGGATGGTGTTGGTGTGGTGGTTATGCTCACCAGTGCGCTGCGGGCGATGTTCGCCCCCACCTCCATCGCCCGTAGCCGTTGGCATCGTCAGCTTAGACATGGACGGGACGGTCGTCGACATACCCTTGGTGTTCTTAGGCTCCATGGATGATGACAAAGGTGATGAACTAGAGGTGTAGAAAGTTGGTTCAGATTTGCACCCCCTACCAGTCGTGCCAAAGATGTTGAGGTACAAAAATCTATGGGACTGGCAAAGGTCCCCTTTTGCGATTCGACTGTGGGAATAGTCATGCACAAAGAGTGGAACCAGCGATCAACATGAGAAGGTGAAAGGAAGTGGATGTCGCCTAGAGGGGGTGAATATGCACCTTAAAATAATTACGGTTTAGGCTTGAACAAATGCAGAATAAAACTAGCATTTAATATGTCAAGCACAAAACCTAAAACAACTAGGCTCGCCTATGTGCACCAACAACTTATCCTAAGCAAGATAAACAACTAAGTGATATCTAGATATATAACAAGAAAGAATATGGCTATCACAAAGGAAAGTGCATAAGTAAAGGGCTCGGGTAAGAGATAACCGAGGCACACGGAGACAACGCGATGTATCCCGAAGTTCACACCCTTGCGGATGCTAATCTTCGTTTGGAGCTGTGTGGAGGCACAATGCTCCCCAAGAAGCCACTAGGGCCAATGTAATCTCCTCACGCCCTCGCACAATGCAAGATGTCGTGATTCCACTAAGGGGCCCTTAAGGGCAGTCACCGAACCCATACAAACAAGGTTGGTGCAATCTCCACAACTTAATTGGAGGCTGCCAACAACACCACGAAGCTTCACCACAAGGAATTGTGGCTCCAAGGTGACCTCAATTACTCGGGGCAATCTCCACAACCTAATTGGAGACCCTAATGCTTGCCCGGAGCTTTGCACCACAATGATTGAGCTCTGAGGCACCACCAACCGTCTAGGGTGCCAAAGCACCCAAGAGGAACAAGCTCTAGTCTACCAAGCACCCAACAGTAATAAGCTTCTCAACTTTTCACTTCCACATATCACAATGGAGAACTCAAACCGATGCAACTAATGCAATGGCAGGAACACACGAAAGTGGTCAAGTCCCTCACTCCCAAATACCACCGCAACAACAAAAGATATGGAGGAATATGAGAGGAGGAACAAGGAGCTCACAAAGAACTCCAAGATCTAGATCCAAGAGGTTCCCCTCACATAGAGGAGAAAGTGATTGGTGGAAATGTGAATCTAGATCTCCTCTCTATTTTCCCTCAAAAAGGAGCAAGAATCATTGGAGGGATTGAGAGTTAGCAAGCTTTAAGAAGGTCAACAATGGGGGAAGAACATCATCTCAAAGGATGGGGACCATTGGGGAAGAATACCCCCTTAAATAGGTCCCCATGAATCTGCCCATTATGTGTAGAATAACACGGGGGCGGTACAACCGCTATGCGCAGCGGTACAACCGGTCAAGGCAGACAAAACCTACATGAAGGGAAAGCAATAAGTGGTACAACTGCCCGAGGCACCGGTAGTACTGGTTAAACCAGAACAACCGGCCAAGAACCGCTCCACAACAAAAACGAGTCTAATGGTAGAGCGGTACATGGCCGGTACAACCTTCGGATCAATACTGGAGCGGTACAACCGCTCCAAACACCGGTTGTACCCGCCGATCGGTACAACCTCTCTATGAACTGGTACAACCTCTCAATGTAAAACTGGTAAGACAAAAACAACCATAACTTTCGCATACGAGCTCCGATTTGAGCAAACTCAAGCTTGTTGGATAAAAGACAACAAGAGCTATCCAACAACCGTTATATTAAGTTATATTAATAACAAGCAATAGAGAATAAATTTCACTAGGATAAGTAAGATGACCTTCCCAATAATTATCCGGCAAAATCTCTAACATCGAAAACATCATAAAAGATGCATATGGACTCCGTTTTCGATGAACTTGAGCTTGTCATGAAGATGAACACAAGCTCTAAAATTCACAAAGAGAAACATCAAGCAAGAACCAAGAAAGATGATGCAAGGCTGCAAATGGTTTGAGCTCTCAAGAACGATACGATCAAGCTACTCGCTTGAGAGCCCCCCTTGATAGTACGACAATCGATCCTATAACCCGTTCTCCCAACTACCACCATGAGACCGGTAAAATAGAAAACCTATCAAGGTCAAACCTATACCTTGCACATGGTCCACTTGAGCTATATGATGTTGATCTTGACTTTCTCAAGATGGACCAACTTTATTGATTGCGCTGGCTCGATGAAGACTAGTTGATTTCTCCCCCATACTCCACTATGGGTGAGCCCTTCTTCGGCACATCTTCACAAGTCCATTGTCACCACAATGGACGACAAGATTCAAGTATGATCTCTTCATGATGCTCCCCTTGAAATTGCACACCGCAATCTTGATGACGATCACCACTTGATGTCATCCTCCATGGGTTGTATGAGATCTTCCTCTTGACGCAAGCCCATGGAAACATACCTAACCCCACATAGAACTCTCACGTAGACCATGGGTTAGTACACAAAGCATAATGGACAATGCTTACTATACCATGGGATCACTTGATCCCTCTCGGTACATATTACGCTTTGTATGTTGATCATCTTGATTCACTCTTTTACTTAGTCTTGATCAACCTTGTATCTTATCTTCTCTCTTCATAAAGATGATGTCTTGAAGGTAAACATGAAATCTCACACAATCTTCTTCTTCAAGACATGCTTGCGTGACCAATCTTTGGATTAAACCTTGAATGCCACCTTGGTCACCATATAAACTACTTGAAACCAATAGATGGACTTCAAGAAGTGCCTATGGACAAATCCTTCGAATACAACTCAAGGCAACCATTAGTCCATAGGGATTGTGATCAATTACCAAAAACACACATGGAGAAATGTGCTCTTGCAGAAGGTCTATCCAGGTTCGGGCCACCATGAGGTGTAATACCCTACGTCCTGCTTTTGGTGGATTATATGTGTGGAAGTCCAAAATACAAGGAGCACAGTTGCCGACAAGGTGCGCAGGAAGGTCTGCTACACGTGCAAATGGACAAGGTTTCGACCCTCTTAAATGTAGTCATGGACCTCCTTTTATAGATCAAAGGGTTACCACAATGGCAAAACCGTCTTTACACAGGGTAAATAGTGGCTACAGTGCCAAATACCTAACTCTGACTGGTTAGGACAAACGCATTAAATGCAACGTGAGGTGTCACTATGGGGATGTGTGCCGGCAAGAGGTGCCTCTCCTTCTGTGTTGTCAGTCTAGCTACCTTCTATTCCTTTGCCACACCATCGGGCAAGCGACAATAAAGTTGTTCTTATGGTGACATGCTGACACATGCCACGATAAGCCTCACCAAACTGCTTGCCCCCTCAACACCTGACTGATAAGCGACCGATGTCCTGCCGATGTGGAGCGTTGTGTAGGTGAAGGCTTGTCGGGCCTTCATCTATCGGCAAGTAGCTTGTCGGTGCCTCATCATCTTGATTTTGAGTCTTGTCATTTGATCTGTCCTCCCGTGGGCCTCGACCGGCAAGGAGGCCGCCACTATCGCCTATGCATAAGTTAGGGTGCTAAGGCCCCTGAGTCTTAGTACACCGACAAGAGGTTGCATCCTCTATCGGAGTGACATGGTCTTCCCAGCTTGCCACAGCACCGTCCACCAAGCGTGCAAGGAAGACGACCCCTCCTCCTATGTTAGGCGCCCATCTAGGATTTGATAACACTTAGTAGCTCCGATGAGTGAGTTCTTCCATATGTTCTCGCATAAGTTCTAATTTCTCCGTTTGTATTTATTGATCTGATCCATCCTGCTTGATTTGGTTTCATGAGGAAGAGGAGACGCTGGCGCAGAGGATGGTCAAGAGGGCCAAGCCTGCCACGGGGGGGGGGGGTGAATCGACGACAATCACTACGGTGGACACATGTGCCGTGATCACCAGCCCCACCATGAGACCGTCGTGCAGTACCCCACCGCCAGCTCCAGTGAGAGTATCTCTATCCCACGCCAAAGATGTCGAGGAACAACAATCTATGGGACCAGCAAAGGGCCCCTTTTGTAGTTAGGGTGTGGGAATCATCATGCACAAACAGCGAAACCACCAATCAACACGAGAAGGTTTATCCAGGTTAGGGCCACCATGAGGTGTAATACCCTATGTTCTCCTTTCAGTGGATTATATGTGTCGAATTCCAAAGTACAAGGAGCGCGGCTTGCCGACAAGGTGCGCGGGAAGGGCTGTGGGATGTGCAATTGGACAGAGTTTTGACCCTCATAAAGGTAGCCATGGACCTCCTTTTATAGATCAAGAGGTTACCATAGTGGCAAAATGATACGCCTCAAACATATCTACTTTTCCAAACACATTTGCTCTTGTTTTGGACTCTAATTTACATGATTTGGATGAATCTAACCCAGACTAATGTTGTTTTTACCAAAACAGTCATGGTGCTGTTTTTGTGCAGAAATAAAAGTTCTCAGAATCAAACAAAAAATTTGGTGGATTTTTTCTAGGATATATAAAAATTATTGGAGCGAAGACCCACCAGAGGGGGCCACCTGTTGGTGCCAAGCCAATAGGGCGCACCCACCTAATGGATTGGGGCCACCTCATGGCTCCTCCGACCCTAATTCCATTCCTATAAATTCATAATTACGGAAAAAATAGGAGAGAAGTTTTGTAGTGTCCCAAGTCAAACGAGTCAAGCTTTTGCGTGTATTTGCCATCCATGGATCAGTATGCTGTCACACACAGTACATCAATGTATATATCAAAGTGCAATCACATGTAAATAAAGTAAAATTTGTATGTACCTCTTAAATCTCAGCGGAAGCAGTCAATGGGAGTGGAGTCCCAAATAAACACCAACGGCGGGTTGAGTGTAGACTGTAACCCTATATTATTACTCTTACTCGCCAAAGAAAATCCTGCAACATAATACGTTGCAGCCGTGTAGATCGGTTCATTGAATGTCTTGACAAGATCACTATAGATGATAGATGATAAAACTATTCTATATGCAATAAAGCTTTGTGGTTCTGTGTCTGATTTTTTGCATAAAAGCTGGTTTGATTTTCTTTTTCCTACAACAAAGGAATGTCAGGAGTTTTCACTACGGAGTTATCTACTATGACAAGGTTCCGCCAACTGATTTCTCATAGCCCAAAATCATCATCTGTTACCCAAAATTATTTATGGTTTTTTTTATTTCTTTGCCCCTGGTTCATTAGTTGTACTCATTCATCCCCACGCTCTTAACTTTTGCTCACTTTTCCCCACTCCCTTGCCCGAAACCCTCAGAACGGGTTACAACGGACGTTGTCGTCGGGTCAATGCCTCTGATCGTTAACTCTGATGAGTGGGGCCACTCCCGCGCATGCAACTGACCACGGTCCTGGGGTAGCACGTGTCCATGGGACATGCCCAAAATGTCCTATCGTATAAAGAGGGGAAACCACCTCTAGGCGCATCGCCCCTACCATTTCCCCCAAATCCCCTCCGTGCTGCATCGTCTTCCTCTCCCCCACCGCGTCGTCTCACTTTCCTCCACTGCCTCCACCGCATCGTCTCACTCTCCCCCACCGCATCCTCTTCCTCACCTTCCTCGCCTCCATCTGTCCGATGGCGGATGCTTGTGGCGACGTCGAAGCAGCGACCGGAGATCTAGTAATGGAGCTGCAGGGCGCGGTGACCGCGGATGAAGTGAAGGACGTTGGCAGCGTCCACAGCGATGCGGGGAAACCCGCAACCACTGCAGATGTGAAGAAGGAGGTGGAGGGTTCCGCCTCAGCGCTGCCAGAGCTAAAGGTGATGGCGTCGAACGGCGCAGACTGATGTCTACTATGCAACCTTCTTCTTGTAGACACACCAAAATCATATAGAATTATTGTAAACATGGCATTATTACTTCATAAATTATAGATACGTTGGAGACGTATCAGCATCCTCAAGCTTAATTCCTGCTCGTCCTCGAGTAGGTAAATGATAAAAGAAATAATTTATGAAGTGTGAATGCTAGCAAGTGCACAAGTTTGATCGATGATAGTTCCAAACACTTTCTCTAGCATCATTAAATATCATAAACAATATCTCATCTCATAAAACTTCTCATGATGAAGTAACAAGCTATTCACATGTTAACGTACAAACCATAAAGTTTCTTGAAAACTAACAAACTATGCTTTTAGTCACGAGACAATTGCAATTCATTTTATTTTCAGGAAGGGTCTATGTAAGAGCTTTGATTTAGCAAATTCCACATACTCAAATATCATATAGTCTTCCATGATTGCTAACTTTCAAAGCATATTTTTAGAGCAAATGGCATCCGTCGAACACAGAGAAAGATAGGGGCTTAAAGTTTTGCCTCCCAACTTATTTATCATATAGATAATTGTCAACAATAATAATTCATGATGAAATATATTTGAATGGCCATATATGCCTAGATCATTTCCCAATACATGACGCTTGCCAAGAGAAAAAGGCGAAATATAGGAAGTAGTGAAGATCACCATGACTCTTGCGTAAAGGTAAGTACTAGAAAGTAAAAGATAGGCCCTTCGCAGAGGGAAGCAAAGGTTGTCATGCGCTTTTTGTTTTTGGATGTGCAAACCCTTAATGCCAAGGAACGTCACGTTGTATTGCCCTTTGTGATAGCAACCTTTATTATGCAGTCTGTCACTTTTATTTCTTTACCATCACAAGTTCGTACAACGCTTATTTTCCCTTACAATAAAATATCATACATATTTAGGAGCAATTTTTATTGCATTTTGCACCGATGACAACTTACTTGAGGGATCTTACTCAATCCATAGGTAGGTATAGTGGACTCATATGGAACAACTTTGGGTTTAAGGGTATTTGGATGCAAAAGTAGTATTTCTACTTGGTGCGTAAGTTTTGGCTAGTATGAGGTGGAAGCAAGCACCACATGTTGGAGTATCCATAACAATATAACTTATATACAAATATACCCAAGCATAACTCATTACGTTGTCTTCCTTGTATAGCTTCAACTAATTTTCTCAAGTTTTAAAATAATTAATGGGTATTCACAATCATATAAGATGTCCAAGATAGTATATTTATATGTGAAATCTCTCTTCCTTCTATATTCTTTCATGAATTGTTCAAGCGACCAATGCGGTGTTTGCTAAATTTCAATAAATTTTACCACCTATAATTCTTATATGTGAAGTCATTACTTCCCATGGGATAAGCATATAAAAAATATATAATTTCATCTTTATTATATTCAATTCATTCAACCACTTATCATAGGATATAAGTGAAGCACGAGGGTAAATGGCAAAACTACTCCAAAACATATAAGTGAAGATCAATGAGTAGTCAGACAATTAAGTAGCTATGTGAGGACTTTATCTCTCTCTCAATAAAGATTTCATATCTAAGTATTTTATTTAAACATCAATCAAAAGAAAATACCACTCCAAGAATAGGTCGCATCATGTGAACGAATAAAAATTTAGGCTCAACATAGGCTAACCGATAGTTGACGAAGAGAGGTGGGATGCGTAGCATCCCCAAACTTAGATGCTTGAGAGTTCTTGAAATATTTACTTGGGGTGCCTTGGGAATACCCAAGCTTTATCTTTTGTATCTTTTTCAATCCTCTCATATCCCGGTTCACCTATTCTCAAAAACTTCATCCACACAAAACTCAAAAGAACTCGTGGGGTAGGTTAGTACACATAAGAATAAATCAACACTTCATGTACTTCCAAGAAAAGTTTCACAGTAATATTCAAACATTAGGTACTGTATACTATCATTTACACAATTTATATTTACCAATATAGGCTATGGAAACTATAGGATAAGTAGATAACAAAACTATGACAACAATCTGTCTAAACGGAACAGTCTGTAGCAATTTATGAAAAAAGTAAACTTATGAACTCAAAAAATTATGAAAATTTAGTGCATGCTATAAAATTTATATGAAAATACTGTGTAAAAATTTCAGAAACTTTCCACATACCAGTAAAATATGAAAATTCGAACACTACACCAGAAGTTTCTGTTTTTACCCAGCACATATCAAAACATGCAATGCAAGCATCCTAAGGCAATTCTTGGAACTTTTTATTGAAAAACAAGATTATAGATAACACCTAACATATAAAAACAAAATAAAATGACGCTCCAAGAAAAACTCATATTATGTGACGAACAAAAATATAGCTCCAAGTAAGATATACCGATAATGTTGAAGACGAAAGAGGGGATGCCTTACGAGGCATCCCCAAGCTTAGGCTCTTGAGTATTCCTTGGATATTACCTTAGGTGTTCCTTGGGCATCACAAATCTTAGGTTCTTTTCACTCCTTATTCTCCTCATATCGGTGTCTCTCCCAAAACTTGAAAACTTCAATCACACAAAACTTAACGGAACTTTGTGAGAAGGATTAGTGTAATAAAGATAGATCATTAACTTAGGTACTGTCAAGACAAGATTCATAATTTTTCTCACATAATAAATACTGTATTCCATCATTTCCACAATTTATATCACCAAATATAAGCTCTGGGAACACTAAAACAAACAAACTATGCATGCAAAACAGAATCTGTCGAAAACAGAACAGTTTGTAAGGATCTGAATGATCACCATACTTCCCTGACTCTAAAAATTCTCAAAACATAGTACATATCGCACAATTTGCATGGAAATTTTGTGTAAAAATTTCAGAATTTTTTGACTCTCCAGTAAAATCATATAATTCATATACTTGACTCAAAACTTTCTGTTTTTGCACAGAATCAAACAAACAAGTATCCACACTATCCCGAAGGCTTTACTTGGCACTTTATTGGAATAAAAGACACAAAACATGATTACTACAGTATATTAATCATGTTAACACATCAAAACATAAATTAAAAGTGTTGGGTTGTCTCCCAACAAGCGCTTTTCTTTAATGCCTTTTAGCTAGGCATGGTAATTTCAATGATGCTCGTATAGGAATAATGATTGAAACATGCTAAAGAGCCTCATGAATCTCATGACAAGCATATTTAAGTCTAACCCGCTTCCTATGCATAGGGATTTTGTGAGTAAACAATTTATGGGAGCAATAATCAACTAGCATAGGAAGGAAAAACAAGCATAACTTCAAAACCTTGAACACATAGAGAGGAAACTTGATATTATTGCAATTCCTACAAGAATATGTTCCTCCCTCATAATAATTTTCAGTAGCATCATTAAGGAATTCCAAAATATAACCAGAACATAAAGCATTATTTTCATGATCTACAAGCATAGAAATTTTATCACTCTTCACATAAGCAAATTTCTTCTCATTCATAATAGTGGGAGCAAACTCAACAAAATAACTATCATGAGACACTTGATTGACATAACCACATTGAATATTAAAATCATGATAAATGGTTTCATGGTTTTCATTAATATTTCTAGCATACATGTCATCACAATAATCATCATATATAAGAGGCATGCTATCATCATAATAGTTTTGCTCATCAAAACTTTGGGGGCAATAAATATCATCTTCGTCAAACATAGCATCCCCAAGCTTGTGGCTTTGCATATCATTAGCATCATGAATATTCAGAGAATTCATACTAACAATATTTAAATCATGATCATTATTCAAGGATTTAGTGCCAAACATTTTAATAACTCCTTCTTCTAACACTTGAGCACACATTTCCTTTCCATCATTTTCACGAAAGACATTAAAAAGATGAAGCATAGGAGGCAACCTCAATTCCATATTTTTTTAGTTTTCTTTTATAAAACCAAACTTGTGAAAAACAATAACCTAAAAGATTTTATTGCAAGATCTAAAGATATACCTTCAAGCACTCACCTCCCCAACAACGGCGCCAGAAAAGAGCTTGATGCCTACTACGCAACCTTCTTCTTGTAGACTCGTGTTGGGCCTCCAAGCGCAAAGTTTTGTAGGAGAGTAGAAAATTTACCTCAAGTGGATTACCTAAGGTATAACAATCCATGGGAGGTGTAGGATGAAGATGGTATCTCTCGGACAACCCTGCAACCAAATAACAAGGAATCTCTTGTGTCCCCAACACACCCAATACAATGGTAAATTGTATAGGTGCACTAGTTCGGCGAAGAGATGGTGCTACAAGTGTAATATGGGTGGTAGATATAGGTCTTTGTAATCTGAAAATATAAAAAATCAAGGTAACTAATAATATAAGTGAGCACAAATGGTATTGCAATGCTTAGAAACAAGGCCTAGGGTTCATACTTTCACTAGTGCAAGTTCTCTCAACAATACTAACATAGTTGAATCATATGTAAATACCTCTCGTGCGACAAAGATTTCACTCTAAAGTCACAAATAGCGGAGAACTAACGAAGAAATTATTGTAGGGTACGAAACCACCTCAAAGTTATCTTTTTCGATCAATCTTATGAGCTATTCCTATAAGTGTCATGAACAGCCCTAGAGTTCGTACTAAAATAACCCCTTAAGATACACATCAACCAAAACCCTAATGTCACCTAGATACTCCAATTTCACCACGAGTATCCATGGGCTTGATTATACGATATGCATCACACAATTTCAGATTCATCATGTTCAATCCAACACAAAGAACTTCAAAGAGTACCCCAAAGTTTCTACCAGAGATTCAAGACGAAAACGTGTGCCAACCCCTATGCATAGATTCCCAAGGTCACAGAACCTGCAAGTTGATCACCAAAACATACATCAAGTGTATCAATAGAATATCCCATTGTCACCACGGATATCCCATCGCAAGACATATATCAAGTGTTCTCAAATCCTTAAAATACTCAATCCGATAAGAAAACTTCAAAGGGAAAACTCAATTCATTACAAGAAGATAGAGGGGAAAACTCCATATGATTCATCTATATCAATAAAGCTTGCGGTACATCAAGATCATGCCATCTCAAGAGCATGAGAGAGAGAGAGAGATCCAACACATAGCTACTGGTACATACCCTCAGCCCCGAGGGTGAACTACTCCCTCCTCGTCATGGAGACCGCCGAGATGATGAAGATGGCCTCCGGTGATGGTTTCCCCCTCCGGCAAGGTGCCGAAACGGGATCCCTATTGGTTTTTCGTGGCTCTGGAGGCTTGCGGCGGCGGAACTATCGATCTAGGCTTCTTTCCGAAGGTTTCTGTATTTATAGGAATTTTTGGCATCGGTCTGACGTCAAGGGGGGCCACGGGGCGACGACAAGCCACCCAGGCGCAGCCAGGGGGTGGCCGCGCCCTCTTGGCTTCTGGCCTCCTCAGGGCTCTTCTGACCCAACTCCAATGCTTCGGGGGTCTCTTTTGGTCCATAAAAAACATACTAAATTTTTAACCCATTCCGAGAACTTTTATTTCTGCACAAAAAACGACACCATGGTAGTTCTGCTGAAAACAGCGGCAGTCCGGGTTAGTTCTAATAAAATCATGCCAAAATCATATAGAATTATTGTAAACATGTCATGAATACTTCATAAATTATAGATACGTTGGAGACATATCAGTATCGTTGCCATTAAGGATAACAAGATGGGGCCTATTCCTACATGAATAGATCTTGTCTACATCATGTCACCGTTCTTATTGCATTACTACATTTTCCCATGAACTTAATACACTAGATGCATGCTAGATAGCGGTCGACGTGTGGAGTAATATAAGTAGATGCAGAATCGTTTTGGTCTACTTATCTTGGATGTGATGCATATATAATGATCATTGCCTGGATATTGTCATGATTATTTGATCTTCTATCAATTGCCCAACGATAATTTGTTCACCTACCGTGTGCTACTCATGAGAGAAGCCACTAGTGAAACCTACGGTCCTCGGGTCTACTTTTCCAACATATTGCTTCCCGATCTACTATTTGCAACTTTTGTTTTCAGATCTATTAATCCAAAAAAACCAAAAATACCTTGATGTACTTTTTGTTTATTTTTTTACTTTGTGTTCTTGTGTGATCTATTTGCCATTACTATCATTACCTAATCTATCTTATTACTGTAGAGAGCGTGACAACCTCTCTTTCACGTCAAGTTGCAAGTATTTGTTGTTTGTGTGCAGGTGTTGCTTACGTGGGTGCGTGATCTTCCTCTATGGATTGATACCTTGGTTTCATAACTGAGGGAAATACTTACCGTTGCCATGCTGCATATTCCCTTACTCTTTGGGGAACTACCGACGCAGTCTCAAGCCATGTCAACCACCGATAAAATCGATAGTTTCATCAAAACAAGCAAAACAATGCATCAAAAACAGAATCTATCTGAAACAGGACATTCTGTATTAATCTGAACATTGACCATACTTCTGTAACTCCAAACATTCTAAACAATTAGGAAGAAATAAAACATTTGTATACCAATATTGTGTAAAAATTTTAGAAACTTTAGAAGTTCCAGTAAAAATTGTAAATTCACGCACTACAACCAAAGTTTTTCTTTTTACACCGCACATACCAACAAGCAATCTAATGATCCTAAAGGCAAATCTTGGCACAATGGATTTATACAAGTGGATAATTATTTTTGTTGAAAAATTTATTTGATTCAATATTCAAAAAGTTTCCATGGGTATGAACAAAGTTCAAGGCTAGCCCCCACTACAATGATGCTCATCTTCTCTCTCACTTTCACCTTTCTTTTTGTGAAGATTTAGGTTACCCTCTATATTTTTTTTAAACTTTATAAAAGCACACAACATATTAAAATGACTCTCTAAAACTACCGGCTTGTCTCCCTGGCAGCGTTTTCTTTAAAGCCATTAAGCTAGGAATAAAGTGCTCAAGTAATGGATCCACCTGGATCCCAAGGTATATCAAAGCTAAATTTAACTAAAGAATGAATTGTAATTTAGTAGTGAGCACAAGGTGATATATATCATGCAACAATGAAGTCTAACTCTCTTCCTATGCATTGGCATGTCATACAAGAACAATTCATTCACACAAAGTAAGGGCCAATACATAGCATAAGTATTTTCTTGCAATTTTATCATATTTGAGACATAGAGAGGTGAAGATTTGGTTCCTCTCTCATAATAATTACAAGTAGGAGCATCAAGCACATGCATATTATATTCATCAAAATCATCATGTGTAGTGGTAAAATGCAACCCATCAATATAATCCTTAACAAGAGCAAACTTCTCCAATATAGTGTAGTTGGGAGAATTCAAAAAGATAATAGGACCATCACATGTGGGTGCAATAGCAACAATTTCATGCTTAACATACTGAACTATAGCAAGTTCATCTCCATAAGCATAATTCATATTGGCATCATAGCCACAAGCATAGCAAGCATCAAATTCATCAAAAAGGGATAATTCAAACAAATCCTAGGGATCATGGCAATCATCAGAGCATTCCTCCTTCGGTATGTGCGAAGGGGGATTATGTTGGGGAATGTTGCATGGGAAACAAAAAAAATCCTACACACACGCAAGATGTATCCATGGTGATGAGAATCTACGAGAGGGAGAGTGGATCTACATACCCTTGTATATCGCTAAGCGGGAAGCGTCAAGAAATGCGCTTGATGCAGTCGAACGTCTTCGCAATCCAAACCGCCGAGCGTCCCGCGATCCAATCACGATCCGTCACGATCTAGCGCCGAACGGAAGGCACCTCTACGTTCAGCACACGTCCAACTTGATGACGATCTCTGCCTTCTTGATCAGCAAGAGGGAGCAGAGAGGTAGATGAGTTCTCCAGCAGCACAACGATATGGTGGCGGTGGTGGTGAACTAATCCGATAGGGCTTCGCCGAGCTCCGCTGAACTAATCTAGAGGAGAAACGATCTAGAGGAAGAAGAGGGCATCACATGGCTATTAGGGTTGGGGCTGCCCTAAAAAACCACTAGTATATATAGGAGGAAGGGGAGAGGAGGGAGCCCTAGCCCCTCCTCCAAGGAGGGCTTCGGTCGAGGCAAAGGGGAGGAGTCCACCTCCCACAAGGGAGGTGGACTCCTAGTAGGACTCCTCCCTACTTGGCCCCTACTCCTCCTCCTTGCGCATGGACCCTTAGGGACTGGTTGCCCAGCCCACCAGGGGCTGGTGCACCACCTACTAGGCCCATGTAGCCCTTGGTGTGAGTAGGCCCCTCTCGGTGGACCCCCGTAACCCTCTCGGCACTCCCGGTACAATATTGGAAATACCCAAAACTTTTCCGGTGACCAAAACAGGATTTCCTATATATCAATCTTTACCTCTGGACCATTCCGGAGCTCCTCGTGACGTCCAGGATCTCATCCGGGACTCCAAACAACCTTAGGTCACCACCATACATAACTCTATACTACCGAAACATCAGCGAACGTTAAGTGTGCAGACCCCGCGGGTTCGAGAACTATGTAGACATGACCGAGACACCTCTACGGCCAATAACCAATAGCGAGACCTGGATGCCCATATTGGTTCTGACATATTCTATGAATATCTTTATCGGTTGAACCTCTATGTCAAGGATTCAGTTAATCCCATATGTTGTTCCCTTTGTTCCCCAGTATGTTACTTGCCCGAGATTCGATCGTCGGTATCACTATACCTAGTTCAATCTCGTTACTAGCAAGTCTCTCTACTTGTTCCGTAACACAAGATCCTGTGGCTAACACTTTTAGTCACATTGCTTGCAAGGCTTGTTGTGATGTTGTATCGAGTGGGCCCCAAGATACCTCTTAGTCACACGTATTAACAAATCTCAGTCTTGATCCATGCCCACTCAATAGACACCCTCCGAGATACATGTAGATCATCTTTATAGTCACCCAGTTACATTGCAATGTTTGATACACAAGGTAGTCCTCCGGTGTCAGTGAGTTGCATGATCTCATGGTCATAGGAACAGATACTTGACATGCAGAAAACTATAGCAATAAACTGACACGATCATACACTATATTTATAGTTGGGGTCTTGTCCATCACATCATTCTCCCAATGATGTGACCCCGTTATCAAATGACATCTTATGTCTATGTCTAGGAAACCTTGACCATCTTTGATCAACGAGCCAATCTACTAGAGGCATACTAGGGACACATTGTTGTCTATGTATCCACACATGCAATGTGTTTCCAATCAATACAATTCTAGCACGGATAATAAATGATTATCATGAACAAGGAAATATTATAATAACCATTTATTATTGCATATAGGGCATATTTCCAACAGTCTCCCGCTTGCACTAGAGTCAATAATCTAGCTCACATCACTACGTGTTTTACATTGTAATCAATCTAACACCCATACAGTTCTGGTGTTGAACATGTTTAGCCCTTGGAAGAGGTTTAGTCAACGGGTCTGCGACATTCATATCCGTGTGCACTTTGCAAATATTTATGTCCTCCTCCTTGATGTGATTGAATTGAAGTGTCGCTTTATGTATCTGGTCCTCTTGTGAAACCTTGGTTCCTTGGCCAGAGCAATGGCACCAATGTTGTCACAGAAAAGAGCCATTGGATTTAGTGCATTGGGCACTACTCCAAGATCTGTCATGAACTCCTTCATCCAGACACCTTCCTTCGTTGCCCCCGAGGTTGCAATGTACTCCACTTCGCATGTAGAACCGGCTACCACGCTCTGCTTGGAACTGCACCAGCTTATCGCTCCCCCATTGAGAAATAAATACGTATCCAGTTTGCGACTTAGAGTCATCCAGATCAGTGTCAAAGCTTGCATCAACGTAACCCTTTACGATGAGCTCTTGATCACCTCCATAAATGAGAAACATTTCCTTAGTCATTTTCAGGTACTTAAGGATATTCTTGACCACCGTCCAGTGCTCCATTCCTAGATCACTTTGAAACCTTCCATACATACTTATGGCAAGGCTGATATCGGGTCGTGTGCACTACATTGCATACATGATAGAGCCTATGGCTAAAGCATAGGGGATGCCACTCATCTTTTCTCTGTCTTCTGCAGTCACTGGGCATTGAGTCTTACTAAACTTCACACCTTGCAACACAGGCAAGAATCCCTTCTTGGACTGATCCATTTTGAACTTCTTCAAAACTTTGTCAAGGTATGTGCTCTATGAAAGTCCTATTAAGCTTCTCGATCTATATCTATAGATCTTAATGCCCAATATGAAAGCAGCTTCTCCTAGGTCCTTCATTGAAAAACTCTTATTCAAATATTCCTTCACGCTTTCCAGCATTTCTATATTGTTTCCAATCAACAATATGTCATCCACATATAATATTAGAAACACTATAGAGCTCCCACTCACTTTCTTGTAAATACAAGCTTCTCCATAAACTTGTATAAACCCGAACACTTTGATCACCTCATCAAAGCACAGATTCCAACTCCGAGATGCTTGCACCAGTCCATAAATGGATCGCTGGAGTTTGCAAACTTTGTTAGCATTCTCTGGATCAACAAAACCTTCTGGTTGTATCATATAAAACTCTACCTTAAGGAAACTATTAAGGAACACTGTTTTGACATCCATCTGCCAAATTTCATAATCGAAAAATGCAGCTATTGCTAACATGATTCTGACGGATTTAAGCATCGCTATAGGTGAGAAGGTCTCATCGTAGTCAAATCCTTGAACTTGTGAAAAACCCTTTGCCGCAAGTCGAGCTTTATAGATGGTTACATTACCGTCCGCGTCCATCTTCCTCTTAAAGATCCATGTGTTCTGAATGGACTTTCACCCTTCAGGTAATACTTCCAAAATCCATACTTTATTTTCATACATGGATCCCATCTCGGAATTCATGGCCTCTAACCATTTCTCGGAATCCGGACCCATCATTGCTTCTCCATAGCTCGTAGGTTCATCATTGTCTAACAACTTGACTTCTAAGACAGGGTTGTCGTACGACTCAGGAGTAGTACACTCCCTTGTCGACCTACGAGGTTCAATAGTAACTTGATCTGAAGCTTCATGGTCATCATTGATAACCCACAAGTATAGGGGATCTATCGTAGTCCTTTCAATAAGTAAGAGTGTCAAACCCAACGAGGAGCATAAGGAAATGACAAGCGGTTCCCAGTAAGGTATTCTCTACAAGCACAGGATTTATCGGTAAAAGGTAGTTTTATGATAAGATGATTTGTAACGAGTAACAAGTAACAAGTGTAGCAAATGTGCAGCAAGGTAGACCAATCCTTTTTGTAGCGAAGGACAGGCCTGGACATACTCTTATATCAAGCAAAGCGCTCTCGAGGACACATGGGAATTTCCGTCAAGCTAGTTTTCATCATGCTCACTTGATTCACGTTCGTTACTTTGATAATTTGATATGTGGGTGGACCGGTGCTTGGGTGCTGCCCTTAATTGGACTAACCTCCCACTTATGATTAACCTCTCTCATAAGCATCCACAACAACTAAAGAAGAATTAAGATAAATCTAACCATAGCATGAAACATATGGATCCAAATCAGCCCCTTACGAAGCAACACATAAACTAGGTTTAAGCTTCTGTCACTCTAGCAACCCATCATATATTTATTACTTCCCAATGCCTTCCCCTAGGCCCAAGTAATGGTGAAGTGTTATGTTGTTTACGTTCACATAACACCACTAGAGGAGAGACAACATACATCTCATCAAAATATCGAACGAATACCAAATTCACATGATTACTTATAACAAGACTTATCCCATGTCCTCAGGAACAAACGTAACTACTCACAAAGCATGCTCATGTTCATAATCAAAGGAGTATTAATTATCATAAAGGATCTGAACATATGATCTTCCACCAAGTAAACCAACTAGCATCAACTACAAGGAGTAATCAACACTACTAGCAACCCACAGGTACCAATCTAAGGTTTGAGACAAAGATCGGATACAAGAGATTAACTAGGGTTTGGAGAGGAGATGGTGCTGGTGAAGACGTTGATGGAGATTGACCCCCTCTCAATGAGAGGATCGTTGGTGATGATGATGGCTTCGATTTCCCCCTCCGGGAGGGAAGTTTCCTCGACAGAACAGCTCTGCCGGAGCTCTAGGTTGGTTGTGTCCAAGTTCTGCCTCGAGACGGTGGCGCTTCATCCCGAAAGCTTCCTTCTAATTTTTTTCAGGTCAAAACCCTTCATATAGCAGAAGTTGGGCGTCGGAGACCTGCCAGGTGGGTCACAAGCCACCTAGGCACAGACAGGGGGTGGCCGCGCCTGGTAGGCTTGTGACCTCCTGGTGGGCCTCCTCTGGTAATTGTTTCGCCTAATATTTTTTATATATTCCAAAACAATTCTCCATAAATTTTCAGGACTTTTGGGGTTGTGCAAAATAGATCTCTCAGTTTTGCTCCTTTTCGAGTCCAGAATTCCAGTTGTCGGCGTTCTCCCTCTTCATGTAAACCTTGTAAAATAGGAGATAAAAGGCATAAGTATTGTACCATAACATGTAATAACAGCCCATAATGCAATAAATATCAATATAAAAGCATGATGCAAAATGGATGTATCAACTCCCCCAAGCTTAGACCTCGCTTGTCCTCGAGCGAAAGCCGAGGTCGATAAATATGTCCACAAGTTTAGAGATAGAGGTGTCAATAAAATAAAATACGGACATGAGGGCATCATGATCATCTTTAGAACAACAATACTTATTGTTTTATGATTTATTATTCTAGAGTAACAATTCATTCACAAGATAAAGTATGAACCAAGAACTCTATTGACAACCAACAAACTATGCTCTCGGTCATTGAAGCCATTAGCAATTTATCATAACATCGGAAAGAGTCAATATAAGAGATTGTACATCAAATCCACATACTCAATCATCTTTTAGTCTTTCATAATTGCTAACACTCACGTGGTACTCATGAGATCAAAGCTTTAATCGAACACGGATAAATATAGGGGCTTATAGTTTTGCCTCCCAACTATTCACCTCAAGGGTGATGTCAACAATAATAACTCATGACCACCCACATCCGAGTGGATATATGCATCTAGATCATTCTCCAACACATAATGCTTGCCAAAAGATAAAGGAAAAATATAGGAAGTGGTGAAGACCACCATGACTATTGCATAAAGGTAAGTACTAAAAAGGTAGAAGTAACAAATATGCCCTTCGCAAAGGGAAGCAGAGGTTGTCATGCGCTTTTTGTTTTGGGATGCGTGAACCTTTAATGCAAAGGAACGCAATATGGTATTGCCCTTTGTGATAGCAACCTTTATTATGTAGTCTGTCGCTTTTATTTCTTTGCCATCACAAGTTCATACAACGCTTATTTCCCTTACAATAAAGATCAAACATATTTATGAGCAATTCTTATTGCTTTATGCACCGATGACAACTTACTTCAAGGATCTTATTCAATCCATAGGTGGTATGGTGGACTCTCATGGCAAAACTAGGTTGAGGGTATTTGGATGCACTAGTATCTCTATTTGGTGCGAATGTTTTGGCTAGTATTAGGTGGAAGCAAGCACAACATGTTGAAGGATCTATAACCATATAACTTCTATCTAGAAGTGAGCAGACATAACCCATTATGTTGACTTCCTTGTCCAACATCAACTTCTTAGCATATAATATTCTAATGAGTGCTCACAATCATAAAATATGTCAAAGATAATATATTTATATGTGAATCTCTCTTTCTTTATCACTTCCTTTTTAATTGCACAAATGACCAATTGCTATGTTTGTCAACTCCCAACAAATTTCAATCGACACACTTCTTATATGTAAAGTCATCACTCCCCATAAAGATCATTATATATACTCTTTGCTTTTATTCTATTCTTCTTATATTTCTTATTCATTTTTTCTCAAGATCATAGCAAGCAAGCAAAGCCCTCACATCAAAACTACTCTTCATTATGTAACTCTTGGACTTGCTTACATAAGGGGAACAAAAAGCAAAACTCAAAGCTAGATCATACCAAAATCTTATTCTACTAGATCAAAATAAAACCAAAAGGATCAAACTAAGAAAAAAAAAGAAAAGGACAAGGTGTGATGGTGATACAATACCGGGGCACCTCCCCCAGGCTTGGCACAAGCCAAGGGGAGTGCCGATACCCATGTGCTTAGATGTCCTTCTTTGGAGGCGATGGTGATGGAGTTGTTGATGAGGTTGGAGGCTTGTCCTCCGTCTTCCAAGGCATAGGCTCACCATTGTAAAAAGATGAACGAGTCTCTGGAATCCTCAAATCTGTAGCCAAACTCATTCTCTTAAATATATACTCATACTTACAGTTTTGGTTTTGCAGATCATAGATCTGGCCTTGGAGATGCTCGATTTTCTCGTAAAGCTTGAAGCTGTGTTCCCCAATGTCCTTGGTGTCCAGTTTGTGTTTATGGGTAAACTCTGAGATCATCATATGATTGGCACTGAGTCCACGTACTACCATCCCATGGCACTTGAAGACTTGCTACTCCATAGCTTGGAGCCTTGTTTCCATGCTTCCGGTCTTCGTTGGCCCCTCAACGTCACGGCTGTGCAGCACCCCCTCACGCATCTCAATGGTTTGAGGGTGTCGCAGCACCTCTGCAAGATAGGGATTGATGACCTTCTCGAAGAACTTGTCCTTCGGGGCACTTGGGGACGCCATGACAATCTAAATCTGTAACAGAAACAGATCAAAACGAAAACATGAGGTATTGTCATGATATGAAAGTCCAAACCTTCAGGAGATTATATAATGAATTTTTGCTGAGCCAAAGGAGTGTACCGCAAGAAAACGGAGTCCGGAGGGTGCACGGGGTGGTGACAAGCCACCTAGGCGTGACCAGGGGGTGTTCGCGCCTGGCAGGCTTGTCACCTCCTCGTGCGTCTTTTGGACTGCTTTCAATTTTCCTAATTTATTAAATATTCCAAAACAGCAAAAAATTGCTATTGGTAAAGTTTTGGAGTCGGTTTACTTACCATACCACATACTTATTCCTTTTCGGAGTCTGAAACATTCCGGTAGGTTTCCCTAATATACTCCTCCGGAGTTATGGTATTAATAATATTAGTTTCAACATTTATGGGAGTACCTGAGATATAATGTTTGATTCTTTGCCCGTTTACCACTATCGGATTTGTGCCTTCGGCATTGTTGATCTTGATGGCACCAGAACGATATACTTCCTCGACAATGTAAGGTCCTTCCCATTTAGAGAGAAGTTTTCCTGCAAAAAATCTTAAACGAGAATTGTATAGAAAGACATGGTCACCTACATTGAATTCATGCTTTTGTATCCTTTTATCATGCCATCTCTTAACTTTCTCTTTAAACAACTTGGCATTCTCATAGGCCCGGGTTCTCCATTCATCAAGTGAGCTAATGTCAAATAACCTCTTCTCACCAGCAAGTTTGAAATCATAGTTGAGCTCTTTGATTGCCCAATAAGCTTTATGTTCTAGTTCTAGAGGTAAGTGACATGCTTTACCATAAACCATTTTATACGAAGACATACCCATAGGGTTTTTGTAAGCAGTTCTATAAGCCCATAATGCATCGTCAAGTTTCTTATACCAATTATTTCTGGATCTGTTAACAGTCTTTTGCAAGATCAACTTGATTTCTCTATTGCTTAATTCTACTTGACCACTAGACTGAGGATGGTAAGGAGATGCAATTCTATGATTAGTGTCATACTTAGCAAGCAATTTACGGAAAGCACCGTGAATAAAATGTGAACCACCATCAGTCATTAGATATCTAGGGACTCCAAATCTAGGGAAAATAACTTCTTTTAGCATCTTAATAGAGGTTTTATGATCAACACTACTAGTTGGAATAGCTTCTACCCACTTAGTAACATAATCAACAGCAACTAGAATATGAGTATACCCGTTGGACGTTGGAAAAGGTCCCATATAACCAAATCCCCAAACATCAAATGGTTCAATAACAAGAGAGTAATTCATAGGAATTTCCTGACGTCTACTAATATTGACAATTCTTTGACATTCATCACAAGACAAGACAAACTTACGAGTAGCCTTGAAGAGAGTAGGCCAATAAAAACCAGATTGCAATACCTTATGTGCAGTTCTATCTCCAGCGTGGTGTCCTCCGTAGGCCTTAGAATGACACTTGTGTAGGATTTGTTCATGTTCATGCTCAGGTGCACAATATCTAATAACACCATATACTCCTTCTTTATAAAGGTGTGTGTCATACCAAAAGTAATGTCTTAAATCATAGAAGAACTTTTTCTTTTGTTGGTATGTGAAACCAGGCCGTATAAATTTAGCAACAATGTAATTAGCATAATTAGCATACCAAGGAGCATTACGCGAAGCATTTATTACTACTAGTTGTTCATCAGGAAAGCTATCATCAATAGGTAGTGGGTCACCAAGAACATTTTCTAAGCTAGACAAGTTATCCGCTACGGGGTTATCAGCACCCTTTGTATCAACAATATGCAAATCAAATTCTTGTAGTAGAAGAACCCATCTGATAAGTCTAGGTTTAGCATCTTTCTTTTCCATAAGATATTTAATAGCAGCATGATCAGTGTGAACAGTTACTTTAGTATCAACAATATAAGGTCTAAACTTATCACAAGCAAACAAACTGTTAAAAATTCCTTTTTGGTGGTAGCATAGTTTCTTTGAGCACTGTCTAGAGTTTTGCCAGCATAATGGATAACATTTAATTTCTTATCAACTCTTTGTCCTAGAACAGCACCAACGGCATAGTCACTAGCATCACACATAATTTCAAAGGGTAGGTTCCAATCAGGTGGTTGAACAACAGGTGCAGAAATCAAGGCGTTCTTAAGAATTTGAAATGCTTGTACACAATCATCATCAAAAACGAATGGAACATCTTTCTGCAAAATATTAGTGAGAGGCCTAGAAATCTTAGAGAAGTCTTTAATAAACCTCCTATAGAAACCAGCATGACCAAGGTAGCTTCTTATACCTCTGATATCCGTAGGACACGGCATATTTTTAATAGCATCAACTTTGGCTTTGTCAACTTCAATACCTCTTTTGGAGATTTTGTGTCCCAAGACAATACCCTAATTCACCATAAAGTGTCACTTCTCCCAATTCAAGACCAAATTAGTTTCTTCACATCTCTGCAAAACTCTATCAAGGTTGGTCAAACAATCATCAAAAGAAGTTCCGTAAACGGAAAAATCATCCATGAAAACCTCAACAATTCTTTCACAAAAATGAGAGAATATAGCAGTCATACATCTTTGAAAGGTAGTAGGTGCATTGCATAAACCAAAAGGAATACGTCTATAAGCAAAAGTACCAAAAGGACAAGTAAAAGTGGTCTTCTCTTGGTCCTCTTTTGACACAGGTATTTGAGAGAAACCATAATAACCGTCTAGAAAGCAAAAAATGTGTGTGTTTGGATAGTCTCTCTAGCATTTGATCGATAAAAGGTAGAGGGCAATGATCTTTCCCAGTAGCTTTATTTAATTTCCTAAAATAAAATACCATTCTATACCCTGTAACAATTCTTTGAGGGATCAATTCATTTTTATCATTAGGAACTACGGTAATACCTCCTTTCTTAGGGATACAATGAACAGGACTAACTCATCTACTATCAGCAATAGGATAAATAATACCTGCCTCTAGAAGCTTTAATATTTCATTTCTTACCACCTCTTTCATTTTAGGATTTAACCATGGTTGGTGATCAACAACTGGTTTAGCATCAGACTTCATATTAATTTTATGCTAACATAGAGTGGGACTAATACCCTTAAGATCATCAAGAGTATATCTAATAGCAACACAGTGCTTCCTCGGAGTTTTCAATAATCTCTTTTCTTCATGCTGTGAATGGTTAGCACTAATAATAACATGATATATCTTCTTTTCACCAAGATAAGCATATTTCAGAGTATCCGGTAATTGTTTAAGCTCAAACATGGGATCACCCTTGGGTGGAGGAGGGTCCCCAAGTATTTCAACAGGCAGGTTGTGTTTCAAAATAGGATGTTGATCAAAGAAAATCTTATCTATTTCATTCCTTTCATTCATATGCACATTGTTTTCATGGTCTAGCAAAAAAAATTCTAAGGGATCAGTAAGAGGCACGACAATAGAAGCAAGACCAATAATTTCATCCTTACTAGGAAATTCTTTATCATGGGGTTGTCTACGAAATTTAGAGAAATTAAACTCATCACGTGTCCCCAAAACTTACAGTGACGGTTTCCTTCTCACAATCTATCATGCCATTAGCAATTTTCAAGAAAGGTGTACCAAATATAATGGGAGAAAAATCATCCTGTGGGGAACCAAGGACAAGAAAATCAGTAGGATATTTTATTTTCCCACACAAGACTTCAACATCTCTAACAATCCCAACTGGCTCTATAGTATCTCTATTAGCAAGCTTAATAGTAACATCAATTTCCTCTAACTCAATTTGTGTAATATCATTCATAATTTCTTTATATAAGGTAAAGAGAATTGCACTCACACTAGCACCTATATCACATAAGCCATGATAACAATGATCTCCTATTTTAACAGAAACAACATGCATGCCAACAATAGGTCTATGTTTATCTTTGGCATCAGGTCTAGCAATTCTAGCAGCTTCATCACAGAATTGAATAACATGCCCATCAATACTATCAACCAAGAGATCTTTAACCATAGAAATACTAGGCTTAACTTTAATTTGCTCAGGGGGGGTAGGTGTTCAAACACAGCTCTTATGAACCACGATTGAAGATTTAGCATGTTCCTTTATTCTAATAGGGAAAGGTGGTTTCTCAATATAAGCAGCGGGAATAATAGGATCAACATTATAAGCAATAGTTTCCTCTTCAGCTTTAATAGGTTCAACTACTTTCACTTCAATGGGAGGATGATATTTAAACCACTTCTCCTTAGGGAGATCAACATGGGCAGCAAAAGATTCACAAAAAGAAGCTACTATCTCTGAGTCAAGTCCATATTTAGTGTTAAATTCATGAAAGCATCGGTGTCTATGAAAGATTTAACACAATTAAACTTAAGGTTCATACCTGACTCCTTACCTTTGTCGAGTTCCCAATCTTTAGAGTTGCGTTTAATTCTTTCCAATAAATCCCATTTGAAGTCAATATCCTTCTTCATATAGGAACCACCACAAGAAGTATCGAGCATGGATTGATCATGACGACAAAGTCGAGCATAAAAATTCTGAATAATAATTTCTCCTGAGAGCTCATGATTGGGGCATGAATATAACATTGACTTAAGCCTCCCCCTATCTTGAGCGATTCTTTCTCCTTCACGAGGCCAAAAATTATAAATATAATTCTGCTCATGATGAACTAGATGCATAGGATAGAACTTCTGATGAAATTCCATTTTCAATTGGTTGTAGCTCCATTATCCAATATCTTCACATAGCCTGTACCATGTCAATGCCTTCTCCTTCAAATATAAAGGAAATACCTTCCTCTTGACATGATCCTCGAGCAGACCTACAAGCTTAAATAATCCACAAACTTCATCCACATAGATTAGATGCAAATCATGATGTAGTGTTCCATTTCCTGCATAAGGATTAGCCAGCAGTTTCTCTATCATACCCGAAGGGATTTCATAATAAATATTTTCAGTAGGTTCAGTAGGTTGAGGGCCAACTCTTTGTGAAGATACCCCGAACAAGTCCCTCAATGGATTACTTTCCATAGTAACAAGTGACAGTAAATTTTAGCACACTATATAATTTTTCCTTACCAAAGGCGCTTCACTCCCCAGCAACGACGCTAGAAAAGAGTCTTGATGACCCAAAAGTATAGGGGATCTATCGTAGTCCTTTAGATAAGTAAGAGTGTCGAACCCAACGAGGAGCAAAAGAAATGACAAGGAGTTTCCAGTAAGGTATTCTGTGCAAGCACTGAATTTATCGGTAACAGTTAGTCTTATGATAAGATGATTTGTAACGAGTAACAAATAACAAGTGTAGAAAAGGTGCATCAAGGTAGCCCAATCCTTTTTGTAGCAAGGATATGCCTGGGCAAACTCTTATATGAAACAAAGCGCTCCCGAGGACACATGGGAATTTCCGTCAAGCTAGTTTTCATCATGCTCACTTGATTCATGTTCGTTACTTTGATAATTTGATATGTGGGTGGACCGGTGCTTGGGTGCTGCCCTTACTTGGACAAACCTCCCACTTATGATTTACCTCTCTTGCAAGCATCCGCAACTACGAAATAAGAATTAAGATAAATCTAACCATAGCATGAAACATATGGATCCAAATCAGCCCCTTACGAAGTAACGCATAAACTAGGGTTTAAGCTTTTGTCACTCTAGCAACCCATCATCTACTTATTACTTCCCAATGCCTTCCCCTAGGCCCAAATAATGGTGAAGTGTTATGTAGTCGATGATCACATAACACCACTAGAGGAGAGACAACACGCATCTCATCAAAATATCAAACAAATACCAAATTCACATGATTACTTATAACAAGACTTATCCCATGTCCTCAGAAACAAACATAACTAGTCACAAAGCATGCTCATGTTCATAATCATAGGAGTATTAATTATCATAAAGGATATGAACATATGATCTTCCACCAAGTAAACTAACTAGCATCAACTACAAGGAGTAATCAACACTACTAGCAACCCACAGGTACCAATTTGAGGTTTGAGACAAAAATCCGATACAAGAGATGAACTAGGGTTTGGAGAGGAGATGGTGCTGGTGAAGACATTGATGGAAATTGACCCCCTCTCGATGAGAGGATTGTTGGTGATGACAATGGCTTTGATTTTCCCCTCCGGGAGGGAAGTTTCCTCGGCAGAACAGCTCTGTCGGAGCTCTAGATTGGTTGTGTCCAAGTTCCGCTTCGATACGGTGGCGTTTCATCCCGAAAGCTTCCTTATGATTTTTTTCAGGTCAAAACCCTTCATATAGCAGAAGATGGGCATCGGAGACCTACCAGGTGGGTCACAAGCCACCTAGGCGCGGCCTGGGGGTGGTCGCGCCTGGCAGGTTGTGACCTCTTGGTGGCCCCCCTCTGGTAATTGTTTCGCCCAATATTTTTTATATATTCCAAAACAATTCTCCGAAATTTTCAGGACTTTTGGAGTTGTGTAGAATAGGTCTCTTAGATTTGCTCCTTTTCGAGTCAAGAATTCCAACTGTCGGCATTCTCCCTCTTCATGTAAACCTTGTAAAATAGGAGAGAAAAAGGCATAAGTATTGTACCATAACGTGTAATAACAGCCCCTAATGCAATAAATATCAATATAAAAGCATGATGCAAAATGGACGTATCAATCATCATTAACTTCCTCTTCAGCCGATGCGGGCTCTACAGAAACATCTTTCTGCGCTGTGCTACTCTCAAGAAATGTGTCATTCTTAGTGACAAACACTTTGCCTTTGGATCTAAGATAGAAGGTATACCCAACTGTCTCTTTTCGGTATCCTACGAAGATGCATTTCTCCGCTTTGGGTTCCAGCTTTTCAAGCTGAAGCTTTTTGACATAAGCATCACATCCCCAAACTTTAAGAAACGACAACTTTGGCTTCTTGCCAAACCACAGTTCATATGGAGTCGTCTCAACGGATTACAATGCTGCCCTATTTAAAGTGAATGCAGTTGTCTCTAATGCATGACCCCAAAATGATAGTGGAAAATTGGCAAGAGACATCACAGAAAGCACCATATCTAATAAGGTTCGATTACGACGTTCGGATGCACCATTACGTTGTGGTGTTCTAGGCGGTGTCAATTGTGAAACAATTCCACACTATCTTAAGTGACTGCCAAACTCATAACTCAGATATTCTCCTCCTCGATCACATCGTAGGAATTTTATCTTCTTGTTACAATGATTCTCAACTTCACTCTGAAATTGCTTGAACTTTTCAAATGTTTCAGACTTGTGTTTCATTAAGTAAATATACCCATGTCTACTTAAGTCATCAGTGAAGGTGAGAAAATAACGATATCCATCGCGCGCCTTAATTATCATCGGACCGCACACATTAGTATGTATGATTTCCAACAAGTCACTTGCCCATTCCATTGTTCCAGAGAACGGGGTTTTGGTCATCTTGCCCATGAGGCATGGTTCACATGTGTCAAGTGATTCAAAATCAAGTGACTCCAAAAGTCCATCAGCATGGAGCTTCTTCATGCATTTTACATCAATATGACCTAAACGGCAGTGCCACAAGAAAGTGGTACTATCATTATCAACTCTACATCTTTTGGCATCAATGTTATGAACATGTGTATCATCACTATCGAGATTCAATAGGAATAAACCCCTCACATTGGGTGCATGACCATAAAAGATATTACTCATATAAATAGAACAACCATTATTCTCTGATTTAAATGAGTAACCGTCTCACAATAAACAAGATCCAGATATAATGTTCATGCTTAACGCAAGCACTAAATAACAATTAATCAGGTTCATCACTAATACCGATGGTAATCGAAGAGCGAGCGTGTCGATGGCGATCACATCAACCTTGGAACCATTTCCCACGCGCATTGTCACTTCATCCTTTGCCAGTCTTCCTCTATTTTGTAGCTCCTGTTTTGAGTTGTAGATGTGAGCAACCGAACAGGTATCAAATACACAAGCACTACAACGATAGTTGGTAAGGTACACATCAATAACATGTATATCATATATACCTTGTTTGGTGTTGGCCGCCTTCTTGTCGGCCAGATACTTGGGGCAGTTCTGCTTCCACTGACCAGTTCCCTTGCAATGAAAGCACTCAGTTTGTGACTTGGGTCCAGCCTTGGGTTTCTTCACGGGAGGGGCAACTGTTTGCCACTCTTCTTGGAGTTACCCTTCTTTCCCTTGCCATTCTTCTTGAAACTAGTGATTTTATTGACCATCAAAAGTTTATGTTCTTTCTGGATTTCAGACTCAGCGACTTTCATTATCGCAAACAGCTCGGCGACTAACTTGGTCATCCCGTGCATGTTATAGTTCAACACAAAGCTCTTGTAGCTAGGTGGCAATGATTGAAGAACTCTGTCAGTGATCGCCTCTGGCGAAAGGGGCATCCCTAACTCAGTCAGACGGTTCGAATACCCACACATTCTGAGTATATGTTCATTGACAGACTCGTTCTCCTCCATCTTTCAAGCATAGAACTTATCGGAGGTCTCATACCTCTCGATCCGGGCATTCTTCTCAAAGATAAACTTCAACTCCTGGAACATCTCATATGCTCCATGACGTTCAAAACGTCTTTGAAGTCCCGGTTCTAAGCAATACAACATTGCACATTGAACTATTGAGTAATCTCCAGAACGTGCCTCCCAAGCGTTCTTAACATCTTCGTACGACACGGGAGCGGGTGGATCACCAAGCGGTGCATCATGACATAAGCCTTCTGGGAAGCCGTGAGGATAATCCTCAAATTACGGGCCCAGTCAACAAAGTTACTTCCATCATCTTTCAACTTGGCTTTCTTTAGGAACACATTTAAATTCATGGGAATTACTACGCGAGTCATTGATCTACAACATAAATATGCAAGGTTACTAAGACTATTGTTCAAGATAATGAGTTTAGTTCATCAAATTACTTAAAAATCCCACTCAAATTGACATCCCTCAGGTCATTCGAGTGTCACATGATCCAAATTCACCAACCCAAGTCCGATCATCATGTGAGTTGAGGTGGTTTCAATGGTGAACATATTCATGTTGATCATGTCTACTATATGACTCATGTTCGACCTTTCGATCTCTTGTGTTCCGGGGCCATGTGTGTACATGCTAGGCTCGTCAAGTTTAACCCGAGTGTTCTGCACGTACAACACCCAGGAGCCATTGTATGTGAACGTAGAGTCTATCACACCTGATCATCACGCGGTGTCTCGACACGGCGAACGTTCGCAACGGTGCACACTCAGGGAGAACACAAATTTATCTTGATATTTTAGTGAGGGAGCACCTTATAATGCTATCGTCATCCTAAGCAAAATAAGATGCATACAAGGATTAACATCACATGCAAATCCTAAGTGACATGATATGGCCATGATCTTGTGCCTTTGATCTCCATCTTTGAAGCACCGACATGAGCTCCATTGTCACCGGCATGACACCATGATATCCATCATCTTGATCTCCATCAACATGTCGCCATCGGGGTTGTCGCGCCCACCATGCTTCTACTACTATTGCTACCGCTTAGCGATAAAGTAAAGCATTACATAGCGCTTAATGATTGACACGCATGTCATACAATAATTAAAGACGACCCTATGGCTCCTGCCTATTGCCGTACTCGTTGACATGCAAGTCGTGATATTCTATACAAAACATGATCAGCTCATACATCACATATATCTCATCATGTAATTGGCCATATCATGTCACATGATACCCTGCAAGAACAAGTTAGACGTCCTCTAATTGTTGTTGCATGTTTTACGTGGCTGCTATGGGTATCTAGCAAGAACAATTGTGACCTACGCAAAACCACAACGGTGATACACAAATTGCTTTTCAACCTTCTCAAGGACTGCCTTTGTCAAATCCGATCCAACTAAAGTAGGAGAGACAAACACCCGCCAGCCATCTTTGTGCAATAGTCACATGTCAGTCGATGGAACCGGTCTCTCGTAAGCATACAAGTAAGGTTGGTCCGGGCCACTTCATCCCACAATACCGCTTGAATCAAGAAAAGACCAAAGGAGGAAGCAATCTGAGCATCAACGCCCACAAACTCTTTTGTGTTCTACTCGTGATCTCATCTACACATAGACCTAGCTCTGGTACCACTGTTGGGGAACATTGCATGGGAAACAAAAAATTTCCTACGCACACGCAAGATCTATCCATGGTGATGAGCATCTATGAGAGGGAGAGTGGATCTACATACCCTTGTAGATCACTAAGTAGGAAGCGTTAAGAAATGCGGTTGATGTAGTCGAACGTCTTCGCGATCCAAATCGGCGAGCGTCCCGTGATCCAATCACGATCCGTCCTGATCTAGCGCCGAACGAACGACACCTCCGCGTTCAGCACACGTACAGATCGATGAAGATCTCTGCCTTCTTGATCCAGCAAGAGGGAGTGGAGAGGTAGTTGAGTACTTCTGCAGCACAACGGCATGATGGCGGTGGTGGTGAACTAATCCGACAGGGCTTCATCAAGCTTCGCTGAACTAATCTAGGGGAGAAACGACCTAGAGGAAGAAGAGGGCAGCACATGGCACTTAGGGTTTGGGATTCCCTAAAAAATCTCTAGTATACATAGGAGTAAGGGGAGAGTAGGCATCCCTAGCCCCTCCTCCAAGGAGGGCTTCAGCCAAGGCAAAGGGGAGGAGTCCACCTCCCACAAGGGAGGTGGACTCCTAGTAGGACTCCCCCCTACTTGGCCCCTACTCCTCCTCCTTGCACATGTGACCTTAGGGGATGGTTGCCCAACCCACCAGGGGCTGGTACACCACCTCCTAGGCCCATGTAGCCCTTGGCGTGAGTGGCCCCCTCCCGGTGGACCCCCGGAACCCTCCCAGCACTCTCGGTATAATACCGGAAATACCCGAAACTTTTCCGGTGACCAAAACGGGACTTCCTATATATCAATCTTTACCTATGGACCATTCTAGAGCTCCTCGTGATGTCCTAGATTTCATCTGGGACTCCAAAAAACCTTTGGTAACCACCATACATAACTCTATACTGTCAAAACATCACCGGACGTTAAGTGTGCAGACCCTGTGGGTTCGAGAACTATGTAGACATGACCGAGACACATCTACGGTCAAAAACCAATAGCGGGATCTGGATGCCCATATTGGTTACTACATATTCTATGAAGATCTTTATCGGTTAAACCTCTATGTCAAGGATTCAGTTAATCCCGTATGTTGTTCCCTTTGTTCCCCGGTATGTTACTTGCCCGAGATTCGATCGTCGGTATCACTATACCTAGTTCAATCTCGTTACTGGCAAGTCTCTCTACTTGTTCCGTAATACAAGATCCTGTGGCTAACACTTTTAGTCACATTGCTTGCAAGGCTTGTTGTGATGTTGTATTATCGAGTGGGCCGTGAGATACCTCTTCGTCACACGAAGTAACAAATCCCAGTCTTGATCCATGCCCACTCAACACACACCCTCGAAGATACATATAGACCATTTTTATAGTCACCTAGTTAGGTTGTGACGTTTGATACACATAAGGTACTCCTCTGGTGTCAGTGAGTTGCATGATCTCATGGTCATAGGAACAGATAAGTGGCATGCAGAAAACTATAGCAATAAACTGACATGATCATATGCTATGTTTATAGTTTGGGTGTTGTCCATCACATCCTCCTCCCAATGATATGATCTCATTATAAAATTACATCTTATGTCTATGTCTAGGAAACCTTGACTATCTTTGATCAACGAGCTAGTCTACTAGAGGCATACTAGGGACACTATGTTGTTTATGTATCCACACATGTAATGTGTGTCCAAGCAATACAATTATAGCGTGGATAATACATGATTATCATGAACAAGGACAAATAATAATAACCATTTATTATTGCCTCTAGGGAATATTTCCAACAGATTAAATAATGTATGAGTTGAAGATTTACTCTCATTAGAAGGTGGGCACGGGTAGCTAGTCCGCTCTTCCTCCTTTTGTTCTTCGCTCTCCTCCTCATCTTTTTCATCTTATAAGCTCACAATTTTAGCAACTTCCTCTTCCATAGATTCCTGCAAAATATTAGTCTCTTCCAAGGCAACGGTCATTCTTTCAATAAATTCTTTAACATAAACATTAGAAGCATAGTTTTAATAGCAATATTTAAGTATGGCAAAATTTTCAGATTTGTAAAGAGTAGTCATACTTTTCAATCAAAGTAGCAATTTCATAAGCACCCTTAAAAGCAACAAATTCTTCAATTTTGTTCAACATCATAATAACAATAGGCTTCCTTGGCATAAGAATATAGTACTTCATTATCATTAATCACACATTGGTAGGGAAGATGTTTTTTAGTTTCTTCAGAACACCAAGTAAAGTCATGTATTTCACATAAATTCCAAGCATAGCAACACAAACTATTAATTTGATGCCACAAGAGTTTCCCTTTTTGAGATAAGCGATGTCGCACATAATGAGCATGCTCATTTAATGATTTTCCCTCAACTAAGCTAGTTGGAGTTTCAACATAGCACAAAGGGATCGAAGATGATCCAAGTAATAAGCTTCGATAGTAGGGAACACTAGTGGTTCCTCAACTTTTGGAGCAGCAAGTACAATTTTTTTTGGTATTTTACGTTTCCTACCCGTATTTAAAGATAGAAAACAACTAATAAGAGAAAAATAAAAATTACTTAGTGATAAAGCAAACAAGCACACACAAGAGTATTCACCGCATGCCATTTCTCCCCGGCAACAATGCTAGAAAAAGGTCTTGATAACACACAAGTGTAGGGGACCATTTGTAGCCTTTTTCGATAAGTAAGAGTGTCGAACCCAACGAGGAGCTAAAGGTAAAAAAATATTCCCTCAAGTGCTATCGACCATCGATACAACTCTACACACACTAATTCTTGCTTTACCTAGAACAAGTATGAAACTGCTTTACGGGAATAAAACTAGAAGTACTTTGCAAGATAATAAAGAACGTGGAAATAAAATTTAGGTGATGTTTTAATAAAAAGAGCAATAAAAGTAAATAACTTAGTAGAAAGCTTTTTGTGTAACGTAAGAGAAGGATTGTCCCTATGCAATTTAATATAATATGATAGATACTTGTTATATGCAACGAGGGAGAGGCATACGCTAACACACTTTCCGTACATGGATCATATTCACTTATGATTGGAACTCTAGAAAGCATCCGCAACTACCAAAGTTCATTAAGGTAAAACCCAACCATAGCATTAAGTATCAAGTCCTCTTTACTCTCGTACGCAACAACCCACCTACTCGGGTTTGTGCTTTTGTCACTCACACAACCCACCATAGGCAAATTATGAACATATTGCAACACCCTACAACGGGTATCCCTCATGTTTGCGTGACACGGAGGGCATCATAGGACAACACCATATCAACATAAAACTTACATCCATAACATCATACCACAATTAACCCATATGACAAAAGAGATCTACTCAAACATCATAGGATCGCAACATATCACTGGGAAATAATATATGGAGTTTAGCACCATGTTTTAAGTAGAGATTACAGCAGGTAAGAGAGGTGTTACACCCCTATATAGAGGGGAGAGATTTCGTATTGACGGCGGCGAAGTTGTTGGTGTAGATCGTCGTCACGGTGATTGCCCCGACAGCGTTCCGGTGCCACCGGGGGAGAGGGGGAGAGAGCCCCCTCCTCCTTCTTCTTCCTTGGCCTTGCCCCTAGATGGGAGGGGAGTTCCCCCTCTGGTCCATGGCCTCCATGGTGGTGGAGGGGCACGAGCCCGTCCGAGATTGGATCTTCCTCTATGTTCTCTTCTATTTCATGTTTGGGCTTCATTTGATATGGTATTTATACGAAACAAAAACACACAAAAAATAGGAACTAGCACTGGGCACTGTATCAATAGGTTAGTCCAATAAATTGTTGCCAAAAGTATGTAAAAGTTGTATTTGGCATGAAACAATCAAAAATTATAGATACAATGGAGATGTATCAGCACGCCCTGATGACTTGGGGCCACCTCATGGATCATCCAACCCTAATTCCAGTCCTATAAATTCACAATTAAATGCGCCATGAGGTGTCATGATGGGGACGTCTGTCGGCAAGAGGTGCCTCTCCTTCTGTGTCGTCAGTCCAGTTATGTTTTATTCCTTCACCACGCCATCAGGGCGGGTGACAATAAAGTTGTTCTTCTGGTGACGAGCTGACATGTACCCCGACAAGCCTCACCAAACCGCCTGCCTGCTCAACACTTATATGATAAGTGACTGGCTTCCGACCAAGGTGGAGCAGTGGGTAGGTGGAGGCTTGCCGGTAGGGAGCTTGCCAACGCCTCATCATCTTGACCTTGAGTCTTGTTATTTTGATTTGTTCTCTGGCAGGCCCTGGACGACAAGGATGCCACCATTGTCGCCTATGCATAAGTCAGGGTGCTAAGGTCCCTGAGCTTAGTACACCGATAGGAGGTTGTATCCTCTGCCGGAGTGGCGGGGTCTTCCTAGCCTGGAGCGGCACCGACCACCAAGCACGTGTGGACGTTGACCCATCCTCCCATGCCAGGTGCTGCTAAGAAGGTGCCCGTCTGGGATCTGTCCGCACTTAGCAGCTTCGAGGAGTGAGTTATTCCATTGGTTCTCCCAGAATTTTTGATTTCTCCGTTTGTATTTATTGATCTAATCCATCCTTCTCGATTTGGTTTCACAGGGAAGAGGAGACATTGGTGCATAGGATGGCCAAGAAGGCCAAGCTTGCAACGGGGGGTGAATTGATGACAGGCACTACGATGGACGCACGTGTCGTGATCGCCAGCCCCCAGCATGACACTGTCACGCAATACCCCATCGCTAGCTCCGCTCACAGTATTCTTGTCCCGTGCCAAAGATGTAAAGGTACGAAAATATATGGGACCGACAAAGGGCCCTTTTTGCGGTTCAACTATGGGAATCGTCATGCAGAAAGAGCGTAACCAGTGATCAACATGAGAAGGTTTATCTAGGTTTAGGCCACCACGAGGTGTAATACCCTACGTCCTTCTTTACGTGGATTATATGTGTGGAAGTCCAAACTACAAGGAGTGCGGCTTGCCGGCTAGGTGCATGGGAAGGGCTGCTACACGTGCAAATGGTCAGGGTTTCGACCCTCGTAAAGGTATCCATGGACCTCCTTTTATAGATCAAGGGGTTACAATAGTGGCAACCCGTCTTTACATAGGGTAACACTAGTGCAGGCAGCTCCTATACAAATGGTTTTTACCCCCTTTACGTGATGTAGTTAAAAACCGTCACCTTGCATGTGTGGGCATAGGGGGTCCTATCCCACATAACATAGATAAATCGTCGGTGATGCTTCGTCTGGTTACACACACTAGACAAAAATCAATCTTGTGCGATTGGGAGGGCCATCACAAACATGCATATTGTAGAAGTCGTGTGAAAAGTTCTTAGCATCCCACATAGTGAATCCCAAAGATAGATTTCTATTCTAATTGTACGTCACACACAATTTTCTGCATATCATTGTCTATGATAGGGGTGGCCATCACACATGATAGTGCTACTTCTCGAACATGCGTTGGTTTTCGTGAAGAGGAACGGTTGATGAAAAGTAGATAAGTATTTTCCACAGTTGTTGAGAACCAAGGTATCAATCCAGTAGGAGATACAAGCAAGTCCCCAATAGGTGTACCTACACAAAGAATCAAACTATTGCACCCAATGCTATAAAGGGGTTGTCAATCCCTTTAAGGTTACTTGCAAGGATGAGATCTGATAGAGATAGATTGCTTAAACGGAAAGTAAAACAATAGGTAAAAGTAATGCAACAAAGTATTTTTGGTATTTTTGGTTTTAGATCTGAAAGTATAAGATGGAAAATAGACCCAGGGGGTATAGGTTCCACCAGAGGCTTCTCTCATGATAGCAAGTATTACGGTGGGTGAACAAATTACTATCGAGCAATTGATAGAAAAGCGAATAATTATGAAGAAATCCAAGGCAATGATTATGCATATAGGCATCACGTCCGCGTCAAGTAGATCAAAACAATTCTGCATCTACTGCTATTACTCCACACATCGACCGACTCGTGCCTACATTTACAGTATTAAGTTCATGAAGAACAGAGTAACACATTAGGTAATATCACATGATGTAGAGGCATAAACTCGAGCAATATGATGAAAATGCCATCTTGTTATACTTGATGGCAACAATACAATATGTGCCTCGCTACCCCTACTTTGTCACTGGGTGAGGACACCGCAAGATTGAACCCAAAACTAAGTACTTCTCCCATTGCAAGAATTACCAATATAGTTGGCCAAAGCAAACCAATAGCTCGAAGAGACTTGAAAAGATATGAAATCATGCATATAAGAATTCAGAAAAGACTCAAAAATATTCTGAACATAAACCCACAATTCATCGGATCTCGACAAACACACCGCAAAAGAGTATTACATTGGATAGATCTCCATGAAGATCATGAAGAACATGGTATTGAAGAGCAAGGAGAGAGAACAAGCCATCTAGCTACTAGCTATGGACCCGAAGGTCTGTGGTGAACTACTCACGCATCATCGGAGGCGCAATGGAGTTGATGTAGATGCCCTCCGTGATCGAATCCCCCTCCGGCAGATTACCGGAAAAGCCTCCAAGATCGGATCTCTTGGGAACAGAGGCTTCTGGCAGTGGAAACATGTTTTCGTGGCTTCTTCTGATAATTATGAAATATTTGGGAATTTATAGGCCGAAGATTAGGGTTAGGGGAGCTGTTGTGGGCCCACAAGCCTGCCCGACGCGCCCTACCCCCTTGGGCGCGGTCCTAGGTCTTGTGGCCCCACGGTGGCTCCTCTTCCTTGGTTCTCAAGTCTCATAGTTTCCTTTTGTTCCAGAAAAATTCCTCCTGAAGGTTTTATTCCGTTTGGACTCCGTTTAATATTCCTTATATGCAAATCTCAAAAACAAGGAAAAAATAGAAATTGGCACTAGGCTCTAGATTAATAGGTTAGTCCCAAAAATAATATAAAATGGCATATTGATGCATATAAAACATCCAAAACAGATAATATAATAGCATGGAACAATCAAAAATTATAGATACATTGGAGACGTATCAGCATCCCCAAGCTTAATTCCTGCTCGTCCTCGAGTAGGCACATGATAAAAAACAGAATTTTTGATGTGGAATGCTACCTAACATATTTATCCATCTAATATTCTTTATTGTGGCATGAATATTCAGATCCGTAAGATTCAAAACAATAGTCTAATATTGACATAAAAACAGTAATACTTCGAGCACACCAACTAGGTAGTCGTGTCCTTTCGAAATAACATGGCCTTAGAAAGTTACCCCTACAAAATCATATGGTCTGGCTATGCTCCATCTTCACCACACAAAGTATCTAAATCATGCACAACCCCGATGAACAAGTCAAGCAATTCTTTCACACTTTTGGTGTTCTCAAACCTTTTCAACTCTCATGCAATACATGAGCGTGAGCCATGGATATAGCATTATAGGTGGAATAGAATATGGTGGAGATGCAAGGAGAAAGGATAAGATAGTATCACATCAACTAGGCGTATCAACGGGCTATGGAGATGCCCATCAATAGATATCAATGTGAGTGAGTAGGGATTGCCATGCAACAAATGCACTTAGAGCTATAAGTGTATGAAAGCTCAAAAAGAAAACTAAGTGGTCATGCATAATTAATATCCACTAGTTATATGAAAGTGAAAATAGGAGACTCTCTATCATGAAGATCATGGTGCTACTTTGAAGCACAAGTGTGGAAAAAGGTAGTAGCAATTGTCCCTTCTCTCTTTCTCTAAAAAAATTCTCCTTTTTTTGGTGGGCTTCTTTGGCCTCTTTTGTTCTTTTTGTTTGGGCTTCGCTGGCCTCTTTTATTTTTTCTAAAGTCCGGATACTCATCCCAACTTGTGAGGGAGTCATAGCCTCCATCATCCTTTTCTCTCACGGGACAATGCTCTATTAATGAAAAACTCATCACACTTTTATTTACTTATAACTCAAAGAAAGAAAAATTATAACTCGATACCTATGACAGAATATGACTCTATATGCAATATGAAGTGATGATGCAAGTCATAAAAAAACCACATGGTGCAAGTTGCGTGACAATATATCTCGGAATGGCTATGGAAATGCCATAATAAGTAGGTATGGTGGCTATTTTGAGGAATATATGGTGGCTTTTTTGAGGAAAGAGGGTTTGGTGTACCGGCGAAAGTTGTGCGGTACTAGAGAGGCTAGCAAAGATGGAAGGGTGAGAGTGCGTATAATCCATTGACGCAACATTAGTCATAAAGAACTCACATACTTATTGCAAAAGTATATTAGTTATCAAACAAAGCATTAGACGCATGATCCTAGGGGAGAGGTTGGTTGGAGTTAACCATCGCGTGCTCCCGACCCTCACAAAAAGGTCGACAATAATTAAACAAATCATGCTCTGACTTCGTTACATAAAGGTTCACCATATGTGCATGCTACGGGAATCACAAGATTTAACACACGTATCTCTTGCAGTTCACAACTACTCACTACCATGACTCTCGTATTACCATCCCTATTATCTCAAAACTATATGCAAGGAATCAAACTTCTCATAGTTTTTAATGCACTTAATATGAAAGTTTTTATTATATCCCTCTTGGATGCCCATTATATTAGGACTAAACTCATAACCTAAACAAATTACCATGTTGTTTTAAGAAACTCTCAAAATAATATAATTGAGGAACGACAATTCAATAATTTCTATAAGATATAACACCACCATGCTCTATAAAAATATAAGTGAAGCACTAGAGCAACATTGCCTAGATCAAAAGATATAAGTGAAGCACATGGAGTATTCTAATAAATTCATGATTCAGCGTGTCTCTCTCAAAAGATGTGTGCAGCAAGGATGATTGTGTCAAAATAAAAAGCAAAGGCTCATATCATACAAGACGCTCCAAGCAAAACACATATCATGTGGTGAATAAAAATATAGCCTCAAGTAAATTTACCGATGGATTGAAGACGAAAGAGGGGATTCCTTCTGGGGCATCCCCAACCTTAGGCTTTTTGGTATCCCTGAATAGACTTGCGTTGCCTTGGGAATCCCCAAGCTTAGGATCTTTCCTCTCTTTATTCCATAGTCCATCAAATCTTCACCCAAAACTTGAAAACTTCACAACACAAAACTCAACACAAAACTCATGAGATCCGTTAGTATAAGAAAAATAAATCACCACTTTAGGCACTCTTGTGAACTCATTCTTTATTCATATTTGTGTAATAAATCCTGTATTATAACTTCTCCATGACTCATACCCCCCGATACGACCCATAGATACATCAAAATAAGCAAACAACACAAAGAAAACAGAATCTGTTAAAAAAAGAACAGTTTGTAGAAATCTGTAAACTTCGAATACTTATGGAATTCTCAAAATTCTGAAAAATTAGGAAAATCAGGGAAATTCGTATATAAATATTTTGTAATAATTTCAGATCAATTCGACACTCTGAAACATTTAGAAAATTCCTGGACTGAGCGCAAAAGTTTCTGTTTTTCAGCAAGATCAAATCAACAACTCCCATAGATCACCCAAAAGGTTATACTTGGCTCAAACACTAATTAAAACACAAAAACACAATCACTAAAGAAGTAATGATGTGAAAAACACACCAAAACAGAAGCAAAAAAACATAAAGCAAAATAAAATTGGGTTGCCTCCCAACAAGCTATTGTTTAACGCCCCTAGCTAGGCAAAACACAATAGATCTAGGTATTCTCATCTTTGGTATGCAATCCATAAGTAGCTCTCATGATAGATTCATAAGGTAATTTTGTTTTCTTTCTAGTAAAGTGTTCCATGCCTTTCCTTAATGGGAATTGGAATCTAATATGCCCTTCTTTCATATCAATAATTGCACCAATCGTTCTAAGGAAAGGTCTGCTACTTCTCGAGCATGCGTTGGTTTCCCGTGAAGAGGAACGGTTTGATGCAGCAAAGTAGATAAGTATTTCCCTCAGTTTTTGAGAACCAAGGTATCAATCCAGTAGGATACAAGTGAGCCACCAATAGATATACCTGCACAAGGAATCAAACTCTTGCACCCAACGCTATAAAGGGGTTGTCAATCCCTTCACGGTTATTTGCAAGGATGAGATCTAGTAGAGATAGATATAATAGGATGCTTGAACGGAAAGTAAAAACTAAAATTAAAAACAATTCAGCAAGTATTTTTGGTGTTTTTGGTTTTAGATCTGAAAATATAATATGGAAAATAGACCCGGGGGCCATAGGTTTCACTAGATGGCTTCTCTCATGATGGCAAGTATTACAGTGGGTGAACAAATTGCTCTCGAGCAATTGATAGAAAAGTGAATAATTATGAAGATATCCAATGCAATGATTATGCATATAGGCATCCCGTATGTGACAAGTAGACCGAAACGATTCTGCATCTACTACTATTACTCCACACATCGACTGACTCTTTCCTGCATCTAGAGTATTAAGTTCATGAAGAACAAAGTAACACATTAAGTAAGATGACATGATATAGAGGGATAAACTCAAGAATTATGATGAAAACCCCATCTTTTTACCCTTGATGGCAACAATACAATACGTGCCTCGTTACCCCTACTTTGTCACTGGGTGAGGACACCGCAAGATTGAACCCAAAACTAAGCACTTCTCCTATTGCAAGAATTACCAATCTAGTTGGCCAAACCAAACCAATAAATCGAAGAGATTTGCAAAGATATGAAATCATGGATATAAGAATTCAGGAAAGACTCAAATAATATTCATGGATAATCTGAACATAAACCCACAATTCATCGGATCTCGACAAACACACCGCAAAAGAGTATTACATCGGATAGATCTCCATGAAGATCATGAAGAACATGGTATTGAGAAGCAAAGAGAGAGAATAAGCCATCTAAATACTAGCTATGGACCCATAGGTCTGTGGTGAACTACTCACGCATCATCGGAGGGGCAATGGAGTTGATGTAGATGCCCTCCGTGATCGAATCCCCCTCCGGCAGATTACCGGAAAAGGCTCCAAGATTGGATCTCTCGGGAACAGAGGCTTATGGCGGCGGAAAAGTGTTTTCGTGGCTCATTCTGATAATGATGGAATATTTGGGTATTTATAGGTTGAAGATAAGGGTTAGGGGAGTTGCCAGGGGCCCACAAGCCCGCCCAGCGCGGGTGCCCCCCTAGCCATGGCAAGCGGGCTTGTGGCCCCGTGGCAGCTCCTCTGCCTTGGTTCTCAAGTCTCGTGGCTTCCATATTTTCCAGAAAAAATCATTCTGGAGGTTTTAATCCGTTTGGACTCCGTTTAATATTCCTTATGTACGAAATTCAAAAACAAGGAAAAAACAGAAAGTGGCACTAAGCTCTAGATTAATAGGTTAGTCCCAAAAATAATATAAAATAGCATATTAATGATAAAACATCCAAAACAGATAATATAATAGCATGGAACAATCAAAAATTATAGATACGTTGGAGACGTATCAGCATCCCCAAGCTTATTTCCTGCTTGTCCTCGAGTAGGTAAATGATAAAAACAGAATTTTTTGATGTGGAATGCTACCCAACATATTTATCCATGTAATATTCTTTATTGTGGCATGAATATTCAGATCCGTTAGATTCAAAACAATAGTCTAATATTGACATAAAATAGTAATACTTCGAGCACACCAACAAGGTAGTTGTGTCCTTTCGAAATAACATGGCCTTAGAAAGTCATCCCTACAAAATCATATGGTCTGGCTATGCTCCATCTTCCCCGCACAAAGTATCTAAATCATGCATAGCCCCGATGAACAAGTCAAGCAATTGTTTCACACTTTTGGTGTTCTCAAACCTTTTCAACTCTCATGCAATACATGAGCATGGGCCATGGATATAGAATTATAGGTGGAATAGAATATGGTGGGGGTGCAAGGGAAAAAGGAGAACATAGTCTCACATCGACTACGCGTATCAACGAGCTATGGAGATGCCCATCAATAGATATCAATGTGAGTGATTAGGGATTGCCATGCAACAAATGCACTTAGAGCTATAAGTGTATGAAAGCTCAAAAATAAAACTAAGTGGCCGTGCATAAAGAATATCCACTAGTTATATGAAAGTGGCAAAACAGGAGACTCTATCATGAAGATCATGGTGCTACTTCGAAGCACAAGTGTGGAAAAAGATAGTAGCAATTGTCCCTTCTCTCTTTATCTCATTTTTTATATATATTTTTTTAATTTTTTGTGGGCTTCTTTGGCCTCTTTTATTTTTTTCTGTTTGGGCTTCACTGGCCTCTTTTATTTTTTCGTAAAGTCCGGATACTCGTCCCAACTTGTGAGGGAGTCATAGCCTCCATCATCCTTTTCTCTCATGGGACAATGCTATATTAATGAAAAATCATCACACTTTTATTTACTTACAACTCAAATAAAAATAAATTACAACTCGATTCGTATGACAAGATATAACTCTATATGCAATAAGTGATGATGCAAGTCATAGAAAAACTACATGGTGGAAGTTGCATGACAATATATCTCAGAATGGCTATGGAAATGCCATAATAGGTAGGTATGGTGGCTGTTTTGAGGAATATATGGTGGTTGTTTTGAGGAAGGAGGTTTTGATGTACCGGTGAAAGTTGCGTGGTACTAGAGAGGCTAGCAAAGATGGGAGGGTGAGTGTGCGTATAATCCATGGACTCACATTAGTTATAAAGAACTCACATACTTATTGCAAAAGTCTATTAGTCATCAAACAAAGCATTAGACGCATGCTCTTAGGGGAGAGGTTGGTAGGAGTTAACCATCGTGTGCTCCCGACCCTCACACAAAGGTCGACAATCATTAGACAAGTCATGCTCCGACTTCGTTACATAGCGGTTCACCATACGTGCATGCTACGGGAATCACAAGCTTTAACACACGCATATCTTCAATTAACAACTACTCACTAGCATGAATCATATTACCATCCCTATTATCTCAAAACTATATGCAAGGAATCCAACTTCTCATAGTTGTTAATGCACTTAATATGAAAGTTTTTATTATATCCCTCTTGGATGCCATTATATTAGGACTAAATTCATAACCTAAACAAATTACCATGCTGTTTTAAGAAACTCTCAAAATAATACAAGTGAGGAACGAGAGTTTAATAATTTCTATAAAATATAACACCACCATGCTCTAAAAATATATAAGTGAAGCACTAGAGCAACATTGCCTTGCTCAAAAGATATATGTGAAGCATACAGACTATTCTAACAAATTAACGATTCAAAGTGTCTCTCTCAAAAGATGTGTGCATCAAGGATGATTGTGGCAAACTAAAAAGCAAATACTCATATCATACAAGACGCTCCAAGCAAAACACATATCATGTGGTGAATAAAAATATAGCCTCAAGTAAATTTACCGATGGATTGAAGACGAAAGAGGGGATGCCTTGCGGGGCATCCCCAAGCTTAGGATTTTTGGTATAATTTAATATGACTTGAGGTGCCATGGGCATCCCCAATCTTAGGCTCTTGCCACTCTTTATTCCATAATCCATCAAATCTTTACACAAAACTTGAAAACTTCACAACACAAAACTCAACAGAAAACTCATGCGATCCGTTAGTATAAGAAAAATAATTCACCAATTTAGTTATTGTTGTGAACTCATTCTTTATTTATATTTGTGTAATACCTACTGTATTCTAACTTCTCCATGACTCATACCCCCCGATATGACCCATAGATACATCAAAATAAGCAAACAACACAAAGAAAACAGAATATGTCAAAAACAGAATAGTCTGTAGCAATATGTAAACATCGAATACTTCTGGAACTGTAAAAATTCTGATAAATTAGACCAGAGAAATTTGTATATCAATCCTATGTAATAATTTCAGATCAATTTGACGCTCTTAAAAATTCATAAAAATCCTGTACTGAGTGCAAAAGTTTCTGTTTTTCAGCAGGATCAAATCAACAACTACCATAGATCACCCCAAAGGTTTTACTTGGCCCAAACACTAAATAAAAAAATAACAATTACTATAGAAGTAATAATGTGCCAAACACACCAAAACAGAAGCAAAAAGCAGAAAGCAAAAAAAAATTGGGTTGCCTCCCAACAAGCGCTATTGTTTAACGCCCCTAGCTAGGCATAACGATTTCAATGATGCGCACATAAAAAGTAGTAGTTGAGATATGCAAAAGAGCATCATGAATAGCATTAAAAACACGTTTATGTCTAAACCACTTCCTATGCATAGGGATTTTGTGAGCAAACAATTTATGGGAACAAGAATTAACTATCATAGGAAGGCAAAACAAGCATAACTTCAAAACTTTGAACACATAGAGAGGAAACTTGATATTATTGCAATTCCTACAAGCATATGTTTCTCCCTCATAATAAATTTCAGTAGAATCATGAAGGAATTCAACAATATAACTATCATATAATTTTTTTTATCTTCATGATCCACATGCATGCAAAGTTGATACTCTTCCAAAATAGTGGGATTAATAATGCCTAAAGTTGACACTCTTCCAAACCCACTTTCAATATCATATTCATCATGAGTATTAAATAAATTATCGAGATCATAAGAAGCATTATCACCCCAATCATGATCATTGCAATAAGTAGTGGTCATGGCAAACTCATCAAATATAGCATACCCAAGCTTGTAGTTTTGCATATCATTAACATAATTGACATTAATAAAATTTATAACAATATCATTGCAATCATGCTTTTCATTCAAGGAAACATCGTGAATCACTTCATCACAATTTTCAGATTCACGAATATCAAGCAAAACTTCATAGAGATAATCAAGTACACTCAACTCACTAGGAATTGGTTCATCATAATTTGGTCTTTTGAAAAGATTAGAATGTGGATGAGGATCCATATCAATAGATTTTTAGCAAGCGAAGATGCAAGCAAATAGAAGGCACATGGCAACACAAGCAAACATAGCAATGAAAAGCCGAACGAAAGAAGGGCGAATAAAAAGGCAAATCTTTTGGTATTTTCTGAAAATTGTTTTAAAAGTGAGGGAGAGGAAAACGAGAGACAAATGGAAAATAATGTAAATGCAATAGATGAGTTTGATGGGTACTTGGTATCCTTGACTTTCTATGTATCTCCCCGGTAACGGCGCCAGAAATCCTTCTTGCTACTTCTCGAGCATCCGTTGGTTTCCCGTGAAGAGGAACGGTTTGATGCAGCAAAGTAGATAAGTATTTCCCTCAGTTTTTGAGAACCGAGGTATCAATCCAGTAGGAGATAGAAGCAAGCCACCAATAGATATAACTGCATAAGGAATCAAACTCTTTCACCCAACGCTATAAAGGGGTTGTCAATCCCTTCACGGTTATTTGCAAGGATGCGATCTAGTAGAGATAGATATAATAGGATGCTTGAACGGAAAGTAAAACTAAAAGTAAAAACAATGCAACAAGTATTTTTGGTGTTTTTGGTTTTAGATCTGAAAATATAATATGGAAAATAGACCCGGGGGCCATAGGTTTCACTAGATAGCAAGTATTACGGTGGGTGAACAAATTACTGTCGAGCAATTGATAGAAAAGCGAATAATTATGAAGATATCCAAGGCAATGATTATGCATATAGGCATCACGTCCGTGTCAATTAGTCCGAAACAATTCTGCATCTACTACTATTACTCCACACATCGACCGGCTCCTACCTGCATTTACAGTATTAAGTTCATGAAGAACAGAGTAACACATTAGGTAAGATGACATGATGTAGAGGCATAAAATCGAGCAATATGATGAAAATGCCATCTTGTTATACTTGATGGCAACAATACAATACGTGCCTCGCTACCCCTACTTTGTCACTGGGTGAGGACACCGCAAGATTGAACCCAAAACTAAGCACTTCTCCCATTGCAAGAATTACCAATATAGTTGGCCAAAGCAAACCAATAGCTCGAAAAGACTTGAAAAGATATGAAATCATGCATATAAGAATTCATAAAAGACTCAAAAATATTCTGAACATAAACCCACAATTCATCGGATCTCGACAAACACACCGCAAAAGAGTATTACATTGGATAGATCTCCATGAAGATCATGAAGAACATGGTATTGAAGAGCAAGGAGAGAGAACAAGCCATCTAGCTACTAGCTATGGACCCGAAGGTCTGTGGTGAACTACTCACGCATCATCGGAGGCGCAATGGAGTTGATGTAGATGCCCTCCGTGATCGAATCCCCCTCGGGCAGATTACTGAAAAAGGCTCCAAGATTGGATCTCTCGGGAACGGAGGCTTCTGGCGGCGGAAAAGTGTTTTCATGGCTTGTTCTGATAATGATGGAATATTTGGGAATTTATAGGCCGAAGATTAGGGTTAGGGGAGCTGTCGTGGGCCCACAAGCCTGCTCGGCGCGCCCTACCCCCTGGGCGCGGCCCTAGGGCTTGTGGCCCCATGGTGGCTCCTCTGCCTTAGTTCTCAAGTCTTGTAGTTTCCTTTTGTTCCAGAAAAATTCCTTCCGAAGGTTTTATTCCGTTTGGACTCCGTTTAATATTCCTTATCTGCAAATCTCAAAAACAAGGAAAAAACAGAAACTGGCACTAGGCTCTAGATTAATAGGTTAGTCCCAAAAATAATATAAAATTGCATATTAATGCATATAAAACATCCAAAACAGATAATATAATAGCATGGAACAATCAAAATTATAGATATGTTGGAGATGTATCAAATAGCTATAATTCTATCAATTGTGTTATTCAATACATCACACACGGAGCCTAAAAGAAACTGTTTGGCATAGGGCTATTCATCACACACACTTTTATGTGGAAATGTTTGTGGCAGGCATCCTAATGCACACAATTGTTGCCCGCAAGTCGTGTGTGATAGTTCACTGATCCATCACGCGAACTTTCTAGAAACCATGTGGGTTTGTTGAGGTCATTGCCCACGATGTTGTCTGAGAAACCGCCTGCAATAGAAAAACTCGACAATAAGCATCTTAATCACCCTATTATTTATAATCCATTTAGTAATCAAATTGGCATTTCGTATCAAACACATAATATATTTCATATTCGTATAAAGGCACCCAGGATTTCAAAATTGAAATACATTTAAGTCCCACATCATATAGGCATATACTATCTAGCTACCCAACTACAAACAGGACCAAGTTTCACATGCAACATCTAAAACCTTGGGAAAGTATCATCATAAATGGTAAATAGACAGATGAATCTCGTCTAGAAAACTGTTGAAGCGGAAGGCAAATACTGAGCCTTCACTAACGTTGAAGGTCCTTGCAACTTTAGGCCAGTGCATGTGGATGGTTGCTCGCCCATCCTTCGTCCTCTTGAGAAAGACTTCAAGATTATGCTGCGGGTGATGTATGAATACCTTCCTCACCTCTTGAGCATATAGGTAGTTTAAGACATAATCATCGATGAACTGCTTTGGAAAGGACTACAAACAAAGATATGCGTAAATTTCGTTTCTAAAATTTTAAATGGCGCAAAGGGAAAAAGACAAGGTAAAAGAGATAGTACCATCCTATAGTTGACAGATGCCTTGTTTATTGTGCAGACAAGCATCTTGTTGTTTTTCCTCACTAGTTTCTTTATCTTAGCCATCTTTCTTAGTTTCTTCATTTGACTGATATTCATGGTCACCTCATTTCCCCACATGCAAAATGACTCGAACAGTGGGTCTAAACCTCTTACAGCAGGACCTACATGTGCAATAACAAATTATTAGAAACCTAAATATTAGAATGGTTTCTATAATTGCACAATAATGTGTTATTAGACAAAGGACCATGGATGTGCAAACCTCGATGGTAAATTCTAGTATCTCCCATTGTTTCCCCCTGCAACATATACAAGATAGATATTGATCAGGTTATAAGTGAGATTTGGCATATAGTGTCAATAAAATATGTTAATGAACAAGAAACACATTGTATATCCAACACATTAATTCGAGCCACATGGAAAAGCCAATTATCCACAACAAGTGTGCTAAGAACTACGAAATATAGCAATTGTATACGTTTTTCATGTATTTAGTACACCCAAATGCGATTTATTTCTTGCATACATCACAATACAAAAGTGTACAAACAACAATCGAACATCACATTGCAGAATTGAACTAAATAGTTAAATGATCACCACAACACATGAACCAGACAGTTGACTGAGCACCACATTCCACAAAAGAACATACTAGAAGGTCAAATTGTATAGTAGCATTACATTGGACATTTCACTAGAATTTCTAAATGAAAGCAGGAGTAGCACATGCAACAGGTAAACGAAACATGCTTAACCAGCGTAGCTAGCTGAACATAGGTCCTTTGTAATAAAGCTAAGAAAAGCAAGCTATTCTTCATCGTTAGAGATATCGATGACGATGGGATCCTTAAACTTGGAAGTGGACGAGGCCTCCACATCATGGGTGTCCTCCTTGTAGTATTGAGTGGCCTGAGCCTGTCTGAGCACTAACCTTCCATCTCTGGAGCTGAGGTAAGCACATGCACATCAAGAAAACACCTCGTAGTCTTCGTCGAAGGCACCAGCGGTGCCCTCGAGAATAGACCACGAGCTGTCGTTTAAAACAGCTAACCGTGTGGAGGTGTCCGCACGCGAGGCATTGACGGTGGCCTCGACGGCGAGGTGATCCTTCAAGATGGGGGTCGACACGCATGTCAGCCATCGTGACCACATCCACGCGTCCAGCTGCGATTTGCTTCTCCGCTGGCAAATGCTCCTTGAGATCCTGACTATACTGTGTGCACCATGTATTTTGGTGGCGATTATCTGGAGAATGGGGCGGTGATTTGGGTGGAAGGTGTCGCGCCTGCGGTCGGGGCATGTGGGATGGAGGATGAGGGGGTGGGGGAGAGGGGCTATGGGGGAGGTGTGGATTACCTGACTAGATGGACAAGGCCGAGCAGGAGGAAGGAGCGTCACCGGCAAGGAGGCGGCGCGGCAAGCAAGCAATGAAGGTTTGAGCTAGGATAGGAAAGCGGAAACATGAGAAATATGGCTTTTGGTTGGAACTAGGGCTCAGGGAGGTAGATAGTTCCGCGGTAGTCCAGAATTTTCGTTCGGTGCAGCAAAAAACTAGCGTGGAAAGTGTCATCGAGCATAGTCCCCTTTTCAGAAATGTATGTTATGAGCTTGAACGTGCAAATTTTGGTCCCCGAGCTTCCAGCGTAAGATATTGGATACTACATTGCACACGGTTCGTGCCAACAAATTGCGTGTGATGTACTTGAATTTCATTTTTTATTTGGAAGACGGAATAGGGATATGGCGACAATTTTTTGTCCAAATTTTCTTGGTTATAGTGGTCATCCATGTCATTGCATAATTTAACATCAATTGCTACTTTGGTTACTACACAAAAGATCCTACATCACAACCATCACTGACTTAATCCAGCAATAAAACATGGTTGGTTGACCTAAACCATTATCTGGTAACTGCAAAAACACAATGAAGTCTTTCAAGACACATGCACGAATTTTATTGTTAAACACCGCAGTCTATGAGAATTAGATGTTCTCTAATAAATTCAGGAGAGGTCCGGAGTATGACATATATGTTCCACCCGTGGGGAAGCCTTGTGACAGTCCAGTATCGGTCAAGGATTTGTGTGAAACTAGTCCCACAGAAAGCTTGTAGTTCAAGGCATAGTCCATTATTCAAGTTGTGATCTAGTGTAGCATAAAATTCTAAGTGGTAGTTCAACTTAACAGTCTTCACGAAGCACGGATATATAAACAATGTTTTGAAACTAAATTATGAGATGTGCCAATGAGGGGACTGTTGGAATTTGCTAGTAGGCTCTTGGCCCAAAGCCCAACAATATTCTAAAATTCTCATGGCCCATATGTGTGTGGTGTGAATGAGACTAATGTTTTCCATACCGCTAGTTGGAAGGAAGTTGCACCATCTTATAAGATGAGCTTTTCTAGCACTTATATGAGCATGAGAAGAATAGACCTTTACGCGTGCTCCTCCTCCTCGCTCGTCGCGCCGCGCCGCATCGAGTTTCGTGAATGAGTCGAATCGAGGACAAAGCTATGCGCGTTGTCTACATTTTTGCTCCTCGGAAAGAAATAATGAGTCATTAATTAATAATTAACTGACATGTTAATTACTTAGCCATTTTCGATTTTTTGGATCATGGAGCTGTTACCTACTTGGACGTGGGGTTTACTCCCACGACCTACCCGATCCGCACTATATAAACAAGCAGATGTCTACCCAAGCTGCCGTCACAGCATATGGTTTCACACTATTCCAAAACATTGCGTCGTTACGTAAGTCTTCTCTGCCGCTCCTTTCGGTATGCACCGCAAAAAGGGACAACAGGGCTCCAGAACCCCATCTCTCGTGATCTTGTACGGGAGAGGGGCGATAGGGTTTGTGAAGAGCGCACATGCGCGACTGGTGCAGCGACAATTTTCTCAATGAAGACTTCTTCCCGACCTCGACAACCTCTTCATCAACAACATTGGTGACAATATCAACGCCAACGGTTCTGCTTCCGCTGCACCGTATATGATTCTGTCCTCCTTGTTTAAGACCGTGCTAGAATTCTTATTCCTAGTCTATGCTGTAGATTGATCTGTTCATCTACTGTGTTGATCCACATGATTAATTCAATCTCTATTATTGCCATTATTTACTGTTTATTGGAATTAAATCTCGTTGCCAATTTGCTCATGTTTTCAACAATAGTTGCCCTTAGATGTACCGATAGCCACGTCTCCACCAACTGAAGCACCCCCGCGTCGTCAAGTTCCACCGGCACGCGCACGCCCACCCTGTCGGAACTAGGCATCCTCTCCTCTATCTCGCCGGTGCCGGCGACATGACGACTGCCTGACTACATCCGTGCCCCGCCGACATTTTGGCGTCTCCACCGCCGCCATATCCCGCGTCAGCACAAGGCGTGACCTCCACGCGCACCACCTGCTCGACCGCCGCGCCGTCACGGCTCATTGCGGCTAACACCTCTACTACTTCCGGGCCCTCAAGGGGGCTCCATGAACCTCTCCCGCAAGTGGCACGCGTCCGCGGCGACCTTGATGTTGTGCGCCTGCGATGAACTGACGCACCCATGCTTTCTCCGACCTCGCGCTCCACCTGCTCGACGAAATGCGTATAGGCTCTGCCGTGCCAGACCTTTCGAGGCCGGAGCTTCGTTGCCCACAACCGCCGCACTGCTCAGGCAGGCTGGGGTGGACCAGGTAGACACTGGACTGTTTTCCTGACCCTGCCATGGTTTGGCTTGGCTTGGTAATTCCTAGAAAGCTGAAGTGGCATTAGCTAGCTTACCTGGAGCTGATGACTGCATGCCAACTTGGGATTTCCAAACTTGCTCTCTGGTGCTCTTGTCAAACGGACTGGTCCAGGCTGGCTGGTTTGAAGAGTGGATGAGAAAAAGGGAACCACTAAAGAGAGGGACAAGTAGAGAGGGTCGGAGCCACACAAGCAAAATTATGCAATCTGCCTAGTGGTGCCTACAGGATAGAAAAGAATCAGACGTGTTAACCATCAGCAGATATATATGTGTTGGGTCAGAAGGCAACGTAGCATCATCATCTCCACAAGTACACAGGCCAAGCTAAGGCACCAAATTCACAGAATATTAGCAAGGTCTTGGCTTTACGTGTACATATATCTCTGTTTGCTAATATTTTCATGCACATATCAGAGTCTGCAATCTGCAATCTGCAGAGGTAGCTAAGAGGAAACTTGACATGGAAATCAAACTGCCCTTGTCTGGTATTGAGATTCTGCAAACTTTGCTTGATGCCATGGTGAGAAGGCTGCAGCAGGAACTTGTTACCTGCTCAGATCCAGAAAGACAAGTTTGTATCTGAAAAAAATGGAATGCCAAGTGATTGTTGATTTTCAGTAGGTATTGAAGGATATATGTGGTCTTCTAACATGTGGTTCTAGTTTTTCCAATTGGGTAGAGTGGATAATTGAAAATGGAAAAAAGGGGAAATTGGTGGACCAGAACTGAACTTTTAGGAGCTTCAGAAGCCATGGGAGTAATATGTGCATTTGAGGAGTAGGTGGAAACAAAATGTACATAAGAGATGTGCAACCTAGCAGGGCGAATAGACACGGAAGTGGTTAAAATCTGGAGTAATGGTCTGATATATGTATGGCTTCAAGCCTTGAAGGTCACGTAGCACTGCCTTCACCACAACTCGCAGGTCACCAGCATGACCATGAAGCATGCTAAATATCAGTGAGAAATCCTCAGTCCTGACTCGCATGTTTATGTAGCTTGTTAATATCTGCATAATCAATTCTTCTGCTGGCAGAGATTTCGTTTCTTCTTTCTTGCTGCCTCCATTGCTAGTTTTCCTGGGCTGAGCATGTCTCTTCATATTCTGTCTTTTAGGTTCTTATTTTCTTCTTCTGCCACTGTGCTACACCTAAGAAGGAGAGAACTGAAGCTACTTGCATCGCCATCTTTCCTGTCCAGCACTAGTTCTGCTCCTATCTCTTCTTTACAGCAAGGTCATCTCCGATTGGTCCCATCTGCAGGCCCTACAGAACAAGTACTATTACCAGCTGATTCTCATTCGACAACTCCTAATGGCACCAGCAGTAATGGAAACAGAAACAAGGGAAGGAGGAGAAGCAGGAGAAAGAGGAAGGAGACAACAAAAGGAGAAAAGGAATGTGTACCATCTGCAGAAGAAGTATCCATCAGAATAGCTGAGGCCTATGAAAGTGGTGACCCCCTTGGACGGAAGGAGCTGGGCCGGTGTGTGATGCAATGGCTAAAGCTGGGCATGTACTCAATGGCCTCCACATTTGCTTCCACAGAAGTGCAGAACGATGGAGCAGCATTCTCATTGGATGGGGGATCATCTGAAGGCAACCTGGAGTTTATGATTCTGGCACAGCCTTACCTCACTGCCACTCCCATGCCCAAGGGACATGAAGCTCTCTGCCTCAAAGCCTCCACCCACTACCCCACCCTCTTTGACCACTTCCAACGTGAACTCCGTGAGGTCTTGTTGAAACATCAGAACCAGGGCCTTATTTCTGATTGGCGCTCCACAGAATCCTGGATGCTTCTGAAAAAATTAGCTAAGTCTACCCAGCATCGGCAAGGTGCCCGAAAGCCTAAAGCTCCTGCGATGCACAATCTCCTTGGCATAAGCCTCGACAAGACAAGGCTGATGCAGACCAAAATTGAAGACTTTGTCAAGAAAATGTCAGACCTTCTACACATCGAGCGAGATGCAGAGCTGGAATTCACCCAGGAAGAGTTGAATGCTACCCCAACAGCAGATGGTGCAGCAAAGCAGCCACTCAAGCCAGTCGAGTATTTGGTGAGTCATGGTCAGGCGGAACAAGAGCAGTGTGACACCGTTTGCAACTTGAATGTTGTCAGCACCTCAACTGGTTAGTATGTTTACTTCTTTTTTATGTTAGTTGGTAAATGCAATTATACATCATTAGGGGCATGATGTTTGTCGCAACGAGTGTTCCCCTGATTGGTTAAGAATGTAGCAAGATATGCTTTTGAAGGTCCTTATGTATTTAAGCATGCATGTACACATAAATAATGTATATTCTTCCTCATACTTGAAGTTGCTACATTATGTAAACAGTGAATAGTTGATAAGACATGCTCATCGAGCTAAATATCTTATTGCGTGCAGGCTTGGGAGGCCTACGTTTGGTTCTGTTTAGAGTGGAAGGCACCCATAAACTGCCTCCATCAACACTATCCCCTGGGGACATGGTTTGCGTGAGGACATGCAATAACCAGGGCGAGGTTGGCACTTATTGCGTGCAAGGCTTTATACATAATCTTGGCGAGGATGGCTGCAGTATTACTGTTTCTTTGAAATCCCGGCCTGGTGATCCTACCTTCTCCAAGTTTTCTGGGAAAAGTGTGCGGATCGACAGGATACAAGCGTTGGCTGATGGACTTACATACGAGGTGATGCAGTTTTGCTCATGCACAGGATAGTATTCTGTTTTGAAGATAATTTACCTTTCCTCATGTTGGTGGCGTATCATACATGTAATTTCTTAACGCAGCTCTGAGTCACTTGTATTTTGATGATGTCCGTTGAAGACATGTTCAGACGTTTGCCATGTCTGTGCTTTCCCAGAGAAGTATCAAACCTATTGTTTACCTACCAGTAAACTGGCACACAGCACCATCCCTTTGATACTTTATTATTAGCACAAGATTGCCACCTTGAAATAAAATTTCATGATATTGAACAAACATGGAGCATAAAAATTCATAACTGGAAATGAATCCTTATTGGTATAAACTTTATTCTTTTGTATGCAAAACTTAATCGCCAATCCTTGTAGGAAGGGTATATATGATGGCAGTTTAAGTTATTTTAATTTCTATATTTTAACCCTGTAAAACTATGTTGTTGTTTCAGCATCACTATTGTAATTCAAAGGAATTTCATAGGATTTTTGGAGGATTTGTATCCTTAGGAATTTTTCCTACATAGGTTGTTTGAATTCATAGGATTGTAATCCTTAGGAAAATTTCATAAGGATTGGTTTGCACTCTATTTTGGAGGAAATTTTCCAACCACTGAAACCACTTGGAGAATTCCTTTGTTTTTCCTATGCCATCGAACACTTCTTCTGTTCTATCCAGGATCTTGAAAACCGGAATTTTATCTCATTCATCTATGCTTATGATTTGGCAGCGCAATTGTGAAGCACTGATACTTCTGCAGAGGAAAGGATTGCAGAAAACAAATGCTTCCATTGGGGTAGTAGCCACTCTGTTTGGGGACAAGGAAGACATGACGATGCTGGAGCAGAATAATCTGACTGATTGGGGTGAATCAGCAATACAGGACGATGGTTTACTGGGGAAGTATAAGTATGACTTTGATGCCTCACAGTCGCAGGCTATTACACTAGGCTTGAACAAGAAAAGGCCTGTCCTAGTTATCCAAGGGCCACCTGGTACAGGCAAGACTGGTTTGCTTAGTTATCTCATTGACCGTGCTGTCCGACAGGGTGAACGTGTTCTTGTAACAGCTCCAAGCAATGCAGCAGTTGATAACATGGTGGAGAAATTGTCAGGTACTGGGCTTAACATTGTACGAGTTGGAAATCCTGCTAGGATATCTCTATCCGTTTCATCAAGGTCCTTGGGGGAGCTTGTGAAGAGGAGGCTTGAAAAGTTCACACAAGAGTTTCAGAGGAAAAAATCTAACTTAAGGAAGGACCTAAAGCAGTGTTTACAAGACGATTCTTTAGCTTCAGGAATACGACAACTACTGAAAAAACTTGGGAAGAACTTTAGAAAGAAGGAGAATGAAATAGTCAAGGAGGTACTTTCAAATGCTGATGTTGTCCTATCAACTAATATAGGGGCAGCGGATCCGCTTATCAAGGAAATTGGTTTTTTTGACCTCGTCATTATAGATGAAGCTGGACAAGCAATTGAACCCTCGTGCTGGATCCCTATACTACGAGGAAAGCGATGCATACTTGCTGGTGATCAACACCAGCTTGCACCTGTAATATTATCAAGGGAGGCCATGCAAGGTGGCCTAGGGATGTCTTTATTGGAAAGGGCTTCATCATTGCATGATGAACTACTGACTACAAAATTAACAATGCAATACAGAATGCATGAGTCAATAGCCAATTGGGCATCGAACGAGATGTATTTTGGGTTGCTCAAATCATCACCATCCGTCGCTTCTCGCCTTCTTGTCGATTATCCATCTATCCAGGTATAGATACTCTGTTCCTCTTGCTATAAAACTATAACCAACTTTCTTACACATACCAAAGGTATGAATCACTATGCTTGTAGATGTTCTACCCCCACTATGTGCCATGGTGCAATCTGGCACCCTGATAGAAATTTCGTAGTCATGTTTTGTACTGAATTTCCTTTTTTTTGAATCTCCTGACTGACCAAGCTGCCTGTGAACTGCTCGGCGGAAAATTCATCATACATTTTCACTTGTTCAAAATATACCGGAAATGTGTGTTGGCTGCAATTCTTCATGTTTGTTTCTATACATATGAGGGGGACTGGTGCAAACTACTTCCAGTTAAGAATGTGTAGTTTGAATTTGGATTTGAAATTTTGTGGGATTGTGACCATATTTCTTGTCGACTCACAATTGTTTCCAGAAAAGTTCAGAACTTTTTAGGGGTGCTACCGTTGGTAGTGCGACAAGCACAATGGGTGCTACTGAATTTTCAGAACTCTATAGGAGTGCTACCGTGCCTTAGTGGCACAGTAGCACCCATTGTGTTTCTAGCACTATAACTCCTCTCTATGTTTATTACACCATTTAGATTGCCTAATTCGTGCTAATATAAGTTCATGAAGAGGAAGCTATGTGGTTCCTATGCCTATGTCTATGGGTTGGTAGATGGTACTGCAAGGAGTATTTAGTCTGACGAGGTGCAAAGTAGTTTAAGACTGCTGGGAGAGTAATATATTATGGCAGCTGATGATGGTGTATGCTTTAGAATAGTACCCACATACTGTTCGCCAACTTGCTCAGTACTACTCCCTCTGTCCCGAAATAAGTGACGCAAATTTAGTACCAAGTTAGTACAAATTTTGTACTAAAGCAGCGACACTTATTTTGGAACGGAGGGAGTAGTTGGGAAGTACAAATAAGAACAGTTAGTTTATTCATTAGCCAGGGTTGTTTATAATTTCTGTACAGATACGTCCCACGTATCAGAGAAAAAATTCTGAGATACAGATTGTTTATTGGGGGTCAATACCAGATCCTTGCAGAAGGATAACAAGTACCCATTACCAGTGAAGCAAAAAATATGAACTGATCTTTTCTCTCCTGAAAGTTCTCATGTCCTGAAAGATCTTAGTCTTTTCTCTCCAAAATCTCCGAAAATGCCAGAGCTATAGTCCAAAAAGACCAAACCTAAACACCCTCCCTAGTTCCTGTTACGAGATTCATTTGGAATTATTGGTGAACTAGATACTATTGCAGTTATTATTTGACTTCATTCATATTTTAATAGGCGCTTAAACTCTTGAACCAAATTATCTTGTAAGTGGTGGAAAATTATCATTTTCTTTCTTTCAGGAAACTTGGATAACTCGGTGTGCCTTGCTTTTACTTGACACCCGAATGCCATATGGAAGTCTAAATATTGACTGCGAGGAGAATTTAGACCTTGCTGGAACAGGCTCATTTTATAACAGCGGCGAGGCAGATATAGTTGCACAGCATGTAGTCAATCTTGTACTATGTGGTATGTCTCAGTATATCTTCTTCAATATATACTGCTGCTATATTTACATTGTTTGTATATTAGTTGCCATTGTATTTGCTCTTAAGAGTTAAGATGCTATGACCTCATCTTTGCAGTTGATATGAAATCCTTAATATTTTGTCTGCTCTTGGGTGAGGGATATAATTGACCTTTGTCACTTTAGTGTTCTTAGGATAAAGATAAGGCCATAGACTTCATTTTGAAGGGTATAATCCTCTGTTTATATAGAAGTAGTTAGCGCCATTGAAATATACTAGTGGTTGGGGCCTGGCATTGCGGGCCGCTTGAGAGGAAATTTCTGTGCGTTTCTCCATCTCAAAGAAAAAAACCTTACCTTCGTCTCAAAACTTTTAAAAACTTTCTCGCATCACATCGACATCACATCCATCTCAAAACAAACCTAAAAAAACTTTTCTCAAAAAGAAAAGGAAAAAAAATCTCACTTCCATCTTTCAAAAATAATCTCCAATTTTTTTTCAAAAACTTTCTCATCACGGCCAACTAGCATGCGCAATGTGGCATAGTTGGCTGGCCACCCTTTCACTCTGCCTTAATGGGTTTGATTGCCCGCTCTTCACCACCATTGTTGTCCTACTGGTTGGTCCATGAAACTTAATATGGTGTCAGAGCCAAGAGGTCTTGGGTCAAGTGTCGTCTTTCCCTATTTAAATAAAAAGCTGCTTGCCCTCTTTCTGTCTACTTTTAGGCTTTATCAAGCCAGCCACGCATGGGAGGCGTGGTTGAAGTATATGTGGATTGTTCAACTTTCTCCATCAATTCAACCTTCTAGTTCTACTAGTTGGTGCATGCAACTTAATATGATGTCAGAATCAAGGCAGAGGTCTTTGGTAGCTGGCTCAGCTCTCTAGTTTAGGACTTTCCCTCCTTCAGCGCCTCCTTCTCTTGTTGTACACTTCTGCTCTCTCTTTGCACATTCTTTTGTCCTTGTACTTTTGTTTCTTTTTTATATATTATTAATTTACTATCAGGGCTTCGCCTACAGTTTTCCAGTCAAAACAAATGAGGAAAGAAGTTTTAGGTTCAAGTCTCAGCTTTTGCCATTTAAATAAAATAATTGCTTCCCCTCTTTTTGTCCACATTTAGGCCTTATCAAGCCACACATGAAACAGGGTGTTGAATCATATTTAAACTGCCGAACCTTGTCCATCAGTTTGGACTTTTAGTTCTACTGGTTGGTACATGAAACTTAATGTGTGGAAATATATGTGGATGGCCCAATCCTCTCCATCAGTTCAAACTTATATGGTATCAGAGCCAAGCGGCCTTGGGTTGAAGTCTCGATTTTCACGATTTAAATAGATATTTTGCTAACCCCCTTTCTACCCACGTTTAGGCCTTATAGGGCCTCGTGTGAGGGGGTGTTGAAGTAACTTTCTTCATCAGTTTAAATTTGTAATTCTACCGGTTGGTGCGTGAAACTTAATATAGTATCAGAGCCAAGAGGTCTTGGGTTCAAGTCTCGGCTTTCCTTATTTAAGAGAAAAACACAAGACAAACGGTGGAGGGGCCCGATGGTATTTTAATTAAGAAAGTTGTGGGACACTGAGTCCGCTAAATAATCAAGATGATATCTGCCCGCAATATTTAAACTCACTTATGTGTAGAGACGCTATAGCGCTCTTGCCACTGGGCCAAGAGCCTATCCAAGTCTTCCACAATTTGAATAAAAAATTGCTTGCCCTCTCTCTGTTCACGTCTAGGCCTTATTGAGCTATGCATGACAGGGGGTGTTGAAGTATATATGTGGATGTCCAACCTCTTGGTCAGTTCAGACTTTTGGTTCTATTGGTTGGTGCATTAAACTTAATAAGTCTCTAAGAAGAGTATCTAACAAAAACACCAATGGAATGCTAGCCAAATAATGTCACAACATCCAAATAATTCCTTCATCTAACAATATCTTATCCTATTCAGCTAATTATAAGTACAACAATGCAATACAACCATCTAAAGCCCACGAGTTACACTGCCATGGTTACTATTCAGGGCATCCAAATGGCATGTGAACAGTAGTTCTTAGACAAATACCTCTCTCCTTTGCGATAACTCATCCTCATGCTTCTGTGGCAGCTAATTGCCCCTCGATTGGAGGGTATGAGGACTTGAGAGATGGTTGACGACTCTGGGCAGCCATTAGTGTGGCTTGACATTGTTGAAGCTGGTGGTGGTGGGGGAGACCAGCATGTGGAAGTAGCAAATGCCTTTCCGTCACGTGGTGCCACATAGATGGGGCAAAACATAAGAGCATCTCTAGCAGACCCCTTAAAGCCGCGACCCTTAAACCACGGATAAAGGCCGAGAAAAACGCGTTTAAAGGCCGAAATCGGTTGCGGTCGAATAGAGCCTACAAACTCGAGCGATAAAAGAGAATATCCGGCTCTCTTCCGCGCGCTGCCGATTTCCGCCCTCAAACCGTAAAACCACACAAAGCAGTTAACCACTATTTTGACAAATAAAACGCAAATTCAGAGAATTCAAACACGGGTTTGGCGACATTTGAACATAGTTTTCGCGCCACAACCCAAAAGACATCGCATCCATCATCACCCATCCATCATCATCATCACAAGGTGAAATCTTCACCGCCAGCATTGCCATCACCACTTGTCGAACCACCTTGCTCACCGAACCTTGGCACTGCATGGCCTCTTCCGGCTAGTCTCCTCCTCTTCAAGATCTCCAACCTTGCTATGTCATGCCATTCTTTGGTGAGATCATCCATGTCATTTCTATTCATCATCATGATCTTGTTCTCCTCTTGAATGAGCTTGGCCATGGCTCTTCTCTCCTCAATGGCGGCCTTGCGCATGGTCTCCTCCTTGAGTAGTTGCCACTTCTCTTGCTTCTCTTGAGCCTTCTTCTCGGCCAACTCCTTCTTTGCCTTCAATGTCTTGATCACCAATGCCTCATTGGACTTGACCATGTGATCTATCTTGTCCCGCAAGCTTGATGCCTCCGCTTCCCTCTTGATCTTGTCCTTGGCCTTCTTGTTTCCATTGGACTTGTTCTTGTTTCTTGGGCCATCATCATCTTCATCATCATCATCCAACTTGGTGAGTGAACCTCTCTTTGGTGGGGATTCTTTGTCAATCAACTTCCACTTCTCGCTATTTTCAAGCAATTCCCAACAATGCTCTAGTGTAAATGACTTGCCATTGGAAGCTTCCATGTCCTTATACCTTTCTTGCGCAACTTTGGGCTACAAAATGAAAACAATGTCAAAGTATGTCACACGCAACCACTCACGTAATCATTTTGCATTACTTGGGACATGAAAACAAACTCACATAATCGGCTTCAACGGTACCACTTGTAGGTGCATTGCGGACTTGCTCCAAGCAACCACTCCAACAGCTACAAATCGGCTTGATCACATCCCGACCTTGGAGTGACCGATAGGTGCGGGGCGTCCTTGAGGGATGCTTTGCCATAATTCGGAAGAATTGATTCTCTATCCTTTGCCAATACGTCTTGGCGGTTTGGTCAGTGCCGATGCACGCATCAAGAGACACAGCTTCCAAAGCCTTGATCAAGACTGGATCTTCCAATTGCGTGTAGTTCTTCGATCTCGCACGCACTTTTGCTTGCGCTTGGTCGAACACCCCCTCCCCAATCTCCTCCACCTCATCTTCCTCACCGTGACTGCGCACACCACAATCCATCTCATTATACCTGTAATCACCGATCGGAGCTTGATCAATGTCGATGGCGTTGTCGTCCAACATGTGCACAAACCGGCAGTCGCATCATGCAAATTGGAGCTACAATTTTGCTCCACAAGTCACGTACAATCGCAATGGTGAAAAATAAAAACAACTACAAGAAAATCAAAGATTCATACCTTGCGCCCATTCCGTTGAACACCTCGGGGGCGGCAGCAGCGGCATCCGCGGGCGTCCTCGGGGGAGCTCTTGGGGTGGCGATCGGAGGAGGTGGTGACGCGGTGCTCGCAGGACCTTTTGTGGCGGCCTTCTTGCGTTTCACCCCCGTCACCTTGCGAATCTTCACCGGCGGGGTGGGAACAGCCTATGTCGGATTCGCGGCGGCGGCGGCGGGCGGGCGGACGTGCCTTCCTGGCGGCGGCTGCGGGAGCGCCGCTCTGGACGATGATGTTGCCCTGGCGCTTGCGGGGATGGGCGGTGGAGGCTTGAACGGCGACGGGCATGACACGGTCGGCGACGAGATCTGCTTGAGGGGTTGGCGCGTCCATAACTTCCACGGCGTCGGGCTCCGGCCGGGAGGCGTCCATGGTGGCGCTATAGAGCCAGGGATGGTGGTTCGGAGCTGTTGGAGGAAGAACAATGGCGGCAGATGGAAGGGAGAGCGGGAACTGCCGTGCGGAAATGTCCCGCTCGCTAGCGACAGGGGTCACCCTCGGGTCGGCCTCCCGCCCCGTGTTTCTAAGGGTTGAGGGGAAGAATTTGCCCCGCCCCACAAATTTTTTATGGGCCGCGGTCTGATATGGTTTCTGTTCGGGCCACTTTTTCGCGCAAAACTGTAAACCGGCGGTTATTTTGCGGGTCGGCGCGATACAAGGGGTCTGCTAGAGATGCTCTAACAACGGCGTGGCTCGATCAGGGGTACTTATCTGAAGCCCCACCTCAGATGGAACGGTTCTTGGTCACAGAGATGCTTAACAATTGCGCGAGTCCACATAGATGATTAACAATTGCGCGAGTCCACAACAACCTTCTTCTTCATCGGTGGTGAGCAAGGTATTGGTGGTGGTGGAGGCACAGCCATAACAATGACGGCATGACCACTCTCGCTGTCTCGCTGCCCTTCCTTTAGTGCTAACACTGCAATATTCTCCAATCATCCAATGTGGTTTAGAAGCTGGCATGGCGGAGATGGCTTCCAATATAAACCTAAGGCCCTTACCATGAGATTGATCTCACTTTGCTGCTTCTCTAACTTCAATAATGCAGTTTGCATGCTCAAGAAAGCAAAGATTGTGCTTCACTGGTTACTAGATAATTCCTGTTCACGTTGAGTAGTTTGTGTCCTCTAATATGGACTTGAAGTGTAGAACCCTTGTGTCTAAGGGCCCCGAACAAATACGGCCACTTTATTGCTATTTAGTTTATTGGTTACATCCTGAACCAACAGAATCGCTTTGGTTGATTTGCATGCCAAGGGTAAATTGAGCTTTTGGCTGAAGTTAATCTTCATCAGGGTAGCTTACCATAGCTCCTCTGTCTGATGGTGTACTTAGGAGCCATGATTTTGTTAGTTTTGGCCTCCCACTCCAGACTCTGCCATGAAACCAGTGCAGCAGAAGTAGAAGCCATGGTGTTGTAGCTTGGATACCAAGTGTTATAAACATTAGTTCATAATGCGGATAAACAATGCATGGCCTGACAGGGGCAGGGATTGTGAAATTTAGATGTGAGAGAGACTGATTAATTATTCTTGCCTAATAAAGGTAGTGCTCCCTCCAGTTCCATAAATGTTGTCCTTTTGGACATTCAAACACTCTGAAACGCAACTTTGACAGATAATTTCTACCTATTTCCAAAACAATAGTTTGTTGGGAACCAAAGGAAGTAAACGAGGTTAACCATTAACAATATTATCTGGCAACAAAAATCTACTCCAGTCTTGCCAATTTTGTTTCAATATAACTGTCATAATGCAAACACAATAGCTCACATCCTTGGTATTTGTCTTTTAGTGGTGCATATTAGCCTATTTTCTTTATTCATTCTCTGCAAGGTGCACATAACTTAGCCTTAGATGAGGCCTTCCTTTCTTAATTCTGCATTTGCACTGGGACAATCTGTTAGCACTTTTCTTATCTACCGAACCATCTGATTTGAACTACGCCTGAGTCTTGCTCTTCATAACTGCTGAAACCAATCTTTGCAGGGGTCTCTCCAACTTCCATTGCTGTTCAGTCGCCTTACATTGCTCAGGTACAACTTTTAAGAGATAGACTAGAAGAATATCCAGAGGCTTTGGGTGTTGAGGTGTCAACCATAGATAGCTTCCAGGGAAGGGAGGCAGATGCGGTGGTCATATCAATGGTAAGAACAACAGTTTTGTGATGTTCTCTTTCTCATTTGTTGAGGTGACAAATGTTTGCTCTTGAGCTGCATAAATCATATGTAAATAAAGTAATAGGACACTCCTTTTCTTCTTATCCTGACCTGACAATCTATATTGAAGGCTGAAATTGAATGACGTTTGTTTCTCAATCCTGTTAGGTTCGGTCGAACTCCTTGGGAGCGGTAGGGTTCCTTGGCGACAACAGGCGCATGAACGTGGCCATTACCAGGGCACGTAGGCATGTCGCACTTGTGTGTGATAGTTCTACGATTTGCAACAATGAGTTCCTGGCCAGGCTCCTTCGCCATATCCGTCAGCATGGCCAAGTAAGGCATGTTGAACCTGGTTCCTACGGTGGTGATTATGGCCTTGGCTTCAGCCCACCTGCCTTGCCTTCCATCAGTTAGTGCTCCGCTCACTCGCCAACAAATCGACAATGCTTCCGTGTTCTGTTTCTCCATGCATATATGTCACTGCAGTTCTTGAGTGGTAAAACTGGGAGGTACATCATCTACTACGGTTCTGAGACTGGTACTTTTGGTTTATCTGAGATGGCTCGATTGGCTGTCCTGAATGAACTGTGTGGCCAGACCAAGTTGTTTATCATGCAGTTTTTTGCATTTAGCAGCAAAACAATTAACTATCCTGGGTTTATGTAACATACGTACTGCTTACCTGACGATGATTGAATATTATCGAGTGTTGCACACTGGATTACTCGATTGTTACAGAGATGGACAGTAACTTACAATCTCACGATTAAGGGCTAGTTCTTTTGGCAGAATCTGACGATTAATCTGCCCCCTCCCCAGCTTCTCCTAGAATCAGCCCCTCCAGAATCTCACCCAATCTGAACTGGCCCTATGTTATGAGTAGACTAGCATGTTACAGCCGTATATTAGAGTGGAGCAGCATGGAGAAGCTAAGGAGGTGTTTGGTTATCTGCACGCTTCTTGCGTTTTTCAGGTCTGACTCGGTTGGGCCTGGTTGAGTGAATACAGAATATAAGGGTGTGTTTGGTAGAGTACATGGAGGGTGCATGAGCTCAATAGTTTTCTCCTCCACCCACTTTTGGGTATTTGGTAGCCTGCATAGGGCCTCCTCAGCATGTGTGACCTCATACCAAATACCCTCTTAGCATGCATGAAAAGAGAACACTTCAACCGCCGTTCACTGGTCAGCATGTATGAGCGAAGCGAGCGACAATGTGTTTCAAATAATGTTAAGGATTTCCAAAAAACAATTCAATTTTCAGAAAATGTTTCGAATACCAAAAATTGTTCAGATTTTCAAAATTTGTTCAAATTTTCAAAAAATGACGGGATTTTCAAATATTTTAATTTTTCAAAAATGTACATGAATTCATATTTGTCTAAAATTTCAAAATATGTTTAAATTTTCAAAAAAAGTTTGATTTTTTTAATTTTCGATTTTTGGAAAAAATCAGATTTTCAAATTTTGTTTAAAAATTTAAAAATATCAATATTTAAATACGTGTTTAATTTTTCAAAAAAATAAATAAATTCAAAAAGTGTTTAAATTTTCATAAAATGTTATTTTTTCATGCTTTTAAAATTATTCACAATTTTGAAATCATTTGTTCACTCGTTTGAAAATACCGGTTGCTAGAGTACCAACCGACATGTCTAAACAGATGCAAGCTGCCAAACGGAGTCTCAACTTAGCATGTCTTAGCACATACATCGCTACCAAACAACATCAAATACAAGTATTCAACATGGCTACACTCAACATGTATCAGAGAAGAACAACCATGCAAGGTTGGGAATGCTACCAAACACACCCTAAACCATGTTCTGCAACTTGTCTGGTTTCATGCATCCCTATCTAGCCTGCTGAGAAACACACACACGATTGTTTGGTTATAAGCATTTCCTCCCTAGATACAACGTGTTGTTGTTTGGTTACGTCCGCATATTTTTTTGAAAAAAGACCCTTTATTACTTGAAAGGTTTATACAATACATCCGGCCGGCCTCTGCATAAGAAAATGCACAGAATCAACAAAGTCTTCGTACCAAGCCAAAATAAAAGAAGAAGGCAAAAATACAAAGAAACTAAGTTCTGTATAATGCCTGAGCCATAGGTGGTCCAATTCTAACATCATGCTACCACCCATGTTGAATAAAAGTATCACTCGTCGTTGCCTTTAATCGTGTACACACCTTCATAAATAGGTCTTGATTCTCCACTCGTTGTAGAGAGAACCATAACGAAATGTCTCGGTATGTCTATAGATAACCTGCACAAGAGAAGTACCTTTATCATTAAAAACCTTATCATTTTTACATAGTCAAAGAGACCAAATCACGACAAGCGCTCTCACCCTCAGAAAAATTCTAAACCTATGATCAATCACATGTAGCCAGTGGCCAAACATATTAGCAACAGTACAAAAAGGATACAAGGCAGAAGCTATGTAGATGACTGACCATATAGAACGAGCTAATTCAAATTGGAAGAACAAATGTTTTATTGTCTCATCATGCCGACAAAAGACACATTCCATACTTCGATGCCAATTTCTCTTAAGGGTTATCTTTAGTAAGAATGACTCTGTGACAAAGATATCATGTAAAGATTTTATTCTTAAGAGATATCTTCATCTTTCAGATCTTCTTGTTATTATCAACTGGCGCATAGACTAGATGAAAGTCCTATACATAGACTACACTGAAAATTGCCCATTCTCATGTAGGTTCCAACGAAATAAATCAGACCCTTGTGACAACTGTACCACGGTTAACCGTCGAGCAGTATATTCCACGATTGGAGTCTAGGTCCAATTAAATCTCTTCTGAATGTCACATTCAGCGAAACAGCGAAAATGATTTCAAAACCTTGGCGATAGTATCACCCTTATGACGCACACTATTGTATAGAGCTGGATATTGTTCCCAGAGTGTAGCATTACCTAATCACTTATCCTTCCATAATCTAATTTTCAAGCCATCCTTAATGGAGAAGGAACCATAGCGGAAGAAATATTTCTTCATTTCCATTAAACCTGCCCAAAAGTGAGAGTCTCGGGCTTCCGGTATACTTGAGATACTGCCTTTGACCCACATATTTTCTCCTTAATTAGGATGGTTTTCCATACACCATCTTCTGCCAATAACTTAAACAACCATTTGCCTAGGAGGGCCATATTCTTAACCTCAAGGTCAAGAATGTCTAACCCACCTTAGTCCTTGGGACGACAAACCACACTCCATTTAGGTAAGCGATATTTCTTTCTCTCGTTATCTCTTTGCTAGAAGAATCTCGATCGGTAGTAATCCAATCTATGGTAATGCTCCTTTCGACAATTGGAAGAAGGAAATCATATATAGTACCATGTTACTCAGTTTTGAATATATGAGGACCAACCTTCCATCTAGCGATAGTTGTTTGCCTTTCCAACTACTTAATATTTTCTATAGTCTCTCCTCAACGTGTTTCCATTCATCATTTGGGAGTCTTCGATAATGTATCGGTATCCCCAAATAAGTAATCAGAAACTGGCCCAACCCGCATTTGAATAGGTCAGCATACAAATGGGCCTCGTCTTGAGCCTTGCCAAAACAGAACAATTCACTTTTATGGAAATTGATCTTAAGCCCCGAGAGTTGCTCGAATTTAGATAAAATTAATTTTAGATTTCTTGCTTTCTCAAGGTCATGATCCATAGAGAATTGTATCATCGACATATTGATGGATAGAGAGGCCACCAACAACTAGATGATTCACTACCCCAGCAATTTGGCCATCAACCTTGGCGCGCTCAATCATGACCGCTAACATATCCGCCACTATATTGAATAGCATGGGTGATACTGGGTCATCTTGCCACAATCCTTTCTACATTTGAAAATAGTTGCCAATGTCATCATTGATTTTAATGGCAACACTACCTCCAGTCATGAAACAATGGATCATTGTGCGCCACTCTGCAGAAAATCCTTTAATTTTGGGAGTTTGTTGGAGAAAAGACCATTTAACTTTGTCATAAGCCTTTCAAAGTCGATTTTAAGTACCACCCGTTCAATTTTTTATGCAATTCGTGGGATGTTTCATGAAGGACAACAACCCCATCTAGGATGTTTCTGTCGTGCATAAACATAGTTTGAGAAGGATGGACCACTTGTTCAGCAACCGAATTTAGCCTAATAGTCACTACCTTAGTGAAGATTTTAAAACTAACATTAAGGAGGCAGATTGGGCGATATCCTTTCAACCTCATTAACATTAAGTAATAAGATAATTTCACCGAAGTTTAAGCGAAAAAACTCTAGTTGGCTAGCATGAAGGCAACCAAACAAGAGTAGGAGATAATGTTTGATGACCTCCCAGAAGTTCTGGTAGAACTTAGTGGGAAAACCATCTAGACCCGGTGCCTTGTTGTGCTCCATTAGGAAAATCATCTTTCTAACTTCCTCCTCAGAATAAGTTGATGTTAGAAGGCTATTTCCCGCATCAAAACCCTATGGGATGACATCTGTTCGAGACTCATTCATTGAGAAGTTTCCTTCCTTAGGGGTTCCGAACGAATTTTTATAATAACTAGTGATATAAGACTTAAGTTTCTCATGCCCCTCAATCATTCCTCCTCCTATTGTAGGGAATGAATAAGTTTCTTCCGGTATCTACCATTGGTGACATCATGGAATTATCTCGTATTCGAATCAGCTTTTAGGATAAACTGAGAGTTTGGATGTTGGTATCACTTGAGTTCCTCCTCTCGCAGCATGCGAGCTATCTGTGCATTCAATTGGCTCTTGATCTCTATATCATGCTCAGAGAGAGGTCTAATCTCTGACAAAGCTTCTAAATCATCAATAATAGATGAAATACGAAGCTTCTTCTTTTTTAGGATACCTGCAATTTGCCTAGCCCAACCACCAAGGAACTTGCGTAATGCACACAATATGTTGTTCCATTTGTGTATTGGGGTGAGCCCGACAACCAGTTTAACCCACACCTCCTTGAAATGCCATGGAATCCATCCTAATATAACCAACCCAGTGCGAACTTGAATTTGCCTGTGTGTTGCGATCATGGCAATCGAGTAGTTAAAAGGATGAGTGTGTGGTCTGAGATAGCCTCTATACAAGGTAGAGCACGTGCAGAAACCATAGGGAATCTGGATTCCCAGTCAGTATCCATGAACACATGATCTACTTTCTCATATTTCGGTTCTAGAAGACTGTTCTCCCAGGTGAATCGTCCTCCAATCATGGAAACCTCTCGCAAATCTAGACCGTATATGACAGCATGGAAAAGGAAAGGCCAATCATTATGAAAGCTACCTCAGCTTTTCTCATTTGCAAATCGTAGCAAATTAAAATCCCTAACAATAAGAACGGGGTAGGGATTATAATTCTTTAGATTAACCAATTCACTAATAGAATCGACCTTGAACTCATCTTGGGCTGCTCCATACGCAACGACAAGTGTCCATGTGAAGTTGTCAGCTTTGTTCTGGATATGGAGTTTAATGTGAAACTCACCATCCAAACTAGCCAAAACATCCATAGTCCTTGTGTTTACGCTAAGTAAGATGCCCCCAGAATGACCTCAAGGTGGTCGTGAAATCCAAGGATAGTCTATCTCATCAGAAAGGTGGTTAAGAAGACGTACTAAGAAATCACGTCTCCCCATTCCAGATAAAGCCAAAAAACTAAATTGTGCTCCCTATTACATTCCGTAGTGAATAGATGTTTAGCCAAGTCACCAAGACCTCTGCTATTAAAGAACATGCCATTCATGAGGAAACAATAGGAGATTTAGAAAATGTCTCCCTCATAGAGGACTTATGACCTTTTTCAAACGGTCAGACTTGGATTTACGACCGGAAGCTGTAAGCTCAAGCAATGAACTAAATTTGGGTTCCTCCAAGCCCACATCTGAAACCTTCCCTACTACATGGGTGAGTAGCTGACCATGTGGTGTGGCATGGAGCTCCTCCTCATCTAGATGTGAGATGAAAGATTTGCTAGAAACTCATGGAGTAACCTTTAATCAGTCATATTCTAAATGTCTCAAAGCATTTGTGGAAACATAAATGTCATTATCATTATTTCCTAGACTAACACCCACATTATTCAACTTAGAAATGATGGATGTAGAAAAAAAGACAAAAATGATCCGGGTGATGATGAAGTACCTTGGTTGTCGAGGTTCTACGCTGATTGATGCTGCATAGCCTTGGCCAAAGAGTCCTTGTCAATGCCCGTCCTTCCATCGCCGGCCACATAATGACAACACTTTGGCGAGTGGTTGTTACCTTCGATGGAGAATGTCGCACAAGCACCACCGTCGGAGGAGGGGATGAGGGTGGAGTAGCAACCCCTTCCCCGACAGTCTCGCCCGCCGGTACAAGCGTCACCGCCGGCGAAGATGGCCTATCTCACAAGGGACCACGGGAGGAATGGGAATCGGTGAGGCGGATATGTTTGGCTCCGCCTAAGACTTAAGAGAAGTCGCGGACGCTTCTGTCTCCAACTAAGATCGAAGAGCAGCCGCTAACGCGTCTGGCTCCAACTGAGATTGAAGAGCAGTGATACATCTCTGACGTATCTATAATTTTCTATTGATTCATACACCATTTATATCATTTTTGGGAACTAACAAATTAACCCAGTGCCAAGTGCTAGTTGTTGTTTTCTGCTTGTTTTTGATTTTACGGAAAATCCATACCAAACGAAGTCCAAACATGATGAAACTTTTTTGGGGACCAAAACAGACCCTCGAAGCTTCGGGAGGAGTCCAGACGATAGAAGAGGCAATGACAAAGGCATGGGGTACGTCTTGGGGGAAGGCACGCGATACATATCCAACGTATTTATAAATTTTGATTGTTCCATGCGGATATATTATCATTCTAGGATACTTTTTAAGTATTTATTTACTAATTTATATTATTTTTGAGCACTAACCTATTGACCCAGTGCCCAGTGTCAGTTGTTGTTTTCTGCATGTTTTTCACTTTTCACGTTTACAGTACCAAACAAAGTCTAATTGCCACGAAACTTTTTGATGATTTTTTCTAGACCAAAAGAAGACCTAGGAGATTCGGAAGGAAGCCTGGAGCCACACGAGGGCCCCACAAGCCAATAGGGTGCGCCCTACATGGGGGGTCACGCCCAGATGGCTTGTGGCCCCTGGCGGTTCCCCAACCTCGTTCTCTGGCCTATAAATTTTCTAATATCGTCTAGGGCGTGCCTTGGTGGCTTATGGGACCCTGGCGGTTCCCTGACCTCGTTCTCTGGCCTATAAATTCTCTAATATCGTGAAAACCCTGGAGGCAGTCCCAATACTCTTTTTACGCCACCCAAGTCTCTGTTCCGTCGGGAGGCCATCTGAAGCTCCGTTCCGGTACCCTGCCGGAGGGGGGATCGATCATAGAGTGCCTCTTCATCAACCTGCTACCCTCATGATGATGTGTGAGTAGTTCACCACAAACCTACGGGTCCGTAGTTAGTACCTAGATGGCAATCTCTCTATATCTTGATCTTCAATACAATGATGATCGCATCTTCGCTTTGATCTATCCGACGTAATCCTTTTGTGCGGTGCGTTTGTCGGGATCCGATGAATTGTGGGTTTATGTTCAGATTATTCATGAAAAGTATTTGAGTCACCTATGATATATATTATGATTCTTAAGTGTATGATCATTATAGCTTCGTAATTCTCTCCGATCTATTGATTTTCTTTGGCCAAGTAGATTGATCTTTTTGAAGTGAGAGAGGCGCATTGTAGTAGGTTCAACCTGACGAGTTTCTGTATCCCAGTGACAGAAGGGGACAAGTTGCATCTTTTTGTTATTGCTACTAAGGATAACACGATGGGGTTTATTCATATTGATTGACTTTACTTTGTCTATATCATGTCATCGTTCTCCATGCATTACTTTGTTTGTCATGAACTTAATACGTAGAGAGGCAAGCATAGAAGCGCTCTTGAAGTGAAGTAACAGTAATAGGTGCAGGCAGGAGTCGCACTATTTGTTTATGGACTTGATGCCTATATACACATAACTATCCGATTTTCTATCAATTGCCCAACAGTAATTTGTTACCCACCGTATGTTGCCTACATGAGAGATGCCACTAGAAATCTATAGCCCTCGGGTCTATTCACTTATAAATTCATAAATGCTATTATTATCTTGCTGCCATTATTTATCTTTTATTTTATTTTGCAGTTTGCAATTATCTACACAACTCATTTTCTTGCGAATAATGAGATCAAGGGGATTGACAACCCTCTTGCCCGCGTTGGGTGCAAGTTGTTTGCTCCTTTGTGTGCAGCCGCTGAAGACGGTTGAGGATTGATATTACTATTGGTTTGATAAACCTTTGTTTCATAGCCGAGGGAAATACTTACCCGTATTGTGTTGCAATTACCCGTTCCTCTTCATGGAAAACCCAATGCAAATCACAAGTATCAGGAAGGATTTCTGGCGCCATTGCCGAGGAATATCATCACCAACTATCAAGTAACTTCACACAAATTATCATTCACATGTTCTTATTTTTATTTGGCTTTTATATTTAGTTTGTTTCATAAAGACCAAAAACAATGAAATATTTATCTTTGCTTGTCACTAGTTTACTCCTTTGCTTGTTTTGCTTGCTTGAAAGTTGCTATCATGTCTGATTTTGAAATTAGTGGTGTTTCCGCCTCTAGTGCGGAAGCCCTTGAACATCCAACTTTACCTTGTGCTAAGAATGCTAAAAGAAATTTTGATGAAGTTGCTAAGGAAAAACTTGATAATCTTGCGGATGATGATGCTTCTAAAAGTGAACCCATTATGCAAACAAATAAACTCCGTATAGGTAGTGGAAATATTATTGGCAAAAGTGTGAATCAAGATTTTTTCACTTGTGTGGGATCGTTATCATTGATAGGAGGTTCCATTGTTACTAGAGCTACAAGTTATTTGGATGCTATATCTTTGCTTATAGCATAGTTGGAAAGACAATTTGTCCATATGCATCCTTTCATACAATGGTTATTTCTAGAATTCTCTAATATTCAAGAAGCTCCTACTAAACGTTTAGCCACTATATTTCTTGTTCCAGAATTTAACAATATCATGCAAGAGGCTAGAGATATATTTGCTCATTATAGGGTTAACTGTGAGTGTCCGCCAATAGAAGGAATTCTTTATGAATTGGAAGGTATAAGGAAACTAAGATCCACGGATTATGTTGCTTATGATGAAAACCTTAGAAAGAAGGTTCCACCTAATGTCCTAGTTGATAAAATTTCCGAACATAATGATCAATTTGCTACACAAAAACTTGGAATGGGTTATGAGATTGAGCGATAATTAAGGAAATATCTTTATCAAAACTTATACAATGAGGAGATGATTATCATTTATGAGAAACCTAAAGAGGAGTCTCCCATTCCTCCTGAAATAGATCTCTCGGATCCTTGTGTTTTTAAGTCTAGTCCCTTAAATTATTTTTTCCTACCTATTAGAAAACTTTCTACTGAAAGAAGAGAATATGATTATAGCATGACAAATCGTTTCCGTGACTATTACAATACTTGAAACTATGCATTATGCCTAGCTAGGGGCATAAAACAATAGAGCTTGTTGGGAGGCAACCCAATAGTTATCTTTATTTTTGCATTTTACTTTTTATTTGTTTTTGATAACATGAGTATTGCCTCTGTAATCATTGTGTTTTTATGTTGTACTTAGTGTTTATGCAATGTAAAGCCTTTGGGATGACTCATAAGATGAGTAGAATCGATGTTGAAACGAAATAGAAACTTTTGAATCCAGCACAGGAATTTTCATTTTTACTGGAGGGTGATAATGATCTAAATTTTTACACAGTATTTCTATACAAATTTTCGAGGTTGTTCTAATTTTTAGAACTTTTGGATTTAAAAATTATAGGTTCTCTATAGATTGCTACAGACTATTCTATTTTAGACAGATTATGTTTTTACTTGCATAGTTTGCTTGTTTTGATTATGCTATGGATTGTATCAGGGGGTATGAACCATGGAGAAGTTAGAATACAGTATATATTGTGCAATTATTAAGTAAGAATCAATTTATAAAAATACCTAAAGTATTCAATATGCTTCTTATACTAACAGATCTCACGAAGTTTTGTTGAGTTTTGTGTGATTGAAGTTTTCAAGTTTTGGGTGTTATCACGATGGACAAAGGAATAAGGAGCAGCAAGAGCCTAAAATTGGATATGCCCAAGGCAACCCAATGTAAGGAAGACTCAAGTATCTAAGCTTGTGGATGCCCCGGAAGGCATCCCCTCTTTCGTCTCAATCCATCAGTATGTCACTTGAATCTATATTTTTATTCATCACATGATATGAGTTTTTCTTGGAGCGTTGTTTTTTGTTTTATTTTACTTTTAGTTTGCCACAATCATCGTTTGCTGGACACGCCTATTTGAGAGAGAGAGAGACCTTCATCATAATTTGTTAGAATACTCTATGTGCTTTACTTATATCTTTTGAGCCTAGCAGTTTCTCTAGTACTTCACTTATTTCTTTTTGAGCACAGTGGTGTGTAGATATTATAGAAATAATTTCACCTCGCTCTTCACTTATATTTGTTTGGATTTAATAAATAGTGATGTTAATTTGCATGGGTCATAATACTAGTCCAAAAATAATAGGTATTATAATTAAAACCATCATGTAGCACATATAGAGAAATTGTGGGTTAATGATATTGATGTGGTCATATGAAAAAGGTGTGAGTTCATAATTGTTGAACCTTAGAAGTGTCGATATTAAGAGAGGTTAACTTCTTGTTCGTAGAAAAATTAAGAAGGCATGGTGATGATTTTTTTATAGAAAAGGAGTGTTACCTCCGGTCTCTGCATCAGTAAGATGCATACACCCCCTTTATTAAAAGAACGTAGCCAAAAGTCTGCTGATGCAATCGAGCTCTGAAGGAGCTATCACAAGTTCAAAAGTAAAGTTAAAATAGCCACAACCAGAAAAATAAGCATAGATGCCTATCCATCTATCCTATTAGTGGACCGCCATCCAAACCGGTTGAATATATCCCATGCATTTCTATCCGTCATTGAAATCCTATTGTTTTTTCAGGTCGTAGGCGCGCGATGGTTAACTCCTACCAACCTCCTCCCTCGGGGCATGCAAGTAGTACTTTGATTTGTGATAAAACTAATAGAACTTTGCAATAAGTATATGACTTCTTTATGAGTAATGTGAAACCATGGACATACACAATCTCACCTCCTCGTCTTTGCTAGCCTCTTTGGTACCGTGCATTGCCCATTCTCACCTCGAGGATCGGTGCAACTTCCGCCGGTGCATCCAAACCCCGTGACATGATATGCTCTATTGCACATAAGCCTCATTCTATCTTCCTCAAAACATCCACCATACCTACCTATCATGGTATTTCCGTAGCCATTCCGAGATATATTGCCATCCAAATTCCATCGTCACTTCACATGACTAGTCCGTTCATCATTATATTGCTTTGCATGATCATATAGAGCTGACATAGTATTTGTGGCAAAGCCATCGTTCATCATATTTTTGATACATGTCACGCTAGATCTTTGCACATCCTGGTACATTGCCAAAGGCATTCATATGGAGTCACATCTTCCTACCAGTTCTTCATATCGAGCTATAAGTAAATAAAAGTGTGATGATCCTCATTATTAGAGCATTGTCCCAGTGAGGAAATAAAAATGGGGGAGGCCAAATGATCCCACCATGAAAAAATGATGAAAATGAGAGAAAATGAGAGAAGAGACTTTGCTACTGTCTTTTACCACACTTGTGCCTCAAAGTGGCACCTTATTCCGCATATAGAGAGTCTTATATTATGTCAGTTTCATATGCTAGTGGGAATTACTTTTTCATTATTATAAACTTGGCTTGTATATTGCTATGACGGGCTTCCTCAAATGCCCGAGGTCTTCATGAGCAAGCAAGTTGGATGCACACCCCACTTAGCTTCAGTTGAGCTTTCATACACTTACAGCTCTAGTGCATCATTTGCATGGAAATCCCTACTACTTGCATCGACATCTATTGACGGGCATTTCCATAGCTCGTTGGTATGCCTAGTTGACGTGAGACTATCTTCTCCACTTTTTACCCCTTTCATATCTACCACCATATTCTATTCCACCTATATGTTATGTCTAATGGCTCACGCTCATGTATTGCGTGAAGAATAAAATGTTGATGCATATTGAAAAATTAAGATCCAATTGCCTGACTTGGACACCGTGGTGCTTGACATTTGTATTAATGTGGTGAAGATGGAACCATGCCTTGCTAATATAATAAGATGAATGGGGGTAAACATTCTTTGAGGATCGTATACTTTGAAAGATTAATGATTTTGTTTCTTATGCTTATAAGTATTGCTATGCTAATATTTGTTAATTCATCGTTTCTCAATGAGCATACATGAAAAAGATTACATAATGGGTAGCATGTCACATCAAAAATTATGTTTTTATTATTTACCTACTCGAGGACGAGCAAGAATTAAGCTTGGGGATTCTTGATACGTCTCCAATGTATCTATATTTTTGATTGTTCCATTCTGATATGTTATAATTATAGGAGACTTTTTAAGTATTTATTTACCAATTTATATTATTTTTGAGCACTAACCTATCGACCTAGTGCCGAGTGTAGTTTCTGTTTTCTGCATGTTTTTCACTTTTCAGGTTTATAGTATCAAACAAAGTCCAATTTGCCACAAAACATTTTAATGATTTTTTCTGGACCAAAAGAAGACCTGGGAGATTCGGAAGGAAGCCGGGAGCCACATGAGGGCCCCACAAGCCAACAGGGCGTGTCCTAGGGGACACCCTGATGGCTTGTGGGCCCCTGCCGTTGCCCCGTACCTCGTTCTCTCGCCTATAAATTCTCTAATATCGTGAAAAACCTGGAGGCAGTCCCAAAACTCTTTTTACGCCACCGCAAGTCTCTGTTCCATCGGGAGGCCATCTGGAGTTCCATTCCGTCACCCTGCTAGAGGGGGGGTCGATCATGGAGGGCCTCTTCATCAACCTTTCTGCCCTCATGATGATGTATGAGTAGTTCACCATAGACCTACGGGTCCGTAGTTAGTACCTAGATGCAAATATCTCTATCTCCTGATCTTCAAAACAATTATCATCACATCTTTGGTTTGATCTATCCGATGTAATCCTTTTGTGCAGTGCGTTTGTTGGGATCCGATGAATTGTGGGTTTATGTTCAAATTATTCATGAAAAGTATTTGAGTCACCTCTGATATATATTATGGTTCTTAAGTGTGTGATCATTATAGCTGCATAATTCTCTTTGATCTATTGATTTGCTTTGGCCAAGTAGATTGATGTTTCTTCAGTGAGAGAGGTGCGTTGTAGTAGGTTCAACCTGACGAGTTTCTATATCCCAGTGTCAGAAGGGGACAAGTTGCGTCTTTGTGTTGTTTCTACTAAGGATAACACGATGGGGTTTATTCATATTTCTTGAGTTTACTTTGTCTACATCAAGTCGTCGTTCTTGATACGTCTCCATCGTATCCACTTTTCCAAAATCTTTTGCCCTTGTTTTGGACTCTAATTTGCATGATTTGAATGGAACTAACCCGGACTGACGCTGTTTTCAACAGGATTGCTTTGGTGTTATTTTTGTGCAGAAATAAAAGTTCTCGGATCGTCCTGAAAATTTACGGAGAATATTTTTGGAATTAATAAAAAATACTGGTACAAGAAGTAACCACAGGGGGCCACCTGCAGGTCACAAGCCTGCTAGGCGCGGCCACCCCATGGTCGCGGCTAGCAGGTTTGTGGGGCTCTCGTGGATCCTCCGACCTCCTCTCTAGCTCCATATAACCCTATTCGCGGAGAAAAAAAATCAGAGAGAAGAGTTCATCGCATTTCACGATACGGAGCCGCCGCCACCTCCTAGTCTTCCTCGGGAGACCAGATCTGGAGTCCATTTTGGACACCGATGAGGGGAAATCGACGCCATCGTCATCACCAACCATCCTTCATCACCAATTCCATGATGCTCTCCTCCATTCGTGAGTAATCCCATCGTAGGCTTGCTGGACGGTGATGGGTTGGATGAGATTTATCATGTAATCGAGTTAGTTTGGTTAGGGTTTGATCCCAAGTATCCACTATATTCTGAGATTGATGTTGCTATGTCTTTGTTATGCTTAATGCTTGTCACTAGGGCCCGAGCACCATGATTTCAGATCTGAACTTATTATGTTTTCATGAATATATATATATATATATATATATATATATATATATGTGTGTGTGTGTGTGTGTGTGTGTGTTCTTGATCCTATCTTGCAATTTGTAGACACCTATTACGAGTTATGATCCGCATCCCCTAGGGTGACAATAACTGGGATTCTTTCCGGTGATTACTGTAGTTTGAGGAGTTCATGTATTCACTAAGTGCTAATGCTTTGGTCTGGTTCTCTACTAAAAGGAGGCCTTAATATCCCTTAGTTTCCCTTAGGACCCCGCTACCACGGGAGGATAGGACAAAAGATGTCATGCGAGTTCTTTTCCATAAGCACGTATGACTATATATGGAATACATGCCTACATTACATTGCTGAATTGGAGCTAGTTCTGTGTCACCCTATGTTATAACTGTTGCATGATGAATGGCATCCGACATAATTATCCATCACCGATCAATTGCCTACGAGCTTTCCACATATTGATCCTCGCTAAGTTACTTCTCCGTTGCTACTGTTACAATCACTATAAAACTGCTATTGTTACTTTTGCTACTGTTACCGTTACTTCCATACTACTTTGCTACTGAATACTTTACTGCAGATATTAAGTCTTTTAGGTGTGGTTGAATTGACAACTCAACTGCGAATACTCGAGAATATTCTTTGGCTCCCCTTGTGTTGAATCAATAAATTTGGGTTGAATACTCTACCCTCGAAAGCTGTTGTGATCCCCTATACTTGTGGGTTATCAAGACCTTTTTCTGGCACCGTTGGCGGGGAGCATAGCTCTATTATCTGAGTTACTTGGGATCTGTATCTGTTGATCACTATGAAGAATCTGAAAGATCCAAAAACCAAGATCTATCCCTCTACTACGAGGGGAGGTAAGGAACTGCCATCTAGCTCAGCACTTGATTCACCTTCTGATATAAGTAAGTTTGCGACACCACCACCTGCTAGTAATTCTGATATGTCGCAAGTAATTGATGATGCCACTTTTGCTATGCATGATGCTTATGATGATACTTTTCTTGATAGTACTATGCCACTCGGTGAATTTCTTGATGAACAAATTGCTAGAGTCAATGCTGAAAATTATGATACTTCTGAAACTGATGAAATTATTGAAACTAAACACTTTGAGACACCTTCTAGACCTAGATATCCTAGATATGAATTGCCTGATATTCCTGAGGGTTATGTTATGGAAGGAGAGGTAGCTAGGGACTTTCTTGCTTGTAATGATAGAGATGATCTTAACAAATTACTATGCAAGTGGAAAGAAAAATCTTTGAATGCTAGAATGAAATATGATCCTAAGTTTGCTACTTCACCTATCTTTGTTACTGATAAGGATTATGAATTCTCTGTCGATCCCGAGTTAATTACTTTGGTTGAATCTGAAACTGTTGTGGCGCATTTTACCAAATTGAATGATATAGCCACCCTATTTACTCATGAGGAAAAAAATTGTTACTATTATATCCTTAAGTTGTTTCCTTTCTCATTAAAGGGTGAAGCTCAGATATTTTTTAATTCTCTTGCTCCTGGTTGTGTGCGTAGCCCCCAGGATATGATTTATCACTTCTCTGAAAAATATTTTCCTGCCCATAAGAAACAAGCTGCCTTGCAGGAAATATTTAACTTTGTGCAAGTTGAAGAAGAGAGTCTCCCACAAGCTTGGGGGAGGCTTATCCAATTACTTAATGCTTTGCATGATCATCCTCTTAAGAAAATGAAATACTTGATATCTTTTATAATGGACTAATCGATGCCGCTAGGGACCACCTAGATAGTTGTGCTGGTTGTGTTTCCAGGGAACGAACTATTGAACAAGCTGAAATATTATTGAATAATATATTGATCAATGATAATGATTGGACTATTGCCAAACCACCTCCGAAGCCAACTCCAAAGAAAAGAGGCATTTTATTTCTCAGTCCTGAATATATGCAAGAGGCAAAGAAATCTATGAAAGAGAAAGCTATTAAAGAAGAAGATGTTAAGAATCTACCACCTATTGAAGAAATACATGGTCTGGATAACCCAATACAGGTAGTATAGGTAAATTCTCTTCATAGATTTGATGAAAGCGGTATTCCTTACAATAAGTTTGCTAGCCAATGCTTGGATGAGTTTGATAATTTTGTTGTTAAGCGTGAAATTTTTAATGCTTATGTTAGTAGACAATTGAAACATAATGCTTTCATGCTTGATCGCTTAGGTTATTATATGAGTAGAACTATCAACGATCTTAAACTGATTAGTACACATGCTTCCATGGTAACTACTCAAGTAGAACACGTACTTAAAGCACAGAATGATTTGCTTAATGAGATGAATAGTAAGAACAATGACCATTCTGTTAAAGTTGTGACTAGAGGTGGAAGAATGACTCAGGAACCTTTGTATCCTGAGGGCCATCCTAAGAGAATTGAACAAGATTCTCAAAGGGGTAATGTCATGGGAACGAGTCTGACACTAGAAGATAGGTGTACGAAAGGAGAGGGCAGAGTCCTAGCTACGGCGAGGGTGTACACACGGATGTATGAGTTCAGGCTCCTCTCGTGGAGGTAACAACCCTACGTCTTAGTGCTTGGGAGCTCTTGTTGTGTGGAAAGTATAAGTTATGGAAGGTGCGAACCCTTGTGCCAGAGGTGAGGGGTGGCTTATATAGAGTATGCTGCCCCTCATAAGTGCCCGACATCCAAGGGTCCGATCGGGGGTATAAAGACGAGCGTTACTAGTAACGTACATCATAATTGCTACTAATGACGACTGGCCTAACGTCTGCCTGTTGGCCTCCCTGGAGTGGCTTCTGGTCTTCTAGCGTCGACTGGAAGCGAGGTCTTCCGAGTGACAGGTGACTATCGAGTGGAGGGAAAAGATACCGAGTGGATTAAATGTCGAGTGACTTGAGCACCATGGTGAATCTAGTTGGGACCTCTCTTGTAATCTTTAAGTCCTCCAATATAGTGTCCTTAGGTAGGGTATGTAGGTCAGGCCTAGGATCCTACCCTAGGTACATATCCTCATCATTAGCCCCCGAATGGATTGGGGTTCGAGTGAGAAAGGGGATCGATGCCAGTTTTGATAAGGCATCAAACTTCCGAATGTACTTCGGGGCTTCAGTGAAATTTGTGCCGATTGAAATCTTTGTCGTTCGCCCGGATCAATTCTGCCTTGAAAGTTTCCGAATGAATTCTAAGCATCAATTATATTCCGAGTGACTTGAAGGGATCCGTAGATGTGACAGGTCGCGCTGTCAGACCCGGATTTCACGGGATCTGAAAATTTGGGAAGCGCGCGTGTCCATGATGATGATACCATGATTGGGGCAAGTGGGAGCACGACGCCCCTTGATTCACGTGCCGCCCATTTCACCACGTACCACGCGATGTCTGCGGTCGAGATACGCGGAGATTTAGTGGGTCCACCAGTCAGCGAGACACTCGATAGAGTATAAAATCTTGCCGCATCGCGGTCCGCACAGTCTTCTTCCCCCAAATATCCTCTCTTCCTCCGCCTCCCCCACCCTCATCGCACCGCTCTGGTCCACCTCGGCGACCGCCGCCGCTGTGATGACGAAGGGGAAGACCGAGAAGCTAGAACGCGCCAAGAAGGGGGTTGCGAATGGCAAGGCCAAGAAGTCGTCGAGCACGCGGTTCACCGTGCCGGCGGGGTGGATCTAGGGGGATTTTCTCCCATCGACGGTCACCTCCGCAGACGTAGAGAATCTCGTCATCTACGGGCTCGTAGCTGAGGGCTTGTGGAGGCTGTCAGAGGTGGAAATTGAGCCAGAGCCACGCGAGGGAGAGCGGGTCCTTCTCCTCATGCACGTCAAGAGAAGTTTTCTCCATGCCCCCCATCCTTTCTTCTGAGGGTTTCTGAATTTCTTCGGAGCCCAAATCCATCATTTTCCTCTGAATGCAATCTCTTATCTTGCTACTTTCGTCGTTAATGTTTCTTGGGTTGCCCCCCAATTGGGGCTTGTTCAAACACATCTTCACCATCAGATCTCAGTCGGTCAAAAAGGCCAATCCTAAGGATGATAAAACCCATGTCATCCAATTATGTGGTGGCTTGGGCATCCAAAAGAGGGCTAGGAGTTCCTTTCCTTCCATGACCTTCCTTGAATCTGTTAGGGGTTGGCAGTCGACCTGGTTCTACTGCAAAGATGTAGCATCTCCCAACATGTCGACTGGTCTTTCCCATTTCACGTTAGATCGACCCGTTGTTCCCAAATCCTTGACAGTGTTAGAGGGGGGAAAGTCCAAGTGGGGCTCTTAGTGGATGCCGTAGTGGCCATTGTCCGTGGCGGAGTGACTAGCATGGACCTTCTAGAGACGTTTCTCAGTCGACGGATCCAACCCCTCCAGGCAAGGGACCATGCTATGTGGCATTAATCATGCCCGGAAGACATGACTCGGACGCACCCAGAGGAAGTCCCACAGAAAACTGTCGAGCAATGGCTTTGGAGCATTACTAGAGCCTGTGACAATCCCCTAGGAGCCAAGAGGATCAAGCCTTACTCTGCTGACCATCCACCGAAGAATTTGGTAAGTTATATCTTTGTCGACTGTCGTACTATTCTGTCGAGTGGTTGAATCGTCGGTCGACTGACTTTTATGTTTGAATCTTGTAGGAATGGATGAACATGTACTCATCCATGCCAAATGGGAATCAGCCCGAAGACGGAGGGGAGAGCGAGGGCGGCAGCGTGGACTTCGGTTACGCTGACGACAGTGAGGATGACTACGAGTGCTCAGACGAGGAAGAAGGAGAAGTCGAGTCTCCTCCATGCACTGAGCATCGCTCCAAGGCTCTGGCATCGAGTGAGAGATGTCTGAAGTGGGACCGAACCTCGACAGTCGAGTCGAGTGAACGGGCCGCAAAGCAGCCCAAGCCTGACAAGCCGAAGCCTTGGAAAGCTTTGCCCCGCATGAAAATCGATGTGCCCGTTGTCTCAACGTAACTGTTCGCTTTCTTCTTTTGCTATTGTGTTGGATTTCAAATTCTTGCTGACCGAGTGGAATTTGGTCTACCAGGGCCGCTACCTTAGTGACGTCGCCTCCACGGGACAGAGAGGAGCAAATGGATGTGGACACCGTTGACGCGTCCACTTCCCAATGAGATGAAACGAATCTTCACTCAGTTCTGTTTGTTGAAAATGACTTGCTGATTGAATAAGCTAATGTTGTTGATTGATGTTTGCAGAGATCATTCAACTAGGGGACGATGAAGAGCCACCTCAGGGTACGGGGGTGAAGGTGTGACCTCGGGCACCCCGTGAGTACGTGCGTGAAGAATGCCATCAGCACAAACATCTCAAAGGTCGATTGCTGTGTTGTCCCAGGGGATAGACGGCTCGTCCCGAGCCAGAACTGAATTCACGACTCCGTTGTCGAGTGCTCCACCAGCTGCTTCAACCATTGTGGCCTCGACACAAATCGGACAACCCCAGACCACCTCAGCTACTCCAGCCATAACATCCATTCAGCTGGTGACTGCCTTTCCTCTGCACCACGTCCCGAAAGACCAAACCGGAGCTGCGAAGGAAGCCATGATCCAGGCGGAGCAGATAATGCTGCGGACAAAGGAGGCGTACGAGGCCAGCAAGCTGGCTTATGATGCCAGCGCGGTGCTTTGCACCAACGTCTGAGTAAGTGCGATTGTAAGTGCATTTCCAGTTGAATTCCTATCTTTCTTGATTGTACACCCACTGGGTGTTTTCCTTTTGTAAAATGCTTGTGCGTTTTCCACTCGAGTAGATTTCAGTCCAGTGGGGGCACGCTGAGTGCACCCACTGGGTGTAGTCCCCGAGACCATTGTCGAATGGTGATGACATTGGCAGGGGTCTTAGAGTAGTTTTGGTAACTGCTCGACAGATCGAGTGATAGAAGGTCCAGTGGGGGCATGCTAAGTGCACCCAATGGGTGTAGTCCCTGAGACCATCGTCGAGTGCTTGCACTGGTGGGGGTCTTAATAGAGACCATATTCACATGGTGCTCCCATTTTTTTAATTTTCTTGCCACTCGACAGATCGAGTGTTAGCAAGTCTAGTGGGGGCACGGTGAGTGCACCCACTGGGTGTAGTCCCCGAGACCGTCGTCGAGTGCTTGCATCGGCGGGGGTCTGATAGAGACCATCTCATGATCGGACAAGGCAGACCTCATCGAGTGATTTGTGACCGTTTCATGGTCGGACAGGGCGGACCTTTATCGAGTGATTTCGGAACCAGTGGGGGCACGTTGAGTGCACTCACTAGGTGTAATCCCCGAGACTACTGTTGATCATTGACGATGAGCAGTAGTCTTAAGAACTTGAACTCAGGGTTCTTTGTCGTACGCGGAGTACGCTTGCCACTCGACATGTCGAGTGAAATCGTTGCCTTAGCGTTACCACTCCGAAGCTACCTTGCAGGTTTCACGGATATCATTGCCATCAACCATGATATGACGCAGGTTTCATGGACATCATTTCCATCAACCATGATATGACGCTATTTCAGGAGTGTGGGTGGGGTGGAAGGCCGCCATCCGGTCGACTGTTCTTGACCATTTGCATGTCGACTGAACTGTTTTTTAATTTCAGAGATCTTGCGAACTTGGCACCCAGTACAAGGACTTGGAGAAGGAAAATAACCAGCTACAATTTGATCTGGAGATCTCCAAGAATAACCTAGATCGCGCGCAGACTGAGTTGAAAACCCTGGGAGGTAATTTTCTTTGACCCAATGCACTCTTACTTTAACCTTCGATCCTTTGAACCGAGTGCTTTCACTCGAACAGACGTGCGTGATGAAAACTGTCGACTCCAAGCGCGATTCAACAATGCTATTTCTTTAGATACCATGAAGAAAGCACTGGAGGACAAGGACAAGGCACTTGCTGATGCTCAGAAGGTGGCGAGGGAGAAAACTGAAGCCGCTGAGAAGAAGCTTGCCGCAGCCAACAATATAGAAGAGGAAAACTCCAAGCTGAAACTGGAACGGAGTGAGATGATCAAGAAGACTGGATAGCTGACCAGGAGGAGCAATGGACTGGAGAAGCACTTGGGAGATTTCGCGAAGAAGATGTCCATGCTCGACGGTAATTTCCCTTGTTGAGTGAATTTCATTAATTCCCATAGTCTAGTAATGTGACCACCTTTCCATTCTTTCCTCCATATATAATTCTGCCAGGACTTCGAAAAAGAGATCGAAGAGATCGAGCCCAATCTGGATCCCACTAAGTTACCTGTTGGAAATGTTGTGGCCATGAACATGTTCCGCCTCAATGTACGTATTCAAGGTGTGCAAGCATACATCATTTGACTAAAGGCTGCGCTGGAGAAGATTGACAAGGAACTATGGTCTGAAGACACCCTCCAGACTGACCTTGCATCCATGATGACTCGTCTCAATGAGATCCCCAGTCGAGTGCAAGCTTGGAACAAGTCGGCTGCCTGCTGCGGAGCCAATGTGGCGCTCTCGCTTGTCAGAGCCATTGCAAGGAGGTGAGAGAGGGGAAGTTGAAGGACCTCCGAGTGATTAACACAAAGAAACTTCAGTTCGAAGACTTCATGGAGACCTTCATCGACGCATCTACTCGGGTCGCAAACGGGATCGACTTGGACACCTTCATCGAGCCAGCAAGCCCGTCCGGTGCTTGAAAAAACTTTATTTGCAGTAAAACTTTATTTGCCTTGGAATGCCAAGTAGAACTGTAATGGTCGTAAAACTTCATTCAGGCCTTAAGCCTAAGCACCATTGCTTGAGCACAAAACCTTTATTCGCGCTGAAACCTTTGGATTTATCTGCATTTAGCTTTCAATCATTTGTTTGATTGAATTTGTTATTCTGAACCCCCGGATGAGAAATAGATTCATCACTCAGACTAAGTTTTTAACTTAGGCGAAAGCTGGTTCACGGCTAAGCCCTCGAGTGTGAGGATCACTCGACACTCGGAGCAGTTTGGAACTTAGACGAAGACTGAGTCGTACCTAAGTTTTCGAGTGAATGGAATGTTATCCACTCGGAAAAGTTGTTTAACTTAGGAGAAAGCTTGTTCTCAGCTAAGTCCCGAGTGTGAGGATCTCTCAACACTTGGAGAAGTTCTGAACTTAGACGAAGACTGGTTCATAGCTAAGTTTCCAAGTGAATGGACTGCTATCCATTCGGAAGGGTCTTTAACTTAGGCAAAAGCGTGTTCGCAGCTAAGACCCCGAGTGTGAGGATCGCTCAACACTCAGAGAAGTTTTGAACTTAGATGAAGAATGCTTCGTAGCTAATTTTCCGAGTGAATGGACTGCTATCCACCCAGAAGAGGTTTTAACTTAGGCGAAAGCGTGTTCACAGTTAAGCCCCCGAGTGTGAGGATCGCTCGACACTCGGAGTGTTCGCAAATGTGAAATTGCGCGATCGGAATCGATGAAAGACTATGGAAGTCATATTTGCATAAATGGCATTGTCTGAAGTACTTTTATTACATCAACACAACTCTGTTTTCAGGTATAGAAACGACAGAGCAGATCCGCATTCTAGGCTCGCGGCTCATCGATCTTCTTCTTGAGGTTGTAGAGGTGATAAGCTCCGTTGTTCAACACCTTAGTGACGATGAAAGGTCCTTCTCACGCCAGAGAGAGCTTGTGAGGGCGCTATTGATCCACTCGGAGCACCAAATCACCTTCGTGAAATGATCGACTCTTAACGTGCTTCGTGTGGAAACATTGCAGATCTTGCTGGTATGTAGTCATCTGAATCAAAGCCATCTCCCGTTCCTCTTCTAGGAGATCTACACCATCCTGTCTTGCTTGCTCAGCTTCAGTTTCAGAATAAAGATCCACTTGAGGGGAATTATGGAACAAGTCACTCGGCAGGACACCTTCGGCTCCATAGACCAGGAAAAAAGGAGTTCTTCTAGTCGACCGATTAGGAGTTGTTCTCAAGCCCCATAAAATAGACGGCAACTCAGACACCTAAGCTCCGACTGCATGTTCCAAATCTTGCATGAGACGAGGCTTTAGACCTTCCAGGATGAGGTCATTGGCTCACTCAGCTTGACCATTGGTTTGGGGATGTGCAACTGATGCATAATCCACCCGAGTGCCTTGGGAGAAGCATAAGTGTTTGAACTCTTCCGAGTCAAAGTTTAAGCCATTATCTATGATAATACTGTGAGGAACTCCATACTGGTAGATTATCTCTCTCATGAACTTAATTGCAGTGCGGGAGTTCAGTTTCTTTATAGGCTTGGCCTCAATCCACTTCGTAAATTTGTTGACTGCAACAAGCAAATGGGTAAATCCACTCTGTCCTGTCCGAAAAGGACGAACCATATCCAGACCCCAGACAGCGAACGGCCAAACGAGTGGAATGGTCTTTAGGGCAGACTCAGGTTTGTGAGACAAGTTTGTGTAGAACTGGCACCCTTCACAGTGACGAACAATGTCCTTGGCCATCACATTGGCACGTGGCCACAAGAAACCAGCTCGATACGCTTTAGCGACAATTGTACGAGAGGACGCATGATGGCCGCAAGTTCCAGACTGGATTTCTTCCAGGATCATTCGACCTTCTTTAGGGGAAATGCATCGTTGTGTCACACCAGTTACACTTTCTCTGTACAGTTGATCACCCATCACAGTAAAAGCTTTGGACATGCGTACAATCTGTCGGGCTTCAACTTCATCTTCAGGGAGTTCTTGCCTCAAAATATATGCAATATAGGGCACTGTCCAGTCGGGAATGATGACCAGAACCTCCATAACCAGATCAATAACCACAGGGACATCAACCTCAGTCGAATCAGAGGCGCTCATAGCTTGTGGGGGATCTTCGGTGAAGGGATCTTCCTACACTGAAGGAGTATGAAGATGTTCTAAAAATACATTACTGGGGATAGGTCTCCAAGTGGATGCAATATTTTCCAGCTCATCAGCTGCTTGATTCTTCACTCGGGGAACATGATGGAGTTCCAGACCATCAAATCTCTTTTCAAGTTTTCTAACAACATTGCAATATCTAGTCATGGCGGGGTTCCGAACATCCCACTCTTTCATCTCTTGATTGCCCACCAGGTCCCAGTCGCCGTAAACTATCAAGCGCTTGACGCCGAGTGAGATGGCCATATGCAACCCATACAAGAGTGCTTCGTATTCTGTTTCATTGTTGGAGGAATCAAAGTGAATCTGTAGGACATAACAGAGTTTGTCACCTTTTGGGGATACCAAAACCACGCCCGCGCCGGACCCCTTCAACATTTTTGATCCATCAAAGAACATGGTCCAGTGCGTTGAGTGAATCTGGATTGGCTGTTGTTGTTCAACCCACTCGGCCGAGAAATCAGCCAGTACTTGAGACTTGATCGCCTTCTTGGCTTCGAATTTGATGTCAAAGTACAATAGCTCAACCGCCCATTTAGCCACTTGACCAGTCGCATCTCGATTGTTGAGGATCTCAGACAATGGAGCATCACTGACGACTAAAATTGAGTGATCCTGAAAGTAGTGTGTCACCTTCTTTGCTGACAGATAGATACCATAGACAAGCTTCTGGTAATGCGGGTACCTTTGCTTCGAAGGAGTCAACACTTCAGAAATGTAGTAGACTAGACGCTGAACCTTGTAGGCCTTGCCTTCCCCTTCCCGCTCGACAGTCAAAATTGTACTGAAGACCTGATCAGTGGCCGCAATGTACAGGAGCAAAGGCTCTTTGTTGTGAGGAGCAGCAAGCACCGGCTGGGTGGAAAGCAGGGCTTTGAACTGGACAAATGCTGCTTCAACCTCTGGAGTCCACTCGAATGTGTCAGACTTCTTCATCAGTCGGTACAAAGACAATGCCTTCTCACTGAGACGAGAAATGAACCGACTCAATGCTGCCAAGCAACCTGTGAGCTTCTGAACGTCGTGCACTCGCACTGGACTTTTCATTCGGATAATGGCGCTGATTTTCTCAGGATTGACGTCGATTCCCCGTTCGGAAATGAGAAAACCAAGTAACTTGCTGCCAAGAAGACCGAAAGTACACTTAGCCGGATTCAGCTTGATATCATACCTCCTCAGATTAACGAATGTCTCAGCCAAGTCAGCTAGCAGGTCAAAACCTTTGTGGGACTTGAAGACAATATCGTCCATGTAAGCTTCTACATTCCAAGGTATTTGGGCAAGTAAACACTTCTGAATCATGCGCATGAAAGTAGCCCCAGCATTCTTCAAACCAAAAGGCATTCTGATATAGCAGAAACACCCGAATGGGGTGATGAAGGCTATTTTTATTTCGTTCGGACCACACAAACAGATCTTATGGTAACTGGAGTATGCATCTAGAAATGATAAACGCTCGCACCCCACAGTCGAGTCAACAATTTGATCGATGCGAGGGAGCGGGAAATGATCTTTTGGGCAGACCTAATTGATATGCTTGAAGTCAATACACATGCGGAGTGACTTGTCCTTCTTGGGGACCATAACGACATTCAAGAGCCACTCGGAGTGGTAAATTACCCGAATGAACTTAGCCGCCAAGAGACGAGACACCTCTTTGCCAATTGTTTTTCGATTCTCCGCTGCCGACCAGCGCAAATGTTCCTTCACCGGCTTGGCTTTCGGATCCACTCTCGGTCGGTGCTCAGCCAGTTCCCTGGGAACCCCCGGCATGTCATCTGGCTTCCATGCGAAGATGTCCCAGTTCTCACGGAGGAACTAAATGAGCTTGACTTCCTATTTACCGTCGAGTGTCGAAGATATGTTGGTCGGGGCAGCGGTAGGATCTGTCGGTGAATGTGCACCTTTTTCACTTCCCCTGCCGACTGAAAAGCTCACTCTGAAGCAGGCTTCTTAGCATGCAGCAACTCAACAGGGTCAGTGCTTTTCTTGTACTCTTCTAGCTCGACCATAGCCATCTGATGATCGACAATTTTGGAGCCCTGTTGGAGGCACTCCTCAGCCCTCTATCACCATAGCCATCTGATGATTGGCATTGACTGTGATCACACCCTTGGGACCAGGCATTTTCAGTTTGAGATACACATAACATGGACGAACCAGGAAATGGGCATAAGCTGGTCGACCAAGGATGGCGTGGTACGTGCTCTCAAAGTCCACGACTCCAAACGTCAATTTTTCTTTGCGAACATTCTTATCTGTCTCGAACACTACATCCAATGCAATCTGGCTGAGTGACTTGGCCTTCTTCCCTGGGATTACTTCGTGGAACTGCATGTTGCTCTCACTGAGTCGGGACATCGGAATGCCCATCCCCTTAAGGGTATCTGCATACAGAATATTTAGTCCACTCCCTTCGTCCATGAGGACCTTTTGGAGTCGAGTGCCTCCCACAATGGGATCTACCACCAAAGCCTGCCGACTAGGTGTGGCAACATGAGCAGGATGATCTGACTGATCAAATGTGATGGCAGTCTAAGACCACTTGAGGTACGTGGGGGTCGTAGGCACAGCCATCTTGACTTCTCTGTTTATGAACTTCAATCGACTCTTGCTCTCAACATCAGCAAAAATCATTAGAGTGGCATTGACATCGAGAAAAGTTTCTTTGTCTTCGTCATCATCTTTTTCGGGGGTTTTCTCACTCAACTGACCCTCCTTGAACTTCTGGATCAGTAGACGGCACTGTCGATTGGTATGTTTGGGTAATATCAAATTACTATCCTCATCTTTCCTCATGTGGATTGCACACGGTAAATCCATAATGTCAGTTCCTGAATGATTTTTTTCCTTTCTTGGGGTCGAACTGTCCCTTGGACTTCCCCTTGTTTTTTCCTTGTGCCGCCAGGGTGGCTGCCTCTGCCTGAGCAGGGCCATCAGTCTTCTGCTTCTACTTCCGACTGGAATTGCTGCTGACATTGTTGTCGACTGCTTTTCCTTTGCCGTTGGGGAGGTGGTCTTCCTCTTCGCCATTGGTGTACCGAGTGGCGATTTCCATCATCTTACTCAGCGAAATATCACCTGTTCGCCCAAACTTCAGGTAAAGCTCTCAGTACTTCACTCCGGCCTTGAAGGCACACACAACCTAATGCTTAGAAACATTCTCCACTGTATGATGCAAAGTGGACCAGCGCTGAATGCATTCCCTCAATGACTCGTTGGGCTTCTGAACACAATGTTGCAAATTGATCAAACCAGTTGGGCACTTGCAAGTGCCCTCGAACGTTCTGATGAACACTCGGGCAAGATCTTTCGAGCAGTGGATGCTAGAAGGAGCCAAATGATTCAGCCATGCATGGGCCGAACCATCTAACATATAGGACAAATGCTTCATTGCAATGTTATCGTTGCCACCACCAATCTGAACAGCCACTTGGTAATCATCCAACCATGTCTCCGTCTTTGACTCACCAGAAAACTTGCCAATCCCAGCCGCCAACCTGAAGTTGGGGGAATCTCTACGAAATGAATAGCTCTGATAAAGCACTCGAGACTAGAAATAACAACACTACTGCCACTCGGGTAATCTTTGTTGAATCCATCTATGTGGGCTCTGCCCCTGTCGATTCGCCTCTGAGTGAGGACATCTCTTGCATCAAACCCTAGATTCCGCTCCTCACCAAACGGGCGCCTATCGTCTTGGTGTCGGGGAACATATGGACCACTCCGCAGAGGAGTGGGCACTCAATGGTGGTCATCACGGTGAAACTGATCTCGTCCCTGATCCTTGTACTGATCCTCATGGAAACCTCTGCCCCTACGACGCAGAGGCAAACCAGGACTGTGTGCCAACTGAACAATCTCTGCTCTTGGTGAATTACTGTGTATTCTATTGCGCGACTGTGAAACAACTGAATTTTGTCACTGCGCTGCGTCAAGCAACGCTCTGATCTATAGCAAACCTTTGTGAGCCTTTGAACATGACGGCTGAATTGAATCTGTTGTCCTAGTTGCTGCTGCAACATTTAAGACTGGAGTACGATATAACTCAATGTTGTTCCGTGAACCACTCAGGAACAATTGTCGCTGACGTCGACTGGGAGGTGGTCGACGCTGGCGAGCGCGCTCGACGAGTTCCCTCTAAAGCTCTTCGAGCCGAATGCGCGTGGCCTCCAAGGCCTGGGCCTCAGCGGTTGCACCGACGATGGGTTTATGGAGGACCTCCTCATCCCGGTGCGGCTGCTTATTTGAAGCCCCGCCATCCTCTCGCCTGCCGCGGCCGAAACTAGGCGGTAGGCTCTGATGTGAACCAGCCATAAGAACCTCCGCTATAGGATCGCAGCTTTCGCACTTAGAAGGAATGTCAGACTGATCCAACTCTGAGTCGAACACACCATGAAGGGACTCGGCGGGCTCGATTACCGCAATCTACAGAGATGAAACTTGGCGAGCAACCGCATGCCTCACCCAACGTTGGAGCCGTGAGCGACCTGATCGCTTGCGACGACATCCGGCAAGGAGGGTCGTAGAATATGGAGTCGACGGCTGCTGCAGTAGAACTTCACAGGAGCCCATGCAGAAGCGCGCTGCCCCACGGATCAAGAGTGCCTCAACGTCGAGAGGTGCCTCCTGGAGCCATGTTGAATCATCAACGATGAAGATGAGCGCTCCGAAATGGATCTCGTGGCCCAAGAACAAACCGCCACTGGAAGACATGACAAAGGGGGGAAATGCAACCTCGCCGGGAGTCGCTTAGACGCCTGCCCCATGATGGGCGCCAACTGTCATGGGAATGAGTCTGACAGTAGAAGATAGGGGTACGAAAGGAGAGGGCAGAGTCTTAGCTATGACGAGGGTGTACACACGGATGTATGAGTTCAGGCCCCTCTCGTGGAGGTAACAGTCCTATGTATCAATGCCCGGGAGCTCTTGTCGTGTGGAAAGTATAAGTTACAGCAGGTGCGAACCCTTGTGCCAGAGGTGAGGGGTGGCTTATATAGACTATGCTGCCCCTCATAAGTGCCCAACATCCAAGGGTCCGATCATGGTATAAAGACGAGCGTTACTAGTAACGTACATCATAATTGCTACCAATGACGACTGGCCTAACGCTTGCCTGTTGGCCTCCCTGGAGTGGCTTCTGGTCTTCTGGCATCGACTGGAAGCGAGGTCTTTTGAGTGACAGGTGACTGTTGAGTGGAGGGAAAAGATACCGAGTGGATTAAATGTCGAGTGACTTGAGCACCATGGTGAATCCAGTTGGAACCTCTCTTGTAATCTTTAAGTCCTCCAATATAGTGTCCTTAGGTAGGGTATGTAGGTCAGGCCTAGGACCATACGCTAGGTACATATCCTCGTCAGGTAATATGTAAGATAAATAATAATGCATATGAGAGCCACTTAACATTTCATCGTGGTCTTATCCTCACGTCCCAAAGAAAATAAGTTTCAAAGCAAGAACGAGAAAAACTATTTACACGGGAAAACTCCCAACAAGCAAAAGAAGAACGAGATATCTTTTTGGGTTTTCTTTTAATGCTACAACTAAACAAACTAGAAGGTAAAGCTAGAACTAATTTTTTTGGATTTTCTTAAAGATTAATCAAACACACAAGAAGAAAGCATAAAGAAGAAATAAACTACCATGGATAGTACAATGAAAAAGTATGAACACTGACAACTGAAATGAGTGTGTGAACATGAATGTAATGTCGGTGAGAAATACATACTCCCCCAAGCTTAGGCTTTTGGTCTAAGTTAGTCTAGGGCCACAACTGGAAATAACCATCTCTGGGATACTCTGGAGGACACTGAGGGTCCACTGATTAGCGACCTCCTATGGCTCCCACTGAAAAACCAGGGCCTAATATGGATCAAGGGCCAGTGCCGGCTTAGGTGTTGGGGGTTGCGACCAACCCCAATATCGGTAGATGTCATCAGGCATAACAGAGTACCTGCATGAATGAATATCAAACAAAGAAGAAGCAGGCAGAGTAATAATCTCACAAGTACCCTGACTAAATACTAAGTTGTAAAGCAACCTCCTATCATCATTCTTCTTAATAACATCGTGGGCTACCATACGGTCATAATCTAAAAACTTTGCGGGTAGCAGCCTCTCATATTTCTCGTAAAGCTTAATGGGTATCTCAAAATTTTAGCTAAACAAGATGCATAGATACCTTCGAATATGGGTGCCTTCGAACGGTTGGTGTTCAACCGTTGGGCCACCATAGCGTCAAGACTAAAGGTTCTATCAGCAAATAAAGCATGGCACAAAATAGCGAGGTCAGGGGCACTAAGGTTCCACTCTCCGAGCGACCAACTAAACATCTTCCCGCAAATAATGAATAATAGCATAGCATAGGAAAATGTAAAGTAGATGCTCTTGCCTTTGACACGCCTCTCTCTTCCCCTACAGTGTCCGCGGCAATAAAATCTTCCATGTCTCGAGGACATGGTTCCCTGATGCTGCCCTCATAGGGTATTTTGCAAACTTTGCAAAAATCATAAAGGTTTATTTTATTAGGCACATCATATAAGTGAAATTCTACTATAGGAGGGTCTTCCCTAGGATGAAAGTGAAAATTTTGCACAAAGGTATTCGTGAGCCAGAGGTACTGGTCACACTTATTATTGAGGGAGTCGGTGATGCCTTCATTCTCCGCCAAATAATAGAAATCTTAATAAATTCCGCTCACCCTCAAGAATGTGTCACACGACCATTCACATGGTCGAACTTCTGCGATGCGAGGAAGATTATATTTGGGTTTCTCCTTCATTTCATTTTCATCTTCCTTAGAATCCAGACTTAAAGAACCTCTTAATAATATCCTCAACATTTCTGAAAAATTCTGAAATTTTTAGCGAATCAACATAAAAGTGAACAAAGCTCAACAAAACCCATAGCAACTACTCCCTCAAGTGCCTAAAAGCTATATCACGCATCAAAACTACTTGGGACCATACAAATTTGACATGATAGCTCAAAAACAAGGCCACCACCACAACAAAAATTTGCAATATATAAGGCACTAGAACAAAAACTAATTGGACCATTGGAGGAGTCACATACCGATGAGCAATCCCCTAAAACAGTTTTGCAAATGGAGCTTTGAGCAAGGAGATCGAAAATGGCAGCAAGATGTGCTAGAACACGGGTTTGAGCAATGGTGGAACTTTTTCTGGAGGAAGATGAAGTGAATGGGTGCTTGAATAAGTGGAGGGGGGCCATGTGGGACCCACAAGCCACCAGGGCACGCCTAGGGCGTGCGTGCGCCCTACAGGCTTGTGGCCCACTGGTGCAGCCCCCTGATGCATACTCAGTGCCAAAAATTCTTAAATATTCCAGAAAAAATCATACTAAATTTTCAGGGCATTCCGGGGACTTCTATTTTCAGGTCATTTTTATAATGCATGGACAAAATAGAAAACAGGAAAATAATAGCATTTTACTGGAATGAAAGTAAGGAACAGAGAATAAAAGTTGGGTACAGAAGGTAGTGCTTTCTAAATTCATCCATCTCACGTTCATCAAAAAGAATCTATCAATAAGGTTGATCAAGTCTTATTGACAAACTTTTTTTCGAATGACACGGAACCGGAGAATTTTCAAATAACACTAGGTTACCTCAATGGGGATATGCATGTCCCCAACAATAAGTATATCATATTTCTTCTTGACAGGAGGAAGAGGGAATTCAAAGGCTCCGATAATAATCGTGGAAACCTTTTCAATGGAGTTGACACTATGAACTTGAGGTTGTTTCTTCGGAAAATGCACCGTATGCTCATTACCACTAACATGAAAAGTGACATTGCCCTTGTTGCAATCAATAACAGTCCCTGCAGTATTCAAAAAGGTTCTACCAAGGATGATCGACATACTGTCGTCCTCAGGAATATCAAGGATAACAAAGTCCGTTAAGATAGTAACGTTCGCAACTACAATGGGTACATCTTCTCAAATACCGATGGGTAAAGCAGTTGATTTATCAGCCATTTGCAAGGGGATTTCAGTAGGTGTCAACTTATTCAAATCAAATCTACGATATAAAGATAAAGGCATAACACTAACACCAACTCCAAGGTCACATAAAGCAGTTTTAACATAATTTCCTTTAATAGAGCATGGTATAGTACATACTCCGGGGTCTCCTAGTTTCTTTTGCGTTCCACACTTAAAGGTATAATTAGCAAGCATGGTGGAAATCTCAGCTTCCGGTATTTTTCCTTTATTTGTCACAATATCTTTCATATACTTAGCATAAGGAGACATTTTCAAAATATTAGTCAAACGCATACGTAAAAAGACAGGTCTATGCATTTCAACAAAGCGCTCAAAATCTTCATCATCCTTTTTCTTGGATGGCTTAGGGGGAAAGGGCATGGGTTTCTGAACCCATGGTTCTCTTTCTCTACCATGTTTCCTAGCAACAAAGTCTCTTTTATCGTATCTCTTATTCTAAGGTTGTGGGTTATCAAGATCAACAGCGGGTTCAATCTCCACATCATTATCGTTATTAGATTGAGCATCAACATGAACATCATCATTAATATTATCACTAGGCTCATGTTTATCACCAGATTGTGTCTCAGCATCAGAAACAGAAGGATCATTTGGGTTCTCAGGTGTATCTATAACAGGTTCACTAGCAGCATGCAAAGTACTATCATCATTCCTTTTCCTACTCTTACTGGAAGGAATAGGTGCATCAGTATTAACTCTCTGAGAGTCTTGCTCAATTCTCTTAGGATGGCCCTCGAGATACAAAGGTTCTTGAGTTATTCTACCACCTCTAGTCACAACTTTAACAGAATGATCATTGTTCTTACTATTCATCTCATTAAGTAAATCATTTTGTGCCTTTAGTACTTATTCTACTTAAGTAGTTACCATGGAAGCATGTTTACTAATAAGCTTAAGATCATTGACGGTTCTACTCAAATAATCACCCAAGCGATCAAGCATATAAGCATTATGTTTCAATTGTCTACTAACATAAGCATTAAAATTTTCTTGCTTGACTACAAAGTTACCAAATTCATCCAAGCATTGGCTAGCAGGCTTATTATAAGGAATATCTCCTTCATCAAATCTACGGAGAGAATTTACCTCTACTACCTATGTCGGGTTATCAAGACCATGTATTTCTTCAATAGGTGGTAGATTCTTAACATCATTAGCTTTAATGCCTTTTCTTTCATAGATTTCTTTGCCTCTTGCATATCTTCAGGACTAAGAAATAGAATACCTCTTTTCTTTGGAGGTGGATTTGGAGGTGGCTCGGGAATAGTACAATCATTATCATTGCTCAATATATTGTTCAATAGAAGCTCAGCTTGTTCAACAGTTTGTTCCCTGAAAACACAACCACTACAACTATCTAGGTGGTCCCTAGAAGCATCGGTTAGTCCATTATAAAAGATATGAAGTATTTCGTTTTTTCTTGAGAGGATGATCAGGCAAAGCATTAAGTAACTGGAGAAGCCTCCCCCAAGCTTTTGGGAGACTCTCTTCTTCAATTTGCACAAAGTTAAATATTTCTTGCAAGGCAGCTTGTTTCTTATGAGCAGGAAAATATTTTTCAGAGAAGTAATACATCATATCCTGGAGACTACATACGCAACTAGGAGGAAGATAATTAAACCATATCTTAGCATCACCCTTTAATGAGAAAGGAAACAACTTAAGAATATAGTAATAGCGATTTTTTCCTCATGAGTAAATAGGGTGGCTATATCATTCAATTTGGTAAGATGTGCCACAACAGTTTCAGATTCGTAACCATGGAAAGGATCAGATTCAACCAAAGTAATTAACTCAGGATCGACAGAGAATTATAATCCTTATCAGTAACAAAGATAGGTGAAGTAGCAAACTTAGGATCATATTGCATTCTATCATTCAAAGATTTTTTCCCTTCCACTTGCGAAGCAATTTCTTAAGATCATCTCTATCCTTACAAGCAAGAAAGTCCCTAGCTACCTCTCCTTCCATAACATAACCCTCGGGTATATCAGGCAATTCATATCTAGGAGAGCTAGACCTAGCAAGTGTCTCATAGTGTTCTGTTTCAATAATTTCACCAGATTCAGATATATCATCAGTTTCAGTATTGACTCTAGCAATTTGTTCATCAAGGAATTCACCAAGTGGCACAATGGTATCAAACAAAGTATCATCATAAGCATCATGCATAGCAGAAGTAGCATCATCAATTACTTGCAACATATCAGAATTACTAGCAGGTGGTGGTGTCGCAAATTTACTCATAATAGAAGGTGAATCAAGTGCAGAGCTAGATGGCAGTTCCTTACTTGTCCTCGTAGTTGAGGGGTAGATCTTAGTATTAACATCTTTCAGATTCTTCATAGTGATCAACAGATATATATCCAAGTGACTCAGAGAATAGAGCTATGCTCCCCGGCAATGGCGCCAGAAAAAGGTCTTGATAACCCACAAGTATAGGGGATCACAACAGTTTTCAAGGGTGGAGTATTCAACTCAAATTTATTGATTCAACACAAGGGGAGCCAAAGAATATTCTCGAGTATTAGCAGCTGAGTTCTCAATTCAACCACACCTGAAAGACTTAATATCTGTAGCAAAGTATTCAGTAGCAAAGTAATATGGAAGTAACGGTAACGGTGGCAAAGTGATAGTAGCAGTTTGTAGTGATTGTAACATTAGAAACGGAAAAGTAACTTAGCAAAGATCAATATGTGAAAAGCTCATATTTAATGGATCAGTGATGGATAATTATGTTGGATGGCATTCATCATGTAACGGTTATAAAATAGGGTGACATAGAACTACCTCTAATTCATCAATTTATGTAGGCATGTATTCTATATATAGTCATACGTGCTTATGGAAAAGAACTTGCATGACATCTTTTGTCCTACCCTCCCGTGGCAGCGGGGTCCTAATGGAAACTAAGGGATGTTAAGGCCTCCTTTTAATAGAGAACCAGACCAAAGCATTAGCACTTAGTGAATACATGAACTCCTCAAACTACGGTAATCACCGGAAAGAACCCCAGTTATTGTCACCCTGGGGGATGCGGATCATAACTCGTAATAGGTGTCTACAACTTGCAAGATAGGATCAAGAACACATATATATTCATGATAACATAATAGGTTCAGATCTGAAATCATGGAACTCGGGCCCTAGTGACAAGCATTAAGCATAGCAAAGTCATAGAAACATCAATCTCAGAACATAGTGGATACTAGGGATCAAACCCTAACAAAACTAACTCGATTACATGATAAATCTCATCCAACCCATCACCGTCCAGCAATTCTATGATGTAATTACTCATGAACGGCAGAGAGCATCATGTAATTGGTGATGAAGGATGGTTGGTGATGACGATGGCATCGATTTCCCCTCTCCGGAGCCCAAAACGGACTCCAGATCTGGTCTCCCGAGGAAGAACAGGAGGTGGCGGCAGCTCCATATCGTAAAACGTTATCAACTCTTCTCCTCTATTTTTTCACGATATGTGTTGATTCACTATCATTCACGAGAAAGTGGCCTGTAATCGGGATGCCCATATCCATGCTCGAATTAAAACCACTTGGTCGTTATGTGAGCAATGAAAGCATATCGCTCAAAAATCATTACTTATCTCTGTTTTAAAAACTCGAGCTTTGGCACCTCTGCAAATCAATGCTTCCCTCTGCAAAGGGCCTTTCCATTTACTTTATTGTTGAGTCATCATCTTCTTATTAAAGGCACCAGTTAGAGAACACCACCATCATTTGTATGCTTTGCTGTTAATTGATATTGAGTATGAGCATGACTGGATCTCTTTCACCGTGAATTACAATGTCTAGTCAGTCCTTGTTCTTTAGAGGTGCTCTGCATTTATGTTTTGCGGTCTCAGAAAGGACTAGCGTGATACCATTTTTTCATATTGAATCATGATTGTTTTGAAAAAGTGTTGTCATCCGAGAGTTATTATTCTTGCTTGCTAGTTGATTATGTCATTGATATGAGTAAATGTGAGACCTAAATGTTATTGTGAACATGGTTAGTCCATGATCTTTGCTGAAAGTCTGAACATCGGTTAGACGTATTTACAACAACAAGATCAAATAGAGTTTGTAAAAGTTTTTCTTTATCACTTTCAGTTTATCAACTGAATTTCTTGAGGACAAGCAATTGATTAAGCTTAGGGGAGCTTATACATCTCCATCGTATCAACTTTTCCAAACTCTTTTGCCCGTGTTTTGGACTCTAATTTGCATGATTTGAATGGAACTAACCTGGACTGATGTTGTTTTCAGCAGAATTGCTTTGGTGTTATTTTTGTGCAGAAATAAAAGTTCTCGGATCGTCCTGAAAATTTATAGAAAATATTTTCGGATTAATAAAAAATACTAGCGAAGGAAGTAACCAGAGGGGGCCACCTACAGGCCACAAGCCTCCTAGGTGCAGCCACCCCCCTGGTCGCGCCTAGCAGGCTTGTGGGGCCCTCGTGGCTCCTCTGACCTCCTCTCCAGCTGCATATAACCCTATTCACAAAGAAAAATCAGAGACAAGAGTTCACCGCATTTCACAATACGGAGCCGCCGCCACCTCTTGTTCTTCCTCGGGAGACCAGATCTGGAGTTTGTTTTGGGCTCCGGAGAGGGGAAATCGACGCCATCGTCATCACCAACCATCCTTCATCACCAATTCCATGATGCTCTCCGTCATTTGTGAGTAATCCCATCGTAGGCTTCCTGGCGGTGATGGATTGGATGAGATTTATCATGTAATCCAGTTAGTTTGGTTAATGTTTGATCCCTAGTATCCACTATGTTTTGAGATTCATGTTGCTATGACTTTGCTATGCTTAATGCTAGTCACTAGGGCCCGAGTGCCATGATTTCAAATATGAACTTATTATGTTTTCATGAATATATATGTGTTCTTGATCCTATCTTGCAAGTTGTAGACACCTATTACGAGTTATGATCCGCATCCCCCAGGGTGACAATAACTGGGATTCTTTTCGGTGATTACCGTAGTTTAAGGAGTTCATGTATTCACTAAGTGTTAATGCTTTGGTTCGGTTCTCTATTAAAAGGAGGCCTTAATATCCCTTAGTTTCCATTAGGACCCCACTGCCATAGGAGGGTAGGACAAAAGATGTCATGCAAGTTCTTTTCCATAAGCATGCATGACTATATATAGAATACATGCCTACAATACATTAATGAATTGGAGCTAGTTCTGTGTCACCCTATGTTATAACTATTGCATGATGAATGACATCCGACATAATTATCCATCACCGATCCATTGCCTATGAGCTTTCCACATATTGATCCTTGCTAAGTTACTTCTCCGTTGCTACTATTACAATCACTATAAAACTTCTTCTGTTACTTTTGCTACCGTTACTGTTACTTCCATACTACTTTGCTATTGAATACTTTGCTGAAGATATTAAGTGTTTCAGGTGTGGTTTAATTGACAACTCAGCTGCGAATACTCGAGAATATTCTTTGGCTCCCCTTGTGTCGAATCAATAAACTTGGGTAGAATACTCTACCCTCGAAAACTGTTGTGATCCCCTATACTTGTGGGTTATCAGTTCTCCAAGCATTATTGATACGTCTCCAACGTATATATAATTTATGAAGTATTCATGCCATGTTTACAATAATTCTATATGATTTTGCTATGATTTTATTAGAACTAACCCGGATTGACGTTGTTTTCAGTAGAACTACTGTGGTGTCGTTTTTGTGCAGAAATAAAAGTTCTCGGAAAGGGCTGAAATTTTAGTATGATTTGTTGTGGACCAAAAGAGACCCCCGAAGCATTAGAGCTGGGCCAGAAGATTCACAAGGAGGCGGCAAGCCTGCCAGGAGCGGCCACCCCCCTGGTCGTGCCTAGCAGGCTTGCCACCGCCTCGTGGCACCCCTTGACATGACATCGATGCGAAAAATTCCTATAAATATAGAAACCTCCGAAAAGAAACCTAGATCGGGAGTTTCGCCTCCGCAAACCTCGAGAGCCACGAAAAACCAATCAGGAGCCCATTCCGGCACACTACCGGAGGGGGAAACCATCACCAGAGGCCATCTTCATCATCCCGGTGGTCTGCATGATGAGGAGGGAGTAGTTCACCCTCGGGGCTGAGGGTATGTACCAGTAGCTATGTGTTTGATCTCTATATCTCTCTCGTGTTCTTGAGATGGCACGATCTTTATATACCGCGAGCTTTATTGATATAGATGAATCATATGGAGTTTTCCCCTCTCTATCTTCTTGTGATGAATTGAGTTTTCCCTTTGAAGTTTTCTTATCGGATTGAGTCTTTAAGGATTTGAGAACACTTGATGTATGTCTTGCGATGGGATATCCGTGCTGACAATGGGATGTTCTATTGATTCACTTGATGTATGTTTTGGTGATCAACTTGCGGGTTCCGTGACCTTGGGAATCTATGCATAGGGGTTGGCACATGTTTTCGTCTTGAATCTCTGGTAGAAACTTTGGGGCACTCTTTAAAGTTCTTTGTGTTGGATTGAACATGATGAATCTAATCAAGCCCATGGGTACTCATGGTGACATTGGAGTATCTAGGTGACATTAGGGTTTTGGTTGATGTGTGTCTTAAGGTGTTATTTTAGTACGAACTCTAGGGCTGTTCGTGGCACTTATAGGGATAGCTCATAAGATTGATCGAAAAAGATAGATGTGCCTGAGCCAAAGAAGGGAGGAGACTCCCCGGCGAAGAAGCTGGCATTGGAGTCAACTCCGATGACGAACATGACACCGCCCCGACAAAGAAAAACCGGTGGCAGAACAAGAAGCGCAAGAGTAAGACTCTGCTTTTCGTCGAGGGATCCGGCAACGTCGACGCTGCCAAGAAAACTAAGGTTGATAGTCCCGTCAAGGAGGTTGCCGGTTGCACCTCATGTCAGGCCTTGGCGGCCACCGACAAGATGGAAGGCTCCAACAAGCAGTAATGCAAGATCCATTGCACCAAGGGACACGACCTCCAAAACTTCCGACAGGTCAAGCAACTCATCGAGAAGCGAAAGGCTGAGTACATGAGACGAGATAAGGAGAAAGCCCAAAACGGTGCAGAAGGGTCCGGCAAGAAAACGCAATGACCGAGGAGGTCGGCGCGATAAGGCCAAGCAACAAAAGGAGAGGCCCGCTCGAGGCCGCGATGAAGAAGGAGGGGATAACAATTGCAACGAAGAGGACGACGAGTCCAGCGAGCATGAGTTCCAGAAGGCTACAAAGATGATGTGCATCAAGGGAGGTGCCTCGTCACATTCCTCTCACTGCTAACTCAAACAGTGGGCACGCGAGGTCAATGCGGCAGAGCCGTCTATCAGTGCCCAGAAACCTCTGAAGTGGTCCAACACTCCTATCATTTTCGACACCGAGGATCACCCTGATCGCACAACCACGGTCAGGTGTCTGCCATTGTTGGTTTCACCGACAATTCACAACCTCAAGATGATGAAAATGCTAGTCGATAGTGGGGCCATCCTGAACCTGATCTCGCCAGATGTCATCCAGAGGCTACAAATCCTTGATGAAGATCTTGAGCCGACAAGCACATTCCAAGGTGTCAATTCAAGGAGGACTCAGCCGAAGGGCAAGATCACACTACCGGTAACATTTGGTAGTGACATAAATTTCAGAACAGAGAAGATCGTCTTTGACATCGCCAAGATCTCATTGCCATTAAACGTTATCCTTGGCTGCCCAACGCTGGCCAAGTTCATGGCGGCCACCCACTTCGCTTACAATGTGTTGAAGATGCCTGGGCCAATGAGCGTCATCATGATCAGCTCTGACAAGAAAGGTGCACTCGTCTGTGCCGACCAACTCTATCGGGAGGCAGTTGCAGCACCTGCCGCCAAGGCACTTGCTCCTGCCGTTGAAGCTCCCGGGAGGAAGAAGACCGGCAAGGCCTCTGGCGCACATTCCGACAAGCGCACCTCCTCGAAGTGCTGCGCTCTCGTTGACGATGTGCCAGAAAGCTCCACCAACAAGAACAAGAAGTCCAAGGGAGCTCCACCGACGACCAAAAAGGTGCCCGTCAAGGAGGATGAGATGGGGGGATTTTCACCATAAGTTCCACCCTCGATGACAAATAGGAAAGCGCACTCATCGCCTTCCTGTAGGCGAATGTCGACGTGTTTGCATGGCAACTGTCTGATATCCCCGGTGTTCCCAAGGAGGTGATTGAGAACCATCTTGTCATTTGTCCTCATGCATGGCTCGTCAAGCAGAAGGTGAGGAAGCAAGCTTTGGAGAGACTAGAGTTCATTGCTGAGGAAATTAGAAAACTGGAAGCAGCAGGTCTGGTCAGAGGGGTGCTCCACCCAACATGGTTAGCCAATCCCGTCGTAGTGCGCAAGGCGAATGGGAAATGGAGGCTGTGTATTGACTATATAGATCTCAATAAAGCCTGTCCAAAAGATCCCTTTCCCTTGCCGTGCATCAACCAGATTGTGGACTACACTGCCGGCTGTGACTTGTTGTCGTTCCTTGATGCGTACTCTGGGTACCATCAGTTCTTCATGTCGAAGGGAGACGAAGAGAAGACCGCATTTATCACCCCATGTGGTACGTACTTCTTCGTGTGAATGCCTTTCGGGTTGAAAAGTGCTGGTTCAACATTTGCAAGAGCGGTCCAGATTGGTTTTGAACCCCCAGCTGTATAGGAATATGGAAGCTTATATGGATGACATAGTGGTCAAAACCAAGGACAAGGTAACACTCATACAAGACCTAGAAGAGACATTTGCAAATCTGCGCAAGATCAACTTAAAGCTCAATCCCGAGAAGTGTGTGTTTGGCGTTCTGTCCGGCAAGCTTCTCTGGTTCTTTATGTCTTGGCGTGGGATTGAAGCAAACCCCAACAAGATCAAGGCGATTGAGTAGATTGAAGCACCAAAGCGCGTCAAGGACGTACGCCGTCTTGCCGGTTGCGTCGCAGCTCTAAGCAGGTTCATCTCAAAATCTGCTGAGCGCGCCCTGTCGTTCTTCAAAATCTTAAAGAAGGCAAGACCAATGAAATGGACTCCAGAAGCGGAGGCAGTGCTGTAGGATCTGAAGAAGTACCTCTCCTCTCCGCCAACACTAGTCACACCTAAGCCACAAGAACCGTTGTTGCTATATCTAGCGGCGACGAATTAAGTGGCTAGCGTTGTGCTGGTGTCACAGAGGGAAGCTGACGAAGAGGCGACAGCAGGGGCAAGACCACCAAGCGATGAGCTAGGAACTCCCCCGGTAGGTCCTAATGCCGACAAGGCAGGGTCAGTACAGACAAACGAAGCAACGCAGAAGAAGAAGAAGAAGAAGAAGAAGATGGTGCAGCACCCAGTTTATTTTGTCAGATCCCTCTTGCAGGGAGCTAGGTAAAGATACTCTGGTGTGCAAAAACTACTTTTTGGCCTCCTTATGGCCTCGAGGAAGCTGCGCCACTACTTCCAAGCACATGAGATCACCGTCGTCACTCACTTTCCGCTGCAACAGATTCTGTGGAATCCAGATGCCACCGGCAGGATTGTAGAGTGGGCTTTGGAGTTGTCGAGCTTTGGTATCAAGTTTGAAAGTACTTCAACTATCCAGAGCAGAGCCCTGGAATAATTCATTGCAAAATGGACTCCAACGCCAGACGAAGAGGTCCAAGAAACAGCTCTTCCCGGCAAGAAAACTGAGCAAGAACGGGTCATGTATTTCGATGGGGCTTTCTCCCTGCAAGGGGCCAGTGCCGGTGTGCTACTTGTCGCACCCATCGGAGAGCACCTCAAGTACGTGATTCAGATGCACTTACCTCGGGAAAGATCAACAAACAATACGGTGGGGTATGAAGGACTGCTTTCCGGTCTCAGGATCACGAGAGACCTTGGAATCAAAAAGCTCATCGTCAGAGGAGATTCACACCTTGTCGTCAAGCAAGTCAACAAGGATTATCAGAGCCTATTGATGGAAGCTTACATGGATGAAGTGAGAAAGCTAGAGGAGCACTTCGATGGCCTGCAAACAGAGCACATTACTCGTGTGGAGAACAACACTGCCGATGAGCTATCGAAGCGTGTTGCCCTCAACTTACCTGTGGAACCAGGAACTTTTGTGCTCAAGCTAACTCAGCCATCCATAGCACCGTCAACAAAGGAAGATAAAATAAGAAAGTTTAATTACGGACAGTACTTCCCTGCAGAGCTCCCGGAAGCCACCGACGAGGGAGTTGTCGGGAACGACGCCAAGCTTGCCGGGGGCAACAGGCTCCGGCAAGACCTCAGGTCTTCGCCATAGAGATAAACGCTCGCGCGGCAGAAGACATGCCTTTAGTCTTTGCTGTCGAGCCCTAGGCTCCAGCATGGGTGCAGCACATTGTCCAGTTCCTCCAAACAAGAGAACTCCTTGAGGAACAAGAAGAAGCGGAGAAAGTAACTCGTCAGTCTAGTATGTACCAGTTTGTGGATGATGTCCTGTATAGAAAGAGATCAAACGGTGTGAAATTGAAGTGCGTTCCTCGGGAGGATGGACTGGAGCTATTGGCAGAGACACATGGAGGCATATGTGACTCCCACATAGGGTCAAGAGCACTCGACGGCAAAGCATTTCAGCAAGGTTTCTTCTGGCCCACCGCCCTCCAGGATGCAACTGTGCTAGTAACCAAGTGTGAAGCATGCCAGTTACATTCAAAGAAGCTACATCAACCAGCTCAAGCCCTTCAAACAATCCCTCTCTCCTGGCCATTTTCGGTCTAGGGGCTCGACATCTTGGGCCCCTTTCCCCGTGCTACCGGGGGCTTTGAGTACTTGTATGTTGCAATCGACAAGTTCATCAAGTGGCCAGAAGTGGAGGAAGTGAGAAAGGTGACAACACAGTCAGTCGTCAAGTTCTTCGAAGGACTAGTTTGCCGCTTTGGTGTTCCCAACAGGATCATCACTGACAACGGCATGCAGTTCACAAGCCACACCTTCATGCAGTACGTCTAGGACCTTGGCAGCAAAATCTGCTTTGCTTCTAACGCTCACCCAAGGAGCAACGGCCAACCGGAAAGGGCAAATGCTAAAGTGCTGCAAGGGCATAAAACAAGAACTTTCGACAAGCTGCACTAGTGCAGAAGGCGCTGGATTGATGAGCTATCGGTGGTTCTTTAGTCGATCAAAACGACACCAAATCGAGCCACCGGCCAGACACCCTTCTTCCTGGTATACGGGGCAGAGGCAGTTCTCCCCACGGAACTCATATATGGGTCACCTCGAGTGCTCGCTTATGATGATCTTGAGCAAGAGCAGTTGCGGCAAGATGACGCAACACTCCTTGAGGAAGACCGTCTTCGGGCTACTCTGAGAGCTGCACACTACTAGCAAGCTTTGCGCTGCTATCATAGCCGCAAGGTTCGTTCCCGAAGCCTTGAGGAAGGCGACCTTGTTCTTCGGCGCGTTTAGTCAGCCAAGAATTCAAACAAGTTGATGCCAAAGTGGGAAGGCCCTTATCGGGTAGTACGAGTCACCAGGCCTGGCATAGTCTGCCTAGAGACCGAAGATGGCATTCCGGTGAACAACTCCTGGAATATCGAGCATCTTCGTAAATTCTACCCATAAGGCACGGTTGCCCGCCCACCCCGGCAACCACCTTTTGTACAAGTGTTGCCGGCAAGGCATGTGATCCTTTGTACAAAGCCAGACGCAGACCCTATGCATAGCTGAATAAGACCGAGTGTTCTGCAACTCTTGTTGATTTTGATGTTTACTTGTTTTGCATGCTTATCCAAGATGTTGCATTACGCTTATTCCCGGCAAGAACTAACGGACCGTCAAGGTTCCACCTCTCTATTTTCTCTTCTTTATTTTTCTTAAAACATAGAAGGTTGAAAGCACAACATGCTCCCTTGGTGGTTTTGATAATTAATGACAACATACATTGTCTCTCGGACTAACATCACTATCTAGTGTATTTCAGATAATAGTCCATGGAGTGTTGAGTTGGCAAAAGGATTGTGGAGATTGTGGAATTACCCCAATATTCAAGAAAATAGGTTGGCCAAGCTTCAAGCAAGAGGACTCTACATTTTACATTTGTGAGAAATCACTTTGATTCCATAGGAAAGTCGGTAAAGTTTTGATGGTGAACAATATGCTCAAACGTGCACAAGTGACAGTCACCAAAACATCCACAAACTCTCCCACCAAAGTTTGTCCTAAGCCAAATATGCAAAATCGGTGCAACCAACATTCCTATCCCGGTGCCACCGATTCCAAACCCTAGACAAACTCAGCCAAACCCTAACACTTCAGTGAAGCCGACACTAACTCGGTGCCACCGAGTTGGGTTGCTAAGATTCTATCATGCAAATTCACATTTTTGGTCCGACCAAGAGTGGTGAATCAGCGTCACCGAGATTGGTAAATCTTACCATTGGTCACCTTGTCGGTGCAACCGAGAATTGTATATCGGTCCCTCAGAGATTCAAAAGTTTCCACTTTTGGTCACTTCAGTACCACCGAGATTTACACATCGGTGTCATCGAGTCTGACTTATTGTGTATAACGGTTGGATTTTTGGGGATGCCTATATATACCCCTTCACCACCACCCACTCGAAAGAGAAGCACTCAGAACTATTCCATACCTATCTTACTCAGTTTGCTGAGAGAGAACCACCTACCCTTGTGTTGAGGTCAAGATCTTCCACTCCAACCATATGGATCTTGATTTCTAGCCTCCCCAAGTTGCTTTCCACCAGTCCCATCTCTTCCACCAAGCCAAATCTATGATAGAGTGATTGTGTGTTGAGGAGTCTATCATCTTGAAGCACAAGGGCAAGGAGTTCATCATCATTACCGAGCCTATTACCTTTTGAGGGTGGTGCCTCCTAGATTGGTTAGGTGTCGCTTGGGAGCCTCCTAGTTCGTGTTGTGGAGCGAACCAAGAAGTTTGTAAGGGCAAGGAGATCGCCTACTTCGTGAAGATCTATCCATAGTGAGGCTAGTCCTTCATGGACGGAAGCCGCATGGAATAGTCAAGGTTGCTTCTTCATGGAACCCTCCGTGAGTAGAGCCCTACGTGGACTCTTGCGACCGTTACCCTTCAAGAACTCCGAAGACTCCATGAACATGGACATATGATAGCACCACCTATCAAAACCACGGGAAAAATCATTGCGTCTCCTATTGCGTTTGATCTTCCTACCCTATCTCTTTACTTACATGTGCAATGTCTTTACTTTCCGCTGCCAAACTTGTAGACGTGCATGTGTAGGGTTGTTAGACTCGCTAGACTTGCTAAAATAGTTAAAATCTGCCAACCAATTAACTTGGGAAAAGGTTAGGTTTTAAATTCCTGGTAGTAGTCTATTCATCCTCCCTCTAGACACCCCTCTCTTGATCTTACAAGTGGTATCATAGCATTGGTCTCCATTGCTTCGTTTAATCACCGTGGAGGAAGATGGATGTGTCTAGAGTAGAGAGTCTGAGTTGTAGAGTGCCCATTCTTGATGAAGAGTACTATGGTCAATGGAAGAATGTCGTTATTGATCTATTTAATAGATTCCATTTAACTAAGTATATTGAAAATCCCTATGTGCTCCCTATTGACGAATTGCATCGCACACACGAAGAGGAAATTAACGTGCTTGGTAACCCAAGAACTGTCAATCTTATTGTTAGAGGCTTACCAAGATTCGTGCTTTCTCAAATGAAGAACTTTGCATGTGCCTATACCTTATGGACTGATTTGGAGAAACGATATCCAAATCTTTCCTTAGGAAATCTTGATGAAATTCTTCATAAAACCATTGCTTTACACAAAATGAAGCCTAGTGATCCAAACTTTGATAAATGCCTATTTGAGCTCCGTGATCTTATGCATGCTAAAGGAGATGTCACCACTATGAACAACATTATCTTTGAAGCCATTCGCATTCAGAAACTTGAACATTGTCATGATCACTATTCTAATGAATCTCTTGTTCTTTACGACGAGGATTTCCCACTTGATGATGACAATGTGGAACATGGCTATTATGAAGAAGATGAGTTGTTCGACATCGAGCACGAGAAGATCATGAAGAATCTGAGTCTTATGTCAAACTTTAAGGATTACATGTCCGGAGGAAAAGAGCGGATTCTTGACAGCGGATGTATGGATCATATGGCTAGTGATAAAGACATGTTCCAAGAGATCTCGCCTAAACAAGGTCCTCGATGGTACGTGAACTTTGGAGACAACTCTAAGGGTAAGTTACTTGGCCTTGGTAGGGTGTCCATATCCCATGATAGCTCTATTCAAAATGTTATGCTTGTTGAATCCCTTGGTTACAATCTTCTTTCCGTATCTAGACTTGCCGACTTCGGTTTCAATGTTCTATTCACGAAAGTAGATTGCCAAGTGTTTCAAGATAATCATAAAATGGTATTTACTAGTTTCTGTAGAGGTGATCTATACATTGTTGATTTCACTAAAATATCCAAACCTCACACTTGTTTAATTGCAAAATCTTCTAAAGGTTGGCTTTGGCATAGAAGACTTGGACATGTAGGCATGCGCAATCTAGATAAGCTAATCGAAGGTGATCATATACTTGGTGTTAAAGATGTTATCCTTGACAAAGATAGACTTTGTAGTGCTTGTCAAGTTGGAAAGCAAGTAGGTGGAAGTCATCCAGTTAAGAATGTCATGAGTACTAAGAGACCACTCGAGTTACTTCACATGGATCTTTTTGGTCCCAATGCTTACAAGAGTCTCAGTGGAAATTCCTATGGTCTAGTTATAGTTGATGATTTTTCCAGATTTACGTGGGTATTCTTTCTTGATGATAAGTCACAGGTTCAAAAGATCTTCAAGAACTTCGCTCGCAAAGCGAAAAATCAGTTTGAAGTGAAAATCAAAAAGTTCAGAGCAATAACGAATCAGAGTTCAAGAACACCCATGTGGATACCTTTCTTGATGAAGAGGGTGTCTCACATGAGTTCTCGGCTACGTACACACCTCAACAAAATGGAGTTGTTGAGAGGAAGAACCGGACGCTCATTGAGATGGCAAGAACGATGCTTGACGAATACAAGACGCCAAGACACTTTTGTGCAGAAGTTGTTGAAATATCATGTCATGCCACAAACCGACTTTACTTGCACAAGCTTCTCAGTAAAACGGCATACGAGCTACTCACCGGTAACAAACCCCAAGTCGGATACTTTCGGGTATTTGGCTCAAAGTGCTATATTCTTGATAAGCATCATCGTACTAAATTTGCTCCTAGATCTCATGAAGGATTCCTGCTTGTTTATGGATCGAACTCTTACACTTACCGTGTCTACAACAACTTCACTCGAAAAGTTGAAGAGATGGTAGATGTGAAGTTTGATGAATATAACGGTTTGCAAGTCGAACAATTGCCAAATGATGTAGGTGATAAGGATCCTTCGGAAGCCATTCTAGATCTACCCATCAACAAGATATGTCCCATGGAGGTGAAGGAAAGTACTTCATCAACTCAAGTGGAAGCCCCTACTTCACGTCAAGGTGAACCTCAACACGAGATGGAGGCATCCACGTGCGGTACACGACGAGATGATGAAGAGGAGGAAGTGCATCATGAAGATCCACCACAACCACCTTCACCACCACCTCAAGGGAACGACACCTTCAAGAACAACGAAGATGAGGGAGACGATGATGAAGAAGAAGAAGCTCCACCATCCAACAATCGGAAGCTGACCCAAGTTCGAGCTCAAGTGACCAAGAACCATCCCCTAAACCAAATCTTTGGTGATATACAAATAGGGAGAATCACTCGCTCTAAAACCCGCCTAGCTAACTTTTGTGAGAATTATTCTTTCATCTCTAGAATTGAGCCTTTAAAGGTGGAACAAGCTCTTGAAGACGCGGATTGGGTGAACACAATGCATGAAGAGCTACAGAACTTCGAGAGGAACGAAGTGTGGACACTCGTATAGAAGCCCGAAGATGAGCACAACATCATCGGAACCAAATCGGTGTTTCAGAACAAACAAGACGAAGATGGTCAAGTCATACGCAACAAGGCTCGTCTCATAGCCCAAGGATATATGCAAGTCGAAGGTATGGACTATGGTGAGACCTATGCCCCCGTCACTAGACTTGAAGCTATTCATATTCTTCTTGCTTATGCTAATCGCCATGATATCACACTTTATCAAATGGACATCGAAAGTGCATTTTTAAATGGTGAAATTGAGGAAGAATTTTATGTTCAGCAACCACCTGGTTTTGTGAATCCTAACAAACCTAATCATGTTTACAAGCTTCGCAAAGCTCTTTATGGTCTTAAGCAAGCCCCTCGTGCTTGGTATAAATGCTTAACGAAGTTTCTCATCGAAAAAGGTTTTGAAATTGGTAAAATTGATGCATCCTTGTTCACTAAGAGATTTAATGGAGAATTATTTGTGAGCCAAATCTATGTGGATGATATTATCTTTGGTTCCACTAACCCTCAATTTAGTGAAAGATTTGGAAGGTTGATGTCCGAGAAGTATGAGATGTCTATGATGTGTGAGCTAAAATTCTTTCTTGGATTGCAAATCAAGCAATCAAGAGAAGGAAATTTCATCTCTCAAACTAATTATGCCAAGGACTTGATCAATAAGTTCAACATGCAGGACTGCAAAGGTATGAAAACTCCTATGCCCACTAGTGGACATGTTGACCTTACCAGGGAGGATGAACCAGTTGATCAAAAGGTTTATCGATCTATGATTGGTTCATTGTTATACCTATGTGCATCTCGTCCCGATAGTATGCTTAGTGTTTGCATGTGTGCTAGATATCAAGCCGCACCTAAAGAGTGTCATCTTTTGGCTGTGAAACGTATTGTGAGGTACTTGATACAAACACCAAACTTTCGCATTTGGTATCCCAAGGGATCTTCTTTTAATCTTGTTGGCTATTCCGATTAGGACTATGCCGATGACAAGGTTGATACAAAATCCACCTCGGGTACTTGTCAATTTTTAGGTAGATCTCTTGTGTCTTGGTCCTCCAAGAAACAAAACTCGGTATCTCTGTCTACTGCCGAAGCTAAGTATATTGATGTTGGATCTTGTTGTGTGCAATTACTATGGATGACACAAACGCTTAAGGAATATGGTATTCATGTTAAAAACGTTCCATTACTTTGTGACAATGAAAGTGCCATTAAAATTGGACATAATCCTGTGCAACATTCTCGAACAAAGCATATTCAAGTTCGACATCATTTCATTCGTGATCATGTTGCCAAAGTAGATATCAATATTAAGCATGTTCGTACTAACAAACAATTGGCCGATATCTTCACTAAGCCACTTGATGATAAAACATTTTTTCATTTGAGTAGTGAGTTGAACATCATTGATGCTTCAAACTTGAGCTAGACTCACTCGGTTGCAAGCAAGGGCATGAGCTTTCTTATTATCTCCATGTTCTCGTAACTCGTTATCATATGTCATAGAATTATATGCTCCCTTGTATTGCATCTAACCTTTTGTAGGTACTTGGAAGAACTTCATTCCACAAGATTGCCATCAACTCCAATCATAAGCAATATTGTCATTACCAAGTATCCGCAACCCCTCTTGTTGATGAAAGGAAGAAGACAACAAAACATATCCTTGACATATACTTGGTCTTAGTTGCAAAATCTTAAGTAGTATCATGTCAATTGGATATATCCATTGCACTTCCTTGCATGACTAACCTTTGTAGGTGATGAGTGTACTAGAACGAGAAGGATAGCTCCAAATTCAAGATGATCTTCATCAACCTCGAGCATCCTCAACAAGTTCACCTACGAGCAACGTCATCAACATCACTCAAAGGTATGTACTCATATCCTTGAAAAGGCTTTACTCCAAGTCATGGGATAAAGCAACTCAAGTGATATGAAGACATCAAAATGCTTAATCAAAAAATGGTAACCCCATTTTGAGCTTACACAATGAGTATGACCTATGATCAAGCATTCTTGCTTGGCTCCTAAGTCAATATACTCTAATATAGGTGACCAAGTCACCGCCCATCATTTAGTTAAGAATCTTGCGTGGTTTGCTCTCTATTTGCATGATTTCTCGTAACCACTCAAATCTTATCTATTTGATGTCCTTTGTAAATCTTTCACATTTTTCTTTTTTTTGAAACAATTTCGTTTATCCCTCTGAAAACACAAATTTGGTTAATCGTTCGAAGATACCGATATAGATAACTTGGTTCTACCGAATTCGTAGATAAGCTGCGCTACACAATCTCGGTATCATCGATTTATCTATCCCGGAGTCACCGATTTTCTTTGCTTTCAAAATCTAAGTTACCTTGATATTGTTTACTTGCTTCTGTTCTTGAGATATTCTTGTTCTTTTGATGACCCCTTCAAAAAAATTAGGGGGAGAAGAACAAACAACATTTCGGGGGAGAAATTCTTTATTCAAGGATCCCTAGCTCCAAGGAGAAGAAAACTAAAATTTTCCAAAGGGAGAGAAGTTACATTCAATGATTCCCTTAGTCTTTTAATGCACTCTACTTTCAATGACCCTTGATTTCCAGGATCCCTTCCTTGTCAATGATCCCTTCACCACTCCCAAGTTTAACCTTTTTGGTACTTTATGCCAAAGGGGGAGAATATCAAAGCTTCATGCTAAAGGGAGAGTTACATGCTTATGCAAAGGGGGAGATATTATTTAGGGGGAGAGGAAAATAACAAAAGTTCACACTTATATAATCAAGGAGAGGAACAACAATGTAGGGGGAGAAAACTCTTTTGGAGAAAAGTCTCAAGTGAACAAAGGATTACTTTTCTCACCCTATCCAATCCCAATATCTACATGCTGAGATTCAGGGGGAGAGGATGTACTACCATTTTCATATCAAAGGGGATTAAAGGTGGAGACATATCAATCTTAATGATTATCATATGTTATATGTTCTCCACATCTTGGTTCTCGTTGAGTTCTCTTGCTTTTGTTTAGTAGAATACTATTGTGTTTCCTCACATTGTTTTCTCAAGTGTGTCTCTACTACTAGAATGCTCAAGAACTCAAGGTAAGTATATGCATCATATCTTTGATCAACATGATCTCTTGATTCTTGCACATATTGTTTGCAAGAGTGAAGTCTTAATAAAGGATATACATTTCATTCACATATATTGATGCATATAGCCAAGATACACATGACTCCTACATCCCTTTCTTTAACATGTGTTTCCATGCATTCCAAAGCAACTATCCTTAAAGGATTGCACACATTTAGGGGGAGCAAATCTAGGTCATGTGTTTCTCAAAGTCTTCATTGCATTCATGCATATCTTTAATTGAAGCTTTGATTGTATGTTGTCATCAATTGCCAAAAAGGGGGAGATTGAAAGCACAACATGCTCCCTTGGTGGTTTTGATAATTCATGACAACATACATTGTCTCTTGGACTAACACCTCTATCTAGTGTATTTCAGATAATAGTCCATGGAGAGTTGAGTTGGCAAAAGGATTGTGGAGATTGTGGAATTACCCCAAGATTCAAGAAAAAAGGTTGGCCAAGCTTCAAGCAAGAGGACTCTACATTTTAGATTTGTGAGAAATCACTTTGAGTCCGTACGAAAGCCAATACTATTAAAAGGGGGTAAAGTTTTGATGGTGAACAATATGCTCAAACGTGCACAAGTGACAGTCACCAAAACATCCACAAACTCTCCCACCAAAGTCTGTCCAAAGCCAAATATGCAAAATCGATGCAACCAACATTCCTATCCCGGTGCCACTGATTCTAAACCCTAGACAGACTCAGCCAAACCCTAACACTTTGGTGCAGCCAACACTGCACTCGGTGACACCGAGTTGGGTTGCCAAAATTCTGTTACGCAAATTCACATTTTCGGTCCTACCGAGAATGGTGAATCGGCGTCACCGAGATTGGTAAATCTGGCCATTGGTCACCTTGTCGGTGCAACTGAGAATTGTATATCGGTCCCTCCGAGATTCAAAAGTTGCCACTTTTGGTCACTTCGGTACCACCGAGATTTACACATCGGTGTCACCGAGTCTGACTTATTGTGTGTAACGGTTGGATTTTTGGGGATGCCTATATATACCCCTTCACCACCACCCACTCGAAAGAGAAGCACTCAGAACTATTCCATACCTATCCTACTCAGTTTTCTGAGAGAGAACCACCTACCCTTGTGTTAAGGTCAAGATCTTCCACTCCAACCATATGGATCTTGATTTCTAGCCTCCCAAGTTGCTTTCTACCAATCCCATCTCTTCCACCAAGCCAAATATGTGATAGAGTGACTGTGTGTTGAGGAGTCTATCATCTTGAAGCACAAGAGCAAGGAGTTCATCGTCATTACCGAGCCTATTACCTTTTGGAGGGTGGTGCCTCCTAGATTGGTTAGGTGTTGCTTGGGAGCCTCCTACTTCGTGTTGTGGAGTGAACCAAGAAGTTTGTAAGGTCAAGGAGATCGCCTACTTCGTGAAGATCTACCCATAGTGAGGCTAATCCTTCATGGACGGAAGCCGCATGGAATAGTCAAGGTTGCTTCTTCATGGACCCTCCGTGGGTAGAGCCCTCCGTGGACTCTCGCGACCATTACCCTCCGTGGGTTGAAGACTCCATGAACATGGACATACGATAGCACCACCTATCGGAACCATGAGGAAAAATCCTTGCGTCTCCTATTGTGTTTGATCTTCCTACCCTATCTCTTTACTTACATGTGCAATGTCTTTACTTTCCGCTGCCAAACTTGTAGACATGCATTGTAGGGCTGTTAGACTTGCTAGACTTGCTAAAATAGCTAAAATCTGCCAACCAATTAACTTGGGAAAAGGTTAGGTTTTAAATTCCTGCTAGTACTCTATTCACCCCCCTCTAGACACCCCTCTCTTGATCCTACAAAGGTTTTCTCACGTGCAAGTTTGTCGGGGGGGAGGGTGAGATCGCATGGACACCGGCGACGTCCAAGATTGGCATCTTGCGAGAAGGAGCCGAAGAAGTACCGCAACGGGAATATAAGTTGCTAAACCCTAAGTGAAATTTTTCTGTGAAGTTATTTTCCTTGGATGATTTCGACTTTTGTATGGAAAACTTGTACACTAAGGAACCTTGCCATGAATGATGGCGCCCTCTCTCTGTTTCAAGTCCGCTCAAGAGCTTAAGTGGTTGCGCTCGTGCCCTTGCCCTGTTTTGAGTCCTCTCAACGGCTCAAGTGGTCACGCTCGTGCCCTTACTCTATTTCACTCAAAAGCTTAAGTGCCCATGCCAAGAACGTCAAGGTATCTTGCCGGCAGTAGCACCGCCAGCAGGCTGCTAAGGACCCGCTTCTCGAAGTGCTCGCGGTAGGGCTACACATGCTGGAAAGATTTCTTTCGAAAAAGCATAGGGAAAACACCATGCAAAGAGGAATCTAATGAGGAGGATAATATGCAGTCCTTCAAAGCACAAATAGTCATATTACATCAAAGGTTGCCACGACACTAACTTATGATAAAATTGTCTTGAACATGAAATAGTGGCGACGAAAGGAAATGGCGCGGATAATCCTGGCGCTGGCCCTCAACCCGCTTGACCTGGTTCACCTTGTCGATGATGGGCATGACGAGTTCCTCGAGTGCCTTGATGTTCATGTCCTTTGGCACGCGGTCGAGGACATTGGCGAAGTTGATGTTGGGGTTCTTGTACGCCACTTTTACAAGCACCTTAGGAGGACGGCCCGGCAGAGCTTGCGGGATTCGTTGGCCAATTGAGCTGTCCGATCAGAGTGAAGCTCCTTCAAGGCCTCAATGACGCCGTTGAAGAACATGGTTAGCCGAGCGCTCGTGCACACCGCGACGTCAGAAGAAAAGATGAAGTTCTGCAAGCTGAAGGTGGACATCTGTGCATCGAGCCTCTCCGCCACTTTGACGAGGCGCTCGGTCCAGATCTCCACGCCCTTCACAAAGTCGTTATGGGCGCTGACGACGCTCTTGAGCAATTCCTTCTCTTCCCGAATGTCCTTGATCAAGGCCTTCTCACAGGCCTTGCTGTCTGCGAGGGATGTGTTCAACATGAACAACTTCAGATCCCGGTCAGTGATGACGTCCTTGGTGGAGGCGATTTGCTTTCTCTTCTCGAACATGTCAACTTGTATCTCCGCCAGGCTGACAAAGGCTTTCTCTTTGTCGGCCTTGAGCATCGAGATCTCCTTGCCGAGGTTTTTGAGATCCGCTTCCAGCCCTTTCACCCTGTCGGCAAGCTCGTTCTTGGCGGCTTCTATGACTTTGGCAGCATCAGTGGCCTCCTTCAGCTTGCCGGCGTGATCGGCAACCAAGGAGGCTAGGGCTCCCTTGTGTGCCTGCTCCAGCTCCAGATTCCGCTGCGCAACAAGCTTCTCAATCTCTTCATCTTTAAGGTGGAGCTTGTCGGCGAGCGCCTTCTCGTGGGTGGTGAGATCTTCCTCATAAGCTTCGAGCCCGACGCGGTGTTTCGTCAAGAAGGCATTCTCCGCGTCGGCCTGTTTTGACGCCTCTTCCTATGCTCTCTCAACATCGTACTACTTCAGAATGAGCGCAATCCAGTGCTCGATCAGCTGCTCCCGGCTGGTTTTCAGCTCCTGGTAGGCTTCGGCGAACCAGGCTTGCATCTGCTCAAAGCGCCCCTGGAAATCTGCCTCCGCCGCCTGCACGACTGTCTCCCTGGCTTCCAACCTCCCTTTTCGGGCACGATGGAGCGCTTGGAGACTTTGGAAATTGTTCCTCATGGCCTGAAGGAGTAGTTCTTCTTTGGATTGGTCGTCGACACTCAGCTCGCTGACAACTGCGGGACGACGACGGTGGTGACTTCCCCTTCAAGGTTCTCTCCTTTGGTTGGCACCCGAGTGTCGGTCGTCCTTGGCATGCTGACAAACGGGTCCTTGCCAGCTTTGAGATATTTGCTTGTGGGGGGCTTCAGATGTGGACGGCTAGTCCTCGACAGCTACCTCATCGGTGAACGGGGGCTCCGTGGCCGACGTAGCGCCTGGCGCTCCTGTGGCGGAGGCGCCGTCAGTGTGGCCACTGGACCCCTCGGGGCCTCCACGGCAAGTTCCTCAGCGGTGTTCCCCTGCGCGCCCCTGGCAGCTTCGTCAGCGGCGACACTGGGGGCCTCATCAGCGGCATCTCTGGCGGTCTCCTTGATGACGGCATCCACATCCATTTGTTCCATGAGAAGGGGATCTAGGGGCCAGAGACGAGAAAACGATATGAGAGCCAAGTTGAAGCTCAAGAAGACAAAAAACAAGAAGGAAAGAATGCATATATGTGAAGGCGGGTTATCAAATACTCCGCAGCAGGAGGTTCACCTACGCTGGGATAATGAGAGGAAGTTTCCTCTCCCCCGGCAACATTGATCCTCGGCGCGGAGGTATCGCGCCTGTTCCTGCCGATCTCTCCCCAACAAGGGCATGCTCGTTCGCGAGAGCCCTCGCCGGGGACCCGTCTCCGGGCGGCATAACCAATGGAGATGATGCGTCCGGGGTGACCTCTGATGGCGTTCCTTGCCATCACCTTCCTTCTACAATCCTGGCGATTTCAGCAGTGAAGATAATCATTACAGCCCTGGCCAGTGGGAAATGAGTAACAGGCTCACGCTGGGGGCTGCTCGGGGGACTGCGCTGAGGGTTTGGCTCTGGGCTGATGTCGATCAACTCTGGCGCAATTGCAGTTCTCGGTGGCGGCTCATCGCCCGTGGAGGTCCTTGACCTCTTCGCCATCCTCTATGCCAGTGTTTCGTGTCCTTGCAGAAACAAGCCAATGTGAGACAAGCCAACCAAATGAACCTGGAAGATAAAAAGTGTGAAGGGACCCTTACTCTTCTTCCTCCGAGCTGAAGGCGGAGAGGTCGAAATCCACCCCAGTCGTGATGCCCATGCGGGGAGGGGAAGGGGTGGTCCTAGATTGCTTGGCAGCAAAGGAAGCGGAGGGTCGCTGCTAGGATTCTTGCCACTATGCGGCATCACTGGTCGTTGCCTCGTCGGGGGCTATGACGCTCGAGGAAGCTTGGGCAATGGAGGCACTGGAAGAGGCTTTCCGAAGGACGCGCCTCTTCCTCTCCACGAGAGTTGGGAACTCCTCATCTGGCTCCTCTTCCACTGTCTCTTCAGCGGGAGGACCCCCACGGGCAGAGCTGCCTTGTCCCCCGTCAACTTCACCCTACCCGACAAGCTTCTCCTCCGGCGCCGTTTCCCCCTCGCCGGCCTCCTCCTCCACAAAGCCGATGTTGCCCGCCTCTTCGGCGAGGCATGCCTCTTCTAGCTTGGTGGCGATGTACGTCGTCTCCTCCTCGGTGGTGGGGCAAACGAGTTGTGTCTCCGCCCGTACAGCCTTCTCTGACAAGCCGTCGAAGAGCTCCTATGCCCACTCTGCAAACGGCACTTCCCAATTCCTGACGGGGACGTGAGCATTGCACACCGGCATCATGGCGAGGAGTAAGGCCAAGGCAGAGTTGTTGCATGGAGGGATCACGCCGGCCGGCAATTTGTGGATCACGTCAGACCTGAACAATTTCTGGCAAAGAGCCCCGTGCTGCATCGTCGTCAAGTTATTGTTCAGACCAGCGCGCAATCTCATGATGTCTGCCGCATTCCGAAACTCCCAGGCTGGCCTCCCCTTGTTCTGCAAGGGGCGATGCACCGGCGAAGGAAGTCAGCCCTGATCATCTCTATGGTGGGCCCGACGGTCTTGAGGCAGAGGAGTCTGATGATTGCGACTGAGAGCTTCTTGTCTTGAGGATCAAGGTCGCTCCAGTCGGCGACGCGCGCCATCTTCGCCTCTCGGGTAAAACAAAAGGATGGGGGATCATCCTCCCAAATCCAGCACCATCTAGGCCGCCACTCGTCCCACTTTTCATGGAGGGCCCCGCCTGGGTATACTTCCTTGGCCCCTCCCCTCGGGATTCAAGTGATGGAACCAGAGAGGGCATCTCCTCCCTGGATACGAGGAACGAAAAAGTGGCGGAAGAGGGCCGTATTGGGGATTACTCTGACGAAGTTCTCGCAGAGGTGGACAAAGATTGACATACACGTTACGACATTCGGCGTAAAATCCAGAAGATGGAAGCCGTACGTGTACATGATGTCATTGAAGAAATCAGAAAAGGGGGGCAAAGTCCATAGTAAAAATAATCGACAAAGAAAGGGGATTTATCCGGACTGCCCTCGGAAGAACTGGGGCTCACGCGAGTGGCGGGATGAGCTTTCGTGGCTTTTGCCCACATGCTCTGGTATAGCGTCTTCACGGCTTTCGCGTCGAGCACCGGGGAGAAGACGACGCGCTCCTTCCGCATCTTCACCAAGTCCTTATAGGAGAGGGTGGTCTTCGCTCCCTTGCTCTTGCTTGACTTCGATGCCATGGTGGCTACGGGAGCGGAGGCTGAGGACGGGGAGAATGTGGGGGCGGCAGAAAATGCAGAGACGACTCTGGTTTGGGCTCGAGGAAGAAGATGATGGAGGTTCCGAATAGGAAAAAGCACGGAGTAAATGGGCAAGTGCCTCTGAGGACTCCCTCTTATGGGGAAGACACGAGTCTGCCTCTTTACTAGCCGGTGCGAAACACCATTGTGGACGTACCGCAATTATTACCACTTCACGCACGTATCCCACGACATGCACCTTGCACACATCATGGGGAGGCACGGTAAGCGGAATGATTGCAACCGCGGGCTCCTGCCACGCGTGGCCATGCACTGTTTGGGCCTAGCCCAACAACGCCTCGCACCGTGTGTGGCCTAGGCCCCGGGGCTCCTGTTGGTGCACTAGAGTTTTGGGTTTTCTAGTGCCCCTTACTCGTGCACGGGCAATAGTAGCCACCCCGGTGGAAAGGCCCGACAGGGAACTCCTAGATGCAGATACAGGACAACCAAGAGAACATTCAAATGAACAATCAAGGTCAAAGGATAGACCCTCGGCAAGACCATGTCGGGATGGCCTTCAGGCCCCCGACAAGGCGAAGCCCCGGCAAGATCCCGCCAGCGCAGAGGCCAGGTGTCGCCCCACCTGGGCATGTGTCGAGGCGCCGGCGATGGAGGAGGCTAAGCGGTGCCGATGGGACGGGGCCCTGTCTCATCCCGTAGACGGTTAGAGGCACCCAATAGAGCATTAAATGTGCTTGTCTTACACCATCAGTGTTAGGTATGATAGCACTGTAGCTCTGTACACCCCGTGTACGCACTGTACGCCGCTGTTGGGATCCCCTTGGTCATATAAAAGGAGGCCCAGGGCATTATAGGAGATGATCTTTGGACCAATCTTCTAGCTCGCATGCGTAGCAGCTGTGCTCTACGGTACGCACAACGCTCCTATAGCTAGAGCCCAAGAACACACATAACACACAAAGCAGGAGTAGGGTTTTACGCTTCTTAGCGGCCCGAACCTGGGTAAAAATCCCCTGGCGCTGTTCGTTCGTCCTACTCTTCGTGCACACCCGTCTCCCTGCCAAACCGGAAGGGGTCCTACCGAACCCATAGGTGTTCATCCCCCATAAAAAGCAGCACCTGCACACAAAGAACAAATACGTGCAACCCGACGCGAAAGAGAGGTTGTCAATCTCTCTACGGTAAAAAGATAGATTAGGTAGTGATAGATTGGAGAGATAGATCTCTCAAGAACACAAAATAAAAAGAGCAAATAAAAAGTGCAGCAATATATTTTTGCGTTTTTGGATTAATAGATATGAAAACAAAAGAGGCAAAAAGATAGATCGGAAAGCAATATGTTGGAAAAGTAGACTCGGGGCCGTAGGTTTCACTAGTGGCTTCTCTCATGAGTATAGCACACGGTGAACAAATTACTGTTGGGCAATTGATAGAAGATCAAATAATCATGACGATATCCAAGGCGATGATCATTATATAGGCATCACGTCCAAGATAAGTAGACCGACTCCTGCCTGCATCTACCACCATTACTCCACACATCGACCGCTATCCAACATGCATCTAGTGTATTAATTTCATGGAAAATTGAAGTAATGCAATAAGAACGATGAGATGATGTAGACAAGATCTATTCATGTAGGAATAGACCCCATGTTGTTATCCTTAATGCCAACGATACATGCGTGCCTTGTTGTCCCTTCTGTCACTGGGAAAGGACACCGCAAGATCGAACCCACCACAAAGCACCTATTCCCATGGCAAGAAAAATCAATCTAGTTGGCCTAACTAAATCAAAAATGCGAAGAAAAAATGCGAGGCTATAAGTAATCATGCATATAAGAGATCAAAGAAGACTCAAATAATATTCATGGATAGAAACTGATCGTGAACTCAAAATTCATCGGATCACAACAAACACACCGTAAAAGATTACATGAAATAGATCTCCAAGAGACCATTGTATTGAGAATCAAAAGATAGAGAGGAAGCCATCTAGCTACTGCCTACGGCCCCGTACGTCTATGGTGGACTACTCACGCATCATCGGAGAGGCACCAATGAGGATGATGAACCCCTCCATGATGGTGTTAGATTGGATCTCGAGGTTCTGGAACTTTCGGCGACTGGATGTGTTTTTCGTCGACTCCCTTAGGGTTTTTGAAATATTTGGGAATTTATAGGCACCAGAGGCGGTGGAGAGGGGCCCCGAGGAGGGCACAACCCATCAGGGCGCGTTGGGGGACCCCTAGCACGCCCTGATGGGTTATGCTCTCCACAGCCCACCTCTTTGGCCCTTCTTTGGCCCACTGGGTCTCTTCTGTTCCAAAAAAAACTCCAAAAAGTTTCATCGTGATTGGACTCCGTTTGGTGCTGATATTCTATGAAGTAAAAAACAAGCAAAAACAGCAACTGACACTTTGGCACTATGTCAATAGGTTAGTCCCAAAAAATGATATAAAGTTGCTATAAAGTGATTGTAAAACATCCAAGAATGATAATATAACAGCATGGAAGAAGCAAAAATTATAGATACGTTGGAGATGTATGAGCATCCCCAAGCTTAATTCCTACTCGTCCTCTAGTAGGTAAATGATAGAAACATAATTTTTGATGTGGAATGCTACCTAACATGTGCATCTCATATTCTTTTCTTATGTAGCATGGACATTTGGACTTTTAGATGATTCAAAGCAATAGTCTAGTTCTAACATAATGACTTCAATACTCAAGCATGCAAACAAGCAACCATGTCTTTCAAAATATCAACACTAAAGAAAGTTATCCCTAGCACATCATGCACACTCATTGATCCATTCATGAAACACACTCAAATATTAGCTATACCCAATGCTGAAGAACGATCATAGTGCCCCTAGTTGGTGCTTTATAAGAGAAGATGGAGACTCAAAGTAAAAATAAAAATTGCATAAAGTAAATAGATAGGCCCTTCGCAGAGGGAAGTAGGGATTTGTAGAGGTGCCAGAGCTCAAAGTTTTAAATTGTGAGATAAAAAATATTTTGCGTGGCATGCCTTTCCTGTCAACGAAAACGACAAAATAGCTCACAATACTTTCCATGCTAGATATATCATAGGTAGTTCCCAAACAGAAAATAAAGTTTATTCTTTTTTCCACTATTCTTTCACATTCGATGGCGGGCCGTATCCAAGGTTGCCTTCCATAGCAACACTTTCCAAGGAATTTATTATTTGACAACATAAAGTAAATATATTTTCTTTTTTCATTTTGGGAATGGGCATCCATATTACTGTCGTACTCTCGTGCAATGACAAGTGAATAAACACTCATCTTTGAGAATAACACATCTAGCATGGAAAAATATTGGACACTCCCCACCGTTTCATGACCGGTACGAGCACACAAAAGAGAAAAAATATTTTGAAATTTAGAGATGGCACATGCAAATTTGCTTGGAACGACATGGAAATACCGCATATACATAGGTATGGTTGACTCATAAGGCAAAACTTGGTTTAAGGATTTTGGATGCACAAGTAGTATTTCTACTTAGTACAAATGGAGGCTACAAAATAGATTGAGAAGCAACCAAACCAAGAAACGGAAATTCACATAAGCGAGCATTGAGCATAACTAACACCGAATAGTGCACCATTAGTAGGATATAACTTCATTGCATAAGTATTTACATTCGTGCATGCATAGGGAATCACAAACCTTAACACCAATATTCCTACTAGAGCATAATTACTCACTAACATGACTCACATATTACTGTCATCATGTTTCAAAACTATTTAAAAAATCAAGTTTAATTTGTCGAATGATCTTCATGAAAGTTTTTATTATATCCTCCTTGGATAGCTATCACTTGGGACTAGTTTTATATATTTCCATTGCTTTTTGACTAGCTCAAACAAATTTAAGTGACGCACATGATCATAGAGTTTTCATCTCTCAAAAAGGTATAAGTGAAGCATGAGAGGATTTCTTCAATATTTACTAACTCTCAAATTAATATAAGTGAAGCATGAAAGGATTTCTTCAAAATTAACTAACTCTCAAATTAATTTAAGTGAAGCATGAGAGTATTTGTACAAAAGTTCCGAAGCACATCTTGCTCAAAAAGATATAAGTGAAGCACTAGAGCAATTCTATAGCTCAAAAAGTTTAAGTGAAGCATATAGAGCAATTCTAGCAAATCATAGCATAATTTTGGCTCTCCCAAATAGGTGTGTACAGCAAGGATACAAGTGACAAACTAACAAGCAAAGCAAGGAAAGAGTCAAATGATACAAAATGCTCCAAGCAAAACTCATGATATGTGACGAATAAAAATATAGCTCCAAGTAAAATACCGATGGTCGTTAGAAGAAAGAGGGGATGCCACTTGGGGGCATCCCCATGATTAGTTGCTTATTTCTCTTTGGATATATCTTGGGTGATGTAGCATCCCCAAGCTTAGGCTCTTTTCACTCCTTATCCCTTCATCCATCGTGATCTCACTCAAAACTTGAAAACTTCAATCACACAAAACTCAACAAAATCTTCGTGAGATTCGTTAGTATAATAAAGCAAATCACTACTTTAGGTGCTATTGCAAACTCATTCATATTTTATTATTGAATTATACCTACTGAATTTTAACTTTACCATGGCTTATACCCTTCAATATAATCCATAGATTCATCAAAACAAGCACACAATGCAACTAAAACAAAATCTGTCTTAAAGAGAATAGTCTGTAATATCTGTACTCTAACCATACTTATGTAACTCTAACAATTATGAAAAATTAGGAAAACGTAAAGAATTCTTATAAAAACAATATGTTAAACATATCAAGATCACGTTCCAGTAAAAAATGCAAATTCGAACACTCGACGCAAAGTTTTTGTTTCAGATTCAGCATTGCTTCTACTCATCTTATAAATCATCCTAAAGGATCTACTTGGCACAAACAATAAATAAACCATAAAAACACAATCATAATAGAGGCATAATTGTGTCAACACTCAAAATAGAAAGGAAAAAAGAAAACATAAATTTATTCATTGGGTTGCCTCCCAACAAGTGTTATCATTTTACATCCCTAGTTAGGCATAATGATTTCAATGATGCTCACATAAAAGTAGTAATTTAAATATGCAAAAAAATCATGAATAGCATGACAAACATATTTAAGTCTAACCCACTTCCTATGCATAGGGATTTTGTGAGCAAACAATTTATGGGAACAAGAATCAACTAGCGTAGGAAGGCAAAACAAGCATAACTTCAAAACTTTGAACACATAGAGAGGAAACTTGATATTATTGCAATTAATACAAGCATATGTGTCTCCCTTATAATAAATTTCAGTAGCATCATGAAGGAATTCAACAATATAACTATCACATAAATCATTCTTTTCATGATGCACAAGCGTAGAATTTTCATTACTCTTCTCATAAGCAAATTCCTTATCATCCATGGTAGTGGGAGATAACTCAACAAAATATAACTATCATGAGACACTTGATTGACATAATGTAACATACCAAATAAACCCCTTGCCATATTTGTAATGTATCTCATGTGGACCTCCTTGTTTTGTCTATGTGGTTGAGTAATAATATATTTTTCCCCATGTCATTCTTGCATCATGGCATCATAAGCATTCATTATTATTGTTTTGTGTGCACCAAGGTTGTGTGTGATGTTGTTGTGGCGTAGATGAAGTGATCATGTGTGTTCTAGGGTCATGGGAGTGATGTGTGTGCATGTGTAGTATAACCTTCACCATTTTTGCAAACTATGCTAAACCCTTTTGGTTTTCAAATATTATTGTGACATGAGCTTAACTTGCCTATTAATAAATCCTTTAAAATGTTCTCATGTTTAAGTGAATTATTTTTAGTGGGGTATGTGGGCTCTCTCATTTGTTGCATCTTTTGACATTAATGTTTAATTGCAAAACAGAAGTATCTTATTATTAAAAGCAATTATTTTACTTTGGCTAAAAATGGTTAGATCCTTTTTATTAAATAGGTTGTATTTATTTTAGTGGCAAATTATTTTTGTTTTCTATAAAATCTTTTATTTCTTCTGTGGGGCTTTTATTTAGTTTTGATTTTTTTAAGGGAGCTTCTGTTTTTGAGAGAGAGAGAGACCTAGGGCAAGTGGGCCTCATTCTCCCCTTGCGGCCCATCTCTCCTAGCGCCGAAGCCCCATGCAGCCTAGCCGCATTCGTTTCCCCCCTCCCCTGACGGCAACCTACCTAACGCTGTCCCTTTTTCTTTAGAGAGTAGAGTGCGGCGCCATTGTTGGCACGGACGTCGAGACGCCGTTAGCCCCAAGCCCTCCTATAAAGATGTCCGCGCACATCCCTAGGGTTCCCTGTCCCCTTTCCCTCCTCTTCCGTCGTTGCCAGCATAGGTAAGGGCTTCTCCCCGCCATAGCTGACACCTGCCGCCATGACCTGAGCGAGCACGAGCTCGAGCTCGGGCTAGTCGCCTTCAACCTCCTCCTGGCCTCCTCTGTGCGCGGGGACGAAGCCTCGTTGCTTCTTATTCTTCCTCGTCGACCAGGGAGACTCCAAGGCTCGGATCTTCGTCGTCTTTTTCCTCTCTGTTTCAGGTCAGAAGCTTGTCGTCGCTCCTCGCCGTGTCTCCATCGTTCTGCTACGTCCCCGGCCCCGTTTTCGTGTCTGAGGTAGGGAAGGTACTCCCCGCGCCCGATCCCTGCCTTCCTAGCCGTCGTTTGGTGGACGTAGTTCTGGACAGAGCCGCGCCGCCGTCGTGTTCCCCATGCTCGGGCAAGTCTGCATTTTTTGTGCGTGTGTTCTGTCGAGTAGGAGTTGAGCCGTTGTAGCCAAGCCCCTCCTTTGCGGGTGCACTGTGTGCGTGCCTCGCGCGAGCAACAGCTCGTCGGCGAGCCGCGTGTGCCTCCCTTACGCGTGCTACTTCCTGCTCGCTTCCGCCATGGCCGAGCCCATCACGCCCGCCTTGCTCACTCCCCCCCATGCTAGCCCTGGGAACGGATCCTTCGAGGACCCCGCAGCCCCCGTCGGTGATCCTCTAGGCCGGTGGTCGCCGCAGTTGCCGCTGTCGACGGGATCTTCTCCTCTGCCGCAAGGAGGAAGAAGTGTCCCCTTTTCTGTGTATAACTTGCACGGGACCTCCCTTGTGTCAGCAAACATTCAGTAGAGTAGTGGTAGCGCCTTTGGGCGAGGACTGTGAGGTCGCGAGTTCGAATCCCCTCCCCACCTTTTTTAATTTTGTGCATTGTGGCATGTTGTGTGTATGTTGGGATTCCGTGCGGCTATGTGTGATCTGTGTGTGCAGTGTGTGGTGTGTGTGTGTGTATGACAAGTGGGCCCTGGCCCCACATGTCATACTCACAAGGGGCCCTGGCTCACTGCCAGGTGGGACCCCCTCCCTTTTTGTCTTATTTCTGTTATTTCCTCTGTGTTATTAGAATTATTCCATTTTTGGAATATGTCCAATTCTGGACTGGGCCATTTCTGGCTATGTTCATTTATAGTAAGTTTTGACTTATAACTCAACTATGATTTTGTGCACTATTTTCGAGCTAGCTTGTGTGATGTTTTTTACATGCAAACAGAGGAGTATGATATATGATTTTGGGGTAGAATTTCCCAAGGAATCCATTGGTGTTGTTTGTTTGGCCATTCGAGCAAGTTTACAAATGTCATTTTTGTTCCAACATGCCATTTTGTCATTTTTGTATGAATAAATCCATGCATACTTTGATGAATTTGTCAACATGAATGTGCTAGTGTTTTGTGGGTACTAGGCCTTGGTAATTTTGTTTGGTATGATAAACTGGTGGATGAGTGGGTTTCTTGCTTTTAACATGCTTAGGAGATAACACTGGTTCATGTCTCAAATTTTGCTAAGTGTTATAACTGTTATTTTCTAGTTATGTTTAGAGGATGATTCCCATGGATGTAGTGCTCCTTTGGAGTTGGTCCAATGCCATGAATTGTTGTGCTTGACACCCTCTATCATGTGGTGTTATTACTTTTCCAAATGATTGCTTCTTCTTGTAGCTATTTCCTGTCAAAGATGCCATGTTGAAATAAACTGATGTTTTTCTCCTTGTGTTATTTGGCTAAGTCTGAGATGTTGTAGTTATTTTTATGACATGTTTAGTGGATGCTACCAAGTGTTCTGTTGTGTTTTAGCTCAAGCTCAGTGCTAGTGTTTTGAAGTAGATGTTGTCCTCTACCATCCTGTTAATTTTCATGCCATAAGGTGGTGTTTAGCATCATTGTTTTCTGCTATCAAATTGCTATCAGGTTAACTCAGATTCTAGAAAACTATCATTTTCACTAAGTCCCTAGAATCTGTTTCACCATGCCATCTTGTGAGCTTCATTTCTAGTAATCCTTGCTTCCTATCAAGTTTGTGTAGTTGGATGATTTGTTAAGCATGTTATGTAGTTCATGTACATACTTTGTTTGTGGTTGGAAACATCATGTAGCTCTAGATAAGTGTTGTGCAAGTTGCTATGTTGCTGTTTTGGGCAGAATGTGTGTGGTTTTGTTTTGTGGCTTGTGGGAGTTATGCTTCATAGTTTTGCTTGATCTTTGGCTCCATTGTTGCTAGTTTTTCATTCACTAACCAGTGGCATCCTTGGAATACCAAGGAATAGCCCATGGCCTTCCTTGTCTTGTGTTTTGTATTCGTACCTTGCCGTGAGCATCTCGAGAGCTACGTTACTCCGTTCGCGGCGTTCTTCATATGCATTTGCATCAATTTTGCATGAAGAATCCATATTTTCCATGATCATGCATGTTCAAACAACTAAACATGAAGTTCTGTCCAGAATTCTAATAACTTAACAATTGCATGAGAAACATGACTAGCTTAGGGTTGCCATGTTAAATACGTCAAAAGGGTCATGCATCATCTTGATTGTGCATTGCATCTTGGTTGTTTGTTTATTTGGTTCTGCTTATCTTTGGGTAGACGCGAGTGTTGAACCTGAGTACGAGAATCCAGGAGAGTACAATTACAAGGACCCGGCTCTTTGTCACTCTGGAGAACCAACATGCAAGATGAGCGTACCCGGATCCCGACACTATTTTTGATTTGCTAGATGTCTCGCTCTTATCGCTATGTTTGTGTTACCTACCACTTGAATGTCCAGCCCCCTACATTGCCATGAAAGCCTCTAACCCCTCCACCACCTAGCAAACCTTGTTTGGCTAAGATAGCGCTGCTCAGCCCCTCTTATAGCGTTCTTAGATGCAGGTGCAGGTTGTTTCCATGTGATAACATGGATATCTGGAGATATCACAATATTTATTGCTATTTAATTTAATGCACCTATATATCTTGGTAAGGTGGATGGTTTGGCCTTTTGCTTGGTCTTTTGTTCCACTTTTGCCGCCATAGTTGCTTGTTACCGGTGTTATGTTCCATATTTTGCGCTCCTAACATTCTCGGGGTTGTTATGGGGACCCCCTTGATTATTTGCTTGAGATTAAAGCTTGTCTAGCAAGACCCAACATTGGTACTATTTGCTTAACAACCTAATAAAAATGCACATGGCTTAGCTACCCCGTGGATAATTAATCAACAACCCGGGCCAGTGCTCCTCATGAGTGTTGGTCCAACCTAGAGCCACTTGCGGGGCCACCTCGAGGCAACTCGAGGGATTTCTATCAGGCCACCGTACGTACTTCTCATCTGGTAGTGCCCTGAGAAAGAGATACGCGCAGCTCCTATTGGGATCTGTCCTGTCGAGCGGTCTTGCTAGACTTGTTTTACCTTTCTCGGATGTCTTGCGCGAGGAATTCCGTTTTACTTCGGGCTATCTCGAGGTGTGGTCTTCCTGTGGAATTGCCTATGAAGATCACAAGATTCGTGGTCAAGGTTGCTCTCACGGCGTGTGGTTAGTTTGTGATGGATGAGTTGGAGCACCCCTACAGGGTTTAATATTTTCGGAAAGCCGTGCCCGCGGTTATGTGGCAACTTGGATATTTTGTTTAACACCCGGTTATAGCCAACTTGAAGTAAACTCTAATAAAACACACCAACTGTGCGTAACCGTGATCTTCTCTGCTTGTGAACATGAATCGAGAGAGAACACTGTGGGGTTATGTTTGACATAAGTAGGTTTTCAGGATCACTTAGCGATCATGCTAGTTCTCGATGCGTAGACCACCACACTTACTTATTGTCATCGTAAGTTAGCCACTCAATAAATGCTTAGGTGCTTGCTGCAACCTCACCACTTACCTCTTCCAAACCCAAAAGCTTACATAGTTTCGATACCCTGGTTTACATGATTGCTGAGTCCCTGTGGCTCACAAAAGCTCACATAGGTGCAGGTGTTGATGAGTACGTGCCAGAAGATGTGACTCAGCTCCAGTGGGAGTATGATGAAGAACGTGGCTGGATGTATGCTACGTATCCCGACGAGTAGAGATGCATCATGGTCGTGATCTTTGGGATATCAAGGCAGTTTTACATTGCTTCTTTTCTTCGTTTGATTTCGTTTGTAGACGGACCCTGTCTTCTGTATGATGTATGAATAATTGTGTGAACTTGTAAGATAGCTTGTGGCGAGTGTAAGCCAACTCATATACTCATCTTTTCCTACATGTATTGCAATGTTTACTGCTACTGCTCTTGCGAACGACGAGATGCGCTTCTATCCTCGTCAAAGCCGTAAGGCTTAATAAGGATAGAACCGCATCTTGGGCATGACACATAACCACATTGCAAATAAAAACCATGATGATAAGTTTCATGGTTATCATTACTCATTATAGCATACATGCCATCACCATCATCATAAATAGGAGGCATGCAATCATCACAATAAATTTGCTCATCAAAACTTGGGGGACTAGAAATATCATCTTCATCAAACATAGCATCCCCAAGCTTGTGGCTTTGCATACCATTAGCATCATGGATATTTAGAGAATTCATACTAGCAACATTGCAATCATGCTCATTAATCAAGAAACTATTTGAATCACCTTATAAATTTCTTCTTTCAACACTTCATCAGAATTTTCACATTCATGATTTTCAAACAAAATTTCATAGAGATAATCAAGTGCACTCAACTCACTAGCAATTGGTTCATCATAATTTGGCCTTTTGAAAATATTAGCATGTGGATGAGGATCCATATCAGTATATTTTTAGCAAGCGAAGATGCAAGCAAATAGAAGGCACATGGCAATACAAGCAAAGATAGCTGACGTGAAAAAGGCAAACGAAAAAGAGGGCGAATAAAAACGACAAATTTGTAAAGTGGGGGGAGAGGAAAACTAGAGGCAAATGGAAAATAATGTAATTGCAAGGAGATGAGATTTTTGATTAGGAACCTGGTAGATGATGATGGTGTCTCCTCGGCACCTGAGATTGGCAGGTAGAAGAGACCGCTTGCTCCCCATCAATGGCACCAAAAATTTCTTTGATGTGGCTTGAGACTCCGTCGATATTCCCCCAAAGAGGAAGTGATGATGCGGCACGGCGACGGTAAGTATTTCCCTCAGTTATGAAACCAAGGTATCGAACCAGTAGGAGGATCACCACCACCTAATAAGCAACACCTGCACACGAATAACAAATACTTGCAACCCTACGCGAAAGAGAGTTTGTCAATCTCTCTACGGTAAAAAGATAGATTAAGTAGTGATGGATAGGAGAGATAGGATCTCTAAAGAGCACAAAATAAAAAAGGCAAATAAAAAGTGCATCAATATATTTTTGGGTTTTGGGTTTAGTAGATCTGAAAATAAATAAGCAAAAAGATAGATCGGAAAGCAATATGTTGGAAAAGTAGACCGGTGGGGGGGGGGGTAGGTTACACTAGTGGCTTCTCTCATGAGTATAGCACATAGTGGATGAACAAATTACTATTGGGCAATTGATAGAAGATCAAATAATCATGACGATATCCAAGACGATGATCATTATATAGGCATCACGTCCAAGATAAGTAGACCGATTCCTGCCTGCATCTACCACTATTACTCCACACATCGACCGCTATCCACCATGCATCGGCATGTTTGGATGGTTAGGTCGCACCTAGCTCGCATCTCGCTTGACGTGTTTGGTCTCCGGCATAACATACTCAGCATGGCCTGGTAGATGCAAAACAAAGGTCTCTCAACCAGTCCGAGAGGAACGCAGGTATCGAGCGTTTCCCAGAGCCAACCCTGCGCCTACACCCGCATCGACACTTAAAACGAAGCGGTATTCGTGGTTGCCCCTAATATTTTTCGAAATTACTTCAAAATTACCACCGTAGATTCTCGTATACTCCTTTCCTCTTTCTCTCTCTCTCGTGCATTAGATCAGATCTAGCACTCCAGCCCACTGTCGTTGCCCGTGCTCCTTTGCCCATCTGCGCTCCCTTACGCGCTCGAGGCCCTCCGCCGAACGTCCATGCTCCTTCCTTCGTTCGAGCTCCGCCGCCCGTACGTGCCTGAGGCCATCCGCTGGACTCTCATTGCTCTGTGTTACTCCGCCCGCACGCACTCGAGGCCCTTCGTCGGACTTCCATGGCTCCGTGCTCCTTCGCCCGTTAGCGCCCGAATGGTGAACACGCACCCAGTGTGTGTGCTCGGCTTGACTTGCGCATCACGGGGCTCTGGTGGTGCTGGAGCTCGCGTGGATGATGCAAACCCGATGTGCATCCTTGGCAGGAGCGGCATCCACCATTGGAGACGCGCTGGTGCCGGCTTGGCCTGGAAAATTTCAGTCATCGTCGTGTCTTGGGAAGTAGCTTGCCGGTTTCTCGTACAACCTATCAAACAAAATCTCAACTCAACCAGTCCCACGACATACAAGGAAACCAAACACACATCTTTGTTTCTCAGGGCGTGTTTGGTTACATTGCCAATCGAGCCTGGCCTTGCGAGCCTGGCTCTAGTGAGCCGGTTTGAGGGGATGTAGGCAAAAAGACCCCAGATGCACATAGTTCGGTTGTCTGCATGTACCTTAGTTTCATGAGACAACCATTTTTGACCCGACATTTGGTTGCTCGCATTGCATTAGGCGCACATATGACATGGTGTTTAGTTGCAACATGCATAAGTTGTTGTCACCACTTCTAACTAGTGGTGAGCTTACCGCACACAATCTGAACATGTAGTGCCAGCTAGTTAAAACAAATGACAGTTCATCCTAACTACTATCAAATGATAGAACAAATAGGGGATAGTTCATCGGTGTTGCTGCTACTAGATCTTCCTCTTCATGTTCCTCTGCTTCTGCTTCTGCTTCTTCTTCTTCTTCTCCCTCTTCTTCTTCTTCTTCTTCTTCCTCTTCTTCAAATCATGCACTGACCTCTGTTAAGCCACATTGCCTCTGCCCACTCCAACCTTTTGTTCTTCCCAGCATCATTGTCAAATGCCTCCATGCCATGTCCGGAGCTAACAACATGGTCAGGCTCGACCTCTTCCTCCTTAGGCGCGTGTTCATCAAAGCCCCATTGGAGGATCCAGTTACGCAGAATGCAACAAGCAAGAACAAGCTTAACTTGAGTGGGGTATGGGTGGAATGGCTTCTGATCCAGGATCTTAAATCTATTCTTCAGATATCCAAATGCCCTCTCAATAGTTACTCTAAGGCTGGAATGTCTCAGATTAAACAGCTCCTGTGCAGTCCTATGATAGTTCCTACCAGAGAACTCGTTGAGATGGTACCTGGTTTTCCTGAAGGGTGGAAGAACACCCGTCCCACATTCATAGCCAGCATGTCCAAGGTAGAACTTGCCACCGGGGATGTTGATCCCATCAGGTCGAGTCATGCTGTCACTGAGAATGTTAGCATCATGCGCTGACCCCTCCCAACCAACCAGCACATATGTGAACTTCAGATCAAAGTCAACAACATCAAGCACATTCTAGCTTGTGTAGTGCTTCCTCCCCCTGTATGTTGCAGACTATGACCTAGGAACTCTGGCAATGACATGAGTACCATCTATTGCCCCAATGCAATCCTGAAAATGGCATCACAAGCCTGTGTTAATGCTCAACTTGAACAATACAAGCATATCAAGCCATGAAAAGTGTATATTGTCTGCTCACCTTGAAGGATGGATACCATCTTGGGATTCCTCGCATCTTGGGTGGAGTCCGGCCAGATGGTCTCCTGATCATTCTCCTCTAAGCTCCCCAACAACAAAAAGCACCCGTTTGAAGTACCTAGAGATGGTCTCATTGATCTCCTGAACGTGTTGTGGATGACCCCGAACCTCTGGTTAAGGCCAACAACATGAAGGAACATTGCCACTTGCTCTTCCACACAGGTGTTGATGTTATCTTGTAGCAGCCCCCTGATCCTGGAGGTCTCGACAAGCCTGGCAAATGGTGCTCTTTTCATCCGAAGCATCCACAGAGCCTCGACGTCATTGCAGTTGTAGATGTAGTTCAGATTTTGGATCCTCTCCTGATCCCGGATAAACATTGGATCATAGCGGATCAAAGGTCTCCCAACACGACGAACAACTCTCTGGTGCATGAATCACACTTATCAGTGCTGCTGCCTGAATTATCAGCCTCATCCGTGCGTCCATAACCTAGTCAACATCGACGGTTCGTTCAGTGGAAAATCGATCCTACACCTTACCTAACGGCCTAACCACCAACCTAACAAAGGGGAGGGGGTGCTGCTTACCGGCATCGGAGACGAGGACGGCGTAGGGGGAGCCATAGCCAACAGCAAGGGGAGCACCAGATCCACCGCTACCGCCTCTAGCGCAAATCTGAAATCGCAGCCGCCGCCGGTGGTGAGGCAGTAGGGAAGAAAGTGGCTATGGGTGAGCGAGTAGAAAGGGGGGTGAGGCTAATTTGGCGTCGGGACGACGCGCCAGATTTTCCATCTTCAGTCTGGCTCGCGAGAAACTGTCGATCCGAACGTTTCCAGCGAGTCAGGCTCTGTGCTGCTTTGAGAAGCGTGCGATGCAGGCCCAATAGTGAAACCAGGCAACCAAACCAAACAGGCTTCTTCCTTCCCATATGGGCCTCGTTAGGCTGGATGCAGCCTGATGCGCCCCTGACATCCAAACACGCCCTTAGGCCAACTCCACCGCAAGACCCCAAACGGACACCCCATCTTGTCCGTTTGGGGTCCAAAAAGGGCGGACGTCCGGGGGGCGGACAAACATCGAGAGCATCCGCGCCCAACTCGCAGGAGGTGCCCCCGACCCCAAACGGACATACGTCGCCCCGTCCGCCTCATCCTGCACGCCCAGCGCCGCGCCGACAGAGAAGGACCACCGGCGGCGATCCATCATGGCTGGGGAGCGGCACCGAGGGACTGCGTGCGGAGATGGCCGGGCGCAAGCGGAGGGCGCGCACAATGGCGCCGCCGCCCCTGCCGCTGCTGCTGACCAACGAGCTGTCGCTCAGGACGCCCGTGTCGGGGCTGCGCCTCTAGGTGCTCGTCGGCCTTGCTATGGGCGTCGCCTTCCTGCTCCTTCTCGCGCTCATCTCGGTCCACCTCGCGGTGGCCGCGCAGCGGTGCCGTCCCAAGAGGAAGGCGGCCGCGACGCCGGCGCTGGAGCCGCATTCGCCAACGACCATCCCACCCGTCTCCAAGGAGATCCAGGAGGTGGCCGTCCACGTCGGCTCCCTTCGCCACTACCTCGAGATGGGCGCCGCGTACCTCAAGGACGGCAGCAAGGACGACGATGACTCGCTGTGCGGCAGCGTGGCGCACGGGTCGCAGCGCGTGCACATCGAGGCCGACAAGGACCACCGCATGGTGGTGCACACCGACGCGGAGGTCGGGTCCGTACAGTCCGCCCCGTCTCGACGTGTCCCGCCTAGCGGCTGCGTTCTGTCGCTGTTTCGTGGGACCGACAGGACATGGGCGGATGAGAGCAGCGGACGAGAGCGTCCGTTTCTGTCCGGGAGCATTCTCGGCCCAAGTTTGCTCCAGATTTGAGGTTGAGCCGGACAAAAACGGACACCAGCGAACAAGTTTATCCGTTTGGGTATTCTTGTTAGGTTAACTTTTACCGCGAACGATGATGGGCGGACAAGATGGGGTCTAGCGCCGAAGTTTGCATTAACTGTTGGCCCGAACGCAAACACACGCACACAACACGCCCTCCTCCAGATCGAGCCAAGGACTGCATCGAGCAGAGCCAGGAACCAGCCGCCTCGTGCCCTCGTCCCGACGCCGGACGCCCTCGGCATAGCCGGCTCGCCGGTCCCCGGCCGGAGCCCAGCTGCCGAGGAGGATCCCTTCTCCCTTTCCCGCCCCCTGCGAGCTGCGTGCTCGTGCACCCCTGCCCTGCACGGCTGCCGAGCTGTACCCCATGCCCCCGCCCGCCTGACGCCCCTGCAAAGCCCTAGGAATCGCTTCCACCCTAGGAATAGCTGCCACCACCTCCCTATCGACCTCTGCCAGCCCCGGAGCCAGTAGTCTTTTTACCCGTTTCTTGTCCACTTTGTTCTGTTGCTACAACTTGCAAAATAAGCTTAATCAGTTTATTTGCCTTACAAAAACGTGAGCTGTTTGTTTCTCAACTTTAGCTTTGAATTGGTCACCATGGAGTGGGAGCTTACCGAGGTCCCTGGCAATCCAACTCCACTCCAACATTCCACAGGTATCTCCTAATCTCCTTTTAGTGCTCTTGTCGACTTTGTTTTTATTGTTGTTTCATTGATTTTTTTTCGTCTTTTTTGCTTAATAGTTGATGTGGTGGCAGCGAACATTGTGCCCAAGGTAACAAATACTCTCATCAGGTAATAATAACTTCTTGTCTAAGTTGTTTTTACTCAAATGGTACATTTTAGTACTGTTAGGAATGTCGAACTACAGTTAACATGGTTTGAGGTGGATAGTTACGCAAACTATTCCTTGTTTTTTGAACAAATAGGTGAAAAGATCATCTGAAGTTTTGAGGGTTGCTTTAACTTGAGTATGATGTACTGGAACTGAACCGATGTTTGTAATTAGATCTCAACTCTGTTCAATAGGAAAATTTACTTGTGTATGGTACATCACGGTATACATCTTGAGTCTATCTACTTCAATTCATATTTGGTAATACTGTTCAATAACCTTCTGGATTCCAGCCTTGAAACCTCAACTTATGTATATATTGAGAGAAGTTAATTAAATAATATGAAAATTTATAGAGGTTAATAAAATAATCGTATTGGTTAAGTGGTCAAATAATTACATAAAAGTGGAGTTGTGGATTACCCTGGGCACTGCGACTCTACGCTTTAGTTTTGTGCGAGAAACAAATTTGCACTAACATTACCCTGGGTATCTTTTTTTTTTGTGATTGCATGCTAAATTTCTTGTCTGAATGGTCTTAGTATGCTAACTGACATTTTGGTCTTCTGTTTTGAGATTTGGTACTAAATTGATAATATGCAGTTAGTTGCTTGGTTGTTTTTTACAAACTTTACATGTTATTATTCTCAACACACTGGACACAGTAATTTATTGGTGTGACTGTTGTTTCAGGCAATTGAATCAAGTATGCCCATTAGAGAATCTACGGCATGTCAAGCGGGTGCGTCGGCGTGTTGTGTGTAGCGGTATATGCATCGTTATCTATTCTCAATTACTTTCTGTTTGCCTTCTGAGTGCACTGCACACAATAATTTCATATGATTACACGATAAGGAATACCATAGCTTTCTGCTGCTGAACCACTGAATATGTCTGAGCTCCTAATGATCAGTCAATGCTAACAGAACAATTCATAGACTGGAAACAAAACTGAGCATCTTGCAGTATTTTAAACTGAATCTACCATGTGACCAGCAATTATAGTAGAACACTTCATTGCCCCCCTTCTAAGTTTTTATCATGTTTTTTTTTACAGAAAATTCTGAGTTATCAATCATCTTATGCCTTTCCACTGGGCCTGACAATTGTAGTGAAGGTTTTCCTGAAGAAGTCCAAAAGATAGTGGACAACTACCATTTGAGTCCTTTCATTGCAAAAGTAAGTACTCATGTTACTCCTGGAGAAATGAACTCAAATCAGTTCATTTTGTCAAGTATTGGAGCAATGTTAAAAACACCGCTTCGGCATAATAGTTATAGCTAAAGGTTCTAGCCTTCTCATATAATATTTTCTTGTATGAAGATAAGCACGTGAAAATGGCAACATTAAGCTTCACCTGCTTGTTCTACTCGTGTTGTAAATTTTGGCATGCGATTTCATCTCTATGGCAAATACCACCAATATTACTTATTTGGAGATAGTTAACACTCTTGGTGCATAAACAAAAAAATCACTTAAAGCTGCCTAAGAAGAACTTAAACTTAGGAAGCTATTTACAGTACAAGCATGTAAAATGTTGACTATTGGGGAAAGTCTTTAACAGGTTGCCAGTTGTTCTGCTATGTCGAAAGAGGAGTGGGAGGAACAGTGCAAACTTTGGCCAACATCTTATCACCCCCCTCACGAGTATGTTATCTCCAGTGACAATGGACCATATTATGTATTTCTTTTTGTTCTCAAGAATTAAAGTTGTTGGTTCCCAGTTTTTGTGAATATGTTTTCAAGGTTTCTGAAATTCTTCTATGTACTAATCCATAAGAAGAGTTTATGAATGTTCAAATGGAGAACGAAACTATTTTACCTTAATTAGCATGTGCGCCAAACCTGGCCTGTCATGTGTGGCAAGGATTTCCTTACCTTGTTAGGTTCTTGGAAGTGCTATCCTTATGTATGACTACTGAATAGCTTTGCCAAAAAAAAGATGCTTATAAATCTATTTCTTTACAGCTCACCATTACTTAAACAAGGTTGACTGGATTTTGTGTTAGAATATCTAGATCTTCTGTCTGTCAATGTCAGTGTAAAATGTATGGCTTAGGTTGTAGCCAAAAACACAGGTGACAAATTTCATCTTGTATGCCTTGTTATTGTAAGGCTGCCTTATAGTCAAATGATCAATAAAACTATATTTCCTTTTGTAAATTTCCGGCACTGAGATTATATTGACACACACTTCAATAGAAAAATAGGATTTCAGATATAGTTTATTGCTGCTGTATGCAATTCTGGCAACTTATTTAATATTGTACCGTGTATGATGTGTCATTGTAAGCTTATCCAATGGACTTCTCTGTTAATGTTGTAGCATTGATGGTGTATCTGGATTTAAAGAGGAGGAATTACCATCAATATTTCATTGCATGAGGACTGCTATGCAATTATCACAGGTGAACTCCCCTGTTTATTATGTTATTTTACCACATTCCCATTTATTTTGTAAATATTATTCTCATGTAAGAGCTACACCTCCATGATTCTGTCGTATGCTAGTCAGTCTTGTTACTTAACTAACTAATTAGGGAGAGTCGGAATGTTGTTTTTTGTAGCTTTTCTTCACTGTCTATGTTTGCTCTAATAGTTTGTCCACTTTAAACATTCGCGTACAGAATATAAATTTAGATTCGAATGATGTTCCTGTTTGATTTTGTCATCTGATACATTGATATAATCTTGTGATTGTTACAGTATATGTGGATTGCACTAGCCCTTTCCATCAGTTCGGACTTTTGGTTGCGTTCGCTAGTGCATGAAGCTTAACATGGTATTAGAGCTTAGGTTATTTTTTTCGGGCGCTGCAACTCGCCCTCCCGATCCAATCTTGCGCTGCCGTTGCTTTCCTTGCCGGCCGCTGCTGCCTTCCTCTTTGCCACATACGCTGTGCCTGCCTCTGCCCCCGCCTCATCCGGGTCTCACCGCAGCATCAGATGGGCCGCTGCTCCTCGACGTACTGCCTCAATCCGGCTACTGCTGGACGCACATGTCTACGTGTTGCATCTACTTGGTTGATCTCCTCCGGCCGCTGGTCCTGGACGCGCAGCTTCGCCGCCGCCTGCCGGATTCGTCGTTGGCTGCCACCTCGTCTTCGTCTGCCAAACCCGGCAGCGAGCATCTATTCAGTCTCCGGATCGAAACCTGCATGGCGGCGCTGTTCCAGATCGTGGACAACGGCTGACTTCTTTCGCATGCTTGTCCGCTGCTATGTGGTGCTGCTACCTGCTTCGTGCTGCTGCTACGTGGTGCTACTGCCTGCTACTATGTGTTGCTGTTAGTCACCCCGTGGATCTCTGTCCGGCTGCTTGATTTGCTTTATGCGTCTTGGACTCTTGGTCCGCTGCCTTTCCATCAGTTCGGACTTTTGGTTGCGTTGGCTAGTGCATGAAGCTTAACAGTGATATGAATTTAAATATTTTATGTGGAAAAGTAGCATTTGGATAATTGGACAAAAATATACTAAATTTCAAGAATTTAAAATTATCCAGCCTCTGAATACAAGATTTTTCATTTGGATAGTTGGACAAATAAAAAAAAGTCCTCTTTTCAAGAATTAAAATTCATTTTCTAAGCCTCTAAATACAAAATTATTATTTCAAGTTAATGTCTTGCAAATATCTGCCAGTCCAATTTTCAGTGTCACAGACAAACACATCGTTTGCCTAATACCTACCATTGATCACCACAGTCCACAGTTTCTTCACTAGATGACTGATAACAAGAGTTTAAATCAAGGTTGAAAAGACTGGCAGTGGCCTATTTTCTACCACTTGTAGCGTGAGACACCTATCCCTTGTGTTGAAAACCAGTTAATTTAACTGTAAACACGCAAGTTGCGCTATGTCAGAACATTCTCTCCAATTCTTGCAGCGCCCCCCCCCCCCTTCCCCTCATATTGTAACAATTTATTTCATATTTACTAGTATTATTAAAAACACCAGCTACGCATAACCCTAGTTGCAGTCTTGTGATTTTCTCTCTGTGAACCAACTGGTTTTAGGAACTGCAAGATAAAATTGTTCTAGGGGCAGATAGACATGTAGTGACGGACATACTTTGTGTGAGATCAAGTTAAACTCTGTCTGTTACTGCTATATCCAGACATATGCTTCCTATAATATGCACTGTTGGCAAGGGCACCACATCTGTGGGTTTTTTCCTTTTTGCATGATGTGATTTTAAATTGCTGGTTGAGTGGCGTGGATCAATGTATTTGGTTAATTTTTGCATGGGTGAGCTTTTTCCAGGTGGGCAATGCTGCCATTATTGTTGATCCATCAAGCATGCAAATAATTTCAAAGGCTACGGACCAAACACACCAGCGTGATACTTGTCTAGAAGGGAACAATTGTGCAATGGTAGAAGCAGATAATGCCAGATCGTTCCCTGAGGCAATTGAGGATAAAGCCGATGCTTCGTTGCCGTTGAGCTCTCGTTTTTGCAATGGTTTAGACAGGGAGGTCTCATGTATAAACCCTTTCGGATGGATGAAGCAAAGGTGTACGGAGCAGAAGACACTGCCGTCTGAAGGTGGTTTTCTCTGGCATCCTCTGTGGCATGCTGCAGTAGTTGCCATTGAAAATGCCGCAGAGAGGGATAGAATGACGTTCCCTGCTTCAACTTCTTCAACAAACGAACCAAAACTAAATGGTGATGTAGAGAATTGTTCTGATGATGAACCAGCAAAGCGGCTAAAGATAGTTACAAATGTGAGCCTTGTTACTTATATTGTCGACCATCTACTGTTGCCACTCTCCTTTAATAACTCTATTAGTGCTGTAGTGGAACACTGAAATTGATGCATATTTACTCTATCCTGTTTGGCTAATAAGTTCAAGTTTGAACTTCAGGATGAAAAGCAATCTGCATATCCAGCACGCAGCAGTGGCTTATCTGAAAGAAACAGGCCATATCTTTGCACAGGATTTGACATCTACCTTGTTTGGGAACCATGCACGATGTAGGTTCACTATTATCAGAGTGACATTATTTTTTGGTTGTTGCTTACTGATCAGTCTGCTGGCATGTTTGTTTGTTTGAAGGTGTGCTATGGCGCTTGTACATCAAAGATTCAAGCGCGTCTTCTATGCTTTCCCTAATCCCGTTACTGGAGCACTGGGCAGTGTCTACAGATTGCACGGGAAGAAAAGCTTGAATCACCATTACTCCGTCTTTAGGATAAAAGTTCCTGAGGCATATTTGAATGGTTTGACTGACTGTTCTGAAAAATGGTGCTCAAATTCTGTCTCATCTTAGCACGAAAACTCCAGGAACTTTGTTCTGCAGCAACGGTAACTGCTAAAATGCCCATGAGGTTGCATGGAAATGCTATTTATCCCGAATTTAGGTGGTCTAGAAAATTAGCTAGTACGCCTGTTGTTCACTGCTGCTTGATGTTTGTTTGTATGTTTGAAATTGGAAAAGATTAGTGTTTCCCCAGAGGTATATTTTGGTCTGTTTAACACCCTGAACCCCATCTTCCTACCGCATACTGCTTTGCCGTATTTCTTGCAGTTCCGGGCCAGAAGCAAGCTAAATGTTTGTTTGCCATGGTGGGCCACAGGTTTAAGCCTGTGTTTTCCATTTGTGACGGTTTTTCCATTTTGAGGGAATTCTTTGTGACGGTTTATAATTTGGCTAATTTCCTAAATTAGATCGTAACACTGTGCAACAACACAAATTGAGCCCAAGAACTAAGAAACATAATTAAGTGAATGGCTTAACAATCAATACTCCCTCCAATCCATACCACTAAGTTGCACTAAAGCTGTGATGAGTAATATGGATCAAAGGTGTAACACTTTTTTTCTCATTTTAAGCATCGGTTTTGCTAAAGCACATCTAAATATGACATAAATATTGCACATTTAAGTTCTATATCATTGATCTTACATGAAGATTCATGTAAGCATTTTTTTTATACTTGATTTGGTCATTTAGATGTGCAATAACTATGTCACATCTAGATGTGTCCTAGACACACGCTTTAAGCATTTGTCTTGTTCAAATGCGTGTCCATTCTTATTTTTTTAAATCAATGTAGGAAATATTGTGATGAGGATTTTCTGCATTATTCGTCCTAAAAAGCTGTGTTCACTTTGTGAGGCGTTACGCTAAAGGTTTTGCTGAGAAAGCAATGGAAGCGAAACCTGGAAAGTTTTCTAATTGGGTGATATGTGACAGCGAAGACTACAAGCAGGTCTTAAACGTCTACTGTATATGCGATTCCTCAGATCCTTCATAAGTGACCGAAAATGAGAGAAAATAAAGGAAAAACCCTCATCTCATTCCTGTATGTTAGGTTGCTCGCAAACTCATATATTGACATCAAATATAGAAATAATATAATGGCTCACGGACGCACCTTAACACTCGACCCACCCTAGATCAATTTTCTCTTCCTTTATCATTTCTTTTCTTTCTTTTTCATCTTCACGAATCACATACAAGTGATCAAACATATAAAAGAGAAAATAAGAAGCGTGGTTGTATGCATGAACAAATATGGATTCAAAACAAGCACATTCAAACACATTCGAACAAATATGGATTCAAAACAATCACATACAAACACGTTTAGAGGGTTGGATTTCCTAACTCCGATGTAGATGCTCTTAGTGTGCAAGAATAAGAAAGTCCTATATTTTAATGAATGTCCCGTATTTTTTCACACCAAAATCTTCAGAAAGTGGTTTTGTTAACTTAAAAGGTTTCCTGAGTGAGGTGAAACTTACATGTAGGCCATATATTATCATTTTACATAAAAAAACACGTTCCATTTGAAAAAAATACTTAATCCAAAATTATGGTTAATTTAATCATGTCTCTAATGACCTTTCAATTATCTATGAAAGAATGGTTAGGAGGACAGATATTTCCTGTCCATTAAAGTTAAGTCTCAGAATTAACATTGGTGTTCATATTTTTTCGGATTTATTACAGGTCTTCTGGCGATGTGCATTTAGTGGAAGGAGACATTTTCATTGACTATGAAGACATTTGTGATGACTTCGTCAATCTCAAGATAGTGTGTCGGTCTCTCGGTAGAATGTGTGCACGCGATCGTAGAAATGAGTGTATGTTCATGTATGTGTGCAACTTCGATTGTACTATATTTAAAAAATATATTTATACTCATATATGATATCAATAAAAAATCGATCACATAAATGCGAAAGTCCATATGTATTTTAGTTTTGATAAACACATGTATTTTAAAACCAATTTTCTAAAGCGAGAGACTAGGAGCAGGCTCTAGGTCCATCCAAAGTCCAAGTCTTGTTTCTCCCCCACAATAATTTTGTCACTTTATGGGTGGAGCTGCGCTGTGTGTGCTCGCCGGCCAGCCACGATCTTATCCGCAAGCACAGAGAGGGACAAAGGCCGATGCTGATGCGAACGGATAGCGTCGGCACAGTGGACTGGACGGGGACGGGCCGGCGTGTCCAGGTCACACGCGCACCAACCACGTCACGCCTCCCGCCACTTCCCCCTTTCCGCCCTCCCTCACCCTGGACACGTGTCGACCGTCCGCGCCATGACCCAGGCGCCGCCGGGCAAGCCCGCCGCACCGCTGCCGTGGGCACGCCTGCCGACCGTCCCTCCGGACGATCCTGCCCCCGCCCGACCACCGCGCATCGACGTAGCAGACGAGGGGCAGATGCGAGAACTCCTCTGGGGCGCCACGGTGGCCTCTGATCGAGATCCAGTTGGCACGTGCTCCCAGCAAAAACAAACAAAGGAGATCTAATCCTGCTTCCTCCTCCTCCCTCCCCGCCCCCGCCGAGATATTTATTTCTCTCCCATCCGTCCTCGGCCTCGCCCGCTTGCTTGTTCAAACAGCTCTCGTCCTCCGTACGACAACCAGCCGCGGAGAGGAAGAGGATGGTTCACTTGCCGCACGCGGGGAAGCTGCGGCGGGGGGTGAAGGAGGAGGCGGTGGACGACGACGGCGACGCCGCGGGGGCCGCCGGGGCTGAGGCGTCGCCGTTCCATAAGAGGTCCCGCCTCGCGCAGCAGCAGCCGCAGGTGGCTTTCCCGACCTCGTCCCGCTTCGTTCCTCGCAAAAAACGACCAACGTTCCGATATGGTTTTGCTTGTTTCATTGTTTGTTTTTGCATCGTAATAATATCCGGACCGATCGTTTCATGTTGCGGGCCCGAAGGAGATTCGAAGCTTTCTGGGGTTTCGTCCCTTTCTGCCTCCCTTGGGAAGCAGCCGAGCGAAGCGCCCTGAAGTAATCTAGAAAGTGTTGCTGCCAATCGATTTTAGTTCGTCTGCGACCTTTTTTGAGTTCAATTCAAATCCACCGAAAAATAATCTTCCTTTTATTGACTCGACATCAAAGTTTTTTGGGCAATTGGAGAGGTTCTCCTTGCTCGTAGTGCGTTTCTCATTGTCCGTGTTGATATGATTAACATTCTAAATTGCTATACCAGCATGAAGAAGGTGTTTCAGTGCAAAAGGTGTGCAAGTTGTCGAGGATAGATATAGCACTGGCAAGTATATGAATGAAAAAGAAAAGAAAGATCTTGTGGAGTCAAGTCACTGGAATCTTTTCTGCTCCCAAGATATATCCGTTCCATTCTTAATTTGATTTTAGAAATGGACAATATAGACTTTTGGAATTGTACTCTCGAGTACTGATTCGCCAACAATCCGAGCTGTCCGCACTTAGATGTTAATCCCCCTGGTGCTATTTCTTAATTAATAATCCTGCAAGATTCTGCTTCTTCATTATGCACAAAAACAAATGGACGTGCTCTCTGTAGTCTGTACAATCACCGTTTTCCAATTTTCATCACGGATTTGGAATGCAGATATTATCCTGATTGGCAATATAGATAAAATCTTGTTTCCCGCTGCTTTATTTAATCCTATTTTTGTTGTGTTTTTGTCATGCAGCAATGGAGCACAGGCGGTGCTAGTGTGTCAAATCAGCAGTCATCGCAACATGATTTCCTTGAGGAGCCTAGTCCACTTGGCTTGCGGCTTAAGAAGAGCCCCTCTCTCGTGGATTTGATCCAAATGAAGCTTGTGCAGGCCGGTAAGGTAAAAGAGGCCCGGCATGGGGGCACTGCTAGTGCCTCAGAGAAATTAAAAGCCTCCAACTTCCCTGGTTCTATTCTAAGGATCGGATCTTGGGAGGTCAGTAGCTTTTTCATGTGCTCATTCCTGTTGCCACATTGCCCTGTTATGTCATTCATGGTCCCTGCTTGATACTTGTTTTTAGTACTAGAAACTAACATAATTGACTGGGTGTAACTTACATCCTCTGGTCATGACAACAATCCCATGTTGAGTACCCTCCTGCTGTATTAACTCAATATAAATGCAGACACGTCGTTAATAATCCCATGACATTCAGGTTGATCCATTCCATTGTCTCTACCTCTCTGTTTAGTATTACTGTTAGCCCGTGTTACTTCTGAAAATCGGACAATCTGTTCTATGTGAATGCCACGTGTAATCCTTTTTAGCTCATAATCATAGTGGGTCTCATGATGAGAGCATGCTACCTTTGGTTTCTGGCCTGCCGTGGTGGCAATGGCAGCAAAATTTCGGGTTTGAAGCCATCTCCGTGACATGAGTTTATTTATAAATTGCTACCCCATAGCACGAGATGTTATGAACTGAGCTTGCTATATTGCAAAGCACTCAGGGAAAAAAGACCTACTTACTTAGTGTCATTTGTTCATTGTTTGTTTTCTTATCTGTGTTTCAACTTTCAACTGATTCATTTATCTTAAGGTTTATACTTGTATATGAACAGTGGGTATCAAGGTACGAAGGTGATCTGGTTGTAAAATGCTATTTTGCAAAACACAAACTCGTATGGGAAGTGCTGGATGGTGGTCTCAAGAGCAAAATTGAGATACAGTGGTCTGATATCTGTGCACTTAAGGTGGTTTGTCCAGAAACGGAACCTGGCACCCTGGAAATCGCGGTAAGCACTTGTATTATGCATGGAGTCAGTAATGCAAGTTACTGCAAAGTTAATTATTTCTTATGGATCTCATCATCATATATTAATAGGGGGGTTAAGGATCTACTTCAGTAATATTCCTATCTATTTTTGCCTTTTTGGGGCCGTTGTCACATATTCTTTCTGTTGCTAATTTTGTTTTTCTTGTTTTTTCCAGTTGTCTAGGCAACCACTTTTCTTCAGAGAAACGAATCCGCAGCCAAGGAAGCACACTTTGTGGCAGGCAACTTCTGATTTTACTGCTGGACAGGCAAGCATGCACAGGTACATGTTGTTCATGTCTTGTGGCAGATGTTCATTAAATCTTAGAATATATGCAGTGGACTTTTGTTATTCTTTTTGCTTACTCTGTTCTATTAGATAAGCTAATTATGCTTTTGCTAGTTTCGTCCTAGCTTTTGTAGCCTGTTTTCTTGGTCCTTCTGTGGATTTCTTCATTTTCCTGGTTGTACTTTTTGTCATTCCGGCCCCTTTTAATACAAATGAGACACATTTTCGAAAAAAAAGAGAATATGCCGTGAACTTCACATTCAATCAAATATGCCGCTCTATGGGACCTTCCGTGACATGGCATAGTGGATTTTAGTGCCGTTTCTTGAGAATCCGTTGTGAAAGACAGATTCAGGCCTACATCACAATCAACTAGGTTTTCATAATGCGCGAAGTTACACTGTTGCCTCAACTTCTGAAAATCCTTTATTTCAGGAGGCACTTTCTTCAGTGTGTGCCAGGAATGATGAATAAGCATGTGGAGAAGCTTATTCACTGTGACCCACGTCTATGCTCACTAAGCCAGCAAAATGACATCACATTGGAGAATCCGTACTTTGAATCAAGATGTTCCATATTTGAAGACCCAGATGACATAAAGTGCCAAAATTTTGAGCATGATAAAGATGATGACGATCAGTTAGCCCCCCAAAGATTTAGGGAACTATTGCCGCATCATTCTATATCCAGTGGGCTAGAAGCTGAAGGAAGACATGAAGCTGGAATATCAGATGGCTTGCCTCGAGATTTCTCTAATTCAGGTAAACAGAATTATTAGAATAACATTTTCCATTGACAACATCTATGGTTGTGCTATGCTACCGAATCATAGTCACTGTTCAGGAACAGGGAAATTCTCTGTATTCTGGGGTGCCAATCGATTTGAATTTATTTTCTATTTTTTCTTCACAAATTACAACTAGAATCAATTTTCCATTCCAGTTATTGATGGTCAACTGATCAAACAAGACGGTGGTTCCAGTGTGTGTGAACCTCCTACAAGCATCCTTAGTTGGAATGGTTTTAAGTTGCCAGGGATCCGGCGCTCCATGTCCAAGAGTGAGATAGCGAACCAAATTGGGCACCACATCTACAGACAAATGTATTCAGGGAACGTACCTGCAGCTGATGGTGGTGCTGGCACATCAGGTAAACTGGCCTTAGACGACATCACCCGGTACCTCCTGAACGACTCTCACATCATCGACGGTTGCCATGACTCGACGGGTAAAATAGCATTTGATGAGCTGACCCGGCAACTTCTAAATGACTCCCAAATCACTATCGCTGCTGATGAGAGGATGCTTATGTCAAGGGTCAATTCTCTATGCTCATTGATCCACAGAGATTCAGGCACAGGCCAGATAAATCCTGGTGTTCACAGTGATAATGAGATTTATGAGAGAAAGCCCCAACCTTATGCGCCCCCGGTTGGAGGAGACAGTGGCAATGGCTCACTGCCTCCAAGGCAAGAACCATTTGGGGACTTGCTTACCCATCTGCCGCGCATCTCATCATTTCCTCATTTCTTGTGAGTTTGGTTCCTGAGGGAGACAAAATGTGCAGGGGCCTGTAGGTTGATAAACTGTTTTGTGTAGATTTTTTTGCCGGTAATCAACATGACTACTTTATTTTTTTCTTTCTTGTATGTACAGTATCAGGTAGGATGATTTTAGGCAAGCCTTTTTGGCTCCATAACACGACTGCCCTATGTTCTATGCTATGGTTTTGGTCGTTTAGAATGTCTATATGATCCAAGTTTGTATAAAATATCCTGATACTCTTATTCGTATAAAATTAGTATTCTAAGACAAGTACGTGGTCATTACTCAGTCATGTGGACTTCAGGAAGCATATGGATATTGGGTGCAGCCGGTGAGAGATGGTCGCACGGGTTATTTTCAACCGATTTGGATGACGTGCTAATAATAGGTTAGGTGTGTAGGCATCGTAGTCTATTATTATAAATAGCCGAATGTGGCAGCTCGATTTATATTTCTTTTTTACTTTGCATTAGCGTCTGGACGCATTGTAGACCTGGTACTTTGTTTCAGAACTATCTAATAAGATGGCTGCATCAATCGATGCAGAGGCCGGAGGCTTTGTTCCTCTTTTCAGAAAAAAGAAAAAAAAACTTAAGTCAAGTGGAATAAGTACCATATCAGAGAGTGCAGGTGTGCAGGTGTGTCTTTCTCCTTAATATATAATACTCGTTTTCACCCGCAAAAAAAACCGAGAGTGCAGGTGTGTCTTTCTCCTTAATTCGTCCCACTAGCTCCATTCATTGGGGCGAACCGTCAGAAAGATGGGACGCCTTTCTACAATATGGGTGTGTTTGGTTTGGGGGATATGTTTGAGTAGTTGTGGGTATCCCTGTCACTATTAGGGATAGCCTCTTTCTGTTTGGTTGGGAGGGATGTCAAGTAGTTGAAGATAGCCAAATTTGTGTTTGGTTTGACGTATAAGGGATGGGTATATTGTTGAGATGACCTATTTCCCATGAATGGTGTGATACCTCAATAGTTGCAATTATTTCTGATTTTTCTAGTTCAACTCTTGCACAAGAAAATATAAAAATATGCAGTAGTTCAAAGGAGAAAGAACACAGTTTTCTGAAACGAACTATAAACCTTATTCACAAGAAAATACAATAATATGCAGTAGTTCATAGAAAATTACACACTTGTCTAAACGAACTATAAACCAAATACTTAGGATTCTGGAACGAGCGACAATGATTTTTTTAAGGGAACGAGCGACGATGATTTTTTTCTACATGTTGTATCAGCGAGTTTTCTGGAAATGAACGAGCTAAGAGGGGTTAAAATGGGCCGCCTAGATGTGTGTTTGAATGGAAAGGAGTAGCTTGCAAATAGTTGATCGAAATCACTAGTTAGAGAGTACATCTTATAAAGGTCACTCCCACTTTTTGTCGTTGTGACAAGTGACACCCTAGTTTCGCAACACTTACTTGCAAGCTAGGAGTTATGTTTTTTTCGTTTATTCATTTTTTGAGATATTTTATCGGTTGAATCATGCGTCCAAATTATGGATGGTTCTTATTGTTGCGCTTCTCGGGTAGAGATCTTAGAAACTACATCTCTGAACTACGTCATTGTTGGGAGGTTTGGACATTTTTTCTGACCCCCACAAAAATACCATTTTTTTGGTAAAAAAGTGGAAAACCAAAAAAACATGGACCCCCTCCCCCCCTAAAAAAACTACAAACCATAAAAGATTGAAAGCACAACTGTTTTTTCATTTTTTTTGAAGCACAACACAACCAAGTTTTTCACTTTTAGAGAAGTAAAGTTGTGCTTTTTTTTAGAAAAAAGAGAGGGGAAACACAACTCTGCTTTTCATTTTTGAAAAGCACAACAAGCGATTGAAGCACACAGTTGTGATTTTTTTCTATGAAAACCTAGAAAAAGTCAAGCAAAGTTAGAAAACCAGAAAAGAGAAAAACATAATCCAAAACGTGTGTAGGAAAAAAGAACCCATGGATGCACCCAACACAGGACACGTGATGGCTGAAGATTTTTCCCGCACATTCGCAACTCTCCAATGGGAAGTCTGCGAGGGGCTGCCCATTAATTTGTCTATCCCATACTTGACGTCTCGTTCGACAGAGGCTCAAGACCGCCCCGTTAATTTTTCCTCTTTTGTCGCAGACCAGCATGGTCGCGTCTATACCTCACCAAACGCAAATTGGAGAGATCTCTCGCGTTAGAGCGTCACGAGTGAGCCGACCAATGTTGATTCTAGGTTACTTTGTCTTTTCTTCTGTTTTTTCTAGGTTCTGTTTTTTTGCGTTTATTCATATTTTCATATATTTTAAATACATATATTTCGAAAAATTAAAATAATCAATTTTCCAAAAAATTATAAATTTGAAAAATGTTAACACAATGTGAAATAATTGGTAACTTAATTAAAAAATGTTGGTAGCATACTAAAAAAGGTTTGTTACATTTAACAAATGTCACGTGTTTCAAACAGACTATGTGACATTGTGAACAAAATGTTAGTCATATTTCTTTAAAAAATTTAAACATATATGAAATAAATATCCCCTCTGCATAAAAAATGTTGACAGCATAATTTTTTTTTCTGAAATTTTAAATAAATTCAGGTATTTTAAACACGTGTGATTTTATTAAAAAATATTAATCATATTTTTGAAAAATCTTAGACGTATATCAAATAAATGTTTAAGATGTACTCCCTCCATCCCATAATGTAAGACGTATTTTTAACATTATACTAGTATCAAAAAGCGTCTTACATTATAGGATGGAGGGAGTATATAAAATTGTTCAACGTTTATGATAAAATTAGACGTCAAACATGTTTATAATGTTAAACCGAAGGAAGAAACAGTAAAAAACAAAGAAACAATAAAACAATGTCAATCATGTATTTTTTAAATAAAATTGTAAATAAAACATTTCTATGTATACGAGAATGTATGATGTGTATGAAATAATCAGGCATCGAAGCATATAGCTAAAAAATATTAATTGTGTAATTAAAAAGTATTTGACATGCATATTTTTTGAATGTGTATACTACTCCCTCCGTCCCAAAATAAGTGACTCGACTTTATATTAACTTTATACTAGAGTTAGTATAAAGTTGAGTCACTTATTTTGAAACGAAAGAAGTATTTTTTATGCATATTAAAAAAGCACATGTGTTCAGAATAATGAAAAATCCCCAACCCCAAAGAAGATCGATGCCCCCCCCAAGAAAACCTAAAAAAAACCTAAAAACATAACAATGAAAATAAAAGAAAAACACAAAACCCGATGAAATCAAAGAAAAATAAAGAAAACAGAAGAAAAAAGGTGAAAAAGAAAAAAAAACGTTGTAGAGTAATCTCAATATGGGTTGGCCCACACTATAGCTACCAAAAAACCCTTCGGGCGAGTCGAGCTTCTATCTTGATATAAGTTAGATACAGGTCTCACGGGCCAACACAGTCTCAGACTCGTTGAACTGAGAATTAAATTAAAAAGATAAACTCTACTAAGACGGAAAAGAAGATCTTCACATCCACCACTTCGTCGCTGCTTCTACGCGAAGCAAGTAATTGGTGATATCCAGAAAGATAATCGGCGCAACAACGAGCAATTATTAGTGACATCAAGATATAGTCTTCTTTAGTTAAATGTAATTTTAATTTTGAAGGCCGTGTTGTCAATGTGGAAGGACATAGTCTAGTCAAGTTTACTCTTTCGTTAGGTCTGGGATGACACGCTGGTTTGATCAGTCCTATGACCCGACCCGAAACATATTCCACATTCCGTGGTGTTTGATGAATGAAACTTGGTATTTCCCTAAAAAAAGAAGTTAGAATGCAAACAAATGGGTGTCATAGTTTCGTTTTCGTTAGATGAGGACCGTATGCCTGTCGATTGATTCATTGGTGCATGAATACATATATAGGTATAAGGGGGTCCAGCCTCTACTTGTATCCCAAGAAATACAACTATACGGGGAGAGAGGAGGCACGAAAATACAAAACTGTAGAAGCCCTAGTATGATACATGTGCACCAAGAATAGTTACTCAACACCCCCCACACACAGTCGAAGCATCGCCAGAGACGCAAAGACTGAACTGAAACTCCTCGAAGACGGAAGTCGGGAGTCCCTTAGTCATAACATCGGCAAACTGTTGGGCGGTGGGAACGTGAAGGACCCGAACACGCCCAAGGGCCACCTGCTCGCGAACAAAGTGAATATCGAGCTCAATATGATTCGTTCGACGATGATGAACCGCGTTGGCAGAGAGGTAGACAGCGGAGACATTGTCGCAGTAGACAATCGTGGCCTAGTGAACTTCACAGAGTAACTCCTGGAGCAGCTGACGGAGCCACGAGCATTCGACAACGACATTGGCCACTGCCCGATACTCGGCTTCAGCACTCGAGCGGGATATCGTGGGTTGTCTCTTGGATGACCAAGAGATCAATGATGGCCCAGGTAGACACAGTAGCCGGAGGTAGAGCGATGGGTGTCGGGACAGCCGACCCAGTCCGCATCAGAGTAGGCGATAAGGTCGGTGAATGCGGAGGCCGTCAGATTGAGTCCCAAAGACACGGTGCCGCATATGTACCGAAGAATACGCTTCACCAAGGTCCAATGAGAGTCACGCGGGGAGTGCATGTGGAGGCACACCTACTGAATGACATATTGTAGGTCCAGACGTGTCAGTGTCAGGTACTGCAAGGCACCGACAATAGAGCGATAGAACGCTGCATCGAATGCGAGAGAGCCCTCCATGGAAGATACCTTGGCCTTCGTGTCGACCAGTGTGATAGCTGGCTTGAAGTTAAGCATACCAGCACACTCGAGAAGATCGTGGGCGTAGCGCTGCTGATGCAGGAAGAAGCCATCAGCCCGTCGGATCACCTCGATGCCCAAGAAGTAATACAGGGCCCCCAAATCCTTGGGGGAGAACTCAGCACGAAGACAAGTTGTGATCCGCTGGAGGAGCTCGGGAGCGGATGCTGTCAGGATGATGTCGTCAACATGGAGCAAAAGATAGGCAGTGTCGGCTCCGTGATGATATACGAAGAGGGAAGCATTGGAAGTGTGGACCAGAATCCAAGCAACTACAAAAAGTGGCGATATGCTGGTACCACGCCCGTGGCGCCTGCTTCAACCCGTAAAGGGAACGAGAAAGCAGGCACACATGGTCAGGATGATCGGCGTTGACGAAACCTGTGGGCTGCTGACAGAACACCTGCTCGGCAAGATGACCATGTAGAAAGGCCTTGGAGACGTCCAACTGGTGGACGGGCCATGCTTGAGAGACCGCTAGCTGGAGCACCGTGCGGATCGTGCCCATTTTAACAACCAGAGCAAAGGTGTCGGTGAAGTACACACCCGCACGTTGCCGGAATCCATGAACCACCCACCAAGATTTGTAGCACTCAAGGGAACCGTCCGGATGAGTCTTGTGGCGGAACACCCATTTGCCGGTGATGACGTTGGCATTAGGGGGTTGCGGAACAAGATGCCACGTGCGGTTACGCTGTAAAGCGTCGAACTCCTCCTGCATCGCCGCGAGCCAATGAGGATCCCGAAGGGCCTCGCGAGCGGAGGAGGGGAGCGGTGATGGTGTTGATATATAGGCCGAGCACACGTACTCATCCGATGGATAACGCGTGCTTGGCCGGAGCACTCCAACGCGGGCACGGGTCATCATGCCAAGAGGTGGGGCCGCTGTCGGGTCGGGCATTATGACGGGCGAGGATGAGGTCGAGCCCGTCGCAGAGGCACTGGCAGGAGGGCCAATGGGAGAGGTGGTGACTCTGGTGGAGGGGGCAGCCGCGCCGGCCTCGACAGCCATAGGGGCACCCGAGAGGGATGCCTGGTCGGACTCGACCTCGGAGGAGGGAGTCGCGGATCCTGGTGTAGTGGGCGGCGGTGGAAGCAGCCGGGCCGGAGAGGCGGCAAGCGGCCGCGGCCGGGACTCACGCCAGGAGGGAGGCACACACGCGGGGGGGGGGGGGGGGGAGGGTGTCGCCAAGGGTGCTGCAGACGAAGGTACCTAAAGAAAAGGAAACACTGTCTCGACAAAGTACACGTGCCTCGAGGTGTACATGTGGTTAGTGACTGGATCATAGCACCAGAAACCTTTGGTGTTAGAGGGGTTGCCCAGAAAATACATGGAAGCAACCGGGGTGCAAGTTTGTGGGGTGGTGGTGGACGCGGTACTAGGATAGCAAAGGCACCCGAACATGCGAAGACCGTCATATTGAGAAGAACATTGAGAGCACTTGCTCATTAGGCACAATTTGGATGTTATGCACATTGAGAAGAACATTTGTGACAGCATTCTAGGGACTTTGCTTGAGATGGAGAAGAAATCAAAGGATGGTCTGAAGGCTCGTCTTGATTTGGAGGACTTGAAAATTAGGAAGGACCAACATCCAAAGCCCGGTAAACATAAGTATGAAATAAAGAAAGGTTGCTATACTTTAAAAAAGGAAGAGAAGATAATGCTCCTCAAGTTTCTGCAGAGCATTAAGTTGCCCGATGGCTATGTTTCACACATTAAGCGATGTGTGGTCCTCGATCAGTGCAAGATTAGTGGACTCAAAACTCATGAGTGCCATGTTATATTTCAGAAACTTCTTCCTATTGTGTTGCACAAGCTTTTGCCAGAGAATGTTGTTAACCCATTGCTTCAGCCGAGTAAATTCTTTTCTAATTTATGCTCCAAGGAGTTAAGGGATGAAGATTTGGAGAAGTTGAGCAAAACAATTCTAGAAACTCTATGTCAGCTCTAGATGATCTTTCCACCAACATTCTTTGATATTATGATGCATCTCCCAATTCATCTTGCTGAAGAGGCCCGGTTAGGAGGGCCTGTCTTGTATAGATGGATGTATCCAGTTGAGAGATACTTGTGTACGCTCAAAGGATATGTGCGTAACAAGGCTCAACCAGAAGGCTCTATTGCAGAGGGGTACATACTTGAAGAGTGCATGACTTTTTGCAGTCGATTCCTTGATGGAATGCCTACCAAGCTAAGTAAGTCTGAACATCATGAAGATGGAGGTACAGATCAACCACCAACAGGGATTAGCATAATGAGTACAGTGGATTACTCCAAGAAAGGTTTTGTTTGTGAATTATTCTCTTTGGCCGAGATTAATAGAATGAGGCATTTCATAATAACAAACTGTGAGGAAACCGCGCCATGGATTGAGTAAGGATACTTGTGTATTTATTTCACATCATGATATGCATTAATACTTTGCTTTTCAACTAACAATCATTTCCCTTTCAAGTGAACATCTTGAGGAGCTCATGAGTAACAATTCTCCTAATCCTCAGAAGCAGCACAAGGAAGAGTTTGTTGGCTGGTTTGAGAGACGGGTAAGTTTCTTTCGCACTTTCACTAGTGTTCCTCGTAATAATGTACTAACGCTGTACATTACACTCACGCATATTCTATTCGATGAAACAGATCACAAAACTCCACAATGGTTGGAAAATCAGCAATCTTATTTATGCACTAGCTAAAGGACCCGATCACCTAGCTCGTGTATACAACTGTACAATTTTGAATGGATATTTTTTCCGAAATTCCTATATAGAGCAGGATTTGAGTACCCAAAATAGTGGCGTCATAGTCAAGGGCGATGCAACCACAGGCAATATTGATTATTACGGGGTGATCAAGAAAATCATATTTCTTGACTTTCCTCCTGATAAGGAGGTTATTCTATTCCAGTGTGACTGGTTTGATGTGCCTCCTGCCGATAGAACTGAGAGTAAGGGGTATAAGAAGGACACAAAATATGGAATTATTGAACACGACACTACTCTACACAGATTCGAGGGGGACCCTTACATTCTAGGCCTCCAAGCTCAACAGGTTTTCTATGTGAGAGATGTGAAGAACCCTGATTGGGCAGCTGTTATTCAAATGAATCCACGCATTTGTTTGCTCCTTTTGTCTTAAATGGTGTAGGCCTTGATGAAGCTGTTGACGACGATGAAGGTGGTGAGGCAGATGTACTGGATGTCATAGATGCAGAAATTACAGTGCCAAAGATTACAGTACCTGAAGAGATCACTAGTTGGATTAGAAATGATGACGAAGGATCCAACATTGATGTTTCATTCATACAAAATATAAAACCTGTTGAGTTTGAAGATGTTCAATTCGATTCTAATGATGATACAGATGATGATGAGGCTTACGTAAATGATGTCCATGTTGCTCCTTTGGGACAAGAAGAATTGGAGGATGACCACGGGTTCTTTGTGTAGGCTTTAATCTCTTGGTAAGGTGCTTTTCACATGTTTAAGCCATGAATACAAATCCCGAACTTTTTTGTGGTTACCTATGAGTAGTCTCTCTCCTGAAGTTTAATCTGATGTGAAACAAGTTCAAACAAGGCGCACATGCATAGTGTCATTTGTTGTGGCGAATGGGAACATAAGCTAGTGCTCAGCGCTAACAGTTTGGTGATGAAGAGAAGAGAAGAGAAGAGTAGTTGCTGGTGTGTAATATCATGGATGTTTTTCTTTTAGTATTGTTACTATTTTTTGATAGTGATGCTATCTACACACCGTTGCTGAACTTATGGTCTTTTAGCGTTGTTGCTATTTTCATTACTTTGCTGTGAACTTATGGTCTTTTGTATGAACAATCTATACAAGTATGGCTGCTAAAACTTATGTGCTGTCATGTTGAAAGATGTGTTATATATCTTGCTGAGATGGTTTGTTATATCCTACTAAAATTTTGTGTCATATTTATATCTTGATGTAGTGTTGTTGACCCACTGCCGAGTTCTTGCTAGAAATTAGGCTGGAATACTTGCTATTATGCTGCTCAATTGGTGGTTGTTTAGATGGAGCGTAGGAGTCTTTTGTCTTGAGCAAAGGTAATGTCCAGGAGATATTTAAATGTAGCCTTGGAATGCTTGCACCTCATCATCCCACTCACGCGGATGGAGTGGCGCCCACTCACGCGGATGGAGCGGCCCCAGTTCATGGTCATCGTTGATCGTTTTCCGTCGCCATCAGGCCGCAACTCTGAAGTTTTGCTTCAAGTGCAGTTAACCTCGCGGGTACACGATATCTATTGCCAGGCCATTATACTGTCACCACCACATGCACAACCCAGTGGTCTGAACCTGCTTCTGCACACTGAAGGGCGTGAGTTTGAATCCACGGCAGCCCCTATTTTTTATTTCTATCCCACAACCCCTGGTTTTGGGAGAAAACAACCTAGCTTCAAAATAAAATATGTCTTCCTATCAGAAAAATAAAATTGGTATTTCTATCAGAAAAATGTGTTTTGGTTAATTAAAATTGGTGCAATTAAGAAATAATTTAATTCCTTCTTAAAACTAGCAAAAATCATCACTTGATATTTATAAATACAAATATAAATTATATGTCTATAACTAAAATAAAAATGCATAGATGTTCTGTTGCTCCTTTTTCGCATCACCAGGGAATTGTCGCAATATGTTGTACATATTACCACGATTGCACAATTTGTGGCAATATATAATAGTTATTGCAACACAATGTAGGCGAGGCAAAAAGTCATTCTATCAGAACCAATACGTGTTTTGTTGAATACAGAGCAATTTTTTTGCAACATTATCTGTGCCTAGCGCCTCACGCCGAAATTGTTGCAATACATGCAAGAATATTACCACAAAGATTTACTTTGTTGCAATACCTACTCTCTATCGCCTCAGAATGACTAATTCCCGCAACGAAACAGAATTGTTGCAATAGCGCTACCATATTACGACATTCACACAACTTGTGGCAATACACGACTTCTAGTGCAACAAAAGGAGTGCCTGGCGAGGCGAAATGAACATGTGGCAATATGTAGGGCCTATTACCACAAAGTGGAAGTTTGTGGTAATACATCATTTTATTGCAACGAAAGATAGACGTAGCAATAAATTTTGTTGCAATAGACCGGAATCCTTGTAGTGTAGGACGGAGGCGACCCAAAGAGAAGGTGGTGCGGGGCGTAGTTTCTACGAGGACGACACAAATGGATGTTAATGAGGAGGGTGGCGGTGACAAGGGCGTCAAGCCAAAACTTGGGGGGTACGTTAGAGTAAAAGAGTAGCGTACGAAGGCAGTCATTAAGAGTGTGGAGGATGCGCTCAGCGTGACCGTTCTGTTGTGATGTGTAAGGGCAGGTGAGGCGGAAGATGGTGCCGTGAGATGCGAGAAGATCACGAACAACAACATTGTCAAACTCCTTGCCGTTATTGGTTTGGAGTGCAAGAATAGGGCGACCGAGCTGTGTGATGATGTAGGAATAAAAGGATGTGAGGGTGGCTAAAGCATCGGATTTGTGACGAAGAGGAAAAGTCCACACATAATAAGAATAATCATCTAAAATCACCAAGTAGTATAGGTAGCCCGTATTACTTGCAACGGGAGATGTCCAAACATCACTATGAAGTAACTGAAACGGAAAGGTAGAAACAGTTGTAGACGCGCTAAAGGGAAGACAAACGTGCTTGCCTAATCGACAAGCCTCACAAGTATGATCATCAAGCTTATTACATGAGAAAGAAAAACTCCTAAGAATTTGACATAAAACAGTTGGGTTGGGATGTCCCAAACGAGCATGCCATAGGTCGACACCGGCGGCGAGAGCGACTGGAGTGGATGTGGAGGTGTCGGCGCACACGGGATAGAGCTCATCGGGTTGTCACAACGGCGAAGTACTGTCCGGGTACAGGGGTCCTTCACAGAAAAACCAACACCGTCAAATTCAACGGTAAGAGGGTTATCACGAGAAAGACAACGAACGGAAACAAGTTTCGTCACTAAGTCAGGTGAAACGAGAACAGTAGACATGGTAATGGGTGTGGAGTTTGAAGGAAAACTAGTGTGACCAACATGAGTAATGGGAAGGGAAGAACCGTTGTCAACGGTGATACGAGTGGGTGTATGAACACGAGTGGAGGAGGTTAGGTTATCGGGATGATCTGTCATGTGCGCAGGGGTACCCGAGTCCATGTACCAGTCGCCTCCGCCACCATAGTTGTTTGGTGACGAGATGGAGTACAACGCAACCAGGAGGGCGGGGTCCCACGATGGTGGAACCCGTGGCGGCGGGAGGGCCCCGTAGGGCTTCCCTAAAAGCACAATATGCTCCCTTGGTGGTTTTGATAATTCATGATAACATACATTGTCTCTTGGACTGATACATTCATCTAGTATATTTCAGGTAAAGTCCATAGAGAGAGAGATGGGTTGGCAAAAGGAGGGTGGAGAATATTCCCAGGAAGAAGAAGGAGAAGGAATAGCATTGGTAAAGCTTCAAGCAAAAGGACTCTACATTTTACTTTGTGAGAAATCACTTTGAGTCCATAGGAAAGCCAATACTATCAAAAGGGGCTAAGGTACTGTTGGTGAACAAAATGCTCATACGTGCACAAGTGATAGTCACCAAATACACCCACAAGCTCTTCTCCAAAAGTCTGTCCAAAGCCAAATATCCAAAATCGGTGCAACCAACACTTTCCACTCGGTGCCACCGATTCTCAGCCTCAGACACACTCAGCCAAACCCTAGCACTTTAGTGCAACCGATTCTGCTTTGGTGCCACCGAGTTTGGGTTGCCAACTTCCTATTATGCAAATTCACAAAATTGGTACCGCAATTTGTTGAATCGGCGTCACCAAGTCTGGCAATCTGACCGTTGGTCACCTTATCGGTGCAACCGAGTTTTATGTATCGGTCTCACCGAGATTCAAAAGTTGCTACATTTAGGCAACTCGGTACCACCGAGATTGACACATCCGTGTCAACGAGTGTGACTTATTAGGTGTAACGGCTGGATTTTTGGAGATGCCTACATATACCCCTCCACCACCACTCACTCGGAAGAGAAGCACTCAGAACAGATCCCTACGTATCCTATCAGATTTTCTAAGAGAGAGCTACCTACTCATGTGTTGAGATCATGCCATTCCATTCCAACCATATGAATCTTGATCTCTAGCCTCCCCAAGTTGCTTTCCACCCAATCAATCTCTTCCATCAAAGCCAAATCTGTGAGAGAGTGATTGTGTGTTGAGGAGTCTATCATCTTCAAGCACAAGAGCAAGGAGTTCATTGACATTATCGAGCCTATTACCCTTTGGAGGGTGGTGCCTCCTAGATTGGTTAGGTGTCACTTGGGAGCCTCCTACTTCGTGTTGTGGAGTGAACCAAGAAGTTTGTAAGGGCAAGGAGATCGCCTACTTTGTGAAGATCTACCCCGAGTTAGGCTAGTCCTCTGTGGACGTAGGCCATCATGGTATAGTCAAGAATGCTTCTTCGTAGAACCCTCCGTGGGTAGAGCCATTCGTGGACTCCCACAACCGTTAACCTCCGTGGGTTGAAGACTCCATAAACACGGACGTACGATAGCACCACTTATCGGAACCACGAGAAAAATCTTCGTGTCCTTCATGCGTTTGATCTTCCTATCTCAACTCCTTACTTCCGTGTGCAATGTATTTTCTTTCCGCTGCTATACTTGATGACTTGCATGTGTAGGGTGTACTAGACTTGCTATATTTGCTAAAATCTGCCAACCCATAACTTTGCACCTTGTGTGGATTTTAATTTATGCTAGTAGTCTATTCACCCCCTCTAGACATACTCTTCTAGTGATCCCACAATTGGTATCAGAGCATTGGTCTTCATTGCTTAGGTTTAATCATTATGGAGGAAGATGGATGTGTCTAGTGTGGAGAGTTTGTATTGTAGAGTGCCCATTTTTGATGGAGAGTACTATAGTCGATGGAAGAATGCCAACATTGATCTATTTGACAAATTCCACTTGATAAAACATATAGAAAATCCCTATGTGCTCCCCATTGATGAATTGCATCCCACACACGAAGAGGAAATTAACATGCTTGGTATCCTTAGAACTGTCAATCTAATTGTTAGAGATTTACCAAGATTTGTGCTTTCTCAATTGAAGAACTTTGCATGTGCTTATACTTTGTGGAATGATTTGGAGAAACGACATCCAAATCTTACATTAAGTTATGTTGATGAAATTCTTCATAAAACTGTTGCTTTTCACAAATGAAGCCTAGTGATCCAAACTTTGATAAATGCCTATTTGAGCTCCGTGATCTCATGCGTGCTAAAGGAGATGTCACAACTATGAAAAACATTATTATTGAAGCCATTCACATTCATAAACTTGAACATTTTCATGGTTACGATTCTAACGAGTCTCTTAGTTTCTATGACGAGGAGATTCCACAAAATGATGACAATGAAGAACATGGCTACTATGATGAAGATGAGTTGTTCAACATCGAGCATGAAAAGATCATGAATAATCTAAGTCTAATTAATGGCAAATTTCAAGGATTACAAGTTCGGTGGAAAAGAGTGGTTTCTCGATAGTGGATGCACGGATCACAGACTGGTGATAAAGACATGTTCCAAGAGATCACGCCTAATCAAGGTCCTCGGAGGTATGTGACCTTTACAGAAAACTCTAAGGGTAAGGTACTTGGCCTTGGTAAGGTGGCCATATCTAATGATAGCTCCATTCAAAATGTGATGCTTGTTGAATCCCTTGGCTACAATCTTCTTTCCGTATCTAGACTAGCAGACTTCTGTTTCAATGTGCTATTTACTAAAGTAGATTGCCAAGTGTTTCAATTTGATAATCATAAAATTTTCTTTACCGGTATTCATAGATGTGATCTATACATTGCCTATTTCACTAAAAAGGCCAAACCTTGTACTTGTCTCATTGCAAAATCTTCCAAAGGTTGGCTATGGCATAGAAGGCTAGGACATGTAGGCATGCACAGTCTAGATAAGCTTATCAAGGGCGATCACATTCTTGGTGTTAAAAATGTTATGTTTGACAAAGATAGGCTTTGTAGCGCTTGTCAAGAAGGAAAGCAAGTAGGTGGAAGTCATCTGGTCAAGAACATCATGACTACTAGGAGACCACTCGAGTTACTTCATATGGATCTTTTTGGTCTCAATGCTTACAAGAGTCTCGGTGGAAACTCTTATGGTCTAGTTATAGTTGATGATTTTTCCAGATTTACATGGGTATTCTTTCTTGATGATAAGTCACAGGTACAAAAGATCTTCAAGAACTTTGCACGCAAAGCATAAAATCAATTTGAAGTGAAGATCAAGAAGGTTTGAAGCGATAACGGATCGGAGTTCAAGAACACCCATGTGGATACCTTTCTTGATGAAAAGGGTATCTCACATGAGTTCTTGGCTACGTACACGCCTCAACAAAATGGAGTTGTTAAGAGAAAGAACCGAACCCTCATTGAGATGGCAAGAATGATGCTTGACGAATACAAGATGCCAAGACACTTTTGGGTAGAAGCCATGGAAACAACATGTCATGCCACAAATCGACTCTACTTGCACAAGCTTCTCGATGATAAAGATCCTTCGGAAGCTATCCAAGACTTGACCATTGACAAGATTCGTCCCATGGAGGTGAAGGAAAGTACTTCATCAACCCAAGTGGAAGCTCCTACTTCAGATCAAGGCTACCGACAAAACGACGTGGAAGCATCCACAAGTAGTACACGACAAGATGAAGGAGAGGAGGAAGTACATCATGAGGATCCACCCCAACCTCCTTCACCACCACCTCAAGGAAATGGCCACTTCGACAACAACCTAGATGAGGGAGATGATGAAGAAGAAGAAGCCCCACCAACTAACAAGCCAAAGCTACCCCGAGTACGAGCACAAGTGACCAAGAACCATCCCCTGGACCAAATCTTTGGTGATATACAAACAGGGAGGATCACTCGCTCTAAAACTTGCTTGGCTAACTTTTGTGAGCATTATTATTTCATCTCTATAATTGAACCCTCGAAGGTTTAACAAGCTCTTGAAGAAGCGGATTGGGCGAACGCTATGCATGAAGAGCTTCACAACTTCAAGAGGAACGAAGTGTGGACACTCGTGGAGAAGCCCAAGGACGAGCAAAACATCATCGACACGAAATGGGTATTTCGAAACAAGCAAGATGAAGACGGTCAAGTCATTCATAACAAGGCTCGCCCCGTAGCCCAAGGATATACACAAGTCGAAGGTATGGACTACGGTGAGACCTACGCCCCCGTTGCTGGACTAGAAGCCATTTGAATTCTTCTTGCTTATGCCAATCACCATGACATCACTCTTTACCAAATGGATATTAAAAGTGCATTTTTAAATGGGGAGATTGAAGAAGAGGTCTATGTTAAGCAATCTCCTGGTTTTGTGAATCCTAAGAAACCTGACCACGTTTACAAACTTCGCAAAGCTTTATATGGTCTTAAACAAGCTCCTCGTGCTTGGTATAAACGCCTAAAGAAGTTTCTTATTGAAAAAGGATTTGAAATTGGTAAAATTGACGCAACCTTATTCACAAAAAGAGTTAATGGTGAATTATTTGCGTGCCAAATTTATGTGGATGATATTATCTTTGGATCTACTAACCCACAATTTAGTGAGAAATTTGGGAGGTTGATGTCAGAGAAGTATGAGATGTCTATGATGTGTGAGCTGAAATTCTTCCTTGGTCCACAAATCAAGCAAACAAGAGAAGGTACTTTCATCTCTCAAACAAAGTACACCAAGGACTTAATCAAGAAGTTCAACATGCAAGAGTGCAAAGGTATGATAACTCCCATGCCCACTAGCGGACACGATGACCTCACTAAGGAGGGTGAACCAGTTGATCAAAAGGTTTACCAATCAATGATTGGTTCATTGCTTTATCTATGTGCCTCCCGTCTTGATATTATGCTTAGTGTTTGCATGTGTGCTAGATATCAAGCTGCACCCGAAGAATGTCATCTTAAGGCTGTGAAACGCATTGTGAGATACTTGATTCATACACCAAACTTTGGCATTTGGTATCCCAAGGGATCTTCTTTTAATCTTGTTGGCTAATCCGACTCAGACTATGCCGGTGACAAGGTTGATAGAAAATCCACCTTGGGTACATACCAATTTCTTGGTAGATCTCTTGCTTCTCGGTATCTCTATCTACTACCGAAGCTGAATACATTGTCGTTGGATCATGCTGTGCGCAATTATTATGGATGACACAAATGCTTAAAGATTATGCAATCTATGTGAAAAATGTGCGATTACTTTGTGACAATGAGAGTGCTATTAAGATTGGTTATAATCCTGTGCAACATTCTCGAACCAAGCATATTCAAGTTCAACATCATTTCATTTGTGATCATGTTGCCAAAGGAGATATTAATCTTAAGCATGTTCGTACTAACAAGCAATTGTCCGACATCTTTACTAAACCACTTGATGAAAAAGTGTTTTATCATTTTAGAAGTGAGTTGAACATCATTGATGCTTCATACTTGAGCTAAGCTCAATCGGATGCATGCAAGGGAATGAGCTCAATTGTTTATTCCATGCTATTATCTTGAATATTATCTACTTTGAATTCTATACTCCCTTGCCTTGCATCTAACCCTTTTGTAGGTACTTGGAAGAACAACACTCCACAAGATTGCCACTAACTCATATCTTAAGCAATCTTGTCATGACCAAATATCCAGAACCTAGCTTTGATGATGAAAGGAAGAAGACAACAAAAAATATCCTTGACATATATTTCTCAATTGGTATCAACTCAGAATTTATGTCTAGCCATTTGGATATATCATGTTCTTCCTTGCGTGACTAACCCATGTAGGTGAAAAGTGAACGAAAACTAAAAGGATTGCTCCCAACTCAAGATGAACTTCATCAACTTCGAGCATCCTCATCAAGTTCACCTACAAGCTACGTCATCAACATCACTCAAGGGTATGTATTCATATCCTTGATATAGCTTTACTCCAAGTCATGAGATAAAGTAACTCAAGAGATACGAAGACATTAAAATGCTTATTTGAAAAATGGTAACCCCATTTTGAGCTTAACGATGTGCATGACCTACGATCAAGTTTTCTTGCCTGGCTCCTAAGTCAATATACTCTAATATAGGTGACCTAGTCACCACCCATCATCTAGTTAAGGATCTTGTTTGGTTCATTCTCTATTGCAAGCTTTCTTGGAACCATTCAAATCTTCTCTAGTTGATATCTCTTTGTACAAATCTTTTGCATTTTATTTACAAAATTCTTTTGACACTTCATTACTTTTGTTCCAATAAATTTGCAACTTTCTCAAAATTTTGCCAAGTTTCTATTTCAGCCTCGGAGCCTTCGATCAAAAGGAGTCAGTAATACTGATTCAGCAAATGAGCTGCATAACATCATATTGGTATCACCGACAAATTTGTCTCAGATCCACCGACTTACTATCATGTTTCAGTCGTGTCTGTAAATCTTTATAATACTTCTGTGATATTTTCATTTCTTTGATGATTCCTTTATTTTTTAAAAAGGGGAGAAATACATTCAAGGATCCCCAACTCAAAGGAGGAGAAGTTCTACAAATTCTTAGTTTAGCCAAAGGGATAGAAATTATTCTCAACGATTCCCTCATTTTTCTCATGATTTTCATATTCTATGAATCCTACATTCTATGACCCTTGTTCTCAAGGATCCCGTCTTAATCAATGATCCCTGTATCTGACCCTATATCTGACCTTTTTGGCAATTAATGCCAAAGGGGGAGAAATACCAAAGCTTCAATGCTAAAGAGGAAGATACATGCTTATGCAAAGGGGGAGATATAATTTAGGGGGAGAGGAGAATATCAAAAGTTTACACCTATATAAACAAGGGGAGAACACCAAAGTAGGGGGAGAAAACTGTTCACAAAGAAGGATGTGTTTATTGTGTGTTTATTGCATTTGATTTTTCTTGTTAAAGTTTTCTCACCCTATCCAATTCCAATATCTACATGCTAATCTTCAGGGGGAGAGGATGATCCACCAGTTTCATATCTAAAGGGGAGAAAGTTCTAAATGATCTTGGAGACATATTAATCTTAAGGAATACTATCTTCTATATGTTCTCCATATCTTGGTACTTTTGAGTTCTATTGCTTTTGATTGGTAGAATACTCTTGTGTTTACTAACATTGTTTTCTCAAGTGTATATCTACTACTAGAATGCTCAAGAACTCAAGGTAAGTATATGCATCATATCTTTGACCAACATGATCTCTTACTTGTTGCAAATATTGTTTGCAAGAGTGAAGTCTTGATCAAGGATACACCTCATTCATCTACATTTGATGCACATTTCCAAGATACACATGACTTATCACGTACTTACTACCATGTGTGTTTTCATGCATTCAAAGCAATTATCCTTTAAAGGGATTGCACACATGTAGGGGGAGCAAGTCTAAGTCACGTGTCTCTCAAAGTCTTCATTATATACATGCATATCTTTATTTGAAGCTTTGATTTTATGTTGTCATAAATTAACAAAAAGGAGGAGATTGAAAGCACAATATTCTCCCTTAGTGGTTTTGATAATTCATGACAACATACATTGTCTCTTGGACTGATACTTTCATCTAGTATATTTTAGATAAAGTCCATAGAGAGAGATGGGTTGGCAAAAGGAGTGTGGAGCATATCGCCATGAAGAATAAGGAGAAGGAATAGCATTGGAAAAGCTTCAAGCAAAAGGACTCTACATTTTACTTTGTGAGAAATCACTTTGAGTCCATAGGAAAGCCAATACTATCAAAAGGGGATAAGGTACTGTTGGTGAACAAAATGCTCATACGTGAACAAGTGATAGTCACCACATACACCCACAAGCTCTTCTCCAAAAGTCTGTCCAAAGCCAAATATCCAAAACCAGTGCAACCAACACTTTCCACTTGGTGCCACCGATTCTCAGCCTTAGACACACTCAGCCAAACCCTAGCCCTTCGGTGCAATCGATTCTGCTTAGGTGCCACCGAGTTTGGGTTCCAACTTATTGTTACACAAATTCACAAAATCGGTACCGCAATTTGTTGAATCGGCGTCACCGATTCTGGCAATCTGACCGTTGGTCACCTTATAGGTGCAACCGAGTTTTATGTATCGGTCTCACCGAGATTCAAAAGTTGCTACCTTTTAGGCAACTCGGTACCATCGAGATTGACACATCGGTGTCATCGAGTATGACTTATTAGGTGTAACGGTTGGATTTTTGGAGATGCCTATGTATACCCCTCCACCACCACTTACTCGGAAGAGAAGCACTCAGAATAGATCCCTACCTATCCTATCAGATTTTCTGAGAGAGAGCTACCTACTCATGTGTTGAGAACATGCCATTCCATTCCAACCAAATGAATCTTGATCTCTAGCCTCCCCAAGTTGCTTTCCACCCAATCAATCTCTTCCACCAAAGCCAAATCTGTGAGAGAGTGATTGTGTGTTGAGGAGTCTATCATCTTCAAGCACAAGAGCAAGGAGTTCATCGACATTATCGAGCCTATTACCCTTTGGAGGGTGGTGCCTCCTAGATTGGTTAGGTGTCACTTGGGGGCCTCCTACTTCGTGTTGTGGAGTGAACCAAGAAGTTTGTAAGGGCAAGGAGATCGCCTACTTCGTGAAGATCTACCCCGAGTTAGGCTAGTCTTCCATGGACATAGGCCATCATGGTATAGTCAAGGTTGCTTCTTCGTGGAACCCTTTGTGGGTAGAGCCCTCTATGGACTCTCACCACCGTTACCCTCCTTGGGTTGAAGACTCCATAAACGTGGACATACGATAGCACCACCTATCGGAACCACGGGAAAAATCTTCGTGTCCTTCATGCATTTGATATTCCTATCTCAACTCCTTACTTCCATGTGCAATGTCTTTTCTTTCCGTTGCTATACTTGATGACTTGCATGTGTAGGGTGTACTAGACTTGCTATATTTGCTAAAATCTGCCAACACATAACTTTGCACCTTGTGTAGGTTTTAATTTGTGCTAGTAGTCTATTCAGCCCCCTCTAGACATACTCTTCTAGCGATCCCACATGCGTCGGGGTGGGCAGCCCGTAGCCGCCGACCAACGACGGGGCGAGTGGGGCGGCGTAGCTGGCTCTAGCCGGCGTGTGAGGTGCTCCGAAGAAGGCCTGGTGGCCCGCGGGGCGAGAGCCGAGGATACCCGGCACGGGGGCCCTTGGGACGTGCATGTGATAAGCATGAACCATGGCCGTCCAGGGGTTCTGGCCAGCTGCCCATGGTGGAGACGACTGTGGGAAATGGGGTGCCCCTCCCCCGAGGCCCTGTTGTAGCAGCTGCTGACGGTGTCACCCCCACCATGTTGGTTGCGTCGGCCCTCGCCTTGCTTCTGCTGTTGGGGAGGCACAGGGAACGCGGGGGGCACGGGGGGCAGCGGGAAGAACCTGGGCGGCACGGGGGGCCGCGACGGAGGCGGTGCAGGCGCTAGTGTAGAGGGGCCACATCTGGTGGTGTCGGCTGCCAGGGCGGTGTGATGCACCCGCTGCTTCACCTTCTTCATCCGTGGTTCCTCGAGCTTCAAGTATGTGACGACGGTCTAAAAGGTAGGCTGAGGTAGCAAAGTGAGGTTAGATACGTCATTGCCAAAGTCTTCATTGAGGCCAACGGTGAGAGTGCTAAGCATGGTCTCGTCGGAGACTTTGCCGATGTCGCGAAGTTCATCGGTGAGCATCTTGAGTCGCATGCAGTAGTCATCAATGGTGGAGTCATCCTGAAGGCATCCGAAGAACTCCCGCTGCAAGAAAACAAGGCACTGGAGTTTGTTGCCGATGAAGAGCGTGTTGATCTTGGTCCACATGGCACAAGCGTCATCGTCCTCGGTGACGACGGTGTGGAAGATGTCCTTTGAGATGGTTTGATAGAACCATCAGATGAGCGTGGCCTCGATGGCGGACCACTCGGGGTTGCCCTTCATGATCTCGCCGTCAATGGAGCCATCGATGTGCTCGGTGAGGTAGTACTCGCGTAAGACAAGGTTGAACTAGGTCTTCCACGTGTAGTAGGAGGAGCTGGAGTTGTCGAGGCGGACAAGAACCTAGGACTCGATGTTTAGATCGCAGATGACGATGGCAGAGGGAGCAACTTCGACGAAGGGTTGGAGTTGGTGGATAAGGTGGACATCGGGGAGTCCATAGCGGCGGCGGAAAGCGGCCGGTGGAGAGGCAGCGGCTGAGGTGTGGGTGAGGGGTGGCGGGGGATAGGGTTAGGGGAGTAGATGGCGGCAACTTGGGTGGGGTAGGGTTTAGGGGAGCAGCCATGGGGGAGAGAGGCGGCGGCGGGTTGGGAAGGAGGCATGGCAGAGGGAGGGCTAACGCGACAGGTTAGGGAGGCGGTGCGGTAGTGCGGCGGCGGCGGCAGGAGGGCGACGTGTCGGGTAGGACGGAAGCAATTAGGATCGTGTGGTAACTGATACCATGTTAGATGAGGATTGTATGCGTGTCAATTAATTCATTGGTGCATGAGCACATATATAGGTATAAGGGGGTCTGGCTTTTACTTGTCTCCCAAGAAATACAACTATACGGGGAGAGAGGAGACATGAAAATACAAAACTGTACAAGCCCTAGTACGATACATGTGCACCAAAAATAGTTGCTCACCAGTTTTTCTTTGAGTCAATTACACTAGTGGTGCTAGAACTTGGCGTCAATTGTCACTTTAGTGGTAGAACTTGTGGTGTACATTGAAGTGGTGCAAAAACTTGGCTTTGGTGTGCAAATACGGTGCTAATAATGTTTGTATATGCCGACGACGATGACGAGGCATGCCAGCATGGTGTAGGGCCCGCTGTTAGTGACTGCAGGGCGTGGGGCACATTCTTTTTACAAAAGAACTCTCGGATTTTATTTTTCTCACGTAAAAAGGCCGTTGTAGGTGTAGAATTTTTTTTAATGTAAGGCATCGGGTGGGTCAATGTAGGATCGAGAGAGGCGTGTCTAGAGGGGGGGGGTGAATAGACTACTAGTAGAAATTTAAAACCTAAGCTTTTCCCAAGTTAATTGGTTGGCAGATTTTAATACTTTTAGCAAATCTAGATAGTCAAACAGCCCTACACATGCATGCCTACAAGTATGGCAGCGGAAAGTAAAGACATTGCACGTGTAAGCAAAGGGATGGGATAGGAAGATCAAACACAAGTGATGACACGATGATTTTCCCGTGGTTTTGATAGATGGTGCTATCGTACGTCCACGTTCATGGAGTCTTCAACTCACGGAGGGTAACGGTCGCGAGAGTCCACGGAGGGCTCTACCCACAGAGGGTTCCATGAAGAAGCAACCTTGACTATTCCATGCGGCTTCCGTCCACGAAGGACTAGCCTCACTATGGGTAGATATTCACGAAGTAGGCGATCTTCTTGCCCTTACAAACTTCTTGGTTCACTCCACAACACGAAGTAGGAGGCTCCCAAGCGACACCTAACCAATCTAGGAGGCACCACCCTCCAAAAGGTAATAGGCTCGGTAATGACGATGAACTCCTTGCTCTTGTGCTTCAAGATGATAGACTCCTCAACACACAATCTCTCTCTCATAGATTTGGCTTGGTAGAAGAGATGGGACTGGTGGAAAGCAACTTGGGGAGGCTAGAAATCAAGATCCATATGGTTGGAGTGGAAGATCTTGACCTCAACACAATGGTAGGTGGTTCTCTCTCAGAAAACTGAGTAGGATAGGTATGGAATAGTTCTGAGTGCTTCTCGGTCGAGTGGGTGGTGGTGAAGAGGTATATATAGGCATCCGCAAAAATCCAACCGTTACACACAATAAGTCAGACTCGGTGACACCGAAGTGACAAAAAGTGGCAAATTTTGAATCTCGGATGGACCGATATATAATTCTCGGTTGCACCGACAGGGTGACCAACGGTCAGAATTACCAAACTCAGTGACGCTGATTCACCATTCTCGGTCGGACCGAAAATGAGAATTTGCATAACAGGAAGTTGGTAACCCAACTCGGTGGCACCGAGTGCTGTGTCGGCTGCACCAAAGTGTTAGGGTTTGGCTTAGTCTATCTAGGGTTTGGAACTCAGTGGCACCAGGATATTAAAGTTGGTTGCACCGATTTGGTATATTTGGCTTAGGACAGACTTTGGTGGGAGAGTATGTGGATGTTTTGATGACTGTCACTTGTGCACGTTTGAGCATATTGTTCACCATCAAAACATTACCCCCTTTTAATAGTATTGGCTTTCCTATAGACTCAAAGTGATTTCTCACAAATATAAAATGTAGAGTCCTCTTGCTTGAAGCTTGGCCAACCTATTTCCTTGAATCTTGGGGTAATTCCACAATCCCCTCAATCCTTTTGCCAACTCAACTCTTCATGGACTATTATCTAAAATACACTAGATATAAGTGTTAGTCCAAGAGACAATGTATGTTGTCATGAATTATCAAAACCACCAAGGGAGCATACTGTGCTTTCAATCTCCCCCTTTTTGGTAATTGATGACAACATACAATCAAAGCTTCAAATAAAGATATGCACGGATGCAATGAAGACTTTGAGAAACACATGACTTAGATTTTCTCCCCCTAAGTGTGTGCAGTCCTTTAAAGGATATTTGCTTTGGAATGCATGGACACACATATGGATGAAGGGATATAAGGAGTCATGTGTATCTTGGCTATATGCATCAATATATGTGAATGAAATGTATATCCTTGATTAAGACTTCACTCTTGCAAACGATATGTGCAAGAAGCAAGAGATCATGTTGATCAAAGATATGATGCATATACTTAATTTGAGCTCTTGAGCATTCTAGTAGTAGAGACACACTTGAGAAAACAATGTTAGGAAACACAAGAGTATTCTACTAAGCAGAAGCAATAGAACTCAAAGATACCAAGATATGGAGAACATATAAAGTATGATAATCCTTAAGATTAATATGCCCCCGTTAGGCATAAATTCTTTAGAACTTTCTCACCTTTAGATATGAAAGTAGTAGTTCATCCTCTCCACCTGAATCTCAGCATGTAGATATTGGAATTGGATAGGGTGAGAAAAGTAAGGATTACTTTTCAACAGTCGTTTTCTCTCCCTACATGTTGTTCTTCTCCTTGATTATGTATTTTTCTCTCTCCCTAAATCATATCTTCCCTTTTGCATAAGCATGTGACTCTCCCTTTAGCATGAAGCTTTGATATTCCCCCCTTTTGGCATAAATTACCAAAAAGGTCAAACTTGGGAGTAGTGACAGGGATCATTGACAAGGTAGGGATCATGGAGATCAAGGGTCATTTAAGGTAGGGTCTCTCCCTTTGGCAAATGTGAGGTTTCTTCCTCTTGGAGCTAGGGATCCTTGAAAAATGATTTCCTCCCCCGGCGTGTTGTTTGTTCTTCTCCCCCTAAAGTTTTTTTAAGAAGAGATCATAGAAGGAACAAGATTGTCTTGGGAACAGAAAGCAAAGTAAACTATATTAGGAAAACATAAAGTTGAACTCCAAGAAAATCGGTGGCTCCGAGATGAATAAATCAGTGATGCCGAGTTTGTGTAGTGCAGCTTATCTGCAAGTTCGCTAGAACCGAGTTATCTAAGTCGGTGACTCCAAAAGATAAACTAAGTTTCTGTTTTCAGAGAGACAAACAAAACTGTTTCAAAGAAAAAATGCAAAACATTTACAAGGGTCATCAAATAGATAAGATTTGAGTGGTTACGAGAAATCATGCAATAAGAGAGCAATCCATACAAGTTTCTTAACTAAATGATGGGCGGTGACTAGGTCACCTATATTAGAGTATATTGACTTAGGAGCCAAGCAAGAATACTTGATCATAGGTCGTACTCATCGTTTAAGCTCAAAATGGGGTTACCATTTTTTGATTAAGCATTTTGATGTCTTCATATCTCTTGAGTTGCTTTAGACCATGACTTGGAGTAAAGCCTTTTTCAAGGATATGAGTACATACCTTTGAATGATGTTGATGACGCTGCTCGTAGGTGAACTTTTGTTGAGGATGCTTCAGGTTGATGAAGATCATCTTGATTTTGACGCATTCCTTCTTGTTCTAGTACACTCATCACCTACAAAGGTTAGTCATGCAAGGAAGAACAATGGATATATCCTGTTGACATGATACCACTTATAGATTTGCAACTAAGATCAAGTATATGTCAAAGATATTTTTGTTGTCTTCTTCCTTCCATCATCAAGAGGGGTTGTGGAATGAAGTTCTTCCAAGTACCTACAAAAGGTTAGATGCAATACAAGGGAGCATAGAATTCCATGGCATATGATAATTAGTTACTAGATCATGGAAATAACAATTAAGCTCATGCCCTTGCTCGCAACCGAGTGAGTCTAGCTCAGGTTTGAAGCATCAATGATGTTCAACTCACTCCTCAAATGACAAAATGTTTTCTCATCAAGTGGCTTGGTGAAAATATCGGCCAATTGTTTGTTAGTGCGAACATGCTTAAGATTGATATCTCCTTTGGCAACATGATCACGAATGAAATGATGTCGAACTTGAATATGCTTGGTTCGAGAATGTTGCACAGGATTATGTCCAATTTTAATAGCACTTTCATTGTCACAAAGTAATGGAACATTTTTAACATGAATACCATAATCTTTAAGCGTTTTTGTCATCCATAGTAATTGCGCACAACAAGATCCGGCAGCAATATACTCAGCTTTGGCAGTAGATAGAGATACCGAGTTTTGTTTCTTGGAGGACCAAGACACAAGAGATCAACCTAAAAATTGACAAGTACCCGAGGTGGATTTTCTATCAACCTTGTCACCGGCATAGTCCGAATCGGAGTAGCCCACAAGATCAAAAGAAGATCCCTTGGGATACCAAATGCCAAAGTTTGGTGTTTGTATCAAGTATCTCACAATACGTTTCATAGCCAAAAGATGACACTCCTTAGGTGTGGCTTGATATCTAGCACACATGCAAACACTAAGCATAATATCAGGACGAGATGCACATAGATATAGCAGTGAACCAATCGTAGATCGATAAACCTTTTGATCAACCGGTTCATCCTCCCTGGTAAGGTCAATATGTCCACTAGTGGGCATAGGGGTTTTCATACCTTTGCAATCCTGCATGTTGAACTTCTTGATTAAGTCGTTGGTATACTTAGTTTGAGAGATGAAAGTTCCTTCTCTTGATTGCTTGATTTGCAATGCAAGAAAGAATTTCAGCTCACACATCATAGACATCTCATACTTCTCAGACATTAACCTTCCAAATCTTTCACTAAATTGAGGATTAGTGGAACCAACGATAATATCGTCCACATAAATTTGGCATACAAATAATTCTCCATTAACTCTCTTAGTGAACAAGGTTGCATCAATTTTACCAATTTCAAAACCTTTTTTGATGAGAAATTTCGTTAAGCATTTATACCAAGCACGGGGGGCTTGCTTAAGACCATATAGAGCTTTGCGAAGATTGTAAACATGATTAGGTTTCTTAGGATTCACAAAACTAGGTGGTTGCTTAGCATAAAATTCTTCCTCTATTTCACCATTTAAAATGCACTTTTGATGTCCATTTGATAGAGCGTGATGTCATGGTGATTAGCATAAGCAAGAAGAATACGAATAGCTTCAAGTCTAGCAACGGGGGTGCAAGTCTCACCATAGTCCATACCTTCGACTTGCGTATATACTTGGGCTACGAGACGAGCCTTGTTGCATACAAATTGACCATCTTCATCTTGTTTGTTCTGAAACACCCATTTGGTTCCGATGATATTGTGCTCATCTTCGGGTTTCTCCACGAGTGTCCACACTTCGTTCCTCTCGAAGTTGTGTAGCTCTTCATGCATTGCATTCACCCAATCCACGTATTCTAGAGCTGGTTCTACTTTTAAAAGCTCAATGCTAGAGATGAAAGAATAATGCTCACAGAAGTTAGCTAGACAGGTTTTAGAGCGAGTGATTCTCCCTGTTTGTATATCTCCAACATTTGGTTTAGGGGATGGTTCTTGGTCACTTGAGCTCGAACACGGGTCATCTTCCGATTGTTAGATGGTGGATCTTATTCTTCTTTATTATCATCTCATTCATCTTCGTTGTTGTTGAAGGTGTTGTTCCCTTGAGGTGATGGTGAAGGTGGTTGTGGTGGATCTTCATGATGTACTTCCTCTTCTTCATCATCTTGTCATGTACCACTTGTGGATGCCTCCATGTCGTATTGAGGTTCTCCTTGACGTGAGGTGGGGGCTTCCACTTGAGTTGATGAAGTACTCTCCTTCACCTCCATGGGACGAATCTTGCCGATAGGTAGATCTAGTTTGGCTTCTGAAGGATCCTCATCACCTACATCATTTGGCAATTGTTCGACTTGCGAACCATTAGATTCATCAAACTTCACATCTACCATATCTTCAACTTTTCGAGTGAACTTGTTGTAGACACAGTAAGTGTGAGAGTTCGATCCATAACCAAGTTGGAATCCTTCATGAGATTTAGGAGCAAATTTAGTACAATGATGCTTATCAAGAATGTAGCACTTTGAGCCAAATACCCGAAAGTATACGACTTGGAGTTTGTTACCGGTGAGCAACTCGTATGCCATTTTACCGAGAAGTTTGTGCAAGTAAAGTCGGTTTGTGGCATGACATGCTGTTTCAACGGCTTCTGCCCAAAAGTGTCTTGGCGTCTTGTATTCGTCAAGCATCATTCGCCATCTCAATGAGCGTCCGGTTCTTCCTCTCAACAACTCCATTTTGTTGAGGTGTGTACGTAGACGAGAACTCATGTGAGACACCTTGTTTGTCAAGAAAGGTATCCACATGGGTTTTCTTGAACTCCAATCCGTTATCGCTTCAAACCTTCTTGATCTTCACTTCAAACTAATTTTGCGCTTTGCGAGTGAAGTTCTTGAAGATCTTGTGAACCTGCGACTTATCATCAAGAAAGAATACCCATGTAAATCTGTAAAAATCATCAACTATAACTAGACCATAGGAATTTCCACCGAGACTCTTGTAAGCATTGGGACCAAAAAGATCCATATGAAGTAACTCGAGTGGTCTCCTAGTAGTCATGATATTCTTAACGGTATGACTTCCACCTACTTGCTTTCCAGCTTGACAAGCACTACAAAGTCTATCTTTGTCAAAGATAACATCTTTAACTCCAAGTATATGATCACCTTTGATTAGCTTATCTAGATTTCGCATGCCTACATGTCCAAGTCTTCTATGCCAAAGCCAACCTTTAGAAGATTTTGCAATTAAACAAGTGCGAGGCTTGGATCTTTTAGGGAAATCAACAATGTATAGACCACCTCTACGGAAACCGGTAAAGACCATTTTATGATTATGTTGATGAAACACTTGGCAATCAACTTTTGTAAATAAAACACTGAAACCAAAGTCGGCAAGTCTAGATAGAGAAAGAAGATTGTAGCCAAGGGATTCAACAAGCATGATATTTTGAATGGAGCTATCATGAGATATGGCCACCTTACCAAGGCCAAGTACCTTACCCTTAGAGTTATCTCCAAAGGTCACGTACCGTCGAGGACCTTGATTAGGCGTGATCTCTTGGAACATGTCTCTATCACCAGTCATATGATCTGTACATCCACTGTTAAGTATCCACTCTTTTCCTCCGGACATGTAATATCTCAAGTTTGCCATAAGACTCGGATTCTTCATGATCTTCTCATGCTCGATGTCGAACAACTCATCTTCTTCATAATAGCCATGTTCCACATTGTCATCATCAAGTGGGAAATCCTCATCATAAAGAACAAGAGATTCGTTAGAATAGTGATTATGACAATGCTCAAATTTATGAATGTGAATGGCTTCAAAGATGATGTTGTTAATAGTGGCGACATCTCCTTTAGCACGCATGAGATCACAGAGCTCAAATAGGCATTTATCAAAGTTTGGATCACTAGGCTTCACTTTGTGAAAAGCAACAGTTTTATGAAGAATTTCATCAAGATTTCCTAAGGAAAGATTTGGATATCGTTTCTCCCAATCAGTCCATAAGGTATGAGCACATGCAAAGTTTTTCATTTGAGAAAGCACGAATCTTGGTAAACCTCTAACAATAAGATTGACACCTCTTAGGTTACCAAGCATGTTAATTTTCTCTTCGTGTGTGGGATGCATTTCATCAATGAGGAGCACATAGGGTTGTTCAATATATTTAGTCAATTAGAATCTATTAAATAGATCAATCATGACATTCTTCCATTGACTATAGTACTCTCCATCAAGAATCGGCACTCTACAACTCAAACTCTCTATACTAGACACATCCATCTTCCTCCACGGTGATTAAACCGAAGCAATGGAGACCAATGCTCTGATACCACTTGTAGGATCGAGAGAGGCGTGTCTAGAGGGGGGGGGGTGAATAGACTACTAGTAGAAATTTAAAACCCAACCTTTTCCCAAGTTAATTGGTTAGCATATTTTAATACTTTTAGCAAATCTAGATAGTCAAACATCCCTACACATGCATGTCTACAAGTATGGCAGCGGAAAGTAAAGACATTGCACATGTAAGTAAAAATATGGGATAGAAAGATCAAACACAAGTGATGACACGATGATTTTTCCCGTGGTTCCGATAGGTGGTGCTATCGCACGTCCATGTTCATGGAGTCTTCAACCCACGAAGGGTAACGGTCGCGAGAGTCCATGGAGGGCTCTACCCACGGAGGGTTCCACGAAGAAGCAACCTTGACCATTCCATGCAGCTTCCGTCCACGAAGGACTAGCCTCACTATGGGTAGATCTTCACGAAGTAGGCGATCTTCTTGCCCTTACAAACTTCTTGGTTCACTCCACAACACGAAGTAGGAGGCTCCCAAGCGACACCTTACCAATCTAGGAGGCATCACCCTCCAAAAGGTAATAGACTCGGTAATGATGATGAACTCCTTGCTCTTGTGCTTCAAGATGATAGACTCCTCAACACACAATCTCTCTCTCACAGATTTGGCTTGGTAGAAGAGATGGGACTGGTGGAAAGCAACTTGGGGAGGCTAGAAATCAAGATTCATATGGTTGGAGTGAAAGATCTTGACCTCAACACAAGGGTAGGTGGTTCTCTCTCAGAAAACTGAGTAGGATAGGTATGGAATAGTTCTGAGTGCTTCTCTGTCGAGTGGGTGGTGCATCTCTAAAATTTTATGAATAATTCATAATTTAACTTCATGTATTTTTTTATACATTAATAGGTGTGCATTTCTTTGTCAAATTTCTTTTATTTATATGTAATATGTATATTATTTATGTGTTAATCCCTTCGACCAATACTAAGTGTCGCAACTTTGAAGTAAGGTTGAAATAATCTTAATTCAAAATCCTGACATTTATTTTGGATCCGATGGAGTAGAATTTATATGGCTTTTTACAAAATTTGAAAAATGGGAAGGAAAAACAAACATAAATTGCAGCTCACGATCAAGTTCTATTATAGACGTATAAATTGTAAATACATGAGACTCCATGGCCGTAAACCTTTCTTTAGATTAAAATTCTGAACTTACAATTACTTAGCTCTTTTTCTTAATCTAGTTAAGTTACTTGGCTAAAAGATATAAAGATTGTGTATGCTTGTATGTCATGAAGTGAGTCGTGTGCGGTGGCTAGCCGCATATGCTGTTTAAACCAAGGTCAACGGTTTGTATCCCATGTTGTCCTATTTTTCATTCTATTTTTTATATATTTCCCTGACATGTGGGATCTATTCGATGCTCATTGGATACCTAACATGGGCCTTTACGTGAGAAAAAAATAAAAATCCGAGGTGTTATTTACTTATTTTGCAAAAACAATGTGCCATCCGTCTCCCTTCATCATGCAGTCCGTAAAACATCCTTGCATGTCTCGTCACCGGTCTCGGTGTATACAAATACGATTAGCACTGTATTTATACGTTCAAATTAAATATTTTGCATCGGTTTGATATATATCTTAAGTTTTAACATTAAAATGATCGTTTGCATCAAGTTTTAGTATAATTGACTTTTTTCTTTACTGTTTGCTTGAGAATACGCTGGATTCAGGCGTTCCGACGCTGCTAGGTTGCCCATGCGCTGTACTCCCCGTCACAGCTTTAATAACTCGCCACCGAATGGAGAGCTCGCATTTGCACCTCTCCGTACCGCACGCGGCAGCAGCAGGCGCCGGCTCGTCGAGCTTGCAACACCTGCCCCTACTACGTGTTGCATTCTTTACACCACCTCATGACACTTCTCGAAGCTCTCGCTTACATACAACAGCGGTCGCACGAGCCTCCGCCACAGACAGAAGACAGAGCCACCCACGCGGGAGACGGATTCATTCACACAACACACTACACGCACGTACTACGCCGGCGACAAGCGAAGAGGAGGACGCGGGCATGGCGAAGAGCGGCACGGATGAGTGGCGCCGCAACGCCGACACGCACAAGATGAGCCCGGAGGAGGTCCGGGCCGCGGGGGTGGAGGCGTCCATGCGCCCGCCGGGCCGTGGCGGTGGCGCCGGGGAGGTCCTGCACCAGCGAGGCGGCCGCCTGCCGTACGGGCCCGGGACGATGGCGCTGATGGGTTTCGGCATCGTCGGCGTCATCGGCTACCTGGTACTGTACCAGAAGGCGAGGCCCGGCACGCCGGCCACGGAGGTCGCCAAGGTGGCCGTCGGACACGGCGACCCTGCCGTCGGCCGCGAGGTCCAGAAGCGCCAGGACGAAGCGCCGCCACCGCCACCTTCGCGCCAAGGGAAGTAGACTAGTTTAGTAGCAGAGGAGCTAAAGGATTTTGCGGCGTTTGTGTTTCGAGTTCGACTCGATTTGATCTGCTAGCCGCCCTTCTCAGTTTGGGTACCTTTTGTCGTGGACCATGCATGCGTGTGACTTTCTATCAGAAATGACACATCCGGAATAAATAATAAAATAAGTGTCTCAGATTTAGTATTAGATTAATACAAATTTTGTATTACATCTACTGATCAAGGACACTTATTTTAAGACATAGGATAGTTTCTTTTACTTCTCGAGAAACCGGTTGTGACGAGTAAAGATGTGAAATCAGTATGTAGGCAAAATTCAACATCTATCTTTATCTTTACATACAGTAAGGCCAACTCCAATGCGCCAGTGTAGGCGTGAATGTTATCGGCTTTTTGTCCATTATTTATTCTTTGTTCGTTTGGGTTGTCAGTTGGTCGGTGTTTGGCTCATGTTCGAGTCAGGGCACTCGTGTCAGTGTCAGATTCATTTGGTCCGTCTCTTGACTTTTTTCTTGCCTTTTCTAAATTTGAACATTCTATGCATATAGTGCATCACATATGCGCATATATTTCCTTCATCCAAAATAAATGTAGTAGATTTTATATTAAATCAGTATAAATTTTATATTAGATCATCGACATTTACTTTGAGTCGGAGGGAGTATATCACAAGACTTGTTCCCCCTTCTTCCTCGTGCGGCGGCGCCCGAGGCAACTCTATCGGCCGCCTCCAACAGCCACCAACGAAGGATCCTCCCTCCTGTCGTCGTCGTTGGGGGCGTCACAGCGTAAGCCTACAACGGCGGCGGCGGCAATTATTCTCAACAGACGAGTCGGCGTGCTGGCGGCGACGATGATGAGATCTTCACGGCAACGCACCTTAGGCTATCGTGATCTGGCGACACTATTAGAAGAAAACCTAGTAGTAATGCTGGAAATACCCTTACTAATAGCGTTGGGTCCAGCGTTACTGTTAAGACGCTACAATTAAGTTATAAACGCTACTGCTAAGGTGCTACTGTTAAGACGCTACAACTAAGTTATAAACGTTATTTGCTAAGTCTGGTTAGCAGTACCGCTGTACATACCAACGTTACTGCTAACTATCTGTAGCTCTGCAGGGGGACAAGCGCTGTTGATAGTATTATCGCTCTCACAGATTCATACTCCTCTATAAATTTGTGATGTATTTATACATGCTCTATACAGTAGTTTCATCAAATCATCATAATACATCATTCTCAATTGTCATATAAGAACTCCTCATCACCATCATTTTCGTCCATAAGACATCATATAACAACTTGGTTATAATAACAACAACTCATCATCATCATATAATAACTCATCATCATCATCAACTTGGGCATCAACTAGGTCACTAGTCATATATAATCATAACTAAATAATTGTTCTTAGTACCTAGGACCTACTCCTGCTGCTCTCTCAGGTAAAATAGCATAAAACTGATGAATAAAGCTGTGTTCCTGATTCAAAAATTACGGCACGCGTTTGAATATATCGCAAAGAAGAGAAAAAGAGGAGGCACGCCTCACGCATTATACCGATAAAATATTACTAATAGATTTATAATGAACTCGAATATAATATCACTAATACATTACCCCAAATAATCCAGTTAATGCATCATCAAATAATAACTAATACATCTCGAATATTATCATATAAGATCACTAATATAGATCGAATATCCTAGAATCCAAAGTGAAGGACAGTGGACTCGGTTCACAAGCGGTCTTTGAGTCGCTGACGGTGGACACCCAAAGATAAGGAACCATCACGGGATCATAACTCAGGTGAGATCCCTGAGGAATCTAGCAGGTATTGTTGAACCTGCCATCCAACGCCACCATGTAGCGACGGACGTGCTCCTCCTCCTCCTTGACAAGGCGACGTACCACCTCCACGGGACCCGCTCCCTCCGCACTGAAAGTGGCACACGTGACCGCCACCACATAAGCTCCGGGTCGACGACGAGACATGGATTCCTCACCAAGCTCCGAGCCCGAAAAGGTAGCACCTCCCAGTGCCAGCCCGGCGGGGCCAGTCCCGGACATGGCGCCTATCAAGCAGGATCTCGCCGACCATTCGCCGACGAGGATGCGGGCCGGGCATCGTCGGTGTCGAGACAAATTCATATGAGAAAATTTTCTTATCGTTTAATGTTTTACTTTTAAGTTATCATTTGTACATCAATCATCTCATTTGAATTTAGCTAGCGCCCACTAACCTATTTTTCTCAACATGCAAGTATGACACCTCATCAAGCAAATATATAGAAAATAATAAAAAACAATATATTATAAATATTCCCGCAACAACGTTTGGGGCATCATCTAGTCCCTAGCAAGAACCCTATAGGCGTGGGGATGTCTCACCAGAGGTCGGGATCGGTGTCGGGGTCGGCCGGGGTCGAGGTCAGGGTCGGGGCCGAGGTCGAGGTCGGGGTCGGGGTTGGGGGCGAGTCGCCGGGGAGGACCTGCAGCGGTGGCAGTGCAGAGTGGAGAGGGAGAGAGTGAGGAGGGGGAGAGGGAGGGAGTGAGGGGCAGGGCGGTGGCGCAGAGTGGAGAGGGAGTGAGGGACGACATCAGTGTAGGGAGAGGGAGGGAGTGAGGGACGACATCAGTGTAGGGAGAGGGAGGGAGTGAGGGGCGAGGCGGCTCCGCAGGGAGAGGGAGGGAGTGAGGGGCGACGACGACATCGCAGGGACGGGAAGGGATTGAGGAGGGAGAGAGGGGCGGCGGCGCAGGGAGAGGAAGGGAGTGAGGGGTGGCGGCAGCGGCGCAGGAAGAGGGAGGGAGGAGGGAGAGAGTGAGAGAGATAGGCCGTGCGGGGCAAAGAGGATAAGTGCACAACACACTTAGCAGTAGCGCTGGTGGGTAACAAGCGCTACTGATAAGAGGCGTAGCAGTAGCGCTTTCCTTAAGAAAGCGCTGCTACTATAAATATTGTCAGCGGGATCATCGGTCCCCCTTAGCAGCAGCGCTTTTCTAGATTGCAGCGCTACTACTAAGACCTTAATTGTAGTGCTGCCCGAATACAGCGCTACTAGTACTTTGCAACAGTGTTTGTATTTTTCCAGCGCTACTAGTAGGCTCCTGCCTATAAGGTTTCTCCTAGTAGTGCGACGACAAGCAGCTTCTGGGCTAGACCCGCAACATGAGGACGTTAGGGCTCCATCCCTGGGTGTGATGGTGGTGGCCATCTTCTTCGTCGGAGGTGGTTGGCCGGCTAGTTGTGGCATCTTGCATCCAGTCCCAGCGTAGAGTGGGGAGGTAATGCTGTCGATCATAACCGTGCCATGACTCCGGTCATGGTGGGTGATGGTGGCGTTTTCGCGTCGTTATCTTGTTGAAGACATCGGCACTGCATCTATCGTTGACTTGCTTCCGCTACTCCGGTTGAGAAGCTAGACCCGGGTTTCTTGGATCAGACGATGGTGTCGGTCTTGCTCGTGCGGGCATCATTCTTGGAGCAGCTGCCGGATGAAAGAGACAAGTGGTGGAGTGGCGTTTCATTTACCGCATTGAAGACGACAGATCTTGGCGGCAAGGCGCAGTAGAATCTCGATGACGAATATGTGATGATGAACATGTGTGGGGAGGTGACGTTGTCTGACACCGTGGTGGCGTCGACGGTAGGTCTAGCAAGGTCGATGCGTCAGTTCCTGTTCTGAAGATGAACCGATGAAAGACGGCGACGATGGTGGTATCTGAGAGGCTTGGTTGGGAAACCTAAGAGCATCTCTAGAAAACTCCGTATAATGCCCCGACCCGCAAAATAACCGTCAAAATACGGGTGTGCGCGAAAAAAGTTGCCCGATCAGACCCGTATCGGGCCGCGGCCTGTAATTTTTTTTGCGGGGCGTGGCAAAAGTTCTCCCTCAATCTTTAGATTCAACGGGGTGGGAGGCCGAACCGAGCTCTCCCCCCTATACGCAGCGAGATTTGGCACGAGGGAAATTTCCGCGCGGGCATACCCGCTTCCCACCCCCTTCGCCGCCATTATCCTGCCTTCGCCGGTCCGTTCCATCTTCCTCGACCATTCTTCGTCGCCATGGAAGCCTTCCAGCCGCCCCCGTCATCATGGATGTCGCGTATGCGCAATCCCCTCCGGTAGATCTTGTCACCGGCCAAGTCACCCACGTCGTCGCTCCAGGCACCATCGCGCCTGTCCGCAAGCGGCAGGTGATACTTGTGATGTGCGTTGGGTTTTCTGTGAAGAGGAATGGGTTATCGCAACACAATGTGGGTAAATATTTCCCTTAGTTATGAAACCAAGGTTTACCGAACCAATAAAAATACCAATCCTCAACTGTCTTCAGCGACTGTACACAAAAGAGCAAACAACTTGCACCCAATGTTGGCAAGAGGGTTGTTAATCCCCTTGATCTCGTTATTTGCAAGCAAGTGAGTTGTGTAGATAATTGTAAATTGCAAAATAAAATAAAATCAAGTAAATGGCAGCAAGACAATGGTAACGCTTGTAAATATATGAGCGAATAGACCCAGAAGCCGTAGTGTTCTCTAGTGGCATCTCTCAAAGAAATAACATATGGTGGGTAAATAAATTACCGTTGGACAATTGATAGAAAAGCAAATATTATGCGATTTTCACGGCAATGATCATGTGTATATAGGAATCATATCCATAAGAAAATAGACCGACTCTTGCCTGCACCTATTACTATTACTCCACTCATCGACCACTATCCAGCATGTATCTAGAATATTAAGTAAAACAGAGTAATGCTTGGAAAATAATTTCATGATGTAGACAAAGTAAACTCAATTAATATGAATTAACCCCATCATTTTATCCTTAGTAGCAGCAACACAAAGACGTATCTTGTCCCCTACTTTGTCAATGGGATATAGGAACTCATCAGGTTGAACCTACTAGAATGCATCACTCCCACCGAAGAAATATCAATCTAGTTAGCCAAACTATCTCAATAGATCGAAGACCATTACGAAGCTATAATGATCATGCAAATAAGAAACATAGTAATCAAGTTTGAATCAAATACTTTTCATGAATAATCTGAACATAAATTGACAATTCATCGAATCCCAACAAACGCACCATACAAAGAAATTACATCGGATAAATCAAGGCAAACATGTGATGAATATTGTATTGATGATCAAGAGAGAGAGATTGCCATCTAGGTACTATGTACGGACCTGTAGGTGTGTGGTGAACTAGCCGCGCATCATCATGAGGGCAGCAAGGTTGATGAAGAGGCCCTCCGTGATCGATCCCCCCCTCCGACTGGGTGCTGGAAGGGAGCTCTAGATGGGCTCACGTTGGAACAGAGACTTGCGGCGGCGAAAAAAGTGTTTCGAGACCTCCTCTAGGGTTTTTGGAATATTAGAGAACTTATTGGCCAGACAGGGACGTCGGGGGAGCCACGAGGGGCCACTACATATCAAGGCGCGGCCCCCAGGGCACGCCTTGATGTGTGGTGGGGCCCTTGTGTGCCTCGTGGCCTCCTTCCGAAGCTTCTAGGTCTTCTTTTGGTTCAGAAAAAAATCTCAAAAAATTTCGTGGCAATTGGACTTAGTTTGGTACTGTAACCTGAAAAGTAAAAAACATGCAGAAGACAACAACTGGCACTGGGCACTGGGTCAATAGGTTAGTGCTAAAAAATATTATAAATTGGTAAAGAAATGCCCAAAAAGTATTCTAGAACGATAATATATCGGCATAAAACAATAAAAAATTATAGATACGTTGGAGACATACTAGGGGCAGATTTCACTAAGGAAAGGAACTGAACTAATGGACGAGGAGGAATTCCAAGCTTAATTCCTGCTCGTACTCGAGTAGGCAAATGATAAAAACAGAATTTTGATTTTACATGCTACTCATTATGTAGTCTTTTGTATATATGCTCATTGAAAACCAATGAATTAACAAACATAAACATAGCAATATTTATAAGTATAAGAAACAAAATCATTGATTTTTCAAAGTATATGATCCTAAAAGAATGTTTATCCCGTTCATCTTATTATATTATCAAGGCATGACTTCGTCTTTACCACATCAATACGAATGTTAAGCACCACGGGTCCAAGTCAGGCAATTGGAACATACTTTTTCAGTATGCATCAACTTCTTATTCTTCACGCAATACATGAGTGTGAACCATTGGACATAACATGTAGGTGAAATAGAATATGATGGTAGATATCAAAGGGGTAAAAAGTGGAGAAGATAGTCTTGCATCAACTGGGCGTACCAACGAACAACGGAGATGCTCATCGATAGATGTCAATGCAAGGAGTATGGATTGCCATGCAAATGATGCACTAGAGCTATAAGTGTATGGAATCTCAACTGAAGCTAAGTGGGTGTGCATCCAACTTGCTTGCTCATGAAGACCTGGGGCATTTGAGGAAGCCGGTCATCAGAATATACCAGCCAAGTTTATAATGAGTGGCCATCAACCCATCAAGAAACTTGCATAACTGGCCTCTGAGACCGTTTAGCTCGCCGACATCACCCCGGTCTATCGACCTCCACCGACAAGGCACCATTGCTCCAAAAGCCTTGTCCTGTGCCTGATCTAGCTGACAAGCCAACAACTAACTTGGTCCTCCCCGAGAGGCCCAAGTCCTTGGTTGTCCTTGCTTCCTATTCCGAGAAGGAACACATTCCGGACAGGAACACATTTTAAGCTTCCGGAGCCCCGAACTGCTTCCAGACAGGAACAAATAAATATCGCTCAACCGGAGAACTGACTCCTAACTGAAAACCGACCGATGCCAGTTTCCCATGATGTCATCACCTACCCATGATGGCATCACCTTACTGTGCATAACTGGTTCCCTCTCCCAAACAACAACTACACTCGCTCTATAAAGGGACCCCTATCCAAGACCCTAGCCACTGAGGACTTTGTTGACACCTGATTTTGGCCCGGTGCAAAATGCAATAAAGATGGACTCAAACGAAAAGTTTTTTTTCTACGAGATAGTTCATAGTGCCGAGTGAAACGACCTTGATGTTTAGGACATCATCATTCGACATCGTTTCAAGGACCAAATTACACTTGGATTGTCATATAGATATTCTAAGTGCTTTTTGGTTGATTACGCTCCCAAGGCAACCTCGAATGAAGGAATGTTCTACACGGGTTGCCTTTGTCTCGTCGAGCTGATAATTTTTGATATATAGACCATCTCAATCTGAGGTCGTATGCAAAAGTTAGAGCAACCAGAGTGAAGCCATACCACAAAGCAAAATGTGGCGCAGGAGATCAGACACATGTCTGATGGGTCGCGCGAGTCATTCGGCCCTCAAGACGACCTCAGATGGAAAAACTTACAACATGAAAAAGTTTCAAGTGGTCGATATGATTGATTTTGATATATAATTATCCTCAATCCGAGGTCGTATACAACCTCGAGAGGCAAAACAAAATTAGCCTAGAGTTTCACTCGGGATTTTTGAGTGAAAGTTTGCCGGCCGAGTGAAACGTTTGCCGTCCGATCGAGTGAAATTTTTTCCGTCCGGACGAGTGAAATTGCCTTCTGAGTGAAAATCACTGTCTGAGAGAAAAGTACCAGTCGAGTGAAAGGGCCGGCCGAGTGCAATTGCCGTCCGAGTGAAAATCACCGTCCGAGTGAAAAATGCCGGTCAAGTGAAAGGCCGGTCGAGTGAAAGTTCAGAATGGCCTCGGATGAAAAAGTCTTCAACATGAAAGTTGTTCGTAACGTCGAAATGGTCAACTTTGCTTTTAAAGTCATTACCATATGAGATAGTATGCGGGCTGCAGAGATGCTACAACACTCGGACAGTCCAGTCTGCTACATGACCGAGTCCGATTCAAAGTTAAAGATAACCTCGTGGAGTATTCAAGATGGCTTTATTTGGGAAAGTGATCAACATATGGATTGTTGGCCTCATAGAGGCACACAAAATTGATGTTTGGACCGGCTCCATCGGAGGTCATATGCAGATTCCACGGCCCACGCAAGGAGCAAGACAGAAGATTGGGCCAGATTTGGGCTGAATCCGAGTGGGACTAGAACTAGGACTCTAGGACGTGAATTGATTTAATTTTCTTGTAAGAAAAGCCTAGATGAATCATTTTCTTGTACGGGAAGTCCATCCGCCTCTTATATATGTTGGGGGTGACGGTCGATTGAACAACACACAATCGAACAAATCAATCTATACTACCTTTTCATCTATGTTCTCCGTTTTCTCTCTCGTTATTCGTTGTTCTTCGTTTGAGAGCTGCGAATCCCGAGTCTCTAGGGGCGAGAGAATCGACCTAGGGCAGCCCATAGCTACCACACTCCCTGACGGGGTCCCTCCCGGGCATGCGGGATTTCGGGTCTGCAAAAGCGTCCGCCGACTGTCTTGCGTATCGCGCTGCCGGACGGACCTCCTTCGACATGAGCTGCGGTGCATCACCATCGGCGTCGAGGGTACACGATGACGTGTTTGTGTGTCAACACACTTTTTGGCGACTCCGTTGGGGACTAAAGATCAATCATCCTCACCAACCATCATGTCTGATCTTTCCAAGCCATCCGAGATAGATGCCGATAACATCATTAAGCCCAAGCTTGATGAACTATTGGCTGATCATCGCCAAGCTTATGAGGAGTACAAGAAGGCGCGTGAAGAGAAAGAGTTGCAGGAGTTCCTTGGAAACTGCAAGAAAGATCGCCAAGGCAATATCACTCCGATTGGAGAAATCAACTTCCCTCCTCTTCAAGCCGAGCAGGTTAAACCTCCTATAAGTACTACCTTTTCTCCCGAGCAGTGGGCTGAGACTGAGAGTCATATTGCCAATGGTAATAATTTGGTCTATCAAACTTTCATAGAAAATACCAATGCGCAGAAAAATATGACTCAATCGTCTAGTGGTAATATTGGTGTGGCTGCTAGTGTAGAAAACCCTAATCCGTCTTTGCCTCTTTCATCGACACCTCCCATGCCGATGAATTACTATCCTACCCACACCAATCAGATTGTGGCTACACCCATTAATTCCATCATGAGCATGCCAAGTTCGGTACCTATACCGAACCAAGCTGTACCTATAGGTGCAAGCACTCGGCCACAACTGAACTATAGTTTGGCATATGTGCCATAGTTCCCGCCTACTACTAGTAATTCTACTCCTCCCATCCCATAACAACAAGCTTCACCGTCTACTACGGACGATACTTTAGCTAGTTTTAGAGAGGAGATTGCTAATATGCTTCGAGAGAATTTTGGAGTTGAGTTACCTTGGAATCGGATTTACCAAAAACCGTACCCTGAGTACTTTGATGCTATGGAGTGCCCTCCGGGATATAAAATTCCAGATTTTGTTAAGTTCAATGGAGAAGGCACAAAAACCACATGGGAACATGTTAGTCAATACTTAGCACAACTGGGTAAAGCAGGCTCGCTGAATGAATTGAAAGTGCGCTTGTTTCCTTTATCATTAACTAGTATTGCATTTTCATGGTTTTCTTCTCTACCACATGGTTCTATCCGTGTGTGGTCGCAGCTGGAACAGAAATTTCATGACCACTTTTATAGCGGCGACAACGAACTTAAATTATCACATCTTACATCAGTTAAGCAGAAAAATGATGAATCGGTCTCCGATTACGTCAAGAGATTTAGAGATACAAAGAACCGGTGCTATAGTTTGGTGATAACCGAGAGAGACTTGGCTGACCTTGTGCTCAGTAGTTTGAAAACTCACATTAGGGAAAAGCTATAAGGCTATGAGTTTTTAAGTGTCAACCAAGTCTTGCAAAAAGCTTTGGCTCAGGAGAGCCGAAGCAAAGATCTCAAGGAGGTGCATAGGTATATAACCGATCGTCCTAAGATGAATGTGGTTGAGTATAGTAGTGATCACTCGGACGATGAAGGTGATATGTATGCTCCTGAATTTGTTTGGCCGTCTAAGGCCAAACCGTTTACTTGCAATGATCTGAAACTAATTCATAAGAATTGTGATGAAGAGATGAAGTTTACTTTTAACATTGCTAAGTGTGACAAAATATTTGATGCTTTGCTGCAAGCTAAGATCATTAGGATATCTCACACTTTACCGTCGATTGAAGAGTTGAAACGGCGTGCTTATTGCAAATATCATAATTCTTTTTCTCATGCTACTAATGATTGCAATGTTTTCCGATGACAGATACAATCGGCCATTAATGACGGACGATTGAAATTTTTTGATATGCAAGTTGATAAGCAACCCTTCCCAATGAACACTCTGGATTTGGAGGGGAAAAAGTTGCTCATTCAGCCACAGGTAGCCGAATCTGCTAATAAAACTAATGTCATTATTGGTGAGCCTAGGAAAAGCAAGGAGGACCACAATGTCTTGGGGAGGCAGGTTGTGCTTGACAAGCAACCCAATGGCAAGGAAGTAATCAAGATCACCATCAAGAATCCTGCACTCGGGGGGAAACCACAGGTGCAACGAGGCACTCGTGTTAAATTTTTTAAACCCAAGAGTCCAGAAGTTGGCAAGTGGAAGAGGAATGAAGATAAGGTACAGCGTAAGCGAATCAAGCCAACTTTTGATATGCTGCTATCCAAATATGCAAATCAATCAGCCGGTTCTAGCTCTAATCGGTCATCGTACCTGAAGCAACCAAAGTCACCATCAGCTGATATGTTCAGTCGACATGCAAAACTGACTGGATCAAGTGTGCCGTTTCCACAAGAAGAACGACAACCTGTTTGGGATTGACTTGGATGCTCGTATGGAAACCGACTGAATATGGGTGTCCATTACTCGGGTGGTCAAAATATGCCTCCGAGTGAAAACTATCCGAGTGTAAGAATGCACCCGGGTGGAAGTTATCTGAATGAAAGAATACGGTAGAGTGGATTCTACTTAGTAGAACGTCTGAATGGATTTCATCCGAGTAAAAAGGTGCGCCCGAGTGAAAACTTCGTAGGCCAGAAAAGTCGACAAGAGTGACGCATCAAGCTGCCAAGTGTTGCAGCAGTGGAGTCAGGGAAAGGCAAGGAAAATATCAATGCTGACTCACTTGTCTTGGGCAGTGAAACGTTAACCATGCAACATTCGACTCAGCGTAGCAACCCAACCGAGTCGATAGTTGTTATCGCGCCAAAGCACTCGACCAATGATCGTGAAGCAAGTACCAGCCAAGTAAAGCCAATTGATCCTAAATACACTCGGCCAAGGTGGTGTCCTTCAGGACTAACGAAGACACAAAAGAGGAAATTACAGAGGTTGAAGAATCAAGGGATGGCAGAACAAGAAGCTGAGAAGCAAAGGGACGAGTTGTTCAATGTCACTCGACCCATGATACCAGCAAAGCAAGTGTGGAAGCCTAAACCAATGCAGGACATAGTGGCTTCTACATCTTTCACAGTAGCAATTACACCACCAAAAGAGGAGGATGTAGCTATGACATTGTCTCAGCCGCCTATTACTTCTCCTTCACTCAGACAGAATTCAGATTTAGTGGACGCACGCGAAGAGGAAGACGATCTGTTGGACTATGAGTCTACACTGGTTTGTGAAGGTATGTATATCAATATGGTGTATTACTTACCCGCTGAATTCCGTGCTGTAGATGAAGAATGGGAAGTGGCTCAGCTGGATTTTGGCCCCAAAAATGCAATATTCGACAAGCCAAAAGAACCAGTGACGCACTTGAAACCATTGTACCTCAAAGGTCATATCAATGGATCACCACTCACTCAAATGCTTGTTGATGGTGGTGCTATGGTGAATCTCATGCCCTATTCGGTCTTCAAGAAATTGGATTTGCCCGATGATGAATTAGTCAAGACCAATATGGTGCTTAATGGGTTTGAAGGCAAAGAGAAAACTGAAGCTAAAGGTGTGATGTATGTGGAGCTTACAGCGAGGAGCAAAACTTTGGCTACTGCATTCTTTGTCGCTGAGGTGCAAGGTAACTACAATGTCATACTAGGCCGTGATTGGGTTCATGCAAACCAATGCGTACCGTCTACCATGCACCAATTTTTGATCCAGTGGGTTGACAATGAGGTGGAAGTCATTCATGCGGATAACTCGGCTTGTGTTGCTTTAGCCGATGCATCCGTGGATTGACAACATCCCAATGCTACTTGCTTGACAGGACGCGACTTGTCAAAGTTTGATTTCCTTAGCGCAATGAAGAATGGATTTGTGCCCGTCTCTTTAAAGCCGATTAGTGGCAATCGGCTCCAAGGTATGATATGTTTAAATGGATTCTAATTCTGAGTGGTTGCAGAAACGTCTTGCAAAATATCGGTCTAGTGTGAATGATATGTATGAATCTGTAGAGGAGTTGGATGACATGGATAAATTAGGATAGGGTTTTCAATCGGCAGATCCATTAGAAGAAATATATATAGGGGATGGTTCAGTTCCTAGGCCCGACGTTTGTAAATGAAAACTTAAGAGCCGATCATAAAGCTAGGTTGATCAAGTTGTTGAAAGAATATGCTTGCTACTTTGCATGGGAGTATCATGAGATGCCTGGTTTAAGCCGAGAGTTAGTAGAGCATCGGTTACCTATAAAGGCTGGTTTTAGACCTCATAAGCAATCGCCCAGGAAGTTTAATCCAAAAACATATGACCGGATCAAAGAAGAGATCGGTCGTTTACTTAAAGCTAATTTTATTAGACCTTGCAGGTATGCTGAGTGGATTTCTAACATTGTGTCAGTAGAGAAGAAGGGCTCAGGCAAGATAAGGGCGTGCATTGATTTCAGAGATTTGAATAGAGCTACGCCCAAAGATGAGTATACCATGTCCATAGCTGATATGCTTATTAATGATGCTTCTGGACATAAGGTCATTAGCTTTCTTGATGGCAATGCGGGGTATAACCAGATTTTCATGGCCGAAGAGGACATGTCCAAAACGGCTTTTTGGTGCCCCAGATTCCTTGGTTTATTTGAGTGGACAGTGATGACCTTTGGGTTAAAGAATGCTGGCGCCATGTATCAAAGGGCTATGAATTTAATCTTTCATGATTTACTCGGTGTTATACTTGAGGTTTATATTGATGATATTGTTGTCAAATCGGATGCTTTTGAATCTCATCTAGCCGATTTCCGTTTGGCCATTGAAAGGATGAAGAAATACGGAATGAAGATGAATCCTTTGAAGTGTGCATTTGGCATATCGGTTGGGAAGTTTTTGGGTTTCATTATTCATGAGAATGGCATAGAAATTGATCCCAAAAATATAAAAGCTATACAAAAAGTGGAGGCTCCAACATGCAAGAGAGATATGCAAAAATTCCTTGGCAAGGTCAATTATTTGAGAAGGTTCATAGCTAAATTGTCAGGCAAGGTTGATGCATTTACTCCTATCCTTCGGCTAAAGAATGATGCTGATTTTACTTGGGGGGCAAAACAGCAAGAGGCATTCGACATGATCAAGACTTATTTGAGCACTCCTCCAGTGATGAAAGCACCCAAACATTGAGAGCCCTTTAAACTTTACATTGCGGCGGGGGAAGGTGTTATTGGTGCTGTATTGACTCAAGAAGCCGAAGGAAGAGAACATACTATTACATATCTAAGTCGACGCTTATTGGACACCGAGACAAGGTATACATTTATTGAAAAGTTATGCCTCTGTTTATATTATGCTTGCACAAAACTGATACATTACCTAGTGCCGAGTGCCTGCATAGTAGCTTGTCAAACCGATGTCATTAAGTACATGTTGCATAGAACAATTCTTAGTGGTAGAATTGGCAAGTGGGTTTATGCTTTAATTGAGTATGATTTGGCTTATGAATCTCTAAAATCCATGAAAGGCCAAGTTGTTGCTAATTTTATTGTTGAGCATCAGATTAATGACAAGGATGATGTTGATATAAACCTTGTATCGTTAGTGCCATGGAGGTTATATTTTGATGGTTTAGTTTGTAGCAATGGCCAAGGTGTTGGTATTGTTTATATATCTCCCCACGGTGCTGTTTTTGAAGCCTCATGCCGATTGAAATATTTTTGCACAAATAATCAAGTCGAATATGAAGCATTGTTATTCGGTTTAGAGATGTTGCTCACTATAGGTGCTACACATGTTGAGGCTTTTGGTGATTCGTTATTCGTAGTGTAGCAAGTGTCCAAAGTCTTTCAATGTTTAGACGAATCACTTAATGTTTATCTTGATAAGTGTCTAGATGCGATTTCTACTTTGGATTATTTTTTCATTGCTCATATATCTAGACATGACAATTGGAGAGCAAAGGAGTTAGCACAACAACCATCCGGCTATCATATTGATCATGGCATGTTTCATATTTCTCAGAAGCCGATGTGTTGTCTTGCTAATATGGGAGAGGCCGAACTAGAGCCCACTTGTTCGGCCACTAACAATAAATCTAGTACAGGTGAAAATCATGACTGGAGGAAGCCCATTATTGATTACTTGTGCAATCTAAGTGAAAGGGTGGACAAGGCTGTTCAGCGTATGGCTTTCAAATATACAATGAGAGATGATGGTGTTTATCGCCGAACGGTTGAAGATGTTCTTTTGATGTGTTTGGATGAATACCAAGCAAGATTTTCTATGGGAGAGGTGCATGAAGGCATTTGTGGTACTCATCAGTCGGCACCCAAAATGAAATGGCTCTTACGACGTCCTGGATTTTATTCGCCGATTATGATCAATGATTGCTTCAGGTATTATAAGGGTGTGAATCCTGTCAAAAATTTGGTGATATTTAGTTGGCTACTGCTGCTATATTACATCCTATTATAAAGCCGTGGCCTTTTAGAGGATGAGGTTTAGACTTCATTGGACAAATTCATCCATCTTCTTCGAAGGGGCATCGGTTCGTGTTGGTGGCAACCGATTATTTCACTAAATGGTCTGAAGCAGTACCTCTCAAGAACATGACACATACGGAGGTAATTCAATTCATAACCGAACACATTATTCATAGATTCGGCATTCGTCAGACATTGACTACATATCAAGGTTGATCTTTCATGTCACATCAAGTTAGAGAATTTGCCGAATCATACAACATAAAGTTGCTCAATTCATCTCCGTATTATGCCCAAGCTAATGGACAAGCTAAGTCTAGCAACAAAATATTGATTAAGCTCATCAAGAAGAAGATTGAGGATAATCCAAGAAAATGGCATGAGTTGTTGTCTGAGGCTTTATGGGCACATAGGATCTCAAGGCATGGTGCTACAAAGGTAACTCCGTATGAGCTAGTATACGGTCAAGAGGCTGTTTTACCAATGGAGGTAAATTTGAGTGCTTTGAGAATAGCCAAACAAAATGATTAATCGGCAGTGGACTTTTATGATTTGATGATGGACAATATTGATGAGGTTGCTAATAAACGTTTGGCTGCATTAAAGGCCATAGAGAAGGACAAATTGAGGGTAGCAAGAGCTTACAATAAAAAGGTCAAGTTGAAGAATTTTCAAGTTGGCGATCTTGTGTGGAAAGTGATTCTGCCGATTGGTTCTAGAGATAGAAAATTTGGGAAGTGGTCTCCAAACTGGGAAGGTCCTTTCAGGATTGCAAGAATAGTTCTTAGAAATTCATATTTAGTGGAATCCATACAAGGATTATTATTACCTCGAGCTCTCAATGGCAGATATCTGAAGAAGTACCACCCGAGTGTGTGGCAAGAAGCCTAATTAGGCAATGGCCGATATATGATTATCACCCTTAGCATAAACATGGCCGATACATAATTATCGCCCTGAGAAATATAGATGGCCGATGGAGTGTTGACATCGTCCTTAGAACAGAGTGGTGCAAATTATTTTTTGGCATGCTAACTTTGCCGAAAAATAGGGGGCATGTGTTGACACCTGATTTTGGCACGGTGCAAAATGCAATAAAGATGGACTCAAATGAAAAGGTTTTTTTTTCTACGAGAAAGTACATAGTGCCGAGTGAAACGACCTTGATGTTTAGGCCATCATCATTCGACATCGTTTCAAGGACCAAATTACACTTGGATTGTCATATAGATATTCTGAGTGCTTTTTGGTCGATTATGCCCCCAAGGCAACCTTGAATGAAGGAATGTTCTACATGGGTTGCCTTCGTCTCGTCAAGCTGATCGATTTTGATATATAGATCATCTCAATCTGAGGTCGTATGCAAAAATTAGAGCAACCAGAGTGCAGCCATACCACAAAGCAAAATGTGGCACAGGAGATCAGACACATGTCTGATGGGTCGCGCGAGTCATTCGGCCCTCAAGACGACCTCAGATGGAAAAACTTACAACATGAAAAAGTTTTGCGTCATCGAGGCAATTTATTTTGATATATAATTATTCTCAATCTGAGGTCATATGCAACCCAGAGAGGCAAAACAAAATTAGCCTGGAGTTTCACTCGGGATTTTCGAGTGAAAGTTTGCCGGCCGAGTGAAACGTTTGTCGTCCGGTCGAGTGAAGAGTTTTCCATCCCGCCGAGTGAAATTGCTGTCTGAGTGGAAATTGCCGTCCAAGTGAAAAGTATCGGTCGAGTGAAAGTGCCGACCGAGTGCAATGGTCGTCCGAGTGAAAAGTACCGGTCGAGTGAAAGTGCCGGTCGAGTGAAAGTTCAGAATGGCCTCGGATGGAAAAGTGTACAACATGAAAGTTGTCCGTAACATTTTAAAGTCATTATCATCTGATACAGTATGCGTCCTGCAGAGATGCTACAAAATTCGGACAGTCTAGTCTGCTACGTGACCGAGTCCGATTCAAAGTTAAAGATGACCTCGTGGAGTATTCAAGATGGATTTATTCGGGAAAGTGATCAACATACGGATTGTTGGCCTCGTCGAGTCACAGAAAATTGATGTTTGGACCATCTCCATCGGAGGTCATATGCAGATTCCATGGCCCACGCAAGGAGCAAGACAGAAGATTGGGCCAGATTTGGGCTGAATCCGAGTGAGACTAGAACTAGGACTCTAGGACGTGAATTGATGTAATTTTCTTGTAAGGAAAGCCTAGATGAATCCTTTGCTTGTACGGGAAGTCCAGTCGCCTCTTATATATGTTGGGGGTGATGGCCGATTGAACAACACACAATCGAACAAATCAATCTATACTACTTTTTCATCTACGTTCTTCGTTTTCTCTCTCGTTCTTTGTTGTTCTTCGTTTGAGAGCTGTGAATCCCGAGGCTCTAGGGGCGAGCGAATTGACCTAGGGCAGCCCATAGCTGCCGCACTCCTTGATGGGGTCTCTCCCAGGCGTGCGGGGTTTCGGGTCTGCAAAAGCGTCCGCCGACTGTCTTGCGTATCGCGCTGCCGAACGAACCTCCTTCGACGTGAGCTGCGGTGCATCACCCCCGGCGTCGAGGGTACACGTTGACGTGTTTGTGTGTCAACAGACTTGCTTTCATGTGGGAAATATTGGGTGTCACAAGGCACCAGTTTATGTGCCATCCTCTTGTTAATGCTTGGCTTCCGAAAACTTAAACTGATAGCCTAGCCAGGGACATCATTTCAGTTCCTAGCCGTGAATGAACTGAATGCATCCGGTTTAGCGTGATCGGTCTTCCTCGTCGTTCAATCAATCGTGATTTCATGACTCGTCGACCTTGTTCCTTAGTTGGTGTTTCTTTCCTGGAAGGGAGATCGGTCTCCTCGATCGTCCCCTCAAGTGATCGGTCACTCCTCGTCAACCTTGTTCTGAGCTGTTTGCTTTTCTGGGTACTCCCTCCAGGGGCCAGACATCTTACCTTCCTCGATTCCGGTCTAGGAAGGTGCCAATACCAATCCCATTTCCTGAAACCTGTGATCCGAAAATGCATATCACGATCAGTGGCATAGGGCACTGGTTAGCTTGAGCTAAACTCAGGTCGTCCGAAAGGGCATGTCCGAAGGACCTTCGGCTCCATACCGGAAAGCGGAAAAGGTCTGCCAATGTGACAATGCAACATCACACTCGACACCTATCAAGTGCGGTGTTCAGTAAGTCAAGTTCTTTGGCAAGCTTTTTCCGGACTCCGGGAGGTGAGATGGGGAGCAGAAGGCCCCTCTCCCCGCACACGCAGGACTAGATAAGCTCTTCATGCATGAAGAGCTTCTCTATCATGCGCCTAGGCATGTAGGCACATGTACATGTATGCATGCACGTATAGATAGCTCTCTCTGAGAGCTATCCGCCCAGGTGCATACAGACATGTAAACATGTGTGCCAATAGCACATGCATGCATACACGTGCGGGTATAGGACCGCACGCACCACTCAGACATACACACGTGCGTGACATGCACACATGTATCGCGGCAACACATCGCAGCCTAAAACGACCATGTGATAGCCCCTCACGTAGACCTTGTTCCTGAGTTCCTGAGTTGGTGTTGCTTTCACAACCATAGACCGTGTTCAATCAATCATGATTTCACAATTCATCGACCTTGTTCCTGAGTTGGTGGTTCTTTCTTGGAAGGGAGATCGATCTCCTCGATCATTCCCTCAAGTGATCGGTCACTCCTCGTCACTAGCATATGAAAGTGACAAAACAGAAGACTTTCTATACGAAGAACATGGTGCCACTTTGAGGCATACGTGTGTTAAAGGATAGTAGAAAAATCACTTTTATCTTTTTCTCTCATTTATTTTCTCTCCATTTTTTCATGGTGGGCTTATCTCTTTTTCCCTTTTTATTTTTGCCTCACTCGTTTATATTTTATATATGGTGGGATCATTTGGCCTCCCCCATTTTCTTGTTTTTCGTCCGGAGTCTCATCCTGACTTCTTGGGGAAACATAGTGATGCGGAGCATCCTACGAACATCACCATGGCAAGAGTCCCTTCGGCAAGTGACACGTGCGACCTCTGCTTCACATACATAAAGGTGAATATTCTCCTTTACATGTGTTCACTTGTCCCATTCGAGGATGGTATACTACTTGAAACTCCTCTCATGTGCATGCATATGTATTGTCAGAGCTTCACGGAGGACGAGGAGGAGTGCCAGAACCTACGTACTACTACACCATCCGCGAGGGAAGCTTGGAAGAGAAGGAAGAAGAAGCAAGTACAAGGCTCTGAAAGTCCCGGACCTTCCGACTTGCCCGAAACTTCCGGCCACCTCGACCACAGGTGACTCTGGGCGTGCATACTCTCTGGAAACCCCGGTGCCTGCCCGGACCTTCCCCGGAACTTCCGGCCTGTGTGCGTGCATCCACTCGGGCCCAAGGCCCAAGTACCCCTTTCTCACCCCCACTTCTCCCGAGACTATATATACTCATCTCCCACCTCCATTCTAGGGTTAGCTATGGTTTTGCTCTTAGTAAGTTGAGCCTAGATCCTTCCACTACCTCTCCTATGGAGTATATGCCTCTATGAAAGAAGATCCTCTAGTGGATGTCAAGGCCCCTCACGAGGGAAGATCCTCCGGGATATCAAGGCCCCATCTCCCCATGGGATTTGGGATGAACTCTACCATGTATCCTTCTTTCCCTTTGTTGTTCCTGTACCTTTGTGGATCTTGTGTGTGGTGAGTCTAGTGGATGTGTGATTGGTCTTGTTCTTGAGTGTTCCCTCTTGTGATTTCTCCCCATTCTTCCCCATGTTCTTCGTGGAATACCCCTCCAATTCGTGAAAGATCGACACCTATAGGTTTGCCCTGTATCATATGGTATCATGAGCCACGTTTCTGACGAATTTGGAATCCACCCTCGTCGTTTTTGGCTTGATTTTGTTTGATTTTGCCCCAATTCGAAAATCCCCACAAAAAATAGCCCCAATTTTTTTTGTGATTTGTTGTTTTGTTGAGTTTTTGTTAATTTTGATCCGTGGATTTGGTGTTTGACAAGTGGATCTACCTCCCTTGGCGCCCCCTAGACCCAATTCTACTCCCCCCTTCAATTTCGTCCTGAAAATCGAGTTTGACCGCCCCCTGTTCTCGGATCCAGAAATTAAGGTTCGTCCCAGAGTTGTTTTCGCGACCCCCGGAACTTCCGGGCTCTCCCGGAACTTCTGTCCTAACCCCGGAACTTCCGGGCTAAACAATAAGTTTCCACCGAAACCCCCCGGTCAACCCCATACTTTACCCCGACCCTTGGAACTTCCGGTACCCCCCGGGAACTTCCGGAGCACGGAACTTCTGGCCCTAGGCCCAAAACTTCCGGCCTAACCAGAAACTTTCCCAGAAATTTTAGCATCAACCATTTCACCATTTTGGCCGTAACTTTCGCTCCCGAACTCCGATTTGAGTGTTCTTTGGCTCGTTTTGAAGCTATCGACATGACCAAGCTGCTCATCTTGGTTTTACCATCATTTGACCACTTCAATGTTTTCGAATTTTGGCAACTTTGCCTAGGCCCTCCACCATATCATCCGCATTACCACCATAGACTTCCGCAACCTAACCCATTTTGGTTCCCATTGGATTTGTGGTTGCTTGAGTTGTGATTTGAGTCTCCTAAGGTGTTTTGGCTACTTAGGTACGGTTACTTCTTCATCAACCACCGGTGACTTGTATCGGTCCATCATCTATATCGACCATCGATGTTTGACATTGACGATGACCATCCATCCTTTGAGACCATCTTCAACCGGAAGCAAGGTCGGTTTACCCTGACTTCGTGAAAGGTTAAGTGTGATGAAGGTATACATCCATCATACACTTTTCCTTCCTTGACATTACATATTGATAGCCACACCATCTTTGCAATTATCTTCATACCTATTGAGACTAGCTATCTGAGTATTGCCGGGCTTCGCGAAAACTTATGCACCATAGTGATACGATATCATATTGTTGAATTATTGGAAATATCATATAGTGCAATTGCTTGCCCCCGTGCATATCTCGTGATACTTGTCTCATATAGTTGGTTGGGGCTAAATAAGAATAGTGGAAAGGAAGATAAGAGACAAAAAAAGAAAAAACTTTTAAGCAAGAAAGAAAGATCAAAGCTTATAAGAAAAGAGTTGAGCATGGAAAGAGATACTTGTGCATGAGGATACTTGGAATAAGAAACATATTGCTTGCATAAATAGGATTGGTGCCAAGTGGTGAATCATGCCCAAACGTGCAATCAAGCTAGCGTCTCTCCTTGTGTTTGTGCAACGTGAGCTTAGTCTTTGTAAGACAATTTTGTATTGCTCATCCTTATAGTTGCACAAGCCCCATTATCCCACCGCGTGTGCTTCTGTATTGCCCTCCTCTATATTTGTGATCTATTGCTTTGAATTTTGAGTCCTTTGGATTTATTTCAACATTTATAATATCTTGGACTTCAATTTGCATGAATTTGTGCGACTTGTCCTAACCGAGTCACTCGATAAGTTTTATATTGTAAGTGTGAGTGAACAAGTCCGATACCAATTCCACTATTCTCTCAATTCACATTGAGTGAAATGGGATACATCCTCAACTTTGGGAATGGTATCTTGGTATTGTTTATCTCATTTCCCACTCACCTTTGCTCGAGTCTTGTGATGGCTAGGCAAAGCACATCATCTTCGGTCTTTGACGACTACATCGACATGAGAAACCACGTCAACCAAAAACTCGAGCGACTCATCGTCGATATACGACACGACACTCCGAAGCTCGAAAAAGAGACATGGTGTCTGCACACATGGAGCAACTTCGACACATGGTGGCTAGCTACAAGTCTTATTTCCCTTCGTCATCGTCACGGCGTAGACGCTCAAGTTGCACATCTTCGAAGAAACAAGTGCGCGAAGACCAAGATCACCACCAAGGACAAGCTTCAATGCCAAGATCAAGGCGATCGACTACATGTATGGATGACCCTTCCATCTTCGAAAGAATCCCAAGGAAGATGGCCGAGCATGGGATTTTCCCTTTGGTCATGGAGGAGAGTGATGATGTGCCATCTTCGGCCTTCATCCGTGACGACGGCGATGAGTTGGTTGAGTATGGGATTTTCCCTTCGACCACGACGACGTTTGGTGATGAGTTGAGAGACTTTTGCCACCATATTGAGAGTGAGAGTGACTTCACCAATAGCCCCATATATAATGAGTTGCCCCCATTTCCATGTGAGGAGAGCCACAACCCCCACCACTTGGGTGAGATGAATGACTCCACCATATGTGACTATGAGTGCAACTACCTAGAGGGAGTAAATGAGCCACAACACTTAGTGAGTGAGGTAGTTGAGATGGCACGTGAAGCCACCATGATTTCTAACAACTTAACTCCTACTCCTATTGTGTCTTCTTCTTTAGTACAAGGTCTCATTCATGACGACGTATCGACCCTCGACGATTTCATCCCTCCAATGGGAATGACGATGTCCATGGTGGATGATGATGCACCCCCACATGGTTCCATCAAGATGACAAGGACCATGAGTTGGTTTCTCCCACCTCACCTACACCACACGAGTGGAATGAGAAAGGTAAAATAGGTGAAGGTTATGCTCTTTTCCCATTAATGGACTATATTTCCATTGATTGCTTGCATGTTGTTGATCACCTTATGGATACTTCACATGCTATGTATTATTCATGCTTAGATGTGCCCCTATTTATGATGAATATGATGATGAGCATATTGACTTAACTATTTGTGATGCTATAATCCATAGGATAACATGTGAAAATTCTATTGGTCGCATCATGTTTGACGATCCGCTACACTTGTCATATGCTATGCGTGAAATTTCACATATTGCATCTTTACAATCTCACTGTGGCGACTATGCACATCCCATACAAATTAATCCCATTTGCTCATATGGCATAGATGACAAACCCATGGTTATTGACATTTTTGTTGTTGTGATGATATTGCCATGCTTCCTTTGCATCATTTGCCCAATAATTCTCATATGACATGCCATGATCACCTAGCTTCGAATATGCATTGTTTTGCATATTGTCCATATTCTCCATATTATGCTTCCGTTATTGCACATGAGGAGACCCCCATAGTTTCCTCATACATATTAGGAGATTTGGTCCCATCCCATCCATTGCATGATCCCCAAATTTGTGTGCACGATATGCTACCCATGAATAAAAATGCTATTGATGTGCCATATATTTGCATGCTCAATTTGTGTCCCCATCGTGTTATACACAACAACTATTCTTTCATGATGGATGACATGTTCCTATACCATGCATCGAATTTCTTTGAGCATTGCTTATCTTGTGCGAACTTTCACAAGCACATCCACATCCTAACGGATGATGTATACATATACCACACACACACAATTTTACTTTTGTCTTTGTTGTGTGTAGGTACCCATGAATACTCGTCAACCTCACAATCCCATGAGTTGACTAAAAGAGCTCTTGAGAGCACCGATGCTTTGGGATTCACCGTAATGTGTCTCCAACCATTCCCCTCATGCAAGGAATACACTCACCTCTTCTACTTGGTTCTCACACGACTATGGGCTATATACCACTTGTTATCTTATGCTCATGTTCTCATTTTAACTTTGCATGTGAGGCCTCATTCTATGCTTTTGCCATGTGATTGTGACCCTTGCTTGCATTTACCCATGATTCATCATTCTACTACTACTATGTGTATTTCATGCTTGGTCGAGATCCTAGTTGCTATTGCCATGATCACCTCGTGTGTTATGCTATTGTTGCTTCTAGTGTTGGGAGAGTCATGACGTTCCATTGCTATTTACATATGACATCTTGCCAACACAATGATGATGCTTTGCTCATATCTCGTTTTCATGATTGTGATATGTCATGTGCATTATGTATGACCACTATTTGCACACATGACATGATTACCATGATTACATCTAGTATGTTGCCTCTTCGCACTACTAGCTTCCAAACCTTGATTACTATGATCATTTGCTTTGTTTCATCACCGATGTGCTCCTTTTATGTGGTTAATGACAGCTATTAATATGCTTCGCATATGATTGGCATTGTTTATTGCTATATGTCTCCATATGTTGCCTCTTTCATGCTCGATGCTTTGCCATGTATTGAGTGCAACAATGCTTTTGATTTTGCTAATGAGATTGCCCCCATAGCTTTCTCTCATATTCTTGGAGCTTTTGACGTCTTTCATGTGAAGCATACTTGTCTTACTTCTTTGCACCATATGCCTAGTGCCATGAATATAGCCATTATTGCATCATATTATTCATGCACTTTTGCCTCTAATAGTTATGTGCAAGAGAAGAGAACCATCATGATGGATGATGTGGTTGTCTACCATGTGCATACATTGTTTCCTTTGTTGTGTGTATGTGTAGGATACTTTGACTACATGTCAACCTTCACTTCAAGTGAGTTGACGATTCGAGCTCTTGAGAGCAAGCCGTACTACACCGATTCCATTCTACATCTCACTTGCTTGCGCATCGACATTGTGAAGGATGCACAAGGTCACGCTTTCAAGGTGACATCCTTCTTGAGCATGGATATTGTGGCTCATCCTACTTGTGTTGCTTGTATCATGACACATATGGGTCATCTTGGACCACTTACTTGCACATATGTTAGATATATTGCTTTCACTCATGATTGCCATTGTTCCATGCCTCATGAAATATATACCTTGGTGTTGCATCCATCTTGCGGATTAATTACTCATATCATATGTTTGGTTGCAACAATGTCATTTCTTCACATATGCCATGTCCGATTACTTGCTACATGCTTGACTTGATTTCCTCACACATGATGACCAATTGCTCTTTCTATTGTGTTGAGTGCCACCCTATGTTCACTACACCATATGCACATTATGATTGGATTGCCTTTCACTTTGTATTGCCCTATGTGTTTAGACACTTCACTGCACTTGGTGTTGTGAATCATTCATATGCCTACCATAGACCTTTCATTGATTTCCTTGTGCATGATTGCTATGACCATGAGGTAGATGCTTGTTATATTGTCACACATATTTGCATCCTTGCCTTGCCTTTGCATAGTTGCTTTCAAAATGCCTTAGATTGTGCTCAATTTATACATTTTCATGCCATGCCACAATCCTTTGTCACAACATATAATATGCATGAAGACACCACTTGTTCGGTGAATCGCCACTTGAATGATTGGTTATGCACTAAGGCTAACCACATTTGTTTTTCCAAGTGTTTGACATATTTGATCCTTTTGAAGGAATTCCTAGATGGTGAGACATTGGAGAGTGCCCCTTTAGAGCTTGATGATGATGAGCGCTTGGTGATCGTCCACCTCTACACGACGTCGCCATCTCTTTCCCATGGTGATTTGGATCTTGATCCGAAGACGGATCTTTCCCAAGGGGGAGGGGATGATGTGGAGCATCCTACGAATATCACCATGGCAAGAGTCCCTTCGGCAAGTGACACGTGCGACATCTGCTTCACATACATATAAGTTAATCATCTCCTTTACACGTGTTCACTTGTCCCCTTCGAGGATGGTATACTACTTGACACTCCTCTCATGTGCATGCATATGTATTGTCAGAGCTTCATGGAGGACGAGGAGGAGTGCCAACACCTACGTATGACTACACCATCCACGAGGGAATCTTGGAAGAGAAGGAAGAAGAAGCAGGGACAAGACTCTAAAAGTCCCGGACCTTCCGGCCTGCCCGGAACCTTCTGACCCCGGACCTTCCTGCCTGCCCGGAACTTCCGGCCACCTCGACCACAGGCGACTCCAGGCGTGCATACTCTCTAGTAACCCCGGAGCCTACCTGGACCTTCCCCGGAACTTCCGATGCCCGGAAGTTCTGGCCTATCCTGGAACTTCCGGCCTGCATGCGTGCATCCACTCGGGCCCAAGGCCCATGTACCCCTTTCTCACCCCACTTCTCCCTAGACTATATATACTCATCCCCCACCTCCATTCTAGGATTAGTTATATGGGACGGACATCTTACCTTCCTCGATTCCGGTCTCGGAAGGCGCCAATACCAATCCCATTTCCTGAAACCTGTGATCCGAAAATGCATATCACGATCAGTGGCACATGGCACTAGTTAGCTTGAGCTAAACTCAGGTCGTCCGAAAGGGCATGTACGAAGGACCGTCGGCTCCATACCGGAAAGCGTAAAAGGTCTGCCAATGTGATAATGCAACATCGCACTTGACACCTGTCAAGTGTGGTGTTCAGTAAGTCAAGTTTTTTGGCAAGCTTTTTCCGGACTCCGGGAGGTGAGATGGGGAGCAGAGGGCCCCTCTCCCCGCACCTGCAGGAATAGATAAGCTCTTCATGCATGAAGAGCTTCTCTATCATGCGCCTAGGCATGTAGGCACATGTACATGTACGCACGCACGTATAGATAGCTCTCTCTGCCAGAGAGAGCTATTCGCCCAGGTGCACACACACATGTACACGTGTGCGGCAATAGCACATGTAGGCATACACGTGCGGGGTATAGGACCGCACGCATCACTCGGACATACACACGTGCGTGACACGCACACATGTATCGCGGGAACACAACGCAGCCTAAAACGACCATGCGATAGCCCCTCACGTAGAATCTATCGTGAGTGTCCATCAACCCATCAAGAAACTTGCATAACTGGCCTCTGAGACCGTTTAGCTCACTGACATCACCCCGCTCTATCGGCCTCCACCGACAAGGCACCATTACTCCAAAAGCCCTGTCCCATGCCTGATCTAGCTGACAAGCCAACAACTAACTCGCTCCTCCCCAAGAGTCCAAGTCCGTGGTTTACCTTGCTTCCTGTTCCGAGAATCAACACATTCCTGGTAGGAACGCATTTTAAGATTTCGGAGCCCTGAACCGCTTCCGGACAGGAACAAATAAATATCGCTCAACCGGAGAACTGACTCCAAACTGAAAACCGACCGATGCCATTTTCCCATGATGCCATCACCTACCCATGATGGCATCACGTTACTATGCATAACTGGTGCCCTCTCCCAAGAAACAACTACACGCTCTCTATGAAGGGACCCCTATCCAAGACCCTAGTTACCGAGGACTTGTTTTCATGTGGGAAATATTGGGTGTCACAAGGCACAAGTTTATGTGCAAACCTCTCGTTAATGCTTGCCTTGCGAAAACCTAAACCGTTAGCCTAGGTAGGGACATCATTTCAGTTCCTAGCCATGAACGAACTGAATTCATCCGGTTTAGCGTGATCGGTCTTCCTCGTCATTCAATCAATCGTGATTTCACAACTCATCGACCTTGTTCCTGAGTTGGTGTTGCTTTCCTGGAAGGGAGATCGGTCTCCTTGATCGTTCCCTCAAGTGATCGGTCACTCCTCGTCACTAGCATATCAAAGTGACAAAACAAAAGACTCTTTATACGAAGAACATGGTGCCACTTTGAGGCATAAGTGTGTTAAAGGATAGTAGAAAAATCCCTTTTATCTTTTTCTCTCATTTATTTTCTCTCCATTTTTTCATGGTGGGCTTTTCTGTTTTTTCTTTTTCTTTTTGCCTCCCCTGTTTATATTTTATATATGGTGGGATCATTTGGCCTCCCCCATTTTTTTGTTTTTCGTCTGGAGTCTCATCCCGACTTCTTGGGGAAACATAGTGATGCGGAGCATCCTACGGACATCACCATGGCAAGAGTCCCTCCGGCAAGTGACACGTGCAACCTCTGCTTCACATACATAAAGGTGAATAATCTCCTTTACACGTGTTCACTTGTCCCCTTTGAGGATGGTATACTACTTGACACTCCTCTCATGTGCATGCATAGGTATTGTCAGAGCTTCATGGAGGACGAGGAGGAGTGCCAGAACCTACGTACGACTACACCATCCGCGGGGGAAGCTTGGAAGAGAAGGAACAAGAAGCAAGGACAAGGCTCTGAAAGTCCCGGACCTTCCGGCTTGATTGGAACCTTCAGACCCCAGACCTTTCGGCCTTCCCGAAACTTCCGGCCACCTCGACCACAGGCGTCTCCAGGCGTGCGTACTCTCTGGAAACCCTGGAGCCTGCCCGGACCTTCCTCGGAAATTCCGGCCTGCGTGCGTGCATCCACTCGGGCCCAAGGCCCAAGTACCCCTTTCTCACCCCCACTTCTCCCGAGACTATATATACTCATCTCCCACCTCCATTCTAGGGTTAGCTATGGTTTTGCTCTTAGTAAGTTGAGCCTAGATCCTTCCACTACCTCTCTTATGGAGTATATGCCTCTATGAGAGAAGGTCCCCTAGTGGATGTCAAGGCCCCTCATGAGGGAAGATCCTCCGGGATATCGAGGCCCCATCTCCCCATGGGATTTGGGATGAACTCTACCATGTATCCTTCTTTCCCTTTGTTGTTCAAGTACCTTTGTGGATCTTGTGTGTGGTGATTCTAGTGGATGTGTGATTGGTCTTGTTCTTGAGTGTTTCCTATTGTGATTTCTCCCTGTTCTTCCCCCTGTTGTTCATGTTCTTCGTGGGATACCCCTCCAATTCGTGAAAGATCAACACCTACAGGTTTGCCTCGTATCACATAGTCTCCATCATCCTTTCCTCATTAGGACAATGCTCTAATAAGTATGATCATCACACTTTTATTTACTTACAACTCGATATGAAAAAAATGATAGGACAATATGACTCTATATGAATTCCTCTGGCAGTGTACCAGGATATGCAAGATCTAGCCTGACATGTATCAAAAATACGATGAATGGTGGTTTTGCCACAAATATTATGTCAGCTCTATATGATCATGCCAAGTAATATGTTGATGAACGAACTAGTCATGTGAAGTGACGGTGGAATTTACATGGCAATATAATTCGGAATGGCTATGGAAATGCCATGATAGGTAGGTATGGTGTCTCTTTTTAGGAACATATAATGCAGCTTATGTGCAACAGAGCATATCATGTCACGATGTTTGGATGCACTAGGTAAAATTGCACCGATTCTCAAGGTGAGAATGGGATATGCACGGTACCGAAGAGGCTAGAAAATATGAGAAGGTGAATATGCGTATGTCCATGGTGTCACATTAGTCATAAAGAACTCATATACTTATTGTAAAGTTTATTAGTTTTATCATAAATCAGAGTACTACTCGCATGCCCCGAGGGAGGAGGTTGGTAGGAGTTAACCATCACGCCCCCCCGACTCGAAACAACACTAGGATTTTAACGAGGAATAGAAATGCTCACACATCATCACCATGCCTCTTTAATTTTTAGATGAATAATAATTTAACACCTCTTAATATCGACACTTGTATGAATCAATAATTGTGAACTCACACCTTTTTCACATTACCACATTAATGTCATTAACTCGAAATTTCTCTATATGTGTTACATCATACTTTTGATTATCACTCATTGAATACCTATTATTTTCATACTATTATTATGACCCATGCAAATTACCGCACTATTTATTAACTCTCAAGCAAATATAAGTGAAAAATGAGAGTGAAATCATTTATATAAAATCTACGAGCGACCATGCTCAAAAAGATATAAGTGAAGTACTATAGCAACTGCCAAGCTCAAAGAATATAAGTGAAGCACATAGAGTATTCTAACATATTATGATGAAGGCGTGTATCTCTCAAATAGATGTGTCCACCAAATGATGATTGTGGCAAACTAAAAGTAAAAGCAAACAAAAGCAAACAATGCTCCAAGCAAAACACATATCATTTGATGAATAAAAATGTAGCTCCAAGTGACATACCGATGGATTGAGACTAAAGAGAGAAGCACTTATAGGGAATACCAAAACTTAGACTCTTGCTACTCCTTATTCCGTGGTCCATCATGGTAACACCCAAAACTTGAAAACTTCAATCACACAAAACTCAACAAAACTTCGTGAGATCCATTAGTATAAGCAACCTATTGAATACTTTAGGTACTATTATAAATTGATTGTTATTTACTTTTTTGAATAATAGGTACTGTATTCTAACTTCTCCATGGCTTATACCCCTCGATACAATCCATAGCATAATCAAAACAAACAAACTATGCAAGCAAAACAAAATCTGTTTAAAACAGAACAGTCTGTAGCAATCTGTAAAGAGACCATACTTATGTAACTCTAAAATTTATTAAACATTAGGACAAAGTGTATAATTTGTATAGAAATACCGTGTAAAATTTTTAGACCATTATTATGCTCCAATGAAAATCGAAAATTCCTGTACTCGAGTCAAAAGTTTCTGTTTTGTTTCAGCATCGTTTCTACTCATCTTGTGAGTCATCCCAAAAGCTTTACTTGGCACAAAAACTAATTAAAACATAAAAGCATAATAATTACATTGTAAACAATCATTTTATCACAAACTAACATAAGGTAAAAATTAAAAATAAAGATAACTATTGGGTTGCCTCCTAGCAAGCGCTATTGTTTTATGCCCCTAGCTAGGCATAATGCATAGTTTCGAGTATTGTCATCTTTGACAATAAGATCCTTAGTAACACAACCATGGATAATAGGAACAATCGGAGGCTTGAAAATAGGATCCTTTATTAAGTTCACACAATTGGGATGAACACTAATCATTTTTAGATCTTTGTTTCTTTTGGAAGGAGGTGTCCTAATGCTCTTAGGGATGTATATGAACTTGGGAGTTTTGTCTCGCGAGGTACTAGCATTAGTTTTAGGTGGTGTGAAAGCGGAACCCACTTTGTCAATGGTCGGTTCCATTTTATCAATTCTATTCAAACCTTGTTCTACCATCTTATCAATAATAGTGTCCCTTTTCTTTAAATTTTTCAAGTCATTCCTACCCGTGACCCAAATTGAGTGATATGGTTTTGAAGTTTTTTATCTAACTCCTCAATTGGTTCACTAGTGCTCATTTTCTTTTCAATAGCATCAAGCCTTTGCATAAGATGTTCCTAGGTTAAATTGGTTTCATTAACGATAGTGGGTGGTGTTCCAAGAAGATTTTCAATTGCACTATAAGCATCCAAGGTGTGACGCATTAAGAATATCCCACCGGTGATGGTGTCTAGGACAAACCTATACCAAGTAGTGACACCAACATAAAAATTATGAAGCAAAGTAGTGGTGGATAACTTATTATTTGCTTTATTTTGAGAGTGGAAAATCCTATACCAAGCATCTTTTAAACTTTCTCCTCCCCTTTGTTTGAAATTGACAACATCACTATTGGGAGTAACGCGAACAAAGGAAGAACTAGCCATGACTCTGAACAAGAAAACTAGCAACAAGTACAGATAAATATTTATGTATTTTTGTTTTTTATGAGACAAACTAAATATAACAGCAAATAAAAAAATAACAAGTGAATGATAATTTGTGTGAAGTTACTTGATACTTAGTGATGGTATTCCCCGGCAATGGCGCCAAAAATCCTTCCCGATACTCGTGATCTGCGTTGTGTTTTCTGTGAAAAGGAATGGGTTATCGCAGCATAATGTGGGTAAGTATTTCCCTCAGTTATGAAACCAAGGTTTATCGAACCAATAGGAGTACCAATCCTCATCCGTCTTCAGTGGCTGCACATAAAAGAGCAAACAACTTGCACCCAACGTTGTCAAGAGGGTTGTCAATCCCCTTCCTCCTGTTATTTGCAAGCAAGTGAGCTGTGTAGATAATTGTAAATTGCAAAATAAAATAAAAGCAAGTAAATGGCAGCAAGGTAATAGTAGCGTTTGTAAATATATAAGTGAGTAGACCCGGCGGGCCTTAGGTTTCTCTAGTGGCATCTCTCATAGAAATAACATATGGTGGGTAAACAAATTACTGTTGGGAAATTGATAGAAAAGAGAATAGTTATGCAATTTTCACGGCAATGATAATGTGTATATAGGCATCACGTCCACAAGAAAATAGGCCGACTCCTGCCTGCACCTATTACTATTACTCCACTCATCGACCGCTATCCAACATGCATCTAGAGTATTAAGTAAAATAGAGTAATGCTTGGAGAACGATGACATGATGTAGACAAGGTGAACTCAATTAATATGAATTAACCCCATCGTTTATCCTTAGTAGCATCAATACAAATACGTATATTGTCCCCTACTTTGTCACTAGGATATAGAATCTCGTGAGGTTGAACCAACCACAATGCACCACTCCCACCGAAGAAATATCAATCTAGTTGGCCAAACTATCTCAATAGATCGGAGAGCATTACTAAGCTATAATTATCATGCAAATAAGAATCATAGTAATCAGGCTTGACTCAAATACTTCTCATGAATAATCTGAACATAAACTCACAATTCACCGGATCCCAACAAACGCACTATACAAAGGAATTACATTGGATATATCGAGGCAAAGATGTGATGAACATTGTATTTAAGATCAAGAGAGAGATTGCCATCTAGGTACTACCAATAGAATCGTAGGTGTGTGGTGAACTACTCGCACATCATCATGAGGGCAACAAGGTTGATGAAGAGGCCCTCCGTGATCGATCGCCCCTCTGGTAGGGTGCCAAAACGGAGCTCTAGATGGGCTCCCGTCGGAACAGAGACTTGCAACGACATAAAAAGTGTTTTGGGATCTCCTATAGGTTTATTGAAATATTAGAGAATTTATAGGCAAAAGAGGGACATTGGGAGAGGCATGAGGGGGCCACCACATATCAGTGCGCCCCCCTCAAGGCGCACCCTGATGTGTGGTGGGACCCTGGTGTGCCTCCCGGCCTCCTTCCTATGCTTCCAGGTCTTCTTTTGCTCCAGAAAAAAGTCATCAAAAAATTTCGTGGCAATTGGACTTCGTTTGGTACTGTAAACCTAAAAAGTAAAAAAACATGGAGAAGACAATAACTGACACTAGGCACTGGGTCAGTAGGTTAATGCAAAAATATATTATAAATTGGTAAACGAATGCTCAAAAAGTATCCTAGAATGATAATCTACCAGCATGTGACTATCGAAAAGTATAGATACGTTGGAGACATATCAGCAGGGCAATGTTGTCGTGTAGGGTGGAAATTAGGCGGGCCTCGCTGGGAAGGCACGCACATCCAGCGCTACCGCGCCACCAGAGAAGAAGGGCAAGGTTTCGGCATGAAGCGCAAGAAGGTTCCTACAAAAAGGCCGGTGACTTCATCCTCTCATTCCGCTGCGGCAAGAGGTAACACGACGATGCCCTTCAATGATGATGCTTCCACCACAAGCGAGGTGTTCGATGAAATGGTCGGAAGGTATGCTTCTTCGATTTCTCTACTTGCTTTGATTTTAGCCATTGCGGTAGCTCGTGACTTGACGATACTCGTTGTAGCGCCGGTTCAAACGATACCACTACAGAGTTCATAAACTTGTTGGACACCAACACCGTCAACATCGATCAAGACAGGATCGCTGAATTCGATTATAATGAAATGGATGGTGGCGTAGATGGTCATGGTGGTGAAGATGAGGTGGAGGATATAGATGATGGGGTGTATGACCGAGCGCAAGCAAAAAAATGCACAAGATCAAAGAACTACACGGAGTTCAAAGAACAAATCTTGATCAAGGCTTGGAGTGCAATGTCTCTTGATTCGTGCATCAGCACATCTCAAACCGCCAAGAGGTATTGGAAAATGATCAGAGATCAATTCTTATGCATGACGAAAAGGTATCCCAATAGGACTCCACACACCTTTGGTCACTCCAAGGTCATTGGGACGTGTTCAAGCTGATTTGTAGCCGTTGGGTAGCTTGCTTGGAACAAGTTCGCAATGCACCTCCAAGTGGAACCGTGAAATCCGACTATGTGAGTTCGTTTTCACGTCCCAAGTTGTGCAAATCATTTGTAGCATTTGAAGTGATTGCATCATTTGACATTGTTTTAATTGTGTAGGAAAATTTGCCCAACAAAGATACAAATACATGGAAGCTTCCAAAGGAAAATTCTTTAAACTAGAGCATTGTTGGGAATTGCTAAAAAGTGTGAGAAGAGGGAGTTGATTGAGAAAGAATCCCCACCGAAGAGAGGTTCACTCACAAACATGGATGATGATGACCCATGAAACTTGAACAAGCCTGATGGAGACAAGAAGACAAGGAAGAAGATCAAGAGGGAACACGAGGCATTGACCTTGCGGGACAAGATAGATGCCATCATGCAATCAGATGAGTTGATGTTGGCGAAGACATAGGAGCCAAAGAAAGAGTTGGAGGAGAATAATGTCGGGCCCATGGGACCGGGGTACCCAGGCCCGTGTGCTTGTGGCCTAGGACAGGTCACGCATCAAGGGCCCACGACGGCCCATCAAGATTTTGCGGAGCCAGACCCTCGTGATTGTATGGCCCCGTGAGGCGCACAGGCGGTCTCTTCAAGGACCTCGTGGAGCCCTCCTTGTGAGGCTACCTCTCGAAGCCGTCTCTAGGGCCCTCGCTGGGCGCTCCAGACATAGGCGGCTTAGCAAAGCCACCCAGCCCCGTGTTTTCGCATGGGTGACGCAAGCCTTACCACGCAATGCCAGGAGCCGTGTGAGTAGATGCAGGTGGAGAGGTTTTCCCCTTTTATGCTATGAGAGTGAGGCCAACTCGCTGGTTCCCAAAGCAACCACCAAAGGTTTCCTCTTTGGTGAAAGGAGATCGAGGCCAAGGGCTCAACATGACGGAGGTCATCCCTGAGCCCCCTAGCGCATCACGACAACAAGATTTAGCAGGCGTAGACTGCTTTTGTCAGATAGCCCGTGATCTTGTCCCCTTTCAGACGGCTCGCTGTGGTGACCCTTCCCGCCTTGTGATTTCGGGGAAGAGGACCATGGGCCAGTATAAAATAGGACAAGCCTCCGCTATAGAGGGGGATCGACCCGATATGAGCAAGAACACTCCTTTGTGACCTCTCATAATCATGAGCAATTAATACAAGTAGGAGTAGGGTCTTACACCGCGAGGTGGCCCGAACCTAGGTAATTGTTGTGTCTGTGTTCTTCCTCTCTAGTTCGTGCTTGCACTTGTGCCGCTGGAGACTCGCGAGGTAGGATAGAGCTGGTGAGCGAGCGCACCCCAGAGTTCGAACCACCTTAGTTCTCGGAGCCTCGATTCTGACATTTGGTGCGCCAAGTAGTGGTGCGCCGCGGTTCTGCAGCTCCGTCTGAGCTCTTCCCTCCAACGACCCCATGGCTTACGCCAACCTCCTACATGACGGGCGTCGGACGGCTCGCCTCGACCAGGCTAGACCCACAAACCGCCACCGCCACCATCCTGCAAACCCCGCGGTGGTCGCCGTCCCTAACCACGCTTGCCGTGGTCGGCGGGCTCCCACTTGGCGCTCTCCCCTGCATCAAGAGGGCTGCGCCGCGACGGCTTCCCCGCCTCATGCCCGCCTTGGGGACTTGAGCGCACATGATGCATTGCTCATGGCGGACGATCTGCTCCGCCACTGCAGGATGGATGGCAGCCACAACGCTTGGTTGAATCACGTCGCCAAGCTCATCGCTACAGCTATAGGAGCCTCAACCCTGCGCCGTCGCTCTACCCCCTCCGTCCCGCGTTGGGGAAGTGGCACGCAAGGAGCCCGCACTGCTTCACCGGCATGGCAATCAACACGAGCCCACACGCGGAGCCCGCTCGTGCGACCAACCCCACGTCTTCTTCCTCTTACTCCAGGTCCCAGTAACGGGGCTTGAGCAGGGGCGCGGCTGTGGTCGCGCTCGGCCTAGGAGCGCAAGGTGCCTGGTCTGCGCATTTCACCACGTGCGCACCCACAACACCAAGGATTGTCAGGTGTCGAGGGCCCCTCGTGGCGACCATGTTGACTAGCACCCGGGCCGCTACATCCATGATGTTGGCTGCGGGAGTGACCAAGGAAGAGGCAGGCATGGTGGCTGAGATGGCGACTCTCGCCTAGACAGTGGGCGCGAGTAGGAGCATGGGAGGCCCTGGCATGGGAAGTCCCACGGGCCATGACCTTAGGAGAGCGCCGCTCCCTCCCTGTGGCCAACGTTGCCGGTAGAGGTCAGTAACGCCCAGACGGACCAAAGAGATGGGAGCCCTTAGGGGCCGCGCATGGTAGCTTGTCTTCTCGGCGGCGACAATGCCCCGGCGCCGCGTCACCTGCTCAAGCAAGCCCCGCATGGGGAAGACGTCATTCCCCCGAGGCCGGAGACCAGGCGACCCCTTGGTAGTCCATGGCACGCCGCCTCACCCAACGCGACAGGTGGCGCCGGGACCGCTGCCATCACGAGCACCCTCTGCTATGCACCCTAATGATCAACGATGTCATGGTCGCCAAGACCCTTATTGACGGGGGCACAAGCCTCAACAGGCTCTCCGTCGAAACCTTCGAGGCGCTCCGGACGCTCTATGACAGGTTGGATCCCACCAGGCCGTTCTTGGGAGTAACCGGGGACCCCTCCATCCCCCTGGGGCAGGTTCATGTCCCCATCACTTTTGGCACATGCGAAAACCACCGCGTTGAGCTCATTGATTTATAGGTGACGCACATCAGTCTCCCATACAATGCGATGCTAGGGTACCAGGCGTTGGCCAAGTTCGTGGCGGTTGTCCACTACGATCACAATACCCTCGGGATGCCTGGCTATAGTGGCATCATCACCGTTGCCGGCGATGAATCGAACGCAGCATGCTCCCTCGAGTGAACCCATGGGGTGGCCACGCTCAAATGCGTGAGCATCAAGGAAGGCCTGGGAGGGCATCGGGGTCTCACCCGGGAGGGTCCCCAGGGCTCTTGAGCCTACACCCCTGAGGAAGAGGCAAAAATCGTCCGTGCAAGCTCCCTCCAAGCGAAGGGAGTAGTGCCGATGCCAGGATGGGACCGCTCGTGACGCCTTGATGATCAACGGCGTGGGACAGGCCAGACAAGGGCTGCCATGCCTTACCACAGGGGCTACGCCAGGTATGCCAACACATCGGGTCCGAGCTAGAGTTGCCCCATGCCACGTCGGTGCTCGCGACCCCGCGGAGTTCATACGACTCCACACATCGAGTATCGAGGTAGCAGGTGGAGGCGACAATGCCAAGGCAAGCTGGTTCCCCATGGCCCCCAGGAGCGACACACGCTAATGGATCATGAGCCTTCCCGAGGGGCCGACCTCAGTGTGGAGCGAGCTTTGCGAGTCGTTCACCACAACCTTGAGGGGTGCGCATGACCGCCCCCTCCCCAACAACGGCCGGCGGCGCGTGAAGCATCTCCCCCTCGTAGACTGCAACTGCCTCATGATGCCACCCGGAAAGCTAAGTTAACTACCCCACGAGGCACGATAACCCCTGATCACGTTCTGTCTTCCCGTAACTTTGTTCCAGGTGAAAACCTCCCCACTCGCGTGAGCCGCGTGCGTGTCAAAAGTCTCCCCCAAAGCTTTGCGCCTTAGGAATTATAGCCGAGCCCCGGACCCATCACCTACTGGCCTTGTCTCGAGTAGCACGCTTTGGTGTAGCAGCAACTACTAAATCGGGCTTAGAGGCCGGACATTTGCAGTACAGAACGCTAAAGAGATCATGAAGAGGAGGACTGATCCCAACAAGAAATATCAAAGATAAACTCGTTGATGAACCAAGCACGATGTTGAGCCTAGAGCATGAAGGCTATAATTTTTCTTACACGCCCCAGTAGGGCAAGAATGGTTTTTGCAGGAAAAGAGACATGAAGCAAAAGAAAAGAGACAGGGTCTGAGCGACGCCACCTCCTGGACTACAACCCTGGACTCCAACCTAGGCGCTGCCCACGCCTAGTCAGAGTCATCCTCTTTGACGCGGGTGTACCGAGGGTCTTCAGAGTCGTCGTCGCTCCAGCTTCCCTTGGAGGAGGAGATGATACTATCGTCGTCGCTCGAGGAGCTGATGTCATCACCGCTGTCACCCTCTGGGGAGCAGTTCAGGCGACCACCGGCTCCACCAAAGATCTTCATGAAGAGTGTGGAGGCCCCATCGAACTGAAGTGGAGGACGCGTCCTTTCTTCAAGCCTCGGGAGAGAGCGAACGACTTCCAACCCCACTTCAGAAACATGAGGCCAAAGGGGTTGAATTCCATCACCACCCAAGAGGGCTCATTGTAGCAACCATCCGGTTGCAGCCACAGGCCTAGGGTGCACGCAGTCCGCCATCTCATCCGCGAAGTAATCCGGAAGTCGGAGCCAGGTGCTAGGTGGGCTGCTCATCCCTACAATGAACTTGCAGGCCGAGTCTGTAGAATGTCACCACAGCTGAGGCGGTCGGGCGGCTGCACCACCTCTCCTACCACGCCCGTGGCCACCTCGCCCCCCGCGTCCATGCCCGTGGGCTGGGCTCCCTCTACGGCTGCACCTATTACTATTACCCTGAGCGCCCGCACCCATTGGGAGGTGCCCTGGGAGGAGCGGCCGAGGAACGAGGTTGTTTACGTCCCTTGATTGGCGGCTAAGGGGGTGCCTCCATGATGGCCATCTTCTCCTTCTTGATTGCGGAAAACCTCCTCACGGGTATCATTGTGGTGGTGGCAGAAAATGGAATGGAGAGCAAGAGTGGGGAGGAGAAGTAAGGAGGCCCTTCGCCGCATGTTATATAGCATTTGACAAGTGGCAGGCTTGCCGCGCCTAGCAGGCTTGCCACCTCCTCATGGCTCTTGTGGCCCAGCTCCAATGCTTCGGGGGTCTCTTTTGGTCCACAAAAAATCATACTAAATTTTAAGCCCATTCCGAGAACTTTTTTTTTTGCACAAAAAATGACACCCTGGTAGTTCTGCTGAAAACAACATCAGTCCGGGTTAGTTCTAATAAAATCATACCAAAATCATATATAATTCTTGTAAACATGTCATGAATACTTCATAAATTATAGATACGTTGGAGACGTATCAGCATCCCGAAGCTTAATTCCTGCTCGTCCTCGAGTAGGTTAATGATAAAAGAAATAATTTATGAAGTGTGAATGCTAGCAAGTTCACAAGTTTGATCAATGATAATTCCAATCACTTTTTCTAGCATCATTATAAATAGTATATCATCTCATAAAACTTCTCATGATCAAGTATCAAGCTATTCACATGTTAAAGTATAAACCGGAAAGTTTCTTGAAAACTAACAAACTATGCTTTCAGTCACCAAACAATTGCAATTCATCTTATTTCCAGGAAGGGTCTATGTAAGAGCTTTGATTTAGCAAATTCCACATACTCAACTAGCATATAGTATTTCATGATTGCTAACTCTCAAAGCATATTTTTAGAGCAAATGGCATCCGTCAAACACTGAGAAAGATAGGGGCTTAAAGTTTCACCTCCCAACTTATTTATCATATAGATAATTGTCAACAATAATAATTCATGATCAAATATATTTGGATGGCCATATATGCTTGGATCTTTCCCCACCACATGATGCTTGCCAAGATAAGAAAGCAAAATATAGGAAGTGGTGAAGATCACCATGACTCTTGTATAAAGGTAAGTACTAGAAAGTAAAAGATAGGCCCTTCACAGAGGGAAGCAGAGGTTGTCATGCGCTTTTTGTTTTTAGATGTGCAAACTCTTAATGCAAAGGAACGTCACATTGTATTTCCCTTTGTGATAGCAACCTTTATTATGCAGTCCGTCGCTTTTATTTCTTTACCATCACAAATTCGTACAATGCTTATTTTCCCTTACAATAAAAGATCTTACATATTTAGGAGCAATTTTATTGCGTTTTGCACCGATGACAACTTACTTGAAGGACATTATTCAATCCATAGGTAGGTATAGTGGAATCCCATGGCAAAACTGGTTTAAGGGTGTTTGGATGCACAAGTAGTATTTCTACTTGGTGCGGAAGTTTTGGCTAGTATGAGGTGGAAGCAAGCACCACATGTTGGAGGATCCAAAACAATATAAGTTCTATACGAATATACCGAAGCATAACTCATTACGTTGTCTTCCTTGTCCAACTTCAAATAATTTGCTCAAGTTTGAAAATAATTAATGGGTATTCACAATCATAGAATATGTCCAAGATAGTATATTTATATGTGAAATCTCTCATCCTTCAATAATTTTTCATGGATTGTTCAAGTGACCAATGCGGTGTTTGCTAACTTTCAATAAATTTCACCACCTATACTTATTATGTGTGAAGTCATTACTCCCCATGGGATAAGTATATGAAGCACTTTTAATTTCATATTTATGATATTCAATTCATTCAACCATTTACTCATAGGATATAAGTGAAGCACGAGAGTGAATGAAAAACTACTCCAAAAAATATAAGTGAAGATCAATGCATAGTCAATTAGTTAAATAGCCATGTGAGGACTCTCTCTTATTCAAAATTTAATATCCAATGAGTTTATTGAAACAAAAAACAAAACAAAATGGCAGTTCAAGAATAGCACGCATCATGAGAACGAATAATAATTTAGGCTCAACATAGGCTAACCGATGATTGTTGACGAAGAGAGGTGGGATGCGTAGCATCCCCAAGCTTAGATACTTGAGAGTTCTTGAAATATTTTCTTGGGGTGCCTTGGGAATCCCCAACCATAGGATTTTTTATCTTGTTCAATCCTCTCATATCCCGGTTTCACCTATTCTTAAAAAACTTCATCCACACAAAACTCAAAAAAGAACTCGTGAGATAGGTTAGTACACATAAGAACAAATCAAAACTTCATGTACTGACAAGAAAAGTTGAAAAATAATTTTCAAACATTAGGTACTATCATTTAGACAATTTATATGTACCAATATAGGCTATGGAAACGATAGGACAAATAGATAACAAAATTATGACAGCAATCTGTCTAAACAGAACAGTCTATAGAAATTTAGTAAACCAGTGTACCTCTATAACTCTAAAAATTATGAAAATTTAGGAAATTCTATGTAATTTATATGAAAACACTTTTTAAAAATTTCAAAAACTTTCCGCGTTCCAATAAAATATGAAAATTGAAACACTATAGCAAAAGTTTCTGTTTTTACACAGCACACATCAAAACATGCAATGCAAGCATCCTAAGGCAATTCTTGGAACTTTTTATTGAAAAAAATATATTATAAATAACACCTTACAGAAAAATAAAATAAAATGACAATCCAAGCAAAATCATATTATGTGACGAATAAAAATATAGCTCTAAGTAAGATATACCGATAGTGTTGAAGACAAAAGAGGGGATACCTTGCAGGGCATCCCCAAGCTTAGACGCTTGATTATTCCTTGAATATTTCCTTGGGAGTTCCTTGGTAATACCCAATATTGTGTTCTTGACACTCCTTATTCTCCTCATATTGATATCTCACCCAAAACTTGAAAACTTCAATCACACAAAACTTAACGGAACTTCGTGAGAAGGGTTAGTGTAATAAAGATAAATCATTCACTTAGGTACTATCAAGACAAGATTCATAATTTTACCCACATGATACCTACTGTATTATATCATTACCATGATTTATATTACTCAATATAAGCTATAGGAACACTTGAAACAAGCAAACTATGCATGCAAAACAGAATATGTCAAAAACAGAATAGTCTGTAAAGATCTGAATTATCACCAAACTTTCCTAACTCTAAAAATTGTAAAACATTATTACATATCACATAATTTGCATTTAAATTTTTTGTAAAAATTTCAGAATTTTTTGACTCTCCAGTAAAATCAGGTAATTCATATACTGGACGCAAAACTTTCTGTTTTTGTACAGAATCAAACAAGCAAGTACCCACACTATCCCAAAGGCTTTACTTGGCACTTTATTGAAATAAAAGGCACAAAACATGATTACTAGAGTATCTTATTCATGTTAAAACATCAAAACAGAAGGTAAAAGTGTTGGGTTGTCTCCCAACAAGCGCTTTCCTTTAATGCCTTTTAGCTAGGCATGATGATTTTAATGATACTCTCCCAAGCCAAATTCCGATGCTCATTCTATTCATACACTAAAATATATAAGTGAAGTTCACAAAGCATTCTAAAATTAATTAACCAATACCCAATCCCAAAATATATAAGTGAAGCACATGAAGCATTCTATGAATCCACACTCAAAAGATTTAAATGAAGCGCATGAAGCATTCTACAAAGGCATACTCAAAAGATTTAAGTGAAGCACAAAGAGCATTCTATAAAGCCATACTCTAAATATTAAAGTGAAGCGCATGAAGCATTCTACAAATAAATGAAGGACTAACTCATACTATAAGGGTGCATAAAGGAAAAGAAAAACACTAAAGACGCATATCATGTGAACAAAACAAAAACCGAGGTATACCGATAATTGTTGAAGAATAAAGATGGGATGCCTTCCGAGGCATCCCCAAGCTTGGATGCTTGAGTCTTCTTGAATTATTTACTTGGGGTGACTTGGGCATCCCCAAGCTTGAACTCTTGTCTCTCCATATTCTTCTTATATCGACACCTCCTCCATCTTCGAATACTTCATTCACACAAAACTTAACAAAACCCTCGTGAGATCCGTTAGTATAATAAATCAAAATAATACTTCAAGTACTATTGTGGACTCATTACAAATTCATATTAGAATTATATCTACTTTAGTCCAACTTCACCATGGTTCATACCCCCCCCGATACAACCCATAGATTCATCAAAATAAGAGAACAATGCATAGAAAACAGAATCTGTCAAAAACAGGACAGTCTGTAGTAATATGGAAACTTCGAATAGTTCTGTAACTCAAAAAATTCTCAAAATTTAGGAGCATTTTTTCCCCTATAAGTACTGTTTAAAAATTTCAGAAACTTTTGACGTTCCATTAAAAAATGTAAATTCACGCACTACAGCCAAAGTTTCTGTTTTTGCACCGCACACACCAAACAAGCAATCTAATCATCCTAAAAGCAAATCTTGGCACATTATTTTTATAATGCAATGGATATTGTACCAGGGGATCATTATTTTTCAGAAGTTTCCATTAAAAAATGTACATTGTTTCCATGAGCATGAACACAAGTGTTCAAGGTTGACCCTCACTTCTCCAATGCACAACCTTCCAATCACTTCTCTTTTTGAAAAACTTCTTAGGAATAGGAGGCAAATAACTTTTTTTGTATTTTTAATTTTTTTTGTTTCACCCACAATTTAAGAAAGAAAAAAGGGAAAACAAAATATATAAAGTTAAGAAAGCAAACAAGCACACACGATAATATCAACCCCACGCTATTGCTCCCCGGCAACGGCGGCGGAAAAGAGATTGATATCCCCCAAGTGCAAGGAATCATCATAGCAATTTCCAAACGTGGAAGTGATAAGTATGGAGTGTAGAACCCACAAGGAGCTAAAGGTAAGATCAATATTCTCTCAAGTCCTATCTGCCGCCGATACGACTCTACGTACACAGAACGTTTGCTTCCATCTAGAAACGAGAAATAAAACTATGTTGTGGGTATGAAGAGGATAGCTTTGCATGACATTGGAGAACTAAAATATAAAAATAGGTGTTGTTATCATAATATTACAATATATTACAAATAGCGATTGTGGAATAATGATGGGTCGGTGTGCGGAATTATCCTAGGCAATTGTTAACAAGATCGGAAATCATTATTGCAATTTTATATGAGGGAGATGCATAAGCTAACATACTTTCTCTACTTGGATCATATGCACTTACGATTGGAACTCTAGCAAGCATCCGCAACTACTAAAGATAATTAAGGTAAAACCCAACCATAGCATTAAAGCATCAAGTCCCCTTTATCCCATACGCAACAACCCCTTACTCGGGTTTATGCTTCTGTCACTGAAGCAACCCACTATAAGCGAATCATTAACGTATTGCAACACCCTACAACGGGGATCCTTCATGGGTGCGCAGCACGGAAGGAACCATAGGATAGCACCAAAATAAACATACAACTCAAACCAATCTAGATCATCAATCAACCCAAAGGACAAAAGAAATCTACTCAAAACGTCATAGGATGGCAACACATCATTGGATCATAATATGTGGCATAAAGCACCATGTTGAAGTAGGGGATTATAGCGGGGTGCGGGAGAGTGGACCGTTAAAAGGAGACGAGGATGGTGATGAAGAAGGTGATGTTGATGAAGACGATCACCACGGCGATGGTTCCCCAGGTGGCACTCCGGCACCACCAAGAGAGAGGGGGAGAGGGTCTTCCCCTTGTGATTCCTCCTCCATGGCCTACCCCTCAGTTGAGAGAGGTTCCCCCTCTGGTCCTTGGCTTCCATGGTGTTGATGGCCCCTCTGGGATGATGAAAATGGCCTCCAATGATGGTGACCCCCTCTGACAGGGTGCCCGAGAGGGCCAAGATTGGTTTTTCGTGGCTTTGGAGGTTTGCGGCGGTGGAACTCCCGATCTAGGTTTCTTTTTGGAGGTTTCAACATTTATAGGAATTTTTGGCATCGATCTCACGTCAAGGGGGGCCACGAGGCGGTGGCAAGCCTGCTAGGCACAACCACCTCCCTTGGCCGCGCCTGGCAGGCTTGCCACCTCCTCGTGCCTCTTCCGACCCAGCTCCTATGCTTCGGGGGTCTCTTTTGGTCCACAAAAAATCATAGTAAATTTTCAGCCCATTACGAGAACTTTTATTTCTACACAAAAAATGACACCATAGCAATTCTGCTGAAAACAACATCAGTCCGGGTTAGTTCTAATAAAATCATACAAAAATCATGCAGAATTATTGTAAACATGGCATGAATATTTCATAAATTATAGATACGTTGGAGACGTATCAGTGGCCGTGTCCACTCGCCTTCAATGGACAAATGCGAGGTCAGAAAGCGCGATGATGACCCCATGCCGCGTGCAGGTCTTGCGTCAGCCCAGGCAGTTTCCAAGGCATCATAGGAAGTGGAGGCATCCTATGCGCCGTCATGTGCGACATGTTGTGCATGGCGGTGCGTGGCATGCCGTGGGCCCCGGGGCTACTGTCAGGCCCGTCGGACCGGGGGTACCTAGGCCCGTGCGCCTACGGCCCAGGACGGGTCGCACATCAAGGGCCCGTGGAGGCCCTCTAGGATTTTGTGGAGCCAGACCCTCGCGATGGTATGGCCTCGCGAGGCACACATGCGGTGTCTTCAGGGACCTTGCTGTCGGTGTCAAAACCGGCAGATCTCGGATAGGGGGTTCCGATCTGTGAGACTAGAATCGATGGTAACAGGAGACGAAGGAGACGATGTTTACCCAGGTTCGGGCCCTCGTATGGAGGTAATACCCTATGCCGTGCTTGATTTTATTGATGATATGTAGGCTGCAGAGTTGATCTACCTCGAGTTCGAATAGCTAAACCCTAGATGAGTTGTCCTCTCTCTACAACCTAAAACCCTCTGGCTTATATAGACGCCGAGGGTACCTAGGGTTTACACATGGTCGGTTACACGTCGAAGGGATAAACATGCCTATCTACCATCGACAACTTGGAGGGCACGCCACGGCTCCTTGAAACTTCCATCCTGGCGACGGGGCCCTTGATCATCCGATGCTCATCCTACGACCCACATAGTCCGGCCCATGAGAAATAGGTCGACTATCCGAGGACCCCTTAATTCAGGACTCCCTTAGTAGCCCTCGGACTAGCCTTAAACGCCGAGGTATATAGGGATAATCTTTGTGTGTCACAATCTTCGGCTTGCGAGGCGAGTCCCTCTACTCCTTCTTGTGTGGCAACCGACCAGTCATCGGTTAAATCCCAAGCATCACGAGCTTGCCAGGTCCATTATAATAACCGTTAGCGTTTCTCGATTTTCGCGCGTCATGGGGAGACGAGCGGTTCAGAGACTTTTTACAAGACCAGGCCTCTGCAATGGAGGCACCACTCATTTAAAGAAACAGAATCATGGTCTAGGCCACATCCTCTTTTTCCTCCCCATCGAAAGAAACTTCCAGCGAAAGTTCACCATAAAAACATGGCGAGCACTCCTAGCTCTTCTTCGTGCCCTTACGGCTCCCATCCCGGGGATTGGACAAGATGTTCCGTCTCCCTTCTTTGACTACGCAACCTTGAGACCCAAGGGTACCTTCCCTCCTCGAATTTGACAGTTGTTCGTGCTGGCTTATCTTCATTCAACAGTGAAGCCTTCGAGGAAAATTTCCCCAATCCACAAAAGGGGGAGCGTGTATGCTTCGTGCCCTTCCTTTTGCGGGGTCTCGGGTTCCCCATTCATCCATTCTTGAGGGGGTTATTGGAGTTCTATGGGATCCAACTTCATCACCTCACCCAGGGTCTATCCTGCACATCTCGGGATTCGTCGCCCTTTGCGAGATGTTCCTGGGCTAAGTGGCACATTTTGAACTATGGAGGAAGTACTTCTGCCTCGTCCCTCGAACTCGAGACAAGACAATCTTGGAGGTCGGCGGAGCCAAAGTATGCCACATAGCGGGGACGGGGTATCCGGTGGGAACACCGCAGGAGTTCGAAGAATGGTCTTCGGAATGGTTTTATATCAAGGACGTCCCCCTATTTGACCCAGCTCAGAGGGGTTTACCCGAATACACCGACGCCCCCTTGAAGAAGAGGTACAACTGGCGACTGAAGATCTTGTCCCAAGAAGATAACATCGAAGTGGAACGCTTGGCGGCCCGTGTGAGGGTACTAGCCCATCACAGGCTGACCATGATAGATGTCATGGCTGCCACAATCACCCGGTGCGTGCAGCCTCTTCAGCAGAGAATACACCCTTTGTGGTGCTACAACGGGACAAGCGACACAACTCGCTCCCGACGACTGGGCCCTACCAATCAAACAGCCTTGGCCGCCGCACTTGCCGACCTATACAAAGTGGAGCAAGAAGATTTTATTCGGCTGCCGACCAAGGAGGGCTACTCCGGTCTCAATCCCATCGAATTGGTAAGCCTTTCAATTTAGTGACTACAATTCGGGTTTTCAATTTGCCCTTTTTGACCAAAGTTATTAACTTTATGCGAACAAGAATGGAGGAGCTTTATCGAGACAATTAACCGTCCGCCCCCCAGCCCGAGGACTATTCCCGTGATGACGATCCGGGCTTTCATGACGACCCGGAATTGACAATTGAGCTTGAAGATGGGGTTTTCTACTCGGGGAGCCTCAATCGATCCAAGGTGGCTATTATAATAGATTATCCTGGATCATTCCCTCCCTCTGTGATAAGCAAGAATAAGAAAAATTCATCCCGCAAGAGATAGGTATTCTGCACCAATCCAAACTTAGCATCTCCGCCTTCCAAGCATCATCTGTTGGGGAACGTCGCATGGGAAACAAATTTTTTTCCTATGCACACACAAACCTATCCATGGTGATGAGCATCTACGAGAGGGAGAGTGGATCTACGTACCCTTGTAGATCGCTAAGCGGGAAGCGTTAAGAAACGCGGTTGGTGTAGTCGAACTTCTTCGCGATCCAAATCGCCGAGTGTCCCGCGATCCAATCACGAACCGTCCCGCGAACACATCATGATCCGTCCTGTGAACTCATCACGATCCGTCTCATGATCTTGATCACGATCTGTCCCGCGAACTCATCACGATCCGTTCCGTGATCACATCACGAACCATCTCGCGATCTCGAGCACGGTCCTTCCGATCTAGCGCCGAACGGACGACACCTCCGCGTTCAGCACACGTGCAGCTTGATGATGATCTCCACCGTCTCGATCCAGCGAGAGGAGGTGGAGAGGAGAGAGAGTTCACTGGCAGCATGATGGTGCTCCGGTGATGGTGGTGGAGCAATTCCGGCAGGGCTTCGCCTAAGCGCTGCAGAAAACCGATCTAGAGGAGAAACTATGCACCGGTGGAACGGGTAGCACGTGGCCGGAAATTCTGTCCAAAAACCACCCAATCCACTAGTATATATAGGAGGAGAGGAGAGGAGAGGCAGCGAAGGCCTTTGGGTCGGCTGAAATAGGAGGTGGGAGCAATCCTACTTCACCTCCAATCCTAGTTGGAGTAGGATTGCCTCCTATTGGCTGATTTTCCACTTTTTGCTTTAGGACTTTCTCTCCTGCGCCATGGGCCTTTGTGGCTGTTTTCCCAGCCAACTAAGGGCTGGTTATTATTCTCCCACATCCCATGGACCTCTTGGGGTCGAAATACCCCTCCCGGAGGCCTCCCGGTACACTACCGGCACTCCTGGTACGCTACCGGCACTCCCGGTACACTACCGATGAGCCCGAAACTTTTCCGGCGACCAAACTGGGACATCCTATATATGAATCTTTACCTCCGGACCATTCCGGAGGTCCTCGTGACGTCTGGGATCTCATCTGGGACTCCGAACAACCTTCGGTCACCACCATACATAACTCTACACTACCGAAACGTCACCGAACCTTAAGTGTGCAGACCCTGCGGGTTCGAGAACTATGTAGACATGACCGAGACACCTCTATGGTCAATAACCAATGGCGGGACCTGGACGTCCACATTGGTTCCTACATATTCTAAGAAGATCTTTATCGGTCGAACCTCTATGTCAAGGATTCAGTTAATCCCGTATAACGTTCCCTTTGTTCTTCGGTATGTTACTTGCCCGAGATTCGATCGTCAGTATCTCCATACCTAATTCAACCTCGTTACTGGCAAGTCTCTTTACTCATTCCGTAATACAAGATCCCGCAACTAACAATTAGTCACATTGCTTCCAAGGCTTATTGTGATGTTGCATTACCGAGTGGGCCCCGAGATACCTCTCCGTCACACGGAGTAACAAATCCCAGTCTCGATCCATGCCAACTCAACAAACACCATCGGAGATACCTGTAGAGCACCTTTATAGTCACCCAGTTACGTTGCGACGTTTGATACACACAAGGCACTCCTCCGATATCCGTGAGTTGCATGATCTCATGGTCATAGGAACATATACTTGACATGCAGAAAACAGTAGCAATAAACTGACACGATCATATGCTATGTGTGTAGTTTGGGTCTTATCCATCACATCATTCTCCTAATGATGTGATCCCGTTATCAAATGACATCTCATGTCCATGGCTAGGAAACCTTAACCATCCTTTGATCAACGAGCTAGTCCATTAGAGGCATACTAGGGACATGGTTTTGTCTATGTATCCACACATGCATTTAAGTCTCCGATCAATACAATTATAGCATGGATAATAAACTATTATCATGAACAAGGAAATATGATAATAACTAATTTATTATTGCCTCTAGGGCATATTTCCAACATCATCGGTCTGCAAGACATGCATCGACTATAGCCGCAATGCCCGAGCCAGAGAGTAACGGGGATCCATCGCACGATCCGGCCATGGGGACAAGCCCGTCCATCCTCTCAACTCAAAGGTACTATGTTTGACTGTTTTATTTTATTATCGTGACTAACAGAGCCTCACAAGAGACCTTATGTCGAAACACTTAGGCCACGAGTTCGGCCTTCTTCTGCCGAGGAGGTTGACAGGGTGTTCGGAGGCACTCAAGATTTCCAAGCTTCAGCTCGTGCTGAATCCTCTACGGAAGTCCCTGTGGTCAATCCGACCCCTGAAGAATCTCGGGAGGCGATGTTAGTTACCAAGTTCGAGGTAGAGAGTGCTATGCATCATCAGCGGCGAAGGGAAGCCATAGGCCACCCAGCGCTCTTCGAACAAGAGATCAATGCTCTGTTGGGGAACGTTGCATGGGAAACAAATTTTTTCCTACGCACACGCAAGATCTATCCATGGTGATGAGCATCTACGAGAAGGAGAGTGGATCTACATACCCTTGTAGATCGCTAAGCGGGAAGTGTTAAGAAATGCGGTTGGTGTAGTCGAACGTCTTCGCGATCCAAATCGCCGAGCGTCCCGCGATCTTGTCACGATCCGTCCCGCGATCCAATTGTGATCCGTCCTGCGAACTCATCATGATCCGTCCCGTGATCTCATCACGACCCGTCTCACAGTCTTGATCACGATCCTTCTGATCTAGCGCCGAACGGACGACACCTCCGCGTTAAGCACACGTACAGATCGATGAAGATCTCCGCCTTCTTGATCCAGCAAGAGGGAGCAGAGAGGTTGACGAGTTTTCCGGTAGCGCGACGGCGCTGTGGCGATGGTGGTGGAGTAATCTCAGTAGGGCTTCGCCTAAGCATAGTTGAAACCGATCTAGAGAAGAATCTACGGACTAGAGGGTAGGGTTGCATGTGGCTGAAAATTTTGTGCCAAAACCCTAAAACCCTCTAGTATATATAGGAGGAGAGGAGGAGGAGGCTTGGCGCAAGGACCAGCCCCTCTAGGCTTTGGCCGAAGTGGGAGAGGAGGAATCCTCCTCCTCCACTCCTAGCAGGATTAGGACTCCTTTCTTATTTCCACCTTTTTGCCTTTTTCCACCTTTTCTCCTTTGGAATTTCTTCCCCAGCCGCATGGGCCTTGTGTGGGACTTTGTCTAGCCCACTAAGGGCTGGTATTAGTCCTCCCACATCCCATGAAGCCTCTTGGGTCAAAATACCTCTCCCGATGGACCCCCGGTACACTACCGATGAGCCCGAAACTTTTTCGGTGACCAACACAGGACTTCCTATATATCAATCTTTACCTACGGACCATCCTGGAGCTCCTCTGATGTCCGAGATCTCATCCGGGACTCTGAACAACCTTCGGTCACCACCATGCAGAACTCTATACTACCGAAACGTCACCGAACCTTAAGTGTGCAGACCCTGCGGGTTCGAGAACTATGTAGACATGACCGAGACACCTCTATGGTGAATAACCAATACCGGGACCTGGATGCCCATATTGGTTCCTACATATTCTATGAAGATCTTTATCGGTCAAAACTCTATGTCAAGGATTCAGTTAATCCCGTATGATGTTCCCTTTGTTCTTCGGCATGTTACTTGCCCGAGATTCGGTCGGCGGTATCTCCATACCTAGTTCAACCTCGTTACCTGCAAGTCTCTTTACTCGTTTCCATAATAAAAGATCCCGTGGCTAACACTTAGTCACATTGCTTGCAAGGCTTATTGTGATGTTGTATTACCGAGTGGGCCCTGAGATACCTCTCCGTCACACGGAGTAAAAAATCCTAGTCTTGATCCATGCCAACCCAACAGACACCCTCGGAGATACCTGTAGAGTACCTTTATAGTCACCCAGGTACATTGCAATGTTTGATACACATAGGGCACTCCTCCGGTGTCAATGAGTTGCATGATCTCTTGGTCACAGGAACAAATACTTGACATGCAGAAAACAATAGCAATAAACTGGCATGATCATATGCTACGTTTGTAGTTTGGGTCTTGTCCATCACATCATTCTCCTAATGATGTGATCCCGTTATCAAATGACATCTCATGTCCATGGCTAGGAAACCTTGACCATCTTTGATCAACGAGCTAGTCTATTAGAGGCATACTAGGGACACGGTGTTGTCTATGCTTCCACACATGTATCTAAGTTTCCGATCAATACAATTATAACATGGATAATAAACGATTATCATGAGCAAGGAAATATGATGATAACCAATTTATTATTGCCTCTAGGGCATATTTCCAACATGCCCTTCGCTCGGCGGACGCACGCATCGGAGCTGCCCGAGCTGAATTTGGGGAGGCAATGAAACTGATATCATCAAGCCTGCAGATGAGTAATCGTCTATAAGAGTCTGATCACTCGTCTAAACCTAGTAGCCCCGAACCTTAAATTGGTCAAAAGCACCGAATTAAGGGTTATAGTATTGTTTTACTACTACCACAGGCCTCGAGGTAGCAGAGCAAGCAACTAGCCAAGGAGCTGGAGACCAGCCGAACACAGGTGGAATTTGTGAAGGCCGAATTGGAGAACATGAAGAGTTTTACCCGGGAAGCACATTGTGAGTATATCTGTTCTGCTGGTTTTTAGTACATATTCCCATGATGACGCAGGGGTATTTTGTAGCAACTAAGTCAATAGGGAAAATGTAAAGAAATTTGGATGCCGCCTGAGAATCTTAGTGATATGCCGAGTCCCAGCATGAGGCCGGCTGTCGTGTTTTACAATGGCATCTTGAAGAGAAGGACCACCTTCAGGCGGAGAACAAACAACAGGCTAAAGAAATTGAGAACTTAAAGTCTCAATTGTCCTAGGGCCAAGGAGATAACCAAAAATTATAGAGCGGCATGTTCGTAACTGTGATTCCAACATCAGAAAGTGCCTGCTATAAATGAAGCATAATGGACCTGCCTTGACTCATGTACAGGTCTCCTGTCTGGCGACCCAAAGAAGAGATCGGATCCTACCGGGGAAGCCTTCTGAAGGAGCTATTTTCCCTTCATGAGCGGGCTCGGAAGGCTATGAAGAGCATGGTAAAGGCGTTATGGCCTGCCGAGCAACCTCCGGAGGAGATGACCGAACTGGTCGATCGATTCAAGGGAGCTCGAAGTAGGTTCGAGTTGTGGAAGACATTGGTTGTCGAGAGGGAGGACGGGAGGCATGGGCGATGATCAAGACCCGCTATATCGGACTTAACCCCGAGTGTATGGCTCGGGTTGGGCCAATAGGGTCAGATGGACAAGAAGTTCCGCTCCACCTGGTATACGACCAAGTGATGCCTGCCGTCCGTCTCTCACAAGAAGATTGCTCCTTGTACGCCATAATTGACAATCTCGATCGGCAGTCTGATGTATGATTATATATAACTATATACTAATAATCGAAGTATTACTCCATCTGTGTTGTAAACTTTGTCTTAACCGGCCATCGGCTTCTACCTCCCGCGCTAAGAGCTCGGGAGTGTTCCTCACAATTTATCACCCTAGAAGAGTGAATTATGTTCGGGGAACCAGGCAATCCGGCCATTTGGTGCGAATAGACAGAAAGCAGACAGGGATATATGTTATATTATTGCTTAGCGTAAGAAACATCTTCCGAAGAAAATAGTACCTCTATCGATACCTTTTCTTCAGGGTTCTACGTAGATTGTAGTAGTAAGGTCGTATGCTGCTAGTATGCAACTAATGGCTTTTGAGAGAAAAGAAGCCCAAGTAATGGTGATAACAACCATAGTCGTATTAACTGCTTCCGTTGCAGCCGACCAATTGTGTACTGAAGATAGCTAGCTTTTGGCTTCACCCATCTGAGGTACGTATCCGGATGACCCAGTCATAACAATCGCATAGGTGCTCCCTTTACCCTCTGGCCAAACAATCGGGAACGTAGAGGGTAAGCACAGGTGCGAGGCAAACCAGCTTGGCAAAGTTTTAGTTCGATTGATGCATATGATGGCTTAAACGTGACAAGGGAGACATGTGTACACTATAAGTGTGGATAAATGCTTATAATATCAAAGCATTGGCTGCGGAAAGAAGTCCCTAGGTGCTGTGTTCGTATTTAACACTTAAGGGTGTAAGCCAAAAACTTAGTACAAGATTGGTTGAACCGAACATAGATTTGGGAAGAAAAGGAAAAAATTCAAATCTACCAAACAACAAGGTGGGATGGGAAGGAAAAAGTAAAGAAAAAGTAAATAAAAAGGAGGTAAAGGGTAAAGAATGTGACAACACCGGTTTATTCGGAGAAGCGCCGAAGACGAGCTACGTTCCATGGGTTTGGTTCAAGGCGGTTGTCCGACGGGTTCCGAAGACGGTAAGCCCCTCCCGCGAATATTTCGTTGATTATGAAGGGCCTATCCCATTTGGGGTTGAGTCTTCTATGGGAGCCGTAAGACGAGTTCACCCACGTTGTACGCTTTTGCCCTGACCTCCCTACTCTGGTAACGTCGGGCCTGCTGTTGGTAAAAAGTAAGAGTGAGCCCGGGGTATGTCGTGCTCTCCTTCTAAGTCGTCTAGGTCGTCCTGCCGATCTAACTTGCCTTCCTTTTCCTCATACATGTGCACCCTTGGTGCGTCGTGAATAATATCATAGGGGAGGACTGCTTTTGCCCCATAGACCATGAAGAATGGTGTGTATCCCGTTGATCTGTTCGGGGTGGTGCGCAGACCCCATAGAATGGAGTCGAGCTCCTCCACCCAATGACAGTCGGACTCCTGAAGAGATCGGACCAAACATGGTTTGATGCCTGTCATGATGAGCCCGTTTGCTCATTCGACTTGTCCATTGCTCCGTAGATGATACACCGATGCGTAATCGAGCTTGATGCCCATTTTTGTGCACCGATCCTTGACCTCTTGGGCCGTGAAGTTGGATCCATTGTCCGTTATTATGCTGTGCAAGACACCGTAATGACGTACCACACCGGATATAAAGTCGATTACTGGTCTAAACTTGGCCGATTTGACGGGTTTTGCCTCTATCCATTTGGTGAACTTGTCAACCATGACCAGTAAGTATTTATTCTTCTTGGTTCCCTCTTTAAGTGGTCCGACCATATCCAGCCCCCAGACCACGAAAGCCTAGGTGATCAGAATAGTCCGAAGAGCTGTTGGGGGCATGTGACTTTGATTTACAAAAAGTTGACACCCCACGCAATGTTTGACTAGTGACTGGGCGTCCGACCGAGCAGTGGGCCAAAAGAAACCAGCTTAGAAGGACTTGCTAACCAAGGCTCTTGCTATGGCGTGATGACCACCCATCCTTGTGTGGACTTCAGCTATGAGCTGCCATCCTTCTTCCTCAGATATGCACCGCTGTAATGTTCTGGTGGTGCTTTTCTTGTACAACTCACCCTCGTGTACTTTGTAGGCTTTGGATCGCCGAATTATGCGCGCCCCTCCGTCTGATCATCGAGGAGTTCTTTGCAAAGAAGGTAGGCGAGGAAGGGCTCGGTCCATGGCGCGATTACTGCCATGACCCCATGAGTCGAAGGCATTTCATCCATTACGAAGCCGCCGATGATTTGGTCATCTGGTTCATTTATAGGGGAACAACCTCTTCTGTGGTATTTAGACCAGGGCCCTTATGATCGTCCTGCCAAACAACGGATGGCTTAAAGAGTCGTTCTAGGAAAGTGTTTCTTGGGATAGGGTCGTGTTTAGCCCCCATGCAGGCCGGTATGTCGGTGGCTTGGTTGTTGTCACGAGCGATGTGGAGAAATTCCAGCCCCTCAAACTGTGCGGATATCTTTAGGACAGCATTTCTGTGTGCCGCCAACTTTTGGTTTTTGGCGTCAAATTCGCCATTGATTTGGGAGATGGCCAAGTTGGAGTCTGCCCTTACCTCCAGCCGTCATATGCCCATTGATACTGCCATTCGAAGACCGTGCAGGAGTGCTTCGTATTCGGCTGCATTGTTGGAATCTGCATACATGATCTGCAACACGTATCAAATGTTGTCGCGTGTGAGGGTAGTGAGGATAACTCCAGCCCCCAGTCCGGCCAAAGTTTTAGATCCATCAAAGTACATCGTCCAATGGGAGTATGTACTATATTCCCTAGGGAGCTTGGCCTCTATCCACTCGGCAAGGAAATCCGCTAGTACCTAAGATTTTATAACTTGTCATGGCTAGTAGGTAATTTCAAAGGGAAGGAGCTCAATAGCCCACTTGGCAATGCGGCCGGTAGCATCCCTATTGTTGATTTTATCGTTCAGGGGTACTTCGGATGCCACCGTAACTGAACACTCTTGGAAGTAGTGTTTGAATTTCCGTGAGGCCATAAATACTGTATAGGCTATCTTCTGGTAGTGTGGGTATCTAGACTTGCACTTCATTAGTACTTCTGACACGTAATAGACCGGTTTCTTTGTTCAGAATTTGTGTCCCTGCTCCTCTCGTTCGGCGATGAGCACTGTGCTAACGACTTGGTTGGTAGCCGATATTTATAATAACATGGGTTCACGAACACCTAGTGTTGTGAGTATGGGATTGCTTGCTAGGAGTGTTTTAATTTCTTCTAATGCAGCCGCTGCTTCGTGGGCCGACTTGAAACTATTGGTCCGTTTTAGCAGTCTATAGAGTGGTAAAGCCTTTTCCCCAAGGCGGGAGATAAAGCGTCTTAGTGCCGCTACGCAGCCTGCCATCCTCTGGACATGCTTTAGCTCTGTGGGAACTGCAAGTTATGATAGAGCGCGGATCTTAGCTGGATTCGCTTCTATTCCTCTATGAGAGATGATGAATCTGAGCATTTTACTGGTAGGAACTCCGAACACATGTTTCTCTGGATTGAGTTGTATGCGTACTCGCGTAGGTTGACAAAGGTTTGCCGTAGGTCGTTGATCAATTGGCTGACGTTTTTGGTTTGTATTACTACGTCGTCCACGTATGCCTCGATTGTTTTATCGACTTATTTTGCGAGGCAAGTCTGGATCTTGCGCTGGTATGTAGCCCCAATGTTTTTAGCCCAAAGGGCATCATGTTGAAGCAGAATGGCCCATAGGGGGTGATGAATGCGATTGAAGCTTGGTCGGATTCCTTCATTTTAATCTGATGGTATCCAAAGTAAGCATCGAGGAAACACAATGAGTCATGTCCGGCTGTGGCATCAATAATCTGATCTATGAGCGTTAAGGGGAAAGGGTCCTTAGGGCAGGCCTTATTGAGGTCTTTAAAGTCGATGCACATCCACCAGAATTTGTCTTTCTTTGGTACCATCACCAGGTTTGCTAACCATTCGTGGTGCTTAATCTCCCGAATGAATCTATCCTCTAGCAGTTTTGCTAAGTCTTCACCCATAGCTTGTTGTTTGGGCTCAGAAAAGTGGCGTAGATTCTGCTTAACGGGCTTAAAGCGTGCAATGATGTTCAGACCATGTTCAGCTAGCCGTCGTGGGATTCCGAGCATATCAGAAGGATGTCAGGCGAAGATGTCCTAGTTTTCTCGTAAAAATGTCCATAGTGCTTCGTCCACTATGGGATCGAGCTGAGCTCCGATGGACGCTATCTTATTGGGGTCCGTCAGGTGTACCTGAAATTTAATGATTTCCTCTGTAGGTTTTAAGGACATGGGTTTGGGCCTTTTGCTAAGGATCACATTGTCCTTGTCAACTATTGACAGAAGTGCGGTTAGTTCTTCTACAGCGAAGGTCTTAGCTAGTGCCTTGAGGGAGAGCGTTGCTATTTTGTTTTCGGTTCGAAGGGCTATATTCGGATCACTAGCGATTGTGATTACCCCGTTTGGTCCTGGCATCTTGAGTTTCATATACCCATAATGGGGTATAGCCTGGAATTTTGTGAAGGTGTCACGTCCCAATAGGGCGTGGTAGCCGCTAGGGAAGGGCACAATATGGAAGAGGTGTTCTTCGGATCGGTAGTTTTCGGGCGTGCCGAACATTACGTCCAGGATGATACGTCCTGAACAACGCGCATCTTTCCCGAAATGATTCCTTGAAAAGTCGTGTTGCTATGCTCGATGCAAGATCGGTCGAGCTGCATTTTTTCCAGGGTGTCTTCGTAGATCAGGTTTAAACCACTGCCGCCGTCCATTAGCACCTTGTGTAATCTGAAGCCATTAATGATGGGGTTCAGGATTATGCGACTGGTGAATGGCCGGGAAGAATGGCTGGTCGGTCAGTATCTCCGAAGGTAATCGGTATGTCTGCTTATGCACTCGTTGCTACCACATGATAGACCGGTTCGAGTTCTTTAAGGGCTCTTTTCCTCCTGTTCCTTGAGGGGAACGTTTTGTAGATTGTCAGGACTTTGGCGTTGTATTCGGGTGGCAATGTGGAGCGCCTTTTTGGCGGTAGTGCCTCAAGAATGGCTTCACCGCTTTTTGCGACTTGCCTGACGACCCAGCAAGCTCTAAGGTTATGAGTCAGACTTGTGTTCAGCAATACGGAGTGGTTAGGGCATGGTTTTTCCAATAGCCCGTCAAGGACAGTACTAACCCCTGTAAGGGGCCTATTCCTCTTTTTGGCGGGTTCGAATCTGGAAAGCCTCTTTGGAGGTATCCTCTTTTTCTGATCTCCTCTAGGGTATTCAGTAAAGGTTCGTTCCGAAAATAGCCATTCGCCTTGCCAGGCGCTTTCCATGGCACAATATTTTTGTACCAAGTCCGACAGTTCGGTGAAGTCACGGATGTGTCGGCGAGCCAGGGCGTTGAGAATCCCTTCATCATGGCAATTGCGATTTAAGGTTGCCATTATCTCTTGGTCAGTAAGTCATTTTTCTCTGCTTCTAGCGAGTAGGAGTCTAGCCCAAAAATGATGTACTGACTCTCCTGGTAATTGTTTAACATCCCATATGTCCAAAGACTTGACTTTGGTGCGATACTTGGGTGATCGGCTTGGGTGGCGGGTGGGAATTTTTTTGACTCCACGCCATGTTGTGAGTTCAGAATCACGAACTCGAATTATGTGCTAGATCAGGGATCGATACCAGTCTGTCTCCAGAGCGAACTCTGGTGTGTGGGTTGTAGGCGAGGTCTCGGTGATCGGAGACCAGGGTATAAACCGTTTTTAATTGTGGTCGCTGGGGGGATGAGCCCCCAGCCAGACACTCGACGGTGGCAACTAGGTGGGTGACCGTGGGGACGTGAATCTCCCTATCACCGGATCTAAGCCTGAGCCGATCATAGATCGGAACCTGGTCATAACATACGCATGATCTCAATTCCATCGAATAGCTCGTTTAAAAACGAGGCAATGGTAGGATGCATGACGCTGAAGCGAGTGGAGTTGGTATGCGGCATCCCAGTTCCGGAGCTACACGAAAGCGGATCCGAGTCTAGTTTAGCAATGGTGGATCCGGTGATAACGGCCAGATTGGGCATTCTAGACAGCCCGGGGGTGATGACTTCATTAGAAGCGAGGCCCAATGTGTTCGGCGTCGAGGCGTCGAGACCTACGGGCTTCTTCTAAGAGTCGAGGGTTCTATCAAGACGAGTTCTCCCTATGAATCAGCGATGAACTCTAGGGTTCCAAAATTGATTCCTGGATTGGGTGAAAAGTTTCCGATCTGGCCAAGGTGGCCGATCGGGTCGGCTTGCGACAAGATGCCGCCGCTTGTGAGAATTTGATCAGGGGTGAGAATCCCCTGGCTGTAGATCTCATTGTTTGTGACAAGGCGAGCCATCGATTCCTTTGGCGATCACAGCGGAACTCTCAATGAAAGCACCAATGTCGGTGTCAAAACCGACGGATCTTGGGTAGGGGGTCCCGAGCTGTGAGACTAGAATCGATGGTAACAGGAGATGAAGGAGACGATTTTTACCCGGGTTCGGGCCCTCCTATGGAAGTAATACCCTACGTCCTACTTGATTGTATTGATGATATGTAGGTTATAGAGTTGATCCACCTCGAGAACGAATAGTGTAGCGACCCGACTCAAAACAAGTCAAGCATTTGTGTGTTAGTGCCATCCCTGGATCAGTATGCTGGCACACACAGTACATCAATGTATATATCAAAGTGCAATCACAATGTAAATAACACAGCGGAAACAATCAAGGGGAGTGGAGTCCCAATAAACACCAACGGCAGGTTGAGTGTAGACTATAACCCTAAATCATACTCTTACTCATCGTAGAAAAGTATGTGCAACATAAGACGTTGCAGACGTGTAGGCCAGTACATTGAATGTACCGGCAAGATCACCGTAGAAAGAATGATAAATGCTATTCTATATGCAAAAAGCTTTGTGGCTCTGTGTCTGAGTTTTTTTTGCAGAAAAGCTGGTTTTATTTTCCCTACAACGAAGGAGTGAAACAGAAATCACTACTAACAGTTGGTTGTTAATGAGATGGTTCCACCAACCAATTCTCATGTCCCAAAAATTATTAATAGACCCACTCATCTTAAAATTATTTAATTGTGTTAAGAATGGATGATAGTATCATCTCCGGTGCTCATATTGTCCGTAATTGGGGACATGGCTAATCGATTAGTTTGACACTCTGCAGAGGTTTGTACACTTTACCCACAAGAATCGATTCCTCCCATTATGTCCTCGCACCGCCTGGTGTTTGATAACGAGACGATCTAAACATGGTTTTCCATAGTGATCCCCTGATAGAAAGTCAGTGCCCATCCAAATCCTACCGTTCTTCTACATCTCGTAGCAACTGACCAATCAGAGTCACCACTACGATTAACCAAGCCAGAGCCCATATTGACTTGGGTTTGCACACATAAGCTTTCCCGCCTTGAAGTATCCATCCATCTCTCTGAGCCTAGGTGGCGTTCCGTTGGGATGATCACAGGTAGATACTAGGATTCCCGGACATAACCATGATAGATATCAGGCTGCCAAAATGCATGTCCAATCCACCCAGAGGTATATTGAGTCCTTGAAGTCTTGAAGTCTTCAGCATCATGTAGGTCTTGAAATAATAAATTAACCTCACAACACTCCTGAATCTCACAACCAAACCCCGTCTACTAAAGCATAGCAATTGTGAAGTAACGTCCCTTCCCGGGCAATGGTAACAAGATGTTGGGTTTCTCCTACCTCATGATACTACTTCAAGTTCAAGCTCAATATCCTACTGGATGTATGATGGAAAGATTGATTCTAATGCAAATAAAACATAGGTGATGTAAAATGATCAAAGTGAACTTGCCTGGTAAGGTTGATGAAGAATAATAATTTGATAGAACTATTCGTCACTCTCCGATGAAAATCTATATAATCAAACATTTGCACTCACATAAGCATTCACTCTAGCAATCAATACTAACAAACATTAAGCAACACAAAAGCAAACACAAAAGGGGTGTGACGAAGGAAATACTTAAGACAAAAGTTAACACACAAAACCTCATCAAAACAACCAAGAATAGTTTTCCCTACAAATAATCCTATTTTCAAATAGTAATACAACAACAAAGTAAAGCCTAACAAAAGTACTCTAGCAAATATTTTACTAGAAAAAAGAATTACTTTTGAAGAACAACTAAGAACTATGAAAAGCTTTTATCAAACTCATCTGATGACATCAACTAAGTTAACCTTGAATTAAACCACCAAAAATTTCAAATATAATACAAGTTGCTTTTGGTCTACTAAGGTTAACAAAAATAAAACTACAAAATAATTTATAAAAATATTTTCAAATAGGAAATAAAACTGGCAATGAAATCAGTTTGCAAGTTATTATGAAACTAGAATTGATTTCATGCTATAAAAATAATAATTGACATAAAAATAACTTGGTTGAAATACTACTGCTAACTAATAGAAAACAAAATAAAACTTATCAACTAAAATAAAACAAAATAAATTACAAAACAATTAAGACTAAATAAATAGAAATAAACCTAAAAAGGAACTAAAGCAGAATATGTTTTGCTTGAAACCCTAATTTCAATTATTCTAAAAATTCTCAAATTATACCTACTGATAAATAAGATCACTAGTGACCAGTAGCAAACGAATCAACTCAAAATCTATTTTTAAACTCAAGATATTCAAAAAATAAGATTTGAATCAAATCTATTTGAATTAAAATTTAAATCATTAAAATATAGACAAACTTTGTATCTACAGAAACTAGATAAAATTTGTGACAGCATGCAAAAAGAATCATTGAAAAAAAAATCTAGAAATCCTAGGAGATATTCAAGTTTTAAAACGGAAACTATTATGTTTTCAGATAACAGAAACAGAAAATTAAATAACCTAACTAGCACACAGGGCTACGGGGCGCTTCCTGAGAGGCTGAGGGGGGTGCACGCGGTAGCTATACGAGCGAACACTCACATGATAAAGAAAAACATTTCGGTTAAACTAATTAAAAGAAAAACCGACCGATTCACTTAATATAAACCAAAGGGGTACAAAACTTCTAATCTGGCCCGTTGGAGAAGATCGGATGGTGGAGGGATCTTACAGAGCGGTGATGAACTCCTGCGATGGCGACGGCATGGCAGAGGCGGTGAGGAGATGCAGAACGCTACTCTGGGGGGTCTCCAGCGACGGAGAAGAACTCAGGCGATTGCGGCGTCTCTCCTTCATCGAGGGAAGGTGTCAGCGGCGCTCGGGGTCGACGGTGATGAGCGTGGCGACGTCACAGGGCTTTGGGTGGAGGGGGGGGGGTACTCTGGCGATGTGGTGGCCATGGCGTTCTAGGTGGTCCCCGGCGTGGCTGTGAGCACCAGGTGAAAGTGAAGAATCTCCAACGTCGATCTGTGGTGGCGAAGGGGCTCGGGGTTGGGTGAGGTGAGCGGAACGAGCTCGAGGAGCTTCAGTGGTGGGGAGGAACTCCGGCGAGGTGCGTGGGCGGCGTTCTGGCGACGGGGAATGTGGGGATCGGGGTGGAACGGAGTGCCGGCGAGTCAGAAAACTTATATAGGCGCTCGGGGTTTCTCGGGGAAGGAAAGAGAGGGAGATCCAGCTCCGATCTGGCGAGTCTTCGGCGATGGGAAGCAAATCGGGGCGGGGGAAGGAAGGCGACCACTGTGTGGGCTCGGTCGGTCGGGTGGGTTCACACGATAGAGAGAGAGGGGGGGAGGAAAGGGATCGGATACCCGATTGGGTACCGATTCGGTAGCGACAGGGGTGATGGGCCAAATCCACTACTGGGCCTCCGGGCGATTTTTCTCCTAATAAAGGAAATTCTTTCCTTTTTTAAAAAACAGTAAAGTAAAACAAGGAAAATAAAATAAATATAACTCCTAATATAGGAGTATTATATATCAAAATTTTAGGAAAAAAGAAATCTACACCATGAACATATTTTTACTGTCAAACAAAATTCCTAATAAATCAGTATATTCAAACAGTGCTACTGTTGCATATAAAATGCAAAGAAAACATTTCAAAAATACCAAAATGCCTCCAAATTCATTTATCTCCATTTTTATGTTAAAGGGAATCATTTTACCCTATTTTCCATATATTTTATTTTTGGAGAAAAAATAATTTTTTAAAACCAATTTCAAAAATGGCTTTGAAACCTAATATGAAATATTTCAGAAATAGTTTTTTGAGTTTTATAAATTCAAATAAAATTCAAATGGCCCCTTGTTTGGAGTGGCATATTACTCCTCTCAAAATTTTGTTAAAGGAATTTGAATTCTTTCAAACTTTAAAATGAAACCAAATATGAAATGAACTCCATAACAGAAATATTTCAAATAGTTTTCAAATTCACTTTTCAAATGTTTTATTATGAAGAAGTCATGTCATCTTCTCTCACTTATTTGGGATTGGATGAATTTGAAATAAAAGATAAAGGGGAAAGTCATTTTATTCCCTCTCATTCAAAAGTTTTTAAAAGTTTCAAATTTTCACTCAAATTCAATCACTCAATTTAGACAAACAATCATTGATCTATTTATTATAACATTCCAAAATTTGGGATGTTACAAATAGCTAAGCCCTAGATGAGTCGTCCTCTTTCTACAACGTAAAACCCTCTGGCTTATATAGACGCAGAGGGTACCTACAGTTTACACATGGTCGGTTACACGTCGAAGGGATAAACATGCCTATCTATTGTCGACAATCTAGAGGGCACGTCACGGCTCCTTGAAACTTCCATCCTGGCGACAGGGCCCTTGATCATCCAATGATCATCCAATGGCCCACATAATCTGGCCCATGAGAAACAGGTCGGCTATCCAAGGACCCCTTAATCCAGGACTCCCTCACTCGTGGAGCCCTCCTCGTGAGGCCACCTCCTGAAGCCGTCTCCAGGGCCCTTGCTGGGCGCGCCAAACACGGGCGGCTCGACGAAACCACCCAACCCCATGTTTTCACATGGGTGAAGCAAGCTGCCAGACAACCCCAAGAGCCGTGCCAGCAGGCACGAGTGGACAGGTTTCCCCTTTTGTGCTAAGAGAGCGAGGCCAGCTATCTGGTTCCCAAAGCAACTACGAAAGGATTCCTCTTCGGTGAAAGGAGCTGAGACCGGGGGCTCGACATGACAGAGGTCATCCCCGAGCCCACGAACGCGTCATGACAGCAAGCTTTAGCAAGTGTGGACCGCTTTTTTCAGGATAGCTTGTGATCTTATCCCCTTCAAACAACTCGATGTGGAGACCCTTCCCTCCTTGTGATTTTGGGGAAGAGGACCATGTGCCAGTATAAAATAGGGAAGGCCTCATATATAGATGGGGATCGACCCCAGGCGGGCAAGAATGCTCCTTTGTAACCCCTCATACTCACGAGCAATTCAGACAGGCAGGAGTAGGGTCTTACACCGTGAGGTGGCCCAAGCCCGGGTAATTGGTGTGTCCTTGTTCTTCCTGCCTAGTTCATTCTTGCAGCTGGGCCGCTGAAGACTCGCGAGTTAGGATAGAGCTCGTGAGCGAGCACACCCTAGAGTTTGAACCACCTTAGGTCCCCAGAGCCTCGATTCCGACAAAGAAGGAATGTGAGAAGAAAAAGAAGTGACAGTCGCCCAGGGACGAGGGGTTGCGCAAGGCGGCCATTAAGGATAGAAGAGTCTTTGCTAGTGAGACCAAAGCCATGGCCAAGCTACTTGCCAAGGAGAATAGGATCATGACATTGAATCATGATGACATGGACGGCATCACCCAAGAGTGGCATGATATAGCAAGGAGATACATCTTGAAGATGAGGATGCTTGCAACGACTGGTGGGTGTTTCGGTGCCGATGATGTTTTCCCACCAGGAGTTGGAACCAGTGCTGCTGATGCCTTCGGGGCCGGAGTTGGAACCAGTGACAGCGATAGCATCAATGGCGGAGTTGGAACAACTGTCGGTGATGGCATCAATGAAGATCATGACTACGGGTGAAAAGCGACCAAGATGATGATGGACGTGGTCATTGCTTCTGCATGAAGTCCTTTTACGTTTGTCATAGAAAACTATGTTTTATTTGCGCGCGAACTATTTTTTATTCTACGAATTTGAAATCAATCATCAAACTAGTTGTCAAATTGGCTAATCTGGGGTTTTTGGTTTCTGGGCTAATGCAGGTTGCGGCCGAGGAGACCCCGCGTAGCCGACCCGTAAAATGGCATATTCGCAGAATATGCTATTTTATGGGTCGGCTACGCGGGTAAGCTCGTTCACAGCCCGCGTTAGCTACCAAAACCGTTTTTCTGCAAACTATAAACGAGTTTTGCGGGTCGGCGATATACGGGGTCTGTTAGAGATGCTCTAAGGAAGCATCCAGTGACATTTATCACTTCGGGTAGGGGGATGAAAGGCAACCTCCTAAGTTACTATCATTAGCAATGCTTTTTCTTCTTTCTAATAGTTGGGCGGTGAAAGTATCAGAGCCTTGGCAAAACAAGGACTTATGTGAAACCATAAGAATATCAATCATCTACTACTCTTTGTTTTCTAAATATATATATTTTTAGAGATTTTACTATTGATTATTCTATCATTTTTAAATATAAGTCTTCTAGAGATTCCATCATCAACTATATATAAAGCAAAATTAATGAATCTATACTTTAAAATATGACCGACTTTGGATGTAAGTCTTTAGTGCGAGTTCTGTTTGGTATTCGGCTCAGCGAATCGGCACCCCTTCATCAATGGGATAGGAGTAGAGATGATGGGTTCAGACTTACTATTATATTAATTTGTAAGGTCTTGATTAATAAGAAATAAAACAACTACATGTATTGTCCACATGTAGAGCTCGTGTCATCCTCCTTGTCTAAAAAATAAGAAAAATACATATAAAGATTATAAACAAATAAAAATGAAATATTGCATATAATTAAATAAATATGTAGTTTTTGCAACACAATAATTTAAAATAACGTAGTTTTTAACCAAATAAATTTATAAGAAATAATATAAGGGGCAGATATAGTTATAGCAAATAACACTCAAAGAGAAAGTAGATATATCTATTTTTTATTGAGTCACACATGCCTAAATAAATCATTCTAAAGTAGAGTGTGAGTGGTGCAATCACATATTTTTTTGATGAAATTTAGGTGAACTCTGTATTTTTTAACGAAAGTAGGTGAATTGTATATGTTAGATGAACTGTGAATATATTATCACTCGGGCTTAACGAAAGTAGGTGAATTGTATATGTTAGATGGACTATGCATATGTTAGATGAACTGTGCATATATTATCACTCGGGCTTAACTTTTTTGCTCGCGTAATCTCATCTTTGGTTATCACTCCGGCTTAACTTTTTTCCGAGGTAATCTCATCTTTGGTTATTTTTATTTGATGAAATTAGGTGAATTGTGCATATGTTGGATGGACTGTCTATATATGTTAGATGGACTATGTATATGTTGTCTTTCAGGCTTAACTTTTTCGTCCGGGTAATCTCTCCTTTGGTAAAAGAGGCTTAACTTTTTCGCCCAAGTAATCTCACCTTTGGTCAAGGAGGCTCTCATCATAGTCATTCTCTTGATCACGTTGTGTATGATCACACAAACAATAATCATCTACGACACCTTTTGGGTGCTTCATGTTCTAACAGGGTGTGGTACAATAGTCATTGACATTGAAGCATACCGAAAGCATGGTTCACATTATTCGTAGAACTGACAAACCTAGCCCTCTTGTCTCCTATGGGATCATAGATGTCTTGACAATCATAGGCAACCATATAACACGGAGGATAGATACTATTAGCTAGATAGTATCCCCTGCTGTATTGATGGTCACTAATCTCAAAGTTGACATCGGGAGATTGACCTTCCGAAAGCCTCGTCACTGGAAAGCGCCGAAGAACATTTATGCAATTGTGACAACCTATCATGCAAAAAATATGTCCAAATCCAGGGATCTTGTGATGCCACAACTTCAAGTATGTCCCTTGTATTTTCCTTTACAAGCAAATAAACATTTCTTCCACTATTAGTGCATACGATCTATGCTTTCAAGTATTCTTGAAAAGCCTCTCGATTCATCGATCGATAACATCCAAGATATATCCTAACATTTGGTTCTCTGAAGTAAACATTGCAACCACAACTTTGCAAAAACTATACAGTGCCTCAAGGCATGTAAAGTCACTCATGCAGACATATTCATCCACAAGATCATCGGCAATTTCATACGCAAGCAGCCGAACACCTGCAACATATTCCTGGTAAGAGGAGAAACCTACCTTTTCAATGGTATATACTTGCATTTGAATTAATCATCGTACACCATCACTCCCTCTCAAATATGATTGAACACATTTCTCGTCATCCGAAAGCGTCGCCGAAAACTCTTGTTAGATAATAGTAGTTCTATGAGCTCGAAATAATCTTGGTAGAGTAGGCAATGGCCGTTTCTTTGTTACGATTCAACCATAAATCATGGACTAGGAGAGAGCCCCTAAATAATGGCCGCTGACTCGAAATGTGATCATTGACAACCATAGTAGCAACCACAACATCCTCATCGTTGAACAATTATTGGCAGGATCAGTGCGAGCCTGTTGACCAAGAGCTTGGAGAATATCATGAGAGACTATAGATGAGATTGATTGGCTGGTAATAACCCATACAGAATGCATCATATTTATAGGGTAGAAGAATGATGTTTGCAATTTCGATGAGGGGGTGCAGTCTCCCCTTAGGCAAGATAGCTGAAGGATGGACAAAAACCACATCATGCTTGATGATCTCTGTCGGCCTCATGAAGACCAGGGTCTCATGGTCTCATTGACCACGTGCCTTGTCAACCTTGCTTGCGAGTTATGCCAGCCACCCCGTAGCAAAGCACACATCCATGCCTCTTGCCAAGATTGTAGCAGTTGACATTGTCAATCGTTGCTGGTCTTACACCATTGACAATGTCAACTGGTACGGTCATGAAAACAGCCGGTCAACGAGACATGACTACTGGCACACGCAAGTCTATGATGGTCGAGGTGACTCGTAGGCTTGTGATGGTCTACGGTGGTGCAAAGCGAGCTTTTAAGCCGATGGCACTGTCACAACATGGTTAGGTTGTACTAAGGGTGAATCACCACCTCCTTTTACTGTGCGCATAACACCTCCTCAGAGATGTGTCACGGTAAAAGGCCTATGGCAATAATTCCTGCTACGAGAAGTTTCATCCTCGACAACTAGATACAATGACACACACCCCACACATTTACTGCGGTAGGTATGTCACTGCACATGTACTATACCCGCTACTTTGTAGCAACTCTGGTGACCCCTTTAGAGTATAAAAGGGGCCTCAGGCAACACAATAAATGGTTGGAATCTAAAAGAGTTTACACTCATGTATAAGTGCATTTTCCTTTGCTAGGCTCGCCCTTGGCAATGGAAGTTCATAGCTATAACTCGAAGTTCATCACACCCGATGAATACGATCAACATGATGTTGGATATGACGTTTGATAGCGGCCCGAACCTGGGTAAAAATCACCATGTACTAGAGTAGGTCTGGAGCATGTTAGTGACCCAACACTGAACTGAAGTAAATGTCATCCCTTGCCGATGGTGTTATGTTTTGCACCCGCAAGATATGTCGCGCCAGCTGGGGGGCGCTAACATTCAGATTCGCTTAGTCATCTTCACTGCTAACATTATTGAGCAATGCTCCAACTAAACGGGAAAGCCAAGATTATAGAAGGAAAGGTACTCACGACGCATAGGAGCATCATCGCCACAATAAGGAGCACCATCAGTAGCAAGCACCTCTTGCGGCGGAGAACTCCCCTCGGAGCCGGGCCTTGAACTGGCCACGAGGTTCTTAGGATGGCGCTGCTTGCGAGAACTCCCAATGTCTGGTTCAAGCGAGCACCGGTTCCTAGGCCAGTACAGCTGGCCATCGTGCCCATGGCCAAACCTCAGGCATGTGTTGGAACTCCAATGGTGTAGTGCGTCATGTCCTCCTCCATATCAGACTGACAACACATAGCAGTAGTCTCGCTCTGACCACCATTCTCATGGAGGCATGGCGATGGGTGGTGCTACTCCCGCAAGAAGTGTTGGATTTCTCCAAAGAGGAAGGGTGATGTAGCACAACAAAAAAGGTATTGCCCTCAGTTATAAACCAAAGTTACCTAACAAGTAGGTGGCACCACACCAACAACATTAGCAACACCTGTACACAAACACATTAAATGCTTCCACCCAACAAAGGCAAGGGGGTCATCACTCCCCTTGTTCTTGCCAGTTACAAGATTGAAAGAAAATAGTGATAATGATATCACAAATAATGATAGTAATTATAGGAATTGTAGGAACTTGCAAATTAATTGACAATGGACCTAAGCTGTAACGCCCAAGATGCGCGTCTATCCATATTTGGCATGGGGGCTCGATAGGGATAGAGGCGCATCTAGTAATTTCGCAAGTTCAGTATCATTACATACATTTATGAAGAGAAGGGTATATGAGTTGGCTTACACTCGCCACATGCTAAATTACAATCCCACAGAACTTATTCAAAACATCAATCCAAGACAGGGTCCGGCTACGGACGAAAACAAATGATAAAATGGTGCAATAACACTGGCTTGCTAGCCCCGAAAATCATGACCACGACCACTCTACTCGTCTGGATATGTAACGTACATCCTGCCATGCTCCTTCTAAAACTCCAACTAGAGCTGCATGACATCATCTGGCATGATCTCATCTGCACCTGCACCTGTATTTGTCGTAGTAATCTGTGAGCCACGGGGACTCAGGAATCTCGCGCCCGGGTACCGAGACTATTCAAGCTTATAGGTTGGATGCGCGATAAGTGTTTGGTTTGCAGCAGCATTAAGCATTTATGGTGGCTAATCTTCTGAGAACATGAATGTAAATATGTGGTCTACGAGAAATGACCGAGAACTAGAATGACCTCTAAGAGATCCTAAACACCTACTTACGTCAAACATAACCCCACTGTGTTCTCTCTCGGTTCATGTTCATGAGCAGAGACGATCACGATTACTCACATAGTTGGTGCATTTTATTAGAGTTTACTTCAAGTTAACTATAAACAGGTGTTAAACAAATATCCTAGTTGCCACATAACCGCGGGCACGGCTTTCCGAAAGATTTAACCCTGCAGGGGTGCTCCAACTAGTCCATCATAAATTAACCACACTCCGCGGGAATAACCTCAACCACGGATCTTGTGATCATCCTAGGCAACTCCAAAGGAATTCTGACACCTCGAGATAGCCTGAAGAAAATAAGAGTTCCACACACAAGCCACTCGAGAAAGGTAAAACAAGTCCAGCAAGACCACCCGACGTGTCGACGAACCCGATAAGAGCCGCGTATCTCATTCTCAGGAGACGACGGATGAGCGATGGTTACCACGCCAATCATGGAGTTGCCCTGGACGGTGTTAATAAGCTGCTCTGGGTTCGACCAACACTCATGAGGAGCACTGGCCCGGGTTGTTGATTAATCCACGGGGTTGCAAAGCCCAATGCAGTTTTATTAAGTTGTTTAAGCAAATAGTACCAGTGTTGGATCTTGCCAGACAAGTTTTAATCTCAGCCGAATTATCAAGGGGTTCCCCATAACAACCCCGAGCATATTAGGAGCGCAAAGTATGGAAACATAACACCGGTAACAAGAAACTATGGCGGTAAAAGTGGAACAAAACACCGAGCAAAAGGCCAAGCCTTCCACCATACCAAGATATATATGTGAATTAAATAAATAGCAATTAATATTGTGATATTCCAGATATCCATGTTATCACATGGAAACAACCTACACCTGCAACTAAGAATGCTATAAGAGGGGCTGAGCAGCGGTAACTTAGCCAAACAAGGTTTGCTAGGATGTGGAGGGGTTAGAGGCTATCATGGCAATGTAGGAGGCTTGACATTCAAGTGGTAGGTAACGCATATGGAACTATAAGAGCGAGACATCTAGCAAAGCAAAAATAGTGTCGGGATCCGGGTACGATCATCTTGCCTGTTGGTTCTTCAGAGGGGCAAAGAGCAGGGTCCTCATAGTGGTACTCTCCTGGATCCTCGTACCCAGGTTCAACACTCACGTCTACCCAAGAGAAACAGAAACAATAAACAACAAACCAAGGTGCAATGCACAAACAAGATGATGCATGATTCATTTGAAGTATTTAACATGGCAATTCTATACTAGTCATGTTTCCCATGCAATAGTTTAGTTATTTACATTTCTGGACAGATCTTCATCTTAACTTATTTAAACATGCATTATCATGGCAAATATGGATTCTTCATCCAAAATTTATACAAATGCATATGTGGAACGTAGGAAACGGAGTTACGGTTCTCACGCTACGCTCACGGCAAGTTACAAAGGTAAAACACAAGACAATGAAGGCCATGGGATATTCCTTGGCATTCCAAGGTAGCCACTGGTTAGGAAATGAAAAACCAACCACAATAGAGTCAAATATGAAATAATTCCATGGAGCATAGCTCTCACAAGTCACAAAACACTAAACCAAACAATCTGTCACCAAACAGCAACATAGCAAATTTCATAGCCAATAACTAGAGCTACAGGAAGTCTCCAACCTCAAACAAAGCACTCTCAGAAACTACATGACATGCTTATCAAATCATCCAACTACACAAACTTGAAAGGAAGCACATATCAATAAGCATGAATCTCACAAGTTGGCATGATGAAACAGATTCTAGGGACTTAGAGAAAATCATAGTTTTCTGGAATCTGAGTTAAGCTGATAGCAAGTTGACAGCAGAAAATAATGGTGATAGAGACCACCTCATGGCATGAAAATTAACAAAATGGTATAGGGCAACATCTACTTCAAAAGACTAGCACCGAGCTTGAGCTAATTCACAACATAACACTTGGTAGCATCCACTCTTCATGGCATAAAAATATTTACAGATTCTCAGACTTAGAAATAGTTAGCATGTTTGAAAACAACACATTTTAGTAACCACTTTGGAGCATGGCTCCCACTCATATGCAAGTCTAACATGACAAAAGTAAATACCATGGCATTCTACTCATCAAAGGCTACCACTTTCATGTTGACACAATTATCATAGCATGCATGAATTAATTAAAACTAAAATGACAAAATGGCACTTTGAGATAAAATGACATTTTTCGAACTTGCTCAAATAACCAAAAATGTTGCACCAATGAATTCCTTGGGTGATTCTACCCCAAAATCATGTCTCATATGTTTGCATGGAGCAACATGGCAAAACACTAGCTAGCAAAATACCGACAATTCCTATAAGTGAAAACTTACCTAATATGCTCATGTTCATATATGTACATAACCAGATTCGGAATTATACCAGAAATAGAAATATCTATTTATATCACAATAAAACATTAAAACAATAAAAGAAAACAATAAGCAGAGGGCCCACGTGGCATAGGCACCAGGGCCCCCTAGTGGATGACAAGTAGGGCCAAGGCCTACTTGTCATACACTCACAACCACCCTAGACACACACTTGCCACACACACACTCCAAGCCACACTAGATCCCTGTTGGCCACAGGAGATCCTGCACACACCAAGCACACACTGGCACACACGCACTAGCGGCACAACCACACGGGATCCGGTGTTGTCACACCGGATCCGAACACCACACACGCACACGCAGCCAATCAAAAAAAAGGAAACAAAGGGGGGGGGGATTTGATCCCTCAACGACGAGGTCACCGGCCCGAGTCGATCGCCACTGCGCCACTCACGTTAGTCTGCACAGAGAGGACCTTCGATGAATAACTACTACGCATGTTGGATTAACTCTAATGAAACTAAAAAAGATAACACCTGCGACAGTTCACGGCGACGGGGAAACTCCGGCGATGGAGGGGCTGCGAAACCTACGGGGTATCCATTCCCTTGCTCGTCTCGCGACGAGGGGGATGGAGACGAGCCCTCAAGGCCATGCCTTGCCCAGCCGGCAGCGATGGCGAGCACCATGGCTACGAAACGGAACACTATGGCTACAACTATGAGAAGAGAGATGTAGAGAGGAGGGGATGCACAGATCCTCACGGGCGGGGGGGGGATGACTATGCTCGGAGCCGGGAGAAGCAGAGGAAGAAGATGACGCAAGCTCCGGCGACACGGGGAAGACGAGGAAGAATATGACGATGTAGGGTTCTCCTCACCCCTAGCACCGGGAATGGGACGCGGACGGCACCCGCAAGCACCAGGCCATATCCCACAGTGACGAGCGACACCAGAGGCGACGACGGCGACCGGAGAAAGACAACGCTCTGCTCTGTGAACCTCACCCACTCTAAAGCTTACCTGCCAGAGAAGAAGAAGAAGAAGGGGGAGAAAGAGGGAGAAGGGCAGCGGTGGCGGCGAGGAGGGAGAGGGGGAAAACCCTAGGGATCCGTGCCCTTTTAAAGGGGTGGCCTCGACGTCCGTGAGCCTTTCATGACGACGGCATCGGCTCTCTCGCGAGCTCTCTCTCTGTGACGACGCTCTCTGAACCTGATGGAGACGAACGGCGGGGCAGGTCTCCGCTACCTTGCGAGTTGGGCCGGTGGGGAAGGGAAAAGGCCCACCTCTCTCTCTCTCTCACTCACAGAAAAACAAACAGATGGTTTTCTTTTTAGATAAAAGAAAACAAGAAAAAAGCCAAAAGATTTTTGACAAAACAAAAATACTTTGACACAAAAGGAAATATGCCCTATTTAAATAAAATACCAAGATGATTTCCAGAGCAAGTAAATTAATTACTTTTAAAACAACCCGCCACTGTTTATATCAAAACCCCATGAGTGCAAATCTCAAACACCAAGGAGAGCAACACACCTAACACCAAAATAATATTATCTACACCATGAACATTTTTAACAGAATTATTGAGCAAGTTAATTCTGCTGTAGAAAACAAAAGGAATAAAAAGGTTTAGGTATAGTTTTTAAAATAAGGGAGAGGGAGGGAGTTGATGCCCACACATGCACACATCCACAAACACACAAGATCTAGTAACACCTCACTCAATGCCACATGGAAGCACACCACAAATATATTATGCATGACAAGATGATGAGATGACATGATGCATGATGCATGAGATGGAATGGTAATGATCAACACCTATCATTCAACACATGGCAACAAGGTTCACATAGGTTACATGACCATAAGTGTCAAGGGTAGCACTTGGCTTGTTACATAAGCGCCATAGGTTCACTAGTGGCATCTCTCTTGAAAGCAAGGTTGCGAAGGGTAAACAAATTACTATTGGGAAATTGGCAGAATTGCTCATAGTTATAATTGTGATCATTCATGGCATAATCATTACATAGTCATTAAGTTCATGATAAGTAGACCATTAAACTTACTGACATCTACTACTATTACTTCACCCAAGCTATACCTCTATCCCGCATTGATCTCAAAGTATTGAGTTCATGACAAACAGAGTAACTAGTAGTAGAGCCACTACACAGCGACCCCGGGCAGTTGCCCAAGCTCGTTCGGTACGTGCCAGCTATGATGGCGCAGTTACATTGGCAAAACTCTTCAATTCATCATGCTTTTACCCTAGCACTTGGGCTGGTTGTCTAATCGGCTAATGGGCTTCTTTTTCCTTCTGTAATGGGTTTTGAGAATTGTGTGATGGATGTAGGAGGCCCGCTGGCCTAGTAGGAAATCAGTTTGGATTTTGTTTACTCTAGACGAAAAGGGCCATGACATTTTTCTCAGAAAAAAAGGACGATGACTGATCGATCGCCCCACCTCCCCGTGACCCACCTATTCGTGTCTTCGAGATGGTGACACCATGGGTCGATCAGAGATGGAACGATGACATCTAGAGGATGGCCTGGGGTGGGCACGTGGCCGAAGGTGGGCTTAGCCAGAGCAGATCCATTCTAGGAATAGCTTGTTACATCATCGACTATGTCTGCTTGTCCGATCCTTCATGATTACTCATTAGGTAAGATTGCTAACTTCTGCATATTGATATTAGGTTTTAAATTTCAAGGTTAGAGCATAGGGAGTTGGTCATTGAGGTTATATATTACTTCAATTGAAAATTACATTTGTATGATCACTGATACGTCTCCAACATATCGGTAATTTATGAAGTATTCATGCCATATTCACCTATCTTTACAATACTCTTATATGGTTTTGATGCACTTTATATGATTTATTTATAACTAACCTGTACGAACGCTCTTTTCAGCAGAACTACCGTGGTGTTGTTTTTGTGCAGAAAATGAAAGTTCTCGGAATCGCCCGAAAATTTTTGCCGACTTTTTGGAACAAAAGAGGCACTAGATGCTTCGTGGGAGGGCCAGAAGAGCCACGAGGTGGGCACCATCCACCAGGGCGCACCAGACCCCCTAACACACCCTGGTGTATCGTGCTCACCTAGTGTCCCACCTTCACATCAAACCAATGCCAAAAGTTCCTATAAATATGGAAACCATAAAAAATAACCCTAGACTCCTTGTTCCACCACCGCAACTATCTGTATCAACGAAAAACCAATCTGGAGGCATTCCAGTACCCTACCCGCAGAGGCCATGATGAGGAGGGAGTAGTCCACCCTCGGGGCTGACGGTTTGTACCAGTAGTTATGTGTTCAGTCTCTCCCTCTCTCGTGTTCTTGAGATGGCATGATCTTGATGTATCACGGGCTTTGTTAATATAGTTGGATCAGATGGTATTTCCCCCTCTCCATCTTGTTGTGATGAATTGAGTTTTCCCTTTGAGATTTATTATCGAATTGAATAATTTTATGGATTTGAGAGCCCTTGATATATGTCTTGCATGCGGATACCCGTAGTGACATTGGGGTATTGATACGTCTCAAACATATCTATAATTTTTGCTTGTTCCATGCTGTTATATTATCATTCTTTGATGTTTTACCATCATTTTATTACCACTTTATATCATTTTTGGGGACTAACCTATTGACATAGTGCCAAAGTGCCTGTTTTTGCTTGTGTTTTACTTCATAGAAAATCAATTTCAAATGGAGTCCAATCGCGACGAAAAAATTTGGAGATTTTTTCGGGACCAAAAGACACCCAATGGACCAAAGAAGTGTCGGGGGAGTGGGCTGAGGAGGACACAACCAACCAGGCCGTGCCAGGGGGGCCTGCCCGCGCCTTGGTGGGTTGTGGCCTCCTTGGGCCCCTTTCCACTACCTATGACGCCTATAAATTACCAAATATTCCAAAACACCATTCTAGACACCATTCCAGCCGCCGCAAGTTCTAGAACCTCGAGATCCAATCTAGACACCATCACGAAGGGGTTCATCTTCATCATAGGTGTCTCTCCGATGATGCGTGAGTAGTCCACCATAGACCTACAGGTCCGTATGCAGTAGCTAGATGGCTTCCTCTCTTTCTTATGATTCTCAATACAATGGTCTCTTGTAGATCTATTTGATGTAAACTTTTGCGGTGTGTTTGTTGGGATCCGATGAATTTTGAGTTCATGATCAATTTCTATCCATGAATATTATTTGAGTCTTCTTTGATCTCTTATATGCATTATTTCTCATAGCCTCGTATTTCTTATTCAAATCTTTGGTTTAGTTAGGCCAACTAGAACAATTTTTGTTGCCATGGGAAGAGGTACTTTGTGATGGGTTCGATCTTGTGGTGTTCTTTCCCAGTGACAGAAGGGGCAGCAAGACACGCATGTATCGTTGCTATTAAGGATAACAAGATGGGGTCTATTCCTACATGAATAGATCTTTTATACATCATGTCATCGTTCTTATTGCGTTTCTCTGTTTTTCCATGAACTTAATACACTAGATGCATGTTGGATAGTGGCCGGTGTGTGGAGTAATAGTGGTAGATTCATGTCGGGTTGCAAGTATTTGTTGTTTGTGTGCAGGTGATGTTTATGTGGTTGCATGATCTTCCTCTACGGATTGATACCTTGGTTTCATAACTACGGGAAATACTTACCATCATTGTGCTGCATCATCCCTTACTCTTTGGCGAAATATCGATGCAGTCTCAAGCCACGTCATTGGAATTTCTGGCGCCGTTGTCGGGGAGGAAGGAATCTCATCTACCAGGTTCCTTATCACAAATATCATCTCCTTGCAATTTACATTATTTTCCATTTGCCTATCGTTTTCCTCTCCCCCACTTCACAAATTTTCCATTTTATTCACTTTATTTTTCGTTTGCCTTTTTCACGTGAGATCTCTTGTTGGCTATGTTTGCTTGTGTTAGCATGTGCCTTCTATTTGCTTGCATCTTTGGTTGCTAAAAACTACAAGAAATATGTAAACTTGTGACCTTCTATGAGTGACCCTAGAAGAATTGGTAGTAAATGTATGACCATCTGAGACCAATTGGTCAAAAGTTGTTCAAGGGGCTCCAAACCCTAAACTATAACGACCATTTTGGTCAGAAAGGCCATAATTTCCTTACGCAAAATGGCCGTAAAGCAAACAAGATTGGTCCGCTGCCTTATTTCTAGCTGATCATGACCAATATAGATGGTCATAGCCTTGTAAATTGTGGTGCATTGCTATGACTAGGTGCCACCTCATCAGTTTTGCCTATGTGTCATGTCTATGTCTCCTTTTTTGCCCTAGGTTGTGAAGCAGTCTATATTTCTGTCAGTCCCAAAATTCCCAAAACATTTGGACATTCTTTACTATCCAAATCATTTCCTCATGACATTATTCACCTCCATTTTCCTGGTAAATCTTCCTCGACAAATTTCCAAAGTTTTTGTTCAGCTAGAACCGTTTTGAAGGAAGTACTAGCTAGGCATATCCTAATGAGCTGAATTTTTGCCACATCTTCTATATTCCCAAATCATAGCTCTCTACAGAATTTGAGCCCCATATAACAATTCATGTGGGATCACCATCTAATCTTTGTTTCTGGTAATATTTTCAGTTTGTGAAGTAACTATATTTTATGTGAAGTTATAATTGCTGAAAAATTACCAGGACATGACCCTTCCCATAGAACCTCCCTCAACCAAATTTTAGCTCATTTATTCTAGCCAATTTACCTCAACATTTTTCCCAATTTTCTATTCTGTGGGGAGCATTGTGAAGGAAGTGCCATTTTTATTTACCCAAATGGTATGAAAATTTTAAAGTGCCTTCATATGCCCAAATTATCGACCTCCTCCAAATTTCAGATCAATCCATTCATTCATTTGAGTCCAGCTTCAACATTCATATTTCTGTCCAGTGTGCTACTTTGCAAACCAAGTGACACCTAGGATCCTCCATTTGAGCTGCAAATTTTCCAAGATAGTGTCCTTAGTAGATGATCATCCTCGGACAAAACTTAGGCCCATTGGCCATGTGCAATTTCCCCACCACTAATCAAACACTTGGCTGCTAATTCATGTTTGAACTCAGTTCAGTCTCCTCGTGAGATTCTTCTATTGCCTTCTTCTTCCTCACACCTACCGGGGGAGTGACCAACCCACTAGACATTCCTAGTCTGCCCAAAACGCATGGCAACGCCACGATCACGCGGTGACCACGTGGCGGACATGCGAGTTTACACGCTCTAGAGTTGGGCCCCTTGGCCACCGTCCAAACCTCGACGTAGCGTGACCAAACCATGTATTTCCGATTAAATAGATACTTATATACCTATAAATGATTTTGGAAAAAATAAAGAGCAAACTATAAGGCATCTGCAATTCAAATTTGACCCGCTTCCTACTAAATCGGTGGAAATTTTTCTTTTTCACGAGAGGTGGATCAAAGATTTTGACACCCAACCATTCGGTCAATTGTGCATTAAATATGGCCTAATATTTTAGAAAAATAATTTGGTACAATTTTGCAACAATTATATGGTAGGTCCTTCACAAAAAATCTCATTTTGGGCACTCGAAAAATGGAAAATGAAATTTCCATGCAAACAAAATGAAAACTTAATTAAGCAACATTGTTTGCCATTCCAATATGCACCCTTGTGCACAATATTAGATCATTTAAACAAACTATGCCATGAATGTGGCCATAACATTAATCATTTGGCTTAAAAGACATGAATCTTCACACATGATAGCTCGTTCTGAGAACAATTTTTAAATTAATTTCCATATCACAAGTTTATTATTTTTCTTAGTAACCTGGCCACATATAATGACACAATGCGAAGGTTTTCCAATTTTTTTATTTTTTTGAATTTTTCATGCCCATTCCGAAATGCGGTCAAAATGACAAGCATGACTGTTCCTAGCTAGTGGTTGGATCATGGAATTTTTTTGGTGTTTCTATGATTAAATAGATACTTATGTAACTATAAATGATTTTTGGAAAAAATAAAGATCAAACTGTGAGGCAGCTGCAGTTCAAATTTGACCTGCTTCCTACTGAATTGACATGAATTTGTCTTTTTCACAATCTTTTGACACCTAACCATTTGCTCAATTGTTCATTAAATATGACCTAGTATTTTAGAAAATTTATTTGGTACAATTTGCAACAAATATATGGTAGGTCCTTCACAAAAAAACTCATTTTGGGCACTCGAAAAATGGAAAATGAAATTTCCGTGCAAAGAAAATGAAAAATTCCTTAGACAACATTGTTTGCAATTCCAAGATGCACCCTTGTGCACAATATTAGATCATTTGAACAAACTATGCCATGAATGTGGCCATAACATTGATCATTTGGCTTAAAAGCCATGAATCTTCACACGTGATAGCTCATTTCTGAGAACACTTTTTAAAAATAATTACTTTATTGTTACAAGTTATCTTTTTCACGAGAGGTGGATAAAAACTTTTGTCACCCAACCATTTGGTCAATTATAAATTAAATATGCCCTAATATTTTAGAACAATGACTTGGTCCAATTTTACAAAACCTATATGGTAGGTCCTTAAAAAACCTCATTTTGGGCACTCGAAAAATGGAAAATGAATTTTCCATCCAAAGAAAATGAAATCTTCCTTAGGAAAAAGTGTTTGAAATTCCAAGATGAACCCTTGTGCACAAATATTAGATCATTTGAACAAACTATGCCATGAATGCGGCCATAAGATTGATCATTTGGCTTGAAAGCCATGAATTTTCACACATGATAGCTCATTTCTGATAACACTTTTTAAAAATAATTGTCATATTAAAAGTTCATTATTTTTCCTAGTAACTCGGTCACATATAATGACACAATGCGAAGGTTTTCTAATTTTTCTAATTTTTTTGAATTTTTCATGCCCATTTCAAAATGCGGTCAAAACAACGGGCATGACCGTTCATAGCTAGTGGTTGAATCTTGGAAAATTTTTGGTGTTTCTCTGATAAAATAGATACTTTTGTACTTATAAAGAGCAGACTATAAGACAACTGCAGTTCAAATTTGACCTGCTTCCAGCTGAGTCGACGGAAATTTGTCTTTTTTCACAAGAGGTGGATCAAATCTTTTGACACCCAATCATTTGGTCAATTGTACATTAAATATGGCCTAATATTTCATAAAATTGATTTTGTCCAATTTTGCAACAAATATATTGTAGGTCCTTCACAAAAAATCATTTTGGGCACTCGAAAGATGATTCTCTTACAAAAAACTCATTTGTGAGCACACTTTTTTTTATGATATTTGCATTATGCAAAGTTTGTTATTTTTACTAAAAAGTAGGTCACACTTGGTAAAACAATGCGAAGGTTTTTGATTTCTATTTACTTTTATAAATGTCCTAGGCCATCAAATAGCAGACATGTTTTAACATCTTATTTTCAATCGATTATGACCAATTTAAATGGTCTTAACGTCATCAAAGGGGGTACTGCATTATGATTGGTCCAAAATCTTCTCACGCGGATCATGGATTAAGCACCATCGGATGCACAAGGATCCAACGACAATTCACCCCCCTCTCGAATCACCCCATGTCCCTCTCGTCCTTGTCCACCCACGAAACCCTAGCTCCCTTATCCCCATCGCCGCAGCTGATGCCGCTCCCTTTTCCCCATCGGCACCGCCACCTATGATCAGTACCCTCGCCCGCTCGCCGCACCCCAAGCCCACACCCACAACCACACGTCCATCCCCATCCAGATCCAACCACCGCTACAACCCGTATCGAGCTCCGACCACGACGAGCTCGAGGAGCACCTCCACTCCAAATCCACCGCCGCCGCCGCTGCCAAATCCGCCATAGAATCCACTCCCCTCTCAACCCTGCGCCCGTCCAACTCAATCTCCAACCCGCTCCTCCGCCTCCCCCACCCGCTGTCTGATGCCGCGCCCTCCAAGACCTAGCGCATCGGCCTCCACCCCTAGCTCTAGCTGCATCCCCAAGCCCGGCCCCAACCCCATGGACGTCGAGATCAAGCTCCGGTTCCCCGACGCATCCGCGCCACCTCCGCCCTCCCAGCACGAACTGCTGCTAGAAGCGGGGTTGACCCGAACGCACCGCCGCTCCCCTCCTAACACAAGATGGCGTTGGGGACGCGATGCGGGCAGCATGACGGAGGGGGTCAGTGATATGTCTCCTTTGTATCTATAATTTTTTATTGTTGCATGCCAATATTCTACAACTTTCATATACTTTTGGCAACTTTTTATACTATATTTGGGACTAACATATTGATCCAGTGCCCAGTGCCAATTCCTGTTTGTTGTATGTTTTTTGTTTCGTGTAAAATCCATATCAAACGAAGCCCAAACGGGATAAGAACTTAGGGAGATTTTTTTGGATTACATGTGAATTTTGGAAGTGGAATTAACAGAAAGTGCTTCCCGAGGACCCCACAAGCCTGCCATGCGTGCCCTAGGGGGTAGGGCGCACCCTGAGGGCTTGTGGCTACCCCTTAGGTCGGTTGGATCTGTCCTTTGGCCTCAGGAAAGCTAATTTATGGATAAAGATCCCCTCAAAATTTCATCCCAAAAGGAGTTACGGATCTCCGAGAATATAAGAAAAGGTGAAAGGCCAGAATCTGAAAGCGTAGAAACAGAAGGAAACAGAGAGAGAGATCCAATCTCGGAGGGGCTCTTGCCCCTCCGATGCCATGGAGGCCATGGACTAGAGGGGAAACCCTTCTCCCATCTAGGGGAAGGTCAAGGAATAAGAAGAAGGAAGGGGGCTCTCTCCCCCTCTCTCCTGGTGGCATCAAAACGCCACCAGGGCCATCATCGTGACGGTGATCTACTCCAACAACTCCGTCATCTTCACCAACACTTCCATCACCTTCCCCCATCTATCTACAGCGGTCCACTCTTCCGCAAACCGATGTACCCTCTATTTGAACATGGCACTTTATGCTTCATATTATTATCCAATGATGTGTTGCCATCCTATGATGTCTGAGTAGATCTATTTTGTCCTATTGGTTGATTGATGACCATGATTGGTTTGAGTTGCATGTTTTGTTATTGGTGCTGTCCTATGGTGCCATCCGTGATGCAAGCGTGAGGGATCATCGCTATAGGGTGTTGCCATGTGTTCATGATTTTCCTATGGTGGGTTGCTTGAGTGACAGAAGCATAAACCCGAGTAGGTGGGCTGTTGCATATGGGAGTAAAGAGAACTTGATACCCTATAATACTATGGTTGGGTTTTACCTTAATGATCTTTAGTAGTTGTGGATACTTGCTAGAGTTACAATCATAAGTGCATATGATCCAAGTAGAGAAAGTATGTGAGATTATGCCTCTCCCTCATATAAAATTGCAATAATGATTACCGATCTAGTTATCGATTGCCTAGGGACAATTCCGTAACTCCTACCACCACTTCTGCACACTCGTTAAACTAACTTAGTTGTTTCTTTATCTAAGCAGACCCTCTTTTTTATTTACGTACTCTTTATTATCTTGCAAATTTGTCCTATCACACCTACAAAGTACTTCTAGTTTCATACGTGTTCTAGGTAAAGCGAACGTTAAACGTGCGTAGAGTTGTATTAGTGGTCGATAGTACTTGAGGGAATATTTTTTCTACCTCTAGCTCCTCGTTGGGTTTGACACTCTTACTTATCGAGAAAGGCTACAATTGATCCCCTACACTTGTGGGTTATCAAGACCTTTTTCTGGTGTCGTTGTCGGGGAGCAATAGCGTGGGGTGAATATTCTCGTGTGTGCTTGTTTGCTTTATCACTAAGTAGATTTTATTTGCTGTTCGAAGTTGTTTCTATCTTTAGCTATGGATATGGAACACGAAATACCAAAAAAATTAGGTGTACCTGCTACTCATGGAGATGGGGAACCTCCTAAAACCCTCGATGCACGTTATGTGAAAGATATTATGCACTACTTTGATAATCCCAAGAAAACCCCATTCAACTTGATAATGGGAGACACGTTGGATCAACGAGAATACTTTAGGGATTATCGACTGACTTGAAAAGGGAAACTGTTATGGGATCAAGTTCATATGTTGAAATGGTATGGTTGGAATTTATGTTAGAGATATGATTATACTTGTTGCTCTAGGATGAAGGCTCAACACCTTCCTTTTTCATGTAAATTTAATGATAATGAAACCTTGTCTTCTTATGCTAATGGTATTTATGATTACTATGATGTGGAACGAATAGAAGAATTTTTTGCTTTTAAAGGTGCTTATGAAATTGAATCTTTGTTTGAGAAGTGTGAAAATTATTATGATGTTGTTTATAGACCTGAAATTTTTGCTATACTTAAATATTGCGATGAGAATTATGAATATAATTCTGAAATTGATACATTTATTGAGAGAATGTCTGCTGCCTTGGAGGAGACTAATTTTTTGCAGGAATCTATGGAAGAAGAAACTGCTGAAACTATGAGCTCATTGGATGAAAAAGATGAGGAGGAGAGTGAAGAACAAATGGAGGAAGAGCGGATTAGCTAGCCATGCCCACATTCTAATGAGAGTAAGTTTTCAACTCATATATTGTTTAATTTCCCTTCATTCTTATCGAAGGATGAATGGTATGATAATTTCTATGATCCATTGGATTCGTTCGAAATGTCCCTTTTTGATGAACTTGATGCTTGCTATGCTTGTGGCCATGATGCCAATATAAATGATGCTTATGGAGAGGAACTTGCTATAGTTCCTTATGTTAAACATGAATTTGTTGCTATTGCACCCACACATGATAGTCCTATTATCCTTTTGAATTCTCCTAACTACACTATATTGGAGAAGTTTGCACTTATTAAGGATAATATAGATGGGTTGCCTTTTACTATTACACATGATGATTTTATAGATATAATATGCATGTGCTTGATGCTCCTACTTGCAATTATTATGAGAGAGGAACTACATCTCCACCTCTGTATGTTTCCAATATGATAAAATTGCAAGAAACTGCTTATGATATGCATTGGCCTTTAGTTTGTGTGCATGAATTGTTCTTTTATGGCGTGCCGATGCATAGGAAGAGAGTTAGACTTCGTCATTGCATGATATATATTACTTTGTGCTCAATACTAAATTACAAATCATTGTTAATTAAAATTGGCTTTGATATACCTTGGGATCCGGGTGGATCGACTTTAAAGAAAGCGCTGTCAGGGAGACAACCCAGAAGGTTTAGAGATTCATTTTATTCTGTTGTGTGCTTTTATAAAGTTTTAAAATAAAAAATAAATAAAGAGGGTAACCTAAAACTTTTTCAAAATGAGAAGTGAAAGTAAGAAGGACAAGCACCGTTGAAGTGGGGGAGCTCCTTGAACTTTGTTAATGCCCATGGAAACTTTGCAAATCTTAATTACAGAAACTTTTCAAAAATAATAATTATCCCCTTGTATAAATCCATTGTATTATAAAAATAATGTGCCAAGATTTGCCTTTAGGATGATTAGATTGCTTGTTCGGTGTGTGCAGTGCAAAAACAGAAACTTTGGCTGTAGTGCGTGAATTTACGTTTTTTACTGGAATGTCAAAAGTTTTTGAAATTTATACACAGTAATTCCATGAAAATTGTTTACTGTTTCCTAATTGTTCAGAATTTTTAGAGTTACATAAGTATGGTGAATGTTCAGATTGCTATAGACTGTCCTGTTTAAGACATATTCTGTTTTTGATGCATTGTTTTGCTCGTTTTGATGAAACTATCGATTGTACCGGTGGTATAAGACATGGAAAAATTATAATACAGTAGATAAAATGCAAAAATAAAATATGAATTGGTTGGCAACAGTACTTAAAGTGGTGATTTGTTTTATTATACTAACGTATCTCATGAGGGTTTTGTTAAGTTTTGTGTGATTGAAGTTTTCAAGTTTTGGGTGAGATCACGATGGATGAAGGAATAAGGAATGGAACGAGACTAAGCTTGGGGATGAACGAGGCACCCCAAGGTAATGTTCAAGGACTCCCAATAAACTAAGCTAGGGGATGCCCTGGAAGGCATCCCCTCTTTCTTCTAACAACCATCGGTAATTTTACTTGGAGCTCTATTTTTATTCGTCACACGATATGTGTAAATGTTGGAGCATCGTGTGGTTTTTATTTTTCTTTTAATAATGCACCATGCTGGTATGAGCAAGTCCTTGGTTGATTTATAGAATGCTTCATGCACTTCACTTATATCTTTTGAGTATGGCTTTATAGAATGCTTCATGTGCTTCACTTATATCATTTGAAATTTGGATTGCCTGTTGGTCACACATAGAAAACCGCCATTTGTAGAATGCTCTTTTGCTTCACTTATATTTTTTTAGAGCGTGGGCATATCATTTGTAGAAAGAATTAAACTATCATGCTTCACTTATATCTATTTAGAGACTTAAAAGGAGTTGGTCATTCAGATGGTTAGTCATAAAATCCTACATAAAACTTGTAGATCAATGAATATGATATGTTTGATTCCTTGCAATAGTTTTGTGATATGAAGATGGTAATATGATGGTCATGCTAGTGAGTAGTTGTGAATTGGAGAAATACATGTGTTGAATTTTGTGATTCCCGTAGCATACATGTATGGTGAACCGTTATGTAACGAAGTCGGAGCATGATTTGTTTAATGATTGTCAACCTTTGTGTGAGGGTCGAGAGCCTGCGATGGCTAACTCCTACCAACCTCTCCCTTAGGAGCATGTGTCTAATGCTTTGTTTGATAACTAATAGACTTTTGCAATAAGTATGTGAGTTCTTTATGACTAATGTTGAGTCCACGGATTATACGCACTCTCACCCTTCCATCTTTGCTAGCCTCTATAGTACCGCACAACTTTCGCCGGTGCATCAAACCCACCTTCCTCAAAACAGCCACCATACACCTTCCTCAAAACAGCCACCATACACCTTCCTCAAAACAGCCACCATACCTACCTATTATGGCATTTCCATAGCCATTCTGAGATATATTGCCATGCATCTTCCACCATTCCGTTTAGTATGACATGCACCGTCATTTTCATATTGCTTTGCATGATCATAAGACAGCTTGCATGATGTTTTTATGGCCTGCCTGTTTTTTGATGTCATTTGCTAGGCTAGATCATTGCACATCCCGGTATCCTACCGGAAGCATTTATATAGAGTCATATTTTTGTTCTACGTATCGAGTTGTAAGTAAATAAAAGTGTGATGATTTTCATTGATAGAGCTTTGTCCCGTGTGAGAAAAGGATGATGGAAGCCATGACTCCCTCACAAGTTGGGATGAGTATCTGGACTTTACAAAAAAATAAAAGTGGCCAGCGAAGCCCAAATAAATAAAAAAGAGGCCAAAGATGCCCACCAAAAAAAATAAAAAAATGAGAGAAAGAGAGAAGGGCCAATTGCTACTATCTTTTTCCACACTTGTGCTTCAAAGTAGCACTATGATCTTCATGATAGAGAGTCTCCAATTTTGTCACTTTCATATAATTAGTGGAATTTTTTGCACGACCACTTAGTTTTCTTTTTGATCTTTCATACACTTATAGCTCTAAGTGCATTCGTTGCATGGCAATCCCTACTCACTCACATTGATATCTATTGATGGGCATCTCCATAGCTTGTTGATACACCTAGTTGATGTGAGACTATCTTCTCCTTTTTCCTCATCACCTCCACCATATTCTATTCCACCTATAATACTATATCCATGGCTCACACTCATGTATTGCGTGAGAGTTGAAAAGGTTTGAGAACATAAAAAGTGTGAACAATTGCTTGACTTGTCATCGGCTTTGTACATGATTTAGATACTTTGTGTGGGGAAGATGGAGCATAGCCAGACCATATGATTTTGTAGGGATAAGTTTCTAAAGGCATGTTATTTTGAAAGGACACGATTGCATTGTTGGTGTGCTTGAAGTATTACTGTTTTTATGTCAATATAGACTATTATTTTGAATCACTCGTATCTTAATACTCATGCCATGATTAGATTATATGATCAAGATTATGCTAGGTAGCATTCCACATCAAAAGAATTCTTTTTTATCATTTACCTACTCGAGGACGAGCAGGAAATAACCTTGGGGATGATGATAATTCTTTGTCGTCTCTATACTTTTTGATTGTTTCATGCCAATATTCTACAACTTTGATATACTTTTGGCAACTTTTTATACTATTGTTGTGACTAACATATTGATCCAGTGCCCAGTGCTAGTTCATGTTTGTTGCATGTTTTTTGTTTTGCAGAAAATACATATGAAACAAAGTCCAAATGGGATAAAAACTTATGGAGATTTTTTTTGGAATATATGTGAATTTTGGGGAGTGGAATCAACAGAAGGGGGTGGCCGAGGGGCCAACAAGCCTGCCCGGCATGCCCTCGGGGGTAGGGCACGCCCTCAGGGCTTGTGGCTACCCCTTAGGCCGGTTAGAGCTGTCCTATGGCTGCAAGAAAGCTAATTTATGGATAAAGACCCCCTTCAAAATTTCATCCCAATCAGAGTTACGAATATCCGGGAATATAAGAAACAGTGAAATGTTAGAATCTGAAAGCGTAGAAACAGAAGGAAACAAAGAGAGAGATCCAATCTCGGAGGGGCTCTTGCCCCTCCACCACCATGGAGGCCATGGACCATAGGGGAAACCCTTCTCCCATCTAGGGGGAAGGTCAAGGAAGAAGAAGGAAGGGGTCTCTCTCCCCCTCTCTCCCATTGGCGCTGGAACGCCGTCGGGGCCATCATCATGATGGCGATCTACTCCAACAACTCCGTCATCTTCACCAACACCTACATCACCTTCCCCCATCTATCTACTACGGTCCACTCTCCCGCAACCCACTTTATCCTCTACTTGAACATGGTGCTTTATGCTTCATATTATTATCCAATGATGTGTTTCCATCCTATGATGTCTGAGTAGATCTATTTTGTCCTATTGGTTGATTGATGATCATGATTGGTTTGAGTTACAGGTTTTGTTATTGGTGCTGTCCTATGGTGCCCTCTGTGTCGCGCAAGCGTGAGGGATCTCGCTTTAGGGTGTTGCAATGAATTCATGATTTTCCTATGGTGGGTTGCTTGAGTGACAGAAGCATAAACCCGAGTATGTGGGTTGTTGCATATGGGAGTAAAGAGGACTTGATACCTTATAATGCTAGGGTTGGGTTTTACCTTAATGATCTTTAGTAGTTGTGGATGCTTGCTAGAGTTCCAATCATAAGTGCATATGATCCAAGTATAGAAAGTTTTTGAGCTTATGCCTCTCCCTCATATAAAATTGCAATAATGGTTACCTGTCTAGTTATCAATTGCCTAGGGACAATTCTGCAACTCCTACCACCACTTTTCCATACTCGTTAAAGTATTGTTTATTTATCTAAGCAGACCCTAGTTTTTATTTACTTGCTCTTTATTATCTTGCAAACCGATCCTATCACACCGACAAAGTACTTATAGTTTCATACGTGTTCTAGGTAAAGCGAACATTAAGCGTGCGTAGAGTTGTATCGGTGGATGATAGAACTTGAGGGAATATTTGTTCTACCATTATCTCCTCGTTGGGTTCGACACTCTTATTTATCAAGGAAGGCTACAATTGATCCCCTACACTTCTGGGTTATCAGTCGGCATGGCCGTGGCTCTTGGTTGTCTCTGCCGTGGCTCGGGTGCTCCTCCTCCTCGCCTTCCACCTCTGGTCCTGCACCTCCCCCATCTACTCCCTCTCAGGTCACTCCCTCCTCTTCCTCAGTCTTTCCTGCCTACCGCGCCTGACCAGTGGTAGTTTGACGTTAGTCGGTCAACTGATTGGTCGGTGATGCTTGCTACAGCATTGCTATTCACGTGCATTTGACCTGGGATGAGAGAGTCCAGTGCGAATGACCACGAGAGGCTCAAGAAGATCAGGTATAACCTCGCCGTTCCCTATTCTTTTTGCCCCTTACTATTGGTTGATATATGACTATGTGTCAGATTCATCTACTGATGATGCTTGCACTTTATATCAGGACTAGCAGTTTGTGTCTTGCCTGGTAGTATACAGTTTAATTTGCTATTATTAGCTAGAGTTGTTGATTGACTTAGTTTTCTTTTGGAAGTCAAATCTCCTAAACACTAGTAATCCGCTGGAAGTCAATAGGGCGTAATTTCCGGTCCCCGCGCTCGGATCGGCCGTGGGCGGGTGGTGGAAGAGGGTGGCCTGGCCCAGCACGGAGACAAGGGCGAATGCGCCAAGAATGGACCACTTGGTGGGCGACCTAGTGCCGAATGGCGAAGCAAGGCGACGGTGGCCGACGAGGTACACAACCAAGGTACGTGTGTCGTTAGTCTGTCTCAGTCTTAGGCTCGCACTTAGATCGGTGGGACAAATATTATGTTCCTTTTTTATTTTTCTGTTAAATATTATGTTCCTTCGTGCATCATTAATGAGTCCGACTGAAGAAAATCCTTGTACTTTCTGCTGCAGGGTTCTCATCATTCGGGCACTACTGGGTATGCATCTCTGAATAGATTCTAATCATTCACTCTCTTCACCTTGTTGTAATCATGTCAAAGGAAGGGAGCTCATTCATTTGTTCTGCCTGCTTTTAAAATTTAGTATATGTAAACCTGAACTGAATTTCATTCGATATGTGCAGCAGCTCTGCAGACTGGGCACGGGAGCAAATCAGCGCCCGGTGTTGGGTGACTACTGATATTCAATGTTTCTTTTGTGTGTTTTCTACATACACACACAGATGGTCCTTCCTTTTAAATCTCCTCTGCTGCTTACTGACATAGTACTATGCACGTACAATAGTTGAGTAGTAGTGTGTAGGGACTCTGGAGAAAAGTTTACGTACTTAAACATTATGCTTAAAAATAAAAAGTTGTAGTTCCCTTGTAGTAGTATGTTTATGAATGGATGCATGAAATGATAGTCTAGTACTTAAAATATTTGAATCGGGGTTAATGTAATCACTTGCTGCATCCTGTTTGATTGATCGGAGATGCTAATAGGAAAGCAAAGCAAATAGGAAAAGCATGTGCTGTTGCTTTTGTTTATCCTCCGCACACAAGTAAAGCAAAGCATCCTATTTTGATTTCTTCATTCATGATGCATAAAATTCTGGTATTGTTAGTTATGGGTTATTTGATTATGTTCATATAGTTAATCTGCTGCTGTTGTGCATAATATTCCACGAACTTTGCGTGTAAGTTCTAGCTGTAGTGTGCTCTCACGTTGTACATGCCCCTATGTTTGGTAAGATTAAATTGCTACTATTAATGATGAATGGTTGAGTTTTAAAATTTGAAGCAACACCTACTTTCTGGTCCTTTAGTGTTTAAAACTGATAATTATGATGCATTGGTCCATATGGCCTTGTTTTTTAATTTATATATATATATATGATGTAGTTGATAGGCCTTGATCTCAGCCTCTGAAGTTTATGTTCCCTGGTGTGTAGGTAACTTGTCATTTTTATTGGCAAGCCTGTAATGAATTTATTAGAATTTTGCTCCTATTGCCGTGTACAATATGTAGCAAAAAGGTCTATATTACTGAGGATGTATAATGTAGAAGTATAGAAACCATAAATTCAAGCTTTTGCTGTAGCATGCTCAATATATATTGTTATAGAATTGTATTCTACAAAAGGTTGAAACACAATGGTCTTAGTCATTTGTTGGAAGTAGAAACACTAAGGCTAACATCTTTTACGCTTCACTGTTTCATTCGTTTTTTCTAATTTAATTTTGTGGATAGTAAATTTGCAATTGTACGCCCTTTGTAAAAAATGCATTTTATGTTTCCATGCCCTGTAATGCCGAAGCGTGGTTCTCTGATATTCTGCACCACTCAAAGACTGATATCTTGTATAAATTTAGCTTTTGGCAGGCGATCCTTTTCCCTGCCTATTTCAGTTGCATCACTCTGATGCCCATGAAGGGTGAGATCTTGGTCAGCACTATGGAGAAGACCCTGAAGCCTGGTGTGTTCCTCAAATCGGGACTGATAGAATCCGAAGGGCCATTCAAAGCTGTCAAAGGGCACTTATAGAGCTTGTGACTGTGATTACACTTGTAGAGAATTCTAGAGCTTGTGGCTGTGATTACCATTGTATCCAAGTTATATGATGTAACAGACTTATTTTGGCAATTATTTGAAGTATTATGTGCGGTTTTGATTTGAATATTGGTTATTTATTTACTGGTGAAAACATGAACCCACATACTAGAACCTAACAATCGGGACACATTTGAGTACTCGACCCATCTTCTGAGAAAAAACCTAAACCATTGAGCCACAAAGACCTCAGCCCAGAAGCAAAAACGCTGAAATATTAGGCCAGGCCCATGTAGCCAACCAGAATGACAAAAAATGATAATTAAAAAAAGGCGGAATTAATGGGCTCGGCACATATATACACCGAATTGGAGCGGGTTGATTCTTATCAAGGACCAATCCAATTGGTTGCAATTTTGCCACGTCAGCTTGCCACGTCAGATCCGACGTGGCATGGGCAGACAACCAGTGACCAAAACAAAAGGTCATTGAACTAACGACCTTTTGTTTTGGTCATTGCCTTCTACGACCTTCTCACAGAGAAGGCCGTTAAGTTTCATTAACAACGGTCAGCTTTTGACCAATTGTTTTTTGTCATAAAAAGGTCGCAAATGAAAAAGAATGACCATTCAATGACCAATAGTGATGGTCGCAAGTTGACATATTTCTTGTAGGGAAAAATCTATTGATATGGATCCTCCTCCACTTGCTAATCTTTTCAAAAGATCAAATTATGATGAACCAATTGCTAGTGAGTTGAATGCACTTGATTATCTCTATCAAGTTTTGTTTGAACATCATGAATCTGAAAAGTTTGATGAGGTGTTAAAATAAGAAATTTATAAGGTGGTTCATGATAGCTCCTTGATAGAAAAGCATGATTGCAATGATGTTACTATAAGCTCTATTAATGTCAATTATGCTAATGATATGCAAAACCACAAGCTTGGGGATGCTATGCTTGATGAAGATGATATTTTTCTTCCCCAAGTTTTGGTGATGACACCATGAAACTTATCAGCAGTGTTCTAATATTCAATTTGTTTATGACAATCGAGTGTCACATGATAGTTATTTTGTTGAGTTTGCTCCCACTACTATGAATGAAAAGGAGTTTGCTTATGTGAAGAGTGAAAAAATTTCTATGCTTGTAGATCATGAAAAGAATGCTTTATGTGATAGTTATATTGTGATATTACTTCATAATGCTAATAAAAATTATTATGAGTGAGGAACATATGCTTGTAGGAATTGCAATAATCCAGTTTCTTCTCTATGCGTTCAAAGTTTTGAAGTTATGCTTGTTTTGCCTTCCTATGCTAGTTGATTCTTGTTCCCATAAATTGCTTGCTCACAAAATCCCTATGCATAGGAAGTGGGTTAGAGTTAAATTTGTTTTTCATGCTATTCATGATGCTCTTTTGCATATTTCTATTACTAGTTTTTATGTGAGCATCATTGAAAACATTATGCCTAGCTAGGGGCGTTAAACGATAGCGCTTGTTGGGAGGCAACCCAATGAATAAATAAATTTTTTCTTTTTCCTTTTTGTTTTTGTGTGTTTACAAAATTATGCCTTTGTTATGATTGTGTTTTTATGGTTTATTTAGTGTTTGTGCCAAGTAAAGCCTTTAGGATGATTCATAGGATGAGTAGAAGTGATGATGAATCTGAAACAGAAACTTTGCGTCCAGTATATAAATTTTCATTGTTTACTGGAACATGATATTGAGCTGAAATTTTAACACGGTATTGCTATACAAAGTATTTACGTTTCCTAATTGTTAATAATTTTAGAGTTGTAGAAGTACGGGTAGAGTGCAGATTACTACAGATTGTTCTGTTTAAGACACATTCTGTTTTCGTTGCATTGTGTGCTTGTTTTGATGAATCTATGGTTTTTATTGGGGGGGGGATAAGCCATGGTAAGTTAAAATATAGTAGGTATAATGCAATAACAAAATAAGAATGGGTTTGCAAAAGTACCTAAAGTAGTGATTTGCATTCTTATACTAAAGGATCTCACGAAAGTTTTGTTGAGTTTTGTGTGATTGAAGTTTTCAAGTTTTGGGTGAGATCACAATGGATGAAGGAATAAGGAGTAGCAAAAGCCTAAGCTTGGGGATGCTACCGCACCCCCAAGATATATCCAAAGAGAAACAAGAAACTAATCGCGTGGATGCCCCCAAGTGGCATCCCCTCTTCATTCTAACAACCATTGGTATTTTACTTGGAGCTATATTTTTATTCGTCACATATCATGTGTTTTGCTTGGAGCGTCTTGTATGTTTTCTTGATTTGTTAGTTAGTTTTCCCTTTGTATACTTTCTGGACATACCTATTTGAGAGAGCCAAAATTATGCTATCAATTGTTAGAATTGCTCTATGTGCGTCACTTAAACTTTTTTAGCAAAGGAATTGCTCTAGTGCTTCACTTATATCTTTTTGAGCACGGTGTGCTTGGAAACTTTTGTAGAAATACTCTCATGCTTCACTTAGATTAATTTCAGAGTTAGTAAATTTTTAAGAAATTATCTCATGCTTCACTTATACCTTTTTGAGATGAAATCTTTATGCTCATGTGTTTCACTTAAATTTGTTTGAGCTTGCCAAAAAAGAAATGGCAATATATGAAACTAGTCCCAAAGTGATAGATATCCAAGGAGGATATAATAAAATATTTCATGAAGATCACTGGACAAATTAAACTTGATTCTTTGCAATAGTTTTTAAACATGATGATAGTAAAATGTGAGTCATGTTGATGAGTAATTATGCTTAGTAAGAATATTGGAGTTAAGGTTTGTGATTCCCTATGCATACACGAAAGTCAATAGTTATGCCATGAAGTTACATCCTACTTGTGGTGCATTATTCGGTGTTAGTTATGTTCAATCCTCACTTATGTGAATTTTCGTTTCTTGGTTTGGTCGCTTCCCAGTCTATTTGCTAGCCTTGACTTGTACTAAGTAGAAGTACTACTTGTGCATCCAAAATCCTTAAACCAAGTTTTGTCTTATGATTCCACCATACCTACCTATATACGATATTTCCATGCCGTTCCAAGAAAATTTGTATGTGCCATCTCTAAATTTCCAAAATAAAATTTCTCTTTTGTGTGCTCATATCGCTCATGAAACGATGGGGAGTAACCAATATTTTTCATGCTAGATGTGTTATTCTCAAGATGAGTGTTTATTCACTTGTCATTGCAGGAGAGTACGGCGGTAATAGGGATGCCCATTCCCGAAATGAAAAATAAAAAATATTTACTTTATGTTGTCAAATAATAAATTCCTTGGAAAGTGTTGGTATGGAAGGCAACCGTGGATACGGCCCACCATGGAAAGTGAAAGTTTGGTGGAAAAAGGAATAAACTTCATTTTCTGTTTGGGAACCACCTATGATATATCTAGCATGGAAAGTATTTTGAGCTACTTTGTCATTTTCGTTGACAGGAAAAGCATGCCACCCAAAATATTTTTCTCTCTCAATTTAAACACTTGACCTCTGGCACCTCTACAAATCCCTACTTCCCTCAGCGAAGGGCCTATCTATTTACTTTATGCTATTTTTATTTTTGCTTTGAGTCTCCATCTTCTCTTATAAGCACCAACTAGGGGCACTATGATCGTAATTGAGCATTGTGCATAGCTAATATTTGAGTGTGTTTCATGAATGGATCAATGATTGAGCATGATGGGATAGGAATAACTTTATTTAGTATTGATATTTTGAAAGACATGGTTGTTCATTGACATTCTTGAGTATTGAAGTCATTATGTTAAAACTAGACTATTGCTTTGAATCATTATAAGTCCAGATGTCCATGCTATACAAAAGAAAAGAATGCGATGAAGATGTTAGGCAGCATTCCACATCAAAAATTCAGTTTTTATTGTTTACCTACTCGAGGACGAGTAGGAATTAAGCTTGGGGATGTTGATACGTCTCCAACATATCTATTATTTTTGCTTGTTCCATGCTATTATATTATCATTCTGGGATGTTTTACCATCATTTTATTACCACTTTATACCATTTTTTGGGACTAACCTATTGATATAGTGCTAAAGTGCCAGTTGCTGTTTTTTTGCTTGTTTTTAACTTCGCAAAAATCAATATCAAATGGAGTCCAATCGCGATGAAAAATTTTGGAGATTTTTTCTCGACCAGAAGACACCCGATGGACCAATCAAGTGTCGGGGGAGTGGGCCGAGGAGGCCACAACCCCCCAGGCTGCGCTAGGGGGGCTACCCGCGTCCTCCTGGGTTGTTCCCTCCTTGGGAGCCTATCCACCGCCTATGTCTCCTATAACTTCCCAAATATTCCAAAAAGGCTAGGGGAGTCTATGAAACAAAATTCCAGCCGCCGCAAGTTCCAAAACCTCAAGATCCAATCTAGACACCATCACAGAGGGGTTCATCTTCATCATATGTGCCTCTCCAATGATGCATGAGTAGTCCACCATAGACCTATAGGTCCGTAGGCAGTAGCTAGATGGCTTCCTCTTTCTCTCTCTCATGATTCTCAATACAATGGTCTCTTGGAGATCTATCTGATGTAAACTTTTGCGTTGTGTTAGTTGGGCTCCGATGAATTTTGAGTTCATGATCAGTTTCTATCCATGAATATTATTTGAGCCTTCTTTGATCTCTTACATGCATGATTGCTTATAGCCTCATATTTCTTCTTTGAATCTTTGGTTTAGTTAGGTGAACTAGATCGAATTTTTCTTGCCATGGGAAGAGTTGATTTGTGATGGGTTCGATCTTGTGGTGCTCTTTCCCAGTGACAGAAGGGGCAGCAAGACACACATGTATCGTTGCTATTAAGGATAACAAGATGGGGTCTATTCCTACATGAATAGATCTTGTCTACATCATGTCATCGTTCTTATTGCGTTAATCCATTTTTCCATGAACTTAATACACTAGATGCATGCTGGATAGCGGTCGATGTGTGGATTAATAGTGGTAGATGCAGGCAGGAGTCAGTTTACTTATCTTGGACGCGATGCCTATATAATGATCATTGCCTTGGATATCGTCACGACAATTCGATTTTCTATCAATTTCCCAACAGTAATTTGTTCACCCACCGTGCGCTATACTCATGAAAGAAGCCACTAGTGAACCCTACGGCCCTCGGGTCTGCTTTTCCATCATATTGCTTTCTGATCTACGTTTTTGCAATCTTTGTTTTCAGATCTACAAACCCCAAAACCCAAAAATATATTGCTGCATATTTACTCTTTTATTTTGTGTTCTTGAGAGATCCGTCTCTCATATCTATCATTACCTAATCTATCTTATTACCATATAGAGCGTGACAACCTCTCTTTTGCGTTGGGTTAAAAGTATTTTTTGTTTCTGTGCAGGTGTTGTTTACATGGGTGTGTGATCTGCCTCTACGAATTGATACCTTGGTTTCATAACTGAGGGAAATACTTACCATCGATGTGCTGCAACATCCCTTCCTCTTTGGGGAAATATCGAGGGAGTCTCAAACCATGTCACGTATTCAAGTGATTCAGTTGGTATATGTTATGGCATCAACTTGCGGATTTCGTTACCTTGGGGATCTATGCATAGGGGTTATTGAACGTTTTCGTACCTTGTTCTCCGATAGAAATCTTGGGGCACTATTTGAGGTTATTTGTGTTGGATTGAGTATTATGAATCTGAAATTGTTTGATGTGTATCATATAATTAACTCATGGATACTTGTGGTGACATTGGAGTACCTAGGTGACATTAGAGTTGGTTGATGCGTATCATATGGTGTTATTCTTGTAATAACTCTTAGATAGATTGATCGGAAAGCATAACTTGGTTATTTTAGTACGAACTCTTGGATAGATCGATCGGAAAGGATAACCTTAAGGTGGTTTCGTACCGTACAAACAATTGCTTCTTATGTTCCCCACTAGATATGAACTTTAGAGTTATTATTCATTACACGTTGAGGGATGGTTATGTGATCCAATTATATTAGCATTGTTGAGATATTGCACTAGCAAAAGTATGGAACCTAGGCCTTGTTTTCAGGCATTGCAATAACGTTTTTGCTCACTTTTGTTACTTGCTACCTAGCTGTTTTTATATTTTAAGATTACAAAAACCTATATCTATCGTCCATATTGCAGTTGTATCACCATCTCTTTGCTGAACTAGTGCACCTATACAATTTGCCATTGTATTGGGTGTGTTGGGGACACAAGAGAATTCTTGTATTTGATTGCGGAGTTGTTTGAGATAGACCATCTTCATCTGACACCTCCCATGGATTGATAAACCTTAGGTCATCGACTTGAGGGAAAATCGCTACTGTCCTACCAAACTCTGCGCTTGGAGGCCCAACACGAGTCTACAAGAATAAAGTTGTGTAGTAGACATCAAGCTCTTTTCTAGCACCGTTGCCTGGGAGGTGAGTGCTTGAACGCATATCTGTAGATATTGCAATCAAATCTTTTAGTTTATTTGTTTTCACTAGTTTGGTTTTATAAAATAAAAGTAAAAAATGGAGTTTAGGTTGCATCAATTCTTTCATCTTTTTAATGTCTTTTGTGAAAATGATGGTTCGGAAAATTGTGCTCAATTGGTAGAGGAAGAATTTATGAAAATACTTAATGAGAATTCCTTGAGAGATGAGCATGATAGAAATATTGTTAGTATGAATTTTCTGAATATCCATGATGCTAATAATATACAAAGCCACAAGCTTGGGGATGCTACGTTTGATGAAGATGATATTTTTAGTCCCCAAAGTTTTGATGAGCAAAACTATTATGATGATGGCATGCCTCCTATCTATGATGATTATGATGATGACATGTATGATATAAAGAGTGATAGTAACCATGAACCTTGTCATCATGATTTTAATATTTAATGTGGTTATGTCAATCAAGTGTCACATGATAGTTATTTTGTTGAGTTTTCTCCCACTATTATGAATGAGAAGAATCTTGCTTATGTGGAGGGTGATAAATTTTATATGCTTGTGAATCATGAAAAGAATGCTTTATGTGATAGTTATATTGTTGAATTCCTTCATGATGCTACTGAAAACTACGATGAGGGAGGAACATATGCTTGTAAGAATTACAATAATATCAAGTTTCCTCCCGATATGTTGAAAATATGGAAGTTATGCTTGGTTTGCCTTCCTATGCAAGTAGATTCTTGCTACCATGAATTGTTTGATCAAAAAATCAATATCAATGGCAAGTGGGTTAGAATTAAATATGCTTTCCATCTGATTCATGATGCTCTTTTGCATGTCTCAAATACTATTTCTTTGCGAACATCATGGAAATCATCATGCCTAGATAAAAGGCATTGAAGAAAAGCGCTTGTTGGGAGACAACCCAACACTTTTACCTTCTGTTTTTATGTCTTCACATGATTAAGATATTGTAGTAATCATGTTTTATATCTTTTATTTCAATAAAGTGCCAAGTAAAGCTGTTGGGATAGTGTGAATACTTGCTTGTTTGATGCTCTGCAAAAAACAGAACATTTTGCATCCAGTAAATGAATTATCTATTTTTACAGGAGCGCAAAATATTCTGATTTTTTTAAAACATTTCTATGCAAGTTCTATGCATTTTCCTAAGTTTTCAGAAATGTTACAGTCATGTAAGTATGGTGATCATTCAGATCATTACATACTCTTCTGTTTTTGACAGATTCTGTTTTGCATGCATAGTTTGCTTGTTTCAAGTGTTTCCATAGCTTATATTTGGTGATATAAATTGTTGGAATGATGTAATACAGTAGTTATTATGTGAGAACAATTATGAACCTTTTCTTGACAGTACCTAAGTGAATGATCTATCTTTACTACACTAACCCATCTCACAAAGTTTCGTTAAGTTTTGTGTGATTGAAGTTTTCAAGTTATAGTTGAAATACTGATATGAGGTGAATAAGGAGCAGAAAGGACCTAAGCTTGGGGATGCCCAAGGCACCCCCAATTTAATATCCAAGGAATACTCAAGTGTCTAAGCTTGGGGATGCCCCGGAAGGCATCCCCTCTTTCGTCTCTAACATTATCAGCGCATCTTACTTGGAGCTATATTTTCATTCATCACATGATATTTGTTTTTGTTGGAGCATCATTATAATTTGTTGTTCTCTGTTAGATGATATTTATAATCTTTTTTTGGTAAAAAGTTCCATGAATTGCCTTAAGATGCTTCCATTGCAAGTTTTCATGTGTGCTGTATAAAACAAAAACTTTTGTTGTAGTGTTTGAATTTTCATATTTTACTGCAACGTGGAAAGTTTCTGAGATTTTTACATAGTGTTGTCATATAAATTATTTAACATGTCCTAAATTTTTAGAGTTATTTGAGTTACATAAGTACACTGGTTTAATAGATTTCTACAAACGGTTCTGTTTGGACAGATTGCTATCATAGTTTTGTATCTACTTTTCCTATAGTTTCCATAGCCTATATTGGTAAGTATAAATTGTGGAAATGATAGTAAACAGTAGATGATGTTTGAAATTATTATGCAACTTGTCTTGGTAGTACATAAAGAGTTGATTTATTATTATGTGCACTAACCTATCTCATGAGTTCTTTTTAAGTTTTGTGTGGACGAAGTTTTTGAGAATAGGTGAAACCCGGATATGAGAGGATTGAAAGAGATACAAAAGCTCAAGCTTGGGGATGCTCAAGGCACCCCAAGTAAATATTTCAAGAAGTCTCAAGCATCTAAGCTTGGGGATGCTACGCATCCCACCTCTCTTCATCAAACAATTATCGATTATTATCGGTTGAGCCTAAGTTTTTTGCTTCTTCACATGATATGTGCTATTCTTGGAATGTCATTTTTGCTTGTTTTTTAATAAAATACTCAGATTTGAAAATATTTATTGAGATAGAGAGAGAGAGTCCTCACATACTACTTGATTTTTTACCTACTCATAAATCTTCACTTATATCGTTTGAAGAGTGGTTTGATCTTTACTCTTGAGCTTCACTTATATCCTATGAGTAAATTCTAAATCAATGAAATATCATAAATATGAAATTATCAATGTGCTTTATGCTTAGTAGTATATTCACATCTAGTTTAGAAAGGAAAATCTATTGAGGTTTGACAATCACAATATTGGTCATACAAGCAATTTGTGAATGATTAGTATGAGGAAGAGAACTTTCACATACAAATATATTATCTTGGACATCTTCTATGATTGTGAAAACCCATTAATTATTTTAAAACTTGAGAAAATTAGTTGAAGTTGGACAAGGAATACAACGTAATGAGTTATGGTTGTGTATATTTGCATAGAAGTTATATTGTTATGGATCCTCCAACATGTGGTGTTTGCTTAGGATCTTTTGGTAGCCAAAAGTTCTTACTAAGTAGAGATACTACTTGTGCATCCAAAAACCCTTAAACCCAGTTTATTGCCATGAGAGTCCACTATATCTACCTATATGCACTATTACCCTGACATTCCAAGTAAATTTGCATGTGCCACCTCTAAAATTTCAAATGAACACCTCTTTTGTGTACCTGGACCCCTCATGGAGCGACAGGGGGCGGTCAGTATCTTCCATGTTAAGTGGGTTATTCTCATGATGATTGTTTATTCACTCGTTCTTGCATGAGAGGGGCGGTAATAGGGATTCCCAGTCCTGAAATAAAAAAATGCAAGTAATTAAACAAAACTCCCGAGGAATGTTGTTGGTATGGACAATACCCGTGGATTCGGCTAGCCTTGGAGTGTGTTTGTTAGTGGAGGGGGAGTAAACCTTTACTTTTACTGCTTGGGAACCGCCACTAATGTGTTTAACATGGAAGATATTGATAACTCTTGGTCGTAACGTTGACAGGAAAGGTGCACCTCCCAAAATTATATTTATCTCTGTTTTAAACAATGAGCTCTGGCACATATGCAAATCCCTGTTTCCCTATGCGAAGGGACAATCTATTTACTTTCATGTTAATTACTTTTCACATTGATTCAACTTATTAGTACAACCTACTTCTATTAGTTGCAAGCGTCATGTGGTGGGGAAAGATCTAAGCACATATGGCCAGTTAAATATGTTTGATCATGACTTATTATTGTTGACAATTACCTCTATGATAAATGAGTTGGGATGTGAAACATTAAGCCCCTATCATTCTATGTGTTCGATGGATGCCATTTGTTCTAAAAATATGCTTTGAGTACTAGCAATCATAGAAGACCATATGATGATTGAGTATGTGGAGCTCTTACTTAGACTTTGTTGAGAATAAGTTGAATTGCAATTGTTTTGTGACTAAGAACATAGGTTGTTAAGTTTCAAGAGAATTCATTATTTGAACCCTAACCTATGAATCGATTTCTACTTTATCATGATGGGTTTTATGAGAAAGAGTTGTTGTGATGATGCTAGGAAAAGTGATTGAAATTATCATTGATCAAACTTATGAACTATGCTAGCATTCATACTTCATGAATTATTTCTTTTATCATTTACCTACTCGAGGACAAGTTGGAATTAAGCTTGGGGATGCCGATACTTCTCCAACGTATCAATAATTTATGAAGTATTCATTCCAAATTCACCTATGTTTACAATACTTTTATATGGTTTTGATGCAATTTATATGATTTATTTAGAACCAACCCGGACTGGCATTGTTTTCAGCAGAACTATCGTGGTGGTGTTTTTGTGCAGAAAATGAAAGTTCTCGGAATCGTCCGAAACTTTTTGATGATTTTTTGGAACAAAAGAGGCACTAGACGCTTCGTGGGAGGTCCAAACGAGCCACGAGGTGGGCACCACCCACCAGGGCGGGCCAGAACCCCTGGCGTGCCCTGGTGTATCGTGCTCACCTCGTGGCCCACCTTCGCGTGAAACCAACGCCAAAAATTCCTATAAATATAGAAAACATCAGAAATAAACCTAGACTCCTCGTTCCACCACTGCAACTCTCTGTATCAACGAAAAACCAAGATAGAGGCGTTCCAGTACCCTACCGGAGAGGGTAGATCATCTCTAGTGGCTATCTTCGGAGGCCATTATGAGGATGGAGTAGTTCACCCTCGGGGCTTACGGTTTGTACCATTAGCAATGTATTCAATCTATATCTCTCGTGTTCATGAGATGGCATGATCTGGATGTATTGCGGGCTTCGTTAATATAGTTGGATCTTATGGTGTTTTCCCCTCTCTATCTTGTTGTGATGAATCGAGTTTTCCCTTTGAGATTTCGTTATTATCGGATTGAATATTTTTATGGATTTGAGAGCACTTGATATATGCCTTGCATGTGGATACCTGTAGTGATATTGGGGTATTCAAGTGATTCACTTGATATATGTTATGGCGTCAACCTGCGGATTCCGGTGACCTTGGGGATCTATGCATAGGGGTTGATTGCACGTTTTCATACCTTGTTCTCCGATACAAATCTTGGGGCACTCTTTGAAGTTCTTTGTGTTGGATTGAGAACTATGAATCTGAATTTTTTTGATGCATATCGTATAATTAACTCATGGATACTTGGGGTGACATTGGAGTATCTAGGTGACATTAGAGTTGGTTGATGCGTATCATATGGTGTTATTCTAGTAAGAACTCCTAGATAGATCGATCACGAAGGATAACTTGGTTATTTTAGTATGAATTCTAGGATAGATTGATCAGAAAGGATAACTTTAAGGTGGTTTCGCACCATACAAACAATTTCTTCTTATGTTCTCTACTATATAAAAACTTTGGAGCGATTCTTTGTTACACGTTGAGGGATGGTTATGTGATCCAATTATATTAACACTGTTGAGAGATTGCACTAGCAAAAGTACGGAACCTAGGTGACGGGGATATACCCCATGGTATGACCCGTCCTGACGACTCATAGGAGACCCGTTAAAGACATGACATCTAATTTATGACCCGGCAAGCAGGTCACAGGATGACTAAGCTCAAGACCTGGGGGGGTGAGCCGGCACCAGGCGGCTCACAAGAGAAGGCCCGCTGGAGAAGGCCTACAAGAGAGAAGGATTCCCTTAAAGGAAATAAGCTCTGTAGTAGGATTCGTGAGAGACTAGTCCTAATCCTACTCCTAGTAGGACTCTATTTGTAAGCCTACCCTCTCCACTTATATAAGGAGGGGTAGAGCACCCCTAGAGGAACAAGTTCTCAAGAGACACAAGTCTACAAGTTTAGACAACACAAGAGATTAGAGGTAGCAATTAACACCCTTGTAACCGAGAGATCTTGATCGTCATCAATACCAGACAAGCAGGACGTAGGCTTTTACCTCCATCGGAGGGGCCGAACCTGGGTAAAACTCCGTGTCTTCTCGATTCCGATCAACCCCTTCAAGCTGCCACGTAGTTGCGTCTCGCCCCAAACCTAAGTCCGTTCACCCGGACATCTGCCGTGACAATTCCACGACAGTTGGCGCCCTTCCTAGGGCGTTGCACGGTGGGGTTCTGTTCTTGGAGGGATATCCTCAGGGATCGAGAAGCTCTCTATGAGTCGGAGGAAGAAGAGCCAGTTCGGAAGGATGTACATCAATTCTGAGTTCATCAGGAGAGGATTGGAAGATATTTCGTGGTGGCCTCAGATCAGATCATAGCAATTTTAGGTAGATACTGGACGGTCCTTGGTGTGGAGTCCCACGTAACATGCCTCAACAGCGATCAGCCACGCAAAAATAAATTGGGATGCAAAGGTCCTTTGTGTGCACGCCCGGCCAACCGCAATGTGAAATAGACATGGAATCGGACTAGTTAGTTCGTCGTTGCAACCTCGACTCGCCGGCGTACGTCTATAGCCACGGTCTCGCCTCGCTGCCGTGGCCTGATCTCAAGCCGCTAGACCTCGCCTCTGACGGAGTAAGGAAGGACTCAGTTGAGGCGGTGCTGGGTCACGTCGGTGCTGAGGGGAGGACTCTGAGGTGAGCATGCCTTTGTACTCTCCGCATACGAGCTGGGATCGAGCCGCCTCGCCTACCGTCGCTTCCGTATTCGAGCCGGATTCACCCGTCTCCGCTAGCGTCGTGCCCGTCTTTGAGCCACTTCATCCTGCCTTCGCTGCGCCCGGTCGCAGCCGCCCGCCGGTAGACTCGCCTCTCCTGCCGTCGCCTCGCCCTGGCTGGAGTCGCCACGCGCCTCGCCTCGCCCCGGCCGCTCCACTTCCACGCATGGAGCCGCCCGCGCCTGTATGAGCCGCCATGGGGGCGCCCCGCCGCGACCTCTGCGTCTGCTGTGGGCCGGCATCTTCGAGCCACCTCGCCTCACCTCTGCCATAGCCTTCGTCGCCTGCGTCGCCAGATTGCCTTTGCCATCTCGCGCCCGCCGTGGCTGCTCACCTCGTGTTTTTGCCTTGCCTTCCAGCCGCCGTTGTGGCTCCGCCTCGCCCACTCGCTGAGGCGGTCCTCTTCCGTAGCTCCGCCTCGCCATGCCCACCGTCTTTGCCACGCCTCATGAGCTGGACACCGGCTGCCGCTGCCACCGTGCTTCGACCTGCCCCGCGCCTCCGCTCCTACCGGCGAGCTGTCTTGATGAGCCGCCCCACACTCGCCGCTGTGTTTTTCCTGAGTACGGTCGGTGGGAGGATAAGGCAAGCGAGAGAGGTTCAGGACCGGTTGGATGAAGTGGTTAAAAAATGGGAGCTCAGTCAAAATTAGACGTGCATCCATCCGTCTGATTACTTCCACTAATATTTCATGCCGGTGCTGTATTCATCCGGCAACAAAGAAACCAGGTGCTATCTATTCCATCCATTATGTTGGCATAGATAATCTTTTTCAAGAGCAATTACTCTGTTTTTGTCATATATCTTATACAGGACAATTATTCAAGCGGTACCATACCACGGAGATGAAGGCGTACAAACATCAGCCTGGACCGACGTTTGTCTGTGTTGCATTACATTCTTGATCTGGTCTTCATCAACAAACACCGTGGCCAACCCACAGTCCTTGCCGGCTTACAGCACCACCGGCGACTCGCACATTCATGCTGGCTTACAACACCGTCGCCATCTCTCGCCACCCGTGCAGGCTGACAGTGTCGTGGCCGACTCTCACCACTCGCACCGGCTAACAATGCCATCGCCGTCTATCATCATCCGCGTCGTCTTACAATGTCGTGGTGTCTTCTATAACAGCACCAGCTTACAATGTCACGGCTGGTTTCTACGTCTACATCAACACGCCAGTGCTCGCCTGTACGAGCCGCCTAACAGACGCGCGCAAGACCCTGCCCATGGTTCGATCTACATCAACATATCGGTGCAGTGCTTGTCGATACGAGCCGCCCAACGGACAGGCACACAAGTCGCCGCCATTACAGTTTGGTTCACTTCAACAACCAGCCGGGACGAACCATCGACCGGATTATTGAAACAAATCATACGGGATCATCTATAACCCGCCACGACCGACCTCAAACTTCTAGTGAAGATTCTCAAGCCGCCTCTTCGAGTCAACTTAAGACTCGAGGGCTACAGACATGGAAAGACACATTTGGTCGTTTCTAACGAAAACCCTGGATCTTTGCAAGAGAAAGTCCAATCCTGGGGGCTACTACATTACTGGCGGATGATTAAAAGTTGCCCAAGAGGATGGACCGCCATGATGCACCATTCAAACATGGGTGCCCGGATCATTGGATCATCATAAAGACACTTGGAGCTTCTATCGTTTCTTCATACAAGATGGCGGCTTACAAGATTGATGCTGCTCCGCTATGTGACCCGCGTGCCTTACCGGTTAATCTCGCCTAGAGACCCTGAGACGGTTCAAAGAATTGACGGCCAATCTCGATAGAGACCCTGTACCGGTTAAGATTGAGGTGACCCGCTGAACTCTTACCAGTCAATCTTGCCTAGAGACCCTGAGCCGGTTCAAGAAATTGACGGCCAATCTCGCCTAGAGACCCTGAGCCGATTCAAGAAATTGACGGCCAATCTCTCCTAGAGACCCTGAGCCGGTTCAAGAAATTGACAGCCAATCTTGCCTAGAGACCCTGAGCCGGTTCAAGAAATTGACGGCCAATCTCGCCTAGAGACCTTGAGCCGGTTCAAGAAATTGACGGCCAATCTCGCCTAGAGACCCCTGAGCCAGTTCAAGAAATTGACGGCCAATCTCGATAGAGGCCCTGAACTGGTGTGAGTTCAAGCATCGAGTCCACCCAAAAGAACCATCATATGAGTTTTTTTGAGGAAAAGCAAGATCATCATGCATTACGTCACATATTGCATCATACATTGCATCATATTCACATGTCATGCCGGCTTACCAAGCCGGGTCAGAGCAAGGTTATGAAAGAAGGAGCAATTTTATAACATCTCCGGGTTGTGCTTTGTCAAAACCGCCCTTACAACAATACATAATATATTCTGTCTTGTTCATTTTTGCAGGTTTTATCTCTTAAGATGAGACGCCGTTAAAGTATTCTGCAAAAGCAAATGGATTTTTTAAATAGCCAACATGGCTAGATCTTCATGGTTTATCATAACCAGTAATAAATGATGCGGATTTTTTCAAACCAGCTCGGAGAAATTATTATCTTTCAAGAGCCGCCCTATCAGATATAATGTCGTGTCATATAATTGGCCGGTTCTCTTATTTCTTTAATTGTGCTACGTAGTAATCTATAACACTCATGGATTTCTCAAATTTATATTTGCCGGGTTGCACCGCAACCACGAGCAAGAATTTCATGTCAAAGACAAAGGAATTATTCTAGGATATTCATTCCAGGTTATATAACGACCACGGTCAAAGATTCATTCAACAAATTATGGTGAGACGTATTATTCTCACATAGTCCCGAGTCGCTGCAGGCAGACGACCCGACACTTGGGGGCTACATTATCCAAGTCCAAGTTTATATCAATTATGCAAGTCCCATGTCGCTGCAAGCATGCACCACGACACTTGGGAGCTAATGCAAGCCGGTTTTCAAACCATTACATTGTCAGCGAGACCATATTATCTCAAGGAGATGAGCCGGCCCTTCTATATTTTTTCTAAAGTCCCAGCCCAGTAATTCTTACTGACCCGACACTTGGGGGCTACAGTATTCAGCTGTTCCAACAGATTAAGAGATTCAAATTGAAGACCCGGCGCATCACATTCTGATGAGCCGGCCCTTGGGGGCTACAACCGCCGAAGCGTTCTGATAAGCCGGCCCTTGGGGGCTACACCCGCCGAAGCTTACTGATGAGCCGGCCCTTGGGGGCTACACCCGCCGAAGCATTATAAGATATAAGGCAATTATAAGTCCCAGGTTGCTACAGGCAGGACAACCCGGCACTTGGGGGCTACACAGTCCAAAATGTTATTTGCAAAGCACCAAGTTATCATGGATAATCTCGGAGCTTAGGGGCTACAGGTAATATGGACATATCAAAAACTTTGAGGAGAATTTTCAAGATATTAAATATGGAGTTCAGTTGTTAGACCCGGCGTCACCAACACTTATGACCCGGTGTCGTCAGAGATCATAACCCGCCAAAGTTTATATAAGCTGCCCTGCTTCACAAATAATGGAAGTCTGGTTTTACATTAGATGGATTTTCATCCCAATATTTTTATCAAGGCAGCTGGATTCTAATTATTTGACCCGGAGTCACCAATGATAATGACCCGGCATCATCAATGATTATAACCCGGCAGAGATGACCCGCCAAGAGTATTGGAAGTCGAATCAATGGCATATGGGTGTTCTATTCTCAATATTTTTCAAAAGAAATTGACAAGCAAGATGATTATCAAGACGACTCATTCATATGGAGAAAAGACCCGGATTTCTGAGAAGCCATTTTATAAGCCGGCCAAAGGAGCAAGCCGGCCACTTAACATATTTGTTACTCTTATTTCAGGAGCTTACTATGAATAAATTCAAGCTAACCTGGGGGCTAATGACGGGGATATACCCCATGGTATGACCCGGCCTGGCGACTCACAGGAGACCCGTTAAAGACATGACATCTTATTTATTACCCGGCAAGCAGGTCACATGATGACCAAGCCCAAGACCCAACGGGTGAGACGGCGCCAAGTGGCTCACAAGAAAAGGCCCACAGGAGAAGGCCCACAAGAGAGAAGGATTCCCTTAAAGGAAATAAGACCCGGAGTAGGATTCGTGAGAGACTAGTCCTAATCCTACTCCTAGTAGGACTGTATTTGTAAGCCTACCCTCTCAACTTATATAAGGAGGGGTAGAGCACCCCTAGAGGAACAAGTTCTCAAGAGACACAAGTCTACAAGTTTAGACAACACAAGAGATTAGAGGTAGCAATTAACACCCTTGTAACCGAGATATCTTGATCATCATCAATACCAGACAAGCAGGACATAGGATTTTACCTCCATCGGAGGGGCCGAACCTGGGTAAAACTCTGTGTCTTCTCGATTCTGATCAACCCCTTCAAGCCGCCACGTAGTTGCGTCTCGCCCCGAACCTAAGTCCGTTCACCCAGACATCTGCCGTGACAATTCCACGACACTAGGCCTTGTTTTCAAGCATTGTAATACCGTTTTTGCTCACTTTTGTTACTTTCTACCTTGCTGTTTTTATATTTTCAGATTACAAAAACCTATATCTATCATCCATATTGCACTTGTATCACCATCTCTTCGCCGAAGTAGTGCACCTATACAATTTGCCATTGTATTGGGTGTGTTGGGGATACAAGAGATTTCTTGTATTTGATTCCAGGGTTGTTTGAGAGATACCATCTTCATCCTACACTCCCACAGATTGATAAACCTTAGGTCATCGACTTGAGGGAAAATCGCTACGGTCCTACAAAACTCTACGCTTGGAGGACCAACACGAGCCTACAAGAATAAAGTTGCGTAGTAGACATCAATCACTATGATTATAATTTTATTTAGTTATTTAATGTAGAATGGTGGTTTGGGATTTTGGTGCTATTTTATATGTTTTGCAATCAAATCAAGGTCTCTTTTTACTGGTCAATTGTTTTGGAAACCAACAGCTTACCTGATATTTCATTGGAACCTCACTTTTCTTGCTACACGTTTAGGTAGTGTGAAAGAAAATCTGTATGCATTTCTTAACATAAAATAACCCTTAGGCTGGCGAAAGTACTTTCGAGGTTGCAGGATCAATTACCCGTCTTGCCATGATATGCCAAACCAACACATTAAGGAAAGAATAATGGAGGAGTCACACGCGGACATTAAAGAAAGGATTGACGTGTGTGGACCGCTACAATGCAAAGAGACTTGTGTATACAAAAGGTCAAACACAGTGTATTCCTCTTATAAATTAATTGGATTTAATTTTTTTTAAATGCTTTTAAGCAAAAAACTCAAAACAATCGAGAATTTTCAAAAACTGGTTCTGTCGGCCCGTATTAGAAAATCCGGTATCAAGAATAAAAACTTGACCTAAACACCCCAAATTTCTAGATTGTACACTTAGGCTTAAACTTGCCCATGCTTCAAAAAAATTCTGGCTCTGCCCCTGAGATTAATACAATAAGCAAGATGACATAATGTAGATACAATAAGATCAATCAACATGACCAAAGCTCGTTAGTTTATCCTTAGTAGCAACAATATAAATACATGCCCTTATCCTTCCTGTCACTGGACAGGATCACCGCAAGATTTAACATACTACTAAGCACCCCTCCCGCTGAGGATAAATCAATCAAACTTGCCCAAATTTCATCCATAGATCGATCATAAATACAAAGCTATAAATACTGTAGCAAAGAAGGCTCAAGAAACTCATAATAGATCAATGAATAATATGATCATAAACCCACAATTCATCGATCCCAACAAACACAATGCAAATGATTACATTAGATTGATCTTAGAGAAGATCATTGTATTGAAGATCAAAAGAGAGAGAGAGAGAAAGCCATCTAGCTACTACTATGGACCCATAGGTCCTAAAGTAACTACTCACAGAGTACCGAAAAAGGCTGATGAAGATGGCCTCCCTAGTGTTTTTCCCCTCCACAGAGTACCGAAAAAGGCTCCAAATGGAATCAGGGATGAATAGAGGTTTGTGGTGACATTCAAATTTTTTGGTCTCGCTTTGAGGGTTTCATAATATATCGTTACTTTATAGGCCAGAGATTAGGGAAAATGGAGACGCAGGGTCTACAAGTCAGCTTGACATGCCTACCGCCAGGACGCGTCCCTGGCTTGTGGGGTCCCTATGGGTCTTCTTGCCTCCCTACGAAGCTTTTAGGGTCTCTTATGGTCTACAAAAAGTCCTTCCAAAATTTCATCGTGTTTGGACCTTTGTAGGTATGGGTTTTCTGTGAAAAAAAGATGCAAAAACAGGAACTGGCACTCGGCACTATAATAGTTGGTTACTCCATAAAAATAACAAAAAACGGCATATAGAGCATATAAAAGTGATAACATAGCATTTAATAATAAAAAATATAGATACGTTGGAGACGTATCAACATCCCCAAGCTTAATTCCTACTCGTCCTCGAGTAGATAAATGATAACAAAAGAATTTTGATGTTGAATGCTACCTAACATGTTCTTGATCAAATGGTGTAATCTATATATGAATATTGAAACACGAATGATTCAAGACAATAGTCTATAAATTTGACACTGAGAATAATAACACACAAACATGAAAGCAAACAATTATTGCATTTCAAAATATTTATGCTAAAGAAACTAACATGTACACACTTAATCACGATAAGCATGCCACACTTAGTATTCCTAGCATAGAGATATGAAATCAAGAATAACCCAGGTGCCAAATAAAGCAATTAAATCATATCTTTTCTTGCTTCAACTTTTTAAACTTCCCCGCAATACTTGAGCATGAACCAAGGTCTTTAGCAATTATGATGGCACTGAGAATGATAATATGGGTTTATAAGGGAAGACAAAAGGTGTAATAAAGTCTCACATCGATGAGGCTAGATCATTAGGAAATGGAAATGCCTTACATTCGATGTTGATGTGGGGAGTAGGTATTGCCATGCAACAGATGCACTAGAGTAATAACAATATGAGAGTTCTCTATATGGAACTAAGTGGGTGTGAATCCAACATACTTGCTCATGAATACCTCGAGCATTTGAGGAATCTCTTCATCAGAATATGTAAATCAAGTTCCATAATGTAAAATCCCCACTAGGTATATGAAATGAAGACCACGAGGACTCTTTATATGAAATGCAAGGTGCTACTTTGAAGCAAAGTGTGGTAGGTGGATAGTGATGCACCCTCTCTCTTTTTCTCATTTTTCTTCATTTTTTTGTGGGGCTCCATTTGGCTTCTTCTTTTATCATCACATGTAGGGGCACACCCTAATAATGCATCACACTTAATTTTACTTAAAACTCAAAAGACATGAAAAACATGATGATTGAAAATGAATGCCTCTGACAGTGTACCAGGATGTGCAATGATCTAGTGTAATATGTATTATAATGATGAATGGTGGCTTTGCCATGAATATCATGTCAGCTCTATATGATCATGCAAAAGAATATGACAATGAATGGTCAAGTCATAGGAATAATTGTTGAAACAAAGTGTGTCTACCAGAGGGGGGGGGGCTGAATGGGAGATAAAATTTCTTACGGAATCTTCAAATCTCTTGGAACATAGCATCAGATCAAATATAAACTAAGTACAGTGAGCGAATAACAACTAGAGAGCAAGTACTAAGTCGTGCAGTGCATAAACTGAAAGTAAATAGGAGGGAAGATATGTGACCAGTGATGCTCATTGACGACAAGGTATTTTGTAGACCAGTTCACCCTTCTACAAAAGGACTACGTCTGGTTGAAGGGGTTGTGATTTAACACACAAGATAAACTCTCTTTGCCAAATTCTCCTCGACAATTGATTTGTTAATGAATGCCGATAACTTATGGTAGATACTTGAGGTGATCTCTTGACCTATACATACTTCTTCTTCAACAACTAGAACGACTCTCAGACTCTGAAGAAATTGACACCTAACGTTCTAGAGAGTTGGCAGCTTTCAAGAGTAATAGGTGGAGCATAACAGACTTAGATTCGAGTGGGGCTAAACCATTATCGACTTTTGTGGCTCTAGTTTTTTATCTCTGTGGATTTTAAACTCAAATCACTTGGGAGAGAGGATTTCTAACACAATCTTCTCAGAATCACATGGTCGGATTTTGGAGCAACGGTAACATTACTTGAGGAACAAGTAACACTAACTCCTTGGTCCGAATCAAAAGACTCCGCAACGAATAAGATCATCATCTCATGGTGGCAAGAAATATTTCGGAGCGCAAATAGATTTATCTGTCAACTCATATAGGAATTGGGTTTAGCATCAATGAATCAAAATATTCCAACACTATACCCCTCTTAATAGTATGGTGGACCTATGACTCAATAAATGGAAAGAAGAACAACGAAATAAAGCTTAAGTCTTCACTTCATCTTCAACTTCTCGGTTGCAGTCAATTTCTTTAGACACACTGAACCAATTGCTTTGCGTCAATAGTTTTTGGGGCTCACCCTACACAGGTTGATCCTGTGGTGATATTCCTCGCTAACACAAATGAGGTTATTTTAAGAGTTTAAACCAAACTCCACATTACTTCAAGGACTTATTACTCCATGGGCACTAAAAAACACATTAGTCCTTCTCTATTTGTGACAACACTCTCTAAAACACAAGGAGGCAAATTATTGCACCAACAATAAAAACAATGAAAGTTGCCATGCAATATATCTTGGAAGAGCTATGGAAATGCCATGGTAGATAGGTATGGTGGTTGTTTTGAGTAAGGATATAAGGAGGCTTATGTGTGATAGGGTGTGTCATATCATGGGGTTTGTATGCACTGGTGAAGTTTGCACCAAGTCTCGAGGTGAGAGTGGGCAATGCATGTTACCAAAGAGGCTAGCAATATTTGGATAGGTGGAAGTGCTTTCAAACCAAGGACCCACATTAAACATAAAGAAATCAAATACTTGTTGCAAAAATTTAGTTATCCCTCGAAATAAATTATAACTTGCATGCTCCTAGGGATCATGTTAGGGCGAGTTAACCATGGCGCGTCCTCATCCGAAAATATAAAGGTTTATTCAATCAATGGTAAAGTATACTCTCACCTAACCGCTAATGCTAGGGGCACACTTTCAGGCATAAGAACTCTTGAAATTTAATAGAATATTAATAATTAAATTTAATTATGCACTAACATGCTCACATATTACTACCTCAACATGGCAAAACTATTGCAAGGAATCAACCTTATCAGATTGAATGATCTTATTAGTCCATGCTATTTTTTAGAATACCACCTCTATATACCTATCATTTTTGGACCAACCATATAAATCATGGAAATTATCACTTCCTGTTCAACTCTCATTAAAGATATAAGTAAAGCAAAGAGACTGAAAATAATTTATTGAAACATATCGCCATGCTCAAACAAGTGCAACTGCCTCAACTCCAAAAGATATAAGTGAAGTACAAATGAGCATTCTATAATTTTGAGATGAATATGTGTCTATCATAATAAGACAGGTTAATGAAGTGAAGGTTGCATGGGTCAGACAGCAAAATAATAATAAAACAAAAGACGCTCCAAGCAAGACACATATCATGTGAAGAACAAAAATAGAGCTCCGAGTAAGGTATATTTATAATTTGAAGAGAAAAGAGGGGATGCCGCCCGAGCATCCCAAAGCTTAGATATTTGAGTCTTCCTTGAATATTACCTTGGGGTGCCTTGGGCATCCCCAAGCTTAGTTTCCTGGTGCTCCTTGTTCTTCTTCATAGCGTTATCTCACCCAAAACATGAAAATGTCGCTCACACAAAACTTAATGGAACTTCATGAGATAGATTAATATAGAATAAACCCTTCACTTTAGGTACTGTCAAGAGCGGATTCACAATTATTTTAAATCAATTTTTACTTTATTTTATCACTTGTACAATTTATACCCCTTGATATAAACCATAGAGACTATAAAACAAGCAAACAACAGAAGCAAAACCAAATCTATCAAAAACAAAACAATATGTAAAAGATCTAATTTTTGATTGTACCTCTCTTCCCCTCTTTCCCAGTCGCACCGGAGAGCCGCCGAGGTAACCAACATGATGATAATTATGTCCAACAACTTTGTTGCCATCATCACCAACTTTCTCCCCCTCTTTGCAACAATGTAACCTCTATTACGCCACATCACTCTCTGCTTGAACATGGTGCTCTATACTATATATTATTATCCAATGATATGTTGCACCTATTTTATGTTTGAGTAGATTCCTTTTGTATCGTGGGCTAATTGTGGTATGATATGGTTGATATGAGTTGAATGCTATTATGGTGTTGTCCTATGGTGTCCTTCGTGCCGCGCAAGCTTGTGGGATCAATGCTATAGGGTGTTGCAATATGTTAATAATTTTCTTATAATGGGTTGCGGGAGTGATAGAAAACTAAACGTGAGTTCGTGAGTTTTTTGCAAATTCAATGAACGGGGACTTTTAACTCAATGCTATGGTTGGATTTACCTTAATGAATTCGGTTTACCTTAATAAATCCTTAGTAGTTGTGGATGCTTGCTAGAGTTCCAATCATAAGAACATGTGATCTAAGTACATAAAGTATGTTAGCTTAAGCCTCTCCCTCATAAGTAGGATAATTATTGATATTTCTAGGGGATTAATCATAGTCCTTTCAATAAGTAAGAGTGTCAAACCTAACAAGGAGCAGCAGGAATTAATAAGCGGTTTTTAGCAAGGTATTCTCTATATGTGGTGTAAAGTAGTTGTGACTGATAGTTTGATAGCAAGATAATTCATAACAAGTAACGAGTACTCAAAATGACAAGGTATCGCAAGGTGTCCCAATCCCTTTTATTGGAAAGGACAAGCCGAAAATACTTATAGTAATTAAAGCATTATCTAGGAGACATGAGATATTTTCTAGTTACTTTCACGATGATTCATTGACTCAAGTTTATTCCTTTGATATGTTGTCACGTGGCTAGGCTAGTGCTAAGGTGTTGTTCTTACATGAACAAGCAACCTATTTAATTAACTCCTCTCGCAAGCAACCACAACTACAAGAGAGAGATTAAGATAAATCTAACCATAACAAGAAACATATGGACCCAAAACAACCCCTTATGAAATAGCGTGTAAACTAGGGTTTAGGTTTATGTCAATCCCACAACCCATCATGTAGTTACTAATCCCATAATGCCTTCTACTAGGCCCAAACATGGTAATGTGTCATGTAGTCGATGTTCACATCGCACCACTAAAGGAAGAACAACACAACACATCATCAAAACATTTAACGGAACTCAACTTCACATGATTACTTATGAAAAGACTTCTCACATGTCCTCAAGAACAAATGGAAATACTCACAAACCATATCCATGTTCATGATTACAGAGGATAAATATATGATTAACTATCTGAACATATAATGGTCCACCAAGTAAACCAAGTAGCATCAACTACAAGATGTAATCAACACTAGCAGCAACCCACATGTACAAATTTGAGGTTTGGGACAAATCTTGGATACAAGATATGTACTGGGGTTTGTAGATGATATGTTCTAGTGAAAATGTACATGGAGATGAGTCCTCCCATGATGAGAGGAGCTTTGGTGATTAATACTTCCTTTTTTATTGATCCGGTAATGGAACAGAAAGTACCCCACACCTATTTCCCCAAAGAGGTGACCTTGGTGTTGGAAATATGCCCTAGAGGCAATAATAAAATGGTTATTATTATATTTCCTTCTTCATGATCATCGTTTATTATCCATGCTATAACTGTATTGATTGGAAACTCAAATACATGTGTGGATACATAGATAACACTGTTTCCCTAGTGTGCCTCTAGTAGACTAGCTCGTTGATCAAAGATGGTCAAGGTTTCCTAGCCATAGGCATGAGATGTCATTTGATAACGAAATCACATCATTATGAGGAGGATGTGATGGACAAGATCCAAACAATGAACGTATCAAATGATTGTGTCAGTTTATTGCTATAGTTTTCTGCATGTCAAGTATCTATTTCTATGACCATGAGATCATGCAACTCACTGACATCGGAGGAATACCTTGTGTGTATCAAACGTTGTAACATAACTGGGTGACTATAAAGATGCTCTACAGGTATCTCCAGGGGTGTTTGTTGAGCTAGCATTGATCAAGACTGGGATTTGTTACTCTTGCGGAACGTCGCATGGGAAACAAAAAATTTCCTACGCACACGCAAACCTATCCATGGTGATGAGAATCTACGAGAGGGAGAGTGGATCTACATACCCTTGTAGATTGCTAAGCGGGAAGCGTTAAGAAACACGGTTGGTGTAGTCGAACATCTTCGCGATCCAAATCGCCGAGCGTCCCGCGATCTCATCACGATCCGTCCCGCAATCCAATCACGATCCGTCCCGTGAACTCATCACTATCCATCCCGCGATCTCATCACGATCCGTCTCAAGATCTTGATCACGATCTGTCCCGCGAACTCATCACGATCCATTCCGCGATCTCATCACGAACCGTCTCGCGATCTCGATCACGGTCCTTCCGATCTAGCACCGAACGGACGACACCTCCGCGTTCAGCACACGTGCAGCTTGATGACGATCTCCACCGTCTTGATCCAGAAAGAGGAGGTGGAGAGGAGAGAGTTCACTGGAAGCGTGACGGCGCTCCGGTGATGGTGGTGGAGCAACTCCGGCAGGGCTTCGCCTAAGCACTGCGGAACTACGATCTAGAGGAGAAACTATGCACCGGTGGAACGGGTAGCACGTGGCCGGAAATTCTGTCCAAAAACCACCCAATCCACTAGTATATATAGGAGTAGAGGAGAGGAGAGGCATCCAAGGCCTTTGGGTCGGCCGAAATAGGAGGTGGGAAGCAATCCTACTTCACCTCCAATCCTAGTTGGAGTAGGATTGTGTCCTATTGGCTGATTTTCCACTTTTTGCTTTAGGACTTTCTCTCCTGCGCCATGGGCCTTTGTGGCTGTTTTCCCAGCCCACTAAGGTCTGGTTATTATTCTCCCACAGCCCATGGACCTCTTGGGGTCGAAATACCCCTCCCGGAGGCCTCCCGGTACACTACCGGCATTCCCGGTACACTACCGATGAGCCCGAAACATTTCCGGAAACCAAACTGGGACTTCCTATATATGAATCTTTACCTCCGGACCATTCCTGAGCTCCTTGTGAAGTCCGGGATCTCATCCAGGACTCCGAACAAACTTCGGTCACCACCATACATAACTCTACACTACCGAAACGTCACCGAACCTTAAGTGTGCAGACCCCGCGGGTTCGAGAACTATGTAGACATGACCGAGACACCTCTACGGTCAATAACCAATGGCGGGACCTGGACGTCCACATTGGTTCCTACATATTATACGAAGATATTTATCGGTCGAACCTCTATGTCAAGGATTTAGTTAATCCCGTATAACGTTCCCTTTGTTCTTCGGTATGTTACTTGCCCGAGATTCGATCATCGGTATCACCATACCTAGTTCAACCCCGTTATCGGCAAGTCTCTTTACTCATTCCGTAATACAAGATCCCGCAACTAAAAATTAGTCACATTGCTTGCAAGGCTCATTGTGATGTTGTATTACCGAGTGGGCCCTGAGATACCTCTCCGTCACACGGAGTAACAAATCCCAGTCTTGATCCATGCCAACTCAACAGACACCCTCGGAGATACCTGTAGAGCACCTTTATAGTCACCCAGTTACGTTGCGACGTTTGATACACACAAGGCACTCCTCCGATGTCCGTGAGTTACATGATCTCATGGTAATAGGAACACATACTTGACATGCAGAAAACAGTAGCAATAAACTGACACGATCATATGCTACGTTTGTAGTTTGGGTCTTGTCCATCACATCATTCTCCTAATGATGTGATCCCGTTATCAAATGACATCTCATGTCCATGGCTAGGAAACCTTAACCATCCTTTGATCAACGAGCTAGTCCATTAGAGGCATACTAGGGACATGGTTTTGTCTATGTATCCACACATGCATTTAAGTCTCCGATCAATAAAATTATAGCATGGATAATAAACGATTATCATGAACAAGGAAATATGATAATAACTAATTTATTATTGCCTCTAGGGCATATTTCCAACAGTTACTCCGTATGATGGAGAGGTATCTCAGGGCCCAGTCGGTAATACAACATCACAATGAGCCTTGCAAGCAATGTGACTAAAGAGTTAGTCACATGATCTTGTATTACAGAGCGAGTAAAGAGATTTGCCGGTAACGATATTGAACTAGGTATAGAGATACCGACGATCGAATCTTGGGCAAGTAGCATACCGAAAAACAAAGAGAACATCATATGGGATTAACTGAATCCTTGACATACAGGTTTGACCGATAAAGATCTTCGTTGAATATGTAGGAACCAATATGGGCATCCATGTCCAGCTATTGGTTATTGACCGCACAGGTGTCTAGGTCATGTCTACATAGTTCTCAAACCCGTAGGGTCTGCACACTTAATGTTCGGTGAGCTTTCGGTAGTATTGAGTTATGTATGATGGTGACCGAAGGTTGTTCGGAGATACGGATGAGATACTGGACGTCATGGGGAGCTCCGGAATGGTCCGGATGTAAAGATTGATATATATATAGGAAGTCCTGTTTTGGTCACCGGAAAAGTTTTGGGTATTTCTGGTAGTGTACCGGGGGTGCCGGGAGGGTTCCGAGGGCATCGGGAGGGGCCACCCATGCCCCGGGGGCACATGGGCCTTAGGGGTGGTGCACCAGCCCTTAGTGGGTTGGAAAAACCAGCCCCTAAGGGCCCATGCGGCTGGGGTGTGGGAAAAGGAAACCCCAAAGTGGTGGAAGGAAATCCAAGTAGGAAAGGAATCCTACTTGGAGTAGGATTGGAGGGAGGCTTGGCTTCCACCTCCTTCGGACGAACCCCTAGGGAAAATCCGAGGGCGTTAGCCCCTCTCCTCCCTCCTATATATATTGGAGGGGAGAGAGGGCAGCCGCACCCAACCCTAAGCCACGACACAGTCCTCTCTCCCCACTAGTCTGTCTCCCCTAGTTTCGGCGGTGCTTAGGGAAAGCCCTCCCGGAGTAGCTCCACCACCACCGTTGTCGCACCATCGCGTTGCCGCATTTCTCATCTACCTCTCTGCTCCCTCTTGCTGTATCAAGAAGGCGGAGATCATCATCAAGATGTACTTGTGCTGAAACTAGAGGTGTCGTCCGTTTGGCACTAGATCGGGATAGATCGTGATTGGATCCCGGGACGGCTAGCGATTTGGATCGCAAAGACGTTCGACTACATCAACCGCATTTGTTAATGCTTCCTGCTTAGCGATCTACAAGGGTATGTAGATCCACTCTCCCTCTCGTAGATGCTCATCACCATGGATAGATCTTGCGTGTGCGTATGAATTTTTTTGTTTCCCATGCAACGTTCGCCATAACTTGGGTTATCGGATCTACGAGAGGAAGGTTCCCTTGAAGCGATGGTTTTGAGCAAGCAATTATTAAAGTAATAATTGTAGCTTTTAACCGGATCAATAAAGCTAATAATGATGTAACACTAATAATAAAATGAGGTACAAGTATGAGGTCTTAATGCTTACAACCATGTATTTGTGTTGGGACAACATATGATCTTAATTTGTGTGCTGGAAGTCACCCATCGAGATGTGCTTGTTACAAACCGAATAGGGTGATGTGTCCAAGTAACATCTTGACGAGCACGAGTCATGCATCAAGAATTAATTGTCCTACCGAAGTCCATATATCTCATGCAGGGTTGCCTCGATAATTTAGATTATAATAATTAGACAAGAGCTTTGCATTTTAATGACCACACCTCATGAATCCCCAATGATTTAATCTGTGTTATCGTACTAAACCTTTCTGTCACTGGTGTTCAGAATAACACTTCACGTTCTCCCTGCCCTTAGCCTCATCGTGCCTCGCTCTTCATGATCCTGGGTGCATGCAGGGATGAAGATGGTGAACAAGACAAGAGACATCTACGAAATAATTTTATTTCACACATATGAGACGTTAATTCAAAGACATTCCATTGATCCCCACAACAAATACAGAGGGTTGAAGGGCCTATGCCTCAACCCATAACTTACCAAACTACTCACACATGGAGATCAGATCATATGAAGAAACATTAAAGAACACACCTTAATGATCGATGGATTGGTAATATTTCTTACATTGGTTGCCTTCTGTGATGCATGATTACAAGTATGAACTAGAGGGAGATGGAAGGGGATGAATATGACTATATTCTAACTTCGCTCGCGGATGTTCTATTAACATTTGGTAGTGGTCTGCTTCATAAAAGATGTTCAGGTGGACGAGGAGCCTCAGAATCCACGCCATATGACCACACCTATGAGCGCTTGTAGTCATATGGAACGTCATCTTTTTCCCTGTGGATCCTAGTGCACCTCCTCTTGATTTCCTCTATCTCCTCTTTTACTTCTTTCCTTGTTTTGGCTTGATTTCATCCATTTATAGCCCATTTCATGTAGATCACAATAAAGAAAGGATTCGTAGAATACTTTGCATTATTTAGTCATTACACTAGTGCAATAACGTCCTATGTAAACGATTTTCTATCTGTGAAATATGTCGGATCATCAGGTATATCACAAACGTTAAGATTTACAAACCGTCTGCGGAGTAATGACCCATAATAGAGCATATTTTTCCGTAATTTAATCACTGCAGTTTAACATTCTACACAATTTGATTTTGAAATTAGGTAATATTTTTTTCCACATCCATCATATACAGATATAGGTTCAACAATCAATGCATTATTTGTTTCACAGGTACAAATGTGCAAGAATTACATATTTTTTTACATAAGCACCAAATAAAGAGTGATGAATGATGGTTGAATACTTGTACTAAAGAGGGTAAGGAAAGATGCAAAAGATATTCTGGTTGTTGTAAAAGAGGAAGTGGAATGCCCATATTGTGCCCTCTCCATGCCAAATGCACGCACGACTCTTGTCCAACCCCTTGTGATGACCGGCCGCCCATACTTCACTATCTTTATAAGGGCTTCTATGTAGTCATTGTAGTATGGTACAATACCTTTACCTTTACGTGTCCAACAATCCTGTTGTTTGAGAGGCGATCTTGAGTAAACTGCATTGGGAACAACTACAAACAAAAAAGATTCAGACATTGTCATATAAGAACTCATTATGGGTGGTAAAAAGGGCTACATAGTTCTTAGCTATCATCCTATAGATCATTGTTGTCTTGGAAAAAGTGTAAACAAATAGTATAATTGCCATCTTTTGACCCATTGTAGCAACAATCTTTATTAGTTTCCACACTTGATGTAGGTTCGTGAATATCTCATTGCCCCATAACAAAAAGGGTCGAAGCACGGATCTTTACCAATGACATATGTACCAACAAGCAACAAATTAATATTAGAAGCTAAACTACAATTATGCAATGATTTAGTACAATACTATCTCTGTCCCACTATATGAGATCTTATTACATCCAAAATACTAACATACTGGATGTATTAACATCTTATATTATGGTGCAGAGGGAGTATATATATAAGACACAGGAAACAAATATAGCCATGGGAACCAAAAACCATTAAAATAGGCATAAGCTCACTACAACAGGTTTAAGAACAACAAAAAATAGTCATTCACAGTGGTATTGTTGAAATTGCATATAACATAGTTTGTCCTGAAACTTCAAATTGTATATTTGAACATCATAGGGTGAAAAATAGGGGGCATATTACCCACCCGAGGCTTAACATGAAACAAATATGCCTATTGAACTGGCATTGATGAAATTGTACTGCACACTATGAATAACCGAATAAACAAGGCATACTACAAGCAAACAAATATAGCTATTGAAACTGGCCAAATCCTAACCATAAGCATCCGAACAACCAAAAAACCATAAAAGGAGGCATATGCTCACTACAACAGGCTTAACAACAACCAAATATGTTCATTCATTGCGGTATTCTTGAAATTTCATAGAATGTAGCTTGTGCTTAAACATCAAATTGTATGAAGAAATACATGGACTTGATATCCCTACACCGGTACTAGAAGGAAATTCTCTTCGCAGATTCGACGAAAGTGATATACCTAACAATAAAACTGCTTGTCAATGCATGGATGAATTTGATAATTACATTGTTAAGCAAGAACACTTTAATATGTATGTTATGAATCAACTAAAAATAAATGCTATGATGATTGATCACTTGCGTGACTTGATATTTAGAATTTCTAATGATGTTAAAGGTTCGGGTAAACACTCATCCATGGTCCAAACCCAGTTAAACAAGTTTCTAAGTATGAAATGATTTGTTTACTGAAATGAATAATGAAATGAATGGTCATGCTATTAGAGTTACGCCTAGGGTGGGTAGAATGACACAAAAAACCCTCTAACCCGTAGGACATCCTAAAAGAATTTAACATGATTCTCGGAATATTAATAAGGATTTACCTAGTCCATCTAAGAAGAAAAAGAAAAATAAGAATGATAGTACTTTGCATGATTGTAGTGAACCCGTGATAGAGAACCCTTCTGAGAATCATGATAATGTTTCTGTTTTTTATGCTAGGACAAAATCTGGTAATGAACATGCACCTAGTGATAATGAAAATGATCATGTTCATATTGATGCTCAACCAGCTAATGATAAGGAATTTGATAATGATGTAGAAATAGAACCTGCAGCTAATATTGATAACCCACCACCTAAGAATAAACGTTATGATAAGAGAGACTTCATTGCTAGAAAACATGATAAAGAAAGAGAGCCATGGGTTCAAAAACCCACCAGCTAAGAATAAATGTCATTTTCTCGTAAGTCTTCTAAAAATAGGGACGAGGAAGACTTTGAACGCTTTGTTGAAATGCTTAGGCTAGTCTTTAAGCGCACATGCTTGACTGATCTTCTGAAGATGCCTCATGAAAAATATATGAAAGCTATTTTCACTAATAGAAGAAACATACCTGAAACTAATAATTCCACCATGCTTGCTCATTGCTCTTTTGAGGGTGGAGTGCAAAAAAATTAGGGATACCCCGGGATACCTACTATACCTTGCTCATTTAAATGAAGTTATGTTAAAATTGGGTAATGTGATTTTCGAGCTGGTATTAGTGTTTTGCCTTTCTCTCTACATAAAAGACTTGATCTAAATAAGCTCAGACCTATTGAAATATCTTTGCGAATGACTGATAAATCTACTGCTATACCTATTGAGATTTGTGAGGATGTCCCCGTCGTTGTTGCAAATGTTACTATTTCGACAGACTTTGTTATTCTTGAGATGCCTGAGGACGACAACATGTCGATTATCCTTGGTAGTCCCTTTTTGAATAGTCCAAGGGTTGTTATTGATTGCAACGAAAGCAAGGTTACTTTTCATGTTAATGGGACAATACACGGTATAGTTTCCGAAGAAATGAGTTGTTGTTAACAATATCAATTCTATTGAGCTAGTGACGACACTTACTTTTGGGGAGTTCAAATTCCCCCTACCTACTACCAAGAAGAGATATGATATTCCTATTTTTGGGGAAATGCATATCCCCATTGAGGTAACTTAGTGTTATATCAAAATACCTCGGTTTCATGCCAATCAAAAACGTTCGTTAATAAGATTTTACCAACCTTGTTAATGGATTATTTTTGAGAAACATGTGGTCGATAAATTTAGTAGGCACAACTTTTTGTAACTTTATTTTGCTCTTTGTTACTTATAGTTTAATAAACAAAAATGTCATGATTATCCTGTTTTATAAATAAACCGTGTAGTAGAAAAATGACCCAAAAATTAAAGTGCTTAGAATGCCACAAAAATTTAACATGAATTTGGTAGAGTATACTAGAATTTCTAGAGCTAAAAACATAATAGGGGTGCACCAGCTGCTCACAAGGCAGTTGGGCGTGCCTACCTACCTTGTGGGTCCCCTAAGGACCCACTCACTTATTCCCTTATCTCACATCATCTCTTACCTCTAGCACACGTTCTTGGTAGCTCTCTCTCTCTCTCTCTCTCTCTCTCTCTCGTGTTCTTGCTCACAAACCTAAGATTTTTTTATCTTTGCTTGCAGCTCCATTTCCGAAACTGTTTTGAGGGTTTGCTCCTTGGTATGTGACACCTCCGTTGGTCCAATTAGTTTTTGCTTTAGTGGATTGTATCTTGCATATTTTGCTGCACTTGTTGCTATTGAAAATGAGCTTGCATCTTGCATTCTTTGAGTTCTAAGTAGTTTGAATAGTTGATATGGCCTCTAGGCATCCCTATTAGTAGTTCCTATCAATCTTACAAAGTTTTGTTGACATGATTTTATGGTCCAAAAATTTCAGAAATTTGTTCGTTGGAAAATAAACTTCTTGTAGGGAAGTTCTTTGAGAGGGAGCCCCAAGGGACTCATTGGGAATATCCAGGACACTGACCCCAACATTACGCGCGGGACAAATGTTCGATCGTGCGACTGGCATATCATGCCTTCATGTCGGAAGTCGGGTTCCACCATGAGGTCATGCAATTTATTCAAATGTTGGCTTGACCAACTTCCTTTCCGACGAGTGTGGCCGATACCCCATACTTATGAACCCCTTTTTGCCAAATCTCTATTTTGTGAATAGGTTCGATGTTCCCATGGTACTCTTTGAATTATATGCTGAACAATGTGAGATACCATTTACCGAATTCTGTCAAATATGCTTGATTCCCTTTGAGAGGGAAGTAAGGGAACCTCGACTGAGGGAGTGTGAGGACTTCCTTCTCACTTTAACCGTGGGAGAAAATAGGGGTGTGTCGAGAGCCAAAGCCACTACTTTAAATTTTCTGTTGTGCACTACTTTTCTTCATTCGTAGGTAAATGTTTGACTACTAGGGATGAAAATGGCCCACTCAGTGCCCCTGACCTTGCCATTTTACGACATGCACATTTCAAAGACAACACATACATCTTAGGAGCTATCATAGCACGCCGCTTGCATACCAATAGGAATAAGGGTAGAATTTATCCGACTCGCTTGGCAAAACGCTTTAATGTTGACATACGCCCTCATGATTATGTGCTACCTAGAGTTTATCTAGATCACCAAACTATGTTAGATCACCACTTTATTGATACCCGTGAGCGTTCTTATAATATTCACTATAACTTGGTGTTCAGCGATACTACTCATGATGTTATTGTATTACATGCACCCTCTTCGTTTGATTCCCATGCTAGGAAAGGATATTTCGTCATGCCACTGGACATCATAGCTTATCTGAATGAGTTGGCTGTGGTGGAGGCAGGGCTCAGGCTTGGGACGCTCAAATACCACCGTCTAACTACTATTCTCCTGGGACCATATGGATATTACGGATGGTGATTACCAAGCTATGCCAATCCCTAAGCTTGGGGGAATACGTATTTCTCATCAAGATTACATTCATGTGCACACATTTCATTCATCGGTGATCATTCTTTTTCATCGTATATCCATGTTAGTTTTATTTTTTGTTTTCTTCTTGTATGTTTGAAAAACTTCGAAAACCCAAAAATATTTCTTGCTTCTTTTTGGTTTTTCTTTCTTGTCAATTTAGTTTGTGATATTAAAATAAAATCCAAAAATATTTCCCTTTCCTTATTTTACTTGTTGGGAGCTTTACCGTGTAAATAATTTTTATGGCTTTTCGTTTTTCTTTGTTAATTTGCTTTCTTCAGAAAAACAAAATCTCCAAAAATATTTATGTGTGTTTATTTGAAATTATTTTCCTTGAGTCGTCGAAAGGAGAAGACCATGATGAAAATGTTCAGTGGATCTAATATGCTATATTGTGGATCTAACAAAGAGACAATATTACCTTGTCTTATCCTTTGAATAAATGTTTTGCAGATTCCAGCTTAGTCCAGATGCACATTTGCACTAGTATCATTTTCACATCATTCAGTCGTGCAAGTGAAAGGCAATAATGATGATATTTGCTGAAGTGATTGCGGTAAAGAAAGATGGTATGAACTCTTCTTGTTTTCTTTTTTTTGTAAATATGTTTACCTTAGTCGCTCTTAATTCAGCATATTACGATTAAACATGTTTGTGATGAGAATTAGAGATTATAGTAGCTCATTCCATTCTCCAGTAGCTATGATTGGATGATGATTTATCTTGAGTGTCAACATGAATTAAAATGGTTGTGAAGTAGTATGCTAGCATGGTATCCTCCTCTGAGTAATTCGACTAGCTTGAATTGGCACATGTGCAAACATGTAGTCAAATCAAATCTAATGCAGTCTTCATGATAAGTATGTTTAGAGTGTTTATATCGTACTCACGCTAATATTCAATGTTAATTAGTCACAATGCATGATTATGCCAGTTGTCTCTCTCTCTTGGCTGGTTGCTTCCCTGTCTATTTGCTAGCCTTCATCTGTACTAAGCAGGAATGCTGCTTGTGCATCCAAAATCCCTAAACTAAAGTTGTCCTTTGAGTCCACTATATCTACCTATATGCAGTATTACCTTGCCATTCCATGTAAACTTGCATGTACCACCCCAAATCATTCAAATAAATATATGTTTTATGTGCTCGTACCGCTCATGGAGCTGCGGGTGGTCAGTATCTTCCATGCTAAGCGGGTTATTCTCACGACGATGTTTATTCACTTTTCATTCCATGAGAGAGGTTGGTAAAAAGGATGCCCAGTCCAGCATAATCAGAAATAAATTAAACAAACTCCCTTGGAAAGATGAACTATTGGAGGGCACCCGTGGATTCGGTCAGCCATGGCTTGTGTTTGCATGGTGGTTGGGGGTAAACTTTAAAATTCTGTTTGGGAACCACTTATAATGCGTTTAGCATGTAACATATCGAAAACCTTTGTCATGACGTTAACAGGAATGGGACACCATCCAAAATAATAATGTCATCTCTGTTTTAAACCATGAGCTCTGCCACCTCTGCAAGTTAATCCTTCCCTCCACGAAGGGTCTTTCTATTTACATTCATGTTATTTATTTTTATTGTTGCGTCATCATCTTCTTATTAAAAGCACCAGTCCTGAGAGCGTTGTCATTTTTATTCATTGAGTCTATTTAATGTTGGATGTTAGCATGACTAGATCTCTTCTACACTGAATTACAATGTTTAGTCGCTGCTTGAACCTCAGAGGTGTTATGCATTTATGTTTTGCGGTCTCAGAAAGGTCTAGCGAGATACCATGTTGTCAGATTATATCATGATTCTTTTGACAAATTGTTGGCATCTGAGATATCTTATGATTGCTCGCTAGTTCGTTATGTTATTGTCATGAGTAAATGTGAGACATAATTGTTATCATGGATATGGTTAGTTCATGATCTTTGGTAAAAAATTGAAAATTGTGTTAAGTATAATTATAACAACAAGAACAAAAGAGATTGTAAAAGTTTTCTTTATCACTTATAGTTTGTCAACTAAATTGCTTGATGACAAGCAATGAGTTAAGCTTGGGGTAGTTGATACGTCTCCAATGTATCTACTTTTCCAAACACTTTTGCTCTTGTTTTGGTCTCTAATTTGCATGATTTGAATGGAACTAACCCAGAATGACGCTATTTTCAGCAGAACTGCCACGGTGCTGTTTTTATGCATAAATAAAAGTTCTTGGAATCGAGGAAACTTTTTGGAGAATTATTTTGGAATATATAAAAAATACTAGAGTGAATACCTGCCAAAGGGGGGCACGAGTTCCCTACATGGCACTTGGGCGTGGCCACCCCCAAGGCGCGCGGACCTGCCTTGTGGGGTCCAAGTGGCTCTGCTGACCCTAATTTCAAGCCTGTAAATTCATATCCTCTGATAAAAGTTAGGAGAGAAATTTTCATTGCAACCTATGAGACGGAGCTGCCGACACCTCCTGTTCTTCCCTAGCAGGGCTGACTGGAGTCCGTTTGGGGCTCTATAGAGTGGAAATCGTCGCCATCGTCATCACCAACCCTTCTCCGTCAACAATTCTATGATGCTCACCACCGAGAGTGAGTAATTCCTTTTTAGGCCTTATGGATGGTGATGTGATTGGATGATATTTATCTTGTAATCGAGTTACTTTGAAAGGGCTTGATCCCTAGTATCCACTATTTTCTCAGATTGATGTTGCTATGACTTTGCTATGCTTAATACTTGTCACTAGGGCCTGAGTGCCATGATTTCATATCTGAATCTACTATGTGTCCATGAATATGAGAGTGTTTTAGATCCTATCTTGCAAGTTGTATGCACCTATTATGTGTTATGATCCGCATCCCCTAAGGTGACAGTAATTCAGATTCTTTCTGGTGATGACTGTACTTTGAGGAGTTCATGTATTCACCATGTGTTAATGCTTTGTTTCGGTTCTCTATTAAAAGGATGCCTTAATATTCCTTAGTTTCCATATGGACTCCACTGGCAAGGGAGGGTAGGAGAAAAGATGACATGCAAGTTCTTATTATAAGCACATATGACTATATATGAAATACATGTCTACATTATATTGATGAATTGGAGCTAGTTCTATGTCGCTCTAGTGTGTAACTGTTACATGATGAATGACATCCATATCAATCCATCACTGATCCATGGCCTACGCTTTCTCTTATTCTTTTACGTGAAGTTATCATCGCTACTGCTACTGTTACAATTACTACAAATAGCTTCGTTCCATTGTTTCCATTGCTATTATTACTATGCTACTAAAAACCTAATTGCAGAAAGAAATCCCATGTGTGGTTGAATTGACAACTCAAATACTAAGACCAATAAATATTCTTTGGCTCCCCTTGTGTCGAATAAATAAATTTGGGTGAAATACTAACCTCAAAGATTGTTGCGATCCCCCTATACTTTTGGGTTATAAGAGGCTATCGTGTTGTCTCCAAGGTCTATCTCGACAGTGCTCGAGGACGAGAAAAACATGGTGTAGATCAGCTCCATGACCAACGAACCGGGACCATCACACCCTTTGTCCCTGGTGGCGGCAACAATGTCATGGTCCATCGTGGTATGGAATACCCGGACGAGCCTGTCACTTCTTGTCATGGACCATAAGGGAAGACAAATCTATGGAAGGAAGGGATGGATTGTTGGGTTGGGGAGGAAGAGCAGACCGCTCCCCCGGACCAATATTCTTAGTCTGACTGTGATGGAAAGATCCGAGAAATGGACCACAAAAAGAATTTCATAAACTAGTTTACCTTTTTTTATCCATATAGGATTATGTCAAACTTATTTATAACCGAATTATTAGACAAAACAGGTTTTCCACCAAATCTATTTAAACATGTTTTGCGAAAAATAGGGCTAACAAATTTTGTCCAAAACACCATAGGTTGAACCTACATCGGTGCTGGCGGTATGACTTGCATGTGTGGCACAGAACGACCCGTCGGGGTAGTGTCTACATGGTCTGCGGCGACATCAGAAGAGTGCTACTTGTGAGATGTGTTGGGGTTTTCCCCGAAGAGGAAGGGTGAAGCAATATAGTAGAAATAAGTATTTACCTTAGTGAGAACCAAGTTTATCGAACCAGTAGGATAATCAAGGCAAAGTCTCGTCGTCAACACCTACACACAAAACCAAACATTGGCACCCAACACGGGCAAGAGGGTTGTCAATCCCATTGAACTTGTTACTTGCAAGGATTAATTTTGATAGTAATAGATATATAAAAAGTAAAAGTAAAAATAAAGTAAATAATTGCATCAAAGTATTTTTTTATTTTAACAACATGATTAAATAGACCTGGGGGGACATATTTTTCACTAGAGGCTTCTCTCTCGAATGCATAGCATATGGTGGGTAGACAAATTACTGTTGGGCAGTTGATAGAAAATCACATAGTTATGATGTTATTCATGGCAATGCTCATCATATTGGCATCACGTTCGTGACAAGTAGACCAAAACAATCATGCATCAACTGCTGTTACTTAACAAACCGACTGACTCCTTCCTACACCTATTGATGCGGAGCATCCTATGGACATCACCATGGCAAGAGTCCCTTCGCCAAGTGACACGTGCCACATCTACTCCACATACATAAAGGTGGATCTTATCCTTTACACGTGTTTTCTTGACCCCTTCGAGGATGGTATACTACCTGACACTTCCCTCGTGTGCATGCATAGGTATTGCCGGAGTTCCATGGATTATGAGGAGGAGTGCCAGCACCGACGTACAACTACACCATTGCTACCTCTTGAGTTTGTGTTGGTTTTCCCTTGAAGAGTAAAGGGTGATGCGGCGAAGTAGATACTTATTTCTGTTAGTTGTTGAGAACCAAGGTATCAATCCAGTAGGAGGAACAAGCAAGTCACCAATGGTTGCACCTACACAAACAATCAAACTCTTGCACCCAACGCTATAAAGGGGTTGCCAATCCCTTCACGGTTATTTGCAAGGATTGGATCTGAAAGAGATAGATGTAAACGAGTGCGGAAATTAAAAGATAAATAAATTGTGGCAAGGTATAAAATATATGATGGAAAATAGACCCGGGGGCCATAGGTTTCACTAGAGGCTTCTCTCTTGAAGGCGAATATTATGGTTGGTAAACAAATTACTGACAAGCAATTGACAGAAAAGCGAATAATTATGTAGTTATCCAAGGCAATGATCATGCATATAGGCATCACGTCTATGACAATTACACTAAAACGATTCTGCATCTATTATTATTACTCCACACATCGGCCGACTACTGCCTGCATTTAGAGTATTAAGTTCACGAAGAACAGAGTAACGCGTTAAGAAATATGACATGATGTAGAGGGATAAACTCAAGCAATATGATGACAACCCCATCTTGTTACCCTTGATGGAAACAATACAAAACGTTCCTCGCTACCCCTAGTATGTCACTGGGTGAGGACACCGCAAGATTGAACCCAAAACCAAGCACTTCTCCCATTGCAAGAATTACCAGTCTAGTTGGCCAAACCAAACCAATAACTCGAAGAGACTTGTAAGGATATGAAATCATGCATATATGTAATCAGAGGAGATTCAAATAAGATTCATGGATAATCTGAACATAAACTCACAATTCATCGGGTCTTGACAAACACAACACAAAAGAGGATTACATCGGATAGATCTCCATGAAGATCATGAAGAACATGGTATTGAAGATCAAAGAGAGAGAAGAATCCATCTAGCTACTATCTATGGACCCATAGATCTATGTTGGATGAGTCACGCATCATCGAAGGGGCAATGGAGTTGATGTAGATGCCCCCCGTGATCGAAACCCCCTCCGGCAGATTACCGAAAAAGCTCCAAGATTGGATCTCTCGGGAATGGAGGCTTCCAGCGGCGAAAAAGTATTTGCATGGCTCGTTCTGATGTTGGGGATATATTTGGGTATTTATATGCCAAGAGTTAGGGTTAGGAGACCTGTCAGGGAGAGACAAGCCTGCTAGCCGCAGCCAGGGGCACCCGCGCCTAGCAGGCTTGTGGCGCCATGGAACCTCCCCTCACGTGCACTCCAAGCTTGATCGACTTGCTTCTTTCCACAAAAATTCCTTATGAAGGTTTTATTCTGTTTGGACTCCGTTTAATATTCCATATCTGCAAAACTCAAAAACAAGGAAAAAACAGAAACTGCCACTTGGCTCTAGATTAATAGGTTAGTCCCAAAAATAATATAAAATAGCATATTAATGCATATAAAACATCCAAAACAGATGATATAATAGCAAGCCATCATAAATATTTATAGATATGATGGAGACGTATCAGCATCCCCGAGCTTAATTCCTGCTCGTCCTCGAGTAGGTAAATGATAAAAACGGAATTTTTGATGTGGAGTGCTACCTAACATATTTATCCAAGTAATATTATTTATTGTGGCATGAATATTCAGCTCCGTAATACTCAAAACAAAAGATTAACATTTATATAGAAACAATAACATTTCAAGTGTTCTAGCAAAGAAATTGTATCTCTTCAAAATATAATGGCAAAAGAAAGTTATCCCTATAATATCATATGGTCTGGCTATGCTCCATCTTTCGGACACAAAATATTTATATCATGCACAACGCTGATGAAAAGTCAAGCAAATGTTTTCACACCTTTATTTTCTCAAACTTTTTCAACTCTCACGCAATACGTGAGTGCAAGCCATGGATATAGCACTATAGGTGGAATAGAATATGGTGGAGGTTGTTAAGGAAAGGGAGAAGATAGTCTCACATCAACTAGGCCTATCAACAGGTTATGGAGATGCCCATCAATAAATATCAAAGTGAATAAGTAGGGATTGCCATGCAACGGATGCACTAGAGCTATAAGTGTATGAAAGCTCAAAAGAAAACAAAGTGGACATGCTCATGAGGAAAAATTCCACTAGCTATATGAAAGTGACAAAATAGGAGACTCTCTATCATAAAGATCATGGTGCAACTTTGAAGCACAAGTGTGGAAAAAGGTAGTAGCAATGTACCTTCTCTCTTTTATCTCATTTTTTTTGTGTGTGGGAATCTAAGGCCTCTTTTATTCATTTTTTATTTGGGCTTCTCTGGCCTCTTTTATTTTTCATAAAGTCCGGAATCTCATCCCCACTTGTGAGGGAATCATAGCTTCCATCATCCTTTCCTCACATGGGACATGCTCTAGTAATGATAACCATCACACTTTTATTTACTTACAACTCAAAAGAAAATTACAACTCGATACCTATGACAAAATATGACTCTATATGCAATATGGAAGTGATGGTGCATGTCATAAAAGGAAACGATGGAAGTTGCATGGCAATATATCTCAGAATGGCTATGGAAATGCCATACTAGGTAGGTATGGTGGCTGTTTTGAGGAAAGATATATGGTGGCTGTTTTGAGTAAGGTATATGGTGGCTGTTTTGAGTAAGGTATATGATGGCTGTTTTGAGGAAAGTGTTTGTCGCACCGGCGAAACTTGCACGGTACTAGAAAGGCTAGCAAAAGTGGAAGGGTGAGAGTGTGTATAATCCATGGACTCAACATTAGTCATAAAGAACTCACATACTTATTGCAAAAGTATATTAGTCATTGAAGCAAAGCATTAAACACATGCTCCTAGGGGGGAGGTTGGTAGGAGTTAACCATCGTGCGCGCCCGACCCTCACACAAAGGTCGACAATCTATAAACGAGTCATGCTCCGACTTCCTTACATAGTGGTTCACCATATGTGCATGCTACGGGAATCACAAACCTTTACACAAGTATTTTTACCAAATCACAATTTACTTCCCAACATGTCTCTTAAAATTAACATCTTTATATCTCAAAACTTTATGCAAGGAATCAAACTTCTCATAAATACTCAATGCACCTAATATGGAGGTTTTAATTATATCCCTTTTGGATGCCTATCATATTAGGACTAAATTCATAACCTAGACCAATTACCATGTTGTTTTTAGAAACTCTCAAAATAATATAAGTGAGGTATGAGAGTTCAAGTATTTCTATAAAACGCAAACAACACCATGCTCTAAAAAGATATGAGTAAAGCATACACAGCAAAATTGCCCAACTCAAAAGCTATAAGTGAAGCACATAGAGTATTCTAATAAATTCACAATTCAGCGTGTCTCTTTCAAAAAATGTGTGCAGCAAGGACGATTGTGGCAAACTATCAACCAAAGACTCATATCATACAAGACGCTCCAAGGAAAACACATATCATGTTGTGAATAAAAATATAGCCTCAAGTAAATTTACCGAGGGATTGAAGACGAAAGAGGGGATGCCTTCTGGGGCATCCCCAATCTTAGGCTCTTTGGCATCCTTGAATATGACTTGGGGTGCCTAGGGCATCCCCAAGCTTAGTCTCTTGCCACTCCTTATTCCATAGTCCATCAAATCTTTACCCAAAACTTGGAAACTTCACAACAAAAAACTTAAGAGAAAACTCGTGAGATCCGTTAGTATAAGAAAATAAATCACCACTTTAGGTATAGTTGTGAACTCATTTTTTATTTATATTGGTGTTATACCTACTGTAATCTAACTTCTCCATGGCTCATACCACATGATACTCCCCATAGATTCATAAAAATACGTAAACAACTAAAAAAATAGAATCTGTCAAAAACAGAATAGTATGTAGAAATCTGGAAACTTTGTATACGTCTCTAACTCAAAAAATTCGAAACAATTAGGACAACCTAGAAAATTTATATATCAATCTTGTGTAAAAATTTGAGATCCATTCGACACATAGAGAGGAAACTTGATATTATTGCAATTCCTAAAAGCATATGTTCCTCCCTCATAATAATTTTCAGTAGCATCATGAAGGAATCTCACAATATAACTGTCGCATAAAGGATTCTTTTCATGATCAATTATAGCATACGTGTCATCACCAAAACTTGGGGAACAAAAAATATCATCTTCATCAAGCATAACATCCCCAAGCTTGTGGTTTTGCAAATCATTAGCATCATGGATATTCAGAGAATTCATACTAACAACATGGCCATCATGCTTTTCATTCAAGGAACTATCATGAATCACCTTATAAATTTCTTCTTTCAATACTTCACCAAAATTTTCAGATTCATGATTTTCAAACAAAAATTCGTAAAGATAATCAAGTGCACTCAACTCACTAGAAATTGCTTCATCATAATTTGGCCTTTTGAAAAGATTGACAAGTGGATGAGGATCCATATCAATAGATTTTTAGCAAGCAAAGATGCAAGCAAATAGAAGGCACATGGCATCACAAGCAAACATAGCAAACGGGAAGACGAACGGAAGAAGGGCGAATAAAAAGGCAAATCTTTTTGGTATTTTCTGAAAATCATTTTAGAAGTGGGGGAGAGGAAAATGAGAGGCAAAGGGCACATAAAGTAAATGAAAGAGATGAGTTTGTGATGGGTACTTGGTAGGCTTGATGTGTATCCTCCCTGGCAACAACGCCAGAAATTTTTCTCGCTACCTCTTGAGCTGCGTTCGTTTCCCCTTGAAGAGGAAAGGGAAATGCAGCAAAGTAGATAAGTATTTCCCTCAGTTGTCGAGAACTAAGGTATCAATCCAGTAGGAGGAACAAGCAAGTCACCAATGGTTGCACCTACACAAACAATCAAACTCTTGCACCCAACGCTATAAAGGGGTTGTCAATCCCTTCACGGTTATTTGCAAGGAGTAGATCTGAAAGAGATAGATGTAAACGAGTGCAGAAACTAAAAGATAAATAAATTGCAGCAAGGTATAGATCTGAAAATATATGATGGAAAATAGACCCGGGGGGCATAGGTTTCACAAGAGGCTTCTCTCTTGAAGGCAAATATCATGGTGGGTAAACAAATTACTGTCAAGCAATTGATAGAAAATCCAATAATCATGTAGTTATCCAAGGCAATGATCATGCATATAGGCATCACGTCCGTGACAAGTAGACTGAAATGATTCTGCATCTACTACTATTACTCCACACATCGACCAACTCCTTCCTGCATCTAGAGTATTAAGTTCATGAAGAACAGAGTAACGCATTAGAAAGAAGACATGATATAGAGGGATAATCTCAACCAATATGATGAAAACCCCATCTTGTTACCCTTGATGGCAACAGTGCAATACGTGCCTCGCTACCCCTAGTATGTCACTGAGAGAGGACACCGTAAGATTGAGCCCATAACTAAGCACTTCTCCCATTGCAAGAATAACCAATCTAGTTGGCCAAACCTAACCAATAATTCGAAGAGACTTGCAAGGATATGAAATCATGCATATAAGAAATCAGAGGTGATTCAAATAAGATTCATGGATAATATGAACATAAGCTCAGAATTCATCGGATCTTGACAAACAAACCACAAAAGAGGATTACATCGGATAGATCTCCATGAAGATCATGAAGAACATGTTGTTGAAGATCAAAGAGAGAGAAGAAGCCATCTAGCTACTAGCTATGGACCCGTAGGCTGTGGTGGACTTCTCACACATCATCGGAGGGGCAATGGAGTTGATGTAAATGCCCTCTGTGATCGAAATCCCCTCCCGCAGATTACCGGAAAAGGCTCCAAGATTGGATCTCTCGGGAATGAAGGTTTCCGGCGGAGGAAAAGTATTTGTGTGGCTCATTTTGATGTTAGGGGAATATTTGTGTATTTATAGGCCAAGAATTAGGGTTAGGAGACCTGCCAGGGAGCGATAAGCCTACTAGGCACAGCCAGGGGGCCCGCGCCTAGCGGTCTTGTGGCGCCCTGTTACCTCCTCTGACGTGTACTCCAAGCTTGATCGACTTGGTTCCTTCTAGAAAAATTCCTTCCGAAGTTTTTATTCCGTTTGGACTCTGTTTAATATTCCATATCTAAAAAACTCAAAAACAAGGAAAAAACAGAAACATGCACTTGGCTCTAGATTAATATGTTAGTCCCAAACATAATATAAAATAGCATATTAATGCATATAAAACATCCAAAACAGATAATATAATAGCATGCCATCATCAAAAATTATAGATACATTGGAGAAGTATCAACCATATGCAAGGGAAGCATGGAAGCGGAGAAGGAAGAACAGGACTTGCAACAACCCAGGAATTTGGGGTACAACCTATCCACCATCAATCAACAACCGCTACCCCTGTACAACCGGTCCACCACCAACAACAACCGCTCCAGCCACGGCAAAGATTCTGTTATGGAGCGGTTGATGACCAGTACAACCCCAATTGTACCAGTTGATTCCTTGATACGGGTACAACTGATCCAACCACCGGTACAACCGGTCTGCTTGTGCCCAGGACGGGCTTTGGCCCATGTATCCCCCTCTCAACTTGTCCCTTCGTGGTCAAGACTATATATACTCCTCCCCACCTCCTTTCTAGGGTTAGCTAAGGTTTTGCTCTTAGTAAGTTGAGCCTAGATCCTTGCACTACCTCTCCCATGGAGTAGATGCCTTCATGAGAGAATATCCCTAGTGGATGTCAAGGATGCTCACGAGGGAAGATCCTCCGGGATATCAAGTCCCCATCTCCCCATGGGATTTGGGATGAACTCTACCATGTATCCTATTTCCCTTCGTTGTTCATGTACCTTTGTGGATCTTGTGTGTGGTGAGTCTAGTGGATGTATGATTGGACTTGTTCTTGAGTGTTTCCTCTTGTGATTTCTCCTCGTTCTTCCCCGTGTTCTTCGTGTTCTTCATGGAATCCCCCTCCAATTCATGAGAGATCAACACACACGGGCTTGCCCCGTATCATATTGGTATCTAGAACCATGTTTCTCATGAATTTGGAGTCCTCCCCTTCGTTTTCTAGCCTAATTTTGTTTGATTTCGTCCCAATTTTGAAAATTCCCAACAAAAATAGCCCCAAAAAATTTCTGGTGATTTGTTGTTCTTATGAGTTTTTGTTGATTTTGATCCTTGGATCTGGTGTTTAGCAAGTAGATCCACTCCCCTTTGCGTCCCCATCCCATAATTTTTATTTTCACCTTCAATTTGGTCGAAAATTTCGACTTTGGTCCGCCCCCGAGTTCTTCCCGTGCCCAGATCTGGAAATTTTCCCGATACGAGCGGTACAATCGCCCCGCCAAGCAATACAACCGCTAATACCCCAAAAAACGCCCCCAGGAGCGCTACAACCGCCCCACCAAACGGTACAACCGCTAATTCCTAGGTCTAGCACTTCCGCAACCTCCAGGACGCTCTTGGCGTGGTACATCTGCCCCTCCCAAGCGGTACAACCTCCCCTCCTAGTTTTAGCCTCGGCTAATTCACCATTTCGACCATAACTTCCTCTCCCGAACTCCAATTTGAGTGTTCTTTGGCTCGTTTGGAAGCTATCAACTTGCCGGAACTACTCATCTTGGTTTCACCACCATTTTACTTCATCATATTTTTCAAATTTTGGCAAGTTTTCCTAGGCCCTCCACCATATCATCCGCAATACCACCATAGTCTTCCGCAACCTAAACCATTTGGTTTACCTTTGCATTTGTGGTTGCTTGACTTGTGATTTGAGTCTCCTAAGGTGTTTAGGCTACTTAGGGTCGGTTAATTCTTCATCAACCACCGGTGACTTGTATTGGTCCATCATCTACATAGACCACCAACGTTCAACGTCGACGACAACCATCCATCCTTTGAGACCATCTTCAACCGGAAGCAAGGTGGGTTTACCCCGACTTCGTGACAGGTTAAGTGTGACGAAGGTATACATTCCGTCATACACTTTTCCTTCCTTGCCATTACATCTTGATAGCCACACCATCTTTTGCAATTAGCTTCATACCTATTGAGACTAGCTATCCGAGTATTGCCGGGCTTCGCGAAAACTTGTCTCATATAGTGCAATCACTTGCCCCCGTGTATATCTCGTGATACTTGTCTCATATAGTTGGTTGAGGCTCAATAAGAATAGTGGAAAGGAAGAGAAGAGTCAAAAAAGAAAGAAATAAAAGCTTCTAAGAAAGAAATAAAGATCATAAGCTTATAATCAAAGAGTTGAGCATGAAAGGATATACTTGTCCATGAGTATACTTGAATAGTAAACATTTTGCTTGCATAAATAGAATTGGTGCCAAGTGGTGAATCGTGCTCAAACGTGCAATAAGCTTGCATCTCTCCTTGTGTTTGTGCAACACAAGCTTTGCTCACCCCTATAGTTGCACAAGCCCCATTATCCCACCGCGTGGGTTTCTCTATTGCCCTCCTCTATATTTTTGATCACTTGCTTTGCATTTTGAGTCCATTGGATTTATTCAACATTTACAATATCTTGGACTTCATTTTGCTTGAATTTTGTGCCACTTGTCCTAACCAAGCCACTCGATAAGTTTTATATTGTAGGTGTGAGTGAACAAGTCCGGTACTAATTCCACTATTCTCTCAATTCACATTGAGTGAAACGGGATACATCCTCAACTTTGGGAACGGTATCGTGGTATTGTTTATCTCATTTCCCACTCACCTTTGCTCGAGTCTTGTGATGGCTCACTACTAGGGAAAAGCCTAGTAGTAGCGCGGGTTTAGTGCCTACTAGTAGCGCGGGTTACCGCGCTACTAGTAAGGCGCTATAGTTATTACTTACCAGCAGCGTGTGTAAGACGTGCTAGTGCTAAGACATATAGTTGTAGCGTGTATCATACAAGCACTACTGATAAGACAACTATAGTAGCGTTCTTGCAAACCCGCGCTACTAGTAATCTATTTTTTTTTAATTTTTTTTAGTGTATTTATACGCCGTTATACAAATTTTGATACAGTACCAATTAAGAGGTTGTTATATCATTATGTTCATGATGAATTATTATATCATTGTGAGGAAGAAACATGGATTTTATTCATCCAAATGAATCAAAGGTGATCAAAAGTTGAATTAGTATGACGACGATCCTACTAATTCAACTTTTGGTCACTTTTGATCCATCCACATGAATCTAATCTGCTTTCCTTCCCCCAATAATATAACAAATCATCATGATAATCATGATCAACATCATCATCATATTAATATAAAAAATCTTGAATCATATCATCACCAACAACACTATAGCTAATAATCATCATAGTCATTACCACCAACACTGTTTAATCATCATTTTCGTCAATGAGACATCATATAACAAGTTGGTCACTAGTCATAATCACAACTCCTCATCATCATCATCATCAACTCTAACACATTGTAGCACATAATAACACATTGTACTGAGGACCTACTCCTCTCTCATAGGACCTACTCTACCCTCTCTTAGGTACAATATCATAAAACAAGATAGGCCCTGACTCTCCATTATGGAGAATGGAGATCATCCTGTCTCCAATTCTTGGCCTACGCACAATGTTCCTTCCAAGTAGCTCTCTACGATTGACCATACATTTTTTCTAATCTTTGATTGTCATGTCTTCATCGGTTTTAGAAATCCGGTATGGACAGGAGTGATGCGTAGGCTGACCTGGTTGTGCTGGCCATAAGCTCATAACATCAATGTGACCTCTCGGAAACATCAGATAAGGTACACAATACTTCGGGATTTTCTGTTGAAAAACATAGTAATAACTTTGTAGTTAGCAATGTAGAAGAATTTATGCAAAAGATGCACGAATGTCGTAATAGTAGAAATGTCTAGCACACGGGACCGAAGGAGAAGCGACCCCCATGACAATAGTTGGGATTCTCTCTCATATATATATGGTGGACACTCTCCCTCACTGAAAGACACACAAGGAGCCGAAACAGACCTAAAGTCAACTCGTTCCATATATCGAGCAATGACATAGAAAAAATGCCCTATGTTTTGCCGGAATGACTGACAAATCACAAGCACTCGATATGTCCTACATTATAGCACAAGTCATGCTAAAATTCATGAAACAAATTCGGCATGACCTTTACTAAAAACAGGACATATCGAGCACCTGAAATTTGCCGAAACGGAAACGAATCAACATTCTAGCAAAACATAAGCCACTCAGAGGTACATTGCAAACAAGAACTCAAAGACATCCCCTATATTCAGAATGCATCATCATCGACATCAATGACATGGCGACTAGCACTAGCATTTTCATCATCGACATTTACACCACATTATCATCTATATCAACAACATAGGGATTTGGCTATTCTCACCTAGAGGTCTTAGGGGGTCGGCGATGGGGACGACTGCGTCTATTCCAAACTAAAACCTAATTAACATAATGTCCTAACTAAAACCTAAGTAAATTAACCAAGAACCCTAGCTAGCAGAGAGAGGAGGAGCGGGGGGGCTTACAGAGGGTGCAGGGGCAAGGAGGCAGGCCCGACGATGGCCGAGGTTGGGAGGGGAGGAAGTAGAGGAGGGAGGCGTGGCGTGCCGGGGCCGGGGTCGGGGGCGAGGGCGAGGTCGCCGGGGTCGAGGGGTCGGGGCGAGCGTCGAGGTTGGGGGCGAGCGCTGGGGTCGGGGGCGGGGGTGAGGGCGAGGTCGCCGGGGTCGGGGGTCGGGGGGCGAGCGTCGGGGTCAAGGGCGAGCGCCGAGCGCCGGGGTTAGGGCGAGCGTAGGGCTCTGGTGCTTGAGGCAGGGGCGCGGAAAGGTCGAGGGCGAGGGCACGGGCTTCGGCAGCGACGAGGGGGGAGAAGAGAGAGTGGGGATTTGGGGGAAGAAGCAGAGGCGGGAAGCAGATTTGGGGGTTAAGTCAACGTAGCAGTAGCGCGTTTACTAAAAACGCGATGTAGCTAAGAGGGCCCACCATGTGGCGAGTTTCAGAATTAGCAGTAGCGACATGAAAAAAAAGCGCGCTACTACTATTACATTAGCAGCAGCGCGGTTATTTGAAGAGCGCTACTGCTAAACCTAGCGTGGCTGGAACGGTCGGTCAACTTTAATAGCAGCACAGTTCTATCGAGCCGCGCTACTGCTAAGTTGATATCAGTAGCGCTTGTTTTTAGACCGCGCTACTGCTAGCGCCCTATCCTGTCCCGCACTGTTGCTGCCATCTTCGGTCTTCGACGACTATATCAACATGAGCAACCACATCAACCAACAACTCGAGGGACTCACCATCGACATACGACACCCCGAAGCTCAGAAAAGAGACATGGTTGTTCCCCTTCGTCATCGTCAAGGCGTAAACCCTCAAGTCGCACATCTCCAAAGAAACAAGGGCGCAAAGACCAAGATTACCACCAAGGACAAGCTTCGACACCAAGATCAAGGTGATCGACTACACGCATGGATGACCCTTCCATTTCGGAAGCATCCCAAGGAAGATGGCTGAGCATGGGAATTTCCCTTCGGTCATGGAGGCAAGTGATGATGTGCCATCTTCGGCCTTCATCCATGACGATGACGATGAGACGGTTGAGCATGGGACTATCCCTTCAACCATGGCGGCAAAAGGAGTTGAGCACGGAGATGTTTGTACCTACATCTCTCCGACACCCACATATGACGAGATGCCCCAATTTCCATGTGAGGAGAGCCACCACCACATGAGTGAGATGAGTGACCCCACCAAATGTGACATTGAGTGCATTTCCTATGAGAGGATGAGAGTGACCACTACTAGCCCCATATATGATGAGTTTCCACAATTCCTATGCAAGGTTGAGAGCCATCACCACCCATTGAGTGACTCAAGCAACCATATGAGTGAGAGGATCCTAGAGGGAGTGAGTGAGTCACACCACTTAGTGAGTGAGGTAGTTGAAATGGCATGTGAGGCCACTATGATTTCTAACAACTTCACCTCTACTCCTATTGTGTCTTCTTCTTGGGTGCAAGGTCTCCTACACTACGACACGCCTACCATCAACGAGTACATCCCTCCAACGGGAATGATGATGGCTATGGTGGATGATGATGCATCCCAGATGGTTCCATCATGATGATGATCACAAGTTGGTTTCTACCACCTCACCTACACCACATGAGTGGAATAAGAAAGGTAAAATAGGTGAAGGTGATGCTCTTGTCCCACTAGTGGACTATCTTGACATAGATTGCTTGCATGATGTTGATCACCTTATGGATACTTCACATGCTATGTCTTCTTCTTGCTTAGATGTGCCCCCTATTTATGATGAATATGATGTTGAACATGTTGACTTACCTAGTTGTGATGCCATACTCCATAGGATAACATGTGAAAATTATATCGGTCACATCATGTTTGACAATCCACCACACTTGCCATATGCTATGCGTGAAATTTCCCATATCGCATCTTTGCAATCTCACCATAGTGACTATGCATATCCCATACAAACTAATCCCATTTGTTCATATGGCATAGATGACAGACCCGTGGTTATTGGCCTTTGTTTTTCTTGTGATGATATTTCCATGATTCATTTGCATTATTTGCGCAATAATTCTCATATGACATGCCATGACCACCCAGCTTCGAATATGTATTGTTTTGGATGTTGTCCATATTTTCCATATTATGTTTCCGCTATTGCACATGAGGAGACCTCCTTAGTTTCCTCATACATTATAGGATATTTTGTTCTATCCCATACATTGCATGATCCCACTACTTGTGTGCACCATGCGCATATCATGAATAACAATGCTCTCGATATTTCAAGTGATGCACTTCATATTTCTAGTCTCCATTATGCTATACATAACAAGAAACCTTTCATGATGGATGACAACTTCCTATATCATGCATCTCATTTATTCGAGCATTGCACATTTTGTGCTAATGATCACAAGCACATGCACATCCTAACAGATGATGCGTACATATACCACGTGCACACATTTTTCCCTTTGCCTTTGTTGTGTGCAGGTACTCATGATTACTCGTCAACCTCACAATCCCATAAGTTGACGAAAAGAGCTCTTGAGAGCACCGATGCTCTGGGATTCACCGGAATGTGTCTCCTAACATTCCCCCATGCAAGGACTACACACACCTCTTCTACATGGCTATGGGTTCTTGCTCTTACACTTATTATGCCCATATTGCCTGTTGGGGAACGTAGCATGGGAAACAGAAAATTTCCTACGCACACGCAAGATCTATCCATGGTGATGAGCATATACGAGAGGGAGAGTGGATCTACATACCCTTGTAGATCGCTAAGCGGGAAGCGTTAAGAAATGCAGTTGGTGTAGTCGAACATCTTCGCGATCCAAATCGCAGAGCGTCCTGCGATCACATCACGATCCGTCCCGCGATCCAATCACGATTCGTCCCGTGATCCAATCACGATCCATCCCGCGAACTCATCACGATCTGTCCCGCGATCTCATCATGATCCATCCCGCGATCTCATCACGATCCGTCCTGTGAACTCATCACGAACCGTCTCGCGATCTTGTTCACGGTTCTTCCGATCTAGCGCCGAACGGACGGCACCTCCGCGTTCAGCACACGTGCAGCTTGATGACGATCTCCACCGTCTTGATCCAGCAAGAGGAAGTGGAGAGGGAGAAGAGTTCACCAGCAGCGTGACGGCGCTCCGGTGATGGTAGTGGAGCAATTCCGGCAGGGCTTCGCCTAAGCACTGCGGAAATCCGATCTACAGGAGCACCGGTGGAACGGGTAGCACGTGGCCGTAAATTATGTGCAAAACCCTTCTATTCCACTAGTATATATAGGAGGAGAGGAGGAGGAGGGCTGGCGTAGGGCTGAACCCCTCTTGGAGTCGGCCGAAGCCAAGGGGGAGGAGTCCTACTCCTCCTCCACTCCTAGTAGGAGTGGGACTCTCCCTTTTTGCCTTTTTCCCACTCTTTTTCCTTTGGAACTCTTCCCCCAGCCGCATGGTCCTGTTGTGGCTATTACACCAGCCCACTAAGGTCTGGTTAATACTCATCCACAGCCCATGAAGCCTCTTGGATCGAAATACCCCTCCCGGAGGTCTCCCGGTACACTACCGGCACTCCCGGTACACTACCGATGAGCCCAAAACTTTTCCGGCGACCAAACTGGGACTTACTATATATGAATCTTTACCTCCGGACCATTCCAGACCTCCTCCTGACGTCCGAGATCTCCTCCGAGACTCCGAACAACCTTCGGTCACCACCATATATAACTCTACACTACCGAAACGTCACCAAACCATAAGTGTGCAGACCCTGCGGGTTCGAGAACTATGTAGACATGACCGAGACACCTCTACGGTCAATAACCAATGGCGGGACATGGATGTCCACATTGGTTCCTACATATTCTACGAAGATCTTTATCGGTCGAACCTTTATGTCAAGGATTCAGTTAATCCCGTATGATGTTCCCTTTGTTCTTCGGTATGTTACTTGCCCGAGATTCGATCATCGGTATCTCCAGACCTAGTTCAACCTCGTTACCGGCAAGTCTCTTTACTCGTTCCGTAATACAAGATCCCGTGACTAACACTTAGTCACATTGCTTGCAAGGATTATTGTGATGTTGTATTACCGAATGGGCCCTGAGATACCTCTCCATTACACAGAGTAACAAATCCCAGTCTTGATCCATGCCAACTCAACAGACACCCTCGGAGACACCTGTAGAGCACCTTTATAGTCACCCAGTTACGTTGCGACGTTTGATACACACAAGGTACTCCTCCGATATCTTTGAGTTGCATGATCTCATGGTCATAGGAACATATACTTGACATGCAGAAAACAGTACCAATAAACTGACATGATCATATGCTACATTTGTAGTTTGGGTCTTGTCCATCACATCATTCTCCTAATGATGTGATCCCGTTATCAAATGACATCTCATGTCCATGGCTAGGAAACCTTAACCATCTTTGATCAACGAGCTAGTCCATTAGAGGCATACTGGGGACATGGTTTTGTCTATGTATCCACACATGCATCTAAGTCTCCGATCAATATAATTTATAGCATGGATAATAAACGATTATCATGAACAAGGAAATATGATAATAACTAATTTATTATTGCCTCTAGGGCATATTTCCAACAGTCTCCCACTTGCACTAGAGTCAATAATCTAGTTCACATCACCATGTGATTCGCATTGTTATGAATCTAACACCCAATGAGTTCTGGGGCTCGATCATGCTTTGCAAGTGAGAGAAGTCTCATAGTCAACGGGTCTGCGACATTCAGATCCGTGTGTACTTTGCAAATTTCTATGTCAAACCATAAACACTGCTACCACACTCCACTTGGTACTGTTCCAAATGGCTGCTCCACTATATGTATCCAGATTGCTACTACGAGTCATCCGGATTGGTGTTAAAAGCTTGCATCGACGTAACTCTTTACGACGAACTCTTTATCACCTCCATAATCGAGAAACATCTCCTTAGTCTTTTAGTTACTAAGGATAATCTTGACCGCTGTCCAGTGCTCCATTCCAGGATCACTTTGAAACCTTCTGGCCATATATATGGCAAGGCTGACATCATGTATGCAATGCTATACATGATAGAGCCTATGGCTGAAGCATAGGGGATGACACTCATCTTTTCTCTATCTTCTGCAGTCACTGGGCATTGAGTCTTACTCAACTTTATACCTTACAAATCAGGCGAGAACTCTTTCTCTGACTGATCCATTTTGAACTCTTTCAAAATCTTGTCAAGGTATGTACTCATTGAAAGTCTCATCAAGTATCTTGATCTATCTCTATAGATCTTGATGCTCAACAATTAGGTAGCTTTATCCAGGTCTTCCTTTGAAAAACTCTTTTCAAACACCCGTTTATGCTCTCCAGAAATTCTACATCATTTTCGAATAGCAATATGTCATCCACATATACTTATCAGAAACTCCATAGTGCTCCCACTCACTTTATTGCAATAACAAGTTTCTCGTAAACTTTGTATAGACTCAAAAACTTTGATCACCTCATGAAAGTGTATATTCCAACTCCGAGATGCTTGCTTCAGTTCATAGAAGAATCACTGAAGCTCGCACATCTTTTAGCATCCTTAGGACTGACAAAACCTTCTGGTTGTATCTCATACAACCTTTCCTTAAGGAAGGAAACGATGTTTTGGCATCCATCTGCCAGATTTCATAACTGAAAAATGCAGCAACTGCTAACATAATTCCAACAGACTTTTAGCATCGCTACAAGTGAGAAAGTCTCATCGCAGTCAATTCTTTGAACTTGTCGTAAACTACTTTGCAACAAGTCGAGCTTTACAAATGGTAACATTTACCATCAGCGTATGTCTTCATTTTAAAGATCCATTTGTACTTAATGACCTGCCGTCCAACGAGCAAGTCCACCATAGTCTATACTTGGTTTCATACATGGATCCTTTCTCAGATTTCATGGACTCTAACCATTTGTTGGTTTCTGGACCCATCATCGCTTCTCCATAGTTCGTAGGTTCATCGTTGTCCAACAACATGACCTCCAAGATAGGGTTGTCGTACCGCTCAGTAGCAGTACACATCCTTGTCGACCTACGAAGTTCGATAGTAACTTGATCCGAAGCATCATGATCATCATCATTGACTTCCTCTTCAACTGACGTATGCTTCACAGAAACATCTTTCTGCGCTGCGCCACTTTCTAGTTGAAGTGAAGGTTCAATAACCTCATCAAGTTCTATTTTCCTCGTAGGTCAATAGTAACTTGATCCGAAGCTTCATGATCATCATCATTAACTTCCTTTTCAACTGTTGTAGGCTTCACAGAAACATCTTTCTGCGCGGCGCTACTTTCTGGTCGAAGCAGAGGTTCAATAACCTCATCAAGTTCTATCCTCCTCCCACTCAATTCTTTCAAGAGAAACCTTTTCTCGAGAAAGGACCCAGTTTTAGAAATAAACATTTTATGCTTGGATCTGAGATAGAAGGTTCACCCAACTGTTCTTTAGGGTATTCTATGAAGATGCATTTGTCCGATTTGGGTTCGAGCTCATTAGGTGAAACATTTTCCACACAAGCGTCGCAGCCCCAAACATTAAGAAATGACAGCTTAGGTTTCTATCAAACCATAGTCCACACGGTATCATCTCAACGGATTTAGATGGTGCCCTATTTAAAGTGAATGTAATTGTCTCTAATGCATAACCCCAAAATTATAGTAACAAAATGATAATAGACATCATTGCACGCACCATATCCAATAGAGCACGACTATGACGTTCGGACACACCATCACACTATGGTGTTCCAGGTGGCGTGAGTTGTGAAACAACTTTCACATTGTCTAAAGTTGTATGCAAAATTCGTAACTTAGATATTCACCTCCACGATCATATCGCAAACATATTTATATTCTTGTCATGATGATCTTTTAAACTTCACTCTGAATTTGCTTGAACCTTTCAAACGATTCAGACTTGTGTTTCATTAAGTAAATATACACTATATCTACTCAAATTATCAGTGAAGGTAAGAAATTAACGATATCCACCGCACGCTACAAGACTTATTGGATTGCATACATCAACATGTATCATTTCCAATAAATCACTTGCCCGCTTCATTAGAACAGAAAATGGGGTCCTTAGTCATCTTGACCAAGAGGCATGGTTCGCATGTCTCAACCGATTATCGAATGAGTCCAAAGATCCATCAGCATGGAGTTTCTTCATGCATTTTATACCAATATGACATTTAGCGGCAGTGCCACAAGTATGTGGTACTATCATTATTAACTTTGCATCTTTTTGGCATCAGTGTTATGAACATGTGTATTACTACGATCAAGTTTCAACAAACCATTCTTACTGGGTGCATGACCATTGAAGGTATTATTCATGTAAATAGAATAACCATTATTCTCGAACTTAAATGAATAACCGTGTTGCAATGAACATGATCTAATCACGTTCATGCTCAACGCAAAAAACACCAAATAACATTTATTTTAGGTCCGTCACTAATCTCGAAGGTAGAGAGAGCGTGTGATGTTGATCACATCAACCTTGGAAACATTTCCAACACACATCATCACCTCACACTTAGCTAGTTCTCCGTTTATTTCGTAGCTTTTATTTCGAGTTACTAACATTTAGCAACCGAACCGGTATCCAATACCCAGGTGCTACTGGGAGTACTAGCAAGGTACATATCAATAACACGTATATCAAATATACTTCTGTTGACATTTGCCAGCCTTCTTATCTACCAAGTATCTAGGGTTGTTCCGCTTCAGCGACCGCTCTCCTCATAATCGAAACACTTAGTCTCGGGTTTGAGTTCAACTTTGGGTTGCTTCACTGGAGCAGCAACTAACTTGCTATCCATGAAGTTTCCCTCCTTGCTCTTGCCCTTCTCGAAACTAGTGGTTTTAACTAACCATCAACACTTTGACGCTCCTTCTCGATTTCTACCTTCGCGGTGTCAAACATCACGAATAGCTCAGGGATCATTATTTCTATCCCTGGCGTTTTATAGTTCATCACCAAGTTGTAGTAGCTTTAGTGACAGTGACTTGGAGAACTATATCAATCACTATCTTATCTGGAAGATCAACTCCCACTCGATTCAAGCGATTGTAGCACCCAAACAATCTGAGCACATGCTCAACGATTGAGCTATTCTCTTTCATCTTACAGGCAAAGAATCTTGTTGGAGATCTCATATCTCACAACACGGGCACGAGCCTGAGATCCTAATTTCAGCTCTTAGAACATATCATATGTTCCATGACGTTCAAAATGTTTTCGGAACCTCAATTCTAAGCTGTAATGCATGACGCACTAAACTATCAAGTAGTTATCAAAACGTGCCTGTCAGATGTTCACAACATCTACAAACAAAGCTAGAGGGGTTGGTGCACCGAGCGGTGCATTAAGGACATAAGCCTTCTGTGCAGCAATGAGGACAATCCTCAGATCACGGAGCCAGTCCGCAATATTGCTACCATCATCTTTCAACTCTATTTCTCTAGGAACATATAAAATTCAAGGGAGCTACAGTGTGAGCTAGTAATCTACAACATAATTTCGCAAAGAGACTACTGACTATGTTCTTGATAATGAGTTCAATTAATCATATTACTTAAGAACTCCCACTCAAATTGACATCCCTCTGGTCATCCGAGTGATACATGATCCAAATTCACCAACTCAAGTCCGATCATCACGTGAGTTGAGGTGGTTACAATGGTGAACATCATCATGTTGATCATATCTACTATATGACTCATGTTCGACCTTTCGGTCTCTTGTGTTCTGAGGCCATGTCTGTACATGCTAGGCTCGTCAAGTTTAGCCCGAGTGTTCTGCGCGTGCAACACTGGCTTGCACCTGTTGTATGTGAACATAGAGTCTATCACACCCGATCATCACGTGGTGTCTCAACACGATGAACTTTCGCAACGGTGCACACTTGGGGAGAACACAATTTATCTTGAAATTTAAGTGAGGGATCACCTTATAATGCTACCGTCGTACTAAGCAAAACAAGGTGCATAAAAGGATTAACATCACATGCAATTCGTAAGTGGCATGATATGGCCATGAACTTGTGCTTTAGATCTCCATCTTGAAAGCACCAGCATGATCTCCATCGTCACCGGCACGACACCATGATCTCCATCATCTTGATCTCCATCAACGTGTCACCATCAGGGTTGTAACGCCCTGCATGCTTCTACTACTATTGCTACCTTTTAGCGATAAAGTAAAGCATTACATAGCGCTTCATGATTGACATGCAGGTCATACAATAATTAAAGACAACTCTATGGCTCCTGCCGGTTGTCGTACTCATCGACATGCAAGTCGTGAAATTCTATACATCACATGATCATCTCATACATAACATATATCACATCATGTAATTGGCCATATCACATCACAACATACCCTGCAAAAACAAGTTAGACGTCCTCTAATTGTTGTTGCATGTTCTACGTGGCTGCTACGGGTTTCTAGCAAGAACGATTCTCACCTACGCATAAACCACAACGGTGATACACAATTTGCTTTTCAACCTTCTCAAGGACGGCCTTTGTCGAATCCGATCCAACTAAAGTGAGAGAAACTGCCACCCGCAAGCCATCTAGGCAACAAGTTGCGTCGAGGGAACCGGTCTCTTGTAAGCGTACGAGTAATGTTGGTCCGGGCCGCTTCATCTTACAATACCACTGAACCAAAATCCGACCAAGGGAGGAAGCAATCTAAGCATCAACGCCCACAAACCTTTTGTGTTCTACTCGAGATCTCATCTACACATCGACCTAGCTCATGATGCCACTGTTGGGGAACGTTGCATGGGAAACAAAAAATTTCCTACGCACATGCAAGATCTATCCATGGTGATGAGCATCTACGAGAGGGAGAGTGGATCTACATACCCTTGTAGATCGCTAAGCGGGAAGCTTTAAGAAACGCGGTTGGTGTAGTCAAACATCTTCGCGATCCAAATCGCCGAGCGTCCCGCGATCACATCATGATCCGTCCCATGATCCAATCACGATCCGTCCCGCGAACTTATCACGATCCGTCCCGCGATCTCATCGCGATCCGTCCCGCGATCTCATCACGATCCATCCCGTGAACTCATCACGAACCGTCTCGTGATCTTGTTCACGGTCCTTCCGATCTAGCGCCGAATGGACGGCACCTCCGTGTTCAGCACACGTGCAGCTTGATGACGATCTCCACCGTCTTGATCCATCAAGAGGAAGTGGAGAGGGAGAAGAGTTCACCGGCAGCGTGACGACGCTCCGGTGATGGTGGTGGAGCAATTCCGGTAGGGCTTCGCCTAAGCACTGCGGAAATCCGATCTAGAGGAGCACCGGTGGAACGGGTAGCACATGGTCGTAAGTTCTGTGCAAAACCCTTCTATTATGCTTGGATTGTATTGCACTTGCCCCATGTGTCTAGACATGTTATTTTCTTTGGTGTTGTGAATGATTCCTTTGCCTACCATAGACCTTTCGTAGATTTCTATATGTGTGAGTGCTATGACCTTGAGATAGATGCTTGTTATATTGTCACACATATTCGCATCCCTACCTCACCTTTGAATACTTGTTTCGATGATTCTGTTGCTTGTGCTCACTTTATATGCTTACATGCCATGCCACAATCCCATGTCACACCATATGTTATGCATAATGACAACACTTGTGTGGTGATTTACCACTTGAATGCTTGGTTATGCACTAACGCTAACCACATTTGTTTTTCCATGTGTTTGTCGTGTTTGCTCCTTTTAAAGGAATCCCTAGACGGTGAGACATTGGAGAGTGCCCCTTTAGAGCTCGAAGATGATGAGCACTTGGTGATCGTCCACATCCACACAGCGTCACCATCTCCTTCCCATGGTGATTTGGATCTTGATCTAAGGAAGGATCTTTCCCAAGGGGGAGGGGATGATGCGGAGCATCCTATGGACATCACCATGGCAAGAGTCCCTTTACCGAATGTTGTGTGCCACATCTACTCCACATACATAAAGGTGAATCTTCTCCTTTACACGTGTTCGCTTGACCTCTTCGAGGATGGTATACTACTTGACACTTCCCTCGTGTGCATGCATAGGTATTGCCAAAGTTCCACGGATGATGAGGAGGAGTGCCAACACCGGCGTACAACTACACCATCCGCAAGGGAAGCGTGGAAGCGGAGAAGGAAGAAGAGGACTTGCAACAGCCCAGGAATTAGGAGTACAACCGGTCCACCACCGGTCAACCACCGCTGCCTCGGTACAACCGGTCCACCACCGCCAACAACTGCAGCCAAGATTCTGTTATGGAGCGGTTCATGACTAGTACTACCCCGGTTGATGCCTTGATACCGGTACAACCGGTCCAACCACCGGTACAACCGATCTACCTGTGCGCAGGACGGGCTTTGGCTCATGTATCCCCCTCTCCACTTACTCCTTCATGGCCAAGACTATATATACTCCTCCCCACCTCCTTTCTAGGGTTAGTTATGGTTTTTCTCTTAGTAAGTTGAGCCTAGCTCCTTCCACTACCTCTCCCATGGAGTAGATGCCTCTATGAGAGAAGATCCCCTAGTGGATGTCAAGGCCCCTCACGAGGGAAGATCCTCTGGGTTATCAAGGCCCCATCTCCCCATGGGATTTGGAATGAACTCTACCATGTAACCTATTTCCCTTTGTTAGTCATGTACCTTGGTGGATCTTGTGTGTGATGAGTCTAGTGGATGTGTGATTGGACTTGTTCTTGAGTGTTTCCTCGTGTGATTTCTCCTTGTTCTTCCCCATGTTCTTCATGTTCTTCGTGGAGTCCCCCTCCAATTCGTGAAAGATCGACACACACGGGCTTGCCCTGTATCACATATGGTATTAAGTTCATGAGAAAATGAGCAACACATTAAGCAAGATGACATGATGTATACAAAGTAAGACAAGCAATATGTTCAGACACCATTGTTTTATCCTTAGTGACAACAATACAATATGTATCTTGTCCCTTCCTGTCACTGGGATATAGGACACCGCGAGATTGAACCCACTCCAATGCACTCCTCCCGTTGAAGATAAATCAATCTAGTTGTCCAAACCAAATAGATAGATCAGAGAGAATTACAAAGCTATAAATTTTTTTTCAAAAAAGACTCAATTACTCTGAATGAATAATCTGACCATTAAGCCATAATTCATCGGATCTCAACATACACATTGCAAACGAAGATTGCATTGGATAGATCTCCGTGAAAATCATGAAGAACATGTTATTGACAATCAAAGAGAGATAAGAATCCATCTAGCTACTAGCCATGGACCCGTAGGTCTATGGTGAACTACTCACATGTCATCATGGAGGCACCAAAGTTGATGTCGACGGCCTCCGTGATCGATTTCCCTTTCGGCAGAGTACCAGAAGATGTCTCCAGATGGGATCGTGGAATAACAGAGGCTTGCGGTGGCAGAAAAGGTGTTTTGGGTATCTCTCTATTGATTTTGGAGTATGTGTGAATATATAGAAGTGGAATTAGATCAGGAGGGGTTGCGAGGGGCCCACGAGTTTAGGGGCGCACCCTGTGAGCTTGTGGCCCTCTCGTGGATCTTTTGGTCACCACTCAAAGCTTCTAGGGTCTCTTTGTGTCCAAAATAACCCTCGTAAGTTTTTATCACGTTTGGACTTTGTTTGGTATTGATTTTCTGAAAATTGCAAATATAGGTCAAATATAGGAACTTGTACTGGGCAGTGGGTTAATAGGTTAGGACCAAAAAGTATATAAAATAGCATATAATTGCATATAAAGTATTGCAGATTGATGTAATAGCATGAAACAATCAAAAATTATATATACGTTGGAGACATATCAAGGAGCCCCACGTCCCTAACTCTACCCTACACCACGTCTCCCTTCTGCATGTCCACCAGCTCCACCTTCGCCGGCCTTCTGAATCATGACCGGCGTCGCCTTTGCCTTCACTTTGAGGCAGCAATTTTGCCGTGTCTCTGAGTTGATATTCTGGGCGAGCATGACTATCGGATCCTCCTCCACCGCCGGCTCCGCCGGCTCCTCATACGGGTCCATCCGTCGACGACGACGAAAAGGGCGGGAATTGGATGGAGAACATCAAGAGGAAAGCGGAGAGTCAGGTATTTTACGGCAGAAACAATGCAACCAACTATAAGTGCGCGGACTCTGGCTTAGTTTTAGGTGGGTTTTGGGTGTCGGAGTATTACGTGGCTTGTGTCCGGACTCCCGCAAAACCCCCTGGCTTGGCTCCGATTTGCGGGGAAAAGACTCTCCGAACTGCTTTGCGGATCGACGAGGTCATATTTGAATTCATGGGATCTAAATAGATGCGTCCGGACGATACCCTCGCGGGCCGCAATTGTTGTCTTCTCATCCAGTTGTCGGGCACCCTCCCGGTCACTCTCATTCCTCGCCTTGTCCAAGTCTCCGCTAGTCCGCTCCAAGGATCATCGACGCTAGCTGCCAAGGCCGGCGATGGCGGCGCTCTTCAGTGTTGTTTCCTTCTTGAAGGCATTACCGTTGAGAAGTTTCAGTCCACTATCTTCTACCTCCGAGGAAAACCCTAGATCGGTAGATCGGATGACAGTGGCACTCTTGTGTCGTTTCCCTCTTGGGGGCGTCATTCTTGGAGGTATACACGGACTTGAGGGGCCGGTGGACGGCATCTTTGGTGAAGTGGTGCTTCATCCTACACATTGATGGCGGCCGATCTTGGCTGCGTGGAGTAATGGAGACCCGACATCCGATGTGCGGCGATGGACTTGCGCACGAGGACGATGTTGTGTGGCGTCGTGGTGGCATCGATGGCACAGAGGCTTGGCAATGCCGATGCGTCAGTATCTGCTCTGAAGATGGATTGATGAAAGACGATGGTGATGGCTCTTATAGCATGCGCATGTGATGCCCCTTGAGTGCGTCGGACCGATGTGTGACCCAGTCCTGACATTTTGGCTTGGTTGGGGTATCCAGCTTTAGATGTTAGGATTTCATGCGATGTCGGTTTGGTATTCAGTTCGAACATTCGACACCCCTTCATCAAAGGAATTTGAATAACGACACATGTTGTCAAGATAGAAGCTTCAACCTTACTTATATATTACTTTGTAAAGTTTTTATAAAATAATTAATAAATATCTACATGCATCGTCAAAATGCAAAAGGCGGAATATATCCATTTTTCTAAACGTAATAATAATAATAAGAGGGTCATCGACGCGTCGACAGACACAGCCGTAGCGTGCCACTGCCACGTTTCGACTCCTCAGGAGCCCTCGCGCCGAACAACCACCCTGGACTCGTCGGCGTAGCGTGCGGTGTGAGCGCGCACGTATGCTCTTCCTCACCTGTCCGACCGAGCGCGCACGTAGGCCCCCATCTCCGTCTTCACCGACTCTCTCGTCCCGAGAATCACTGCCTACTTCCTGCGTACGGCACTACTCCAATCAACTACTCCAGCCTAGTCGCCGCTACGGCGCTACCCGTGGGCAGAAATAATAGTGCCCTGCCAACTATCCTCGAAAAAAAAATTAGTTTGCCAACTCTATTCGGCATAAACTTCCCTGCCAAGAACAGGATCCGCAGCGACTAGTCAATTATAGCAGTTGGAACGGGTGCGTCCAAAATTAGAGATCCCTTTAGATTCCACTTATTCCATGTACGTATATTGCCTAACTTTTAATCCATTCATCGCAGCAGTTGGACCGGACGCTTAAGAAACGCACGGACCAGAAAACCGGGTCGCGTGATTCATTTTATATATGCTTCGTAACAACCAACAAGCAAGCTGCGGTGGAGTATAGAAGGAACTGAACGACTGCATGGAAACATGCATGGAACATCACCATGGAAATGCTCATGGAGCATTTTTTTTTCTTTTCGCGAGAAATCATGGAACATAATATTTGACCGTGCTACGGACAAGGCCATGAAGAGTCTTCTTTTTTTGAGTTGTGACCATGAAACATTATGTATGCGTGACCAACAGTACGTCTTTTTTTGCTTTAGGTTAGACCAACAAGACGTATATTTTGTAGGTAGACTAACAGAGCAACAATAATTATGTGAGTTCCCGTAAAAAAAAACAATACTTCTATGAGAGCGGCGTTTCTACACCCGGGCTCAGCTGCATCCGCGCCGACGAACAAAATCACAAAAAATAGTAGGAAAAATTCAAAAAATTCTATTTTTTGTGTGGTAGACATTTTGATGCGTGATGTTCGCTTCAAATTTCAACTTATTTGGACATGTGAGAAACTCTCGGCAAAAAAGCCAAATCGGGGTTTGTAAAAAAGGTTTACTATTCACGAACTTTTTTGACCCGACTTGTCTTTTTGTCGAGAGTTGTTCAGATGTCCAAATAAATTGAAATTTGAAGCGAACCTCACGCAGAAAAATATCTACCACACAAAAAATTAGATTTTTTTGAATTTTTCTACTATTTATTTTGATTTTTTTCATCAGCAGGAGCACCGGAGCCCGTGCTCATAATTGGATTTTCGTACTTATGTGTTCTATATACGTGCAGAGCTTGATTCATGTGCCTGATTTTTGTATACCTCTACCAGAATAATGATGAAAAATCGCACCGAACATTCCTTCACTAGTAGAAAACATGGCTTTGGTCCAGGCCTGAAAAGCTCATTAATCCCGGTTCACTCACGAACTAGGACCCATGGGAGCATCGGTCCCGGTTCGTGAGGCCAGGACGCCAGCCGGGCCTCGTGGGTCATTGGTCCCGGTTCCAGACACGAACCTGGACCAATGGACCTCACTCCTGGCCCACAACCATTGGTCCCGGTTTGTGGTTGGGACCAGGACCAAATAGGGTCCTTTAGTCCTGGTTTCAACCACAAACCGGGACCAAAGGGAAGCCTATATATACCCCCTTCCCGCGAGCAGAGCAATGCACTGCTCTATTTTTTTGGCCGCCCGTGGGAGAGCTTTGTGGTGCTCTAGCTCACCTCCTATGCACATGAGGTGCTCGATGAAATGCCCGTGCCACACTTAAGCTTTATCCTCTCGAAGCTCCTTGACCAAGCTCCATTTTCCTTAAGATTTGTCTAGGTTTGGCGGTCCGTCCTGTCCCATTCCCGTCCTCATCGCCGTCGATCGCCCGCGCTGATCTCGGCGCCGGCACCACCGTGGTTAGCCTCTTCTTCTTATCTTCTTTCTAAAAAAAAGTTGTTACTTGTATGATTTAGATAGAACTTGTGTAATTTTCTTACTTTTATTATTGTTTGTTATTATATAGTGCGATGGTTTTGGTATCCGCCTCCGTCGGTCCTCGTCCTTGTCTATGATTCAGATGTGGTATATATTATCTTTTATAACTATTTGTTTTATTTAGTGTTTATGACAATTATGCCGACTAACGTGATTGATTTTTTAATTTAGGAGGTATGTGAACCGGAAATTCCAACCGACATAGAAATTCTCGTCGATAGTTAAATTTAGTTGAAAAAGAACACAATTACTTGAAAGAAAAATTACAAAGAGTTGAAGAGAAGAAGATGAAATTGGAGTTGCATGTTGCCGATGTCATCGACGATCACAAGATCAAGATGAGTGCAATGCGCTTGAAGATTAGAAAGATTAGAAAATATGCCATTCATACTGAGGCTTGGTATCATTATGTCGTTGGATCAATTGGTACCTTAATTGCGGTTCTGATCGCATTTGTTGTTGCATTTAATTTTTTACATAATTTCAATGTATGTTTTAATTAGATGCTCTAGAGAGCTATATGTTGTTCAATAATGATAACTATGTATAAACTTTATGTATTTATTTTGGTCACTACTGTACTTTGGCTTTAATGTGATGATGAATTTCTATTAATTTGGTCATTTCTCTATTCATGATATTTTGTAATGGTTTTTAATACACTTAATTATATAGGGACAATTCCAGTTATGCCCCTAACTCGAACCCACTACTTAGTTTTGCCCCTAGTTTTCGAGTATGCTCAGTTTTGCCCCTCCGCCGTCAGTGCCACTTATAAAAATGCCCCTTCGCTCCGTTTCCGTCCAGTCAAGGCTGTTTGACCACTAACTTGCCGTCACTTTGACATATTTTCCCCTCCGTTATTACATGTGGGCCCTTCTTACTGTTGGGGAACATCGCATGTTAGCCTCCAAAGATCCATCAGCATGGAGTTTCTTCATGCGTTTTATACCAATATGACATTTAGCGGCAGTGCCACAAGTATGTGGTACTATTATTATTAACTTTGTATCCTTTTGGCATGAATGTTATGAACATGTGTATTACTACGATCAAGTTTTAACAAACCATTCTTACTGGGTGCATGACCGTTGAAGGTATTATTCATGTAAATAGAATAACCATTATTCTCTAATTTAAATGAATAACCGTGTTGCAATGAGCATGCTCTAATCACGTTCATGCTCAACGCAGAAAAACACCAAATAACATTTAGGTTCGTCACTAATCTCGAAGGTAGAGAGAACGTGCGATGATGATCACATCAACCTTGGAAACATTTCCAACACACATCATCACCTCATACTTAGCTAGTTCTCCGTTTATTCTGTAGCTTTTATTTCGAGTTACTAACATTTAGTAATCGAACCGATATCCAATACCCATGTGCTACTAGGAGTACAAGCAAGGTACACATCAATAACACGTATATCAAATATACTTCTGTCGACGTTGCCAGCCTTCTTATCTACCAAGTATCTAGGGTTGTTCCGCTTCAGCGACCTCTCTCCTCATAATTGAAGCACTTAGTCTCGGGTTTGGGTTCAACTTTGGGTTGCTTCACTGGAGCAGCAACTGACTTGCCATCCATGAAGTTTCCCTCCTTGCCCTTGCCCTTCTCGAAACTAGTGGATATACTAACCATCAACACTTGATGCTCCTTCTTGATTTCTACCTTCGCGGGGTCAAACATTGCGAACAACTCAGGGATCATTAATTCTATCCCTGGCATTTTATAGTTCATCACCAAGTTCCAGTAGCTTTAGTGAAAGTGACTTGGAGAACTATATCAATCACTATCTTGTCTGGAAGATGAACTCCCACTCGATTCAAGCGATTGTAACACCCAGACAATCTGAGCACATGCTCAACGATTGATTTATTCTCGTTCATCTTGCAGGCAATGAATCTTGTTGGAGATCTCATATCTCGCAACACGGGCACGAGCCTGAGATCCTAATTTAAGCTCTTAGAACATCTCATATGTTCCGTGACATTCAAAACGTTTCGAAGCCTCAATTCTAAGCCGTAATGCATGACGCACTAAACTATCAAGTAGTCATCAGCATGGACCTGTTAGATGTTCACAACATCTACAGACGACGCTAGAGGGGTTGGTGCACCAAGCGGTGCATGAAGGACATAAGCCTTCTGTGCAGCAACGAGGACAATCCTCAGATCACGGATCCAATCCGCAATAATGCTACCATCATCTTTCAACTCTATTTCTCTAGGAACATATAAAATTCAAGGGAGCTACAGCGCGAGCAAGTAATCTACAACATAATTTGCAAAGACACTACTGACTATGTTCATGATAATGAGTTCAATTAATCATATTACTTAAGAACTCCCACTCAAATTGACATCCATCCGGTCATCCGAGTGATTCATGATCCAAATTCACCAACTCAAGTCCGATCATCACGTGAGTAGAGGTGGTTACAATGGTGAACATCATCATGTTGATCCTATCTACTATATGACTCATGTTCGACCTTTCGGTCTCTTGTGTTCCGAGGCCATGTCTGTACATGCTAGGCTCGTCAAGTTTAACCCGAGTGTTCTGCGCGTGCAACACTGGCTTGCACCCATTGTATGTGAACGTAGAGTCTATCACACCCGATCATCACGTGGTGTCTCAACACGACGAACTTTCGCAACGGTGCACACTCGGGGAGAACACAATTTATCTTAAAATCTAAGTGAGGGATCACCTTATAATTCTACCGTCGTACTAACCAAAACAAGGTTCATAAAAGGATTAACATCACATGCACTTCATAAGTGGCATGATATGGCCATGAACTTGTGCTTTAGATCTCCATCTTGAAAGCACCGGCATGATCTCCATCGTGACCGGCACGGCACCATGATCTCCATCATCTTGTTCTCCATCAACGTGTCACCATCGGGGTTGTCACGCCCTGCATGTTTCTACTACTATTGCTACCGTTTAGCGATAAAGTAAAGCATTACATAGCGCTTAATGATTGACACACAGGTCATACAATAATTAAAGACAACCCTAGGGCTCCTGCCGGTTGCCGTACTCATCGGCATGCAAGTTGTGAAATTCTATACATCACATGATCATCTCATACATCACATATATCACATCATGTAATTGGCCATATCACATCACAACATACCTTGCAAAAACAAGTTAGATCTCCTCTAATTGTTGTTGCATGTTTTACGTGGCTGCTACGGGTTTCTAGCAAGAACGATTCACACCTACGCATAAACCACAACGGTGATACATAATTTGCTTTTCAACTTTCTCAAGGACCGCCTTTGTCGAATCCGATCCAACTAAAGTGAGAGAAACTGCCACCCGCAAGACATCTAGGAAACAAGTTGCGTCGAGGGAACCGGTCTCTCGTAAGCGTACGAGTAATGTTGGTCCGGGCCGCTTCATCTCACAATACCGTTGGACTAAAATCCAACCAAGGGAGGAAGCAATCTAAGCATCAATGCCCACAAACCTTTTGTGTTCTACTCGAGATCTCATCTACACATAGACCTAGCTCTGATACCACTGTTGGGGAAAGTCGCATGGGAAACAAAAAATTTCCTACGCACACGTAGATCTATCCATGGTGATGAGAATCTACGGGAGGGAGAGTGGATCTACATACCCTTGTAGATCGCTAAGTGGGAAGCGTTAAGAAACGTGGTTGGGATAGTCGAATGTCTTCGCGATCCAAATCGCCGAGCATCCCGCGATCTCATCACGATCCGTCCCGTGAACACATCACGATCCGTCCCGCGAACTCATCACGATCCGTTTCGTGATCTTTATCATGATCCGTCCCGCGAACATATCACGATCCGTTCCGCGATCTCATCACGAACCGTCTCGCGATCTTGATCACGGTCCTTCCGATCTAGCACCGAACGGACGACACCTCCGCGTTCAGCACACGTACAGCTTGATGACGATCTCCACCGTCTTAATCCATGAAGAGGGAGTGGAGAGGAAGAAGAGTTCTCTGGCAGCCTAACGGCGCTCCGGCGATGGTGGTGGAGCAATTCCGGCAGGGCTTCGCCTAAGCACTGCAGAAATCCAATCTAGAGGAGAAACTATGCACTAGAGATTAGGGTTGCACGTGGCTGGAAAAAACTATGCAAAACCCTAGAAATCCACTAGTACATATAGGAGGAGGGGAGAGGAGGCTGCGCCCAAAGGGAGGGCCTCCCTTGGCTTCGGCCAAACTGGTGGAGCGGGAGTCCTCCTCCAATTGGGAGTCCACCTCTCACACGAGAGGTGGAACTTGGGGAGGACTCCACCCCAATTTGGTTTGGGCCTCTATCCCCTGCGCCTAGGCCACCTTGGCCGACCACACCAGCCCACTAGGGGCTGGTGGGTCGCCACTTTGGACCATGGGGTGGGTTGGCCCCATTGGTGGACCCCCGGGACCCATTCGTCACTCCCGGTACACTACCGAAAGTGCCCGAAATCTTTCCGGAGTCCAAACACCACCTTCCTATATATCAATCTTCATTTCCGGACCATTCCGGAACTCCTCATGACGTCCAGGATCTAATCTGGGACTCCGAACAACCTTCGGTCACCATCATACATAACTCTATACTACCGAAACGTCACCAAACCTTAAGTGTGCAGACCCTGCGGGTTCGAGAACTATGTAGACATGACCGAGACACCTCTACGGTCAAAAACCAAGGGCGGGACCTAGATGTCCACATTGGTTCCTACATATTCTATGAAGATCTTTATCGGTCGAACCTCTATGTCAAGGATTCAGTTAATCCCGTATGATGTTCCCTTTTTTCTTCGGTATGTTACTTGCCCGAGATTCGATCGTCGGTATCTCCATACCTAGTTGAACCTCGTTACCGGAAAGTCTCTTTACTCGTTCCGTAATACAAGATCCCGTGACTAACACTTAGTCACATTGCTTACAAGGCTTATTGTGATGTTGTATTACCGAGTGGGCCCTGAGATACCTCTCCGTCACACGGAGTAACAAATCCCAGTCTTGATCCATGCCAACTCAATAGACACCCTCGGAGATACCTGTAGAGCACCTTTATAGTCACCCAGTTACGTTGCGACATTTGATACACACAAGGTACTCCTCCGATGTCAGTGAGTTGCATGATCTCATGGTCATAGGAACACATACTTTGACATGTAGAAAACAGTAGCAATAAACTGACACGATCATATGCTACGTATGTAGTTTGGGTCTTGTCCATCACATCATTCTCCTAATGATGTGATCCCGTTATTCAAATGACATCGCATGTCAATGGCTAGGAAACCTTGACCATCTTTGATCAACGAGCTAGTTCACTAGAGGCATACTAGGGACAGAGTGTTGTCCATTTACCCACACATGTAATGTGTTTCCATTCAATACAATTATAGCATGGATAATAAACGATTATCACGAACAAGGAAATATGATAATAACTAATTTATTATTGCCTCTAGGGCATATTTCTAACACTTACCTCTTCGCTTCACTTTCTCTCTCTCTCTCTCTCTGCTCTTTCTTCAACCTCCTGCCGGCTCGATTTGGAGAGCGGACATAGCAGGATTCGGAGGCCAACGACAGGTCGATTTGGAGGGCAACGGCATGTGCACGTGGGACACGTCGGGGTCGAGCTCGTTGGTGGCTTGCGAGGTAAGTGTTGCTCGTGGGTGAATGGATCTGGGGTATTTCTGTCCCAATTAGGGTTCATAAGTTTGGGGATTTCTTGTGTTTAAGTCGACGGTGTTGGGATTGTTCAGTTTCAATCCAAGTTCTACATCCCCCATCCGTCATTCTCTAGGCTGGAGATGAGCACGACGTGGTAGTGCCCAAGGCACAATCTCATTCCTGCTCGTCGCGTCTTCTGGGGAGGTACAAGCACGGGAAGAAGATTCTTAGGCTTCCCCCTAGATGTATTTACCTCTCATTCCTGCTTTGTTTGTCCTCTCATTTTGCTTTCATTATTTGCCATTTTTTTGTATAATGTCAATTTTACTTCTGCAGCTCCCTGATGAATGCGACTGGGTTGTTTGGATTGATCCCCCTCCCATAGATTGTGTTGCTCGTGCATTTGAGGAACTTCATGCGGGATTGGAGAAAAGCTGGCTAAAGGCCCATGATTTAGAGAGGAGGTTGATGTACTTAACAGAGAAGAACAAAAAACTCAAGTTGAAGATCAAGAAGAGAAATGAGCTTATGCAAACATGGGGATTTCTCATAGTACTTGGCATTAGCATTTTAGCATCAGTTTTTTGAGTGGTTTAAGAATCCATACTAACTGGATTATGGTATGTAATGAAGTGTAATGTATTGCTGTGTGAGCTATCTTAATTAGTTGTATTTCGACCAGAGCACATTAGAAATGAGTTTCATCTGGTGTAATGTGACAAGTTTCAACTAGAAATGAGTTTGCTATTTTGAGTATATTTTGTTCAATTTGGTAGCAATATAGTAATGTGACAAAAGTTGACAGTGCAGTAGTAATGTGACAATAGTTGACATTGAAACATAACTTGACCAAACATAGTTCACAGCATTGTGCCACAACAAATTTTGACAGCAGTACAACTACCACCAAATCCGGTACATGACCTTACAGTTTTGACATCCACAACAAATTTCACAGCATTACAACTACCACCACATCTACTTGTTCTTTTTGCTCCTGGTGTTGCAAGCTGGATTTGAAGAGAGCCTAGAATTACTCCTGGTGCTAACAGTTTTGCTCACAACCTTGTTTGGAGTAGAAGAACTGGTAGGATTATTGCTTCCAGTGGCAGAACCTATAGTCTCCTCTTCTACAATTTTGAACTTCTTCTTAAGTGGTGACTGTCCCCTCTCAGCTGTTCTTTTGTAGTTCTTTCATGGGCTGCAAAATCACAAATGCTTCATTGCAACCTCTGAATCCTCTAAAACCCATTGCTTCACTGCAACATCAACCCATCTTCTCTTAGCTGACTTCAATCTTTGCCTTCTGTTTACACTTGGAAAAGTATGTGCAGACTGGTTCACTTTGACCTGCAATATTGAAAGTTCAATTACTTGTGAGACATAATTACTGCAACAAATAATTGAAAGATTTGCAATGTAACTACATATGCACCTACTATTTGTACCTGAAATAATGAGCTATTTCTCATTAAGGAGGCATGCATCCTCCATCTACACCTCTTATAAGCACAATGAACAGTCAACCTGGTAGGATCACTCTTGTCTAACACATACTCACTCTGAGTTTTTATTGAAAATGTAGCTAGTGCATTCCTACAGTCAAAAGCACTGGAAAATATAGTTCCTTCTTTTAAAGAAGGATCATCTCTATTGTACTGCACATCTAGACTTCCATCATCTGAATCCTCACTATATCCCATGTCCTGGCCCTCCTCCAACTCATCTTCACCTGCCTCATCAAACATTCCTTCTGGTGGTGGAATATAATCTTCATCCCCATCATCTTCTTTCTGCTTGGCCTTCTGCTTTGTAACAAACTGATGGAAAAGCCTTTCATCCTCATCATCTGTAGGCCAGTCATCAGGAAGTCCCTCCTCAATATTTGGATCAATAGATTCTCTGCTCTGAGTAGGACCTACATAAATAGGCACTTACTATGATGGTGTTCCTGGTACCTGCATAGATCTCTCTCCTCCATCCAAAGCTCTCTTCTGACTGTTGTCAAGCACTAAAGCACTAACACTTCTTTTTCTCCCCCTAGATATTCTGCTCCCACCTCTAGAACTAGTAGATTGTGATTTTCTGCCACTGCTCTCTGTCAATCCTCTCTTTATATGTATGAAATTGATTTCCAATTTGACTGGGACATTTGCATGAGTTCTAAACATTTTTTCTAACTCAACATCACATTGGACTGGGACCCAAACAGAACTATCAATATCCCAGTACCTGAATTCAACTGCATCATGTATTCCCCATGGGTATTTAGCACAGATATGAGATCTAAACTGCTCAAACTTCAGTGTACTCTCCACTACCAAAGAAAATGAAAATCCTATCTCCCCTGCTTTTGTACCCGCAGGAACTAGAAGAGTTGTTTCCATTCTACAATCCAAACCTACGTAATCCAACCTACGAATGACCATTGAAAAAATAAAAAAATAAACCAAATGAGCACTACGAACGTATATGACCACTAGGCCTCAAATCGAACTATAGTACCTACAGCATGCTTTAGATCTGAAAGTAGTGCACTTACCCTATCGGATTTGTGCTCCCTTCGTGGCCGCCACCAGCGCCGCAACCATCGTCGACCTCCATCCGCAGCGGTTGGCTCCTAATCGCATCATAGCTCACATAATGAGTTAGATCCAACGAGTCTCCACCGTGCCCGCCATTGATCTGGAGTTTTCTGTGGTGGGGATCGAAGCCGCCTTCGTTTAGGTGAGAGAGCGATTTGGGGGAGAGAGCTAGGGTTTTGGTCGAGTGAGAGAAAGAGTAGAGAGAGAGTGAAGCAAAGAGGTAAGAGAGGGCCCACATGTAAGAACGGATGGGTAAATATGTCAAAGTGATGGCAAGTTAGCGGTCAAACAGCCTTGACTGGACAGAAACAGAGCGGAGGGGCATTTCTATAAGTGGCACTGACGGCTGAGGGGCAAAACTGAGCACCCAAAAACTAGGGGCAAAACTGAGTAGTGGGTTTGAGTTACAGGCACAGATGTAAATGTACCTATTATATAATGCACGCGGATGAACCGGCAATGGATGTACGGTGACCAGCGCACCTCCGAGTATATTAAGGGCCTTCATAATTTTCTTGAAGCGGCTGAGGCAAACAAGCAGAATGGTTTTATGCATTGTCCATGTACTGTCTGTGAGAATACGAAGGCTTTCTCCAACTCTAAAACCCTACACTTCCACCTGCTTGAGAAGGGTTTTATGCCACACTATAATGTTTGGACCAAGCACGGAGAAAGAGGGGTTATAATACAAGACAACAAAGAAGAAGAGGATGATAGCAACTATGTGCCTCCTAAATATGGTGATGCTGCAACGGGGGAAGCTAAAGATCAAGAGGAACCAGGCGATGTGCCCGATGATGATCTTCGCCGGGTCATTGTTGATGCAAAGAGACAATGCGAAACTGAAAAGGAGAAGTTCAAGTTCGATCGCATGTTAGAGGATCACAAAAAAGGGTTGTACCCCAATTGCGAAGATGGCAACACAAAGCTCGGTACCAGACTGGAATTGCTGCAGTGGAAGGCAGAGAATGGTTTACCTGACAAAGGATTTGAGAAGCTACTGAAAATATTGAATAAGAAGCTTCCAAAGGATAACGAATTGCCCGAGAGTACGTACGCAACAAAGAAGGTTGTATGCCCTGTAGGATTGGAGGTGCAGAAGATACATGCATGCCCTAATGACGGCATCCTCTACCGCGGTGCGTATGAGGATTTGAACGCATCCCCGGTATGCGGTGCATTGCGGTATAAGATCAGACGAGATGACCCTGGTGCTGTTGACGGCGAGCGCCCCAGGAAGAGGGTTCCTGCCAAGGTGATGTGGTATGCTCCTATAATACCACGGTTGAAACGTCTGTTGAGAAACAAAGAGCATGCCAAATTGATGTGATGGCACAAAGAGGACCATAAGAAAGACGGGAAGTTGAGAGCACCCGCTAACGGGTCGCACTAGAGAAAGATCGAGAGAAAGTGGAGCGACTTTACAGGTGACCTAAGGAACGTATGGTTTGGTTTAAGTGTAGATGGCGTTTATCCTTTTGGGGAGCAGAGCAGCAATCATAGCACATGGCATGTGACTATATGTATGTATAACCTTCCTCCTTGGTTGTGCATGAAGCAGCAGTTCATTATGATGCCAGTGCTCGTCTAAGGCCCTAAGCAACCCGGCAATGACATTGATGTGTACCTAAGGCCATTAGTTGATGAACTTTTATAGCTATGGAATGGAAGAGGTGTACGTATGTGGGATGAGAAAGAATAGGAGGAATTTGACCTACATGCGTTGTTGTTTGTAACCATCAACGATTGGCCTGCTCTCAGTAACCTTTTAGGACAGACAAACAAGGGATACCACACATGCACACACTGTTTAGATGACACCGATAGTATATATTTGGACAAATGCAGGAAGAATGTGTACCTGGGGCATCGTCAATTTCTTCGGACCAACCATCAATGTCGAAAGAAAGGAAAGCATTTCAAAGGTGAGGCAGATCACCAGAAGAAGCCCGCCCTCCGTACTGGTGATCACATACTTGATATGGTCAATGATTTACAGGTAATCTTTGGAAAGGGTCTTGGAGGACTATCTGTTCTGACTGACGATGCTGGACGCGCACCCATGTGGAAGAAGAAATCTATATTTTGGGACCTACCCTATTGCCCTATTGGAAAGACCTAGAGGTCCGCTCTGCAATCGACGTGATGCAGGTGATGAAGAATCTTTGCGTGAACCTGCTAGGCTTCTTGGGAGTGTATGGGTAGACAAAAGATACACCAGGGGCACGAGAGGAACAACAACGTGTGCATGGAAAAGACGGCATGCATCCAAAACACTATGAAGGTCCTGCTAGCTACGCTCTTACCAAAGAAGAGAACGAAATCTTCTTTGAATGCCTACTCAGTATGAAGGTCCCATCTGGCTTCTCGTCGAATATACAGGGAATAATAAATATGGCAGATAAAAAGTTCCAAAACATAAAGTCTCTTGACTGCCACGTGATTATGACGCAACCGCTTCCGGTTGCATTGACGGGGCTTCTACCATAAAATGTTCAATTAGCCATTATGAAGCTATGTGCATTCCTCAATGCAATCTCTCAGAAGGTGATCGATCCAGAAATCCTACCAAGGTTAAGGAGTGATTTGGTGCAATGTCTTGTTAGTTTGGAGATGGTGTTCCCACCATCCTTCTTCAATATCATAAGACATGTCCTATTTCATCTAGTCGACGAGATTGTCGTTCTGGGCCCTATATTTCTACACAATATGTTCCCCTTTGAGAGGTTCATGGGAGTCTTAAAGAAATATGTTCATAACCGCGCTAGGCCAGAAGGAAGCATCTCCACGGGCCATCAAACAAAGGATGTCATTGGGTTTTGTGTTGACTTCATTCCTGACTTTAAGAAGATTGGTCTCCCTCAATCGCGGTATGAGGGGAGACTGACTGTAAAAGGCATGCTAGGAGTGGACTCAATAATATGTAAGGACGGGCATTCTTGGTCTCAAGCACACTACACGGTTATACACAATTCTATCTTGGTGACCCCGTATGTCGATGAACACAAGATTATTCCGCGCTCCAAACACCTAGAGCAGTGTGATGACTGGATTACATATGAACACATCAGGACTTTCGGCAGTTGGTTGCAAACACGTCTCATGGGTGACAACATTGTTCCTGATGAGATGTACTCGTTAGCCAGGGGACCATCTTCGACTCTATTGACTTACAAAGGGTACGAGATAAATGGGAATACATTTTACATGATCGCCCAAGATCAAAAGAGCACCAACCAAAACAGCGGTGTCCGCTTTGATGCAGCAACCAAGAGGGGAAAGGACACATATTATGGTTACATAGTGGACATATGGGAACTTGACTATGGACATGATTTCAAGGTCCCTTTGTTTCAGTACAAATGGGTGAATCTCTTAGGAAGCGGGATACAAGTAGACCCACAGTATGGAATGCCAACAGTGGATCTGAAAAATCTTGGGTAAACAGACGAACCATTCGTCCTAGCCAATGATGTGACGTAGATTTTCTATGTGAAGGACATGTCTACCAAACCGAGAAAAAGAAAAGATAAGGAAGCGAATACATCATACGATGAGCCAAAGCGCCACATAGGTTTTTCACGAAAAAGAGACATCGTGGGATTGGAGGGCAAGACAGACATGTCTGAAGATTATGAAAAGTTTCATAAAATTCCTCCCTTCAAATTCAAGGCTCACCCAAGCACCCTGTTAAACGATGAAGATAATCCATGGTTATGGCGCAATAAGCAAAGGACACAAGCGAACAAAAAGTGAAGACTTTCTCTCCCCAACTATATCATTGCAGTTACATGTGAAGAAGTGAAATGCCTTTTGTAACAGATGACTTTTCGTCCGAAACCCTGATACTTTGAAAGAGATTGTCCGTTTTGTACACAAAGTGCATCCAGTTTTTGTCGTAACCCTCTCAACTTTTTATAGCATGCTATGTGAGTGAAATGATGATACCATGCCAACTTTCAACCTTTTCAGAGTTCATTTGTAGTGCTTTTCAATTTCAGGGTCATTTAGCTAAAAAATCAGTAAATACCTGAAAAATACCAAATGAAGTCAGAAATGGTTGAAAATTGATGATGTGGCTTTGAATGGTGCATTTTGAACACACAAAAGTCTGGAGTTCAAATAAGTTTAAAAAATGAAATCCCTTTGTAACAGATGAGTTTTCGTCTCAAAGCCTGATACTTCGAAAGAGATTGTCCATTTTGTACATGAAGAATTATATAAAATTTATGCAACTAAAATTATCAAAATATTTTTTGTTCAAAACATTAATAGCAAAAAGAATTTTCATTAAGATTTTTTTTGTTAGAAACTTTAATAGCAAACTAAAATAGCCAAATCTATTTTTGATTAAAACACACATTTAAAATAACCTAAAACTTATCAAATTTAATATAATTACAAAACAGAGTAATATTAAATAGCTGCAAAAAGAATTACTCAAAAATCTATTGTTTAGTAAAGTTATTCACAAATTAGTGATTCACACAAATTTCAAAAATTTCAAATTTAAACTATTAAAATTTCAAAACTAATGGCACTAACAGAAAGTTTATAATTTTTGTGACCTAAAAGCAAAAAAGAATCACTGAAAAACAGTAAGTAGGAACAAAATAAAATAAATAAAGCAAAAAACAAAACAGAAAAACTGTTTTTTTTAAATGCCACCTATTGGGCCACCACGGCCTGAATACGACTAGAAACCCAACCAGCTTGTTGGGCCATGTTTTAGGCCCGTAGAAGGCCCAATAGGCCCACAGGCAGTGATAGATTAGGCCCGGAAGCCTGTAGTTGAGAGGAGCTCGAGAGGGTGTGTGCAGCAGCGCTTATAAACCACTCTCGAGCTCTCTCAGTTAGCGAGGTGGGACTAAAACTTTGGTCCCGCGCAGCACCAACCTTTGGTCCTGGTTGGTGGCACCAACCAGGACCAATTCCCACCTTAAGTCCCGGTTGGTGCCACCAACCGGGACCAAAGGTCCCTATTTTCCGCCCTTTGGGCTGCTGAAAACTAACCTTTGGTCCCGATTGGTGGCACCAACCGGGACTAAAGGTGGGCATTGGTCCTGGTTGGTGCCACCAACCACGACCAATGCTCTCTGTATATGAGCCAACACTTAGGAATTTTCAGCATTCTCATTTCGCCCGTGACGACGCCGATGAAATCGATGCTACCAGGCTGCCCGCCCACCGCCCACCGTCCCTGCCTTCGCCGTCGTCGTCGCTCGCCGCCCCCATCATCGTCGTCGCTCACCACCCCATCGCCGCTCGCCATCGACACCCTCGCCCTCCGCCCCCATCGTCGCCTGCCGCCCCTGTCATCGTCACCGTCGTCGCCCCACCGTCACCCGCCGTCCCCTTCATCGCCTCGTCCGTGTCGTCGCCTCCCCCGTCGTCACTGCCGCTCGTCACCCCCTCCGTCGCCCCCGTCGTCACCCTCGCCTGCCGCCCCCATCGTCACCCACCGACCGCCGCCCTCCCCATCGCCGCCGCCCCCGCCCGTCGCCCCCGGCATTGTCCGTCGCCCCCGCCGTCACCCTCGTCGTCGCCTTGGTCAATATTTTTTTGTTCATACAATGTTTTTTGTTCATACAATGTTTTTTTGTTCATACAATTTTTTCATATAAATTAGTTAAAATGAGGGGGACGTCGGACGTCGGACATGAGGGGTGAGCGTCGTTGTCATCTACCCCTCCACGATAACTTCGACATGAGGGGGGACATCGGACATGACATGAGGGGGGACATCGAATGTCAGACATGAGGGTGAGTGTCATTGTCGTCTACCCCTTTCCTGATAACTTTGACATGAGGGGGGACGTCGGACATGACATGAGGGGGGGCGTCGAACATCGGACATGACATGAGGGGGGACGTCGGACATCGGACAAGAGGGGTGAGCGTCGTTCTCGTATACTCCCTCCCCGATAAATTCTACATGAGGGTGGACGTCAGACATCGTACATGAGGGTGAGCGTCGTTCTCGTCTACCCCCTCCCCGATAACTTCGACATGAGGGGGACGTCGAACATAACATGAGGGGGGACGTCCGACATAGGACATGAGAGGTGAGCATCATTGTCGTCTACCCCCTCCCCGATAACTTCGATATGAGGGGGGACGTCAGACGTCGGACATGAGCGGTGAGCGTCGTTGTCGTCTACCCCCTCCCCAATAACTTTGACATGAGGGGGAGGTCGGACATGACATGAGGGGGGACGTCGGACATTAGACATGAGGGGTGAGCGTCGTTCTCACCTACCCTCTCCCCGATAACTTCGATATGAGGGGGAAGTCGGACATGACATGAGGGGGGACGTCGGACGTAGGACATGAGAGGTGAGCGTCGTTGTCGTCTACCCCCTCCCCAATAACTTCGACATGAGAGGGGACATCAGGCATGATATGAGGGGGGACGTCGGACGTCAGACATGAGGGGTGAGCGTCGTTGTCGTCTACCCCCTCCCCGATAACTTCGACATGAGGGGGACATCGGACAGGACATGAGGAGGGACATTGGACGTCGGACATGAGGGGTGAGCATCGTTCTCATCTACAACTCCCCGATAACTTCGACATGAGTGGGGACGTCGGACATGACATGAGGGGGATGTCGGTCGTCAGACATGAGGGGTGAGCGTCATTCTCGTCTACCCCTCCCAGATAACTTTAACATGAGGGGGGACGTGGGACATCGGACATGAAGGGTGAGCGACGTTGTCGTCTACCCCCTCCCTGATAACTTTGACATGAGGGGGGATGACGGACATGACATGAGGGGGGACGTTGGATGTCGGACATGAGGGGTGAGCGTCGTTGTCGTCTACCCCCTCCCCAATAACTTCGACATGAGGGGGAGGTCGGACATGACATGAGGGGGGACGTCGAACGTCAGACATGAGGGGTGAGCGTCGTTCTCGCCTACCCTCTCCCCGATAACTTCGACATGAGGGGGGAAGTCAGACATGACATGAGGGGGGACGTCAGACGTCGGACATGAGGAGTGAGCGTCATTGTCGTCTACCCCCTCCCCGATTACTTCGACATGAGGGGGGACGTCGGACGTAGGACATGAGGGGTGAGCGTCGTTGTTGTCTACCCCCTCCCCGATAACTTCGACATGAGGGGGACGTCGGACATGACATGAGGGGGGACGTCGGATGTCGGACATGAGGGGTGAGCATCGTTGTCGTCTACCCGCTCCCCGATAACTTCGACATGAGGGGGACATTCATATAGAAAACTCCGGTAGCATAGATTTATCAAGAATGCCCCCATTATGGATGTGCACAAGTTGATCCAATTTTTTTATAATATCATCTATATATATATACTTCTATATGTCATGTTGTCTGTGAAAGTATTGAAGAAATCCATGGCTTTATCATTAGCCAAAAGTAACAGGCGTATGATGCTACGAAGCTCTTCAAAGTTGTTTTGGAACTGAGTTCCATATAGAATAATTCACTTTTTGGTACGAATTTCAGTAAAGGCCTTCCAAATAGCGATATTCAGAAGGGTCTTGCTGAACTTCGTACCAAAAAGCTAATTATCCTATCTAGGACTCCGTTCCAAAACAATTTTGGAGAGCTTCATACCATTATGCGCCTGTTACTTCTGGCTAATGATGAAGCCATGGTTTTCTTGAATCCTTTGACACTAGACAATGTGACATATAGATGGGTAGATGAGATCGGGAAAAATATGGACCATTTTCTACACATCCAGAATGGCACCATTTTGTTAAATGCCTTAAATGTTAAGAGAATCCCTTGTTTGACATTCATGAGAGAGGCGGTCCGGATGTCTAACATTCATGTTTGTATATTAATTGCCATGTTGTAATATTTGGAGAAACTATGCATCAAAGAGACTTGGAACAAGAACAGTTGTTGGGGGAGATAATCCTCGCTGGACGTGATGTCTTGTCATTTCTCAACGACACCGATGGTCTGGAAGGAGAGGATGAAGGCTCCAGTGATCGAATAATGGAGGAGGAAAGACATGATCATGATGGATCTGGTGACCGAATGCCGGAGGAAGAAGGAGACCATGGTGACGACTCCGGTGACCGAACGGAGGAGGGATCTGTTGCAAAGTCCGACGAGGTATATATATTAATTAAGCATGTGCTGACTAGCTAATTGATGCATTAATTGTTTTGGTATATACATATATTAACTCTCCTTTCTTCTTTTATAGCCCTCCGAATCGAGCCAAAATTCGGTAACGAGACGAGGCCCGAAGAAAAGGTTGCGCAAGGATGAAAGGTTCATGATCACAACACTCGTGAACGATGGCCTACCGATTGAACCAAAGCGGACCAAGGACGCATTTGCTACTCAATGCAGAGCTATTGTTAGGGACAACATCCCGATCAGCATCAACCAATGGAATAAGCCTAAGGACGACGACCCTGAAGTTTCTTATGTCACGGATAGACAGAAAGATGATCTTTGGACCTCGCTGAAGGCAAATTTCACCCTACCGCCAGAGGAGGATCCGAATAACCCAGTTATAGAGCCACTAGTCAAGGCGTGTGCTCTTAAGAAGATGGCAGATCTATTCAGGAGATGAAAGAATGAGTTGAAATCAAAGTTTGTCGACAAAGGGAAGACTCCATAATTCATTGGCCAATTTGAGGAAGATAAGAGATTACTGGCCCGCATTTGTGGCCTACAAGACATCAGACAAGAGTAAGAAACTGTTAGAGACAAACAAGAACAATGCTGCAAAGAAGCAGTATTACCATCACACGAGGTTAGGTGGCTACCTCAAAGCCTGACCGTTGTGGGACAAAGCTGAGAATGACCTGATTGCTAAAGGGGTCGAACCATAGACATTGAACTGGCGAGACCGTTCAAGGACTTGGTTCTTCGGGGTTGGGGGAACTTTGGACACTGAAACAAGGAAGTGCCATTGGACGGACGAGCAACTTGCAATACCCGTCAAGAAGCTTCAGAAGTATATCACCGCAGCGCAGGAAGGGACGTTCATTCCCGACAGAGAGAAGGACGAGCTGACTGAGGCCCTCGGGAATCCTGAGCATCCTGGACGAACCCGAGGCACACCAGGCTTCGTTCGTGGAAGGTTGGGTTTCCCGATGCAGGCGATCATAGAAGCTGGGAGAGAAAAAGGAAAGCAGAACTGAGCGACATGCAGAAGCGGCTCCTAGCTACCCCGTGGATACTATCACAGAGGCTCAACATTGCGAACTTATGAAGAAATGCCGGAACCTCACTTTCAAGGCGATTGTCAGCTCTGTTGCACCTCCTCAACCCAATGGAACTTTTCACTGCCGTCTGATTCCACATGGCTATGTTGTTGTGACGGTGGATGAAGTAATGGAGGGATTTGAGGAGCTCGAACTTGACCACCCTATAGGGGAAGGGGAGAATCAGTTGGTTCATGCTCTGAGGAGTACATGTATATGGTAGAAGGAGTACATCAATCTTCCAAACTGGACTTCTTCGCCTCCTCCTTCGATGACGACGAGTCAAGGCACTCCACCTTCTCCTCCTCCTCCGGCGAGCGATCAGGGCACTGCACCTCCTTCTGTGGCTCCTCCGATGCATGAGGACACTCCGCCTCCTCCTTCGCCTACTCCGGCGCGTCGGAGCAGTTTGCCTCCTTCTCTGCCTCTTCAGCAATGGCGGAAGATAGACATTGCCGCTCCGAATCCTCTGGCGCGTCGGAGCGCTCTGCCTCCTCCACCTCGTCGGCATCGACGGAAGAGAGACGCCTCCGCTCCGACGGCTAGCAGTACAAGCAAAGACGGTAGGCAATTCAGATACAGTCCATCTCCCAATGCTCCGGAAAAGTTACCATATGAGAGGACCGAGAAGGAAAATGAGGAAATCTGTCGTGCCGAAGTGAGGGACCATTTTGCAAACAAAACTCCACCTCCGAAGGAGAAGCCAGATCCGGTGAAAGTGAAGCGCACTATCGATGCCCTGAAGCGATCACCATCGCCTCCGCCGGATTCCAACTATGTCCGCTATACTAAAAAGACATATCAAGATGCGCGGCGGTCGGGAAGTACTTCCAGTGATGCAAGGTTAGCATAACGAAGAAGAGGGAAAAAAGATTTCCAACTCGGTGAACAGGCGAACCAATCGTGCCGCCCACTCAAGGTGTCTAGCGATATCGCCGCTGGTCATCCGGGGATGGTGCCCGGTACCAATCCTGCTGATTACATGAGCGATGATGTACTATTTGAAGCAATGGAGGTGGACGAATTCATATACTGGTACGGGAAGGCTCTCGTCAAACTTGATCCTCCTCCTCTTACAATGATGATGCAAAGATTGCATGAATGGTACATGAAAACCTGCCGCGAGTCTGGGAAGGATACTTTGACGCTGAGAATTAAAGAGGATCACGACCATGTTGGAATGAATCAGTTATCTGTTGAATTTGACGAGATATTCCATTTATACAATCAAAAGGCCATCGACAAAACAATCATGACTTCCTACTATTTGTAAGTACTACTTCTCTAATTAAGTCTCTATATATAGCTCAGCTCTTTCATTGCATGTATATATAACTATCCTCACTATATTATGCAGATTCAAGATCGTCGAATGCAGAAAAACACAAATCTATGACATTGGGTTCATTAACCCAAATATCATACATGAATGGACGGTTAAACACAGAGTCACAGAAACCAAGGACAACTGTCTACAATCGTTGCTTATAAATCAAAACAAAGAGTGAATACCCTTTCCTTAAAACTTCCAGTGAGTGTTACTGTCTTGTGCATATTCGGTTTCCCTTATTACTTGAGGTTATAGTAATGTAATTGATGAGTTATGCATGCGTGCGTAGCTTTCACTTTATTCTGCTAGACTAACCTTGAGTGGGGAGTAGTAATCGTCTTAGACTCGAGACAAAAGATCCCCAGGAATATGCGGACATGACTGAAAAGCTCGAGAAGTAAGTTCGATCAATCATTATCGCATCATATCGGCAACTTTGTTCATTTCCTGATATCAAATAATTATTTCCTTTGTCTTATGGGGTTTGGAAAGAGTTCACCGCAATTGTCCCGACACTGCCGAGGGAGCAGCAATTTACACACCCGAAAGTAAGTATTACTAGCTAGTTCTCTGCATCTCCCATTGATTCTACTTTCATCAATACCATTTATCATGCTTTATTATCAGCTTGATAGAACTCTATTTCTCGTAAAGTGCTTGTGGCAGGAAGAAGGGACTGATTTTTGTGGATACTACGTTTGCGAGTTCATCTACAATGCGACGGACTCTAAGCGGGGCTACGCTGAAAAACAATATCAAGTGCGTAAGCAATAATATTCATAATTTTATTTTATTACCATGATTTGCGTTAAGTTTTATTCATATATATGTATTGACCCCCTTATTCAAATTAGATGTGGTAGATGCGGGATGAACTCCTACCACATGATCGCATACGAGCAATTCAAGAGAAATTGGCGGGATTCTTTCTTGACCACGTCATAAATAAAGCCGGAGAATACCGTCTGGAATTTGACATTATAAGTTAGGGATTGTAAGAGATCTTATATTATATATATATGTAACTAGTAGTGTCGGATAGATATACGAAAACTTGTTGTTCGACCAATCTCTCGGCGAAAGAGAGGTCGATCACTTCTCTCTATATATGTTCATGACGATTTTTTGTACTTAATGGTTCCCCCATTTTCTTACTAGCTAGCATGTCGAGTTCTCTCTATAGTAGCAAGCGTCGACCAAGCACGAAAAAAGAGTCCCGCCAGATGCTGACGGAGAAATTAACCCTCCAAAAACCCCTAACCCCCCCCCTTAAAAAACAAAACCCCCAGCTCCTGTCAAATGCTGATGTGTGGATGCATTTTGGTCCCGGTTGGTGTTACCAACCGGGACTAAAGGTCCTCCTACCTGGGCTCCCCGTAGCGGCCACCTGGAGCCCCGTCTGTCCCGGTTCATAAGTGATCAGGGACTAAAAGTTTTGGGCTTTAGTCCCGGCCCTTTGGTCCCGGTTCCAGAACCGACGCTAATGGGCCTCTGGAACTAGGACAAATGAGTCGTTTTCTACTGGTGCTTAGGTTCCCCATAGTGAAGTGCAAACCATGTGTTTAGAAAACTAGAAGATACCCCGCGTGCTTCCGGAGAAACTGTTTGACGAAAATTTGGGTTGATAACATTAGACCAAAAATTAAAAATACATAGCTTACTATACATATGGTTATGTATAGTTTAACAATATTTATTGATTATATGTCGAATAATTGAATGAAAACACATTTCCACATGCATAGATGAATGTGGTGGTGGGTCTTTTTTCATTCATGGCTGCATTTTGAGATGGGCATTGTCGCATTCATAGTTTTATCACGAGGTTACATGCTTACATACTGAGATAAATAAGTTAGTGAGGAAGACTTATTTAGGTATATAGGATTAGAAATGTATAATAATGATCCAAAAAAAGAAATATATAATCATCTTTGCAGATCTGCTACTTAAAGCATTTTCTCTCTGTGTTTTCTAGCAACTGGCAGTAACTCTGTCGGTTGTTTCTACAAGTTAAAAAGAAAAATTGTCCAAAAACAAATGACAGTGTCACACGACCACACGAGCCCTAAGACTACCTCCCCCTTCTATTTTATTTTTTGCAACTGAAGCCATCCATAAATAAGCATATATGTGCAAAGTTTGTTTGGGGAAGCTATAAAACTATTGAAACTTTGATTATTATTATTATTCGAAAATGGCAAAAGATTTGCCCCATTCATTAATTAAGTGAGAAAGTTTGTAACAAATTTTAGGAGGCCCGAAGGCAGGTCCCAATACAAGGGACATAAACTAAAAGAGACTATTGTCGTGGCATCAAATTACACAAGTGAGTTGCACCCGTGAGTTCCCAGTTCTTCGCCTCACATCGGATCCTTGGCACAACTACTATCGCCGTGGCAATCTTGTTGTTGAAGATTATTGCGTTGCGCTCGTTCTAAAGTTGCTACATGACAAGCATTGTGAGCGATGCCATAGCCCTCCGACAGCCAAGGACGTCATGCATGACAGCAGACCACTAAGCCTTGATGTCCTGAAAATCTCTCCATGTGTCCGGGTGAAAACCATGTATGCGCATCCAATATTTGACCTTGGTCCAGCCATTTATAGATAAAGTGCACTAGAATAGTAGATGTGCCACGGATTCCGGCACCCTGTTGCAAAGTGGGCAATTTCCACAATTTGGCCAGCCTCGCTTGGCCAAACGATCGGCCATCCAAACTCGGTTCTGCAGAATCATCCACACAAAGTATTTGCACTTGGGAGGCGCCCATATTTTCCAAACCGTTCCCTTGAGGCTCGTGGAAGTTGGTCCAAGAAACTATGCTTTATATGCTGACGTTGCGGAGTAGTGCCTAGAGGTGGTAAGCTTCCATATGATAGTGTCCTGTTGGCCCTCGTGTAGGTTGACTTGGGACATCATGGTCCAGAGCAAAAAATAATGTTGGATATGCGCCACAGTTAGCCGGTTGGTAATGTTAATGTGGTTTTCCCAAGCCTCACTTTGGAGGGACTTTTTGACAAGCCATTTTTTCTCTTGGAGATGGCAAAAAAGAGAGGTACAATGTGCTTTGGCCGTTGGCCATCAACCCAAGGAGAGTCCAAGAAGCTTGCCTTGTTGCCATCATCAATGGTAACCTTTGTGAGGGTGTGTAACAGGTCCATATCTTTTTCATCACATGGGTTACCGGTGCCCACCCATGTTCTCTCAGGGGCTTTCCATTCCGGCTAAGGACATCATTGTCTAAGTGCACGAGCAAACTTTTGTAAATGCAGGATTCCAAGGCCGACAAGGTTTAGATGTATGCACACCGACGTCCAGTTGACTTTGCATTTTCTACCGAAGGCATTATCATAGCCCTCACAAAGAAACGCCTTACAAATCTTGTCAATGGCGTCAAGCACCTCCGCTGGGATGTTTAGGGCTGTGATGTGATAGATCGCAATGGCGGTTAGGACCAATCGGACCATCTTGGCGCGTCCCGCTGCAGTATAGTGTTTGCCCTGCTAAGGAGGATCCTTCTTGTGACCTGGTCCTCAAGGTACTGGAAATGGATTCGTTTCAAGCACTTGACCAAGAGGGGCAGCCTGAGGTAGTGCATCGGGAAGGTGGAATGCACGGATGGAAGGCTTTGCATGATATCCTCAAGATCCAGGGAGCCGCATTGGACAGGAGCCACCAACATTTTCTGGAAATTGATCACGAGTCCAGTCACTTCACCGTAAGTGTGAAAGATGTCAGAGACCATCTAGATATCATGTTTGATGGGAGCGACAAAGATAGCAACATCATCCACATAAAGGGAGGTACGGAATTGGCCGCCCCGATCACCAAGTTTATGTAGCAGACCCTGCTCGGTTGCCAGCTGAAGAGGTTCAATGGCGATGACGAATAGCAGAGAGGACAAGGGATCGCCCTGCCTGTGGCCACAACCATGTCTGATAGGTGCCCCGGTCACCCCATTCAGAAGGACCCTAGATGAAGACGTGGAGAGCAGAGCCGCAATACAGTCACGTAATCTCGACGGCCCGCTTCCGCGGAAGGTCGAAGATGTAGTCCCATCGCATGAAGTCAAACGCCTTCTTAATGTCAAGCTTCAGAAGAAGGGAGGGCTTTCTTCGCTGATGAAGCCATCATGCATAGTTGCGAACAAACACATGAATGCTTCTAGTTTTGATGAAAGCGCTCCGCGCACAAGAGACCAAGGCATTCATATGGGGAGAAAGTCGCGTGGCCAGGATCTTCGCAATATTTTTTTGCGATGGCGTGGATCAAACTGATGGGGCGGTAGTCCATGATGATCTCGACGCCCTCCTTCTTCGGCAACAACACAATGTTGGCAGATTTAAGCCATTGGAGGTGGGCTGTCTGCAGATCGAGAAACAAGTAATGGCCCTCATGACGTCCTCCTTGATGATTCCCCAGCAACTCTTGAAAAACTCCATGGTGAAGCCGTTGGGGCCCGTCGACTTGTCGGAAGGGAGGTCATTAATAGCGCGTTTTACCTCCTCCTCGGAGAAAGGGGAGTCGATGCCAAGCAGGCTTGACTCGGGCAGATTTAATGCCTCCTAGTGGCGAACCAACCTATGGTTAGAGAGAAAGTGATATCCTTAGCCTATCAAGGTTCAAGTCTTGGTGCTCGCATTTATTCTTAGATTTATTTCAGAATTTCCGACAATGTGCATTCAATGAGAGGAGACGTCCCCATCGAGGACGAGATGCCTACGGTATCTTTGTAAATCTGAAGATGATATGCCGGCTCGGTTTCGCAGGGTGCTAATAGGGGTAGGATATGCGTGTGTGTGTTCAGAATGGTGAGTGTATACGCGTGTATATAAACGCTTGCATCTATACTATGTCCAAAAAAGTTAAAGTCCACGTGGCGTCGTCCCACCCTCCCCCAAGGCTTTCCTTCTTGTCTACATCAAAGGAAAATACCCTCTTCGTTTCATTTTGGTCTGCATATAAAATTTGATCAACAAGTTTAACTAAATTTATATCAAACTATATCAACATTCACAATACTGAAATTATATGCTATGAAAATTAATGTCATAATGCGTCCAGTAATATTAATTTCATATTATGGATGTTGATATTTTGTCCTATAAAGTTAATCAAATTTTACAAAGTTTGATCAAATTTTATATGTAGACTAAAAAAAAGTACCTATACAAAACTACCACGAACCCGTTTCCGTTAAGCACGAGGGCAAGGAACGTTCACGCTACTCGAATATAATAGAAGCATATGGATAACATGTGCTAAATGGTCGCAAGTGCTGGTTGTTGGCAATTTCCTCCGCTGCTTAAGTTGACGGGGAGGAATCTTATACGTGTACTTTGGATACACGGAATCTCTGAATACCCAGATTCCAAGGATCCTTTGATCAGAGGAAAAAGACCGTGTTAATATTAAGGAAAAGAATGGTGCCAGTTCGATACATGCACCTTTTGCCCCTCTAGAAGCTTCCAGTTGAATAATTTGATCCATCAAAAATCCTAAAAATTCCTTTTTCTCTGCGACTATTGATCCTATGAACAGAAGGAGTATATTGATTGGTAGCAATACACATCGTACACACGTATATATGTACGCACAATGTGTCATATATATGATATCCAACGCTACGACACGCGCATCCGTGTCTTTTTCTGAAAAGGCACAGAGACAATGAAGGACGTCCACTGTCTTGTGGCCTAGGATCAGGTTTGCCTTCCAGTGGAATACGATGGGCTTGGGATTCTAAATCTCAAGCTTTTTGGCTTCGTGTTTGGTTCCCGGTGGTTATGGCTGCAGTTGGGCCGGCCTCCCTTCTACGGTGGATCCTGAGGTGCAAGCCATATGTTCATATTTAATTTGTCAGCGCGCATAGAGCATGATGACAGGCGCCATGCGCTGCTCTGGACAGATTTCTAGCTAAATGAATAGGCTGACCCAGCACTTGGCTCCGACCTTATTTCCTGCTACCGACGTTCGTGCACGCCGCAACAGGACTGTGTGTGAGACCCTCACCGACCGCATCTGGACACGGGGCATCACCGACGCCCTCTCTGTGCATGTGCTCTTGCAGTTTCTCGTCCTCCTCGATGATCTGCAAGACGTTACGCTCCAGCATGGCGTCCCAGACCGTTTCATTTGGAAGTGGACAGATTCAACAAACTATTCTGCTTGCTCTACCTACCGTGTTTTCTTCACTGGCTTGGAGCGCTTTCCCTGTGTGCGGATCATCTAGTGCATTTGGGCTCCGGCAAAGTGCAAGCTGCATGTTTGGCTAGCCATTCAGCGGCACATATGGTCTGCCAATAGGAGGTTGCGCCGAGACATGGAATTCCATGTCGTTTGCCCGGTCTACGATCAAGACGACAAGATGATCATCACGTTGTCCGGTGCGTCCTCATCCGCAAAGTAAGGCACTTCACCCTTTCCCAATGCGGCCTCGCCAACTTTGCCCCGATCTCGGAGTCCACCCTAATTGATTGGTAGTTGTCATACCGCGTGCTGTTCCCATCGCATGCTAGGAAAGGTTTTTACTCCATCGTATTGCTCACCATTTGAATGCTTTCGAAGGAGAGAAACAGTCATGTCTTCGAGCGCTCTGCCGTACTAGCTAGCAAGCTCTGTAGGCTGGCCGCCGATGCCGAATTGTGGATGCTCTGTGGGGGCATCAAGGCTCGGTCGCATTTGACGATAGCTAGCTTAGTCTTGCATTGTGCGTTGTACTATATCGTACGCTGAGCATGCAAGCCTGGACATGAGGGTCGTGGGCACCGTATGTCGCTGCTTGTAAGCTATCCTGTACTGTATTTCTCTTTCCTATCTTAATTCACCGACACACAAGCCTTTTGCATCTTTGCAAAATAAACAAATATTCGAAACAACATATTCTGAAAAATTCTAATGGTCAAAATGTCGTACGTACTAAATGTCAAATCTGAGAGCCCACGACTTATCAGAACTAATTTAAACGACGTTTGAACGACCAATTCTAGCGGTCCACTATAAGTTAGTGACATGTGTGCAGCGCATGAGATTCTTAATTCATTTTTGCCAGCTGGACGTTGGAATCTTCATTCGAGCGTTGTGTTCAGGCCCGGCGAACACATAATGATGCATGTATCTGCCACCAAACAACCCCCGTAAAATTGACAACCTAGTCAGCGATATTTTTACGTGATGAAGACTGAGCAATCCTGATGCGAGATATGTTGTTGGGGCTTGATTTTTCACGGCACTTCACCTCCATTAGTAGCCTGTCCGTTACGTATGTGATCTAGGTGCACTAGAGAATTTGAACATCACAGTTAAGCACATGAGAACCATTCTAACAATACAAACTCAAACATAAAACAATTTCTATATAAAAACTGCAACATGTATCGGAGATTTTCTAAAGCTAATTAATTAAACAACTTCCTTCAAATACAAAGGATTTCTTCAAAAAAATATCAAACAACATAATTTGATATCATTGACCTTTATAATTTGCACATACATACAAACTCATAAGGAAATAAATAATCATGAATAATATGGAAGTTTCGGCCTTATTGAACATAACCCGAAGGAATGTATGTCTCTATCATTACAAATGGAACCCTAGCCTACCCTCACGTCGCCATCCCAATCTCTCCTACCTAAACAACCACCACCACACCTCCTTCGCCTCCTTTCGTTCCTCCACTACCGGGAAAAGGGATTATAGCGGAACCTAAATTATTGGCGGGCATAATGTAGCACCAGCCACTACTACGGTGGAGAAGTAGCACTCGCGTGTACTAAAATGTATCTATCAGTGTTTCTGTCATAGCTGTGGTGAGCGCTACGGCTGGCGCGCCACTCATGTATTGTCATAAAGATTCCGGCTCGCGAAAGCACTTTGTGGTGGGCGTTTACCTTCACCCGCCACTACTACATCAGGTAATTGTGGCGGGCAGTATATGGTGCTCACCACATATGTATTTCGGCAACTCACCCCGGAGTTGTTAAAAAATTACAGAAAAGAGCAGTGGAGGGTTATTTCGCCCGCCCGCCAACTAGACATAGCTATGGCAGGTACTAAGTTTCTCGTCACTGGACGTAAACATAGAATTTAGGGTTTCTAAGCCCCTCACCCGCCCGCAACCCTCCACACATCTTATCCAAAATTCTTTCACCCTGTCTCTCTTGTCCGTCTCTACCATCGCCGCCATTGCCGTCTCTCTCTTGTCCGTCGTCGTCGCAGTCATGGTGGCCTTTGATGCTGTTGACGTCGCTCTCTCTCTCTCTCTCTGGCGCCTGCTAGGTTGGCGGTGTCCCCCTCGTGCTCGTCGGCCCCATCGCCCTTGCCGTCCGCAACATCGACTGTCAATGTCATCGGCCGCCGCCTCGAACGTCCGCCGTATCCCCGACGTCCTCAACGTCCGCGGCCTTCCCTGTCTTCTCCGTCTGCCCTGGTAACCATATACACCTTTCTCTTTAATTTATTGTATATTTAGATTCATTTTGTTCTTGTACTAGAAAAAGTCAGTAGTAGATTTAGATCTTTTGGGCATAGCATATTCGTCATACTAGATAGTGTACATGTAAAACTAAAAGTTTGTACTAGTTATTCATGACACAGGTGTTCATAAGGAGTGCCAACGTTTTGGGAAACATTGATTAAGTTTTGTTTCCCCGAATTTCATGCACTCCATGTGTTGAATAAGTAGCAAAGGTCATGTCAATTTTGCCCCAATTTTTGTTGTACAACATATCGACTGCTATATCTTGTTGTGTAATTGTTGCCTTGAGTGATATTGTGCTTTATCTAAATGTAAAGATTTGTAATGTGAATTAGATGGAGAAGCCAAGACGTGTCATTATGACTCCTACAGATGGAGACTCCGTCTTGAAGGTGGTTGATGACAGGCGGGTCACACTGTCCGCAGTCATGGTAGTAGTAGCCGCATCGGAGGGTACCTACGCTCTTGAATGGGCGCAGGGAGCTGCCATGATGGCGCATACATCCTAGGAAGCTGCGAAGACCACCCTAGCTGAGATCAAGATGATTGGAGATGATGATGGAGACGAGGATAGCTCTGGACAAAGTTCGGCGTTTGCTTTTGAACTAGTGCTGCACTACTTCTATGTGATCTATATGATCACTTAATTTTATGTTGTTATGATTGAGATGAACTTAATTTCATATTCTGAACTAGTGGTGCACTGTCGTTATGTTACCTATATGATCCTTTGATATTGGCATCTTTTACGGCAACACTTCTCCTTTTGATCAAGACATTTGGGTGGAAGTAGACATGATTCCCATTTTTCCTCCATGTAGTTTTCTTAAACAAATTTGTTAAGGGATATATCTTGCTAATATTAAATATTTTTTATTCACTATAACTTAATATTTTAATTAAAATCTGCAACTTAGTTTCTATGTGGAAGAAAAATACAAAAAATAGTAGACGGGCACTACAAGAAATATGTCAACTTGTGACCTTCTATCAGTGACCCTGGAAGAAATGGTCGTAAATCTACGACCATTTGAGACCAATTGGTCGTAAGCTGTTCGGAGGGCTCGAAACGGTAAATCATAACGGCCATTTTGGTTAGAAAGGTCATAATTTCCTTACACGAAATGGTCGTAAAGCAAACAACACTGGTCCGTTGTGTTATTTCTAGCTGATCACGACCAATATAGATGGTCGTAGCCTTGTAAATTGTGCTGGATTGCTATGACTAGGTGCTACCTCATCAGTTTTGCCTATGTGTCATGTCGATGTGTCAATTTTTCCCTAGGTTGTGAAACAACCTATATTTCTGTCATTTACAAAATTCCCAAAATATTCTCATAAATTCTTTGGATCATATCTTCCTCAAATATGTCAAAACCTACCTTGCCTAGTTCACAAATAATTCAACAATATTCATTTTCCTATTCTGTTCAGAACAGCACTTTGTGAAGAAAGTGCTATTTATATTTTCTTTATTGACCCAAAAAATTTTGGGCACTCTTTCCTATCGAAATCGTTGCCTCATTACAAAATTCGGCTCTATTTGACTAGTAAATCTTCATTGGCAAATTTCCAAAGTTTTTGTTCGGCTAGAAGCTTTGTGAAGGAAGTAATAGCTAGGAACATAATAATTAGTTGAATTTCTGCCACTTCTTATATATGCCCAAATCGTAGTTGTCCACAAAATTTCAGACCCATATAGCAATCCATATGAGCTCAACATCCAATCTTTGTTTGTGGTAATATTTTCAGTTTGTGAAGCAACTATCTTTTATATTGCCTTATAATCGATTAATATTTACCAGGACATGACCCTGCCCGTAGAACCTCCCTCCACCAAATTTTAGCTCATTTAAATTAGCCAATTTTCCTTAATATTTTCCCCAACATTCTGTTCAGTGGAGAACATTGTGAAGGAAGTACCATTTTTATTTATCCAAATGGTATGAAATTTTTATAGTGACTTTGCACGCCAAAATTGTCATCGTCCTCCAAATTTCAGCTCAACCCAATCAACTATGTAAGCCCAGCTTCAGTTTCTATTTTCTGGCCATATTGGTACATTGCAAAGGAAGTGCTATCTAGGCCCCTCCTATTGCCCGCAAACTTTTTGAGAACTCTTACATATCCAAATAATTGCCATGTGAGAATATTCAGCTCCATTTGCCTAGCAAATCTTCCTCAGCAAATTTCCAAAGTTTCTATCTAGAGAGAAGCTTTGTGAAGAAACTATATTATATATTGCTTCATTATTTCTAAAAATTTACCAAGGCATGACCATACCTATTTAACTTACTACGCCAAATTTGAGCTCATTTCATTTATCCAGTTTTCTCATTAATTTTCCCAAGTTTCTGTCCAAAGAAGAGCATTGTGAAGGAAGTACCACTTTGGCATGTCCAAATGGTATCAATTTTCTACAGTGCTTTCCTATGCCCAAATAACCATCCTCCACCAAATTTCATCTCGATCCATTTATTATTTCGAGCCCAGCTTCAACATCCATATTTCTATCCAATGTGGTACTTTAAAAAGCAAGTACCACCTAGGCTCCACCATTTGAGCTGAAAATTTGTTAGGACAGTCTTCTTAGTAGATGATAATACGCAAACAAAACTCATGCCCATTCTTCATGTGCATTTCTCGTACCGCTAATCAAACACTTGGCTGCTAATTCATGTTTGAGGATAGTTCGGTCTCCTCGTGAGAATCTTCTGTTGTCATTTTCTTCCTAGCACCTACCTGGGGAGTGCCCAACCCACTATACATGCCTAGGCCGCCCAGAATGCATGGCAACGCCACGATCACACGGTGACCACGCGGCGGGCATGTGAGTTTACGCACTCTGGAGTTGGGGCACTCGGCCACCATCCAAACCTCGACGTATCGCCACCAAACCATGTATTTATGATTAAAAAGATAATTATGTAACTTACAATTATTTTTTGAAAAAATAAAGAGCAAACTATGAGGCACCTCTAGTTTAAACTTGTCTTGGTTCCATCTAAATCGGCATAGTTTTGTCTTTTTCACTAAAGGTGGATCGAAAGCTTTTGGCACCCAAATATTTCATCAATTGTGCATTAAATATGACCTAATATTTTATAAAATATATTTTGTCCAATTTTGCAAGAAATATTCGGTAGGTCCTTCACAAAAAAACTCATTTTGGGCACTCGAAAAAAGGAAAATGATTTTTTTGTGCAAAGAAACTGAATACTCCCTTTGGCAACATTGTTTTCCATTTCAACATGCACCCTTGTGCACAATATGAGATCATTTGAACAAACTATACCATCAATGTGGCCATAAGGTTGATCATTTGGCTTGAAAGCCATGAATTTTCACACATGATAACTCATTTCTGTGAACACTTTTTTAAATTAATTACTGTATTACAAGTATATTATTTTTCATGGTAACTTGGTCACATATAATGACAAAACGCGAAGGTTTTACAATGTTTTGGTTTTTTTGGACTTATTTATGCCCGTTTCAAAATGCGGTCGAAACGACGGGCATGACCGTTCATAGCTAGGGGTCGAATCTTGCCACAATTTTGTTGGATATCTGATTAAATAGATACTTATTTACCTATAAATGATTTTTGGAAAAAATAAAGAGCAAACTATGAGGCACCTCTAGTTCAAATTTGTCTCGGTTCCAACTGAATCGGCGGATTTTTGTGTTTTTCACCAGAGGTGGATCGAAAGCTTTTGGCACCCAATTTTTTTGTCAATTGTGCATTAAATATTGCCTAATATTTTATAAAAATGATTTTGTACAATTTTGCAACAAATATTTGGTAGGTCCTTCACAAAAAAACTCATTTTGGGCACTCAAAAAATGGAAAATGTAATTTCCGTGCAAAGAAAATGAAAACTTCATCAAGAAGCATTGTTTGTCATTTTAACATGCAAACTTATGCAAAATATGATGTCATTTGAACAAACTATGCCATGAATGTTGTCATAACAATTATCATTTGCCTTGAAATAGCTATTGGGCGCCGGATGTTTGTATTTTTAATCAGCGTGGACGGAAACATCTTGACACACAAAATGTGGTATAATATGTTTGAAAAATGGTGTAGTCCAATTTTGCAACAATTATTTGTTAATTTATGTAAATTTTTCCAGAGATTTGTGTAAAAAAATCAAGTTTTGTGCTGGCCAATGAGAGGCAAGAAACTGCCTTCACCCGGATCACCCAGTTCGATGCGATCTGAGCCATCCATCATCACCTATCCAACGGTGGAGCCTCTTCTTACAAACCAAAACCCTAATGACGCCCGTCTCCCACCCGTTGTTTCATTCTCCCTCACTCTGTCTCCAGATCCGATCCAGTCACCCCGCCCTCGTCTCCCACCCATCGCCGCCCCCATCCACCCCCGTCCTCGTCTCCACCAACCCTCCCCTCGCCTCCCCCTCCCCTCTCCTTCAACTCGAGCTCCCTGTCCCCGGCGGCGGAAGAATACCATGGAGATCCAGCCGCATACTATGGAGATCCGACCTCCTCTCCCCCAAATCTCCTACCGCTCGCGACCTCCATCTCTCCCAAGGCTGCAGATCGAGCCGCCAAGGTTAGCTTGTGGCCAGATCCCTCGTCATCTACTCCGCACTACCGGGTGAGGAGACGAGAGGAGAGGACGGAGCTCGCCTCCAACAAACCTCCACAACCGCATCCTCCAGTCAACCTCCAACCTCCGGAAGACAGATCCGCATTAGCATCACGGGATTCACTCTGCCAATCAAGGCTACACTGAAAGCAGTCCACCTCGCCTCATCCACGCCAGCGATGGTCGAGGAGGCCGAATCCCCGAGCCCTGACGACATCGTTCCCTTCTTCGGGGCGTCCCTCGTGCTGGGCATCGTCTCCTGCCACCTCCTCCGTGGCACCCGCGTCCCTCACACCGTCGCCCTCCTCGTCCTCGGCGTCGCCCTCGGCGGCCTAGTTCTGCCACCCCCTCCCCCTCCCCCTCGATCTACTCATTCTGCTTCAATCCACTCCTTCTAACCCCGTCTCCCACCAATGCTCAGCATACGAGACCAAGCATGGCCTGGGCAAGCATGGAAATGGCATTCGCATCAGTAAGCCACCCTCCTATTTTCGGAATAGTTGACTGACCGAGATCCCCTTGCTAATTCTGTTCTACGCCCTTCCGATGCGATGCTGCAGGGGCAGCCATAAATCCCGATCTGCTTCTAGCCATTTTCGTCCCCGCACTCCTCTTCGAAAGCTCCTTCTCAATGGAAATGCACACCAAATTAGAGAATTTTAGCAAGCCTCTCTGCCTGTCTCACCTGTTACGTACTACTATTACTACAAGTTTTGATTCCAGTCACACCAGTGAACAAAGCAGAGCTACAGTGAAGAACTATCGTCTTCCCCATTTGTTTATTGTTCTTCGTACAAATGCTTGGGTATGATGTTTAATCCTCGCTTCTTGTTGCTTTAGAGAACTTCTGCGCTGCACCTCACCCTCACGGATGCAGTAGCTATCTAGCAGTGCATAACTCTAACAGTAGATATCTACCAATGCATAACTCTAGTAGTTCACATCACTTAACTTAATATATTTAATCTGCTAATGTAGGTACTGATCTACTAGATTCCTTCCATTGCAATCCATATGATGGAAAATAGTTAGTGTTTCTTGAACAAAGATGCTAATGCACAAAACCAATTCCTCAGCTGACCATGATGTAAATATTGAAAATGAAACAAGGTTGTGTTGTAAAATGGGGCGACATCATGTAATTGTTCGTTGCTAGGCAGTACTTAGTTTCCCTTATTAGTAAGTATTTTTAAGGATTTTAAAATTGCTGGCACAATGTTTATGTTGTTTTTAGACATTTAGAATTGTTTTAGACCTTAAATATGAAGTGGCTACTCCAACACACACAAATTTATTTTTCATATTTACTGCTACATGCGATGATACAAATTGATATACAATAAGTTCGACAAAGGGTTTGACAGAAGTTTGATCATGTGATGTTTATATTAAATTGCTTTTTTCTTGGCAAACCAACAACAATTAATTCGACGGGCTCTCCCGTGGGTGTGGCATGCCGCCCCGCCTCTACCTACTAGTGTCTATTATCATGCCCATGTCTACAATATGTTCATGTTTGAAGTCACTTGCAATATGTTCCTAAACGAATTTTTTGGAATACATGTTTTTGTAGATAGTAGTTATTAATCCTCATCAAAATATGTCATGTTTCAGCATTATTCATGTACGTCAAACACCGGAGGAAAATCATATTTGTGATGTTGTTTCTATAACTTGGCATTTCTATATGGATTTTTTTATTTTCTTTTGTATATTTGTTTCTAACTTTTTTTGGTTTATTCTTAGATGACTTCTTACAGCCACACGTACAAGGAAATGATGTTTCCTCTCATTTACAAGAGCATCCTGATGATAGGTGTGTGCAAAACTGTAGTACTGAACATGGTTTTCCATTTGCTACAGCCTGCTATGCTAATAAGGCCAAAACCTGAATATATGCTATTGATGAGAGATTTGTTTGGCATCCATGTCCTTGTATGTCTACTCTTGCATATAGAAGAAATTTATATGATAACCATCTGATGGTTGTACCCTGTTGTAATGAAAAAACCTAGATTGTTTTGATTTCTGGATGGTGTCATAATTAGGTGAACATAAACACATGAACCGAAATATGCACCATATAAAATGAGAACTAAGTACAATCAGGAAGCATTGCATTCTTGTATCCTTATATCCACATGTCTGAATAAACTAGCTTCTATGTGTAGCTACTTTATCCATACTAAAACCTGAACCCTACTGCCTGCTTGTGGTTCTGTTGCCCCATAAATAGTCCTGAACTAGTGCTGCCAAAACTGAAATAAAATTGAGACTGCACTGTATAGCCCTGTACCAATGTACTTTTCTCTCCACTACTAGATGAAATAGAACTAAACTTAATATTAAGCCCATAAGCATTTTCGTACTTTGTTCCACATGATTTTTTATGCATCTGTTACCCTTCATTTGGCTATAGTTATCTTCATGCAGAATCAATCATGGTATTCTTCCTATTTTTATTTGATTATGTTTTCAAAATTCCATAATGCATGTTTATGAGGTTCAAATTCTATAGATGTTGCATAATATTGGTGTCAAAGTGTCTCTCCTTAGGGGTTGATTTAAACCGCATATGATCTACTAAAACAATTGTTTTGTTGTTCAAACATGAAATTTTGGTTCTTTGTTTCAAACATCAAAACGTTGTTTACCTTGTACTTATATGCTTAAATGGTAAAAATGTTGCATTTATGGGATTGTAAACCTGATGTGATCGGAGTAGGATTTACTCGCTGCTCACAGTTACTACTTGTATTCACTAATTTCTATGCCCCATTTTGCTTGTTTTACTCTTATTTATGCACACAGACTGCCTACAAGTTAGTGTACTGTTAGATTTGCCTTTATTTTGTTCCTAACCATTTTGTTTGATAACTTGCAGATTCTGGCCTTCATTCATCTTTCTTCGCGAGCTCCAGGATGAAGTCAGTTGAAGCAGAGTTCTAGCTCATTGGAGCTAATTGTTTTTTTGTTTTTTTAGTTGTGTTACCTGATGTGAACTAGTTTTGATTGTAAACCTGATGTGAACCATGTTTGATTGCAGTGTGCCAAGTTTGGATCTGTTTGATTGTATTGATGATGTGAACTATGTTATCATGTTATTTAGTTGTGCTCTGTTCGAAGCATTGTGTAAATATTGGTTATTTATTTATTGGATCATTGAAATCTGAGGAATAAAATCCTGGCAATTGGGTCCCATCAGACTTGTGGACCCTTTTCTTGAAAAAAACAAAATCCTAAACTCTAGCGCCAAGAAGGCCATATCAAAGAAAAATGAAAGGTCGGATTGTTTAGCCAGGCCCATGTAGCTAGCGAAAATAAACAGGAAACAATATATATTAAAAAGGCTAAATTAATGGGCTTGGCCCATATAGATACCGAATTGGACCGGGCCGATTCTTATCAATGACCTTTTTATTTGGTCGTATATTTTGCCACGTCAGCTTGCCACGGTGGATCTGACGTGGTGTGGGCAGACTTCTAACGACCAAAATGATTTGTCGTAGAACCTAGGACATTTTTTTGGTCGTAAATGTCTACGACCTTTTCAGAAGAAAGGTCCTTAATTTCCATTCTTGACGGTCAGCTTTTGACCATCAGTTTTTGGTCACAAAAAAGTCACAAACGGAAAACAGTGACCATTCAATGACCAATAGTGAAGGTCACAAGATAGCATATTTCTTGTAGTGGAGACCTATTACACGGCTGGCTCCGTGCTTACTTGGGAGAAGAAGAATTATCCTATCCCCTTTGTTAATGATATTGAGTCGCTTAAGGGCACTTACGGAGATGGTCCAAATACTACAGCATACCTGCCACTAGTTCACAAGTTGACCAATACCAACATTTATGAAAAATGCATGGTATGATTTCATCCTCTTATTGTGCCACTAGTCTACTTTAAATAAACTACACTGCTTACTATGTTACTATGTTGTTCGACAGAAGCTCCCAAAAGTTATTGTGCCTACAACGATGGATATGAAAGGTGCAACAAATATTTGCCATCAAAACACCAATTTCAAAGGAACCTACTCAACTGCAAACCCACGAGATGGACGCCACAAAATTGATGAATGGCGACAAATATTGAATCAGTGCAAACCATAAATTGGAGATAGGTGCATCTCTGTGCTCCACCATGGAGATGCAGGTGCATTCTTATTATTTGAAATTTATCCTAAAAGAGAGTAGTAGGTCCTGGTCCTTCGTCATTGTCACGACTAATCAACTGGTGGCTATTTGTATTGTCAGTCGTGTGTTTCTACCTACCTACGAATATTTAGTTGGATCATTTGTAGTTGTGATTGACAAAAATTAGAGCTGCTCATTAATGTATGTAGCAATAATATTTCGTCCTCTCTTATTCTTACTAACGTATTCTGATATGTGTTGTATGAAAAATGCAACCATGGCAACATAAATGTTGCCTTCGTTGTGAAATTTTTAATTTGTGTGACCGAGACTCAGTGGTGGGTGCAACGAAAGGCATCACATTAATGACGAGTAGACACAAATGATTTTGCCTCTACTACTATTACTCCACCAATTGACTGCTATCCAACATGCATCTATTGTATTAAGTCCATGACAAACAGAGTAATGCTTTAAGGAAGATGAGATGATGTACACAAAGTAAGCAGAAGCAATATGTTCAAACCCTGTCAATTTACACTTAGTAGCAATGATACAATACAAGTCTTGTCCCCTTCTGTCACTAGGATATAGAGAACTGCAATACTGAACCCACTACAATGCGCCCCTCCCACAGAAGATAAATCAATCTAGTTGGCCAAACCCAATCGATATATCGGGCACACTTACAAATCTATAATAATCATGCATAATGAAACTCAAGGAAAACTCAATTACTTTTCATGAATAACAAGATCATAAACCCACAATTCATCAGATCCCAACAAATACACCGCAAAAGAAGATTACATCACACAGATCAATGCGAGCATCGCGAAGAACTTTGTACTGAAGATCAAAGAGAGAGAAGAAGCCATATATATACTAGATATGGACCGATAGATCTATGATCAACTACACATACATTATCATGGAGGCAACAAGGTTGATGAATATGGCCTACATGATGGATTCCCCCTCTGGTAGAGTACCGAAACGACATCCAAATGGGATCGTGGAAGAACAGAGACCTGTGGTGGCAGAAAAATTGTTTTGGGTGGCCCTCTCTTGGTTTGGGGGTAATTGGGAATATATAGAAGTGGAATTAGGTCAGCAGGTGTGATACGTCTCCAACATATCCATATTTTTTGCTTGTTCCATGCTGTTATATTATCAATCTTGGATGTTTTACAATCATTTTACGGCAACTTTATATTATTTTTTGGGACTAACCTATTGATATAGTGCCAAAGTGCTAGGTGCTGTTTTTGCTTGTTTTTTACTTCACAGAAAATCAGTACCAAACGGAGCCCAAATGCTACAAGAATTTTTGGAGATTTTTTATGGACCAGAAGAACCAGGATGGGCTAGACAACCACAAGAGAGGGGCACAGGGTGGCCACCCTCCACGAGGGCGCCAGTGGCCCCTGACGTGGCCTGGTGGAGCGTGCCCACCTGGAGACTCCCCTCAACTGACTATTCATCCTATAAATTCCAAAATATTCAGAAAATCCTAGAGGAGTCGACGAAACACAATTCCAGCCGCCACATGTTCCAGAACCTCGAGATCCAATCTAACACCATCATAGAGGGGTGCACCGTCTTCATGGGTGCTTCTTCGATGATGCGTGAGTAGTCCACCATGGACCTACGGGTCCATAGGTACTAGCTAGATGTATTCCTCTCTCTCTTTCGATTCTCTATACAATGGTCTCTTGGAGATCTATTTGATGTCATGACTTTTGTGGTGTGTTTGTTGGGATCCGATGGATTTTGAGTTCATGATTAGTTTCTATCCATGAATATGATTTGAGTCTTTTTTGATCTCTTATTTGCATGATTACTTATAGACTCTTATTTCTTCTTCGAATCTTTGGTTTAGTTAGGCCAACTAGATCGATTTTTCTTGCCATGGGAAGAGGTGCTTTGTGATGGGTTTGATCTTGAGGTGTTCTTTCCCACTGATAGAAGGGGCAGCAAGACACGCATGTATCGTTGCCATTAAGGATAACAAGATGTGGTCTATTCCTACATGAATAGATCTTGTCTACACCATGTCATCATTCTTATTGCATTACTCCGTTTCTCCATGAACTTAATACACTAGATGCATGCTGGATAGCGATCAATGTGTGGAGTAATAGAAGTAGATGCAGAATCGTTTTGGTCTACTTATGTTGGACGTGCTGCCTATATAATGTTCATTACCTGGATATTGTCATCATTATTTGATCTTCTATCAATTGCCCAACAATAATTTCTTCACCCACCGTGTGCGATACTCATGAGAGAAGCCACTAGTGAAACCTACGACCCCTGGGTCTACTTTTCCAACATATTGGTTTGTGATCTACTATTTTGCCTTTTTGTTTTCAGATATATTAATCCAAAAAACCCAAAAATACCTTGATGCACTTTTTGTTTACTTATTTTATATTGTGTTCTTACGAGATCTATTTGCCAAAACTTTCATCAGCTAATATATCTTTTTACCGCAGAGAGCTTGACAACCTCTCTTTCGCGTCGGGTTGCAAGTATTTGTTATTTGTGTGTAGGTGCTATTTACGTGGGTGTGTGATCTTCCTCTATAGATTGATACCTTGGTTTCATAACCGAGGGAAATACTTACTGTTGTTGTGCCGCATCATACCTTCCTCTTTGGTGAAATACTGATGTAGTCTCAAGCCACGTTAAGGTGCCACAAGGGGCCAACAAGCCAAGGGGGCGTCCCAGTGGCTTGTGGCAATATCATGCGTCTCCTGGACTCCTCCTGAAGCTTCCCGGGTCTCTTCTACATCGAAATAACTCCTATAAAATTTTATCCAATTTGGACTCCATTTGATATTAATTTTCTATAAAGTCCAAAAACAAGCAAAAATATAAACTGGCACTAGGCACTAAGTTAATAGGATAGTCCCAAAAATGATATAAAATAGCATATAATTGTATATAAAGTATCCAAGATTGATAATATAATAGAATGAAACAATCAAAAAATATAGATACACAGGAGACGTATCAACATCGCCAAGCTTAATTCCTGTTCATCTTGAGTAGGTAAATGATAAAAACAGAATTTTTGATGTGGCATGCTACCCAACATGTAATCTCTTTTAGTTATAGATATTAAGAAACCATGAAATAATTGACATTAACATAATAATATGGATGAACATAAGAAGCATAATCATTACAGTTATTAAAGAATGTTACCCCCTACTCATTTTTATCATACTAAGCATGACATGACTCGTCCTCGCCACACAAGTATAAATCATGAGTACCCCGGTGTCAAACCAGGCAATTGAATTGTTGTTGTAACATACTTCAACATTTTAAAGATCATGCAATACATGAGCATGAACCATGGATATAGCATATGGGTGGAATAGAGTATGGTAGTAGATATAAAAGGATTCAAAAGGTGGTAATGTCTCACATCAACTAGGAAAATTAATGGGCTATGGGGATGCCCATCGATCGATATCAATGCGAGGAGCAAGGATTTCCATTCAACGGATGCACTAGAGCTATAAGTGTATAAAATCTGAAATGAAACTAAGTGGGTGTGCATTCAACTTGCTTGCTCATGAAGACCTCAAGCATTTGAGGAAGCTCGTCATCGCAATATACAATCCAAGGTCTATAACAAAAAAGTCCCACTAGTATATGAAAGTGACAAATCCGGAGACTCTTTGTATGAAGAAAATGGTGTCACTTTGAGGCACAAGTGTGATAAAGGATAGTAATATTGCCCCTTCTTTCTTTTTCTCTCATTTTTTCTTTTCTGTCTCTTTTTACGGTGGGCTCATTAGGCCTCTCCCATTTTGTTTCATTCGGAGTCACATCCCAACTTTTAGTGGAATCAAAGTCTCCATCATCCTTTCCTCACTGGGACAATGGTCTAATAATGATGGTCTTCACACTTTTATTTACTTACAACTCGAAATTACAATGCAATGAAGGATAATATTTATCTATATGAATTCCTCTGGCAATGTACCAGGAGGTGCAATGATCTAGTGTAACATATAATCAATGATGAACGGTGGTTTTGCCACAAATACGATGTCAACTCTATATGATCATGCAAAGCAATATGATGATGAATACACATGTCATGTGATGGAACCTTGGAAGTTGCATGCTAATATATCTCAGAATGACTATGGAAATGCCATGATAGGTAGGCATGGTGGCTATTTTGAGGAATATATAAGGTGGCTTATGTGCGATAGAGCGAATCATATCACGGGATTTGGATGCACCAACGAAATTTGCACCAAATCTTGAGGTAAGAAAGGGCAATGCACGTTATCGAAAAGGCTAGCAAATTATGGAAGGTGAGAGTGTGTATATCCATGGACTCAAATTAGTCATAAAAAACTCATATACTTATTGTGAAGCCTTATTATCTTTCTCGAAGCAAAGCACTGCCGCAAGCTCCTATGTAGGAGGTTTGGAGGAGTTAACCATCACACACACCCGATTCGAACAACAAGATAGGACTTTATTATAGACATAAAAATGCTCAAAGTTCATAACCATGCCATGACCAATACTTAGATGAGAATTGAATAACAAATTTAAATACATAATTTTTTACTAACCAATGATCATGAACCTATGTCCTTTCATATTACTACATCAACATAATCGACACATGTTTCATCTTTAGTGAGCTACGTGAACGTGTTTATTATATCCCCCTTGAATACCTATCCTTTTTGGACTAGTGTTATAGCATGTGCAAATTACCATTCCTATTGCAGTATACTCTCAAAAAATATTTAAGTGAAGCATGCGAGTTCAACAATTTCTATAAACTACGACCGCCGTCGTGGTCTACCAAGATATAAGTGAAGCACTAGAGCAACTACCTAGCTCAAAAGATATAAGTGAGGCACATAGAGTATTCTAACAAATTATGATGAAAGTGTATCTCTCTCGAAAAGTGTTTCCATCAAATGATGATTTTGACAAACTAAAAAGAAAAAAATATAATACATGACGCTCCAAGCAAAAGTCATATCATGTGATGAATAAAAATATAGCACCAAGTGACATACCGATAGATTGGAGAGGAAAGAGGGGACGCTTTTCAAGGGATCCCCAAGCTTAAACACTCGGGTCTTCCATGAATGTTACCTTGGGGTGCCTTGGGCATCCTCAAGCTGAGGGTTTTGCCAATCCTTATTCCTCCATCCATCGTTATCTCAACCAAAACTTGAAACTTCAGCACACAAAACTCAACAAAACCTCGTGAGATCCATTAGTATGATAAACATATAAAATATTAGGTACTGCTGTAAAAATGTTCATATTTTATTATTGCATAATATATACTCCATTCCAACTTATCCATGGTGTATACCCCCCTGATACAATCCATAGCATCATCAAACAAGCAAACAATGCAAGCAAAAATAGAATCTATCTAAAACAGAACAATTTGTAGTGATCTGTACTAAAACCAAACTTTTGTAACTCCGAAAATTCTGAATAATTAGGACAACCTGAGAAATTTGTATACCAATACTATGTAAAAAATTAGATAAAAAATATGCTCCGGTAACATCAAAGAAATTCTGCACTTTGTGAAAATGTATCTATTTTTGCACAACATCAATTCTACTATCTTTCAAATCATCCCAAAGGCTTTAATTGGCACAAACACTAATTTAGACACAAAATCACTACCATAACAGTAGAAAGAAAATAATCATAGAAGACTAAATGATAGTTGAGTATGTGAACTTGTTAGAACAAAAGTTCTTACATAGACACTTCTCTGGAATATGATGAATTGTGATTGTCTCAATGACTAAGAACATAGTTTGTTGATTGTCAATAAAGTTTATGCTTCATACTTCAATAATTGTGGATAGCTTGTTACTTGTTTATGAAAATTTATATGATGAAAATCTTGCTGCTATGTTAATATTCATGATGCTCTCATTTTGTATTCTGTTTTTATCGACACCTCTCTTTCAAATTACTATCGAGTTCGGCTTTCTCTTGAGGACAAGCAAGGTCTAAGCTTGGGGAGTTGATACGTCCATTTTGCATCATGAATTCTAATTGATAATTATGTTATTCTTGTCCATTTTTCCTCATTATGATACAATTCTTATGCCTTTTCTCTCTAAATATGCAAGGTACATCATAAAGAGGGAAATCACTGAAAACTAAAATTCTAGACCCAAAAACCAAGAAAATGGCTGCAAATTCACTAGACTCCAAATGGACTGAAACTTCAGGGAGATTTTTTATGGAATATATAAGAATTATTGGTCGAAAAATATACCTGAGGTCGGCCACCTGCTAGCCACAAGCCAATAGGGCGCGCCCTGTTGCCTTGTGAGAACCCAACAGGTCTCCCGACCCCTCTCTTCTCCTATATGGTTTGTTTTACCCTAGAAAAAATTATAAGTATACTTTCGGGATGAAGTGACGTCTTCTCGAGGCAGAAACCTGGGTAGAGGCCCTTTTGATCTCCAGTAGAGAGATTCTGCTGGGGAAACTTCCCTCTGGGAGGGGGAGATCGAATCCATCGTCATCACCAATGCTTCGCCCTTCGTGTGAGTACCAATTTTCATAAACATCTTCACTAGCACCATCTCATCTCAAATCCTAGTTCATCTCTTGTATTCAATCTTTTTCTCAAAACCTCGGATTGGTACCTGTGGGTTACTAGTAATGTTGATTATATCTCGTAGTTGATGCTTGTTGGTTTACTTGGTGGAAGATGTTATGTTCAGATCCTTGATATCCATTATTAAACCTCTTATCTTGAACATGTTGATGATGTCTGAGTAGTTACTTTTGTTCCCGAGGACATGGGAGAAGTTTTATTATAAGTAATCATGTGAAGTTGGTCTTCGTTCGATATTTTTGATGATGTGTATGTTGTTGCTTCTCTTAGTGGTGTCGCCTGAACGTTGACTACACGACACTTCACCATGTTATGAGCCTAAGGTAAGGCATTGTGAAGTAACAAGTAGATGATGGGTTGGGAGAGTGGCAGAAGCTTAAACCCAAATTTATGCATTACTTCATAAGGGTCTGATTTAGATCCACATGTTTCATGCTCAGGTTAGATTTATCTTAATTCTTGTTTTGTAGTTGGGGATGCTTGAGAGAGGGGTTATTCATAAGTAGGTTGCTTGTTCAAGTAAGAACAACATCTTAGCACCGGTCCACCCACATATCAAATTATCAAAGTAACAAACCTGAATCAACTCAATATGATGAACATGACTAGACAGAAATTCACATGTGTCCTTGGGAGCTCTTGCTTAATATAAGAGTATTGCAGGCATGTAATTTGCCATAAAAATATTGGAATACCTTGTTGCACCTTTTTTACTATTGTTACTTGTCACTTGTTACGAATTACCTTGCTACAAAACTATCTATCACTGTTACTTGCAGCACTTGCAGAGAATGCCTTACTAAAAATTGCTTATTATTTTCTTGTGCTCCTCGTTGGGTTCGACGCTCTTACTTATCGAAAGGACTAGTATTGATCCCCTATACTTGTAGGTCATAAACATTCATACTAGTCGATCGGTCTCTATAAAACGATGAATCGTTGCCGAGTAAGGAACGACACATGTCGTAGTAGGGCCCCCAACTTAGCAGTCGAGGTAGACCTATCTAATTCATGTACATGTACGTACATCCATGCTACAAGAAAGTAAATATGGGCACGTACGTACATGCATATGGACATGGCTCATGTACATGGAGAGGCAAAATGGCAGAGTCAACATACGACAACAACAATGTCCTGTTCATCTACAGCCAACTGGCTGGGTCGGAATGGAGGAAACAACAACTAGGATGAGGGTGTCACATCCTGCAAAATAGAGGAAATGGACTTCTGTTCAACCGGTTATGGTCGAAACAAGATTGATAAAATGGCAGGGGTGCATGGCGTCCTGCATAACTAAGGAAATATACTTCTATTCAATCAACTACAATCGAAACAGGGTCGTGTTCAAAGAGATGGTGTGGCATGCCACAAGACATAGGAAACAGACTTCTGTTCAACCGACTATGGTCGGAACGGGGTACAGGTGTGTGGCGTACCATAAAACAGAGGAAACAAACCGGCTACGATCGAAGAAACGGGGTCCATGGGGTGTGCGTACCGCAAGATGGGACTCCATGGGTTACCGTTCATCCACCGCCAACTTCCTCCAGCTTCTATAGGGCCCTCTTCATCCACCCCAACAACGAGTACTGTTACGTACGACGGGGTCCGTCCTGTTCATCCAACGCTAATCCCCTTTGACTGGGGTGGGGCTTACTAGCGGGCAGAAGAAATAAGAACTGTTCATCCATATATAGCCAACCAATCGACTAGGTCGACTCACCATGTATCACACAAGGGGCTCGATCGATCGATGCAACATATCAACTTGTTCCATGTATCGTGCACACGACAACAACGAGCACTGTTCATCGAGAGGCAACCAAACAGACTACTAGCAGCTCAACTCATGTCTCGCACGGGGGATCAACTAGTTTCACTAAGGAGCGAAGGGATCACTTAGGTTCAGTTAACAGAGAAGGAAGCACTCGAGTTCAGTATGCAGTGTCAAGGATCGATCGATCATGTTAAATACGTAGTGCGAGGGATCGCTTGGGTTCCGTAAGCGAACGAACGCCTCGCTCGGGTTTAGTTATCAGCTCGCGAGTGCCTCACACACATGCGCATACGAGAGAAACACACTGCATCGGTTGGCCCAGACCACCCACCGATTTCCCACCGTAACCGTGAATTCCCTGAAAATTTCCCCACCCTCACTTCTACCATGATTTTTTACATCATTTACGGCCAAATGAATGTCATGCAGGTGTATCTCCGGTCCGCCCAGTAGGAAAAACTCATTTTCTATCATATTTTTTTGTAATGGAAGTAGAAGCACACCACATCTATGATGATAGGTGTTTTTATCACAATTATCGTCATGGAAGTGTCATATCCATGAAAGTAAAAGTTCTTGTTCATGTTGGAAATATGCCCTAGAGGCAATAATAAATTAGTTATTATCATATTTCCTTGTTCATGATAACTCATTTATTATCCATGCTATAATTGTATTGATCGGAGACTTAGATGCATGTGTGGATACATAGACAAAACCATGTCCCTAGTATGCCTCTAATGGACTAGCTCGTTGATCAAAGATGGTTAAGGTTTCCTAGCCATGGACATGAGATGTCATTTGATAACGGGATCACATAATTAGGAGAATGGTGTGATGGACAAGACCCAAACTACAAACGTAGCATATGATCGTGTCAGTTTATTGCTACTGTTTTCTGCATGTCAAGTATATGTTCCTATGACCATGAGATCATGCAACTCATTGACACCGGAGGAGTGCCTTGTGTGTATCAAACATCGCAACGTAACTAGGTGACTATAAAGGTACTCTACAGGTATCTCCGAGGGTGTCTATTGAGTTGGCATGGATCAAGACTGGGAGTTGTTACTCCGTGTGACGGAGAGGTATCTCAGGGCCCACTCGGTAATACAACATCACAACAAGCCTTGCAAGCAATGTGACTAAGTGTTAGTCATGGGATCTTGTATTACGGAACGAGTAAAGAGACTTGCCGGTAACGAGGTTGAACTAGGTATGGATATACCGACGATCGAATCTCGGGCAACTAACATACCGAAGAACAAAGGGAACATCATACGGGATTAACTGAATCCTTGACATAGAGGTTCGACCGATAAAGATCTTCGTAGAATATGTAGGAACCAATATGGGCATCCAGGTCCCGCTATTGGTTATTGACCATAGAGGTGTCTCGGTCATGTCTACATAGTTCTCGAACCCGCAGGGTCTGCACACTTAAGGTTTGGTGACGTTTCGGTAGTATAGAGTTATGTATGGTGGTGACTGAAGGTTGTTAGGAGTCCTGCATGAGATCTTGGTGTGCGTAGGAAATTTTTTGTTTCCCATGCAACGTTACCCAACAGTGGCATCTTGAGCTTGGTCTATGTGTAGATGAGATCTCGAGTAGAACACAAAAGTTTTGTGGGCGTTGATGCTTAGATTGCTTCCTCTCTTGGTCGGATTTTGGTTCAGCGGTATTGTGAGATGAAGCGGCCCGGACCAACATTACTCGTATGCTTACGAGAGACCGGTTCCCTCGACCGCAACTTGTTGCATAGATGGCTTGCGGGTGCCAGTTTCTCTCACTTTAGTTGGATCAGATTCGACAAAGGCGGTCCTTGAGAAGGTTGAAAAGAAACCAGTGTATCACCGTTGTGATTTTTGCGTAGATGAGCATTGTTCTTGCTACATACCCGTAGCAGCCATGTAAAACATGCAACAACAATTAGAGGACGTCTAACTTGTTTTTGCAGGGTATGTTGTGATGTGATATGGCCAATTACATGATGTGATATATGTGATGTATGAGATGATCATGTGATGTATAGATTATCACGACTTGCATGTCGTTGAGTACGGCAACCGGCAGGAGCCATAGGGTTGTCTTTAATTATTGTATGACCTACGTGTCAATCATTAAGCGCTATGTAATGCTTTACTTTATCGCTAAACGGTAGCAATAGTAGTAGAAGCATGTTGGGCGCGACAACCCTGATGAAGACAGGTTGATGGAGATGAAGATGATGGAGATCATGGTGTCTTGCCGGTGATGATGGAGAACATGCCGGTGCTTTCTAGATGGAGATCAAAAGCACAAGTTCATGGCCATATCATGTCACTTATGATTTGCATGTGATGTTAATCCTTTTTATGCACATTCTTTTTGCTTAGGACGACGGTAGCATTATAAGGTGATCCCTCACTTTAATTTCAAGATAAATTGTGTTCTCCCTGAGTGTGCACCGTTGCGAAAGTTTGTCGTGTTGAGACACCACGTGATGATCGGGTGTGATAGACTCTATGTTCACATACAACGGGTGCAAGCCAGTGTTGCACATGCAAAACACTCGGGTTAAACTTGACAAGCCTAGCATGTACAGACATGGCCTCGGAACACAAGAGACCGAAAGGTCGAATATGAGTCATATAGTAGACATGATCAACATAATTATGTTCACCATTGAAGCCACCTCAACTCACGTGATGATCGGACTTGAGTTGGTGAATTTGGATCATGTATCACTCGAATGACTGGAGGGATGTCAATTTGAGTAGGAGTTCTTAAGTAATATGATTAATTGAACTCATTATCATGAACATAGTCAGTAGTGTCTTTGCAAACTGTGTTGTAGATTACTAGCTCATGCTGTAGCTCCCTTGTATTATTATATGTTTCTAGAGAAATAGAATTGAAAGATGATGGTAGCAATATTGCGGACTAGGTCCGTGATCTGAGGTTTGTCCTCATTGCTGCATAGAAGGCTTATGTCCTTAATGCACCGCTCGGTGCGCCAACCCCTCTAGCGTCGTCTGTAGATGTTGTGAACATCTAACAGGCACGTTCTGATGACTACTTGATAGTTTAGTGCGTCATGCATTACGGCTTAGAATTGAGGCTCTAAAATGTTTTGAACGTCACGGAACATATGAGATGTTCTAAAAAGCTGAAATTAGGATCTCAGGCTCGTGGCCGTGTTGCGAGATATGAGATCTCCAACAAGATTCTTTGCCTGCAAGATGAAAGAGAATAGATCAATCGTTGAACATGTGCTCAGATTGTCTGGGTGCTACAATCGCTTGAATCGAGTGGGAGTTGATCTTCCAGATAAGATAGTGATTGATATAGTTCTACAAGTCACTATCACTAAGCTACTAGAACTTGGTGATGAACTATAAAATGCCAAGTATAGAAATAATGATCCCTGAGCTGTTCGCGATGTTTGACACCACAAAGGTAGAAATCAAGATGGAGCGTCAAGTGTTTATGGTTAGTAAAACCACTAGTTTCAAGAAGAGCAAGGAGGGAAACTTCATGGATGGCAAGTCAGTTGCTGCTCCAGTGAAGCAACCCAAAGTTGAACTCAAACCCGAGACTAAGTGCTTCGATTATGAGGAGAGTGGTCGCTGAAGCGGAACAACCCTAGATACTTGGTAGATAAGAAGGCTGGCAACGTCAATAGAACTATATTTGATATACATGTTATTGATGTGTACCTTGCTAGTACTCCTAGTAGCACCTGAGTATTGGATACCGGTTAAGTTGCTAAATGTTAGTAACTCAAAATAAAAGCTACAGAATAAACGGAGAACTAGCTAAGGGTGAGGTGACGATGTGTGTTGGAAGTGTTTCCAAGGTGGATGTGATCGACATCGCATGCTCACTCTACCTTCGGGATTAGTAACAAACCTAAGTAAGTGTTATTTGGTGTTTTGCGTTGAGCATGAACGTGATTAGATCATGTTTATTGCAACATGGTTAATCATTTAAGTTAGAGAATAATGGTTATTCTATTTAGATGAATAATACCTTCAATGGTCATGCACCCAGTGAGAATGGTTTGTTGAATTTTGATCGTAGTAATACACATGTTCAAAACATTTATGCCAAAAGATGCAAAGTTAATAATGATAGTACCACATACTTGTGGCACTGCCGCTATATGTCATATTGGTATAAAACGCATGAAGAAACTCCATGTTGATGGATCTTTGGACTCTTTCGATTTCGAATCGGTTGAGACATGCGAACCATGCCTCTTGGTCAAAGATGACTAAGGACCCCGTTTTCTAGTTTGACGGAGCGGGCAAGTGATTTATTGGAAATGATACATGTTGATGTATGCAATCCAATGAGTCTTGTAGCGTGCGGTGGATATCGTTATTTTCTTACCTTCACTGATGATTTGGGTAGATATAGTGTATGTTTACTTAATTAAACACAAGTCTGAATCGTTTGAAAAGTTCAAGCAAATTCAGAGTGAAGTTTAAGATCATCGTGACAAGAAGATAAAAATATCTGCGATATGATCGTGGAGGTGAATATCTGAGTTACGAGTTTGGCATAAAACTTTAGACAATGTGAAAGTTGTTTCACAACACACGCCACCTGGAACACCATAGTGTGATGGTATGTCCGAACGTCATAGTCGTGTTCTATTGGATATGGTGCATGTTATGATGTCTCTTATCGTTTTGCTACTATAATTTTGGGGTTGTGCATTAGAGACAAGTACATTCACTTTAAATAGGGCACCATCTAAATCCATTGAGATGGCACCGTGTGAATTATGGTTTGATAGAAACCCAAGCTGTCATTTCTTGATGTTTGGGGCTACGACGCTTGTGTGGAAAATGTTTTCACCTAATGAGCTCGAACCCAAAGCGGACAACTGCATCTTCGTAGAATACCCTAAGAACAGTTGGGTGAACCTTCTATCCCAGATCCAAGCATAAAGTGTTTGTTGCTAAAACGGGTCCTTTACCAAGAAAAAGTTTCTCTCAAAATAATTGAGTGGGAGGAAGATAGAACTTGATGAGGTTGTTGAACCTTTGTTTCAACCAGAGAGTAGCACAGCACAGGAAGTTGTTTCTGTGAAGCCTACGTTAGTTGAAGAGGAAGTTAATGATGATGATCATGAAGCTTCAGATCAAGTTACTATCGAACTTCATAGGTCGACAAGGACGTGTACTGCTCCTGAGCAGTATGACAACCCTGTCTTGGAGGTCATGTTGTTGGACAACGATGAACCTACGAACTATGGAGAAGCGATGATGGGCTCGAAAACCAACAAATGGTTAGAGGCCATGAAATCCGAGAAAGGATCCATGTATGAAAACCAAGTATAGACTTTGGTGGACTTGCTCGTTGGACGGCAGGTTGTTAAGTACAAATGGATCTTTAAAATGAAGACAGACACTGATGGTAAATGTCACCATTTGTAAAGCTCGACTTGTTGCAAACAAGTTTACGACAAGTTCAAGGAGTTGACTACGATGAGACTTTCTCACTCGTAGCGATGCTAAAGTCTGTTGAAACTATGTTAGCATTTGCTGCACTTTCAATTATGAAATCTGGCAGATGGATGTCAAAGCATCGTTTTCTTAACGGTTTACTTGAGGAAAGGTTGTATGTGATACAACCAGAAGGTTTTGTCAGTCCTAAGGATGCTAAAAGGTGTGCAAGCTTCAGTGATCCTTCTATGAACTAAAGCAAGCATCTCGGAGTTGGAATATACACTTTGATGAGGTGATTAAAGTTTTTGAGTCTATACAAAGTTTACGAGAAACTTGTATTTACAATAAAGTGAGTGAGAGCACTGTAGAGTTTCTGATAAGCATATGTGGTTGACATATTGTTGATCGGAAATGATATAGAATTTCTGGAAAGCATAAAGGGTTGTTTGAAAAGAGTTTTTCAAAGGAAGACCTGGATAAAGCTACCTAATTGTTGAGCATCAAGATCTATAGAGATAGATCAAGATAGTTGATGAGACTTTCAATGAGTACATACCTTGACAAGTTTTTGAAAGAGTTCAAAATGGATCAGTCAGAGAAAGAGTTCTCGCCTGATTTGTAAGGTATAAAGTTGAGTAAGACTCAATGCCCAGTGACTGCAGAAGATAGAGAAAAGATAAGTGTCATCCCCTATGCTTCAGCCATAGGCTCTATCATGTGTGCAACACTATGCACAAGACCCGATGTCAGCCTTGCCATAAGTATGGACGGAAGGTTTCAAAGTGATCCTGGAATGGAGCACTGGACATCAGTCAAGATTATCCTTAGTAACTAAAAGACTAAGGAGATGTTTCTCGATTATGGAGGTGATAAAGAGTTCATCATAAAGAGTCACGTCGATGCAAGCTTTAACACCAATCCGGATGACTCGTAGTAGCAATCTAGATACGTATAGTGGAGCAGCCATTTGGAATAGTACCAAGTGGAGTGTGGTAGCAGTGTTTACAGTTTGACATAGAAATTTGCAAACTAGACACGGATCTGAATGTCGCAGACCCGTTGACTATAAGACCTCTCTCACATGCAAAGCATGATCGAGCCCCAGAACTCATTGGGTGTTAGATTCATAACAATGCGTATCACATGGTGATGTGAACTAGATTATTGACTCTAGTGCAAGTGGGAGACTGTTGGAAATATGCCGTAGAGGCAATAAGAAATTAGTTATTATCATATTTCCTTGTTCATAATAAATCATTTATTATCCATGCTATAATTGTATTGATCGGAGACTTAGATGCATGTGTGGATACATAGACAAAACCATGTCCCTAGTATGCCTCTAATGGATTAGCTTGTTGATAAAAGATGGTTAAGGTTTCCTAGCCATGGACATGAGATGTCATTTGATAACGGGATCACATCATTAGGAGAATGGTGTGCGGGACAAGACCCAAACTACAAACGTATCATATGATCGTGTCAGTTTATTGCTACTATTTTCTGCATGTCAAGTATATGTTCCTATGACCATGAGATCATGCAACTCACTGACACCGGAGGAGTGCCTTGTGTGTATCAAACGTCGCAACGTAACTGGGTGACTATAAAGGTACTATACAGGTATCTCCGAGGGTGTCTATTGAGTTGGCATGGATCAAGACTGGGATTTGTTACTCCGTGTGACGGAGAGGTATCTCAGGGCCCACTCGGTAATACAACATCACAACAAGCCTTGCAAACAATGTGACTAAGTTTTAGTCACGGGTTCTTGTATTACGAAACGAGTAAAGAGACTTGCCGGTAACAAGGTTGAACTAGGTATGGATATACCGACGATCGAATCTCGGGCAAGTAACATACCGAAGAACAAAGGGAACATCATACGAGATTAACTGAATCCTTGACATAGAGGTTCGACCGATAAAGATCTTCGTAGAATATGTAGGAACCAATATGGGCATCCAGGTCCCTCTATTGGTTATTGACCGTAGAGGTGTCTCGGTCATGTCTACATAGTTCTCGAACCCGCAGGGTCTGCACACTTAAGGTTTGGTGACGTTTCGGTAGTATAGAGTTATGTATGGTTGTGACCGAAGGTTGTTCGGAGTCCCGGATGAGATCCCGGACGTTACGAGGAGCTCCGGAATGGTCTGAAGGTAAATATTTATATATAGGAAGTCCCATTTTGGTCGCCGGAAAAGTTTCGGGCTAATCGGTAATGTACCGGGAGTGCCGGTAGTGTACCGGGAGACCACCGGGAGGGGTATTTCGACCCAAGAGGCTTCATGGGCTGTGGGAGAGTAAATACCAGTCTTTTGTGGGATGGTGGAAGTCCCACACAAGGCCCATGCGGCTGGGATAAAAATCCCAAAGGGAAAAAGGTGGAAAAAGGCCAAAAAAGGAGGAATCCTAGTCCTACTAGGATTGGAGGAGGAGTCCTCCTCTCCTCCCCACTTTGGCCGACCCAAGGGCTGGATTTTTGGCAAACAAGCCTCCTCCTCCTCTCCTCCTATATATACTGGAGGACTTTAGGGTTTTGGCACAGAATTTTCAGCCACGTGCTACCCGTTCCTCTAGTGCATAGTTTCTCCTCTAGATCGGTTTTCTGCAGTGCTTAGGCGAAGCCCTGCCGGAATAGCTCCGCCACCATCGCCGCAGCGCCTTCATGCTGCCGGAGAACTCTATACCTCTCCGCTCCTTCTTGCTGGATCAAGAAGGCGGAGATTGTCATCAAGTTGTACATGTGCTGAACACGGAGGTGTCGTCCGTTCGGCGCTAGATCGGAAGGACCGTGATCAAGATTGCGAGACGGATCGTGATGAGTTCGTGGGACGGATCGTGATGAGATCACGGGATGGATCATGATGAGTTTGCGGGACGGATCGTGATTGGATCGCGGAACGGATCATGATGAGATCGCGGGACGCTCGGCGATTTGGATCGCGAACACGTTCGACTACACCAACCGCGTTTCTTAACGCTTCCCGCTTAGCGATCTACAAGGGTATGTAGATCCACTCTCCCTCTCATAGATGCTCATCACCATGGATAGATCTGCATGTGCGTAGGAAATTTTTGTTTCCCATGCAATGTTCCCCAACAGGTCAGCCCATAATGTCACACATGTGTCTTTTTTAGTGTAGGCTGATTGCTTGGCAAGTTGGACGACATGATGACAAGGATTTCCAAGGGGCTAGTTGTCTCATTTACAAATGGTAATAGAATGATGTCCGTGGTCATCCTGCCACTGAACATGATGATGGTTGAGGTTCTAGAGGTGGTGGCGGGGCTGGGAATCATTGTGGTTGCCTCATCCCCCTAAAGAGGATGCCATTACGTTATAACAATGTCCCAGCATGGGCACATGCTTAAGTTGCTACTTAGTGGTATAGATGTGATTTCTTCTAGTGACGGCGATCCCACCTTTGCGAAGGTTGAAAACCTTTTCAACCTTGATGGTGTCTCAAACATTGTGTTGGGGAACGTTGCATGGGAAACAAAAAATTTCCTATGCACACGCAAGATCTATCCATGGTGATGAGCATCTATGAGGGGGAGAGTGGATCTACATACCCTTGTAGATCGCTAAGCGGGAAGAGTTAATGAATGCAGTTGATGTAGTCGAACGTCTTCGTGATCCAAATTACCAAGCATCCCGCAATCCAATCATGATCCGTCTTGATCTAGTGCCGAACGGACGACACCTCCGCGTTCAGCACACGTATAGATCGATGACGATCTCCACCTTCTTGATCCGGCAAGAGGGAGAGGAGAGGTAGATGAGTTCTCTTGCAACGTGATGGCGTGGCAGCGATGGTGGTGGAACTATTCCAGCAAGGCTTCACCTAAGCACCACTGAAACAATCTAGAGGAGAAACTACGATCTAGAGATGAGGGTAGTAGGTGGCTGATTTCTATAGTGAAAAACCCTCAATACCTCTAGTATATATAGGAGGAGGGAGGGAGGATACTTGAACTCCAAGGGGACAACCCTTGGTTCGGCCGAAGTGGGAGGAGGAGGAGTCCTCCTCCAGTCCTAGTAGGATTAGGACTCCTTCTCTCCCACTTGGAAACCCTCTTTTCACCTTGGGTTTCTCCTCCTAGCCGCATGGGCCTGTTGTGGGACTTCAGCCAGCCCACCAAGGGCTGGTATACCTCCTCCCACAGCCTATGTAGCCTCTTGGGTCGAAATACCCCTCCTGACGGTCCCCCAGTATCCTCCCGGCACTTCCGGTACACTACTAGTGAGCCCGAAATTTTTCCAGCGACTAAAACAGGACTTCCTATATATCAATATTTACCTCCAGACCATTCCGGAGCTCCTCGAGACATCCGAGATCTCATTCGGGACTCCAAACAACCTAAAGTCATCACCATACATAACTCTATACTACCGAAACGCCACTGAACCTTAAGTGTGCAGACCCTGCGGGTTCGTGAATAATGTAGACATGATCGAGACACCTCTACGGTCAATAACCAATAGCGGGATCTAGATGCCCATATTGGTTGCTACATATTATACGAATATATTTATTGTTTGAACCTCTACGTCAAGGATTCAGTTAATCTCGTACGATGTTCCCTTTGTTCTTCGGTATGTTACTAGCCCGAGATTCGATCGTCTGTATCTCTATACCTAGTTCAATCTCGTTACCGGCAAGTCTCTTTACTCGTTCCGTAATACAAGATCTCGTTGCTAACACTTTAGTCACATTGCTTGCAAGGCTTGTTGTGATTTTGTATTACCAAGTGGGCCCTGAGATACCTCTTCGTCACACGGAGTAACAAATCCCAGTCTTGATCCATACCCACTCAACAAACGCTCTCGGAGATACCTGTAGAGTACCTTTATAGTCACCCAGTTACGTTGCAACGTTTGATACACAAAAGGCACTCCTCGAGTGTCAGTGAGTTGCATGATCTCATAGTCACAGGAACAGATACTTGACATTCAGAAAAACTATAGCAATAAACTGACACGATCATATTCTATGTTTATAGTTTGGGTCTTGTCCATCGGATCATTCTCCCAATGATGTGATCCTGTTATCAAATGACATCTCATGTCAATGGCTAGGAAACCTTGACCATCTTTGATTAACGAGCTAGTCTACTAGAGGCATACTAGGGACAAAGTGTTGTCTATGTATCCACACATGCATTGTGTTTCCAGTCAATACAATTATAGCATGGATAATAAACAATTATGATGAACAAGGAAATATAATAATAACCATTTTATTTTTGCCTCTAGGGCATATTCCCAACAGTCTCCCACTTGCACTAGAGTCAATAATCTAGCTCACATCACTACGTGATTTACATTGTAATGAATCGAACACCCATACAGTTCTGGTGTTGATCATGTTTAGCCCTTGGAAGAGGTTTAGTCAACGGGTCTGGAACATTCATATCCGTGTGCACTTTGCAAATATTTATGTCGTCCTCCTTGATTTACTCATGGATGGAATTGAAGCATCACTTTATGTGTCTCATTCTCGTGTGAAACCTTGGTTCCTTGTCTAGGGCAATGGCACCAGTGTTATCACAGAACAGATTCACTCGATGCAGTGCACTGGGCACTACTCCAAGATCTGTCATGAACTCCTTCATCCAGACACCTTCCTTCGCTGCCTCCGAGGCTGTGATGTACTCCGCTTCGCATGTAGAATAGGCTACCATGCTCTGCTTGGAACTGCACCAGCTTACCACTCCCCCATTGAGAATAAATACGTATCCGGTTTGCGACTTAGAGTCATCCGGATCAGTGTCAAATCTTGCATCGACGCCTTTACAACGAGCTCTTGATCACCTACATAAACGAGAAACATTTCCTTAGTCCTTTTCAGGTACGTAAGGATATTCTTGACCGTCGTCTAGTGCTCCATTCCTAGATCACTTTGAAACCTTCCGGCCATACTTATGGCAAGGCCGATATCGGGTCTTGTGCACAACATCGCATACATGATAGATCCTATAGCTGAAGCATAGGGGATGACACTCATATTCTCTCTATCTTCTTCAGTCATTGGGCATTGAGTCTTATTCAACTTCACACCTTGCAACACAGGCAAGAACCCCTTCTTGGACTGATCCATTTTGAACTTCTTCAAAACTTTATAGAGGTATGTGCTCTCTGAAATTCCTATTAAGCGTCTCGATCTATCTCTATAGATTTTGATGCCTAATATGAAAGCAGCTTCTCCTACGTCCTTCATTGGAAATTTTTTGTTCAAATATTCCTTCACGCTTTCCAGCATTTCTATATTGTTTCCAATCAACAATATGTCATCCACATATAATATTAGAAACACTATAGGGCTCCCACTCACTTTCTTGTAAATACAAGTTTCTCCGTCAACTTGTATAAACCCTAACGCTTTGATCACCCCATCAAACCGCAAATTCAAACTCCGAGATGCTTGCACCAGTCCATAAATGGATCGCTGGAGTCTGTAAACTTTGTCAGCATTCTCTGGATCAACAAAACCTTTCGGTTGTATCATATACAACTCTTCCTTAAGGAAACCGTTAAGGAACGCTGTTTTGACATCCATCTGCCAAATTTCATAGTCTAAATATGCAGCTATTGCTAAGATGATTCTGACGGACTTAAGCATTGCTACAGGTGAGAAGGTCTCATTGTAGTCAGCTCCTTGAACTTATGAAAAACCCTTTGCCACAAGTCGAGCTTTATAGACGGTGATATTACCATCCGCTCCCGTCTTCCTCTTAAAGATCCATTTGTTCTGAATGGCCTTTCGCCCTTCAGCTAGTACTTCCAAAGTCCATACTTTTTTTTCATACATGGATCCCATCTCGGATTTCATGGCCTCTAACCATTTCTCGGAATTCGGGCCCATCATCGCTTCTCCATAGCTCGTAGGTTCATTGTTTTCTAACAACATGACCTCTAAGATAGGTTTTCCATAGCACTCAGGAGCAAACGCGCCCTTGTCGACCTATGAGGTTCAATAGTAACTTGATCCAATGCTTGATGATCATCATCATTAACTTCATCTTCAACTACCATAGGCTCCACAGAAACATCTTTCTGCGCGTTTGCTCCTCATAAGAGGTTCAACAACCTCATCAAGTTCTATCTTCCTCCCACTCAATTCTTTCGAGAGAAACTCTTTCTCAGGAAATGTTCCGTTTTTAGCGACAAACACTTTGCCTTCGGATTTGAGATAGAAGGTATACCCAACTGTCTCTTTTGGGTATCCTATGAAGACGCATTTTCTGCTTTGGGTTCCACCTCTTCAGGCTGAAGTTTTTTGACATAAGCATCACATCCCCAAACATTCAGAAATGACAACTTTGGCTTCTTGCCAAACCACAGTTCATATGGCGTCGTCTCAACGGATTTTGATGGTGCCCTATTTAAAGTGAATGCATCTGTCTCTAATGCATAACCCCAAAACAATAGTGGCAAATCAGCAAGAGACATCATAGAATGCACCATATCTAATATGGTTCGATAACGACGTTCGGACACACCATTACGCTGTGGTGTTCCATGGGGTGTCAATTGTGAAACAATTCCACATTGTCTTAAGTGACTGCCAAACTCATACCTCAGATATTCACCTCCGCGATCAGATCGTAGGAATTTAATCTTCTTGTTACGATGATTCTCACCTTCACTCTGAAATTGCTTAAACTTTTCAAACGGTTTAAAATTGTGTTTCATTAATTAAATATACCCATATCTACTTAAGTCATCAATGAAGGTGAGAAGATAACGATATCCACCGCACGCCTCAATGCTCATCAGACCGCACACATCAGTATGTATGATTTCCAACAAGTCACTTGCCCGTTCCATTGTTCCAGAGAATGGCGTTTTAGTCATCTTGCCCATGAGGCATGGTTCACATGTGTCAAGTGATTCAAAATCAAGTGACTCCAAAAGTCCATCAGCATGGAGCTTCTTCATGCATTTTTACACCAATATGACCTAAACGACAATGCCACAAGAAAGTGGTAATATCATTATCAACTCTACGTCTTTTGGCATCAATGTTATGAACATGTGTATCATCACTATCGAGATTCAATATGAATAAACCCCTCACATTGGGTATGACCACAAAATATATTACTCATATAAATAGAACAACCATTATTGTCCGATTTAAATGACTATCCATCTCGCAGTAAACAAGATCCATATATAATGTTCATGCTTAACGCAAGCACTAAATAACAATTATTTAGGTTCATCACTAATCTCGATGGTAATCTAAGAGCGAGCGTGCCGACGACGATCACATCAACCTTGGAACCATTTCCCACGTGCATCATCACTTCGTCCTTTGCCAGCCTTCGTCTATTCCGTAGTTCCTGTTTTGAGTTGCAAATGTGAGCAACCGAGCCGGTATCAAATACCCAGGCACTACAACGAGAGTTGGTAAGGTACACATCAATAACATGTATATCATATATACCTTGTTTGTTGTTGGCCGCCTTCTTGTCGGCCAGATACTTGGGGTAGTTCCGCTTCCAGTGATTAGTTCCCTTGCAATGAAAGCACTCAGTTTTTGGCTTGGGTCCAGCCTTGGGTTTCTTCACGGGAGGGGCAACTGCTTTGCCACTCTTCTTGGAGTTACCCTTCTTGACCTTGCCATTCTTCTTGAAACTATTGGTTTTATTGACCATCAACACTTGCTGCTCCTTCTGAATCTCAAACTCAACGACTTTTAACATCGCAAACAGCTCGGCAACTGACTTGTTCATATCGTGCATGTCATAGTCCAACACAAAGCTCTTGTAGCTAGGTGGCAATGACTAAAGATCGTTGTTAGTGATCGCCTCAGTCGGAAGGGGCATTCCTAATTCGGACAGATGGGTAGAATACGCAGACATTCTGAGTATGTGTTCACTGATAGACTTGTTCTCCTCCATTTTGCAAGCATAGAACTTATCGGAGGTCTCATACCTCTCGATCCGGGCATTCTTCTAAAACATAAACTTCAACTCCTGGAACGTATCATATGCTCCATGACATTCAAAACGTCTTTGAAGTCCCGGTTCTAAGCCATACAACATTGCACATTGAACCATTGAGTAATCATCAGAACGAGCCTGCCAGGCATTCGCAATGTCTGTAGACTCCACTGGAGCGGGTGGATCACCAAGTGGTGCATCAAGGACATAAACCTTCTGGGAAGCTGTGAGGATAATCCTCAGATTATGGGCCTATTTTACAAAGTTACTATTGGGGAACATTGCATGGGAAACAAAAAATTTCCTACGCACACGCAAGATCTATCCATGGTGATGAGCATCTACGAGAGGGAGAGTAGATATACGTACCCTTGTAGATAACTAAGCGGGAAGCGTTAAGAAACGTGGTTGGTGTAGTCAAACGCCTTCATGATCCAAATCGCCGAGCGTCCCACGATCCAATCACGATCCGTCCCGATCAAGCACCGAACGGACAGCACCTCCGCGTTCAGCACACGTGCAGCTTGATGACGATCTCCGCCTTATTGATCCCGCAAGAGGGAGCAGAGAGGTAGACGAGTTCTCCGGCAGCGTGACGGTGCTGCAGTGATGGTGGTGGAGCAATTCTGGCAGGGCTTTGCCTAAGCACTGCAGAAAACCGATCTAGAGGAGAAACTATGCACTAGAGGAGAGGGTAGCACGTGGCTGAAAATGGGGTGAAAAAACCCTAAAACCTCTAGTATATATAAGAGGAAGGGAGGAGGAGTCTTGGCACAAGGGACAAGCCCTCTAGGCTTGGGCCAAAGTGGGGGGAGAGGAGGAATCCTCCTCCAATCCTAGTAGGACTAGGACTCCTCCTTATTGTGGTCTTTTTGCCTTTTTCCACCTTTTTCTCTTTGGGCTTTTCTTCCCAGCCACATGGGCCTCATGTGGGACTTCCACCAGCCCACTAAGGGCTGGTATTCACTCTCCCATAGCCCATGTAGCCTCTTGGGTCGACATATCCCTCCCGATGGTCTTCCGGTACACTACCGACACTCTCGGTACACTATCGATGAGCCCGGAACTTTTCCGGCGACCAAAATAGGACTTCCTATATATCGATCTTTACCTCCGGACCATTCCGAATCTCCTCGTGAAGTCCGAGATCTCATACGGGACTCTTAACAACCTTCGGTCACCACCATGCATAACTCTATACTACCAAAACGTCACCAAACCTTAAGTGTGCAGACCCTGCGGGTTCGAGAACTATGTAGACATGACCGAGACACCTCTACCGTCAATAACCAATAGCAAGACCTGGATGCCCATATTGGTTCCTACATATTCTATGAAGATCTTTATCTATCGAACCTCTATGTCAAGGATTCAGTTAATCCCGTATGATGTTCCCTTTGTTCTTAGGTATGTTACTTGCCCGAGATTCGATCATCGATATCTTTGTACCTAGTTCAACCTCGTTACCGGAAAGTCTCTTTACTCGTTCCGTAATACAAGATCCCGTGACTAACACTTAGTGACATTGTTTGCAAGGCCTATTGTGATGTTGTATTACTGAGTGGGCCCTAAGATACCTCTCCATCACACGGACTAACAAATCCTAGTCTTTATCTATGCCAACCCAACAGACACCCTCGGAGATACCTGTAGAGCACCTTTATAGTTACCCAGTTACGTTGCGATGTTTAATACACACAAGGCACTCCTCCGGTGTCCGTGAGTTGCATGATCTCATGGTCGTCGGAACATATACTTGACATGCTGAAAACAGTAGCAATAAACTGACTTGATCATATGCTATGTTTGTAGTTTGGGTCTTGTCCATCACATCATTCTCCTAATGATGTGATGCCATTATCTAATGACATGACATGTCAATGGCTAGGAAACCTTGACCATCTTTGATCAACGAGCTAGTTCACTAGAGGAATACTAGGGACAAAGTGTTGTCTATTTATCCACACATGTAATGTGTTTCCAATCAATAAAACTATAGCATGGACAATAAACAATTATCATGAACAAGGAAATATAATAATTAACACTTTATTTATTGCCTCTAGGGCATATTTCCAATAGTCTCCCACTTGCACTAGATTCAATAATCTATTTCACGTCACTATGTGATTTACATTGTAATGAATCAAACACCCATGCACTTCTGGTGTTGATCATGTTTAGCCCTTGTAAGAGGTTTAGTCAACGGTCTGCAACATTCAGATCTGTGTGCACTTTGCAAATATTTATGTCATTCTCCTTGATGTAATCGCGGATGGAGTTGAAGCATCGCTTTATGTGTCTGGTCCTCTTGTGAAACCTTGGTTCCTTGGCCAGAGCAATGGCACCAGTGTTGTCACAGAACAGTGTCATTGGATTCAGTGCACAGGGCACTACTCCAAGATCTGTCATGAACTGCTTCATCCAGACACCTTCCTATGCCGCCTCCGAGGCTGCAATGTACTCTGCTTCGCATGTAGAATCGGCTACCACGCTTTTCTTGGAACCGCACCAGCTTACCGCTCCCCCGTTAAGAATGAATACGTATCCAGTTTGTGACTTAGAGTCATCCGGATCAGTGTCAAAGCTTGCATCGACGTAACCCTTTACGACGAGCTCTTCATCACCTCCATAAACGAGAAACATTTCCTTAGTCCTTTTCAGGTACTTAAGGATATTCTTGACCGCCTCCCAATGCTCCATTCCAGGATCACTTTGAAACCTTCCGGCCATACTTATGGCAAGGCTGACATCGGGTCTTGTGCACAGCATTGCATACATGATAGAGCCTATGGCTAAAGCATAGGGTATGACACTCATCTTTTCTCTATCCTCTACAGTCACTAGGCATTGAGTCTTACTCAACTTCACACCTTGTGAGACAGGCAAGAACCCCTTCTTGGATTGATCCATTTTGAACTTCTTCAAAACTTTATCAAGGTATGTGCTCTGTGAAAGTGCTATTAATTGTTTCGATCTATCTCTATAGATCTTAATGCCTAATATGAAAGCAGCTTCTCCTAGTTCCTTCATTGCAAAACTCTTGTTCAAATATTCCTTCACGCTTTCCAGCATTTATATATTGTTTCCAATCAGCAATATGTCATCCACATACGATATTAGAAACGCTATAGAGCTCCCACTCACTTTCTTGTAAATACAAGCTTCTTCATAAACTTGTATAAACCAAAACGCTTTGATCACCTCATCAAAGCTCTTATTCCAACTCCAAGATGCTTGCAGCCATAAATGGATCGCTGGAGTTTGCAAACTTTGTCAGCATTCTCTGGATCGACAAAACCTTTTGGTTGCATCATATACAACTCTTCCGCAAGGAAACCGTTAAGGAACACTGTTTTGACATCCATCTGCCAAATTTCATAGTCAAAATAAGCAGCTATTGCCAACATGATTCTGGTAGACTTAAGCATCGCTACGGGTGAGAAGGTCTCATCGTAGTCAACTCCTTGAACTTGTGAAAAACCCTTTGCCACAAGTCGAGCTTTATATACGGTGACATTACCGTCTGTGTCCGTCTTCTTCTTAAAGATCCATTTGTTCTGAATGGCCTTTCGCCCTTCAGGTAATACTTCCAAAGTCCATACTTTCTTTTCATACATGGATCACATCTCGGATTTCATGGCCTCTAACCATTTCTCAGAATTCGGGCCCATCACCGCTCCTCCATAGCTCGTAGGTTCATTGTTGTCCAACAACATGACCTCCAAGACAGGGTTGTCGTACCACTCAAGAGCAGTACGCGCCCTTGTCGACCTATGAGGTTCAATAGTAACTTGATCTGAAGCTTCATGATCATCATCATTAACTTCTTCAACTGTCATAGGCTCCATAGAAACATCTTTCTGTGTTGCGCTACTCTCTAGTTGAAGTAAAGGTTCAATAACCTCATCAAGCTCTATTTTCCTCCCACTCAATTCTTTCGAGAGAAACTCTTTCTCAAGAAATGTTCCGTTCTTAGCGACAAATACGTTGCCTTCGGATCTGAGATAGAAGGTATACCCGACTGTCTCTTTCGGGTATCCTATGAAGATGCATTTCTCCGCTTTGGGTTCCAGCTTTTCAGGCTGAAGCTTTTTGACATAAGCATCACATCCCCAAACTTCAAGAAAGGACAACTTCGGCCACTTGCCAAACCATAGTTCATATGGCATCGTCTCAACGGATTTCAATGGTGCCCTATTTAAAGTGAATGCAGCTATCTCTAATGCAGAACCCCAAAACGATAGTGGCAAATCAGCAAGAGACATCATAGAACGCACCATATCTAATAAGGTTCGATTACGACGTTCGAACACACCATTATGTTGCGGTGTTCCAGGCGGTGTCAAGTGTGAAACAATTCCACACTGTCTTAAGTGACTGCCAAACTCATAACTCAGATATTCACCTCCTCGATCAGATTGTAGGAATTTAATCTTCTTGTTACGATGATTCTCAACTTCACTCTAAAATTGCTTGAACTTTTCAAACGTTTCAGACTTGTGTTTCATTAAGTAAATATACCCATATCTACTTAAGTCATCAGTGAAGGTGAGAAAATAATGATATCCACCACGCGTTGTAACATTCATTGGACCGCACACATCAGTATGTATGATTTCTAATAAGTCATTTGCCCCGTTCCATTGTTCCAGAGAACGGCATTTTAGTCATCTTTCCCATGAGGCATGGTTCACATGTGTCAAGTGATTCAAAATTAAGTGACTCCAAAAGTCCATCAGCATGGAGCTTCATCATGCGTCTTACACCAATATGACCTAAATGGCAGTGCCATAAGAAAGTGGTACTATCATTATCAACTCTACATATTTTGGCATCAATATTATGAACATGTGTGTCATCACTATCAAGATTCAATATGAATAAACCCCTCACATTGGGTGCATGACCATAAAAGATATTACTCATATAAATAGAACAACCATTATTCTCTGATTTATATGAGTAACCGTCTCGCAATAAACAAGATCCAGATATAATGTTCATGCTTAACGCAGGCACTAAATAACAATTATTCAGGTTCATCACTAATCCCGATGGTAATCGAAGAGAGAGCATGCCGATAGCGATCACATCAACCTTGGAACCATTTCCAATGCACATCGTCACTTCATCCTTTGCTAGCCTTCGTCTATTCCGCAGTTCCTGTTTTGAGTTGCAAATGTGAGCAACTGAACCGGTATCAAATACCCAGGCACTACAACAAGAGCTAGTAAGGTACACATAAATAACATGTATAACATCATATATACCTTGTTTATCGTTGGTCGCCTTCTTGTGAGCCAGGTACTTGGGGCAGTTCCGCTTCCAGTGACCAGATCCCTTGCAATGAAAGCACTTAGTTTCTGGCTTGGGTCCATGCTTGGGATTCTGTACAGGAGTAGCAACTGCTTTGCCATCCTTCTTGGTTTTACCCTTCTTGCCCTTGCCCTTGCCATTCTTCTTGAAACTAGTGGTTTTATTGACCATCAACAATTGATGTTCTTTCTGGATTTCAGACTCAGCGACTTTTAGCATCGCAAACAGCTCGGCGACTAACTTGTTCATCCCGTGCATGTTATAGTTCATCACAAAGCTCTTGTAACTAGGTTGTAGTGATTGAAGAACTCTGTCAGTGATCGCCTCTGGCGAAAGGGCAATTCCCAACTCTGCTAGACGAGTCGAATACCCAGACATTCTGAGTATGTGTTCACGGACAGACCTGTTCTCCTCCATTTTGCAAGCATAGAACTTATCGGAGGTCTCATACCTCTCGATCCGGGCATTCTTCTGAAAGATAAACTTCAACTCCTGGAACATATCATATGCTCCATGACATTCTAAACGTCTTTGAAGTCCCGGTCCTAAGCCATACAATATTGCACACTGAACTATTGAGTAATCTCCAAAACGTGCTTCCCAAGCGTTCTTAACGTCTTTGGATTGCATGTCTTCTGGTTGGTCACCAAGCGGTGCATCAAGGACATATGATTTCAAGGAAGCCGTGAGGATAATCCTCAGATTACGGCCCCAGTCAACAAAGTTACTTCCATCATCTTTCAACTTAGCTTTCTCTAGGAATGCATTAAAATTCAGGGGTGCTACTACACGAGCCACTGATCTACAACATAAATATGCAAAGGTTACTTAGACTATTGTTCAAGATAATGAGTTTATTTCATCAAATTACTAAAGCTCCCACTCAATTGACATCCCTCAGATCATCTGAGTGTCACATGATACAAACTCACCAACTCAAGTCCAATCATCACGTGAGTTGAGATGGTTTCAATGGTGAACATCATCATGTTGATCATATCTACTATATGACTCATGTTCGACCTTTCGGTCTCTTGTGTTTCGAGGCCATGTCTGTACATGCTAGGCTCATCAAGTTTAACCCGAGTGTTCTGCATGTGCAACACTGGCTTGCACCCGTTGTATGTGAACGTAGAGTCTATCACACCCGATCATCATGTGGTGTCTCAACACGACAAACTTTCGCAACCGTGCACACTCGAGGAGAACACAATTCATCTTGAAATTTAAGTGAGGGATCACCTTATAATACTACCGTCGTCCTAAGAAAAACAAGGTGCATAAAAGGATTAACATCACACGCAAATCATAAGTGACATGATATGGCCATGAACTTGTGCTTTTGATCAACATCTTGAAAGCACCGACATGATCTCCATCGTCACCGGCACGACACCATGATCTCCATAATCTTGATCTCCATCAACATTTTGCCATCGGGGTTGTCACGCCCATCATGCTTCTACTACTCTTGCTACCATTTAGCGATAAGTAAAGCATTACATAGCGCTTAATGATTAACACGCAGGTCACACAATAATTAAAGACAACCGTATGGCTCCTGCCGGTTGGCGTACTCATCGACATGCAAGTCGTGATATTCTATACAACACATGATCATCTCATACATCACATATATCACATCATGTAATTGGTCATATCACATCACAACATACCCTGCAAAAACAAGTTAGACCTCCTCTAATTGTTGTTGCATGTTTTACGTGGCTTCTACGGGTATCTAGCAAGAACAATTCTCACCTACGCATAAACCACAACAGTGATACATAAGTTGCTTTTCAACCTTCTCAAGGACCGCCTTTGTCGAATCCAATCCAACTAAAGTAGGAGAAACAGGCACCCACCAGCCATCTTTGTGCAACGAGGTTACACGTCTGTTGATGGAACCGGTCTCTCGTAAGCGTACGAGTAAGGTTGGTCCGGGCCGCTTCATCCCACAATACCGCTGAACCAAAACACGACCAAGGGAGGAATAAATCTAAGCATCAACACCCACAAACTCTTTGTGTTCTACTCGGGATCTCATCTACACATAGACCTAGCTAATGATGCCACTGTTGGGGAACGTTGCATGGGAAACAAAAAAATTCCAACGCACACGCAAGATCTCTCCATGGTGATGAGCGTTTACGAGAGGAAGAGTAGATCTATGTACCCTTGTAGATCGCTAAGTGGGAAGCGTTAATAAACGCGGTTGGTGTAGTCAAACATCTTCGCGATCCAAATCGCCGAGCGTCCCACGATCCAATCACGATCCGTCCCGATCAAGCACCGAATGGAAGGCACCTCTGCGTTTAACACATGTGCATCTTGATGACGATCTCCACCTTCTTGATCCAGCAAGAGGGAGCAGAGAGGTAGACGAGTTCTCCAGCAGCGTGACGGTGCCGCGGCGATAGTGGTGGCACAATTCCGGCAGGGCTTCGCCTAAGCACTGCAGAAACCGATCTAGAGGAGAAACTATGCACTAGAGGAGAGGGTAGCACGTGGCTGAAAATCAAGTGCAAAAACCCTAAAACCTCTAGTATATATATGAGGAAGAGAGGAGGAGGCTTGGCGCAAGGTCCAAGCCCTCTAGGCTTCGGCCAAAGTGGGAGGAGAGGAGGAATCCTCCTCCAATCCTAGTAGGACTAGGACTCCTCCTTATTTTGGTCTTTTTGCATTTTTCCAACTTTCTATCTTTGGGCTTTTCTTCCCAGCCGCACGGGCCTTATGTGGGACTTCCACCAGCCCACTAAGGGCTGGTATTCACTCTCCCACAACCCATGTAGCCTCTTGGGTCGAAATACCCCTCCCAATGGTCTCCCGGTACACTACCGGCACTCCCGGTACACTACCGGCACTCCCGGTACACTACCGATGAGCCCAAAACTTTTCCGACAACCAAAATAGGACTTCCTATATATCAATCGTTAAATCCAGACTCCGAACTTTTCCGAAGCTCCTCTTAATGTCCTGGATCTCATCCAGGACTCCGAACGACCTTCGGTCACAACCATGCATAACTCTATACTACCGAAACATCACCAAACCTTAAGTGTGCAGACCCTGCGGGTTCGAAAACTATGTACACATGACCAAGACACCTCTACGGTCAATAACCAATATCGGGACCTGGATTCCCATATTGGTTCCTACATATTATACAAAGATCTTTATCGGTCGAACCTCTATGTCAAGGATTGAGTTAATTCCGTATGTTGTTCCCTTTGTTCTTCGGTATGTCACTTTCCCGAGATTCGATCGTCGGTATCTTCATACCTAGTTCAACCTTGTTACCGGAAAGTCTCTTTCCTCGTTCCGTAATACAAGATCCCATGACTAACACTTAGTTACATTGCTTGCAAGGCTTATTGTGATGTTGTGTTACTGAGTCGGCTCTGAGATACCTCTCCGTCACACGGAGTAACAAATCCCAGTCTTGATCCATGCCAACCCAAAAGACACCCTCGGAGATACCTGTAGAGAACCTTTATAGTTACCCAGTTAGGTTGCGACGTTTGATACATATAAGGCACTCCTCCGGTGTCTGTGAGTTGCATGATCTCATGGTCATAGGAACATATACTTGACATGGAGAAAACAGTAGAAATAAACTGACACGATCATATGCTACTTTTGTAGTTTGGGTCTTGTCCATCACATCATTCTCCTAATGATGTGATCCCGTTATCAAATGACATCACATGTCAATGGCTAGGAAACCTTGACCATCTTTGATCAACGATCTAGTTCACTAGAGGCATAATAGGGACAAAGTATTGTCTATTTATCCACACATGTAATGTGTCTCCAATCAATACAATTATAGCATGGACAATAAAAAATTATCATGAACAAGGAAATATAATAACAAACACTTTATTTATTGCCTCTAGGGCATATTTCCAACAGTTACTTCCATCATATTTCAACTTAGCTTTCTCTAGGAATGCATTAAAATTCAGGGGTGCTACTGCGCGAGCCATCGATCTACTACATATATATGCAAAGGTTACTAAGAATATTGTTCAAGATAACGAGTTCAGTTAATTAATGTACTAAAGCTCCCACTCAAATTTACATCCCCCAGGTCATCTGAGTGATACATGATCCAAATTCACCAACTCAAGTCCGATCATCACGTGAGTTGAGGTGGTTTCAATGGTGGAAATCATCATGTTGATCATATCTACTATATGCCTCATGTTCGACCTCTCGGTCTCTTGTGTTCTGAGGCCATGTATGTACATGCTAGGCTCGTCAAGTTTAACTCGAGGTTTCTGCACGTGCAACACTGCCTTGCACCCGTTGTATGTGAACGTAGAGTCTATCACACCCGATCATCACGTGGTGTCTGGACATGATGAACTTTTGCAACAGTGCACACTCGGGTAGAACACAATTTATCTTGAAATTTAAGTGAGGGATCACCTTATAATGCTACCTTCGTCCTAAGCAAAACAAGGTGCATAAAAGGATTAACGTCACATGCAAATCATAAGTGACATGATATGGCCATGAACTTGTGCTTTTGATCTCCATCTTGAAAGCACCGACATGACACCATGATCTCCATTATCTTGATCTCCATCAACATGTTGCCATCGGGGTTATCGTGCCGACTGTTGCTTCCTCGACTATTGCTAACTCATAGCGATAAAGTAAAGCAAAACAACGAAAATAATTGAAGACAACCCTATGGTTCCTACCGGTTGCCGTACTCATCGACATGAAGTCGTGATATTCTATACAATACATGATCATCTCATACATCACATATATCTCATCATGTAATTGGCCATATCACATCACAACATACCCTACAAAAACAAGTAAAACGTCCTCTAATTGTTGTTGCAAGTTTTACGTGGCTTCTACGGGTATCTAGCAAGAACAATTCTCACCTACGCAAAAACCACAACGGTGATACATAAATTGCTTTTCAACCTTCTCAAGGACCGCCTTTGTCGAATCCGATCCAACTAAAGTAGGAGAAAAAGACACCCACCAGCCATCTTTGTGCAACGAAGTTACATGTCAGTCGATGCAACTGGTCCCTTGTAAGCGTACGAGTAAGGTTGGTACGGGCCACTTCATCCCACAACACCGCTGAACCAAAACACAACCAAGGGAGGAAGCAATCTAAGCATAAGAACCCACAAACTCCTTTGTGTTCTACTCGTGATCTCATCTATACATAGACCTAGCTCATCATGCCAATGTTGGGGAACGTTGCATGGGAAACAAAAAATTTCCTACGCACACGCAAAATCTATCCATGTTGATGAGCATCTACGAGGGGGAGAGTGGATCTACATACCCTTATAGATTGCTAAGCGGGAAGCGGTAAGAAACGCAGTTGATGTAGTCAAACGTCTTCACGATCCAAATCACCGAGCATCCCGCGATCCAATCACGATCCGTCCCGATCTAGCGCTGAATGGATGGCACCTCCGCCTTCAACACACGTACAGCTCGACGGCGATCTTCGCCTCCTTGATCCAGCAAGAGAGAGCGGAGAGTTAGATGAGTTCTCCGCCAGCGCGACGGCGTGGCGGTGATGGTGGTGGAACTATTCCAGCAGGGCTTCGCCTAAGCACCACTAAAACGATCTAGAGAAGAGGGTAGCACGTGGCTGATTTCTATTGTTAAAAACCCTCAATACCTCTAGTATATATAGGAGGAGGGAGGGAGGAGACGTGGCCCCAAATGGTCCAACCCTTGGTTCGACCGAAGTGGGAGGAGGAGGAGGAGGAGGAGTCCTCCAATCCTAGTAGGATTCCGACTCCTTCTCTCCCACTTGGAAACCCTCTTTCCACCTTGGGTTTCTCCTCCTAGCCACATGGGCCTATTGTGGGACTTCGGCCAGCCCACTAAGGGCTGGTATACCTCCTCCCACAGCCCATGTAGCCTCTTGGGTCGAAATGCCCCTCCCGATGGTCTCCCAGTAACCTCCCGACACTCCCGGTAGACTACAAATGAGCCCGAAACTTTTCCGGTGACCAAAACAAGACTTCTTGTATATCAATGTTTACCTCCGGACCATTCCGGAGCTCCTCGTACCATCCGGGACTCTGAATAACCTTCGGTCACACCATACATAACTCTATACTACCGAAAATCACCGAACCTTAAGTGTGCAGACCCTGCGGGTTCGAGAACTATGTAGACATGACCAAGACACCTCTACGGTCAATAACCAATAGCTGGACCTGGATGCCCATATTGGTTCCTACATATTCTACGAAGATCTTTATCGGTTGAACCTCTATGTCAAGGATTCAATTAATCCCGTACGTTATTCCCTTTGTTCTTCGGTATGTTACTTGCCTGAGATTCGATTATCAGTATCTCTATAACTAGTTCAATCTCGTTACCGGCAAGTCTCTTTACTCGTTCCGTAATACAAGATCCCGTGGATAACACTTTAGTCACATTGCTTGCAAGGCTTGTTGTGATGTTGTATTACCGAGTGGGCCCTGAGATACCTCTCCATTACACTAAGTAACAAATCCGAGTCTTGATCCATACCCACTCTACAGACACTCTCGGAGATACCTGTAGAGTACCTTTATAGTCACCTAGTTACATTGTGACGTTTGACACACAGAAGGCACTCCTCCAATGTGAGTGAGTTGCATGATCTCATGGTCATAGGAACAGATACTTGACATGTAGAAAAACTATAGCAATAAACTGACATGATCATATGCTATGTTTATAGTTTGGGTCCTGTCCATCACATCATTCTACCAATGATGTGATCCCATTATCAAATGACATCTCATGTCAATGGATAGGAAACCTTGACCATCTTTGATCAACGAGCTAGTCTACTACAGGCATACTAGGGACAAAGTGTTGTCTATGTATCCACACATGCAATGTGTTTATAGTCAGTACAATTATAGCATGAATAATAAAAAATTATCATGAACAAGGAAATATAATAATAACCATTTTATTATTGCCTCTAGGTCATATTTCCAACACATAGTCAAAGATATTTTGCCATCAGTTGAGAAGGATCTACCTACCAAATCCAGAGCTTCCACACACAAACCAGTTCTGCCCATTGTCATCCTTGAAGGGCGCACGTGGAATATATAAAAGCCCGGTGAACCGATGCTAACAGACTTTATGATGATAACCCTCTCGATCGAACTTCATGTTCTACACAAAGACGAGTTAGATAATTCAAAATAAGCTCAACAATGTTACACGACCAAGGCTATAAATGGTTATAATTTCGTCCGTGAATTTTTGGCCGATAAAAGTAACCTTCCCTTTAATGAGGTGATCCATGCAAATGTATTCTATGTCGGCATAGTATCCCTAGAGTTAATGAGGTTTTGGGAAATTCATCGAGCTTCGGATTCCCAACTTCGACATAGTAATGTGGCCTTATCAGATCCTTTTATCATGCTCTACCACAACAAGCAAGGACCTCATTGAAGACTACATGTTCACGTACATGATCATGAATCATTCACATAAGGATACCTTTATTATTCTAAAACATATACATGATCGTTTGGTTTGATCTCATCTATGTTAATTTCTTGAATTTTTTTACACCGCGACCACCACTAGATCGTAATCGCACTATTGCTAGTGCTGGGCTCGCCTTATTTCTTAGATTCATAGAGAGACCCTGAAAAGCCTTGGACCAATTTGAAGGGGGTTATAAATGATGCTCTACGCAACTGTAAGCATTGCAATGAAATGATAACACATCATACATAATTCATGTTCATCACTACTGCTTGTTGCTACCAAGAACCAAATGTCAAAACCCCAAAGGTCTAGCTACTGTGTCGTGGCCATGATGCACAATTTTTCATAGAAAAGCAAAATTTTGCAAAATCGTAGCCAAATCATCAAGTAGTCCGATGAGAAGGATATTAATAAGGCACACAGGGGAATTCTAAGGAGAGAAAGAGCGCCTCAAAAGGTGTTGGCCACAATCATTAGTAGGGAGGTTATTAATAAGGACATGAAGTTCCATAGTAAGACAAGCCATAAGAAGAACGACTTGATCAAGTAAACAAAATGTTCTCGTCTATTGCCTGCGATGACTCAAGTAACTACATGTACTTCTTCAAAAAATCTTGTGAAACTTTTATTTATGTATTGAGACCACAACATGTTTGTTGCTATGCACTTCTTATAATATGTTTCTTTACTAATACTCTTAATTAATAATTGTACCAACATTGTAATGTGATGTATGCATGTGGATGATTGTTTGAATGTCTGAGACAACATTATATATATATATATGTGATAGAATGTGATGATCAAGTGAAACATGCTGCAACCACATCACTGAAATGTTGCCATGCGGCGAAAAAAGCTTTCATGGCAGCAATTCTTCTGTACGCCTATATCACTACGAGTGACGGGCACCAAAGGTGTATGCCACTACTGCTATGCACAATATTAGTGGACAGAGACAAACGGTATAATCCCTACCTATCATTGTTGTGGCTGGCACTAACCTATACCCACCACTGAAATGGACCAACCAATGGCGGGCACCTTGCCCACCACCGATGCCAAGTTATGAGTGGCAGAGATCAGTGTCGGCGCCCCTGACAGCCTAGCCCACTACTAATAGACTTTTGGCATCTACCACTACGCGACAATCTTGCAGTAGTGTCATGAGCAATCATTATGGCCTTCAAGTTGATGGGGATGGCCACCGTGCTGATTTACCCCTTCGACAAAGTACCAGAAAATGCATCTAGATTAGATCGTGAAGAAACAATAGTGTGCAATGCCAAACAAGTCTGGGCCATATATATAGGAAAAATGTGTGCAATGCCAAAACAAATGTGTGCAAATGCATATATATAGGACAAATGTTTCGTATGACCGGGTGTAGTTACTCCCACTTTTGTTTTGTATGTTGTAAGTAGTATCTATCGCATCAGAGAGTATGTATGCGTAGTATGTAGTATATAAAAATATTGCGATAGTATAGATACTACTTTTTTGGTAAGTGTGTAATGCAAGGTAATATTACGGTGTGAGGAATTCTTATTCTTCACCTGGGTGAGGAATTCTACTATTCGTCACCCTAGGTGAGGAATTCTTATTCTTCACACCATCGTAAAAAACAAAATGCATGCGAGGTAATATTACGGTGTGAAGTTAAGGGCTCCTAAATTCCACCGTGAGAAACAAATTTGTAATGCATCTGAGGTAATATTACGGCATGCATGTGTGAGATGAGGTAAGATTATAACATGACGGATGAGAATTCAATGCATGTGAGGTAAGATTACAACATGACTGTTGGGCAAGATTACGACGTGTGTAAGGAAAAATTACCACATCCAAAAAAAATCATGTCGTTTACGAGTTTATACTAGGGTGAAGAATTATTTATTATATATATATACATCTGGGCTATTCTGTTTCACGTAACAAAATATTTTTCTATTACCCAACTTGAACTGACATAGTTTCAAGATTGGACTAACGTGGTTTTCTACTTGAACTGATCTTCCCGCGTCTACGACGGATGGAAACAGGGGATGCAATGGGGAGCTTCCGGGGCTTCTCTGGCGTGGTGCTGCAGGCCATTCGTTGCAAGACGAGACATGTACGGGGATCCACACGTGCGCGTGCTTACCTGGTCGTGTTTTGCGATCTCAAGTCACCGGAGGTGACGGCTTGGGCATTTGGCAGCGGACGTGTTTGGGCGTTGGTGTTTACCGTGGTGTTCGTAACCGTCAGTTTTACGTCTGCTTTGTTGTTTTATGTGTTTTTTGGATGTGAGAATTATTGGTGTGTTAGAGTTTTTGGAGATTTTTTTCACTGTAATTTCTGATTTCATGTTTTGGTGTTCTTGGTCGTTTTCCACGTCCGCCATGCAAATGTGTTCTTGTTTTTTGTGATATTTTACTTTCTAATTGGCGTTGCAGGGAGAGAGATGAGGATTGTATGAAAAGATTTGTGTTGTTAATTTTGCTTCTTGAGTTGTTTCTACCCCGGATTCCCATGTGATTTGGTCGTTGGAGGAGGTGGTGTATGGTGGCTGACTGTAGCCTGCGATTCTTTATAATCTGGTCAAACTGTGTAATTCAGTTGTGTGTTTCTCAGTGTTGTTTGAATTGTTGTCGTATGTATAGTTGGATTGCTTCGTGTCAAAGTTGTATTACTATGCGTTGACATCTGAGTAAGTATTTTCTACCGGTTGCCTACCCATACCTTTGCACTTTGACTATAAAGCCCGAGCCCTCTGTCACTTTCATTCCATCAGCTGCAACCAAAGAAAAGCCAGATGGATCCTAAGCTAGAAGAGGTCTCAGAGGAGGAGGGGGTGTCATCGATGTGAGGGCTGCAGTAGCGGAGCAAAGGAGGAGGAGGAGGCGCAAGCACATGCAGAGGGCACGACGTGCTGCCGAGGAGGAAGTGGAGGCAGAGTTCAATAGATGCCTTGCGCGTGAGGTGATGGATACTTGCAACTCCAATGAACTGGAGCTACTTTTCCTAGAGGGCAAGGGAAGGAATCATATTCAGATCATCAGTTGGGCTAGGGCGAGACCAGCCATAGTTGCACATCCATCCACCAGGGCCAAATGGCGTCGTTTCTTTGATCGTTATGACTGAAGTACTGAATTTTGATGTTTTTAAGATTGTGTTGTGAGGGAGTAGATGGTTGAATGACTAAATGAATTCAACTTCTATTTCTGAAGTGTTGTTTTATCTGCATATGTTTCTTATGTGCACTTTTGGACTCCTGTTTTATCTGAAGTTGAACTGATTTGCGGTCAAATATTGCATGACTTGTATAATAACTATTTTCTACCAGCTGGCTGCCCACCTGCCTATTTATTATTTTTATAATATGCGAGTCTCCCTGACTATAAATTCTATCCATCTATGTGTGGTGTGTGGCTTAGTCTCCCCCTCCTTTTTCTTCCTTCTTCCAGAATCAGATCTAGGTTCCTCCTTGTTCTCTCTGTTGTTTTCTTCTCTATTCCTGTGTTTTCCATGGAGGATTGTTCATGCGGATGTCTAGAAAAGATGGCGCGCATAGCTGACGGTTGTGTGTACGAATCTGGTTTGGAGCTCACTGAGACTCAGCGACGTGGGCAACTTTCATGTCTGCTGTACAACAACCATGGGTTTCGTGCACCCTATGTTTGTCGCTTGACGGTTGGGGATTTGAAGGAATCATGGGTATGTGTTTCTATTTATTTTGTTTTCTTGTTTTTGTAGGTCTCATTTTGAATCCCATGGATTGAATCTGTATAGTTTTATCAATAGTTTGTCTATAATTTTTATTTGGTTTTGTTAGAATTTAAAGGTAGGGGTTTGTGTGTTTATTTGTTCATTACTTAACAGTATTTATCCATTTTTGTATAATCGTTGTTCTGTTTTTGTCAGATGTTTTTACTGTAGGTGTATTGATATGTATATTTTTTTAGTTTAGTCAGGTCATATTACTAGGTTCAGATATTTTCGTTTCACTTTGTTCTGCAACCGTTCCTAGATCTGTGTAAAAATTCAGTTATGTCAGGTGTTCACTTTGTTTTCTACTCCCATGCCCATTTGCAGAAAATATCATCCAGAATCAGGATTGTTGCTCCTAGTTCCAGGATACTGAAGATGGAGTCTTCAGACAAAAACGAGTATCAGTTGATGGAAGTTGCCTACCACATCGACTTTGATGGTTGCATCAACCTCACTACTGGGTGGAAGGAGTTTGTGGCAGAGTCTGGATTTGAGGATGGTGATGTGGTTATGGTTATGTCCACCAGGGAAGATGACTCTGACATTCAGAATTTATGTGTTGTAGGTTTAAATGTGGCAAATGATGTTGGTTGTGAGATTTGTGTGAATTTGATTATGTTGCAGTATTTTTTGTTTAAAACAATGCATGTGAGATGGTTGAATTTATGGTATTACCAGATGGTTTGGAACAATTTGTTTGTATTTTATTGCGCTATTTTTTAATTTATGTAATGCTTTCCTATTTTTTTGCTCAACATAACTGTTTTTATATATTCTTTATATTTGAACTCGAACAATTATAGTTGAACTGATGGGCATCCTTTGTTCTGACTGGGATATTTTCATGTACATAGCTCGCAGACGGAAAATATACGCCGATGATTGTTGTAGGACCCCTTTTGGGTTTTGAGTTTGCTGAACTTAAATGTTGTTAATGATACTGTTGAATTATTTTAGGATGTCAATGGCCAATCGCATTCGGTTGTTGTAGAGGGGTTTTTTCTTACTTTTTTACATGAATTTTAGAGCACAATTTTTATTTTTTAGTTGAATAGTGATAGTTATAGTATTTTTAGAATAAAAAGAATTTAATCTTTGCTGCACAGTACTAATTTTACTTGAACCTTATGAATTTTAGTAGTTGAACTTTTTGTAAATTTGTTTATGAAATTTTTATTACAATCTTCTACGTTTAATTTTCCCAAAAAAGTATTTTTTTTATTTTTTTAGTTCATACAATTAACATGTGGTTGAACTTTTTACAATATTTTTTTTGAACTGATTTCTTATGAGTTTTTTTTAATTATTTGCATTTGTTTCTTTTATTTGGTCATGCGTGATCGGTTGGAATTTTTTAATAGGGCGAACTACTGTATTGGGCCATCCTCTGGAGTCATTGTTTTCGGCCCAGATAGCTCGTTCGCGCGGCTGTGTAGTGCGGCATGCGCGTGCGCTATATGTTTATTCCCACCTTGCTAGTCGAGGGGCTACTTGACCTATTTATAAGCGCCGCCGAGGCTCACTGGTTGAACTCCTCTGAATACTTACCTGACCTGTGGGCCCTGGAGGGTTGGCCCCCGCACTCTGGTTTACAAAGGATTCACCGGTTGTTTCGTTGTTGGCTTGAGTCTTAGTGCCCACCTATGTTGGGCCAACCTGTCCCTTGGGCGGTCAATATTTTTGATTCTTAGCATTTTTTTCCTTCTAGTTTTTCTGATTTTTTTGCCTAATGTAAACATTTTTTTAGTACTGAATGTTGTTGTGTGTTTCCCTCGCTTTCTCTTAGTTCTCATTCTTTTTCGGCATTTTTTGTATTTTTTAATGAATATCTGGGTAAGACATATAGGGACCGCACCGAGTGGCATAGTTGTACTCGCACATTTTTTTGTATGGACTGAAAAATATCTATCCTTTTTTAGGGGAAAAACCAGCACCGCACCGACGGGCATAGTTGTACTGACACATCTTCCTTGTATGGACTTGCCCCCATTATCTATCTTAGGGTGTGTGGGTGCGTGTGGGGGGGAACAAAATAATCGTACTGCGCCTGTCAAACGAGGGCATAGCCGCGTTAGCGCGAGGCCAAGCCGGGGGCAGAGGGGGGGTCGGGACCCCCCTCCCCATCCCGGCGAGGTCGAGCCAGGAACAAGTCGTAGCAGGCGACGACGCAGCATGTTGCGGCGTCGCATGCGGAGGCGAGTCCGTAACATGACTTGCCCCCATTATCTTATCTTTTTAGGGGGGAAACCAGCACCGCACCGAGGGGCATAGTTGTACTAACACATCTTCCTTGTATGGACTTGCCCCCATTATCTATCTTAGGGTGTGTGGGTGCGTGTGGGGGGAACAGAATAAACGCACTGTGCCTGTCAAACGAGCGCACTGCCACAGTAGCACGAGGCCGAGCCGGGCAGAGGGGGTCCCCTCCCCCATCCCGGCGAGGCCAAGACAGGAACGAGCCGTAGCATGCAATGACTCAGCATGCCGTGGGGTCGCATGCGGAGGCGAGTCCGTAACATGACTTGCCCCCATTATCTTATCTTTTTAGGGGGAAAACCAGCACCGCACTGAGGGGCATAGTTATACTGACACATCTTCCTTGTATGGACTTGCCCCCCATTATCTATCTTAGGGTGTGTGGGTGCGTGTGGGGGAAACAGAATAACCGCACTACGCCTGTCAAACGAGTGCACTGCCGCGTTAGCGTGAGGCCGAGCCGAGGGGGAGGGGGATCGGGACCCCCCCTCCCCCATCCTGGCGAGGCCGAGCCAGGAACGAGCCATAGTAGGCGACGACGCGGCATGTCGTGGCATCGCATGTGGAGGCGAGTCCGTAACATGACTTGCCCCCATTATCTTATCTTTTTTAGGGGAAAACTAGCACCGCACCAAGGGGCATAGTTGTACTGACACATCTTCCTTGTATGGACTTGCCCGCCATTATCTTATCTTTTTTTAGGGGGAAAACCGGCAACGCACCGAGGGGCATAGTTGTACTGACACATCTACCTTGTATGGACTTGCCCCCCATTATCTATCTTAGGGTAGGTGGGTGCGTGTGGGATGGAAACAGAATAACCGCACTATGCCCGTTGTCGTGGGAACGAGCCTGACAGTAGATGGTAGGGGTACGTAAGGAGAGGGTAGAGTCCTAGCTACGGCGAGGGTGTACACACGGATGTATGAGTTCAGGCCCCTCTCGTGGAAGTAACAGCCCTACGTCTCAGTGCTCAGGAGCTTATGTCATGTGGAATATAAAGATTACAATGGTTGCGAACCCTTGTGCAGGAGGGGAGGGGCAGCTTATATAGAGTCAGCTGCCCCTCATAATTACCCAGCATCTAAGGGTCCGATCGTGGGGTTAAAGTCTGCCGTTACTGGTAAAATATATGATAAAAGCTATTAATGACGATTGAACCAATGTCTGCCCATTGGGCTCTTGATGATGGCTCCTGGTCTTCTGGCATTGAGTGAGGACGAGGTCTTCCGAGTGACACGCGACTGCCGAGTGAAGGAAGGAGTCTCCGAGTGGATAGCCTATCGGGTGACTTTGAACGTCTCCTGGAATCCAGTCGGAAGTATATGCTTGATCTTGAAGTCCTCCAATGTAGTGTCCTTAGGTAGGGTATGTGGGCCTTGCCTAGGACCCTACCCTAGGTACATATCCTCGTCATTAGCCCCCGAATGGATTGGGGTTCGAGTGGTGAAATGGGGGTATCAATGCCAATCTCGAATTAGGACATCAAATCTTCCAAGTGATATTCGGGGTTTCAACGAAACTTGCGTCGACTGAATTCTGAGTATTGACATCAATTCAGGGTCAACATGCCAAATCTTCCGAATGATATTCGGGGCTTCAACGAAACTTGCGTCGATTGAATTCGTCTCCATTCGCCTGGATCCATTCAGCCTTAAAAGTGCCCGAGTGGATGTTGAATGCCTATTTTGCTCCGAGTGAACTAAAAGCATCTTTGGAGGTGATGGGTCGGTTTGTCACACCCGGATTTTGCAGGATACGAAAATTTGGGAAGCGTGCGCGTGCGATGATGATGCCTCGATCAAGGCAAGTGAAGGCATGACGCCTCGATTCTCGCGCCGGTCATATTGCCACGTACTGGGCGTCGTCAGCGGTTGGCATGTGCGATGATCTTGCGGGCCCACTGGCTGGCGGGACACTCAGCGAAGTATAAAGCTTCATGTGTCGCGATTTCCATAGTATCTTCGCCCATTCTTTCTCCTTTCCTCCGCCTCCTCTGTCTCCAGCGCCCCACTCCGTTCCTCCCTGACGAGAGCCGCCGCGCCGATGACGAAGAACGCGACGGAGAAGCTGGAGCGAGCCAAGAAGGGGGCAACGAAGGTCAAGGGCAAAAACTCTCGACAGCCTGGTTCATCGCGCCGGCGGGATGGATGCATGGTGACTTCCTCCTTTCGGTGGTCACCCGCGAGGACATCGACGGCTTGGTTTCCGACGGGCTCGTGGCAGAAGGAGCTTGGAGGCTGCCAGGGGGAGAGCACGAGTCGGAGCCACGCGACGGGGAGCGGGTCCTCCTCGTCTCCCATGTCGAAAGAGGTTTCTCCATGCCCCTCATCCGTTCTTTAGAGGGTTCTTGAATTTCTTTGGCGCTCAGCTGCATCATTTTCCACCGAATACCATCACGTACTTGTCATCACTCATAACTTTGTGCGAGTGCTTCCTAGGGTGTCCTCCCCAATGGGGACTCTTTAAGCACATTTTTATGGTTAGATCTCAGACCGTGAAGAAAGCAGACCCGTCGGATGAAAAAAAAACATGTGCTGCAGCGGTGTGGGGGTTTGGGGCTTCAGAAGAGAGCGCAACGTTCTTTCCCTGCCATGACTTTCCCTGAATCCATTAGAGGCTGGCAGTCGACTTGGTTCTATTGCAAGGACGCAGCTTCACCCAACATGTCGACTGGCCTTCCCCCCTACACCTCTGACCGCCCAGCTGCCCCCAAGTCCTTAAAGGTGACTGAAGAGGAACAGGATCAGGTGGCGACCTTGGTGGACGCCATGGTGAAATTGGTCCGGGGTGGTGTGACTGGCCTGTATCTGTTGGAGACTTTTCTCATTCCACGAATTCAGCCTCTCCAAGCCAGAGTTCACACCATGTGGCATTATGCGGGCCCAGAGGACTCGACCAGGACGCATCCAGAGGAGGTTCCGCAAAAGACTGTCGAGTAGTGGCTTCACAACATCATCGGGGCATGCGACAACCCCGTGGGAGCCAAGAGGATCCTCCCTTACTCAGCCAAGAACCCACCGCCAAATCTTGTATGTTGTACTTTGTCGACTGAAGTACTTTTATTCTCGAGTGATATACATTGATTTTAGACTGACTTCCTTGTTGGAATTAAGTAGGAATGGACAAACTTGCACTCGCCAGTTCCCAATGGGAAACAACCTAAAGATGGCGTAGTGAGCGAAGGTGGCAGTGTGGACGACGACGGTCCCTCTGACTCTAAGAACAAATATGAAGACTCTAGCGAAGAATAAGAAGTCGAGGCACCTCCCTGGTGCGAAGGTTGCACCAAGTCCCGCCAGGATCCGGTAGCTGTTGAGGACAGGGCTCCGGGCCCTAATGAGAAGAAGCCGAAGCGGAGTTTCCCTTCAACTGTTGAGTCGAGTGAGAGACTGGCCAAGCAGCCGAAGCAAATCACGACCAAACCTTGCAAGGCTCTGCCTCGCATGAGGATGGCCGTACCTGTCGTATCCACGTAAGTATTTATTTTCGAATTCTTTCTGTCGACTATGACCTTGAGTTGTAGCTAACCGAGTGTTGTTCGATCTGTCAGAGCCACTATGTCTGTAACCTCGCCTCATCGAGACGGAGGGGAGGCGACGGACATTGACACTACTGACGCTGCCACTTCTCATAGAGGTTAATAAGTTCTTGATTCATCCGAATGGGATTCGTCACTTGCAAAAGTTAACATTGTCGATTGATGTTGCAGAGATCATCCAGCTGAAAGACGACGAGGAACATCTAGACACTTCGCGCACCCGCATTCGGAGAGCTTCATCATCGCAGACGCTTCAGTGTTTGACTGTGGAGTCCTCCCAAGGGGTAGGTGACTTGAAACATATCGGAGCTGAACCTGCAGTACATCTATCGAATGCCCCTCCAGCTATCTCGACCATCGTGACATCGACTCCAACCAGACCTACTCAGACTGCTTCAGCTGCCCCAGTAACTATGTCGATCCTGCCTATGATGGCTTTCGCTCTGCACCGCGTCCCGGAAGATCAGACCGGAGCAGCGAAGGAAGCTCTGATCCAGGCAGAGCAGATAATGCTGCGAACCAAGGAGGCGTATGAGGCCAACAAGCTGGCTTACAATGCCAGCGCAGCCCTCCGCACCCATGTTCAAGTAAGTTTGATTGTAAGTACATTTCCGATTGAATTCCTATCTTTTCTTGACTATACACCCAGTGGGTGCTTATTTTCCACTTGTAGAATGTTTGAAATTTCTCCACTCGAATAGGTCGGGTCGTAGTCGAGTAGGATTTGGATCGATAGTACGTGTGGTACTAGAGTCACTCGACATGTCGAGTGCATTTTTTTCTGACGAGTGACGAGTGAATGTTCTGACAGGGCTGACCTTGTCAATTGTTTTAATAACTAGTGAGGGCACGCTAAGTGCACCCACTGGGTGTAGTCCCCAAGGCTGCTGTTAATCGCAGACGATAAGTAGTAGTCTTGAAAACTTGTCGTACGCGGAGTACTGGAGTCACTCGACATGTCGAGTGCATTTTTTTCTAACGAGTTACTCGACAGGCCGAGTGTTAACTGGCTCAATGGGGGCACTCTAAGTGCACCCACTGGGTGTAGTCCCCGAGACCGTTGTCGAGTGTTTGCACTGGCATGGGTCTTAATAGAGACAGCTTTGAATTTGTTTACGGCGCGTGGAGCGCTAGAGCCACTCGACATGCCGAGTGGACTTTTTGCTTGAATTCTTCTTCCCCTGGACATGGGCTTCATGGACATCATAGGTCAACCATTATATGATGTTGTTCCAGGATAGTAAGACAGTCATTCGATGGTAGTTATAGCCCATTCGACCATCCTTGGCATTACTTGCCGATTGAATTTCTTTCTTTTTTTGGTTTCAGAGGGCTTGGGAACTTGGGATGCAGTACAAGGATCTGGAGGATGAGAGGAACCGGCTGCCCGTTGATCTGGAAGCCTCCAACAATGCTCTAGAGCCAGCACGTGCTGAGCTGAAGTCTCTAGGAGGTAATTATTGTCGACTTTCTGCATTCTCATCTTCACTTTTCATGTTTTGAACTGAGTGCTCTCACTCGAACAGGCATGCGCAATGAAAATCATCGACTCCAAGCTCGACTCAACAATGTTGTTTCTTTAGATTCCATGAAGAAGGCACTGGAGGAGAAGGACAAAACACTCGCCGACGCCCAACGGGTGGCCAGGGACAAGACCGAAGCTGCAGATCAGAAGCTGGCGGCCGCTAAGAAGCTGGAGGAGGAGAACGCAAAGCAGAAGCAGGAGCGCATGGACCTCGTCAAAAGGGCCAAGCAACTGAACAAAAGGAGCAATAGCCTGGAGAAGCACTTGGGCAAATTCTCGAGGAAGATGTATATCCTGCTCGACGGTGAGAGTTTCTTGTCGACTGAAGTTTGAAAAATCTTTGAAGGTCGTAGCTCACCGATTCTCCTCACATTCCAACTCTTCAACAGAATTCTGCCAATACTTCGAGAAGGAAACAGAGGAGGTTGAGCCCAATATGGATCCCACTAAGTCACCTGTCGCAGACGCAGTGGCCATGAACATGCTCAGACTCAATTTCCGGCTCGAGGGTGTCCAGGCATATCTTGTCCGACTGAAATCTGCAATGGAGAGAATTGACAAGGAGCTAAGGCCTGAGGACACCCTTCAGCTCGACCTCAACTCCATGATGGCTCGCCTGAACGAACTTCCAAGTCGAGTGCAGGCCTAGAAAAAAAATGCTGCTCGCTGCGGGGCTGACATGGCGTTATCACTCGTCAGGGTCCATTGTAGGGTCGTGAGGGAAGAGAAGCTGAAGGAGCTCTAGGTGGTTAACACGAAGAAACTCCAGTTTGAGGACTTCATGGAAACCTTCATTGAAGCAGCCAGCAGTATCGTTGACGACATCGACTTGGACACTTTTGTCGATCCAGCCAGCCCGTCAGATGCTTAAAAAACTTGGTCTTTGGAAGAAATACTTTTATTCGCCTCGGTATGCCAAGTGGAATTGTATCCCATAAAACTTCATTCAGGCCTTAGGCTTAAGCACATTTGCTTCTTTACGACGCGTTTCTCCTCGATTTAACCTTTGGATTTTATTTGTATTGGGCTTTCAATCGTCTGTTCGACTGAGTTTGTTTTTAGGCTTAGGCGAAAACATGTTTGCAACTGAGCCCCCGAGTGTGAGGACTGCTCACCGCTTGACAGGGTTTTTAACTTAGGTGAAACGTGTTCGCAGCTAAGCCCCCGAGTGTGAGAGTTGCTCATCACTCGGAGTAGTTTAGAACTTAGGCGAATGTCGATTCACAGCTAAGCTGTCGAGTGAATCAATTGCTATCCACCTGACGTTTTTTTAACTTAGGCGAAACATGTTCGCAGCTAAGCCCCCGAGTGTGAGGATCGCTCATCACTCGAAGTTATTTTCAAACTTAGGCGAATGTTGATTCACAGCTAAGTTGTCGAGTGAATGGACTGCTATCCACCCAACAAGGTTTTTAACTTAGGCGAAACATGTTCACAGCTAAACCCCGAGTGTGAGGATTGCTCATCACTCGGAGTATTTTTGAACCTAAGCGAAGATGGATTCGCAAATAGGCCGTCGAGTGAATGGACTGCTATCCACCCGACAGGGTTTTTAACTTAGGCGAAACCATGTTCATAGCTAAGCCCCCGAGTGTGAGGATTGCTCATCACTCGGAGTATTCCCAAGAATGAAACTGTACAATTGGAATCGACATTATATATTGCAGAAATGTGGATTGCATTGATGAAGTATTCTTATTACATCAGAGGATTCTTCTGTCTCAAGTATAAAAACGCCGGAGCAGATCTGCATTCGAGGCTCATGGCTCGTCTATCCGCTTCATGAGATTGAACAGATGATAGGCTCCGTTGTTTAGCACCTTAGTGACGATGAAAGGACCTTCCTATGCAGGAGCAAGCTTGTGAGGTCAGTGTTGATTCACTCGAAGCACCAAGTCTCCCTCATGAAATGACCGACTCTTGACATTCTTCACATGGAAGCATCGTAGGTCCTGCTGATAGGCAGTAGTCCGGATCAGAGCCATATCTTGTTCCTCCTCCGAAAGATCTACACCGTCCTGTCTGGCCTGTTCAGCTTTAGCCTCAGAATATAGCTCCACTCAAGGAGAATTGTGGAACAAATCACTCGACAATACGGCTTCTGCACCATAGACCAAGAAGAAAGGAGTCCATCCAGTCAACCGATTTGGAGTAGTTCTCAGGCCCCATAACACAGACGGCAACTCAGTTACCCAGGCACCAGCGGCATGATCCAGGTCGCGCATGAGACGAGGCTTATGACCTTGCAAGATGAGGCCGTTGGCTCGCTAAACTTGCCCATCGGTCTGCGGGTGAGCGACAAATGCATAATCTACCCTAGTGACCCGGGAGTTGCAGAAGTTCCTGAATTCTTCTGAGTCAAAATTAGTGTCATTGTCTGTGATGATGCTATGTGGAATGTCGTATCGATAAATTATCTCCCTCATGATTGTGACTGTCGTGTGGGAGTTCAGCTTCTTGATTAGCTTGGCTTCTATCCACTTGGTGAATTTGTCGACTGCTACCAGCAAGTGAGTGAATCCTCCTTTTTCGAGTCGAAAGGGGCCAACCATGTCGAGTCCCCAAACAGCAAACGGCCAGGCAAGAGGAATTGTCTTTAGAGCAGATGCCGGCTTGTGTGACAAGTTTGCATAGAACTGGCAACCATCACAATGATCAACGATGTCTTTAGCCATCTCATTAGCTCGTGGCTAGTAAAAACCAGCTTGGTATGCTTTAGCGACAATATTCCTTGAGGACACATGGTGGCCGCTAGTTCCCGAGTGGATCTCGTCTAGAATAATTCGACCTTCCTTGGGGGAAATACAGCGCTGTGTAGCACCAGTCGCACTCTCTCTGAATAGCTGATCTCCTATCACAGTGAAAGCCTTGGACCTGTGCACAATCTATCGAGCCTCTATTTCATCTTCAGGGAGCTCTTGTCTGAGGATATAAGCAATGTAAGGCATAGTCCAATCGGGAGTGATAACCAAAATCTCCATGACCAGGTCAATCATTGTGGGGACATCAACTTCTGTCGGGTCAGTGGAACTAAAAGCTTGTGGGGTATCTTCGGTGAAAGGATCTTCTCGAACCGAAGGAGTGTGCAAGTGCTCCAGGAACACACCGCTGGGCACAGGCCGTCGAGTGGAACCAATCTTGGATAGCTCATCGGCCGCCTGATTTTTCAGTCGGGGAACATGATGAAGTTCCACGCCTTGGAAATTCTTCTCCAACTTTCAGACTGCATTGCAGTATCCAGTCATAGCGGGGTTTTGAATATCCCACTCTTTCATCACTTAATTGACCACCAGATCTGAGTCACCATAAACCATCAGCCGCTTAATGCCGAGTGAGATAGCCATGCGCAACCCATACAAAAGTGCTTCATACTCTGCCTCATTGTTGGAGGAATCGAAGTTTGCAAGACATAGCTGAGTTTGTCGCCCCTGGGAGATATCAATACAACACCAGTACCGGACCCATTCAACATTTTGGAGCCGTCAAAGAACATTGTCCAATGCGTCGAGTGAACTTGGATAGGCTGTTGCAGTTCAATCCACTCGCCCAAAAAATCTGCCAATGCTTGGGACTTGATTGCTTTTTTGGCTTCGAATATGATGTCAAAGTGTCCAAGCTCGATTGCCCATTTAGCCACTCGACCTGATGCGTCTCGATTATTGAAAATCTCAGACAAAGGAGCATCACTGACGACTGAAATTGAGTGGTCTTGGAAATAATGCGCCACCTTCTTCGTTGATAGGTAAATACCATAAACCAGCTTCTGATAGTGTGGATATGTTTTCTTTGAGGGGGACAAAACTTCTGAGACGTAATAGACTGGCCACTGGACTTTATAAGCTTTACCCTCCTCTTCCTGCTCAACAGTTAGCACTATACTGACGACCTGATTTGTGGCCACGACGTACAGGAGCAAGGGCTCTTTGCTGGCAGGAGCGACAAGCACCGGCTGGGTGGAGAGCAGGGCTTTGAGCTCAACAAACGCTGCTTCGTCTTCGGGAGTCCACTCGAACGTGTCGGACTTCTTCATCAATTGATATAAAGGCAGAGCCTTCTCACCAAGACGAGAAATGAATCGACTCAATGCTGCCAAGCAACCCGTGAGCTTCTGAACGGCGTGCACTCGCACGGGAGTCTTCATATGGGTAATGGCGCTAATCTTCTCACAGTTGACATCAATTGCTCACTCGGAAATGACAAAACCGAGTAACTTGCCGCTAGGGACGCCGAAAGTACATTTGGCCGGATTCAGCTTTATGTCGAATCGCCTCAGATTGGCGAATGTCTCGGCCAAGTCAGCCAACAGGTCAGAACCTTTGCGGGACTTGACCACTATATCGTCCATGTACGCCTTGACATTCCGAGGGATCTGGTCGAGTACACATTTCTGAATCATGTGCATAACAGTAGCGCCGGCATTCTTGAGACCAAAAGGCATAGTGATGTAACAAAAACACCCGAATGGGGTGATGAAGGTTGTCTTTATTTCATCTGGGCCATACAAACGGATCTGATGGTACCCAGATTAAGCATCCAAAAATGATAAACGCTCACACCCCGCGGTCGAGTCAACAATTTGATCTATGCGGGCGAGCGGAAAATGATCTTTTGGGCACACCTTATTGAGATGTTTGAAGTCAGTGCACATGTGCAACGACTTATCTTTCTTTGGCACCATCACAACATTCAAGAGCCACTCGGAGTGGTAAATCTCCTGAATGAACTTGGCTTGCAAGAGACAGGCCACTTCTTCTCCGATTGCCTCGCGTTTCTCCGCCGCTGAGCGACGCAAATGCTCTCTGACGGGTTTGGCTTTCGGATCCACTCACGGACGGTGCTCAACCAGCTCCCTGGGAATCCCCGGCATGTCAGCAGGCTTCCATGCGAAGATATCCCAGTTCTCACGGAGGAACTGGATGAGCTCGGCTTCCTATTTACTATCGAGTGTTGATGGGATATTCGTCAGGGCAGCAATAGGATCCGTCGGGTGGATGTGTACCTTCTTCACTTCCCCTATTGACTGAAATGCAGACTCGGAAGCCGGCTTCTTTGTGCAGAGAAAATCACCAGGGTCAGCGGTTTTCTTGTACTCCTCCAACTCAACCATGGCAATCTGGTGATAGGCGATCTTGGAGCCTTGTTGGAGGCATTCTTCGGCCCGTTGCCGATTGCCAGTGACTGTGATCACGCCCTTAGGGCCTGGCATCTTCAACTTGAGATAAACATAACATGGTCGGGCCATGAAACATGGATACGCGGGTCGACCCAAAATGGCATGGTAGGCACTCTGAAAATCCACGACTTCAAACGTCAACTTTTCTTTTCAGAAATTTTTGTCATTACCGAATGTCACATCCAATGCTATCTGGCTGAGTGACTTGGCCATCTTTGCTGGGATGTCCCCGTGAAACTGCATGTTGCTTTCACTCAGATGGGACATCGAAATGCCCATCCTTTTCAGGGTGTCCGCATAGAGAATATTCAGGCCGCTGCCACCGTCCATGAGGACCTTTCTAAGTCGAGTCCCCCCCACCAGCGGATCAACTACGAGAGCCTGTCGACCGGGAGTAGCCACACGAGCAGGATGGTCTGTCTGGTCAAATGTGATAGCATATTGGGACCACTTGAGGTAGGTGGGGGTATCTGGTACAGCCATCTTGATTTCTCTGTTGATGACTTTCAGACGGCTCTTGCTCTCGACATCAGCAAAGATCACCAGTGTAGCAGTGACATCCGGGAATGTTTCTTTATCTTCATCTTCATCTCCCTTCTCAGGAGATTTATCACTCGGCGGGTCGCCTTGAATTGCTGGATGAGGGTCCGACACTATGGAGTGGTGTGCTTGGGGAAAATCAGATTGCCTTCCGCATCTTTCCTCATGTGAATTACACACGGGTCATCCATCATATCAGTTCTTGACTGATTTTCCCCTTTCTTGGGGGCATACTGTGATTTAGCTTTGCCCTTGTTCTTTGATTGAGTCGCTAGTGCTGCCGCTTCTTCTTGAACCGGATCTTCAGCTTTTCGCTTCTGTTTCCGATTGTTACTACCACCAGCCTCATTGACGGTTGTCTTTCCTTTGCCGCTACGGAGGCGGTCTTCTTCCTTGCCATTGGCGTACTGAGTGGCAATTTCCATCATCTTGCCGAGTGAAATATCACTCATTCACCCAAACTTCAGATATAGCTCTCTGTATCTCAAACCGGCCTTGAATGCACAAACAGTCTGGTGTTTTGACACATTCTCCATTGTATGAAGCAGAATGGACCATCGTTGAATATAATCTCTCAAAGTTTCATTGGGCTTCTGGAGACAATGTTGTAAGTCGACCAGACCTGTCGGACGCTTGCAGGTGCCCTCAAAGGTTGGGACAAACACTCGGGCAAGACCCTCCCAGCAATGTATACTCGAAGGAGCCAAATGATTCAGCCAAGCTCGAGCTGAACCATCTAACATCAAGGACAGGTGCTTCATTGCAACATTGTCATTTCCGCCACCAATTTGCACAACCACTCAGTAATCATCTAACCAAGTCTCTGGCTTTGTTTCCCCAGTATACTTTCCGATCCCGGCCGCCAACCTGAAGTTGGGGGGAATCTCTGGAGAAAGTATGGCTCTGCTAAAACACTCAGGACCAGAAACCACAGCTGAGCTACCACTCGGAAAATCTCTGTCGTGTCCGTCCCTATGGGATCTGCCCCTATCAATCCGCTTCTGAACGAGGAGGTCACGGGCATCAAAACCTACACGCTCATCACCGAAGGAGCACCTATCGTCCTGGTGCCGGGGCACGTACAGACCACTCCGCGGAGGAGTGGGCACTCAGCAGTGGTCTTTGCGGTGAAACTGATCTCTGACCTGCTCTTCACGGAAACCTCCGCCCCGACGGCGCAAGGGTGATCCAGGGCTATGTGCCGATTGAACGGTCTCTACCCGAGGTGAATTGCTATGTATCCTGTTGCAGGACTGAGAAACTACCGAATTATGATGCAGCGCTGCATCTATCAGTGCTCTGATCTGCATCAACCCTCTTCCAGCCTCTGACCGGGAGGGCTGAATGGAATCTTCTATCCTAGCAGCAGTAGCAACATTTAACAGAGGAGTTCGATATACCTCAACGTCGTCGTGAGATCCAGTCAGAAAAAGCTGTCGCTGACATCGACTGGAGCGTGGCGGGCGTTGGCGAGTGCGCTTGTCAAGTTTTGCCTGGAGTTCTTCCAAACGAATGCGTGCGGCCTCCAAAGCTTGAGCCTCAGCAGTCGCGCCAATGATGGGAGTATGAAGAATCTCCTCCTCGCGGCGCGGCTTCTCATTCGACGGACCGCCAGCCTCGCACCTGCCATGGCCAAAGCCAGGCGATAAACTCTGATGAGAGCCCGCCATCAAGACCTCCGCTGCGGGATTACAGCTTTCGCACTCGGAAGGCACGTCGGACGGATCAGAATATGACTCGAACACGTCGTGAAGGGACTCGGCGGGCTCAAATGCTGCAATCTGCGGAAAATTTTGACGCGCCATTGCGTGTTTGACCCATCGCTGGAGTTGTGAGCGGCCGTACCACTTGCAACCGCGAACAGCGAGGGGAGCCGACATGTAAGGAGTCGAAGGCTGGCGTAGCAACATGCCATAGGAACTCGCACGGAGCTGCGCGGCCCCGTGGACCGGGAGCGCCTCGACATCGAGAGGCGCTTCCTGAAGCCATGTCAAATCATCGGCGATGAAGGTGAGCGCTCCAAAACGGATCTCGTGGCCCAGAGCAAAAATACCGCCGGAAGACATGTTGAAGGATGGAAAATGCAACCTCGCCGGAAGTCGCTTAGACGCCTGCCCCATGGTGGGCGCCAACTATCGTGGGAACGAGTGTGACATTAGATGGTAGGGGTACGTAAGGATAGGGTAGAGTCCTAGCTACGACGAGGGTGTACACACAGATGTATGAGTTCAGGCCCCTCTCGTGGAGGTAACAGCCCTACGTCTCAGTGCTCAGGAGCTTATGTCGTGTGGAATATAGAGATTACAATGGTTGCAAACCCTTGTGTAGGAGGGGAGGGGCGGCTTATATAGAGTTTGTTGCCCATCATAATTACCCAGCATCTAAGGGTCCTATCGTGGGGTTAAACTCTGCCATTACTGGTAACGTACGTAATAAAAGCTATTAACGACGATTGAACCAACATCTTCCCGTTGGGCTCTTGATGATGGCTCCTGGTCTTCTGGCGTCGAGTGAGAATGAGGTCTTCTGAGTGACACGCGACTGCTGAGTGAAGGAAGGAGTCTCCAAGTGGATAGCCTGTCGAGTGACTTTGAACGTCTCCTAGAATCCAGTCGGAAGTTTATGCTTGATCTTCAAGTCCTCCAATGTAGTGTCTTAGGTAGGGTATGTAGGCCTTGCCTAGTACCCTACCTAGGTACATATCCTCGTCACATGTCAAACGAGCACACTACCGTGTTAGCACGAGGCCGAGCCGGGGGGAGGGGGGTCCCGACCTCCCCTCCCCCATCCCGGCAAGGCTAAGCCAGGAACGAGCCGTAGTAGGCGACGACGCGGCGTGTCGCGGCATCGCATGTGGAGGCGAGTCCGTAACATGACTTGCCCCCATTATCTTATATTTTTTAGGGGAAAAACCAGCACCGCACCAAGAGGCATAGTTGTACTGACACATCTTCCTTGTATGGACTTGCCCCCATTATCTATCTTAGGGTGTGTGGGTGCGTGTGTGCGGGAAATGGAATAGCCGCACTGCGCATATGAAATGAGCGCACTGCCACATTAGCGCGAGGCCGAGCCGGGGGGAGGGGGTCGGGACCCCCCCCTCCCCCAGCCCGTCGAGGCCGAGCCAGGAACGAGCCGTAACAGGCGACGACGCGGCGTCGTATGCGAAGGCGAGTCCGTAACATGGCTTGCCCCCCATTATCTTATCTTTTTTAGGGGGAAAACCAGCACCGTTATGAAGTATTATTTCATTTGTACTTTTTTGATAATTTTTATTATACTGTCATGAGTTATTATTTGTACTTTAGACGGTTTTTTCTCCCTCTATATCAATTTTTTCATTATATTTATTTTTTGCTATTATCTTTAGTGACTACCCAGAGATAATGGGCTTTGCCACGATTGTGGGCTTTAGCCATCGGTTTTCTCCCACTCATCTTTTAACCTCTGCTCCCCTCCTGTCCACAAATCGATTCCTTCTTCATTCCCCTCCTCTCCTCTTCTCGCATAGAAGCTGCATCTCATGTTTTGCCGTGGGAGCGTCGGCCGGCGGGTTGAACTCCAGGGGCGGAGGTCTGGGTGCTCTGTTTGCTCCTTTTTTCTCTGCCATCGACTTCCCTTGCATCCCCTTATGTACATATCTTCCCTATATTACTAAGTTATTGCTCTCGTGTTGTCTCAAACTGGATTCACTAGGGTTCCTTTGCTCTTGAACGAGCAGATCATGTCAGTGATACTGGATTTGGTGGTGGATTTCGTGTTTGCTGGTAAGAGTTTTTCTTTGTATGGCATGCTTTGTTTCTAAAATAGGTAAGAGCCCTAATTTTTGTTCATGTGTCTGGCAGTTCTGGTTCTGCAGATTTTAGGTCTGTAGATCTCAATGGGTACATCATCCAGTCCAGACAAGTTGAATGCAGGTAATTTTTCCTGTAATTCGGATGATGTTTTATCAGATCTGGTGCTTAATAGGCTTTTAGTTGTATAGGTGTTGTTGTATGGACTTTACAAGTTGTATGTATTTTGATTATTGTTAATTTTTGCACTGGAATGTGTGGTGTGTCTAGTTTTTAGGTTGCTATGACCTGCAGACAGGTTGTAGTACTGATCACCATGTGTAGTTTGAACTTTTGTCCTGGCATTTGAATAGTTTGTAGCACTCTGAGAAGAACTACTATGATGTTTAAAGAGTTGTCATTTTTGAAGTTTGGTGTGCCAGTGGTGGGTGATATTGTTTTATTGGGTGCACTTGTAGTGTTCATGTAGTTAAACTGATTTCTTGTTCATGTACTTTTCTTTTTTTACCTTTTTTTTGCTGATTATGATGTTGTTGCAGATGTTGGAGTGTTGGTGCCTCCTGATTCTGACATACCAGAACGCTTTCAAGATCTTGTGAATGTTATTTTTGAGATACCAAATCCTCTAGAAGAACTTGCGAGTGTTGCTGGTGTTTCCCTTATATTTGCTCTTTTTTAACAGCCGTGAAAATAAATATGTTTAGTTACATCAGTTTTTCCTTTTGTTTGTGTCTGATGCTATGCGCGTTATTTATCTTGTCTCTGCAATGTTAATTATGTTTTAATTTTATATGTGTGTGCTTATGTTATTGGTTTATGCAGTTAATGACAGCCATGCTGCTACTATGGACATTGGTGATGTTGTCAAGGATATGAATGATGGAATTTATTCTCTTAACTTTGATGATGGTGATGGGAGCTTGCAGTTGTCTGTTACTCAGTCACAAAGTGTTGATGGCACTGAGCCTGTTACTCAGGCTGAGGATGTTCCTATGTTGTTACAGCTCGAGGATGAAAGGATAAGAAAGAAGAAGTGTGTTCTCCAGAGGAGAAAGGAGTTGGAATGGCATCAAAAGGCTGCTTGTGTGCAACAAAGAAATGAGGATGTTGCTCAAGCTCCTAAAGGCGTAGGTGATGAAGGTGGTAACGAGGCCTTTTCAACTGTTGATGCTGGATCTCATGGAGCTGACATGCCTATGAAGACAAATCTGATGCAGACTCGTTTGACGCAAGTGTTTACTCGTGATGCAGTTAAGGAAAAGAAAGTTGATTTCAAAAGGAAGATGTTAGATCCAAATCCTGATGGCACACAGAGGCGTAGCCCATGTGTGAGAGCTGGTTCCCAACCTGGTAATACCAAAGCTGATGGAGATAGTGTTACTGTGAAGATTGGTCCAAGCACACTTGGTGGCTCTCCTATTCATCGGAGTACACGATTTTTGTCAAATAAGAAGCCTTCTTCGTCTCCTCTTCCAGAGCGCTCTTTGTTGAAGGAAAATAAGAAGCGTAAAGTTGCTCCTGCGAAGGTGAACAAAGGTGTGAAGAAGCGTGCTCGTGTCGAAGCTGAAGATCCTATATCCGAAGAAGATGATATTAAAGTTAATTCTGAAGATGAATATGCGGTGGTACGTGTTTTTACTATATGTGACTTACTAGTTGTACTTGCAATGATTTAATTGTGTCTGGGTTGGTATGCTGGCCGGGTGTGGGCTGGTCATTGTTTGCATCAATTGAGGGTGGTACTGATGTTTTTTTAAGAGTTGAACTTGTGCAATCTTTCGTTTTTCTTCTTGCCTTCATATGTTTGTTTTGTTTTCTATATTCATTTAATTAAGCTTTGCCTTCTTTGTTTTCATTTACAGCATGTTAGCATTATGGGTCCGGTCAAGCCGGTTAGAGGCAATGCCGGAAAAGTTGCTTTGGATCAAGGTGACCTATAGCGATTGAACATAACTATGCGATGTTTGTTGAAAGAGATTGATGCTTGTGCTAAATTGCTTGAGAGTCGCCATGTGGCTAGGGTTCATGCAGCTGGTTTGGGTTCTATCTTCAAATGGAAGGTGAAGTCTAACATTTCCCGCCCTCTGATGGGAGCTTTGTACCTGAAGATAGCGATGGTATACAACATCTATTTGGGTTCCCTCGTGGTGGTCGTTCTGCACCAAGGCCATCAGAGGACGGATATGACAAAGCTCTGATGAAGTTAAGATCGGAGCTTGACATTAGCAGGAACAAAGATATCAAGACAAAGGATTTGAGGGATAGGCTTAAGGTGCTTGTCAAGGATCCTAGCAAAGATGATCTTGCTCTCAAAGTGTTCTTCATTATTGTGTTTATGAAGGTTGTGTTGCCTGGTGCCGCCCCTCGTGTTTCGAGAGAGGCAACAATGTTTGAGGATATTGTCATTGAGGACATGGCTAATATGGATTATTGCCAGCTAATGGTTGATGAGCTTAGAAGGGCTGTTGTTAGGTACCAAGATGGTGTTACCATGGGGAAGGCAATCACAAGCTGTGCTATAGGGCCTGTACTAATGTACTTTGACTGCCTTATCCATGGCAAGACTCCGGAACCTGACATGCGAGTCCCCCGCATATGTTTCATGGATCCTGACAAGCTTTCTGATCTGGCTGATGCAGATTTGATAAAAAAAGGCAACGCAGATCCAAAGACTTGGGTGTTTGGGAAGCTTCCGGTGAGTTTTATTTATGTCGTGTCTTGTAGACCTTTTTTTATTTAGGTATACCTATTTTTTGCTGGAGTGAACATGTGTACTGTGGAGTTACCTATTTAGATTTTGTCATTTCTTAAGCTTTGTGAGGTTTAGGTATGATTTTTAGTACTATTGTGTCATGTGTGGTTGACTAAATCTATTGTTGAACTGATCTGTTTTGTAAATACTAACAAATTGGCAGTGATAGTGAAAGATTGTTAGTGCTATTGATTTAAATTTGTTGATATAATGTTTATTTTTCAGTGTGTTGCATTGATTAATTAACTCCTTTTCCCCTTGCTTGTAGTGGAAAAGTCAAGAGGAGGTTGTCTTTTTCCGAGTGTACAAACGGCCAGTCTTGGAGATGTCGTCGTCTCAGGTTCCCAAGATTTCATCTCTGCATGATGAGTTGAGAGATGGTCGTGCTGTTGAGGGTGCTGGTTATGTTCCCCGTGGCCCTAGTAAGGCTAGTACTTCAGAGAGGCAGGGTTTTAGTATTGATGTAGTTGTTTTTGTGTTGGAGCGCGCTCAGCATATTTTTAGTAATGTGTGTTCTGAGCTACAAAAGGTCCCAACTACAGTTGAGCGTCTGAGCTATATCAATGGTATCCTTCTTGAAGGTCATCAATTTAATGCTGAGGAAGCAGCAGACTATATTGAGATGGAGATAATTTTAATTAGTGATATGCGTGATGGTGCTGCTCAAATAATTCAGAGCTCGGTTCGTCTGTTCAACAACATCAAGCGTTTCAAAACTATGCAAGACTCTCACTGCAAGCCATATGAAGAAAGTGACAATGTTTTTATCAGGCAGATTGAGCAGGGTGAGGCAGCTGCCACCAACAGCAGGGTTGTTGATGGTACTGAGGCTAATGTTTCTAATCACCATATGAATGATGTTGTTGGCTTTGAGCCCCCTGTTGTTGTTGTGAGTCAGTCCGTGATGTTTGCAATTTGTACTATGTTGTTCTGCTGTCAGTATTGTAGTTGAACTTTCTCATCTTCATCTGTTTATTAATTTTTCTTTCATGCAGGAGACCAGTCATAATGTTGAGGCTGCTGTTGACCGTGGAGTTAATGATCCATCTGCTGATAAGTGTAAGGTTATTTTTATTTTTATTGTGTTTATATATATTCTTGAATTTTCATGCGCACCAATGTGCACATTTTTCTATCCCACACCGTTAAGAGTTTGTAGGTGATACATACCTTTTTCTTAGTGTTGTTTAATTCCTTGTGTTTATTGTTGCCAATAATAGCATTCTTTTTTTTTGCTTCATTACTATGAATCAGGGTCCTGTTGTTGGCAATGATCCTTGTTCGACCATTGGTGATATTTCTTTGAATGTTAGTAGCAGCAAGATCAGTGATGTTGTTGTGAATGCTGCTAAGGTTTATTTTCTGTGCTTGCATTAATTTTATATACAGTTTTCGCTGTTGTTTCTTTGTAGCTGTAACAATTAGCCTGTGCACCTCTTGCTACCTTTTTTGATTGTTAGTTTTACTCATATTTTTCACTTTCTGAATTTTTATTTTTCCAGATGACTGATGTGGAGCGTGAGGCTGCTGTTAGTGTTGGAGATGATGCTTGTGGTGTTCCATTGAGCAGTGGGTGCGATGTTTGTAGCAAAGTTGCTGATGAGGATGTTGGTGCTGCCACCATAGTTGATTCCAAATCGCCTGGTGTTGGTATTGCTGGGAATGATAATCTTTATGATTGTGAAGATTTGCCACCGGAAAATTTCCTACCTGGAGGGCTTGATTATGGTGATGCATTTCAAGATGCATCTAGCCTGGAGGAGGTGCCATCTGAGGACGATGATTTAGTTCTGTCGATTTCTTTTGGCCCGTTGACGCAGGAGGCGCTCTTGTCATCCCAGGATTTTCTTTCTTTAGACCCTGAAAGCGCAGCCATATTGTTGTCCTCACAAGATCTTCCGTTGTCAAACCCTTAAATTGGTGGCATATTGGTGTCATCACAGGAACTTCTGTCGTCAAATGCTGATAGTGCAGGTAAGGACTTGTAAATGAGGCATACTTCTCATTTATGGCATTTTGGACATGTTGACTTGTAGTGCTTGAACTTATTATTTTTCTTCTTTTTCTGCAAGCAGAAGGTGCTAATGTTGTTAAGGTTGCTTTGTTTTTCTTTGCTGTTACGAGGTTGCGCATGAACCGTGTGAAACGGTTAGTTTGGGATTTTGCCCGTATCATTTTCGTCTCTTTTTCTTTCTCTCATATTAGTATTGTTATTATTGAAGTAGTTTTAATTCTTGTCATATTTTGTGTTTTCCTAGTGACAAGCCGATGTTTCGAAATAGTGAATGTGATGCCAGCGTTGGTTTTATTGCTAAAGCGTTTGTCCCCACTGGCATGCTCAACTCAGACAGTGCTGACCTTATTTTATATTCTCTATGTCAGAAGTACCGAAACACTGACAAGTTGATAGTTCCCAGATGGGTGACGGTTAGTATTTTGCTTTGTAGATAGGATGATAAGTTATTTTGGCAATTTTCTAATTGTTGTTGTTCTTTTTGTACAACAGACCAAGATCCGTGATGGAAATATTGATGCCAATGTGCTACAGTGGTTCACGAGATCAGGGGCTGATGGTTTTGACCAAGTATTTGAACTTGAACTTATTGTACTCATGAACTAGAACTGTCATGTTTTCTTGCAAGTTTGGGAGGTGGGAATGAACTTGAGTAACCTGCTTTTCAACACTTGTACTTATGAATGATGTGTGCTTCTTTTTTTAATCCTGCACTTATTGTCGCAAGGAAATTGAACTGATATGTTTGTTGCAAGTTTGGACGGTGGATATAAACTTGAGTAGCATTTATTTTTGTAGTGGGTTGCTTACTCAATTAGAACTTATGATTATATGACTTGGTTGTACTTCTGAATTTCAATTTCCCTCTTTTATTTTATTGTTTGGAGGTTGAATTTTTTGTTTCATTATGATTGTTAAATTCATTTTTCCTCTGCGATTATTTGTCAGCTTCTTTTCCCTACTTTTGATCCGCCGCCATTTGCGTGCCATGAATCCTAGTGACGAATCTGGGCATTGGTCCTTGATTGTTCTGAATTTGAGGTTCCATCGTTTCAAGTGTCTTGATTCACTCCGCGAAGAAACCTGGAGTGATGTAGTTAAATTCTTAAGGACTATGACAGATAACATAAAGAAGCTTTGGAGGGAGTCCAGTGTAGACAGAGCCAAACCATTCTCGCCGGCACATTTTGATGGTTTCTCTTGCAAGTTTGTGCGGGTGCCGCAGCAGCAAAACACGTGAGTATCCGTTTTTAATGATTTTATTAGTTGTTTTTGTTGCTGGGAGGATGGTGTTCGTGTATTTTTGAATTTTTGGTTGTGATCCTCTATTTCGAATTTGAGTTGTACCATCTTGTTTTTTCTTTTGTTAACAAGCATGATTGTGGCTTCTTTATGCTACAAAAATGCAAGACCTATTGTTGCCGGGAGGATGGTGTGATTGAAATTTTGGATTACAGCCACGAAGACATGCTTGACATTAGAAAGACTTTGTTGTATACCTGCGCAACTAGCAATGTGTTTGATGTTGACTTCCGGGGTTTGTTTGGCATCGAACCCTGTACGTATGCATGACCTTTTGTAATTTTTTGCAGCTTCTACTTCTTGATTAGTACTGTCATGAATTATGTATTTGAACTTATGCTTGATGCGCTCCTTCTTTTTTTATTTTCCAGGTGAGTGGTTGGATCTTGGTGAGCATGACTACAGGATCTTTGGCAGCCAGTTCTTGGAGCTCGAGCGTGTAGCTATTGATTTTTGCCAGGGGCGTTCTCCCGAAAAGACAAGATCTGGTGTTATGAAGGGGCAGTTGGGAACTCTGAAAGGTTCTACGGCTGCTTGTGCAGAGAGTCCCTCTACACCCAAGAATCCAATTTTGGAATTGATAAACAGTGATGATGATGCGTTTGACAAGATTGCTGGCATGGGAAGAGTCACGAGGAGCGCTGCTGCCAAGGGTTTATCCCCCCTTGCTGGAATAGTGGCCCGTAGAGATGGTGTTGCTAGGAAGGATCCTGCTTTAGATTCTAGCAATGTTACAAGTACGAAGCGTGCACCTAGAGCTCCTATAAAGTTTTGCTCCCCTATGCAGCAGCTTCACCCTCATAAATTCCCTCACCTGGACAAGGCTTGCAAGTTGTATAATATGTTGCTTAGTGATGAAGGACGTGAGAAGTATGCCGAGTGAGTATCTCTCATTTATGTTTCCTCTGTTGTTTCTAACTACTAGATAAATATGACCAGAACTGTTCCTTTTTATACAACTTGAACTGCTATGAATGCCTTATCTTGCTTCCCCTACTTTTTTGTTCTTGTGTGTGTTGCAGCACTGCATTCTCAATGATACCTCAGCCTGATGATAGCATAACTAGCTTCACTAGGAAACACATCTGGGAAGTTTTTGCACCTGGGCAAATGATGGAGGGTGATGTAATGGATTTCCTCATTGATGATTGGAAGCAAGATCCCGAGAGAAATGTTAATTTTGCATCTGGAAAAAGGGTATTGCTGAGTCCATATTTCATCACGGTAATCAATCAGATCGTTTGTTTCTATTAAACAGGATTGCCTATTGATTTACGAGTTTTAATAATACTTTGCTTGTTGATCCTTTCCCCCTGTCTATTTCTTTTTGTATTTTTGCAGGTTGTGCTTGACTGTACGTTTTACGATGATGAAGATAAAGAGTTTAATGTGGAGAGTGCAGCGAGAGAATTCAAGAGCTATGTCAAAAAAGATGAAGACTTGCGCACTACCGACCTTGTGAGATCTACTAGCTGATTTTTTTGGTTTTATTTTTTTGCTCTGATGCTGGTTTTTCTTATGAATATTTAATATCTCTTTTTTGGTCATTTTTTTAGATCATGATGCCTCCATTCAAACCTATGGTTTTATCAAAGGATAGGCAACTGAACCGCTTTTCCTTATATGTCATGAATCGGTACCGAAGTAGCGTCAACATCCTTGACTCTTTACCTTATTTGAAGAACCATCATCCTTCAAAGAACATCGATCATAAAGACTGCGAGAAGATTGTGAGTGACATTTATTATCTGTACTCGATTAATTTTTCCGCATCTTTGTTTCTGCTTTTCTGAGACCTGAAAATGTGTGGTTTCTTTTCTTTTTTTACAGATCTCTAGATTTGTCCAAGTAATGAAGGTTGTGTATGGTGATTCTCAGTACAATGCGAGCAAGCAGCCCAAATGGAAGGTTTTTGCAAAGAAACCAATGTTTGTCAAGGTTCCACTTCAAAGGCTGAATGAATGTGGCCATTATACTCTGAAGTATGCGGGAATCTATGATGGTGAAAAGATATCGTTGAGAACATTCGAAATAATGATGTGGGTTCTAGTTGAGCTTTTCACTTTCTGTGTTTGCCTTATTGTGTATTCTTTTTTTATGTGTCATGATTTTTGATCATTTGTTTTATTGTTTTGCAGCCTCGTATTGTTGCTTGGAATGCTGAGGATCTGTATACAATTGTGTTCAACCGGAATAACCAACTTCTGGTGACGGAGCTTCCCAAGGAGGTTCAGGCTTTGGCTCCTGGTGCATAGAAGAAATGGTCATCATTTGCGTATCGAATGGGATAGTTGTGTGATATATCTCTTGAAAGTATTGTAGGCTTTGTTTGTAGTTTTTGGATGTCTTGTCAACTACTATGTAATAACTGGTATATTTTGTGATGTGTTTAAGTGTGGCACAATGTTTAAAAACTTTTTTTCCATGATGATAGTGTGGTTGAATAGCTGTTTCACTTGTGTATGTTTCATCGAGAATTCGTTTTTGTTAAGTTTTATTTTTTGTACTGAAGTCTTATAAACTAGTTGAACCGAAAACAACCTTTTTTAAGTGCATTACGATTTGTTGCTCAAAAAGTGAGATTTATTTTATTTTCATCTGTCCCAACATAAGTTGGACCTTTATAGTTTCTGTACCCTCTTTTCTTGTACTTATGGTATATTTCTGTGAGTACTGAATTGTAATCTCATTCAGCGTAAGGCTTTTAAAATTTGGTGTCACAATAGCACTTGTGGATCTAGCGCGAGTGGAGTGACGCTTCCTTGTTATGTAGAACTGAAGTCATATATTAATGTATTAGAACTGAAGTCATATATTATGTAGAACTGAAGTATAAGAAATATAGCAAAATTTGAGAGCCAAATTTTTGTTTCAACTTCTTGAATTTTAGTAGTTGAACTTCATAGTAAAAGTTAAAGCACTGGTTTAAATTAGCTACATTTAACATATAGCCATATTAAGTTCATAATTACTAAAAATAATTGGTATCATCATAACACTTACCAAATAAACTAAGTTGTATTGAGATTTCAATTGTGCTAGTAGTTTGATCATTTTTTTGTTGTTGTTTGAAACTAGTACCTCACTGGTCAATGTGGGATGATACTTTTGTTCTCTTTCTTGTGATTTTTTCCTTGGTCATATATCTTTTTGATTTAGTTTTGGCTTTCTTTTTTCTAGGTTGTGGTTCTTCTCAAGGCAATATTTGGTATCATCATAGTACTTGCCATATAGACTTAGTTGTACAGAGATTTCAATTGTACTATTACTGTTATTTTTAGTGTGTCACTGTTTTAGGGAATGCGAACTGAAGCTTCCTGTTCCTTTTTTTTGTAGAATAGATGTACTGTGTGTTCAAGTGTAGCAGTACTTTCAATCGTAGTATGCTAGTGACTAGGAAATACGTACTGGTGGTTCTTTGTTCTTATTGTTGTAGTACTTAGTAATTTTCTAACTACCATTTACCATGATGTTGTAACTTAGTATTTTTAGTGTTCTTCTGAAACGAAAAACTGATTTTTAGTGTGATAGTACTAACATACAGGACTAAGCTGTACTGAGCGTCCAAGACTACTATTTGTTGTTGTCCTTAGTCTGCCACTGTTTTTGTGAAAATATCCATGTGTGATTTGTTGCTCCATGACTAGTGCTGCATGGCAGCCATCCAGTTTCATTCACAATCTAAATCAACTTCAAATGATGGATAAACAAAATAGGAAGCTAGCAAACTTGTTTAACAACATAAGCGAACGATGTACTTGACGACATAAGAAAACTTGTTCAAACCCTGACACACATGACACAAGAAAGCTATTCAACCTAACAAAGGCAAACTAAAAATTTGAAACAACAAGATAAAGGACAAGCACAAGCGCAAGCAACATAGAGGCAGACTTTCATGTCTCTTCATCCCGCGAAGTTGCAGTGGTAGTAGGGGTCAGCCTCCTGCTCTTCTGAAATTTCCCAACCTATTGTGATGTTGTCAATTATCTTCCATGACTTCTACGTGGCGTACGCATCTATTCCTGCGTACTTGATGAGCTTGTCTGGCAGCGGGCTGATCCCCCATAGTTTGTGGTCTTCCTCCCTGTCGATCTTCTTCTTCATGCATTTGTAGAATGGGTGGATGATAGTGGATGCAACATCGGCCAAGGAGTCGTACTTTTTCCTGGTGTATGAAACTCTCCACTTGCACTACATGTCGATGAAGTTCTTAGGGTTGATCTCCAAACCAGACTTCTTCAGCTTCTCTTTGTCGCCGTCAATGCTGAAACCAGCAAATGTATACAATTTCTGCTCCTGCAGGAACTGTTTGAGGCGCTTGGGCCTGCAAGGGGGAGACACATATTGAAGATTAGTGTTCTTTTTTGAAGATTTAATTCTTATGTTTTTTTGGTTTACATGTGATAATCCATGAGGTAGATGCTTATATAGTATAAGTCATGGATGAAATTAAATTCAAGTAACAACATGTCATTTTTCTTTTTTGGTATCTTCAGTGGTTCACTAAATGGTTCACCAAGTTCAAGAACCTATAACGAGAGTAAATGATCTATGTGTTGCTTACTTCAAGTTTAGTTTTCTTTTTGTTGAATATAAAAGACCTATACCAGTGCTTCACCAAGTTCTTACTTCATTTTTTGCTTCTGACAATTACATCAGACCAGGTTCAGAAACTACTTGTGTACATCAAGTTTAAAAACATATTTTAATACATCAATTCTATAAACTATACTAGTGCATCAAGATCAGAATCTATGCTAGTACATAAAGTTCAGAAATTAATTTGGTGAAACAATTTTGAGATGCTAATCCAGTGCATCAGTTTCAGATGCTAATCTGGTGAAACAATCCACTTCACAATTTTAGAAATGCATGTAACTTGAGAAACATGTACTCGTGCATCCATTTCACAAACTATAGTAGTTCATCTAGTTGGGAAACAAGTTTAATGAATTTTTTAGGGAGTAGTACTAGTAGAACAGATGAATGAACAGTAGTATGGGTTACCATTTTGTGGCCGCTGCGATGTGGTACACCAAGTAGAGTTCCTTCACGCACAACTGCAGGACTGCTGCCATTTGGGGAGGTTCGTCTTCCCTGGGGTACTCCACATAAACTCCGATGAAGCTAGGTTACAAGCCGCAGCCCTTCATCCTGAGCCTGCTCATCATCTCTTCGGCCTTGTTTGGTTCACTGGTGCAGACGATCTCTAGCGTCTCCTTGCCGTGGAGCTCAACCCCTGTGAGGGTTTTGGTTTACTCACGCTTCTCGCCGAGGACATGAACGTCATCGAGGTTGCTGCTCTGGTCGGACGTCTCGCCATGACGACGCTTGGCGGACGGTTCTTCCGCCATTGCCCTCCTCCGGCGACTGTGGGCTTGGGAGAGAGAAGTTTCTGGTTTGTGTGCAATTGAGATGGAAGCGGCAATGGTGGTTCTGGGAATGAGGCAGAGATGCAAGACAATGGGTTATTTGCAGTGCGTGGACAGGGATGTGTGGGAGGCGGTTCATCGGGGACGTGGGTGTAGTGGTCGTGGGGTTGCCGTTTGCAGTCCCTTGTGGCAACCGCCCAGGGGGTGGCGCGGGCGGTGGCCTGGAAGAACCAATCGTCCAAGTCAATGGTATTTACTGTCACACTGATCCGTCTTGTCAAGCTGTACTTATCAGCTGCTTATCCCACTTGCACGTCTCAGGGGTGGTGATGATGGCATTTTGCACTGTTTTAAATGACGTATGCTTTGTGATGTTTTTCCATGTGGAGGTTAATTCTTGTTTTTCCACTGAAGTCTTGTACACTAGTTGATCTCAAAACATTTTTCAGTGCCCTGGGAGTTGTTGCTCAAAACTGGGACTTATTTTATTTTCATCCGTCCCAACCTAAGTTAGGCCTTTATAGTTTTTGTATTCTCTTTTTAGTGCACTTATTGTTTAGTGCTGTGTGAACTGAATTGTAATTTCATACAGCGTACGGTTTTGAAATTTGGTGTCACAATGGTGTGAGTGGCCTGACTGTTCCTGCTTTTTAGACGACGGAGGCTATTGGGCCGTTTTCCGGCCCAAATGGCTCGCGTGGGCGATTTGGGGACTACTGGATGTGCGTGTGCTTTGGGTTTAGTCCCACCTCGCTAAGGGAGGAGGCTCTCGACCTGTTTATAAGAGCGGCTGAGTCCTACTGGTCGAACTCCTCTCAATACTTACCTGAGCGCTTATACACGGCGCTCACTCTCTCTCATGACCTGTGGGCCTTGGTCGGCTGGCCTTGCGTTGTGCGGATTACTAGGGATTCGCCAACAGTTCTGCCGTGGGCTTGAGTTCAAGTATCTAGCAGCGTCAGGGCCTGCCTGTCCTTGGGCTATCAATTTTTACTTTTTTTGGTTTGAGTCTAGTACTTGACTCCACCAGTAACTTGGACTGATACTTTTTGTTCTAGTTCTTGTGAGTTTTGTGGAAGTGTTATCTTTTCATTTGAGTTTTTTGCCTTCCTTTTGTGTTTGTTTTTTTGATTATTCTCAAGGGTCTTCTCGTATAATTTTTAGCACCATGGTACTTGCGTGTAGACTAAGTTGTACTGATAGTCCATGCATAGTAGCACTTATGTTCTTAGTCTGACATTTTTTGGGGGGATTAGGAACTGATGCTTCTTTGTACTTTTTCTTGTAGTAAGTATGTATTGTCCAATCAGAGTGTACTAGTACTGTCATTCTTGGTCTGCAAGTGACCAATATAAGTGTGTGATGACGCTTCTTAACTTTTTCTGTTGTAGGACTTGTTAATTTTCTAGCAGCCACATATGAATGAGAACGGTACATGAAGTACTAAGAATTTCTGCTTCAACTTTTGCAGCATTGTTAAGCAACTCAAATTGTACTGATTGTTTTCAACATTATGTTTTCTATACAATACTGAATCGAAACTACACATGGAACATTGTTGTGTGATTAGCTGCTTCATAACTAGTACTGAAGAGCAGCCACAAAGTTCCATTCAGAAGCTACTTTGAATTTGAAATGATGGATTAACAAAATACGAAGCTACCAAACTTATATAATGAGATAAGCAAAACAATGTACTTGATGACATAAATAAACATGTTCAACCATGACAAGCACGACATAAGCATACTGGTTCAACCCAACAAGAGGAAACTATGATTTTGAAACAACAAGATAAAAGGCAAGCACAAGCAGAAGCAAAACAAAGGCAGGCTTTGATGTATCTTCATCCCTAGAAGTTGTAGTGGTAGTAGGGGTCAGCCTCCTGCACTTTTGAAATTTCCCAACCATTTGTGATGACGTCGATTATCTCCCATGACTTTTACATGGCGTACACATCTACTTGTGTATACTCGATGAAGTTGTCTGGCAGCAGGCTGATCCCCCACAGTTTGTGGTCTTCCTGCGTGTTGATCTTCTTCTTCATGCCTCTATAGAATGGGTTGATGACATTGGCTGCAACATCAGTCAAGGAGTCGTGCTCTTTTCCGGTGTATGGAACCTTCCAGAGGAGCTGAATGTCAATGTACTTGTTGGGGTTGTTATCCAAACCAGACATCTTTAGCTTCTCTTTGTCGCCTTTCATGTTGAAACCGACAAATGTGAACAACTTCTCATGATTCAGCATATCGTTGAGGTGCTTGGGCCTGCAAGGGGAGAGACATTTTGAAGATTAGCATTACTTTGATGTTTGAATTCTTCATTTTTGTTTTGTTTTACAAGTGATGAATCCATGAAGTAGATGCTTATATAGCATAATTAATGGATGAATGTACTTCAGAAACTAGTAAACAAAGTTCTGAAATTAAACTCAAGCACATCATGTTATTTTTCTTTTTGGATTATACATAGTTTGAGTCAATGTTGTATGTGCTGCTTTAGTACTAGTTTAGTTTTGTTTTGTTGAATAGGACAACACATACCAGTGCTTCACCAAGTTCTTAGTTTTTTTGCTTATGAAAATAACATTAGACCAAATTCAGAAACTACTTCACTACATCAAGTTCAGAACCATCTTTTTAATACATTGAGTACAGAAACTACATTATCGGATCAAGATAAGAAACTACACTAGTACATCAACTTCAGAAATTAATCTTCTACAAGATTTTTCAAATAGTAATCCAGTGCATCAGGTTCAAAAATACATTTTATAGTGTATCTACTTGAGAAAATGCAGTAGTGCATCCACTTTCACAAACCACACTAGTACATCTAGTTGGGAAACAAGTTTGATCAAATTTTCAGGATACAATACTAATTAAACAGATGAACCAAACAGGGCAAATGAGTAGGATGGGTTATTATTTTGTGACCGTTGCGATGTGGTACACCAGGCAGAGTTCCTCCACACACAACTGCAGGACTGCTGCCATCTGGGGAGGTTCGTCTTCCTTGGTGTACTGCGCACCAATACCAACGATCCTACGATACAAGCCACCAGCCTTCTTCCAAAGCCTGCAGATCATCTCGTTGGCCTTGTCTGGTTCGCTGGTGCAGACGACCTCTAGCGTCTCCTTGTCGTGGATCTCAACCCCTTTGAGGGTTTTGGTGTACTCTCTCTTCTCGCCGGGGACGTGAACATCATCGAGGTTGCCGCTCTTGTCGGATGTCTCGCCATGATGATGCTTGGCAGACGGTTCCTCCGCCATTGCCCTCCTCCGGAGACTATGGGCTTAGGAGAGAGAAGTTTCTGGTTTGTGTGCAGTGGAGATGGAAGCGGCAATGGTGGTTCTGGGAATGAGGCAGAGATGGAAGACAATGGGTTATTTGCAGTGCGTGGACGGGGATGTGTGGGAGGTGGTTCGTCGGGGACATGGGTGTAGTGGTCGTGGGGTCGCCATTTGCAGTCCCTTGTGGCCACCGCCCAGTGGGTGGCGCAGGTGGTGGCCTGGAAGAACCAACCGTCCAAGCCAATTTCTTTGCCAGGGTATTAATCTGGTCGCACTAAGTAGTCTTGTCAAGCTGTACTTAACAGTTGCTTATCCCACTTGCTCGTCTCAGGGTCGGTGATGATGGCATTTTACTGTTGCACTGATACGTCTTGTCAAGTTGTATTTATCAGCTGCTTATCCCACTTGCATGTGTCAGGGTTGGTGATGATGGAGGTTTGTACTCCTCTATTGTGGGTACTTGGACTGGTGATTGAAGTGTAATTAAACTTACCAAAATACCAGTCAGACTGTGTGTGTCATTCTAATCTTTTTTTAAACTATTTTTGTTTTTTGACAGGATTGTTTATATCAACATAATCGTTTAAAGTACTTTTATAGCTAAATTAGTTTTTCATTATTACATGTGTATTACATTTGCATTTGCTTGAGGTAATTATTTTTCTATACTGATGGACTTTCTGAACTAGGACTGGCAGAACCAGACGTAGCTTGTTTTGACGAGTGTGTTTGGTTACTCTGCCTTGTACTGACGAGTGAGAATTATTAGTACTGATGTACTATAAGAGTTTAAATTTTCCTTGACATATTTTTGCTGAGTTACTGGTCGACAGTAGTGTTGGCATTACATAAATCCAGATAAGTTTTTTCAAATATATTTGTGACTGCATTCAAAAGGATTATCAAATGGTTTACATAATAATATCACTAGTCCAGCGGGCACAAATCACAAATTATATCTTAACTATAGTACTGATCGAGAAATCAATGATAAAGCTAAATAAGTTTTGGTAACGACAGTGTTTCTCATATGTTTCCTCATTGTGTACCGAGGCAACTGAGAGTACAAGCTTTTTTTCAGTTGACGCAGCAGCATAACAACTATGGGTTCTTCAGTCTTGAGCTCCTCCTAACTGGCCCCGAATGTTGTCCCTTATCGGCGCCCTTTCCTGGTTGAGCCTTGGTAGCTTCATCATTAGTTTTAGTTTCCTCGTCCCCAATACTGTCAACTTCATTGTCTTCGTCTGATTGGTCGTCATTCTCGTCAAACTCTTCTTATTCACCTCTTCTTTTGATTTTTTGGAATTCTAGACCTTGCCCTGTTTCTGTTTTGCGCCACTGAGCTCCTTGCCCACTTTGCATGTGCGAGCATTATGTCCGTCAGTTCCCCCACACTTGCGGCAAGTGTAGTTGTTACGTGTGTCGTCTCCATTGGTAGAAACCTGGGCGGCTCCAATCTCCTTCTGCAGCTTTTGCTTGTTGACAATGACATCTGTGCGGAGTGGGCATGTGTGGTAATTATGATTGGTCACGACGTTGCAGAATCCACATGCCCTTATCCCGAGAGGTTTGCCGTCCGGGCCAAATTCCACGCGCCTGATGGGGCGTGGCGGCTTTTTGGCTGCTACGTTTGCTGCTTTTGCTCCTTGCGTCTTACTCTTCCTCCCCTTTGTGTTTGACAATATGGGTGGTTTAATTACCCTTTCCTGTTGCTGCTGGCACTAGTAGAAAACAGACCTTTCGTCCCAAGCATTAGTCCCGGTCTGGTTACGAGCCAGTACTAAAGACGGTATTAGTATCGGTTCGTGCCGGCTCCAACGTCTAGGAGCAGGGCAACCTTTAGTACCGGCTCGTGAGCAATCTTTAGTACCGGTTCGTGTCATGAGCCAGTACTAAAGGGGCGTGGCAGGCTTTTGGTCAGGCTTGGGCCCCGCGTGCACCTTTAGTACCGGCTGGTGACACCAACCGGTACTAAAGGGAAACCTTTACTACCGGCTGGTGTCACCAGCCGGTACTAAAGACTTCCTACATATACGGTAATTTTTAGGTTTTATATAATTTTAGTTTCAAAAATACTAGAGGTTTACAAAAGCTTTAAGAGTTTCTTTTTGCTATTAGAGTTTTATAAAAGCTTTTTAGTTGATTCTTTTTGCTATTGAAGAATATTATAGTTCATAAAATAATACTTAAATTGATTATTTTTAGTTCATTCTTTTTGCTAGATGCACTTCATGTACAAAACGGACACTCTCTTTCGAAGTATCAAGGTTTCGGACGGAAACTCATCTGTTACAAAAGGCATTTCATTTTCTTGAACTTATTTGAACTCCAGGCTTTTTGTGTGTTCAAAATGCACCATTCAAAGCCACATCATCAATTTTCAACCCTTTATGACTTCATTTGTTATTTTTCATGCAGTTATTGATTTTTTTGAGCTAAATGACCCTGAAATTGAAAAGCACTACAAATGAACTCTAAAAGTTTGAAAGTTGGCATGGTATCATCATTTCACCCACATAGCATGTGCTAAAAAGTTGAGAGGGTTAAAGCAAAAGTTGGATGCAGTTCGTGTACAAAACGGACAGTCTCTTTCGAACTATCAGGGTTTCAGACGGAAGCTCATCGGTTACAAAAGTTATTTCATTTTCTTGAATTTTCTTGAATTTACCAGGGTATCAACCTTTAGTCCCTACCCTTTAGTACCGGTTGGGGAACCGGTACTAAAGGCACATCCCGACCGAGACTACTGATCGACATTCTACTAGTGTGGTAGGATGTCCTGTTGTCATGTCGTTCGCCTACAGCACCATCAAGCTCACGATCTTGCATGTGAGCATGTTGCTGCTCTTGACTATGTACATGGGCAAGCTCTGGTTGCTGTTGCTCCTCTTCCTTATTGTCGAATGGGTCAATAGCTCCCAGATGGTTCATCTCAGATAAGATTGTAGCAATCCTGCTCAATTGCTTCATTGTCCGTGAGACCTCCGTTTTCCACAGAATGCATGGCGTCGAGTTCTTGTTCAAGTTTTTCCATGACGACCCATGACCTCGCCATTTGCTCTTGGCTTCTCAAGCTTTTTCTATGCACCATCATGTTCAGCTGCAGTAGTGAGCTTTCAATGCATTATTGGGAGGCGTTGTTTGATGCTATTGTCCTCAAGTCATTTCTGTTGAATGTTGGTTGGATGTCCGGGCGTTTGGTGTATCTCCTGAGGATGTATTTCTCTCGAACGCTGGCAGCCTTAATTGTCTGCATCATGCACAGGACATGCACGCAGAAAATACCTGTATTTTTTGGAAGTGGTGCATGTTTTTTGTCATTTCATTCGAACAAAAACTTTGCAAAAATAAGTAGTGCAGTATGTAACATCTTTTTTTAGTCCTCACCTGTGTGGTCCCATAGCTTGCACTCGCAGTCATATATTTCTCCCACGGGGTCTACAACCACCTGGAACGCGTGTTGAGACCACGCAGACAGTTTTTGCGGGTTGTTGTAGCGCACGAGTTACTTTGTGGGCTCTTCCATCTCTGTCGCCGTGAAGAGTGTGCTCAGTTTTAGCCTTTTTCTGATCTCGCTGTACACAACTCATGAGTAAAGCTTTGCCATCTGGGTGTCAAACCCATAGTAGGTCAGCGCATTTGGTTCCTTCTGCCCATGCAAGAATGATGACCAAATTATTAGTTTTCTCGCAGCAAAAACTTGTCTAACTAATGAAGTTTTACTTTCGTAAGCATGTTATTTTGTCTTACGACAGGTGATAGAGCTATACCCGGTTACCCATTGTCTCCTGGTTCTCTGTCTGCCTCCTGGTTTTGACGCGGGAGTTTACCTGGCTGACAAACTGGTGGAGGTTTTGTCTCTCACTTACGAAGTTCTTCTTGAGCACATAGTTCATGCTCTCACTTCGTTGTGTGGATGTCATTTTGGTGCAGAAAATTTCTTTGTAATAAGCTGATATCCATCTCTCATGCTCGTTCCATATGGCCACCATCGTGGCATCATCATGGAGGTTGTACTTATCCATGAGTCCTTTCGAGGCAGCCTCAAATTCAGTTGGCATTAGGGGCCAGTTGAGGATTGATGTGAATTCATCCTTAAAGTCTTCGTGGAGGTTGTACAGGTATGCGAGGTGTTCCTTGTACTTCTTCATAATGTGCCAGCGGCACAGCTTGTGTACTGTGTTCCTGAAAACATCTGAGATCGCCAAAGCCATTGTCGAGCACTGGTCTGGTAATGAGAAAAGAGACGCGGAGTGGTCAGCAGATGGTAGTGCATATATACAAATAGAACTGACACAACATTTTTACTGTGTTATTTTCTCTTTTGGGGGGGTGGTTGTGGGTGGTTTTGGCGGTTCTACCTATGAGGATGCATGTAGGAGCCTTCCCTCTCATACACCTTAAAAATGTCTTGAACAGCCATCTGAATGAATCTGCATCCTCATCTCTTATCAGGGCAAAAGCAAAGATTGTAGTCTGTAAGTGGTTGTTAGTACCCACAAACACCCCAAGTGGCATATGGTACTTGTTCGTCTTATATGTGGTGTCAAACATTACGCAGTCACCAAAGTCTTGATACGCCCCTCGATAGCTTGCGTTCTCCCAGAATATGTTCTTAACTCTGTCGGACTCATCAAGTTGCATGTCACAAAAGAATTTCCTGTTTATGGCTTTCATCTCCCTAAAGAAGTTGACAGTCTTTAGGACATCGTCCACATCATCCATCCTTGAATTCTTTGCTTTGCTGCATTTTAAAAGTGAACAGTCATTCAAAAATGCATGTTGAACTGGCGTCAGGTCATGCGTTGCGTAATATGTTTGTAGTGACAGAGGAAAAAAGACGGAGGGGGTTTATGGGAGGAGAACAAGTTTGTACTTACATGTTAATCGGGTCTTTGGCATTCATTTTGAGGAAGTAGCTACCGGGGTCATCGCCGCCCAGTATGCTCATGATTTGCGCGTGTTCAATGCCTTTGAACTGCAGGTACTTGATGTACTCCAAGATTGTTTTGTCAAAGTTTTTGTGGGAGTGCAAGAAGACAAGCCTTTGGGGGAGAGTTGTAGCCTGTGGTTGTGTTCCCAGACAATCTCTTTTACGACAAGTGTTCCATCCTTTTCCCTCTTCAGCCTCATTTTAGCCCTGCAGTTAGTCCTGGATGTCGTCTTGTTCCGCTGTTTGTTTGCTTTTGACACCTTCGATTCATAGACTCCATAGCACGTGCAATAAAGGTAGACTTTGGTCTTAACCTTGGAGCCTTTCCTGACAGCAAAACCCGCATGCTTTGCATAGACGTTGTAGAAGTCCTTTGCTTCTTTGAAAGTTTCAAAGCGCATCTCTAGCCTTGGCAGAACGTAAGCTTCAATGTTAGGTAGCTGCACGCAACAGTGAGCAAACAAAAAGGCAGTTATGAAAATGTTAGATGGGGTGGTCACAGTACTAGGGTATGGACTGTGCTTGTTTGTTTTTTCTGAATGGATACTTACATGTGTATAACTCTGTGTTGCCTCCGGTGTTTGCTGTTCACCTTGGTGTATGGGCGCGGGTGGTGTCACCCTTGGCACATGCAGCAATGCATCTCTTGGAGGGAGCAATATTGATGAACCTGTCCGTCTCTCATTGTACGACCGTCTTCCCTCGGATTCGTTGTGAGGTTGCTCCTGTCCATATGGCTCATATCTTCTACTTTGCACCCTGCTAGAGTGGCCAAAATTTCTGTCTCTTTGGCCTGGTCTTCCCGTCGCAACCTCTTTTGCAGCATGGATGATTGATGTTGACGGAGCGACTGGTGGAAGCCTGTGTGTCCTTGCCTTTCTCATTGCGCTAGGAAAGGAAAACATCGGTTGTTGGGGAAATTGTTGACCTTGTTGCAACCCAGCAGTGGCAAAGCTTGTATTCCCAGATATCGGTGTTTACTGCATAGAATAACCTGTTTGTGCCTCTGATGATTCTGGTGTAGCTTGAAATCTGCCTGTATTGTTGAAGTATCCTGGTGCTATTTCTGGTGTTACCCAACCAAGCGGTGTCCCATATCTGCTTGGCTCGTCAAACCCTCGTTGCGTGTGCCGCCTTGCATGTTTCTGCAATGACATTCAACAGTTTTGGGATTAATTTTTTCTGCATTTTCTCGTATACATGCTATGGGTAACATGTCATGCACTGAAGGCAATGTACAAGTCGAACTTGCATTGTTGGGCGTTATTAAACATTGTTCTCTATTTTGTATTTGGTTTTAGTTTCAGTCGAACTGATGAATGTACATGTTCAACACTGATGTACTGAAGTACCAATTTTTAGCACTACTTGTAAACTGAACATTGAACTTCATCTGTTATGGATTTTTTTTAATCTTTTTTCCCTATAAGTGATGCATAAAAATTTGGTGGAGTGCTTGCAAATTGAACATTGAACTGCAGAGATGTATGGATATGCATATATAAAAAACCGATGCATGTCTTCTCTTTTTTCCATCTATAACTTATGCAACTACACTAGAAGTACTCCTAGTTTATGTACCATTGAACTTACTGTGTAACAAGTGTATATTTTTTCAACAACATTCTTTTACTAGTTCGAACTGACGCAACTACACGACATGTACTATTAGAAATAACATCATACAACTTACACTGGTAGCTGAACCTTATATAAAGCCTAGTAGCTACTTGGACTGATGCATAAGTTTATGTTTTTTTGGCTTGAACTGAAGCTAGCATATTAGAGGTAATGACAGTAACCTCCACATCCAAATTGTCCATCAAATGGCAGGGGGTGTAATGAACTGATGCAAGCATTTGCAATGTACTATCAGCTTCTGCATCATAGGAACATGTGTCACTGATGCAACACACATGTAATGCTGATGAATCTGATAATGTAACATGTAGGCACAACATAGTGTGTGCAATTTTTGAGGAAAATTAGTATGGAAAGCAGACACATCACCTCCAGTGTTATTTTCTTGGATCTGAGTTCTTCTTCTTCCTCTCGTGGGTGGCGTACTGGCATGTTCTTAGGATGCGGCGCCATTGATCCGACGACGGCGCTCCTGCTTGTGGTGGACGTCTGGCGATGAGGTGCGGGGAGGCAGCTGTTGGCGGGGATCACGGCCCCGGCGAAGGAGCCCTGCCGAAGGAGGGAGGCAGGAGGCGGGGATCACGGCGCTGATGGAAGGAGGGAGGCAGGAGGCAGAAGGCAGGAGGAGGGAGGGGATGGCGGCGTTAGATCCGTCGCCGGCCAGTCACGGCGCCGCGGGCTCCCTCGCTCCGGCTGTCGCCGTCGCTCGCTCGCCCACGACGGCTGCCTCCGACAGAAGAAGGTGAATTGGATCGGGCTGGGTCGGGCTTGGTTAGAGTGTAGGCGCGTCGCGCCCTATATAGAGTCGAGGTTAACATAATAATATTTTGTTACAGGTGTTATTTGTTAAAATGGAGGCTCAGGGGCTCACGCGGCAAGGGCGCACCCCCAAAGGGTGCATTGAGGATGGCCATGGGGCTTCTGCGTGGTTCCCTGGCCTATGTTGGTGCCCCTGGAAGCTTCTAGACTTCAGTATTTTGCTTGTTTTTTTGAATATTTTTGAGTCCTATATAATTTATTTTTCTGCAAAGTCTAAACACATTAGAAAAACAACAAATAACACTGAACACTGAGTTAATATGTTAGTTTAGAAAAATAATAAAAATAGTTTCAATATGTGTGAAAACACGCTAATTTATAGTAAATATGACATGAAATAAACAAAAAAATGATACATTTAAGACGTATCATGACCCCCTTTTGGGCGACGAGTTTTAGCTTGGGCCCATCCGTCAGTCCGATGTTGCGGACGCGTTTGGGCATCCCCATATTATATGGACTGGTACGGGAGATTTCGGTCAGTCCGGACGTTCGGGCTGTGTTTTTGTCCGGTTGGTGACAAAATCTTGTTTTGACAGTGACAGGAAAGGCCATCCGTGCGTTTTGGGGGTGGATATAAGGCATCTGGTTGTATCTAAAGTGCAACATTTTCATAGAAAAAGTATAGATGGTGTACTACCGCTCGTTCAGTTTTCAAATATTTATGCACTAGTTAAAGGGGTGTCAATCTTTTCAAATTTGACAGCAGCAATCCCTCGATCATCTTTGAACGAGGCTGATGAGACGGTTTTCCTGAAGTGTCGCAACGATTGCCGTTGTCCTGGAGTAGCCCACGTAGAGATTCTTGGTTACCATCAGACATCGGAAGTGTCTCCTTTACCGTGCGCGCAGTGCGGTCGATCGATGGTGCGCCATCTCTAGCTGGTCCTAGCATGCAATGCAGACGGATTTATTTAACGGGTTTTAATTGGCCTGCGTTTCTGTGAGGTCGATCTCGACCGTGGTTCGTGACTTTAATCGCTTTCTCCCTGGAATTAGTGCTTCCATGTCCGCCTTTGCTTTCTTGCTATAGTCAGCCGAGTGCTGATCGCGTGCCGAAGGGGCGTGTACGATATTTTCAAAAAGACGTCCATGAGGGAAGGAAAATCCAAGCTAGAAGTAAAGGCCAAGGCATCTGAAACTGCATCCTACGTTCACATAAACCCATACGTGATCGATTGTCAAGGAAGCTCGACTTACTCATCCTCCCGCCGTCAGCTGCTTTTCTAGAAGCCTTCCTCCGTCGCCTCAGCAGTTATGTGCTTCGAGTTGGAGTATATTAAATCCATCTGAAAATGTTACTACCACCGTCTCATAATATAAGACTTGTTTTGACACTACAATCAAACTAAAAAAATTGTCTTACATTATGAAACGGAAGAAGTAACATTAGCATGTAATATGATGTGTACATACCCTCAATCACCTTTGTTCGTGGGCGGTACCATAATTCTTCTGCGGTGAACAGGTACCAGCTATAGCTAGCTCACCTAATCGTTGAAGCGAACAACTCAAACTCACCTTCTCTCTCATGCTTAGTCTCGACCAGCTGATACCTACGTACGCAATTTTCAATATGTCGTGGGCCAGAAAGTAGACCGCCCTTGGACTCTTTTGGTCACGCGAATCATGGTTGTAGGTGTGAAAGTGAACATTCGAGCTGTGAATTAGCCAAGCACTGTATCATGTTTTGTATTTGAGGTGATGATGTCATCGTTGATTTTTATGCTGACTTGTTTCGTTGAGATGTTGAAAATTTTCCTATGAAATACCTAGGTGTGCATGTGGGTTTTGCTGCTTTGCGCAATTCTGGCCGGGATTGTATTGAGACTAAATATATTAAGAAATGTGATGCTTGGTTGGGTAATGCGGCTACTATGGGTGGTGGCAGAACTGTTCGTCTCAGTACCAACTTATAGTATATTTCTTATTATCACATATACATGTTCTTAATGAGCAAGACATTTGTGGGCAAACTTGACAAACATAGAAGGTACTTCTTCTGGGAGAGAAATGGGGGCAGAAAAAGACATTGTTTGGTTAAGTGGTCTAGAGTGTGTAGATATTAACCTTCTTGTTTTTTTAGAAAAGGAGGATTTTCCTTCGGCTTCTGCATCAGCAGGATGCATACGGCCCCTTTTATTAAAAGAGAGTTCAACAATCCACGGTTCATAATGTCTCCGACATAAATATGAAAAGCAAAAGCAAAGCAAACAGTGTCACAGTCGGCAACAGTAGGCCTAGATGCCTATCCATCTATCCTATTAACCTTCTTGTGGGGTTTGGATATTAAAGATGTGAGAAGATAGAATATTATTAGCTTTATTGTGAAATGGTGGTGGAAATTGAACATCACCCTAGCCTCTGGCAGGACATTGTGAAAGCTAAATATCTTAGGAGAGATACTATAGCTACTATTAAAGTGAGATTTTCCGATTCCTCTATCCAAAAGGACATACTTAAGGCCAAAAACATTTATATGTTGGATAGAGAGGTGACCTTTAAGCCTCTGGATGTGGCTAGGCTTTGGAAAGAACCTAGGGTGATAATATTCCTTTATGTGATAAATCCCCCAAAAGTATGGCATTTAAAATATCCCCGATTCCACTTATCAAGGAGAGTATTGAGGAAAATGTCTTTGATTTCTTTAGGAGAAGGCGTAGTCCTGAGCTATGGACCAATGGAACTATATTTAAATGTAAAGTGTTGGCTTCCTATCTTCCCAGCAACCTGACGTTGTTTCTTGGAAATTTGATGCTAAGAAGATTTTTTTTACTAACAAATATGTCTATGAACTGTTGGAAAATTCGTTTGCTGGATGTCAGCGTCTTGGGAGACAGGGTTCCCTAGGTCAGTTAACATGGGCCAACCCATGTGCCATGCCAACCCGAAGAGTGTAGGATGCCTGGCGTGTTGAAACCCGAAATGATTTTACGGTTCTTGGAGCAACTCCAATGAAGCGATCCAAACGAATGGCGATTTCGTCTGTTTTTTATTCGTTTGGATCGGTCGCCTATCCGACGTCCGTCTTGTTTTAAATATGGATCGGCAGCACGCTAAACACGTCGACCCATATTGTCGGCGTGGCCGGCTGGCCGGCCTATTTTTACATTGATTCGAATATGTATTTAATAAACATATAGTCAAATAACATAGTTTGAACTGAATAAAATAGCATAGTTTTATGAGCCGAATAAAAATAAAAATGTCTCACATAGTTCTCACAGTAGTTTTACAAACGAATAAAAAAAGATACATCTATTGGTTGCCAACATGAGCCCACATATGCTCAACCAAATCATTTTGCATTTGCACGTGAGTTTTCCAGTCACGCATGTCATGATGAAATTGGGTGAACTGTTCAAATGTTGCCGCTCCTCCATGCTCAGGCACAACATTCTCACCTTGAAACTGAAACCCTTGATCGTACAGACGTTCCAGGCGCTCATCTTCTACGATCATATTGTGCATGATCACACAAGCATTCATCACCTCCCATAGTTTCTGTGTGCTTCAGGTATTAGCAGGATACCGAACGATGCCCCATCGAGATTGCAAAACAATAAAGGCACGCTCGACATCCTTCCTAGCACTTTCTTGCTCTTGGGCAAATCTTTTCCTCTTCTCTCAGATAGAGTTGGGTATTGTCTTGACAATAGTGATCCACTGAGGATAGATATCGTCACCCAGGTAGTATCCTTTGTCGTAGTTGTGGCCGTTGACAGTAAAGTTTACCGGTGGACTGTTGCCTTCGGTAAGCCTAGCAAACACCGGCGAGCGCTGAAGCACGTTGATATCATTGTGTGATCCGGCCATGTCAAAGAAAGAGTGTCAGATCCAGAGATCTTGAGACGCCACGGCCTCTAGTATGACAGTGCAAGCCCTGACATGGCCCTTATACTACCCTTGTCAAGCAGAAGGACAGTTCTTCCACTCCCAGTGCATGCAGTCTATGCTGCCAAGCATCCTTGGGAAGCCCCTACTGGCATTCATCACCAACAAACAGGTTGTACCTTCAGCAGTCGGCTCTCTCAAGTACTTAGGGACAAACATGGCAATAATAGCCTTGCAGAACTTATACAGGGACTCTAGGCATGTAGACTCGCTCATACGAACGTACTCGTCAATGAGATCACCGGGCACTCCGTATGCAAGCATTCGGATGGCGGTAATGCATTTCTGATAAGAGGAGAAACCAATCTTGCCAACGGCATCCTCTTTGCACTCAAAATAGTCATCATAGCCGACCACCCCCTCTCTAATACGGTTGAAAAGATGCCTACTCATACGGAAACGGCGACAGAATTTTTGATGTTTGAACAACAGGTTTGTTGTATCAAAGTAGTCCTTTTAAAGAAGGAAATGCCCGCTCTCTCGGTTGCGATTCAACGCCGGAAGGTGGCCCGGAATGAAGCCACGGAACAACGGCCGCTGGCTGTTGAGGTGGTGATGGACCAACACGACAGCCAATATCTCCTCCTCGTCATCGGACGCCGAATCGTCGAAATCGCAAAGGAAATTGTGAAAAAAGAACTCATCGGCGGAGTCCATTTTGTACCTTGGCAAACTGTCGAACAGCTTGCGGGCGTCAACGAAGGAGACGGTCGGCGAAGGGAGCCGCGGCGCCCACGGACCAGCTAGTTGTCCTACCGGCGTCCGACGAGCGTGCTGGTGAGGATCTGGCCGAGGCGGCGAGGCGGCTTCTTGGTCGGGGGCCGGCTGTGTGGTGGGGGGGCGCGAGGGTGGGAAGCAGTCGGCTGCCAGGCGGCAAGACGACGGTGGCGGGCGACGCGGGAATGGGCGGCGTTGCTAGGCGGATGTGGAGGCACCAGCAAAAATGGGCGGTGGCGGCGACGATAAAGGAGGCGGGCGAGGGTGAGCTGTTGGATGGGGAGAGGGCAATGTGCCACCGACCAACGGGCCCGGGGAGGGGAGAGGACGAGCGCGTGCGTCCGTCTCGTGTCCGCGTCGACGCAAATCCGATTCAAAAATGGATCGGGAATGGATCGTCCGCGGACGAAAAACGGACACGCGTCCGTTTGGGTCGACGCGTTGGGACGCCTTTTGTGTTCGTTCCGATCCAAACGGACGACGACGGACGAAACAGGTCGCTTAATTGAAGTTGCTCTTGGGTGCCCTCCGCCTTCCGCAGGGAGGCATGGCTGGCCAATCTTCAGGCATCCGGGTAGGAGCTCACCGAGGCAACAAGTACAAACGTTGGTAGAGCCCACCCCTTTGCATCGGCCCATGTCTCGGTGGCCTGGACCTAGATAAACAAAGCCTTCATATCTATAGTGATCTGAAGTATTTGACCCTTAGCCAAATTTCTAAAATGGGGTCCTTATGATCTCCAATCTCAACGCTCACCCGCCGATACTGGTTGTGACTACTGATATATTTGGAGAGCTAAAGTACCTTTAAAAATTCAAATATTTCTTTGCAATCTATTCCAAGACACTGTTTTTACTAGGGACGTAATGAAAGGAAGGAATTTGACTGGCAATCCAAAATGTTCGTTCTGCGTGGAGAGAAACCTCGCAAAATCTATTCTTTCTTTGTCAAGTTGCTAGATTGATGTGGCGTACTCTCTGGGCTCAGTTTTTGGGACCGATTTATGTCTAAACATGGCAGTTCTTTGCCTGGTGCTGTACTTTCTTTTCTGATGGGGCAAGTTTTACAGTATAGACATAGCAGCCATTTGCTGGAGCATTTGGAACTGCCGCAACAGAGCAACCTTCGACTGCAACTTTCTTTGGTCTCACATTGTTTTTGCATCTTGTGCTACTCTGATATCATTGGTAGGTTTACAAAATGTTGGGGACTCAATCTCGTTGAGATATGGAGTTACTCTTCTGAGGAGTAATGCTATAATGATGATGATGTGGTGATCCACTAGAGCATTGAGGCTAACTGAGGGTACTTCTGCACGTGACTTTGCGTGAAAGCTTTTGTTATGTTGAGCGACTAATGCTGTCTCTTGTTGTGTTTGCCGTAGTCTGAGACTTGTGATACTTATTATACTTGTTATATCTCAGGGTAGGATAGTTTCTGCATTGGTACCAAGTTTTCGCCCCATGATGCATGTGGCGATTGCATGTATAGTAGGATCCCTGATAGTGTTTCGAACTCGCTTTTCTACCTTGCCACTTCCTATAATTTCTTGTTGGTTCTTGACAAGTTGTATTAATGGAAACTGTTTATGCCCAGTTCAGAAAAAAAATGCGTCTAACAGCCATTATGGAAGCTAAAATGTGAAATCTGGAAGCTAGAATGCATATATCTTCTAATTCCAATTGTCATCTTGTGGAAAATAAGGAGTATGGCATCCATGCGTGATGGGCTTGATCGATGATGAGAGGTACACTGACGTTACCTAGGGCGGCCATTCTTGACAGTTGAAACCGAATACTGACCCTGGATGATCGCCACATAAAGCACATGCATGTGTACGTAATACGTACGTATGACAACATACGGGCGAGGAGTACGTCGTACAGAATACTTTTCTCGGGCTCTAACACGCGCCTCATACTCCTATAGTTGGTAGCTGGCCACCAACCCCAAAATGAACGAAGCTGCTGGCCTAAGTTCGTAGGTGCGACCCGGCAGACGGCCGGTTATGAATGTGACCGAGAGCTTAATCTCCGTTAAACAAATGAGCTCACGCACGCACGTTATAGTGGAGTACCTAGCTAGTTCATGTATAGTAGTACTACCGTGATTCTGTGAATCATGTGCAATGTTTAAATCGAGGCGCCAACTCCTGCCGTAGCAAATAAAGAAAGTGCCCACCAACTATGGCGCAAAAGCTAGCGGCGACCGTCCGGTCGATGCGGGCCACACGGTTTTCCAACCGTCTTGAACCACTCAAGCTCTCTCTTTCGCTGCCTCTATAAATACAGCCACGATGCGTAGTACCCTCTCTCACATCCAGCAGCTGCCTAGCTACTACTTACCTGGTGATTGTGTGGTACCTTGCTAGGCCCCAGCTGCTAGCAACATACCCAGCTACGTCGTGCCAATCCGAAAGTAAGTCGGGAGAGAGATGCCGATCGAGACGACAGATAACGTGCCGGCGGCCGACCTTCCCGGCCACGGCCGGACGGTGTGCGTCACTGGCGCCGGCGGCTTCATCGCCTCGTGGCTCGTCAAGCGCCTCCTCCAGAAGGGGTACACCGTGCGAGGCACAGTTCGCAACCCTGGTACGTGTGTGTGATATAGCATGCTCGATATCAGTACGTGAGTTCATCTTGCAAGACACTTGTCTTATTTATCTACTATTAACTCGATCGTGTTTGCATGACTTCTGGCAGTCGATCCGAAGAATGATCACCTAAGAGCCTTCGACGGCGCCGCCGACCGCCTCGTCCTCCTCCGCGCCGACCTAATGGAGCCCGAAACCCTCGTCGAGGCGTTCACCGGCTGCGAGGGCATCTTCCACGCCGCTTCCCCCGTCACCGACGACCCTGTACGTACCATTGATCCCACACGACAGTTTTGTCCTTGATTGATCGATTCCGTTGAGCTACACGGAAACTAAACTCCCGATCGATCGCTACCTGCAGGAGAAGATGATCGAGCCGGCGATCCGGGGGACCAAGTACGTGATCACTGCAGCCGCGGACATGGGCATCAAGCGTGTGGTGTTCACGTCGACCATCGGCACGGTGTACATGAACCCCCACAGGGACCCCAGCAAGCCCGTGGATGACACCTGCTGGAGCGACCTTGACTACTGCAAAAAGACGGCGGTACGCAGTAATTGTTTGTTTTGTTCATATACGGACACACAATAACCCACGTTTACTGCCAATGATTTGCTAGAACATACGCTTAATTAATCTTTGATGGTACACAAATGTCGAGCTTCACCAAACGTGGATGCAAAGGTGGAATTCGTAGAAAGGGCGACGTTGATTTCTTACCTACTTGGGCCTATATATGAGGTGTTCTTCCTTGGCCAGTGCGTCAAGCACTGCACCAGCAAGACCACTCTAAGCTTGCGGCCATTTTTAACCAGCTCCAAATACCTTTTGCTCCACCTACCGCCGCACATATACTCGGCTAGCTGGGATCCTATCCTTTGCTCCTTTGGTTATTGAGACCAAACTCGGCTAGGATAAAATATATGACTACCTCGGCAGTTGGGGACACGGTCGGTCATCCACTTTTTGAATGCAACACGTTCATTTTTTTTTGGAAACAGAAGAATGAATGTGGAAGTTCATCATTTCTTTGAAGAAAGATAAGAAGAATCATCATGTACTTTGAAGTTGTAAACCATTAGTACATGCATGACTGATCCATGTCACGCTCATGCAGAACTGGTACTGCTACGCGAAGACGGTGGCCGAGCAGGACGCGCTGGAGACGGCCCGGCAGCGCGGCATCGAGCTGGTGGTGGTGAACCCCGTTTTGGTGCTGGGCCCGTTGCTGCAGCCGACGGTGAACGCGAGCACGGAGCACGTGATGAAGTACCTGACGGGGTCGGCCAAGACGTACGTGAACGCGGCGCAGGCGTACGTGCACGTCAAGGACGTGGCCGAGGCGCACGTCCGGGTCTACGAGGCCCCCGACGCGCACGGCCGCTACATCTGCGCCGAGGGCACCACGCTCCACCGCGGCGAGCTCTGCCGCGTCCTCGGCAAGCTCTTCCCCGAGTACCCCGTACCCACCAAGTACGTCGTCGTCGCAGAGTGCAAACATCACCGCCGCTGGTTCTACGAACCATATTTTTTGGTTGATTTGGTCATTAACATGCGTGCTGGTGTGTGTACAGGTGCAAGGACGAGGTGAACCTACCGGTGAAAGGGTACAAATTCACCAACCAGAGGCTCAAGGACCTGGGGATGGAGTTCGTGCCGGTGCTGCAGAGTATATACGAGACGGTGAAGAGCCTCCAGGAGAAAGGGATGCTGCCGGTGCTACCGCCAAGCGACGACGTCCGCGACAACATGCATGAGCAGCTGATCATGAAGCCCGCCCAGTTGCTACGTAATTAATTATATTTGGTGTGGATATGCTGTCGACTAGTTAATTTCATGGGACATGTCTGTCCATTCGGTCATATATATGTCTACACGTATGCACTTTTAATTGGTGCATGCACGCGGGCGCGCGGGCGTGAGTGGGTGGGTTGGTGATCATATGTACCGATCAGTGCTGTATGACGCGTACAACAATGTTACTATATGCATAGTGAATTATTAGTAAATCCATGGACTACAGTAACCAGCCAGTGTGCAACCTTGGATTATATATGTAAGTTAGGGATTGCATGCATCGATGATTCTAATTGATAATGCGCTATGCACATATATAGATATAAGGGGTGCAACTCATGTCTTGTCTCCCAAGTTACATACAGATTACAGTGAGAAGAAGACGTGACAGGTGCAATATATAGCCAAGACCTATAGACATGTTACGCAGAGTCTACATGTTTAACCCCCCCCCCCCCGCCGCAGTCGAAGCATCGCCGAAGACGCAGAGACTGGACCGAAACCCCCGAACGTGGAGGTTGGTAGCCCCTTTGTCATGACATCTGCGAACTGCTGATTGGTGGGCATATGTAGGACTCGGAAGTGACCAAGCGCAACCTGCTCGCGAACGAAGTGAATGTCGAGCTCAATGTGTTTGGTGCGTCGATGATGAACTGGGTTGGCGGAGAGGTAGACGGCAGACACGTTGTCACAGAAGACAAGTGTGGCCTTAGGAATGATACGTCTTCAATGTATCTATAATTTTTTGCTGATGTCATGCTATTATATTAACTGTTTTGGATGTTTTATATGCATTAATATGCAATTTTATATTATTTTTGGGACTAACCTATTAATCTAGAGCCAAGTTTCAGTTCTGTTTTTTTCTTCTTATTTTTGAGTTTTGCAGATATGGAATATTAAACGGAGTCCAAACGGAATAAAACCTGTGGAAGGAATTTTTCTGGAAGGAAACAAGTCATCCAAGCTTGAAGTGCACGTCAGGGGAGGTGCCAAGGCGCCACAAGCCTGCTAGGCGCGCCCCTGGCCGCGCCTAGTAGGCTTGTTGCCTCCTGGCAGGTTTCCTAACCCTAATTCTTGGCCTATAAATACCCAGATATTCCCCCAACATCAAAAAGAGCCACGCAAATACTTTTTCACCGTCGGAAGCCTCGGTTCCCGAGAGATCCAATCTTGGGGCCTTTTCCGGTAATCAGCCGGAGGGGGTTTCGATCAAGAGAGAAGCCTCTAGTGAAACCTATGCCCCCCGGGTCTATTTTCCATCATATATTTTTAGATCTATACTTGCTGCAATTTATTTATCTTTTACTTTCTGCACTCATTACATCTATATCTATCGGATCTAATCCTTGCAAATAACCGTGAAGGGATTGACAACCCCTTTATAGCGTTGGGTGCAAGAGTTTGATTATTTGTGTAGGTGCATCCACTGGTGACTTGCTTGTTCCTCCTACTGGATTGATACCTTGGTTCTCAACAACTTAGGGAAATACTTACCTACTTCGCTGCGTCACCCTTTCCTCTTCAAGGGAAAATCAACGCATGCTCAAGAGGTAGCAAGGAACCTCAACCGACAACTCCTGCAACAGCTGTCGTGGCCAAGAACACTCCGCAACAGCATTGACCACAACGCGGTACTCTGTCTCGGCACTCGTGCGGGACACTATGGGTTGTCGTTTAGACGACCACGATATCAAAGAGGGCCCGAGGTAAACACAATAGCCAGAGGTGGAGCGGCGTGTGTCCGCGAAGCCTGCCCAATCTGCGTTAGAGTAGGCGACGAGGTCGGTGGAGGATGGAGTTGTCAAGGTGAGACCCATGGCCATGGTGCCACGGATGTATCGAAGAATACGTCTCACTAGTGCCTAGTGAGGGTCGTCCGGAGAGTGCATGTGAAGACACACCTGTCCGATAGCAGACAAAAGACCCGACCGCGTGAGTGTAAGATACTGTAGAGCACCGATGATGAATCTATAGAAGGCAGCATTGGACGCTGGAGATACCTAAACATCACACCTTGGCCTTCGTATCAATAGGCATGGTAGTAGCCTTGTAGTTAAGCATGCCTGCTCGCTCCAGAATCGCATGGGCATACTTCTGCTGATATAGAAAGAAACCAGTGGAATGGCGAATGACCTCGACGCCGAGGAACTAGTGCAGAGCCCCCAGGTCCTTCAGAGCAAATTCAGCGCTGAGGTGAGCAGTGATCTGCTGGAGGAACACGGAGGAGGAAGCTATCAAGATGATGTCGTCGACGTAGAGGAGGAGGTATGCAGTACCGATGCCTTGATGATATATGAAGAGGGAGGCATCGGACCGGGTGGACCGAAACCCCATCTGCTGAAGAAAGGCTGCCATTTGTTGGTACCATGCCCGAGGTGCCTACTTCAGGCCATATAGTGACCTGGAGAGCAAACACACATGATCTGGGTGTGCGGTATCGACGAACCCGGTGGGCAGCTGCTAGAACACCTGCTCCTGAAGATGACCGTGGAGAAAGGCGTTCGACACGTCCAACTGGTGAACGGGACAATCATGGGAGACAGCCAGCTAGAGGATAGTGCGGATGGTGTCTCATTTGGAAACCGGGGCGAAAGTGTCGGTGAAGTCAACTCCAGCGTGTCGTAGAAAGCCGTGTACCTCCCAGTGTGCCTTATGGAGCTCAAGAGAATCGCCAGGGCGAGTCTTGTGGCGGAACACCCACTTGCCGGTGATGACATTGGCATGAGGTGGCCGCAGAACAAGTTGCTAGGTGTCGTTGCGCTAAAGAGCGTCAAACTCCTCTTGCATTGCCGCAAGCCAGTTCGGATCCCGAAGGGCTGCACGAGCAGAGGATGGGAGCGATGACGGTGATGACGTCGAGGCAGCACACACATACTCATCGAAGGGGTAGCGTGTGTTAGGCCGGAGTGTCCCGGTGCAAGCCCGGGTCACGACCCCGGAAGGGGGCCCAGAGGGGCCAGCCGCCACCGTGGTGACTGGAGAGCCGGTGGAGTTCGCACCTGAGGAGGCGGCGAAGCCTAAGACGTACGAAGGGACCATCAGGGTAGGAGACGCCGCGCATGATGATGAGGCCAGGGTGAGACCCGGTGATGGCAGCCGGCCAGAGGATGGTGTAGAGGCGGGCTGCGATGGGTCCCCGTGCCACAGGAGGATGACCTGAGAGACCGTACGTGGCTTGACTGGGGAAGGTACCTGCTGAAAAGGGAACACCATCTCGTCAAAGTAGACGTGTCATGAAGTATAGCTGCGGTGGGACACGGATCATAGCACCGGTAACCTTTGGTTTTAGGAGGATAGCCAAGGAAAATACAGGGAACCAAGCGAGGCACGAGTTTATGAGGAGTGGTGGACGCGGTACTAGGATAGCAGAGACACCCGAAGATGCGAAGGCCATCGTAAGATGGAGGCGCACCAAAGAGAAGCTGATGAGGTGCGTAGTTCCAACGTAGACGACATGGGCGGATGTTGGTGAGAAGGGTGGCGGTGGCTAGCGCGTCCGGCCAAAATCGGGGAGGCAGATTAGTGTGGAAGAGTAATGTGCGGACGCAGTCATTAAGAGTGCAGAGGATGCGCTCAGCGCAATCGTTCTGTTGAGACATGTAAGGACATGTGAGGTAGAAGATAGTACTGTGGGTGGCAAGAAGGTGGCGAACGGTAGCATTGTCAAACTCTTTTTCGTTATCAGTCTGGAGTGCTAGGATGGGATGACCAAATTGGGTGGTGACATAGGAGTAAAAAGCGGTGAGTGTGTCCAGTGCGCTGGACTTGCGACGAAGAGGAAATGTCCACACGTATATAGTGAGGAAAGTCATCTAAAATCACCAATATTATAGATGGCCCATGTTGCTTGCAACCGGGGATGTCCAGACATCACTACAAATTAACTGAAATGGAAAAGTAGCAATAGTGATAGATGCACTAAAGGGTTGACGAACATGTTTGCCAAGACGACTAGCCTCATAGGTGTGGTCATGAACCTTATTACATGAAAAGTAAAAACGTTGAAGAATATGACGCAAAATAGTGGAGTTTTGATGGCCCAGGCGAGCATGCCACAGATCGACGCCAACTGCGAGGGAGACGGGTCGGGTGTAGGTGGTGGTGGTGGGATGCACCGGGTAGAGATCCTCAGGGCTATCACATGGGTGCAGCACCATCCGGGTATGAGCGTCCTTCACAAAAAAACGACAGCATCAAATTCAACAGTAAGAGGATTCTCACGAGCAAGACAACGAACAGAACAAAGATTCGTGACAAAGTCAGGAGAAACAAGAACATTAGACATGTTGATAGGTGTAGACGAAGAGGGAAACAAGGTATGACCTATATGGGTGATGGGTAAGGATGAACCGTTACCAATGGTGATACGAGTAGGAGTATGAACTAGAGTGGAGGACATGAGGTTACTGGGATGAGAGGTCATATGCGCAGTGGCACCCGATTCCATGTACTAGTCACCACCGCCCCCATAGTTGTTGGGAGAGGGGGCTGGGTGAAGTGCTGCCAGTACGGTGGGATCCCACAGCAAAGGAGCCTGTGGTGGGAGGGTCCCACCATAGGGGGTCCCTCCGTAGGGAGGCGTTGGTCAGCGGAATAGCCGCCGGGCATCAGCGAGGCGCGTAGGGCCGAGAGACTAGTAGGTCCGGTCACGCCGAGGTAGGCCTGGTGATGCGATGGAGGAGGCCCGAGGAGGCTCGACGCGGGGGGCCGAGGCACCGACATCGAATAGGCATGGACGACTTCAGTCCACAGATTCTTGTTGTATGTCCAGGGCGAGGTAGGATACTGCGGACAAGCCCCCCCTATATGCCAGTTGTTGTTGTTGCTGCTGGTTCTGACGGCTGCCTCCATAGCGGTTGTTGCGCCGGCCACTGCCGCCACCACCACCGCCTTGCTGCTGCTGCGGCTGCTGCTGCGGCATGGACGGCGCGAGTGGTAGGCAGAAGAACCCCGGTGGGGCGGAAGGTACTGAGGCCCGAGGCGCGGGAGGCAGAGCGCCGCGAGAGAGACCCGCGATGAGGGCGGTGTGATGAACCCGCCGCTTGACCTACTTCATTCGTCGTTCCTCCAAGCGAAGGTAGGTGACGAACTAGGGGAACGAGGGATCCGACATCAAGGTGAGGTTGGAGACAGCATTGCCGAAGTCCTCGTTGGGGACAACAGTGAGTGTACTAAGGATGGTGACCTCATTGATCTTGGCGCCGATGTCGCGTAGTTCATCAGACAACGTCTTGAGATGGCGGCAATAATCATCAATGGAATGATCATCTTGATGACAGCCAAAGAACTCTTGCTGCAAGAGGACGCAATGCTGAAGCTTGTTGTCGGTGAAGAGGCCGTTGAGTTTGACTCAGACAACGTGCGCATCATCACCCTTGCTGATGACGGTGTGAAAGAGATCCTTGGAGATGGTGAGGAAGAACCACCGGATTAAGGTGGTGTCAATGGCGGTCCCCATGGAGTCATCCTTCATGAGATGGAGTAACGGAGCCATCGATGTGATCCAAGACATTGTACTCACGAAAGACGAGCGAGAAGTAGTTCTTCCACGCATAGTACAAGGAGTCATGGGGATCGAGGGTGACGGGAACGTGCCCATGGATGTCGAGGTTGTAGATGTCGACGGGATCAGGTCCGGTGAAGGGGTTGGTGTTGCCAGAATCGGAGGAGTTGATGGACATGATGGCGGCAGCACAACAGGAGGGAAGGTGTGGTGCGACGGTGGTGGCGGGTGCAGCTGCGTGGAGGTAGATGTCAGCAGCAGGGTGTTAGGGTTTGAGTGGCGGCGGTGGCTCTGGAGGGAGATCGGGGTGGGCAGGTAGGGTTAGGGTGTTGGGGAAGGGGAAGCGGCGGCGGTAGAAAGCGGCAGCGGCGGCACGAGGCGGTGGCGGCGGCTAGGGCAGCGGAGGAATAAGGATTGGCATGCTATCTAATACCATGTAAGTTAGGTATTGCATGCATTGATGATTCTCATTGATGGTGCGCTAGGCACATATATAGGTACAAAGGGTGCAACTCATGTCTTGTCTTCCAAGTTGCATATAGATTACAATGAGAGGGAGACGTGACAGGTGCAATATACAACCAAGACCTATAGACATGTTACACAGAGTCTACATGTTCAACAATATAGATTTGTACATATCATTCAAGAGCAACAAGTCACACCTAGGTTATCCAAAAAAATCACGTCCTACCTGGTGTAGGTTCGGGAGGTGGATTTGTGGCATGCACAAGTGAAGACACACAGATTGTGCACTATAGACCTGCGTCAGGATTCACAAACTCGTTTATATATTACTAAGAGTTTCCCTATTATATCGATCGCTAGTTATATGGTTTTAATGGGACTATAAATTGTTTGAGGTATACATATCAAACCGGTTTGATGGCGTGAGATATTTCAAGAAACAATGCACCCACCGGGCGCTGCTCAAATAGGAGATTTAGTAACAATTCATTCTACATAGTTCTTCCCTGTTCTTTATCTAGCTCATTGTTCGACTATTGCGTTGTGTTCTGAAAAATGACTCTTGCCAACACTGCACCAAGCTTGCAAGACAATTTATCTGAGGCTGGGTGCGAATTTGGTTCGGGAGCTCCAAATGCCAAAGGCGCAACTGTTAGTGATCATTAAGGTGATGGCGAGAGTGCCGACGTAGATAGTCTTAGCTCATAGGACTAGATGAGATGATATGGGCTCGAGGATAGCCTCATGTCTATTTTCCAAAACGAGGAGATCTATTGGGGTTCTCAAGGCCGTCTTAATTGGACACTTTGGGATGATTCCAATACGGCATATTTTAGGCCACTACCAATGATAGGTAGAGGCATGGATTCATTGCTACCATGTGGGACTGGCCTAGGATGATCTGGGATAAGGACGGGATTTGTCCTCATGTAGATGGTTTCTACAAGGAGCTTTTCCTTGGCCAGCCTAGGGGTGGTGTTAGCCTCTACCCCGACATTTGGTCAAGGGACGTTACAATGTTGGTTCATCAGAATGCCTCCCTTATGGTGTCTTTTTCTACAGAGAAGGTGGAGGTGTTCATAAAATTGATGCAACCGGACTCGGCCCTTGGTCTAGATGGGTTATTAGTCTGGTTCTTTTTGAAATTTTGGACTGTCATAAAAAACGTGGTGATGAGATTCTCTCAGAATTTATTTGTTTGGGTTCTGGCCGCCTCTAGTCTAAAATTTGGCATTGTAACATTGATCCCCATGCTGCTGGGGGGGGGCAACAAATATTCACCAGTTTAGACCCATAACGATTATCAACGTGACCTTCCATATCTTGGCTAAGGTGCATGCCATTAGGTGGCTCCTATTTGTGGCCCGAGTGACCCACCCGAACCAATCAGCCTTTATTCAACGCCAGACAATTCATGATGGGGTTCTGGACCCGCACGGGGTAATCCATGGAATGGAGACTAAACGTGGGAAGGTGCTCACGGTGATGTTGATAAATATCAATCCAATTTTTCTAGAAAATTTCAAAAGGTAGAGAGAAATACCACATGGTCAAATGGAGTGACATTTGTATGCCGAAAAACAAGGGGGGGTCTAGGTATCATGTCCATGAGACACATGAATCTCCGCGTAATGACCAAATTGATATGGAGGATGGTGAAAGGAGAAGGTGGGCTTTGGTTGGACTTTCTCGAGGGAAATATCTTTAACGACAGCTTGTCCTTGTACGAGGGGTCCCAATTTCAGAAGGCCATTCAAGCTCTACAACCTTTCTTCTCTCTTGGGTCTTTGGTCGCATTTGGGGCGGGCCTGGCAAACCTCTTGTGTTTAGATAGCTGGTCGGGCTCCTCCCCACTTCGTTAGTAATTCCTAACTCCCATTGCTATTACCTCCCAGCCAGATATCTCGTTGGCCATGGTGTTACAGGACGCACCGAGGAGCCACTCATCCGGTACACGTTTGGTACCCTCAAACATGTCGAATGGGGAGGCTTAGTTTTTTCTTGAGGGGGTTGTGCTACCTGATTGTCTGCATGCGACATCATGGAAGTTGGAACCCTCGGGATAATTTTCCACGAACTATTTGTTCAACTTCCTAGATGGGGGACGGGGGTGGGGTGGGTGGAGGGTCCATAGGAGCTATCTGGGTTATGGAAGGTTCATCTGCCACCCCATATTAAAAAAAATCTCTGGCAGGTGATTCAATGTAGGCTTCCTTCGAGGGATCAAGTGTTGAAATGGCATTGCCCAACTTGTGGTTGTTGCCCAATTCGTGAGGTAGATGAGTACATGAACCATACTTTTTCTTTTGTGCCTCGTGTCAATTTGTTTGCAGCTTTGTTAGATAAGTTTGGGGGAATGCCTGGTACCCTTCCAACTTCTCTAATGTCAAACAGGGGCTCGCTTCATGTGATGGCCAGGCCCAAAAGTTGATGATACTAAATTTTGGGTCCTTGGCGTGGAAATCGTGGTGTAGTACTTACAAAGTAGTTATTAAACATTCTCGTCCCACGCATGCCACTGATGCTAACTTCAAACTTTGTTGTTTCCTGCAGAAATGGAGCCACTCGGCAAGCCTAGTGACGATTGTCCTTTCGTCGAAACCTTGACGATTAGCTACAAGGACCTTGTTATCATTCTTTATTTTAGTAATTCATCCTCATTGAGGCCTAGCTTTGTATCATGGGTGTGTTTTGTGTTGTTGGCTCATCATGTCCTTTTTTTCCTATTTCAAACTCTTCGTTTGTAGTTGAACTTCCATGGTCGGATGAACTTAGTTGTGCATGGTCATTTGCTTTATCCGTGAAGCAAGGGAATACCATTTTTTCTAGTACAAATTAAGGACCGTGATCAAGATCGCGAGACAATTCATGATTTGATCGTGGGACGGATCATGATGGGATCGCGACACGGATCGTGATTGGATGGCAAGATGTACCGTGATGCGATCGCGGGATTCTCGGTGATTTGATCGCGAAGACGTTCGACTACATCAACCGCGTTTCTTAACGCTTCCCGCTTAGCAATCTACAAGGGTATGTAGATCCACTCTCCCTCTTGTAGATGCTCATCACCATAGATAGATCTTGTGTGTGTAGGAATTTTTTTGTTTCCCATGCAAAGTCCCCCAACAGTGGTATAAGAGCTAGGTCTATGTGTAGATGAGATCTCGAGTAGAACACAAAGGAGTTTGTTGGCGTTGATGCTTAGATTGCTTCCTCTCTTGGTCGTATTTTGGTTCAGCGGTATTGTGGGATGAAGCGGCCCGGACCAACCTTACTCGTACGCTTACGAGAGACCGGTTCCATCGACTGAGGTGTAACTTTGTTGCACAAAGATGGCTGGCGGGTGTCTGTTTCTCCTACTTTAGTTGAATCGGATTTGACAAAGGCAGTCCTTGAGAAGGTTGAATAGCAATTTTTGTATCACCGTTGTGGTTTTTGCGTAGGTGAGAATTGTTCTTGTTGGATACCCGTAGCAGCCACGTAAAACTTGCAACAACAATTAGAGGACGTCTAACTTGTTTTTGCAGGGTATGTTGTGACGTGATATGGCCAGTTACATGATGAGATATATGTGATGTATGAGATGATCATGTATTGTATAGAATAACACGACTTGCATGTCGATGAGTACGGCAACCGGCAGGAGCCATAGGGTTGTCTTTAATTATTGTATGACCTGCGTGTCAATCATTAAGCACTATGTAATGCTTTACTTTATCGCTAAGCGGTAGAAATAGTAGTAGAAGCATGGTGGGTGCAACAACCCCGATGCAAACACGTTGATGGAGATCAAGATGATGGAGATCATCGTGTCATGCCGATGATGATGGAGATCAAGCCGGTGCTTTAAGGATGGAGATCAAAAGCACAAGTTCATGGCCATATCATGTCACTTATGATTTGCATGTGATGTTAATCCTTTTATGCACCTTGTTTTGCTTAGGACGACGGTAGCATTATCAGGTGATCCCTAACTTAAATTTCAAGATAAATTGTGTTCTCCCCGAGTGTGCACCGTTGCAAAAGTTCAACGTGTCGAGACACCACGCTATGATTGGGAGTGATAGACTCTACGTTCACATACAACGGGTGCTAGCCAGTGTTGCATGTGCAGAACACTCAGGTTAAACTTGACGAGCCTAGCATGTACAGACATGGCCTCGGAACACAAGAGACCGAAAGGTCGAACATGAGTCATATAGTAGATATGATCAACATGATGTTGTTCACCATTGAAACCACCTTAACTCACGTCATGATCGGACTTGAGTTGGTGAATTTGGATCATGTATCACTCGAATGACCAGAGGGAGTTCAATTTGAGTGGGAGTTCTTAAGTAATATGATTAATTGAACTCATTATCATGAACATAGTCAGTAGTGTCTTTGCAAATTATGTTGTAGATTACTAGCTCACGCTGTAGCTCCCTTGCAAATAGAGTTGAAAGATGATGGTAGCAACATTGCGGACTGGGTCCGTGATCTGAGGATTGTCCTCATTGCTGCATAGAAGGCTTATGTCCTTAATGCACCGCTCGGTGCGCCGCCCCCTCTAGCGTCATCTGTAAATGTTGTGAACATCTGACAGACACGTTCCGATGACTACTTGATAGTTTAGTGTGTCATGCATTACGGCTTAGAATTGAGGCTCCAAAATGTTTTGATCGCCATGGAACATATGAGATGTTCTAAGAGCTGAAATTGGGATCTCAGGCTTGTGCCCGTGTTGTGAGATATGAGATCTCCAACAAGATTCTTTGCCTGCAAGATGAAGGAGAATAGCTCAATCGTTGAGAATGTGCTCAGATTTTCTGGGTGCTACAATCGCTTGAATCGAGTGGGAGTTAATCTTCCAGATAATATAGTGATTGATATAGTTCTCCAAGTCACTATCACTAAGGTACTAGAACTTGGTGATGAACTATAATTATGCCAGGGATGGAAATGATGACCCCTGAGCTATTCGCGATGTTTGACATCGCGAAGGTAGATATCAAGAAGGATCATCAAGTGTTCATGGTTAGTAAAACCACTAGTTTCGAAAAGGGAAAGGGTAAGGAGGAAAACTTCTTGGATGGCAAGTCAGTTGCTGCTCCAGTGAAGCAAACCAAAGTTGAACCCAAACCCGAGACTAAGTGCTTCTATTATGACGAGAGCGGTCGCTGAAGTGGAACAACCCTAGATACTTGGTAGATAAGAAGGCTGGCAACGTCGATAGAAGTATATTTGATATACGTGTTATTGATGTGTACCTTGCTAGTACTCCTAGTAGCACCTGGGTATTGGATACTGGTTCGGTTGCTAAATGTTAGTAACATGAAATAAAAGCTATGGAATAAATATAGACTAACTAAGTGTGAGGTGACGATGTGTGTTGGAAATGTTTCCAAGGTTGATGTGATCAACATTGCACGCTCTCTCTACCTTCGGAATTAGTGACAAACCTAAATAATTGTTATTTGGTGTTTGCGTTAAGCATGAACATGATTAGGTCGTGTTTATTGCAATACGGTTATTCATTTAAGTGAGAGAATAAGGGTTATTCTGTTTACATGAATAATACCTTCAATGGTCATGCACCCAATGAGAATGGTTTGTTGAATCTTGACCGTAGTAATACACATGTTCATAACATCGATGCCAAAAGATGCAAAGTTAATAATGATAATACCACATACATGTGGCACTGCTGCTAAATGTCATATTGGTCTAAATCGCATAAATAAACTCCATGCCGATGGATCTTTGTACTCATTCGGTTTCGAATTGGTTGAGACATGCTGACCATGCCTCTCGGGCAAGATGACTAAAAACCCTGTTTTCCAGCTTGATGGAACGGGCAAGTGACTTATTGGAAATGATACATGTTGATGTATACAGTCCAATGGGTGTTTTAGCATGCGGTGGATATCGTTATTTTCTTACCTTCACTGATGATTTGAGTAGATATAGTGTATTTACTTAATGAAACACAAGTCTGAATCGTTTGAAAAGTTCAAGCAGAATTAGAGTGAAGTTTGAGATCATCATGACGGGAAGATAAAATGTCTACGATATGATCATGGAGGTGAATATCTGAGTTACGAGTTTGGTATACAACTTAAGACAATGTGAAAGTTGTTTCACAACTCACGCCACCTGGAACACCATAGTGTGATGGTGTGTCCGAACATCATAGTCATGCTCTATTGGATATGGTTCGAATTATGATGTCTCTTATTGTTTTTGCCACTATCGTTTTTGAGGTTATGCATTAGAGACAACTACATTCACTTTAAATAGGGCACCATCTAAATCCATTGAGATGACTCCGTATGAATTGTGGTTTGATAGAAACTTAAGCTGTCATTTCTTAATGTTTGGGGTTGTGACGCTTATGTGGAAAAAGGTTTTCACCTAATGAGCTCGAACCCAAAGCGGACAAATGCATCTTCATGGAATACCCTAAGAACAATTGGGTATACCTTCTATCTCATATCTGAGCACAAAGTGTTTGTTGCTAAAATGGGTCCTTCCTAGAGAAAGAGTTTCTCTCGAAAGAATTGAGTGGGAGGAAGATAGAACTTGATGAGGTTGTTGAACCTTTGTTTCAGCCATAGAGTGGCACAACCAAGAAAGATGTTTCTGTGGAGCCTACATTAGTTGAAGAGGAAATTAATGATGATGATTATGAAGCTTCGGATCAAGTTACTATCAAACCTCGTAGGTCGACAAGGACGCGTACTATTCCTGAGTAGTACGACAACCCTATCTTAGAGGCCATGTTGTTGGACAATGATGAACCTACAAACTATGGAGAAGCGATGATGGGCCGAATTCCTACAAATGGTTGGAGGCCATGAAATCGGAGAAAGGATCCATGTATGAAACCAAGTATAGACTTTGGTAGACTTGCTGGTTGGACGGCAGGTCGTTGAGTACAAATGGACCTTCAAGATGAAGACAGACGCTGATGGTAAATGTCACCATTTATAAAGCTCGACTTGTCGCAAAGAAGTTTCTGACAAGTTCAAGGAGTTGACTGCGATGAGACTTTCTTACTCGTAGCGACGCTAAAGTTTGTTGGAATTATGCTAGCAATTGCTGCATTTTTCAATTATGAAATCTGGCAGATGGATGTCAAAACATTGTTTCCTTCCTTGAGGAAATGTTGTATGCGATAGAACCATAAGGTTTTGTTAGTCCTAAGGATGCTAAAAAGGTGTGCAAGCTCCAGTGATCCTTCTATGGTCCGGAGCAAGCATCTCGGAGTTGGAATATACGCTTTGATGAGGTGATCAAAGTTTTTGAGTCCATACAATGTTTATGAGAAACTTGTATTTACAATAAAGTGAGTGGGAGCACTATGGAGTTTTTGATAAGCATATGTGGATGACATATTGTTGATCGGAAATGATGTAGAATTTTTGGAAAGCATAAAGGGTTGTTTGGAAAGAGTTTTTCAAAGGAAGACCTGGATAAAGCTACTTAATTGTTGGGCATCGAGATCTATAGAGATAGATCAAGACGTCTGATAAGACTTACAATGAGTACATACCTTGACAAGATTTTGAAAGAGTTCAAAATGGATCAGTCAAAGAAAGAGTTTTTTCCTGATTTGTAAGGTGTGAAGTTGAGTGAGACTCAAAGATCGACCACGACAGAAGAAAGAGAAAGGACGAACATCGTCCCCTATGCCTTGACCATGGGCTCTATATAGTATGCCATGCTGTGTACCGCACCTGTGTGTGCCTTGCCATAAGTCTGTCAAGGGGTACAAGAGTAATCCAGGAGTGGATTACTGGACAGCGGTCAAAATTATCCTTAGTAACCAAAGGACTAAGGAGATGTTTCTCGATTATGGAGGTGACAAAGAGTTCGTCGTAAAGAGTTACGTCGGTGCAAGCTTTAACACCAATCCGGACGACTCTTAGTAGCAATCCCGATACGTATAGTGGAGTAGCCATTTGGAATAGCTCCAAGTGGAGCGTGGTAGTACTGTTTACAGTATGACATAGAGATTTTCAAAGTACACACGGATCTGAATGTCTCAAACCTGTTGACTAAAATTTCTTTCACATGCAAAGAATGATCGAACCCCTCAACTCATTGGGTGTGAGATTCATAACAAATCACATGGCGCTATGAGCTAGATTATTGACTCTAGTACAAGTGAGAGACTGTTAGAAATATTTCCTAGATGCAATAATAAATTATTTATTATCATATTTCCTTGTTCATGATAATTGTTTATTATCCATGCAAGAATTGTATTGATCGGAAACTCGGATACATGTGTGGATACACAGACAACACCATGTCCCTAGTATGCCTCTAGTAGACTGGCTCGTTGATCAAAGATGGTCATGGTTTCCTGGCCATAGACATGAGATGTCATTTTATAACGGGATCACATCATTAGGAGAATGATGTGATGGACAAGACCCAAACTATAAACGTAGCATATGATCATGTCAGTTTATTGCGCCAGTTTTCTACATGTCAAGTATCTGTTCCTATGACCATGAGATCATGCAACTCACTAACACCAGAGGAGTACCTTGTGTGTATCAAATCGCAACGTAACTAGGTGACTATAAATGTGCTCTACAAGTATCTCTGAGGGTGTCTATTGGGTTGGCATGGATCAAGACTGGGATTTGTTACTCTGTGTGACGGAGAGGTATCTCAGGGCCCACTCGGTAATACAACATCACTACAAGCCTTGAAAGCAATGTGACTAAAGTGTTAGTTATGGGATCTTGTATTATGGAACAAGTAAAGAGACTTGCTGGCAATGAGATTGAACTAGGTATACAAATACCGGCGATTGAATCTTGGACAGGTAACATACCAAAGAACAAAGGGAACGACATACGGGATTAACTGAATCCTTGACATAGAGGTTCAACCGATAAAGATCTTCGTAGAATATGTAGGAACTAATATGGGCATCTAGGTCCCTCTATTGGCTAGTGACCGTAGAGGTGTCTCGGTCATGTCTACATAGTTCTCGAACCCACAGTGTCTGCACACTTAAGGTTTGGTGACGTTTTGGTAGTATAGAGTTATGTATGGTGGTGACCAAAGGTTGTTTGGAGTCCCGGATGAGATCATGGACATCACTAGGAGCTCCGGAATGGTATGAAGGTAAAGATTGATATATAGGAAGTCCTGTTTTGGTCGCAGGAAAAGTTTCGGGTTCATTGGTAGTGTACCGGGAGTGCCGGGAGGGTGTCGGGGGACCATCGGGAGGGGTATTTCAACCCAAGAGGCTACATGGGCTGCGGGAGGAGGTATACCAGCCCTTAGTGGGCTGGCCTAAGTCTGATAAGAGTCCCATGTGGCTCGGAGGAGAAGTCCAAAAGGAAAAAGGTGGAAAAGGAGTTTTCCAAGTGGGAGAGAAGGTCCTAATCCTACTAGGATTGGAGGAGGACTCCTCCCCCTCCCACTTAGGCTGACGCAAGGGCTGGACCCTTGAGGGCCAACTCTTCTCCCTCCCTCCTCCTATATATACTAGAGGTTTGAGGGTTTTTTGATACAAGAAAACAGCCACATGCTACCTCTCCTCTAGATCGTAGTTTCTCCTCTAGATCGGTTTCCGCGGTGCTTAGGCGAAGCCCTGCTGGAATAGCTCCACCAACATCACCGTGATGCCATCGCTTTGCTAGATAACTCTTCTACCTCTCCACTCCCTCTTGCTGGATCAAGAAGGTAGAGATCATCATCGAGCTGTACGTGTGCTGAACACGGAGGCGCCGTCCGTTCGGCGCTAGATCGGAAGGACCATGATCAAGATCGCAAGACGATTCGTGGTTTGATCACAGGACGGATCGTGATGGGATCACGGGACGGATCGTGATTGGATCGCGAGACAGAACTTGATGGGATCGCGGGATGCTCGACAATTTGGATCGCGAAGACGTTCGACTACATCAACCGCGTTTCTTAACACTTCCCACTTAGCGATCTACAAGGGCATGTAGATCCACTCTCCCTCTCATAGATGCTCATCACCATGGATAGATATTGCATGTGCGTAGGATTTTTTTTGTTTCCCATCAAACGTTCCCCAACAATTATTTCCTGATCGGTGGCTTGAGTACGAGAATAGAGTTCAATCAAAATAATAGTCAAGCATGATAATGGTATTGAAACTAGAATCTAAGAGATGTGCGGACCTACCTAGTACTACTTACATTGACTGGTTGAAATTGCGACTCGTCTCTCCATTCACCCTTAGCCTTCTATGGGAACTTTTTCCAAACCCTAACCGGCAAAGATAATGAATAAAGGAGTTATTAATTACTTGATATAGGGAAATAAATGAAACTTGCCGATATAGCGCGATAATGATTGAAATTACCTCTAGAGCATTTTTTCCATGTTCGCCCACATCTCAAGGCCATTACGTAATGAGTCGATGACAAGTACTTTTCCTGTGTCAAACTGAATGACTAGCCGAATAAAGTGGTGCCTGCGCACACATAACTCATCAATTACACTTAATATCAAGTATGCGAAATAGAATGTATACAAGACTGTATAATTAACACTCACTTGAAGTTGTAAGGAAATAGTATTTCCCTTTCGGTTTGTTGCTCAAGTAACGCCCTAAGCAAGATCTTCTTTGTTTCCTTGGCATACATTTGTACCGTAACTTCATTACAGTATATGGGTTAATGACCCCAATGTCATAGATTCGTTCTATTTTGCATTCGAGGATCTTCTTCTTGCATAATTAACATAGCAAGGATAATTATACATGCAATGAACGAGCTAAGCTATAGAGACTTAATTACAAAAATGATACTTAAAAACAATAGCAACTGACGATAGATATGTCGATGGCGTCTTGATTGTATAATTGAAATAATTCATCAAATTCAGTGTGAATCTCCTTATTTCCATTGAAGTAATGCACATCTTTAATTCCCATAATGAGCCAGTTGGTCCCTGCCTTTGAGGCTTCCATGTACCAGTCATGCAATTTTCGCATTTGTGTTGGTAGATCCTTTAGCTCCTCGGGTCTGACGAGAGGCTTCCCGTGCTCCTATTTATAGTCTAACTCGGCAATTTTGAACTGTACCTCATCGCCTAAGAAATCACCAAGAGTGAAACCAGGAGCAGCGGCCGCTAGCTCCGTATCAATAGTGATATCGGCAAACACTTTCCGTGGGGGGCACGATTGGTTTTTCTGTTCGCCTAGCTGGGCAATTGTTTTCCCCTTTGTACTACTCCTAGTACAAGCCAACCACTATTCTGGATCTCTGTATGACTTTACAATCGAGCAGGCATAGTTTGGTATCGACGGAGGCGGCGGTGGTTTCGTAAGGTTTTCTAGAAAGTGACTCACTTTTGCCGGATCTATTTTCTCTGTTGGAACTGGACGTTTGGGTGCAAGATGGTGTTTCATGTCGGCAGACATGGTCTCATTCAAATCCTCGTCAGTCTTGTCGAAGGGTAACTTGGCAGGAGCCTACTTGAAGCCACCAGCTCTGGATTTCTTCGCTCCTATACTACTAGCCGCCGGAGCAGCGGCAGATCTCTTCCACTACTGCTAAGGCGGCGGAGGACGCAGAGTCAGCTAACGTGGCGGATTCTGCTGAGGGACCTCCTTCGTCGAAGGCCGCTAAGGTGGTGGAGGATTCTGTTGGGCCTCTCATGTCTACTACGATGCCTTCTTCTTGTGGACTCGTGTTGGGCCTCCAAGCACAGAGTTTTGTAGGATAGTGGCAATTTTCCCTTAAGTGGATGACCTAAGGTTTATCAATCCGTGGGAGGTGTAGGATGAAGATGGTCTCTCTCAAACAACCATGCAACCAAATAACAAAGAGTCTCTTGTGTCCCCAACACACCCAATACAATGGTAAATTGTATAGGTGCACTAGTTCGGCGAGGAGATGGTGATACTAGTGTAGTATGGATGGTAGATATAGGTTTTTGTAATATGAAAATATAAAAACAGCAAGGTAACTAATGACAAAAGTGAGCACAAATGGTATTGCAATTCTTATAAACAGGGCATAGGGTTCATACTTTCACTAGTGCAATTTCTCTCAACAATACTGACCTAGTTGAATCATATGTAAATACCTCTCGTGCGACAAACAATTCACTCCAAAGTCACAAATAATGGAGAACTAATGAAGAAATTATTGTAGGGTACAAAACCACCTCAAAGTTATCTTTTTCGATCAAATCTTATGAGCTATCCATATAAGTGTCATAAACAGCCCTATAGTTCGTACTAAAATAACACCTTAAGATACACATCAACCAAAACCCTAATGTGACCTAGATACTCCAATGTCACCACAAGTACCCATGGGCTTGATTATACGATATGCATCACACAATTTCAGATTCATCATGTTCAATCCACCACAAAGAACTTCAAAGAGGGCCCCAAAGTTTCTACCGGAGATTCAAGACGAAAACATGTGCCAACCCCTATGCATAGATTCCCAAGGTCACGAAACCCGCAAGTTGATCACCAAAACATACATCAAGTGGATCAATAGAACATCCCATTATCACCACGGATATCCCATCGCAAGACATACATCAATCGTTATCAAATCCTTAACGACTCAATCCGATAAGAAAAATTCAAAGGGAAAACTCAATTCATCACAAGAAGATAGAGAGGGGGAAACTCCATATGATTCATCTATGTCAATAAAGCTCTCGGTACATCAAGATCGTGTCATCTCAAGAACACGAGAGAGATATCAAACACATAGCTACTGGTACATACCCTCAGCCTCGAGGGTGAACTACTCCATCCTTGTCATGGATACTGTCGGGATGATCAAGATGGCCTCCGGTGATGGTTTCCCCCTCTGATAGGGTGCCAGAATGGGCTCCTGCTTGGTTTTTCGTGGCTTTGGAGGCTTGCGGAGGTGGAAATCCTGATTTACGTTTCTTTTCGGATGTTTGGGTATTTATAGGAATTTTTGGCGTTGGAATCACGTCAGGGGGGGGGCGAGGCGGTGACAAGCCTGCGAGGTGCGGCCAGCCGCCGCACCTGGCAAGCTTGTCACCTCCTGATGGCTCTTCTAGCCCAACTCCAATGCTTCGGGGGTCTCTTTTGGTCAAAGAATCATACTAAATTTTCAGCCCATTCCGAGAACTTCTATTTGTGCACAAAAAATGACACCATGGTAGTTCTGCTAAAAACAACATCAGTCCGGGTTAGTTCTAATAAAATCAAACCAAAATCATATAGAATTATTGTAAACATGGCATGCATACTTCATAAATTATAGATATGTTGGAGATGTATCAGCATCCCCAAGCTTAATTCCTGCTCGTCCTCGAGTAGGTAAATGATAAAAGAAATAATTTATGAAGTGTGAATGCTAGCATGGTGCATAAATTTTATCAATGATAGTTCCAAACACTTTTTTCTAGCATCAATATATATCGTAAACAGTAGCTCATCTCATAAACCTTCTCATGATGAAATAACAAGCTATCCACATGTCAAAGTATAGACTAAGAAATTATGTTTTCAGTCACCAAACAATTGCAATTCATCTTATTTTTAGAAAGGGTCTATTGGAAATATGACCTAGAGGCAATAATAAATTAGTTATTATCATATTTCCTTGTTCATGATAATCGTTTATTATCCATGCTATAATTGTATTGATCGGAGAGTTAGATGCATGTGTGGATACATAGACAAAACCATGTCCCTAGTATGCCTCTAGTAGACTAGCTCGTTGATCAAACATGGTTCAGGTTTCCTAGCCATGGACTTGAGATGTCATTTGATAACGGGATCACATCATTAGGAGAATGGTGTGATGGACAAGATCCAAACTACAAACGTAGCATATGATCGTGTCAGTTTATTGCTACTGTTTTCTGCATGTCAAGTATATGTTCCTATGACCATGAGATCATGCAACTCACTGACACTGGAGGAGTGCCTTGTGTGTATCAAACGTCGCAACGTAACTGGGTGACTATAAAGGTACTCTACAGGTATGTTCAAGGGTGTCTGTTGGGTTGGCGTGGATCAAGACTGGGATTTGTTACTCCGTGTGATGGAGAGGTATCTAAGGGCCCACTCGGTAATACAACATCACAACAAGCCTTGCAAGCAATGAGACTAATTGTTATTCACAGGATCTTGTATTACGGAACGAGTAAAGAGACTTGCCGATAACAAGATTGAACTAGGTATGGAGATACCGACGATCGAATCTCGGGCAAGTAACATACCGAAGAACAAAGGGAACATCATACAGGATTAACTGAATCCTTGACATAGAGGTTCGACCGATAAAGATCTTCGTAGAATATGTAGGAACCAATATGAGCATCCAGTTCCCGCTATTGGTTATTGACCGTAGAGGTGTCTCGGTCATGTCTACATAGCTCTCAAACCCGCAGGGTCTGCACACTTAAGGTTTGGTGATGTTTCGGTAGTATTGAGTTATGCATGGTGGTGACCGAAGGTTGTTTGGAGTCCCGGATGAGATCCCAAATGTCACGAGGAGCTCCGGAATGGTCCGGAGGTAAAGAGTGATATATAGGAAGTCTTGGTTTGGTCGCCGGAAAAGTTTTGGACTCATCGGTAGTGTACCAGGAGTGCCGGTAGTGTACCGGGGGACCATCGGGAGGGGTATTTCGACCCAAGAGGCTACATGGGCTGTGGGAGTATGAATACCAGCCCTTAGTGGGATGTTGGGAGTCCCACAAAGGCCCATGTGGCTGGGAAAGAAAAGCCCAAAGAGAAAAGGTGGAAAAAGGCAAAAAAGGCAAAAAAGGAAGGAGACCTATCCACTTCGGCCGAGGCCTCCTAGAGCTGGCACTTTGGCCAAGCCTCCTCCTCTGTTCCTCTTATATATACTAGAGGTTTTAGGGTTTTTACACTAGATTTTCAGCCACATGCTACCCTCTCCTCTAGTGCATAGTTTCTCCTCTAAATTGGTTTTCTGCAGTCCTTAGGCGAAGCCCTGTCGGAATAGCTCCACCAACATCGCCGCAACACCGTCGCGCTGCCGGAGAGCTCTTTTACCTCTCTGCTCCCTCTTGCTAGATCAAGAAGGCATAAATCATCATCAAGCCGTACCTGTGCTGAATGCGGAGGTGTCGTCCGTTCAGCGCTAGATAGGAAGGACCGTGATCAAGATCGCGAGAGAGATCGTGATGAGATCGCGGGACGGATCGTGATGAGTTTGCGGGACGGATCGTGATTGGATCACGGGATGGATCGTGATGAGATCGCGGGACGCTCGGCGATTTGGATCGCGAAGAGGTTCGACTACACCAACCGCGTTTCTTATCGTTTCCCGCTTAGCAATCTACGAAGGTATGTAGATCCACTCTCCCTCTCGTAGATGCTCATAACCATGGATAGATCTTGCGTGTGCGTAGGAAATTTTTTGTTTCCCATGCAACGTTCCCCAACAGTGGTATCAGATCTAGGTTTATGTGTAGTTGATATCTTGAGTAGAACACAAAGAGTTTGTGGGTGTTGATGCTTAGATTGCTTCCTCCCTTGTTCGTGTTTTGGTTCAGCGGTATTATGGGATGAAGTGGCCTGGACCAACCGTACCCGTACGCTTACGAGAGACCGGTTCCATCGACTGACGTGTAACCTCGTTGCACAAATATGGTTGGCGGGTGTCTGTTTCTCCTACTTTAGTTGGATCGGATTCGACATAGGCGGT